>CM074287.1:24227501-25487501 GCA_037194245.1 Opsariichthys bidens
ACAACACGACTTGCAGAAGTTACTGCACTTCCTAACAGAGTACAGATCAGAGTTACTTTCACATCCCTGCGAATCTTATCACAGCTCCTACAGGTAGTCTTGGGTACAGTCAGGGCTGGATGGGTCACTTTTAAAATGTATTTCACTACAGATTACAAAATACACGCTTTAAAAAGTCATTAGTAACGTATTTCGTTACATTACCCAAGTTTAGTGACTTAATCTAAATACTTTAGAATACTTTGGAATACTAATAAGTGTGGAACAAACACAAAAAAGATCATTGAGAGTTTTTATCTCACAATTTTTTCCCTACAAATTGTGGGATATAAAGTTGCAGTTGTGAGTTATAAAGTCAGAATTATGAGATATAAACTCACATACTAAATTCACAATTGCAAGAAAAAAGTCAGTATTGCAAGTTTAAATCTCCCAATTCTGACTTTATAACTTGCAATTGTGAGTTTAAATCTCACAATTCTGAGAAAAAGAAGTCAGAATTGTGAAACACAAACTCACAATTGTGAGGAAAAAACAAATTGTGATAAAAAGTCACAGTGACGAGTGAATTATAAAATGACTCACAAAACATGAAAACATGAAACTGAACTCGTCTTTTTCAGACGGTCAGAGTCAGAGAATCACCAATTGTTGTTTAAATGACATTAAAACTCAAAGTAATCACTTTGGTAATCTAAAACACTTTTCAGATGGAACTGTAATCTGATTACCACCCATTTCAAATGAAACTGTAATGAAATACAGTGACTCAAATTTTGTATTTTAAATACGAAACTAAGTTACTTGTATTTCGTGACTCCCCAACCCTGGGTACACGTCTCTTTCGAACACCTCTACCTTATTTTAAGACTCTAAAGAAAACTGATACATTATAATTACCTCCATTCTGGCAGGGTTCTAGCGTAGATGTTGACATTTCATTTTGTTTGTCAAATATACTGGTGCCAGCAGGTTCTTCATCAGCTTCATCTTCAGTATCACTCAACGGGATCTCATCTGAAATCATAACGTTCATATGAACTTAAGTTCAAAACTCTAGTATGGAAATTTGGGGGAAAAGCAGCTACCTTCACTTTGGATCTCATCAAGTGACTTTCCCTGAACACCTCCAAGACAACCTTTGTCCATCGCCAAAAGCAGTTTGGAGAGTTTCGCCAGCTGAACCGTCGCCTCAGGCAGTCTGTAGGGATCGTGGAGGACACGTACATCATGTCCCAGAAAGTCAGCCACCTGGTCGCCCTCTTTGAGGTTTAAAATTTGTGAAAGGGTTGCGATATGTTTTCTGAGCTGGGTTGACCATAGATGTTCTGGGTTTTTGGCTCCACACTTTTCTGCATGAAGCCTCAAGCTGGCTTGACCACAGTAGTAGCTTAAACATTTCAGTCTAGCAAAGAGAAAGATATTGTTATCCTGCACACCACATTGCATTCTTCTGCTAACTAACAGATTCAGGGATTGCTCCATGTCTGGTGTTAGGAGGACGGCGGCTTTTCGTCCGCTCTCGCCCACGATTTCCACCCGACTGAAGAGCTTGCAGAGCTTCTTCTCAAACTCGGTCAATCCCAAGGACTCGTCAACATGGAGTGGACTTTTCTCCCTTTCAAAGAAGTTCTTCAAGCACATTCTTGACACCTCCTCTGCACACCTTCGATTGCACACTATAACCTGAGCGAGAGTGGCTTTCGCGAGGTCAGCGTAACTTTGGGGAGATGCTTCTTTCTTCAATTGGTCAAAAGCAACCTTTGCAGCCTTTTCAAGGTGAGCGTGAAGAAGCTGTACATCCTGGGTAAAAGGCAAGGTTGTCGGTTTGTCGAAGTTCTTCAGCGAGTTCAGGGCCGAGTGCGACACGAGCTCACACCACTTTGTGGAGTAGAGCGATTTGAAAGCGTCAGTTGATTTGACCAAACCCTCGTTTTCGGTCATCAAAGCCCTGCAGTGAATAATATCAGCTATTTTCTGCAAAGAATGCCCTATTTTTAGAGCAAGACTCGGAGCTGCGTAAGAGTTGCTTTCTTCATCAAATCCAGACACTTTTTTCACAGCTTTGACAACTTTGTGAAAATTTCCAGGCATCACAGCATCTTCGATGGTGTATATAGAATCGCCACGCAACGCCAACAACACGCGTGCGAGTTCTCTCAACTTCTGACGGATATAGTCATGTTTTGTAGTGTCTGCTCCATGCTTGTTGAACAGAATTTGGGCCAGCTGCAAAATGCCAAAGTCATTCCGAACAAGTGTCCTTAAATCGTCCTGTCTGATCGCATCGACGAGCTTCCAAACGCCGTGAGAGATGCTTTCACAGAACACAGACTGAGCAGTGGTGGCCAAGCTCAAGACTTTGCCCTTTTTACACTCACCAGAAGCCCGTTCTGGCACGAAGTGGCATCTGCGAGAGTGTCGCCACAGTTCGGTGCGGCAAAACATTCCTTTGCAGTAGACGCAGTGAATGAACTTGGACTGCTTAGAAGTTCTTTTTAATTTGATTTGCCCCGTTCCGTTTTTGAGAACGCCTAAATTGTGCTGAAAGTTCCCACGATTGCGTAACTTCTCCAGGAGTAGTCTCCTTTTCACCGAACGTTTGGGATAACTGAGGGCCTCCTTCACTTCTGCTTCCGTCTTGTGCGTCTCTAGATGTCTGGCGATCTTAGACTGAGGTTTCTGACACACGTAACAGTAGTTGATCCCGTGAACGCCAGCTTTGTCCTCTGGGGTTTTCGTTCTAGATTGAAACACTTCAATATTCCCAGAGTGGAGCAGACCGGTCCCGACCACAGAACTCGTGTCCGAATCGGATTCTGAGTTGCTGTGTAGGACATTATCCGATTCATTATCAGTGTCCGAGCTGAAATCAGGTTTATCCTAAAAATATAAAACATGTTTAACCATTATTCTGTATAATCAAATATGAAATAGTTCTTACACAAGTAAATGTGACACACCTGAGACAACGTTTGCTTGAGAAAATACTCATGCCATGCAGCAGAACAGACTGTAAGACAAGAGGCAGTCAATATGAATCTATATATTTACACTTTGATCAATAGAATGAATCTGAATGGAAAGCTTTTGTGACATTATACACTACCGTTCAGAAGTATCTCTTTTCTTTTTTGGAAAGAAATTAATACATTTCAGCAAGGATGCCTTAAAAGGTTCGTTCACCCAAAAATGAAAATTCAGTCATTAATTCCTCACCCTCATGTCGTTCAACTTCACAACACAAATTAAGATGTTTTTTAAGTATCATTACACGTTCAGATGCCCGGAAAGACACTAAAACATATTTAAAACAGGTCATGTGACTACAGTGGTTCAACTTTAATGTTACGAAGGGACGAGAAGACTGTTTGTGCACCGAAAAAAACAAAATATAGGTTTTCAAGAATATCTAGTGGTGGGCGATTTCAAAACGCCGCTTCTGAGATTCACAAATCTTTTGTTTCGGAGCGTGATTTCAGTAAACGAGGCTTTGTTACGACATAAGTGATTCGCAGTTTCAATGGTTCACGGGACTTTGGCAGCTTGATGACCGATCCGAACCACTGATTCGAAACAAAAGGTTCGTAAAGCTACAAAGTATTCTCGTGGCTTTATAATATTAAGGTTGAACGACTGTACTCGCATGAATTATTTTAATGTTACAGTACCTTTCTGGGCATTGAAAACTCACTGATCACTGAGAAACCAGATTCTATCAAATAATCTGTGCTCTGAAGACGAACGAAGGTCTTACGGGTGTGAAACGACATGACTGTGAGGAATTAAAGATCAAAAGTGGCAGTAAAGACATTTCTAATGCCACAAAAGCTTTCAGAACGCCACTATCATTTTCGAAAAATTTGGATTTTAGCCTGGCTTAATAGGGGAACTTTAAAATTTGCACTAGGGAATTGAATTCACTGCCGAATTTAAACGCGTCGCACTACATCTCACTGCGACGATATTCTTTCTGCAAGGTATTCTCAAACAGCGCAGATGTGGAAACCAGGAGAAATATTGAGCCATGAATAGACAAGTTGATTAACGCTAACCAATGAGAAAACACGTTTCAAGGACTTTTCACGCTTTTTCTAACACTTCAAATATCTAAATATGATACAATTTTAATGTTATTTTTAATGTGATGATTGGTTTAAAAATGAGGGAACACTTCGTATCTAACAAATGTATTTAAAAAGACATGAAATACCACTAAAACCAGTAGATGGAGGCCATTTCAAGTCAAAGTCTCATGAAAAACCAAAACTTTTCCTTAAATTGTGACTGAATTAGACAGTAAGCAAGTAAAGAGCACTCGTTTTATAATTAATGAAGCAGTTTGGTACATTTAATAAGAGTAGAATATTTACATTTTTCCCTATAAAAATTTGATTTTTTCATCTTTCTCAATAAATGTTAAAGGTTTAGTTCACCCAAAAACGAAATTTCTGTCATTAATTCCTCACCTTCATGTGGTTCTACACCCGTAAGACCTTCGTTCATCTTCACAACACAAATTAAGATGAAATCCAAGAGATTTTTTTTTTTATCTCTCGTAGAAACCAATGAAATTCCCACATTCGAGGCCCAGAAAACTAGTAAAAACATCCGTTAAAATAGTCAACGTGACTACGGTGGTTCAACTTTAATGTTATGAAGAGGCAAGAATTTTTTTTTTTTCGTAAAAACCAAACAAAAATATTGAATTTTTCCTTTTCCCTGTCTTTCTGTGCAGGGCTGCCATGTTCCTCGTCCGAACACCGGCTGAGACTGACAGGGAAGAGGAATCGGGAACTGGCGCCACCTTCTGTAGATCTGGTGCCACTGCTCTGAAATGTAAGTGTGAGTTCAGCTTTGAAGTTGAAACCAACCGTTTTGTTTCTCAGTATCTTCAGGCTTGACTGTGAAAGTTTCTTCAATCCTAATGTCGTCATGTTCGACTCGGAGCGTCTCTTCAATCCTCATGTCTTCCCTCTCCTCTTTGATTAACTCCATCTTTACACATGGATCTCAGTCACTTCATCGGGAGTTTTTCTGTGTGTTTGTCCTGTTTAGGATAATAATTAATGAAGAGAAAAATAAATCCAAACTAAATCTCTGAGTGTGTCTCAATCAGACCTAGTTCAGTAGTTCAGTGCACTGGTGAGCAGGAAATACAAGTTACGTATTTAAAATACAAAATTTGAGTCACTGTATTTCATTACAGTTACATTTTAAATGGGTGGTAATCAGATTACAGTTCCATCTGAAAAGTGTTTTAGATTACCAAAGTGATTACTTTGAGTTTTAATGTCATTTAAACAGCGATTGGTGATTCTCTGACAGTGTTGATAATTCAGAAATGCACAAACCCTTGAATCTTTACTGTCCTTCATCACTGGATGATCCACGGCTGTTTTCATGTTTTTGATAGTTGTTTGAGTCACTTTATGATTGTAAAAAAAAAAAAAAAAAGTAATTGCAACATTTTTTTCTCAGAATTGCGAGATTTAAAGTCAGAATTGCATGATAAAATTTGCAATACTGACTATTTTTTTCTTGCAATTGCAAATTTATATCTCAACTTCTTTGCTTATAATTCTGACTTTTCTCAATATTGTGAGTTTATATCTCATAATTCTGACTTTTCTCAATATTGTGAGTTTATATCTCATAATTCTGACTTTTCTCAATATTGTGAGTTTATATCTCATAATTCTGACTTTTCTCAATATTGTGAGTTTATATCTCATAATTCTGACTTTTCTCAATATTGTGAGTTTATATCTCATAATTCTGACTTTTCTCAATATTGTGAGTTTATATCTCATAATTCTGACTTTTCTCAATATTGTCAGTTTATATCTCATAATTGTGACTTTTCTCAATATTGTGAGTTTATATCTCATAATTCTGACTTTTCTCAATATTTTCAGTTTATATCTCATAATTATGACTTTTATCAATATTGTGAGTTTATATCTCTTAATTATGACTTTTCTCAATATTGTGAGTTTATATCTCATAATTCTGACTTTTCTCAATATTGTGAGTTTATATCTCATAATTCTGACTTTTCTCAATATTGTGAGTTTATATCTCATAATTGTGACTTTTCTCAATATTGTGAGTTTATATCTCATAATTCTGACTTTTCTCAATATTTTCAGTTTATATCTCATAATTATGACTTTTATCAATATTGTGAGTTTATATCTCATAATTCTGACTTTTCTCAATATTTTCAGTTTATATCTCATAATTATGACTTTTATCAATATTGTGAGTTTATATCTCATAATTCTGACTTTTCTCAATATTTTCAGTTTATATCTCATAATTATGACTTTTATCAATATTGTGAGTTTATATCTCTTAATTATGACTTTTATCAATATTGTGAGTTTATATCTCATAATTCTGACTTTTCTCAATATTGTGAGTTTATATCTCATAATTCTGACTTTTCTCAATATTTTCAGTTTATATCTCATAATTATGACTTTTATCAATATTGTGAGTTTATATCTCTTAATTATGACTTCTCTCAATATTGTGAGTTTATATCTCATAATTATGACTTTTATCAATATTGTGAGTTTATATCTCATAATTCTGACTTTTCTCAATATTGTGAGTTTATATCTCATAATTATGACTTTTATCAATATTGTGAGTTTATATCTCATAATTATGACTTTTATCAATATTGTGAGTTTATATGTCATAATTCTGACTTTATAACTCACAATTGCAACTTTATATCACACAATTCTGAGACAAAAAATCGCAATTATCATGTTTGTGAGTTTCATATATATTAGAATTCCAAAGTAATCTTAAGTATTTAGAATAAGTTTTACTTTTTAAAGCATGTATATTGTAATCTGTAGTGAAATACATTTTAAAAGTAACCCACCCAGCCCTGGCGGTAAGAGAGTCAGACCGAAAGTTAATGGACTTAAATGACCTGATAAGACTAAAAACAAAACTCAAAACCAATGCTGCAAATTAATAATAATAATATGACACTTCATATTTGGGCATTTAAGATGTGCATTTGGTGTATAACAAATGATAAATTATATTTAAATGATTACACCTTCTTGAAACATTAGGGTAAATGACATGACATGCATATTTTAGTGTCCAAAGGCATTATTTCCTTTTAAAATAATTGGAAAAAATCATAACATAGTAACTTTTTTCTATAAAACTTCATTTTTAGTACATTTAAACAATACCCACACAATTTCAGGTGGTGCAACTGTCCGAACAAATGAACAGACAAGAAAACTATTAAAAATTGTGTCTTTTTTTTAGTATTGAAGCCTTTCATATGAACTAATCTTATAAATAACAGTAGTTTTAAAGCTGTTGAGATCATTGAAAAACGTTTGTCCATCAAATAATGAATGTACAACTGCAAACATGACTCTTTTATCATCAACTAACTGAATAAAAACAAGGTAAACATAATCATTCAGCATCCAGAGGAGCCCAGCTGATCCTAGTGCCAGATATACTGGTGAAAACTAATTCATTTACAACTAAAGGCAAGTTCAGTTGACTCGAAATAAAATGAAATTGAGTGTCGAAAGGCTCAGTTTCTCTCAAGAGTGACAGAATTCATGTTATGATCAACTGATTCACGACATGAGACTCACCTTTACTATTGCTCGTGACTGACTGGCTTTAATCGCACAAAATATCCTTCACTAAAGTTAGATAATGTTATACTCAAAAGTATACTCGCAACGCTAGTAAAAAGGTTAGGTTTCTATCGATTTACACAGCTTAAAATCTGAAAACAAACCTTTCCTCAGCCGAATCACAACAGAAGACGCGTCAGCGCTATGACGTCATGTTATCACACCAAAATAAAAGTCCTGTTCACACGCCGCAGAGGTGCATAGAAATGTACTTTTTACCAGATAATTCCTGTATTAAAAATAAAAATAATGACAAATTTATTTAAAGAAAAAACATTTAAACTAAGAGCATACGATTTCATAAAGCAAAGATGTGTCAAAACTGAAATATATACATATAAGATTCATTTGAGTCTAGGTATAAAACGTTTAAATAGTTTTTGTACAAGTACATGTAAAAAGAAGCAATACAATTTGCATGTATAATGTAATTCATTCAGTTCCAGAAAATATTGCAATTATTATAACATGTAATATTTCTAATTAAACTATATATATATATATATATATATATATATATATATATATATATATATATATATATATATATATATATATATATATATATACTGTATATATATATATATTATTAATTTCAAAGCAGTTTAATTAAAAATTTAATTATTACTGAACCTTTTATGGCAGAGTTGCCATATGGCGAGAATTAATTTCAACTCATTTCTTTGTTATTCTAGAAAACAACAACAACAATAATTAAAGGGCATGCCTTAAATAGCCAATGAAGTGCTGTTTTTAAGTCACATGACATTTGAACTCTCTTTCACACCTGTTGAAGTGCTCCAGAAGTCGCTCTATTAACCTCGTTTCTAAACATCTCCCGAACATCTCAAGGGCGATTTTATTGCAGCATCTTTGGTAAAATTATTACATATTTTAGTAACTCTTTACAATTAGGTTCATTAGTTTACATTAGTTAACACGAACGAATAATGAACTGCACTTACACAGCATTATTAATCTCTGTTAATGTTAATTTCAACATTTACTAATACATTATTAAAATCTTGTTCAAATTAGTTAATGCACTGTGAACATTTTAGTGAATACAGTAACAAATGTATTTCTCATGATTAGATCATGTTAGTTAATACATCAACTAATGTTTAACTAATTAACCAATTATTGTAAAGTGATATTTTTATTCACAAACCAACTTTGTTTAACATAGTTTTACTGTATATTGAAAAAATAGCAATGTTTCCATATTCCGTAACGTACCACCAACTTTGTAACACAGTATAACTGCAGTACTGTATTATAGATAATCAATAATTCAACATCAATAATACGACTGCAGTTATTTATTTTCTCGAATTGTAGTGTAGACTCTACTCATGTGCTCGAATGTGTTCAAATAGGCCCTGTTCTGCTCTTGCAAGGCCTCAGATTTGGGCTTGTTTGGAGCCGGTTGGGAGGCGTTCCACTGCTGGCTGTAGGGACTTGAGACTGACTCGGGACTTGCTCTGACAGCTCCATGCCGTCGGCTGGCATTCCTCATGGCATTGCCCTTTGGGTTGTTGAATGGACGTGACTAGTCCCAGGATATTTCAGAGCGCTCAGTCGGATGCTTGGGACGGGCAACCTCAGCGTGAGGCTGCCCTCTGCTGGCTGGGAACGGTCTTGACTGCCTGTTATATGCTCTGTCACTGTGGGGTGGCTGTGCACCCTCTAGTTCTGAGCAGTGATCAGAGACACGGTAGATGGTTGGATTTTTCAGAAACAGCCTTTTGCTTAACATAGGCCTTGCAGTTGTTGGGTAGACATGCTGCGCGGACAAGCCAGGACTCCTAGGTGATGACTATTGAAAGAAAACTACTTACTTACTAAACTTACTGTTTAAATCTAGTTTTCTTGATTCTCCGCGAGTACCATGCTTTTACCATGCATCAGAGAAAAACACTATTTTGTCAAGTAGTTATCAAAGCATAAACAGATGCACATTTCTAGTAACAGTAATACAGAATTTTCTCTATCATACAATTCGTTTTCAAATGATTGCATGCCATTTATTAGCACAAGCCATCCAGCATTTATTAATATATTCTAATATCGATCCATCTTACTGTAGTGTGAAACGCGAACGCACAGAGTAACGTTATGACATCATTATCAACACAGATGTATCTAATATGATAAACTGAGCTGCGTTTATACGCTTGACCGCAAGAAGCGGAAGTGACTGTGGCATTATCGATCACTCCAGTGTTTCGTTCAGCTCCACAACACTCGCTCCTGCTTCGCTTCAAAGTACAGTAATGTTAATAATACATCCATGAACATGAACTTCTGCCTGAGTCACATCCCGATTCTTTTCCACCGACTGTGAGGTGAAGACAACACCTACACCTCTAGCGGTGCAAATTTACATATTGTAGCTTTAAGCTTGTGAAAATATCATTAATTGAGAATCGAATGAGGGTTTCCTTATGCACAGCTATGCTATATGACACAGTGCAACTACATAACAGCTTATTTTTTATCAGTTCTTGTCTTTGGGTCGCTATATTTCCTCACAGATTTCTCCTTGTTGCACAGTCAAGATTACATTTATATATATACATATATATATATTAATGAGAGAGTGATTGCAACTAACCAATAATTAAATTAACTCATGCCCAAAATTAACCCAAATTAACTCATAACCTCTGAAGCTGTTTTTCACTAAGCTGCTCAGTGGCTCAAGAAAGCTTTAGTGTGGAAAATTCACTCTCTCTGTCCAGCTCTTGTTGAATACTTTGCTCACATTCCAAACTTCTCTCCTCCTCTTGCTGTCTTGTTTTTAATCCTCTGTATTTCCTGTTTAAAGACATTATCAGACACCACAGGATTAGAATCAATTTACAGATTACATGGAACATGCATTGCATAGACTGTGGAATAGAAAGCAGAAAATCTCCCAAAGAAAATCTTCACTCGTGTGAATATGTACTATATGTAATTGGCAGGGCTGGGTGGGTTACTTTTAAAATGTATTTCACTACAGATTACAAAATACATGCTTTAAAAAGTCATTTGTAACGTATTTCGTTACATTACCCAAGTTTAGTCACTTCATCTAAATACTTTAGAATACTCTGGAATACTAATGAGTTTTTATCTCACAATTCTGACTTTTTCCCTCAGAATTGCGTGATATAATGTTACAATTGCGAGTTATGAAGTCAAAATTATGAGATATAAACTCACAATATTAAGAAAAGTCAGAATTACGAGATATAAACTCACAATATTGAGAAAAGTCAGAATTATGAGATATAAACTCATACTAAATTCACAATTGCAAGAAAAAAAGTCAGTATCGCAAGTTTATATCTCCCAATTCTGACTTTATAACTTGCAATTGTGAGTTTAAATCTCACAATTGTGAGGGAAAAAAACTAATTGTGAGAAAAAGTCACAGTGAGTGAATTATAAAATGACTCACAAAACATGAAAACAGTGGAAAACATGAAACTGAACTCGTCTTTTTCAGACGGTCAGAGTCAGAGAATCACCAATCGCTGTTTAAATGACATTAAAACTCAAAGTAATCACTTTGGTAATCTAAAACACTTTTCAGATGGAACTGGAATCTGATTACCACCCATTTAAAATCAAACACAGTCACTCACATTTTCTATTTTAAATACGTCACTAAGTTACTTGTATTTCGTTACTCACCAACCCTGTTAATTGGGATGTAACAGCATACAAAATTTATGGTTTGGGATGTACCTTGGTTTTAAGTCATAGTTCATTTAAATTTAGGCACAGTTCAGGGGAACAAAACCAGCAAGATCTGTAGTGCTTCCCAGAGCAGCACAGCTGAGTTTCATTTCTGAAAGAATCCATAGTTTTTCTTAAACGAGTGAGCCAATGATTCAGTGACTCATTCACAAAGACATATCAGTTGAATGAATGTCTGAATGACTCACTCACTTTATTTACAATTAGCTTGATTAATTAATCGGCACGTGTAATTAATAGGATTAAAAAAATAATAATTGCTTGACAGCCTTAGTAAAAATATATTGCAAAAAATGAAACATGAATGCAAAATTATTGGAATTCAATGTGGTCACGAATAAAAAAAAAATAATAAGCTTAAATCACTGGTAAATTCATTCTTACATTTACACTATATAATTACAATAATATTATAAGAAGACTCCCTCTTCACTTCCTCCAGATCAGTAGAGGGAGATCTCTCCAGAATTTTGATTGTTTTCAGACTTCATTTCCAATAAGCCCTCATACCTGAGACTCATCACACACACACCTGCAATTCATTACATTCGCACTATTTAAACACGCCACAAACAAACTACCATGTGAAGTCTTGATTTGCTACGGTGGTCATTTCTGAGCGTTACTTTTGTGGATGGTTACTCAGTGTTTGATCTTGGACTGTTGCCTGTTGTTTGATTCTCTGCTGCCCGCCCTGATTATTGCCTGTTTATTGGATTGTGATTGTAAGCTGTCTGTCTCGGCCTTCTGCCTGATTCTCGGACTTTGACCACGTTTACTATTCTGTTATGTGCAATATATGAAGAGTTAATTTGCAAAAACTTATAAATGCCACTGACTGAACCCTAAATCTTATTTGTCATCGTGAGTTCGTGTTTTACAGCAGAAACAGACAAGCGCCCTTATTGTTTTTGAACACAAACCGATAAGCCCGTTTTAGCGAATTAGCACCCAGTATTCAGATCAGGCTCCTAGTTACTTCAAAAAGAAATTATAAATCCTTGATCAATTTTAGTCAGCTTTGACGAAACTCTGCTCAGCTAGCGTTAGCTGAGTAGCGTTTCGTCAAAGCTGACTAAAATTGATCAAGGATTTATAATTTCGACTCCTGAAAGTCCTTGTACACCACACACGTCTTACATGCTGAACCTTTGCTTGTCCTTTTGCATTTGTGTGTGTGTGTGTGTGTGTGAGAGAGAGAGCATGTGTTTGAGTGTGTTTTAAGTAATTCCTTTTTGTTGAACTCTGAAACATGAAATGTGGAGTTATCTGCTTTTGCCAAAAAATGACTTCTAAAACTACTCTATATATTCAATGAACTTTAATTTCTTAAGATGAACTTTAAGTTACCTGTATTTTTTTGAGTTATTAATTCTTAAATCAAAACAACCCGACTGCTGCTTGATCCTTTTTACTTAGAATGCACAATAAAAAACAAAAATCTGTTTTTGAAAATGAACTTTTCCTATTTTTTTTAAGTGTTTTGAAATTTTGATTCACACTTATTTTTTGATCTATAACTGCAATACTTTTAAATCCCATAAAAGCCTTCCCAGAAGAGTGGAGCTCCTTAAAACAGCAAAGAAGAAATAAATTTGGAATGGGACACAAAAGTACGTATGGGTGTGATAGTGTAGTGCAGAACTGATATGTTTGCAGGAACTTACCGTAGTTGGGACAGTAACGAACGCCGTCATCATTGATGCAGCGCAACTGAATCTGGGAACCGTCGTTGGTTTCCCTTAAGATAAAAGTGAGTTCCCTCCAGTAGATCTGCGCGCAGGTGTTAAACTCATACCTAAAACTATCAGATGCCTTATTTTCATATCTGAAGGAGATCCAGCAATTGCTATAATAGTCCTCCTTATAGGACTCTACGCCGCCAGCGTGAATGAGCTTATCCTGGGGAACAGAATTATACATCAGTTTCCATCAGAAAAGCATCATATAAACTAACATGTAAAGAACAGACTGACATTGTTGTGAGATATTATTTTATGCTCTCAGTTATTACATGGCTAATCAAAGGACATGCAAACTAGGAAAAAACTATTAAGCAGAATATAGAATTGCTTAAATAATCTGGTGTAATAACTGCACCAAAACGTCTCACCGATTTGTTCTGGGTGACGAAGTGCCAAGCATAAGGAGTCTGATTGACGACTGAAACTGTTATGCTGGCACCCATTATTCAGGATATTCTGTTCCATTAAAACAGTAAACATTGGTCAGTATTTAATAGAAGTGAAAATTAATGAAAAAAAAAAAATAGAATAGAATTAATCATAGCTAAAGTAAAAAGACACTGAAACTGATTTCGTTCCTTTTTCAGGGAAGTTCCTGGCTGTGAGAAAAGTGAAAAAGCTCATGCATCAGAGTGTGAGGAGCTTAGGACCAATTTCCATAAATGATGTTACATTTACTTTAATATCTGACGTTTTTTTTTTTTTAACTTTTTATTTATATTTTTCACAGAGAAAAACACATTAAAAAAAGAAAAACGTTATCTGAGACAAGTGGTAAAATAAAAATAACACAAAAAGAAAATAATTATAAATGAAAATATTCTGTATATCAATATATATATTGTTACACCTGATATGAGTGTTCACATCTCAACCAACATGATACAATAATATACAGTCATATAATGAACTAAAATATATATTGTGTCAAAAAAATAAATAAATACAAATAAATAAAAATAAATAAATGAAGAGTTATAAATTTAGATATTCTTTAACCATGTGCCATCTCTGATTAAAACGATCAGATTTCAATTGTAATGATGCCGTCATTTTTTCCATCATATAAATTTGTTTTAGTCTCTGTTTCCATTCAGTTACAGTTGGTGACTCCACAGACTTCCATTTAGCGGTAATATTTTTTTTTGCAACTAGTAATAATACGCGTAAAATGTATCTATGGTCAACCTTGAAAACATCCACTGGTATAACACCCAATAAGAAGAAAAGGACATTTAGGGGGACTTCTCTTTTTACAATTTTCTCCAACTCTTCTTTTATATTTTTCCAATACTCAAGGATTACTGGACAGTCCCAAAATATATGTGTTTGGTCACCTATTTTGCCACATTGTCTCCAGCATAAAGCTGCAGAAGGTTCTTTTACGAAATTTGAAATAATCAGAGGAGTATAGAAATAACGTATTTTAAATTTCCAGTCAAATTCCTTCCATTGTTGACTATTAATTCCCCTATGGCTCGTATAACAAAGCTTATCCCATAACTCATCCTCTATTACTATATTTGCTTCTATTTCCCACTTTTCCTTAATGTTGTAAGTGTTTTCAACCATGTCTGTTGACAATCTCTTATAAAGATGGGAAACGTGTTTACCGATAGGGAAGCGTTTTTCTAAAATTATAATAAAGTATTGTTCTATGCCTTTTGGGATTTTGCTAATTCTTTCTTTTTCCTTATGGTTTGTAATATAGTGCCTAATTTGCAAATATCTATAAAAATCACTTAAGGGGAGATCAAATTGTTCCTGAAGTTGTGTGAAGGACTTTAAATGTGTTTCTTCGAAGAGCTGGTTAAAAATAAAGAGGCCTTTAGCTGCCCATCTCTTAAAACCATAGTCACTCATTGAAGGTGGAAAATCTACGTTACCCACTATGGGCATAGCTCGAGAAATTGTTCCAATATCCTTAAGCATTTTCTTTACTTCTGCCCATACCTTTATTGTATGTTTTACCCATTCGTTTTCAATCTTCATTCTATTGACCTGTTTTAGATCCATAAAGGGTAGAGCGGACAGTAGTGCACCCTTAACTTCCCCTTGCTCTATTTGAGTCCACTTTACTTCCTCATCCCCCCTGATCCATGTCACAATTGCTGATAGTTGAGCTGCCCAATAATACAATTTTAGATTTGGCAGAGCCAAGCCTCCCTTATTTTTCGCCAGATAAAGTGTTTTGAGTTTAATTCTGGGTCTTTTGTGTTGCCATATAAATTGAGAGATTAGTTTGTTTAACATATTAAAAATTGAAATTGGAACTCTTATGGGCAATGACTGGAATAAGAATAGAAAGCGTGGAAGTAGGTTCATCCTTATGGTCTCAACTCTGCCAAACAGTGTTAGAGGAAGAACTTCCCAACGGATTAAATCACTCTTTATTTGATTAATTAGCTTATTATAGTTTGCCTCAAAAAGTCTTGTATTTTCAGGTGTGATATTAATCCCCAAGTACCTAAATCCATGTTTAGCCCAGTGAAATGACACCATCCCATTTAGTTGTTTAGGCCATATTCCTGATACCATCATTGCCTCTGATTTATTTTGATTAATTTTGTATCCAGATATATCTCCATAGTCTTTTAGGCATTGCATTAATCGAGGTATTGAAGTAAGGGGATGTTTTATAAAAAGCAGGATATCATCAGCGAAGAGAGAAATTTTGTGAACTCTCCCCCCACCATCCTCCACCCCTACAATCTGGATATCCTGTCTTATTGCCTCCGCCAGGGGCTCGATACTGAGAGCAAAGAGAATGGGTGAGAGAGAATCACCTTGTCTTACGCCTCTCTCTATATCGAAAAAGTCAGAGCAATGACCATTAACTCTAATTTTTGATTTGGGGTTCTTATATAACAGCCGAAACCAAAAGGTAAATTTTTCATTAAAGCCCATCTCCGTTAATGTTCGTTGTAAAAATTGCCAGTCTACCCGATCAAATGCTTTCTCAGCATCTAAGCTGAGAAGCATTGACGTTTGAGTACCCTTTGCCATAAGTGACTGCAGGTTTAATGCTCTCCTTATATTATGTATCCCCTGGCGACCTGGAATGAACCCCGTCTGGTCTGGTTTTATTAGTTTCCTAATGTATTGTTGTACTCTAGTTGCTAAAATAGATGTCAATATTTTATAATCCACACACAAGAGGCTAATAGGACGGTAACTAGAGCACTGTAATGGATCCTTTCCTTCCTTATGCAGGACTGTGATGGTAGCCTCAGACCATGACTCTGGAGGGTTCCCTGAATTTAACACCTAATTATATAGCTTGCATAATATCGGGGTGAGATCATCAACAAACACTTTATAATATTCCCCTGCAAACCCGTCTGTTCCTGGTGTTTTGTTATTTTTTAATTTAATAATTGTTTCTTTCACCTCCTTTTCACTAATTGGCTCTACTAATGTCGAGGCTTCATCCACCGTCAACTTGTCTAATTTAAGATTTTTAAAGAAATCATATATTTTTTCTTCTTTCAATTCTTGATGTTGACCTTTATATAATTGTTCATAATATTTGGCAAAAGTATTCACTATTGCTTTTGGACTGGTTTCCACCTCATTAGAATGAGGATGCTTAATTTTAGGAATTGTTCGGCTAGCTTGTGCTTTCTGTAGTTGAAATGATAATAACCTACTAGCCCTATTTCCCAATTCATAGTATTTTCTATCAATAAACCTAAGAGCACGCTCTGCCTTATATGTCAGTATCTCATCTAACTTGGCTCTATTCTCCTTAAGTTTATTAAATACTTCTTGTTTTCCATTTCGTTTATGTTCATTTTCTAATCTCTTAATTTCAGTTTCTACTTCTAATTGTTTTTTAAGTCTGTCTTTCTTTAACTTTGTTCCTATAGATATTATTTTCCCCCTTATTGTAGCTTTTCCTGCGTCCCATAAAACAGTAAGTGAGACCATTCCATTGTCATTCAAATCAAAATATTCCATTATTGCGGACCTTATTTCGTCTCTTATCTTAACATCAGTCAACAATGAGACATTAATTCTCCAATACTTCATACACGACTCCAATCCCATACCCAGTGTCATTTGTACTGGGCTATGATCTGAAATAGTTATTGGCCCAATCACACAGTTTTTAACTCGGTATGTGTCCTTTTTGGATACCAGAAAGTAATCCAGCCGTGAATAACTTCCATGTACTTGTGACATAAAGGTGAAGTCTCTCTCTTTTGGATGAAGATGATGCCAAGCATCTATTAACCCTAATTCCTTCATCATATTTATTAAACTTTTCGACATTCTGCTTTGAGATTTTGAGGATGGTGGTAATTTATCTATTCTATTATTCAATGTGCAATTTAAGTCCCCATCCATTATAACAATATCTGACGTTTTGATGAGATTCTGTCAACAGGATTCTACAGGAATGAGAAGCCGTTGTCTCACACCCCTTTTCCAGTTTAAATTTCTTCACAAAAGAAAATGGCACCCTCTTCTCCAGGCAACCAACAAAGAAAAAAGATGCATCAGCAGGCTCGGGGAGTAACGAAATACAAGTAACTTAGTGACGTATTTAAAATACAAAATTTGAGTCACTGTATTTCATTACAGTTTCATTTGAAATGGGTGGTAATCAGATTACAGTTACATCTGAAAAGTGTTTTAGATTACCAAAGTGATTACTTTGAATTTTAATGTCATTTAAACATTAATGTAAACATTACTGGATGATCCACGACTGTTTTCATATTTTGCAACAGTTGTTTGAGTCCCTCGTAATTGTAAAAACGGTAATTACAACTTTTTATCTCACAATTCGACTTTTTTCCTGGCAATTGCGAGTTTGCATCTCATAATTCTGTTTTTTTTTTTCAAAAAAAAAAAAAAAAAAAAAAAAAAAAAAAAAATATATATATATATATATATATATATATATATAATTGAAAGCATGTTAATGGTTTCACGTGCGTTATGCGGACATTCAAAAGATCGCCATGTGATCCCATAACGACTTCCGTAATTTAGCGATGTTAATGTAAACATTGCAAAACGAGTTTGTGTATTTTGTTTGTTTATATGTAAAGTAAGCATTTTTGTATTTATTTTGCAGTTTCACAAGAGAATGTAACTGAGATTGAGAGAAACAACTTGATCGCACTCAACAAACTCAAGCACAGAGAAAATTTACTTGATCATCTGAGTCATCATTGAAGCCTCCTCATCTCTTAATGTTTGGCTATCTGTATATGCATGCAGAGGACAGAATATAAGGAGAGATCATTTTGGCTTTATAGGAATGTGTGTACATGTCTTCTGAAAGGCTGATGCCGTCACTCCTTGATGTGAACCCCTATTGACGTACAGTATTCCCTACAAGGAGGGTATAATAATGTGTACGTATGAAGTATTCGCTCTATTTTAAAGAAACTGACTTGTTTTTCTACCTTGTAAGGAATTGTAAAATCCCTAGTCATGGTGTATAAGCTTGATGTAACACACTGCTCCTCAGAAAAGCACATGAAGATGGCCTGAAGACAATAGAACAATCTTCTCTCCTATGTCTGACATACAAATGATAATAAAGAGATTTCCTTGGCAAGGCAATTTGGTATCCGCTCCTGTGCTTCAACTCTAACGGGGACAAAGGCTGTAATTTCAGATCAACAATATGCAGGCATGAGCAGGGAAAGACTATGGTTTGCACCCGCCTTACATATTACCTGCTAATACTATATGATCAAAAAAAGGGTTTTAAATGTGTTAAGTGTATTAGTAGTCATCCTTATGTAGTCTCTCACACTGGTCAATTGATGTATACATTTAATGTATTACTTTATTTGATAAATGACTCAACACTATCCCGTTTCAAACATCTCTCTGCCTGAGTTACATGGTTAATTTGTCACCATGGTTACTAATTGATTAGTCATTGTTTTCATCTGTTTCCTATTCATTTGTTTTCTCCCAGCATATATCTGCCTGTTTTTCAGTCTTCTGTTGTCAGTTCCCGTTAATGCTTGTGTTGAGTTTGGTTTTGTATTCTTTCTGTTTATAAAGTCTGCTTTATATTATTAATATTCATTGTGTTATATTATTGTATTCATTAATACTGCATTTGTTCCCGTCTAGTTCTTCACTAATGATAGAACAGTATTCTTGTAAAAAAAAAATGCTATTGTCTGATAAATAAACAAATGAGAATGAATTGAAGTCAAACCTGAAAGTTGTTCCAGTGTCTCTTGATCTCCTGAATGAATGTTCTTTGCCGTCACTCGATGTCTATAATGGACACAAATGAAGACGAGACTCTTGCTACACAGTATGTGCTGTAATGGTACATTATGTTGCGCCTATAACTAGGGTGGTACTCATCCTATGCAGAGAGATGTCAGCCAATCAGGAGACGAACAAGGTCGGCTCTATTTCCAGTAAATCAGTTGTGATATAGGAAACTGCCGTATTACCAATTGAAAGTGAAACTACTGAGGAAATGTTTATGAGAGGAAGGACAAAGATGTCTATAAGAGCATTGAACCAAATGGTTTTCAATGACACAATCTGGTGATAAAGATTAGGTTTAATTTGACCTAATGACAAAATGGAATCGATGTGTTTCGATTGGAGGAAATCAAGGTTTAAAATTAACTTTCCAACTTGGCTTTTAAGTTACCAGGCATTCAAAACTTCGACCAGCCAAAAGTGAAATATCAGAAATAAACAAAATGATCAAAGATACATCCTTGATTTTAATCTTTTTTATTATTAAATCTGATTATAAATCATTGAATCACTTTCAGATCTACTCAATCACTGCAGATAATATTACATTAAAATATTAAACACAATAAAAACAAAATTCTGTCTCTTCTTTTACAATTTTAACAGAATTTAATTTGTTGTAAATGTCACAAATCCCCTCCTCTGACCAGCAGAGGGCACCCTCACCCGAGTTTTAACACACACACACACACACACACACACACACACACACACACACACACACACACACACACACATCACTGCACTACATTTCCCATAAACCCTGTACATTGGCACTGATGTGTCGAAGCAGTGTTTTGAAATCGCCCATCACTAGAGATCGTTGAAAAGTCATTATTTTTTTTAATCTTTTTTTTGGCACACAAAAAGTGTTCTCGTTGCTTTATAATATGAAGGTTGAACCTCTGTACTCACATGAACTATATTAGATATGTTTTTAGTATCTTTCTGGCCATCTGAAAGTGCCTTGTTGGCAATAGAGGTCTTAGGAGGTGTAGAACGACATTTAAATTTTTTAAAAAACAGAATTTTCTTTTCACATTTTTGGGTGAAGTAACCCTTTAAATACCTAATGATACAAGTGTAAAAACAAGTTCAAATCTTACTAAGATGCATTATTATACAGAAATGGACCAGGGTGAACATTGTTAGACCTGTACCCCTGTTTTGTTTTCAGACAGTTTAATATAACCTTCAAATAAGTCCAGTGCAAACGATGGTCACTCATCAACAGCAGCTGTCACAGAAAAGTCCCATTTAACAGCACTCAGTCCGGATGGGAAGTCCTGGGAAGTCCTGGGAAGTCCTGGGAAGTCCCACCTGATGAAGCACCTCGCATGACAACGAACAGGTTAGAGATATACCATCCAAAAGCTTAAGAGAAATGGTTAGTGTCGTGTTAGATTTAAATAATAATAATTCACTTCATGTACTTACTATAGGGACAGAATTAGGACGAGGGTTTGGTTTAGGGTTAATAGCATGTAGTTGTGCATAATTGATAGTTGTTACTAGAGTAACTACATGAAACACGTGTAAGCAATTTCTTTTCCTCCACAAACATATGAAGAAAAAGAAATGACAAGATGATTTGCTTAAACAAGAATAGAATCAAACGCAACACTCAAGAAAAGTAGATATGTTTGGCTGGCTACTGGTCAGACATTCCCGCGAGTGTCCCAAACCGGCGGTTCGTGGGAACACAGTTTGGCAGGGCCGAGGAGATGATCGTGTGATTCTGCAGGCTCCCGGTTGACTAGTTTTCACGACCTTACATTTATTTGGTGAACAGCTAGTCTTCGAAAGCGCGCCGCTCTAGAACCAATAGATTCCGCGCTGCACCAGACTTTATGCACCGTATAAGGATCGAAAACCACCCAAAAACCTTCTTTTCACTACTTCACCTGAGAACACCACCAAACTTTCTCTCCCAAAAACCAAGCCATCTCCTTTTCACCTCTCTAGGGCAATGAACCTCACCCCTTTCTGCCGCTACTAATTAGTCACTCCCTTTCCGTTTGAAAGTGAAAGTGAAAGTAAACTTACCCCGTCGTTTACTGCACTGTCACAATTGTTCGGTTGAATGGCCTCATTTGAATGCATGTAAGCGAACATTAAACCCCCTTGACTAATGTCTGTTTCTGCACACATTTATTTTAGTTTTGATTCTGTTACGGCACATTAATTCTGGATGCTCTGGAATGTGTTTATGCAATGAGAGCTCGTGTATTGTTTTCTTATTGATAAGAATGCTCGGTCACAGTGTTTTATGTACTGTTGGTGACTAGGTTACCATCCCACCTTCATCCAAAAAGTGTGCAATGACACTTACCCCAGTGATCAGGTGTTGGATCTTTTCTGCAGGCCAAACTTGCCATGCCATTGATCTTTGAGTGTCGTAACTTTGCAGATGTAGTTTCTAAAGTTTAAACTAAAGTTTCAAATCATCATCCACCAAGTAATGGTTTGCAGATTGGTTTCATTATGTTATGACTTGAGGTTGGTATTGAGGCACATTATGATTATTAACTCATCATTTAGTAATTGTAATTGCTTTAACAATTCATCAATTAGTCTTGTTTTTATGCACATTAGCGCACCCGTATTGGCTGGAAGTTGAAATGCATACAGTATATTCGGCTTATTGTGGTAAATAACAAATTAAAAATATTAGTTAATAAAAAAAGTTCTTAGGGAATTAAACCATGATGACATTTAATTAATGGCAATTCATATATGAACTAATCAGACGGACTCTTTATTAGTTGCTTTTGTGTCAATCATTAAACGTTACCTATAGTATTATCTGTGCTTTAGTAAGCATGAATTAATGCATATTAGGGCAAATGTATTGTATTGTAAAGTGTTGTAAAGAAAAAAGATTTCAAGTATAAAACTGATGAAAGCCATTTTGAGTTGGAATAAAGACACACTTATGTTTAAGATGCTATGCTTGATATTTATTGGCAAATATTATGCTAAATGAGGAAAAGAGAGAGAAAAGTGCTCATTAAACATTGCAATTCTGTGAAACAGTTTGCAGTGGCACTGGTTAATGACACTGCGGAGCTCTAGAAGCGAAGTTGAATCCTGAGACGTAATCATGTGACCAGCGTGTGTCCAATTAAGGTGATTCTAGAAGAGTCTGAAGAGCTCCTCCTCCCCTTTTACTGTAAAACAAATAAACAACGGACACTTTTCAAATGTAGTCTGTTACAGTTACAAATGACCTAATTAAAAAGAAAGCATTCCGTAACATAATCCGAGCGCCACGATATGAAAGTAATGTAATCGGATTACTTTTGGACTCACATATGTAAATGAAGTCAAGTAAGAAGCAATATCTTCAAAGTACTTTCATTTAATATGAATTTAAAATTAAAACTAATAAAAACTTTAAGCAATTGTGTCTTGTTTCACCAACTAGAGATTATACAGCCCTGTATATATATATATATATATATATTACAGATATCTAGTAGCCGTAGTGTTATATATATATTTTTAACATATACAAGAATAATTATAGTTTTTCGTCTACACCATCTACATATTAGTCTATTTCAAAACATATGTTGATCAGGGCCGTGACCCTGTGCCATTCGCGGTGGGAGTTCCCCTTTATGAGGACTCTTGTGTTCATTTCAACATTTTCCAGCTCATTTGCGCTAGAAACTTAAAGAAAATCGCAATCATACAAACAAAATCACTAAAAAACACAAAATTGTAGCAAACATGATTTCCGTGCTAGTCGTACTTCCAAATGTTTAAGTTGGATGTTGAGTCCTTTGATAAAGAAAGCGTATTCATACCTGGAAGGCATAATTTACAGTGTACAACCATGTTGTTGCCTTTTCCTCTTGGAAAGCAAAATAACTGTTAAATTTCCAGACATAAAAACGTTTTTTCCCCACATTAAGCGTCACAATTAATAAGCTGCGTGTGAGGAGAATGATTGTAGACAGCTGTTATTCACACGTGCACCAGCAGAAGGTTCACGTGAGTCATGAACCAGGAACTATAATCAAACAGACCTTAATATAGGTTATATTATGTCAAAATACTCATTTATTCAGCTTTAAGTGACACCACTGTAACCCGGATTACTTTGTTTTTTGATGTAATGAATTAGAGCTACTAATTTCTTGTATCCTGATTACTTAACGCTGTTTCTCCCCAAACCTGACAATAGAGAATGAATGAATCGTTGGGAGTTTTTTTTTTTTTTTTTTTGATGAGGCTAGAATCCAAAATCTACAATCTAGAATAATACACTGCATTCTTTGTTAGACAGAAATGCACATTTGACAGTAAAATGCATTTTGAGGTACTGTAGGAAACAGTAGTGTAAGTTTCCCTGCTGTTAACAACAATAAGAAATTTTAAGTTAACTCCTAATTTATGTAAGACACTGATATTGATTTTAACAAGTTCTTGTTAAATTAACATTTAACTAAAGTTAAAATTCATTAGAACATTCAAATAGAAGAAAGCGTTGTCCTTAATTCATTAGATGGAGGATTTATAGCTACTATAGTTCTTGCATGGCATCCAGAGATTTACTGTAGTAATCAAAGATAAAAGCATGTCGAAGCAGCCCAAGCTGTCGTTGCTAGATCTAAATTGACGTTTTAGAATAAGTATGGACGGATTGGACTTGAACGAGCACCAGCAGATCCACAGCAGAAGAATGTATTTGCACACACTAGAGTTTTTTGAGTCACTCCTTGGTTTTTCCTTAATTCTGAATGAATTAATGAACACATACTTATGTGTTCATGTATGTGTTGTGTGTGTTTTACAAAGGCAGCACCATTTCTGACACATTGACTGCCCCCTCAGCCCGCACCAAATACACATATAATCAATCATCAGTTTCTTAAAGATGCATAAATGCATGTCAGGGTCGGGGAGTAACGAAATACAAGTAACTTAGTGACGTATTTAAAATACAAAATGTGAGTCACTGTGTTTGATTTTAAATGGGTGGTAATCAGATTCCAGTTCCATCTGAAAAGTGTTTTAGATTACCAAAGTGATTACTTTGAGTTTTAATGTCATTTAAACAGCGATTGGTGATTCTCTGACTCTGACCGTCTGAAAAAGACGAGTTCAGTTTCATGTTTTCCACTGTTTTCATGTTTTGTGAGTCATTTTATAATTCACTCGTCACTGCGACTTTTTATCACAATTTTTTTCTCTCAATATTGCGAGTTTATATCTCATAATTCTGACTTTATAACTCACAATTGCAATTCTGAAGGAAAGTCAGAATTGTGAGATAAAAACTCACAATGATCTTTTTTGTGTTTGTTTCACACTTATTAGTATTCCAAAGTATTCTAAAGTATCTAGATGAAGTTACTAAACTTGAGTAATGTAACGAAATATGTTACAAATGACTTTTTAAAGCATGTATTTTGTAATCTGTAGTGAAATACATTTTAAAAGTGACACACCCAGCCCTGTGTGTGTCACTGTATGAATGTGTGTGAGAGAATCTTACTTTAACATGGACGGTTTATGTTGACGAATTGTGGAAGGTCCTGGCTTGGATGGTGCTGGATAGTGTCAGTAATCCATTGCTCAAACTGTGAGACGCGGGTGTACACACCGGGAAAGCCTGGTAAACCACAGTCGATACCCCAGCTGGTGATGCCAAACTGAACCCATTTTGAACAGTGCTGACTCATTATTGGACCCCCAGAATCCCCCTGTAGACAATAAGAGATTGTTTTTTAGTCACCTGTTTGTTTTTTTCATGCTATCAGAACTGAAGAAAAAAAAAATCAAGTATAGGATTTTTAAAGATACAGTTCATCTTGACAGACATTTAGGTAGACATGATCTGAATACAGTAATGAGTAACAAACAATCATCTTGTTTTTGTACACAGTATGTGTCTACGCCACCACCAGGAACACCAGCACAAATCATATTGTTGGTGATGTGCAGCGTCTGCTGGCACTGATTACGGTCCACCACGAGAACTGTAGCCTCCTGCAGAGTCCCAGGATAAGGTACATTCACTGGACACAGACAAACACATTACAAACCATCAGGATGTGTTTATCTGAATATACTGTATTAGTCAAATCCTGTTACAGTCAGGGCCTATTTACCTCCAGGTGCAATTTTTCCCCAGCCTATGATCCGACTGCTGGTGCCAGGCAGGAAATCACTGCCATGAGCTATCAGACGCACTGGACTAATATGGGTATTAAACTGGACTGGAGACTTCAAGTACAGCAGAGCGATGTCGTTGTCATCAGTCACATTATTGTACCTCTCGTGAGTGTAGATTCTTTGTACAAATCTCACGATTTCATTCACATTATTCTCACGCTGTGTCATCTTTCCCAAGTAAACGCGTAGGCTGTTCACATTAATAATTCGGTTCACAGGTCTATAAAACAAAAACAGTGCAAGAGCAATCACAAAAGACAGTTTAAAAAAAAAACTAAAAGTCTGTATATATTGTGTTGATATGTCTCTGACCTAAAGAAGCAGTGAGCTGCCGACAGCACCCATTGCTTGCTGATGAGGGAACCTCCACAAAAATGGCAGGTGGGGTCGTGCAAACTAACCATCCACGGCCACGCATCCGGACGGGCATTAGTACCACCCATAATCCGAGGGTACAAAGGCCCATGTGCACAAACTGTGAGAAAGAGAGAGAAAAGTTGCACATAGGCTCCAGATGACACAAGCTTTTCTACTAGAAAGTGCAGTAAGATGTTAGATGTTTTGATAACTTCTGCCAGATTGAACCACTGTCCTTGAGAGTAAAGTCTTACCTTGGACACAGATGAGCAGAGCCAAAGTCACAGTGGTCTTCCACATCTTCACGCAGACTCTCTTTCCAGGCAGGATGGATGTCTGTGGATGTGGATGTCAGTTCCTTTAATAGTGTCTCATATCTCTAGTATCTCTTATCACTCTTGTGTCCAGTCGTTTGTCACGCCCCGTTTCCATTTTCCACAGTCTTCTTTTATTCCTCACATTCTTATTATTCCACAAATGCACAGGCATTATTCTCTATTTCTGCTGAAACGGTTCAAAACGTCATGATCCTACACATTCGACTTTTGTACAGTTTGATTCTTGCTTCTTGTGCAAGTTTAAATAAAAGCTGAGGCTGAAGTGTTACTTCTTATTATTTTGGTAACACTTCACAATAAGGTTCATTAGTTAACATGAATTGACATCATTAGTTAATGAACTGCACTTATACAGCATTTATTTACAACATTTCATTCAATTCAATTTCATTCAACAATTACTAATACATAATTAAAATCTTGTTAACATTAGTTAATGCACTGTGAACTAAGATGAACAAACGATGGACAACTGTATTAATGAAGGTTAGTACAGTAACAAATGTATTGCTCATGGTTAGTTCATGTTAGATAATACATTAACTAATGTTTAATTAATGAACCTTATAGTTGTAACGCTCGGGTTGACAGAAGACGAAGGCTGATTCCAAACAGACGGGTTTATCCCAATACACAAGATAACAGGTAACAGGAGGACAGTGTTCATCAGCACAGACAAATGAACATACAACAGGCAGGAACTTAAATACACAGATGACGATGACTAAACGAGGACAGCTGACAAGACTTAACTAATTAGACACGGTGATTAACTCGAACTAATAATAAGAAGACAGAACTAAACAAAACAAGGTATACACATATACACAGGGTTGGGGAGTAACGAAATACAAGTAACTTAGTGACGTATTTAAAATACAACATTTGAGTGACTGTATTTCATTTTAAATGGGTGGTAATCAGATTGCAGTTCCATCTGAAAAGTGTTTTAGATTACCAAAGTGATTACTTTGAGTTTTAATGTCATTTAAACAGCGATTGGTGATTCTCTGACTCTGACCGTCTGAAAAAGACGAGTTCAGTTTCATCAACATTTTAATACTTTTAAGAGGATCATAAAAAATGTGGTTATTTTTATTTAGTTCTGTCCTGAACAAGACAAAATGACTGAATTTATTAAAAAAAATTGCCCAGCTGTCAACTGAACTGTCCTGATGATCCACGACTGTTTTCATGTTTTGTGAGTCATTTTATAATTCACTCGTCACTGTGACTTTTTCTCACAATGTGTTTTTTCCCTCACAATTGTGAGTTTGTGTTTCACAATTCTGACTTCTTTTTCTCAGAATTGCGAGATTTAAACTCACAATTGCGATTTATAATGTCAGAATTGGGAGATATAAACTTGCAATACTGACTTTTTTTCTTGCTATTGTGAATTTAGTGAATTTGAGTTAAATGTCATAATTCTGACTTTTCTCAATATTGTCAGTTTATATCTCATAATTCTGACTTTTCTCAATATTGTGAGTTTATATCTCATAATTCTGACTTTTCTCAATATTGTGAGTTTATATCTCATAATTCTGACTTTTCTCAATATTGTGAGTTTATATCTCATTATACTGACTTTATAACTCACAGTTGCAACTTTATATCACGCAATTCTGAGAGAAAAAGTCAGGATTGTGAGATAAAAACTTGCAATGACATTTTTTGTGATTGTTCCACACTTATTAGTATTCCAAAGTATTCTAAAGTATTTAGATGAAGTGACTAAACTTGAGTAATGTACAGTCGTGGCCAAAAGTTTTGAGAATTCCATAAATATTAGTTTTCACAAAGTTTGCTGCTGAACTGCTTTTAGATCTTTGTTTCAGTTGTTTCTGTGATGTACTGAAATATAATTACAAGCACTTCATACGTTTCAAAGGCTTTTATCGACAATTACATGACATTTATGCAAAGAGTCAGTATTTGCAGTGTTGGTCATTCTTTTTCAGGACCTCTGCAATTCGACTGGGCATGATCTCCATCAACTTCTGGGCCAAATCCTGACTGATAGCAACCCCTTCTTTCATAATCACAATTAGTGGGTTTTTGTTTGTCCACCCGCCTCTTGAGGATTGACCACAAGTTCTCAATGGGATTAAGATCTGGGGAGTTTCCAGGCCATGGACCCAAAATTTCAACGTTCTGGTCCCAGAGCCACTTAGTTATCACTTTTGCCTTATGGCACGGTGCTCCATCGTGCTGGAAAATGCATTGTTCTTCACCAAACTGTTGTTGGATTGTTGGAAGAAGTTGCTGTTGGAGGGTGTTTTGGTACCATTCTTTATTCATGGCTGTGTTTTTGGGCAGAATTGTGAGTGATTCCACTCCCTTGGATGAGAAGCAACCCCACACATGAATGGTCTCAAGATACTTTACTGTTGGTATGACACAGGACTGATGGTAGCGCTCACCTTTTCTTCTCCTGACAAGCCTTTTTCCAGATGCCCCAAACCATCGGAAAGGGGCTTCATCGGAGAATATGACTTTGCCCCAGTCCTCAGCAGTCCATTCACGATACTTTCTGCAGAAAAGCTGATGTTTTTTTTTGGAGAGAAGTGGCTTCTTTGCTGCCCTTCTTGACACCAGGCCATCTTCCAAAAGTCTTGGCCTCACTGTGCGTGCAGATGCGCTCACACCTGCTGCCATTCCTGAGCAAGCTCTGCACTGGTGGCACTCCGATCCCGCAGCTGAATCCTCTTTAGGAGACCATCCTGGCACTTGCTGGACTTTCTTGGACGCCGGACGCCCTGAAGCCTTCTTTACAAGAATTGAACCTCTTTCCTTGAAGTTGCTGATGATCAATTGTTGATTTAGGTGCAATCTTAGTAGCCACAATATCCTTGCCTGTGAAGCCATTTTTATGCAACGCAATGATGGCTGCATGCGTTTCTTTGCAGGTTAACAATGGAAGATGAAACAATGATTTCAAGCATCACCCTCCTTTTAACATGTCAAGTCTGCCATTCTCACCCAATCAGCCTGACATAATGATCTCCAGCCTTGAGCTCATCAACATTCTCACCTGAGTTAACAAGATGATGACTGAAATGATCTCAGCAGGTCCTTTAATGACAGCAATGAAATGCCGTGGAAAGGTTTTTTTGGGATTAAGTTCATTTTCATGGCAAAGAAGGACTATGCAATTCATCTGATCACTCTTCATAACATTCTGGAGAATATGCAAATTGCTATTATAAAAACTTAAGCAGCAACTTTTCCCATTTCCAATATTTATGTAATTCTCAAAACTTTTGGCCACGACTGTAACGGAATACGTTACAAATGACTTTTTAAAGCATGTATTTTGTAATCTGTAGTGAAATACATTTTAAAAGTAACCCACCCAGCCCTGCACGTGACAATAGTAAAGTGTTACCATTATTTTTTATTCATATTATTTATTCTTTTTTTCTTTAGCTAAAGAAAAATACATTTAATAGATAAGGAAATGATCCAGCAGCAAAGCTCCAGCAGTGCCTAAACACTTGAAACATTCAGTAGTATTTTCCTTTTTAAATAACAACTATTCATTTAAAGAAATGGCATACGCTTCATTAAAGATCACATCAGAGTTCTTAAACTCACTAGTATGGCAAACAGAGATGTCATAACTTTATTGTTCAAGAATAGTTGAATAGTTTTGCATGTCAGTTGAGCTCGAGACAGAATTTGCTTTTATATATACATTAGTACTAATCTATTCATTTCCAGTTAGACTATCTGCATATAGCCTCGAAGCAGCTATCAGTCATCAGGAAATAAGCTTCATCCCATGTGATGTGTGGCAGCAGCAGGGCAAGATCTTGTGAGAGTGAACAAGAAGACACAGAGACTGTAGTACCATACCATTCTCAAGTTTATTAATATGGGTCAAATAATGGTCTTTTCTTCTTGTGAGTGGGAATCCCAAACAGAAGCTGCAATAGTTCACTTTAAATTAAATGCCATTTGTGTAACCAGACAATAACTGGGGTGGAAATTGGACACTCTCATAAACTGTAAAAAAAAAAAAAAGATGGACGACGCACCTTCACTCCCTTTCATTGTCATATCGTAACCGAAGCCGCCAGTGTCCTAATCTGCTGATATTTTGAGTTTCGAGTCTGCGCAGTAGTGAGCTCGAAGTGGAGCTGTGATGGTCCCGCAGAAACGGTTAATACAGTTTACTGCAGAACAACACGTTTTTGTCGGTGTGAAATAAACAGTTCTTAAAATGCAGAAATTAAAGTTAAAGCTTCAATCTCCTCCATCCAGAAGATCCAGAAAAATTCTGTTCGACTACTTCACCCAGAGAAGCTGTCAATCATGACATCACACCCCTTTTTCATAGCATCAAATAACTAACTAAAACCAGACTTACAGTGTTGTGGAGAAGTTAACTACGTGTAGCGATGCCACTATATTAACTACATTTTTCAGTAGCTTGTCAGTTGCGTTTTGAACAGTGTAGCTTTTCCAGTAGTTAAACTTCTCCAGGAAGTAGCGGTGTAGTCTGACCAAGAACTACCGTTTTGTGTTCTGACCAGCAGCACCATCTTTTCATTAGATCAAACTAAAATCATGCGTTACCACCATCTATTGTTATATCACGCATCTCACAGCTTTTCAGTTCACTGAGATGAGATCGTCTAATGATTATGTAAAGGACAGGATTTATACTTAACATGAATTGATTAGTAAATGTTGTGCTTAACTTATAAACAAATGATTAAAACGCTGTCAGTGTCGAAGCCTTCAAGCACATACAGGTGATAAAAGCCTTTTGAAATGGATTGTCTTGCTTTATTGCAGTCAATATCAAATGTATGCAAACTGTTTTATTACAGTGGTGACACGCCATAGTTTAATCTGTCCTGCCACACTTTAATAATTAACCTAAAAGATAACTAACGTGGAGTTTTGCATCATTGCATTGGCAAAGCATCTGACAATTGAACAGAAAACAAAATTGTGATATAGCTAATGCACTACGTTCATGCAAGAAACACGATTCACGTCTTAAAGCTCCATCACTGCTTGTACTGTGAGTTTAACCTGCATTTTTCTGCGTATCCAATTTAAGATGCAAAATAAGTTAAGACTTTTGGAAGATGGCCTGGTGTCAAGAAGGGCAGCAAAGAAGCCACTTCTCTCCAAAAAAAAACATCAGGGACAGATTGATCTTCTGCAGAAAGTATCGTGAATGGACTGCTGAGGACTGGGGCAAAGTCTTATTCTCCGATGAAGCAACTTTCCGATGGTTTGGGGCATCTGGAAAAAGGCTTGTCAGGAGAAGAAAAGGTGAGCGCTACCATCAGTCCTGCGTCATGCCAACAGTGAAGCATCCTGAGACCATTCATGTGTGGGGTTGCTTCTCATCCAAGGGAGTGGAATCACTCACAATTCTGCCCAAAAACACAGCCATGAATAAAGAATGGTACCAAAACACCCTCCAACAGCAACTTCTTCCAACAATCCAACAACAGTTTGGTGAAGAACAATGCATTTTCCAGCACGATGGAGCACCATGCCATAAGACAAAAGTGATCACTAGGTGGCTCGGGGACCAGAACGTTGAAATTTTGGGTCCATGGCCTGGAAACTCCCCAGATCTTAATCCCATTGAGAACTTGTGGTCAATCCTCAAGAGGCGGTGGACAAACAAAAACCCACTAATTCTGACAAACTCCAAGAAGTGATTATGAAAGAATGGGCTGCTATCAGTCAGGATTTGGCCCAGAAGTTGATGGAGATCATGCCCAGTCGAATTGCAGAGGTCCTGAAAAAGAATGACCAACACTGCATATATGTCATGTAATTGTCGATAAAAGCCTTTGAAACGTATGAAGTGCTTGTAATTATATTTCAGTACATCACAGAAACAACTGAAACAAAGATCTAAAAGCAGTTCAGCAGCAAACTTTGTGAAAACTAATATTTATGGAATTCTCAAAACTTTTGGCCACGACTGTACAGGCTTAAAAACAGTCTGTGAAAAACTCAACGAGTGTGCTCATGTTCTTTCTAGAGAATGTCAAATAAAACAAATTAACAATTTTAGAAATGATCATGTAGATGATGATTTTCACAGGATATCTGGTAAACTGTACTGAGACACTGATGAAATATTGAACATGAAGAGTTCAGATTCATTAAAAGATCAGATTCATAATTCCTGATTCTGATGTGTTTTATCTCCATTAGATTTCAAGCGCAACAACTTAAAAGATATGAGTGACAGGTTTAATTCATCTATCTTTAAATATCTTGATATTGATTAAATTTGCTCATTTTCTGGTCTAGTGGAAAAAACGGCTCCCCATTTATTTTGTGATTGTATCAATAAATTTGTGGTTAATTTCAGTTCTTATATTTTCAACCCTAATGTGACCCAGTTTTATCCTTAAAGATATTTTTTTTTTATTATAAAAACCCAAAATCGCAAAATCGCAATCTCGTGAATATGTTAATTTATTTTATATGCAAACATTTTCATCCACAAGCAAATGTGAATTAAATCTTGTTTCCCTCTTTTTCTTGAATTTAAGAATTTGTTTCATTCATCAGGCTTAGAAAACATATATATATATATATATATATATATATATATATATATATAAATATATATATATATATTTATATATATATATAATGAATTATGATGAATTATTCAGATATTTAATCTCATCATTGCTTTTTTGTGTTCTGCAATTAATCTCATATTATGGTGTACACAAATCAATTTTTTTTGTCTTTTTTGTTTATGATTGTTTATTGTTGAAGATACAACCATGGTATTTTCCCTTATCTTGTATGTAATTATAAGTTCTGCAATAGATAACAATAAAAAAGACGTGAGTCACAGCTGCACTAACACCTCACAGCATCAGTAACTCAACCCTTCCTCGTACGGTTTTTCACAGCTGCTCGAAGATCCTGCCTTTGGAGAAGAATGTTGTTTTTGTACTCAGAAAATGTAAGTATTACTACTAAAAATAAGATAACCCAAGAATGAATTACATTGCTAGCCCACCCCAACACTTACACACAATAATAATGAAAATGCTGCCCAATACTTCATCATATTACTTACTGAAAATGATGTTTTAGTAAAACAAGCAAAATGTCATTAGTTTTGTCATATGACTGAACACACACTACACAAGTGCAGTCAAGGTGAATACATCTAAAATTTCAGCCAAGCAATGATTTAAAGCATGATTTAATAAAATAATTATATTTTATTTACTGACAACAATAGGAAACAAATGAGTAAAAGCATGAATAAAAGTATCACAATAAATAAATACATATACAAGTCAACAACACATGAAACAAAGCTTTATTCAGACTTCTTGTACTAATAATCATGTATTTACAGGCGCTGAACCCCACACTTCTGCCATCTCAACACAGCTGTGCCAATTCTGCAGCTTTATTTTGATGAAGCAGCAGATCACCGTGAACATCTTCACCTGTCTTTGCCGTCCATCATGTCCCTCATTGCTGCTCTTCTCAATGGGGACATCATTGATCCAGAGGATGAGGAAGACCATGATGATGATGCATCCCTGAACCCCACAACCTTGAAGCAAGAGTGGGAGAAGATGTGAGGGACAATCTGGCTGTCGTTGTGCCTGCTCCAAACATTTGTGTGCCTGCTCTCCAAGAACATGACTACCTGTTAAAAAAGCATTTAAAGATTAAAACATTTTACAATCCATGTCAGCATTGTAGTGGCTGAACCACTGAACTGGTGAGCAGAAGGTTTTGCTGGTTCGATCTCTGCAGCGTCACCACCAGTGCGTCCTTGAGCGAGTCACTCGTGTTAACTGACTTCTTATCAACAGTACAAACGGTCAAATAAAACAGATAACTAATGTCGAGTTACTTGTACATTTGTTTATTTATATTACTCACAGTCATGTAATGTAAGTATTGAATTCTACGTAATGTCACACACTCAAATGTCTATTTCATGTTGTGATGTGCTCATCATCTGCAATACTTATTGAATATTTCCCAGTCAGATGTTAAATAAACATTTAGTAAGTGTGTTTATGATGTATATGGTTCAGAGGTCATGTAAATCCAGTTTGGTGACATACGTGAGTTTATTAGAGCTCCTCTTAGCTGTACGTAATAAACATATTTTTACAGCAAATCAGAACTATACTGCCTAGCGTCTTTACACCTTCAACACTTCAACAGTTTACAGTAGTTCAACAAATGCGATTTTAACACAAGGAATGTTTTCAATACTCACATTTGAAAACGCCTCTTTCTCCTCCGTGTTTGATTGACGTATCCGCTCCCGTGGCCTCCTGGGATAGAAAAGTTCTTATCGGTAAGCGCTCAGGAATCTGGGCAGAAGCAGTAGGCCATCCGGAAACTTCTCGACTACTCTTTTATGACTACTAAGATTTCGGACATACTTATTCACTCACCTACTGCTTTTCTCCTACTATATAGTAGAGAAGTAGGCGATTTCGGACGCACTTTAGGTAGACGTACGTCCGAATCTCATGAGAAATAGTACGTCACTGAGGTAATTCTCGCCTACTCTTTTATGACTACTAATGTTTCGGACATACTTATTCGCTCGCCTACTGCTTTTTGTCTACTCAATAGTAGAGAAGTAGGCGATTTCAGACGCAGCCTGAGTGATCGACGCTGTTACTGGGAGATTGAGTGGAGTGGAGAATATGTGTTTATATCAGTGTCATATAAGAGCATCAGCAGGAAGGGACGGGGTGATGAGTGTGAGTTTGGATGTAATGATCAGTCCTGGAGTTTGATCTGCTCTCCCTTCAGTTACTCATTCAGACACAATAACATAGAGACTAAACTCCCAGTAAAGCCCATCAGCAGGAGAATAGGAGTGTATGTGGATCACACTGCAGGAACTCTGTCCTTCTACAGCGTCTCAGACACAATGAGCCTCATCCACACAGTCCAGACCACATTCACTCAACCGCTCTATCCTGGGTTTAATGTTTATATTGGATCATAAGTGAAACTGTGTCATTGAATCAGAATAGACTGTAGAGATTCTACCCATAATGCTTTGAGCTCATGATAAATCAGTAACAGTGAGATGTTATAGAGTCTTATTTTCTCTTCATTACATTAATACTACAGCTGAACTTCTGTCAGTGAAATAACATGTCAGAATAAATGTGTGTACATGAATCAGTGTGTGAGTCAAAGTGATGTAAACAGTATGTGTGCTTTTCTCAACCTCCATTCATGTTGATGATGAAGGGCTGGACTCAACTAATTTTCTTTATATCCCTTTCATCGATGATTAATCTGTATTTGTCCTTTATTAAATCATTGAATAAAGTTTATAATGGTGTGCCTTGTTTCATTTCATAAGACTGTATCTTGATTTTTGTTTCATAAAGTATAATTTTACACACACATGTATATGCTAACTAACATTCACTCATCTATGAACATTATTTCCCCATAAACATGATCAGATCCATCAGCATGACGACAAGTTCCATTATTCCACGTTCATTCACTGCGTCATCAATCTACACCCTTGTTATCGTTTTGATGAGTTTAGCGACCCCTAGTGGTGGAAATACGGACTGAGCCTTTAACACTGCGTCAGTGTTCATTTAACACTCTTACGACTGTCTAGGGCCAGCAGCAACAAATGAATGTTCTCACTCATTACGATGATGTTTCAAAAGAAGATATTTATTCATAAAAATATGATTAACAGAAGCAAAGGGACTGATTTCAAGAGTGTTCGAGGCCAAACCTACAAACAAAAATAACTAATTTTTGGAACACAGAACAAACAATGAGTATAAAAGAAATGGTGTCGCACGTCATACTTCCCTTAAATACGTACAAAATTATCTTTAAACTATAGGACTTTAAGTATTGTAAATCAAAGACAAGAGCAAGGTTTATCTAAAACACAGAGCACATCAGAAACTCAGGCAGAGAAAACGAATGGCACACATTCGGCGGCCCCTTCAGAGTGTTTGGGGAAGTCCTTATAACCAGAATCTGGAATAGACCAATCAGAACCTGCTGACTCGGGTGCTGGCCACGCCTTCTCCTGCACAGACACTCAAAAACACACATATCTCGAACAAAAACAGACAGTGTGGTCTCACATATAGTTCATTTAACACTGGAGTTTTTGCTGTGCAGTCATTAGATCTTAATCCAATAGAGCAGCTTTGGGATGTGCTGGAGATTCGAGAGAGCGGGAGATTCACATCACGGATATGAAGCAACTGTGTTATTCTGTCACGACAATAATGAGCAAAATCTCTGAGGAATTTTTCCTACAACTTGTTGAATGTGTGCATCTTACAGACAAATCTATTATTCAATGTTCTATTATTTTTGGACACTATCTGGTGCTCTAGTTAATAGTGGGATGTTCTATTTGAAGAAATTTAAGGGTCATGGTATGGAAGCTCGTTGCCACCACTGATGAAAAAAAAGACTGTGACATTTTATCTCAGAATTCTGACTTGTTTTCTAAGAATTGTCAGCTATAAAGTCAGAATACGAGAGAAAGTGGAAGAAAAAAACGTCTTAGGTAATGACTGTAACCCTAGTTCCCTGAGAGAGGGAACGAGACGCTGCGTTGAAGGACACTTTGGGAACGCCACGGGCGGGTGACGTCATGACCGGGAAATGATAAAAGCCTTAGCAAGCGCTCTGTGCATGAAACCGTCAAGAGAAACTGTCAAGCTCGAGTTCCCTCAAAAAGGGAAGTCAGAATTCTGAGATAAAAAGACGCAATCTTTTTTTCTTTTTTTTTTCAGTGGCAGAAACGGGCTTCCATAGTCATGCTCCACCAACTGCAAATGAGAAACTAATGTATTCAGTTTGTTGAAAATGTGATTTTTTTTTTTATTGAATTTTGGCACTTTTTTGCTCTGAATAAGCATATTTCTTACACGTAATTGTAACATAGAAACATTCATTTGTTAGCTGAAATTACTGACAACCATCAGTCATTTGCATACCATCAATATTACAACAGTAAATCATACATATCCATTCTTAAAATAGCTGTCAAACACTGAAAGACAAAGACCCTGATGATCTGTAAAGGGTGCGACAAAGAATAGCTTGATAACTTTTTGTACATTCAATCTTAACTGCTTTTTTTGGGGGGGGGGGGGGGGGGGGGGGGTTTGGTCACAAAATGTAATTCCAAAACTGAAAACTAAAGAGCTCAGAGGAAACTACAGAGGTTCAAACTACACCGCCGGCCTGGTTTGATCATCTTCTGTGGGCGATAGGCGCATATTCCACACGATCCTCCTCTTTATCATCCTGTCAAAAACACAACATATAATAATAAATGTTATTTTGTCCTTGATGACAAGCTACAATATGCAGATATTAAACCAGATATTATAACAATACGTCCTCAGGCCTGTGGGTGAGAGACTTCCTAATGCTATTTTTTAATGCTCGCAAAATGATAGTTGCTATAAAAATGTATTCCAGTTCAAATGGCAAATTGACAGAATTGTATTGATTTCCCAAAAGTTTTGTGAGAATTGCAAAAGCACATCCAGTATGATTTGGACTGATGTCATCAACTGACACAGGAAGTACTTCATCAGTGGCTCTTTTTCAACACTAACGTTGATCTGTTACGCTTTAGTTACAGGGTTGTGAGTATTATGACATGTTTCGAATCTTAGGGCTTTTATACACATCTAATATGGTGCTGTTGTGTGTTTGTGTCTGAATAATGATCACACAAACTGCTGAAATTACACAGACACACAACATGAATTATTAATAAATGATCTTACCGATTTCTGTGCTTCTCTTTTGTGGAACATTACATCGACGTAAGTGACGTCTCCTTCACGAGTCTCGACTGCTTCAACGAGAAGATGTTATATAATAAGTAGATGGATTAAAACAGCATCACTCAATGTAGATCAGTTTCTATCTAAAGCATAACTAGGTCATATTTTCTCTTGCCAATACAAATGTGTTTTACAAACACAAAGATGAAGAAGCCTGAGTAAAAGTGTTAATGTGAAGTAAAGGGTCAAGAGCTCAACTAAAGCAAACACTGATCAACATCATGGTGACTTGAAACTAAACATTCCATAAAACATTAACATCTAAACTTAATTCTCTATACAAACTTGTATGATGTATGAAAACGTCTCGGGTTACGTATGTAACCCTGGTTCCCTGAGTAGGGGACGAGATGCTGCGTTAAGATGCGTAGGGAACGCCTCTGCGTGATTACGTCATGAAGCACAATAGCGGGACAGAACGTCATAGGCGGGTGATGTCACCAAGTAAGAAACTATAAAGCATACCCAGAAACAAAAAACGGCAGCTTCGAAAAATCTGAAGTGAGCGCTCATAGGCATGACCGGAGAATGGCAAAGTGATGCAGCGTCTCGTTCCCTACTCAGGGAACCAGGTAACATGCGTAACCCGAGACATTCCCTTTCGTGGGAACTCGAGCTGCGTCGAGACGCGGGGGGAACCTCATACCCACTACGCCATAGTACTAAATGCTGGTCCCAATCTCAATTAGGATGAAAGTACTACCGACCCTGGAGTGGAGCCTAAGTGTAGGTTATGAAACCTAATAAAAGTATGCTGTGAAGACCAACCTGCCACAAACTCCCGAAACCAAAGCCTTGGAGGCAACCATACTCCTCGTAGAGTGAGACCGGATCATCAATGGTGATTCATGTCCGGAAGAATCATAAGCAAGAGAGATACTACCTACTTGCTCATTCTCTGCTTAGATGCAGTAGTCAGGCATAGTCAGACCTTCTAAAACAATTGCCAGATCCCATGCTGGTGCCCTACAACGCTGCACAGACCTAAGCCTCAGGGTTCCACGAAGAAATCTTATGACCAAAGGACTTCTACCCAAAGATAAACCATTCACGGGGTAGTGGTAAGCAGATATAGCTGCTACATCGACCTTTAAGGTGGAGGAAGATAGCCCAGCAGCAAAACGTTCTTGCAGGAAGTCTAGTACTGCCATACTTCAAATGGCAGTTCACTGGGTCCAGATGACGCTCTCTGCACCAAGAAGAGAACATCCTCCATTTTGTGGCATATGATTTCCTCGTAGAAGGAGCTCTGGAATGGAGAATAGTCTCAACAACCTCGGTTGAGAGACCGGACTTTATGAACTGAGCCCCCTCAGGGGCCAGGCCCACAGTTTCCACAACTCCAGCCGAGGGTGTCATATTGTGCCTCCTGCCTGACTCAGAAGGTCTTGCCTGATCAGAATCTCCATCGGAGATCCGCAAAGGAGAGACACAAGGTCATTGAACCAAACTCTGGTTGGCCAAAAAGGGGCTACTAGCAACAGATGCAATAGTTCTTGGTGCACCCTCTCCAGAACTCCCGGGAGCAGAGCGATCTGGGGAAACGCGTACAGACGCAGCCTCGGCCAAGTCTGTACCATAGCATCCAAGCCCAGAGGAGATGGATGAGCCAGAGAAAACCATAGGAGGACAATGAGATGTCTCTAGGGATGCAAATAGGTCTACTTCCGCTCAACCAAAGTTTCTCTATAGGAGCTCCACCACCTTGGAGTGAAGTCTCCATTCCCTGGGCCTCAGCCCCAGTTTCGACAGGAAGTCTTCCCCCTGGTTTTGACACCCAGGGATGTAGACTGTCCTCAGTGAGAGCAGTTTTCCCTGAGCCCATTGAAGGATCTGATGGGCCAGCTTGTTTAGGTGACGCGACCTCATACCCCCCTGATGGTTAATGTAAGAGACCACCGACGTGTTGTCTGTACGAACCAACACGTGATGGCCTCTTAGGTCTGGGAGGAAGTGCTTGAGAGCTCGAAACACTGGCATCATTTCCAGCCGATTTATGTGCCAGGAAAGATGGCCCTGCCACAGACCCTGGGCTGAACAACCACTCATGATCGCCCCCCAGCCTGTGAGAGATGCATCTGTTGTTAGCGTTATGCAATGACAAGGAGCTCCTAACACAGGTCCTTGAGCCAGGAACCAGGGTTTCTTCCACATGGCCAAAGCACAAAGGCATCGCCGTGTGACCTTGATCATTCGAAAACGATTCCCCCTCAGGGAAAACCCTCTTGTCCTGAGCCACCACTGTAAGGGTCTCATGTACAGAAGGCCAAATGGAATTATGTTGGACGCAGCTGCCATGAGACCTAACAACCGCTGGAACTGTTTTACAGTGATGGATTGCCCTAGCTTTATCATATTTACAGCTGAGAGAATCGACGTGATGCGAACAGGAGACAAACATGCCTGCATCGTAGTCAAATCCCAAACGACGCCTAGGAAAGTATTTCTCTGAACTGGAAGAAGCACACTCTTCTTGGCATTGAGCCTCAACCCCAACTTCCTCATGTGTGCGAGAACGACATCTCGATGTCGAACCGCCATAAGCTCAGATTGAGCTAAAAATCAACCAACCATCAATTTAATTTAATATGCAGATGCCCTGGAGTCGCAACGGAGCCACAGCTGCATCCACACATTTCGTGAAAGTGCGGGTGACAATGCTAGGCCGAACGGAAGAACCCGATATTGGTAAGCTTCACCCCCGAAAGCAAACCTCAGGAACTCCCTGTGTTGAGGATGAATGGATACATGAAAGTAAGCGTCCTTCAGGTCTATTGTCACAAACCAATCATCGGACTTGTGACACAATCTGTTTGAGTGTTAACATCTTGAAATGTAATTTCTGAACTGTTCGATTTAGCAAACGCAGATCTAGAATAAGAAGCAACCCTCCATCCTTTTTCAGAACAATAAAGTAACGGCTGTACAACCCTGACAGCTTGCTGGGAGGAGAAAATCTTTCTATAGCTCCTTTTCGCAAAAGAGTCAGAACCTCTTGTTCCAACACCAGAGACTGCTCAGGGTCCACTACTGTAGATAAGACCGGGGCGGGCAAGACCCGATTAAATTCTGTAACCCTTTTCTATTATATGCAGCACCCATAGAGATACAGTTCGAAAAAGTTTCCATTCTGTTAGAAAATCTGCTAAGGGAAACCAGTCTCTCGAGACTGGCCTCTGGTGTAATATGTACCACCAATTCGGCCCCCTGAAACAGTGAACCTGCAGGGTGCAACCAAATCGACCGCATTGCGACCCTCCTCAGAGGACCACTGAGAACCACTGCGCCCCAAACCCCTCGGGGTAATGGGGTTGGCAGAATGGCCCCCTGAGGGCACCGAAATGAAACGGACTGAGGTGTATTCCATTTCCCTCCGGAGGGGCCTGCCCTCAGAAGTCCGACGTAACTGGCATCAGGACTTCTTTGAAGCCTTCTTGGCGATAATGACAGCCCTCAGGTCTGTCTTATCCCTTGAAGGCTTCGACTGTGGCTGAGAGTGTCGCTCTACTTCTGTTGTGCCCTGTATGAGAAGCTGGCCGTCAGGCCGAGACTGCTCCCACCCAGCAGTCTCTGGAGGATGAACGTGGCGGGGAAGAATTCTCTGGAACGCCGCCACTTGCATTTTTGACTCCTGGAACCTCTCAACGACAGCCATAACTGAGTTGCCAAAGAGGCCCTGGGGAGAAAGCGGGGGCGTCCATAAGGATGTTTTTACGAAGCTCTTGAATCACCTCGAAGGTTGCTTCCCCACTGTTATCAACTTCCCCTAGCAGGTCAGCCTGATATGCTTGAAGTATTGACATTGTGTGTAAACACGCAGCAGCCTGACCTGCGGCCAAATAAGCTTTACCCACCAGCGCTGAAGTCGTTCTTAGTGGCTTGGTGGGTAGTGTCGGGGATTTTAGGGACGAAGCCGATTCAGGAGAGAGATAGCTCGTGTCTCTTCAACCTTAGGCATCGCCCAAAAGCCTTGTTGTTTCAGCCCCGTGATGTTAGAGAAGTTCGTTGTCTGGGGGCTGAAAACACGATATTGAACAGGTCTTTTCCACGACCTCGACACCTCGGTGTGCAAGTCGGGAAAGAATGGTAATCCCCGACGTAGAGGTTGTGACCGAGAAGGGAGGAACCTTTCATCCAGCTTTCTCTTTTGCTGAACCTCCGGCTTCTCTGATGGTTTCCATTCAATATTTAATTTTTCAACTGCGCGAGTCACAACCTCTAACAGCTCCTCATACGCTGGAGAACGGGATGGCGAATCCAAATCTCCAGCCTCGACACTACCAACATCCAACTCCTCAGAGCTGGGGGGGGAGAAACCGTAGCGTGTGCTTCCAGCCCCTGAGATGAAGTACTGGGTCTGCCAGGTGAGGGTAGAGAAAGGGCTCGGCCCGTGTCAAACCCCTCTGACAGATCCATTTGCGATCCCCACGAATGAAGCTGTGCCTCAGCAGCAGCGGGACCTGGTCCGCGAGGAACGCAAGCCAGAGCGTCCTTCTCAAAGAACAAATAAGTCAATATGGTTAGTAATAAGTGGAAGTCAGTTGTAGGTGTTGTTTCTATTTTTTCAGTTCTTGTCGTTTATCTTTCCTTCAGTGATTCTACTTATTAACATCAGGCGTTTTCAATAACAGTCAATCATCGTTTGTTATCACACCAATTAGTTTAAAAATGTTTATAGTCATTTAGAATTTGACACTTGCCTTCTTGATCAGTTTTTCTACACTTCTTGTAGATGCAGAAGATCCCAATGACTGCAGCAACAATCATCAGAGATCCCACAGAGATCAGCACTGTTATCAAGAAATTAAGTCTTTTCTGTGAATCTGGGGGAAGAAGAACAAGATCATGTCAACTGATGATATTGATAAATTCAAGCTCAATGGAGAAGAAATTTTCGAGTATGAACCTTTCAGGTGCCCTTGTGACCACTGGTTCAACTATCACTCAAGAAATAGTCATTTGGTGGAGTCTTTAAATGAATGTTCAAGACATCAGATTGCTGATGAAGATGAGGCTAGCTTAGACCATCATATTCTTCTATGTTTGCGAAAGCTGGATGAGCCAGACCGAAGGAAGATTGACTCGTTCGAATGAACGACATGAACATGAACGACGAGATGGACCAACAAGTCAATTGTAGAGGAGATCAAACCAGAAATTGAACTCAAAGCACAAATAATGAGCTGAATTTGTTATACTTTAATCACACGGTTTGAAGCAAAAGATCCCCGGAAAAGGACATCATGATTGGGAAGATTGAAGGTAAAAGGTACAGAGGAAGACCTCCAGTGAGAATCTCAGAGCAAAATAAATCCTTTTTAATTCTGTAGTCTTTCATTTCACTCGAATCTGAGCTGATGGGACATAACAACATCATATGTACATAAATAATTCATGTCCAAAAGTAGTAAGTGAACACTAATACCTGAACATGCGTGACAGCGTTGAGCGATGTCCAGATGTTGAGTCTGGTGGCTGATGGGATTGTTCAGCACACATCTGTAGGTGTTTTTATCCTGATGTTCCACCTCCAGAGGTAGAGAGAGACTGATGCTGAGATCAGACACACTGATGCTGGACAATAAACTGCTTCCTTTGTACCAGGAGAGAGTCACATGACTCACATTCACAGCTGAACACAGCAGTGAACATGATGATGATGATGATGATGATGAAGAACATTGTGAAGAGTTACTGCTGATGACAGGAACAGGCAGACGAGCTGAAAACATCAGAGAATAAAGACAAATGAGGATGAGTGAAGATATTCAGGAAACATCCAGAGGAATATTTAAAAACAATGATTTAATAAGCTATAAACCTGGTATTTATGTACAAAACCGGAAGGGAATTAGTCATTTGAACTAGTTAGTCATGATAAGATTCTTCTTTAGATCTAGCTGTAATAAATAAAACAAGTGAAACTGATATTTAACTCACCGTAGACTGTGAGATGAGTATAAGAAATCCTCCAGAAAGTTTTGATCCATAGTTTATAATCTCCAGCATGTTTCATTGTGACGTCTGTGATGGTCAGAGATCCAGTTTGATTGTCTAGTTTCAGTCTGTCTCTGAATCTCCCGTCAAGAACATCATCATATACAGTGATTCTGTCGTCCTGTTTATTGATTTCAGCTATTAAACTGTTTCCAAACCACCACTGAATCTCATCATCATCCTTCATCTCAGTAAGATCAGAGTTCAGAGTGACTGAATCTCCTTCATTCACCGACACTGAATCAAACACACATGGAGAACAAACAGAAACAGGTTCAACTCAGAATAAGACCGTCATTTACAAAAGCAAATGGTTTTAAATTTGAAATGAATATCATCATTAGTCAACAGAAGTAAAATTGAGTTCGGATTAATTGAATCTTCGTAATGATTAAAATATAAACCATGTGAAACTGATTTAACTCACCAATGACAGCGAGACGGAAATAAAACCTCTTATAGTTGATCTCTAGTTGATATTTTCCAGCATGTTTCATTGTGATGTCTGTGATGGTCAGAGATCCAGTTTGTTTGTCCAGTTTTCAGTCTGTCTCTGAATCTCCCATCAAGAACATCATCATATACAGCGATTCTGTCGGTCCGTTTATTGATTTCAGCTATTAAAGTGTCTTCAAACCTCCACTGAATCACATCATCATCCTTTATCTCAGTAAGACGAGAGTTCAGAGTGACTGAATCTCCTTCATTCACCGACACTGAAACAGGGTTTGTCACAGATAAGTTTATTAAATTAAAGTTTAAAATTTAAAACAAATAATATCATAAAACAGCAAAAAGAAACTAAATGGTGTTTGAATTCATGTCAACTTTGTCATTAAAAAACAGGGCAAATGTTTTTGAACTCACCAATGACAGCGAGATAGAAATAATCCGTCTTATCGTTGATCTGTAGTTGATATTTTCCAGCATGTTTCGTTGTGGTGTTTGTGATGGTCAGAGATCCAGTTTGATTGTCCAGTTTCAGTCTGTCTCTGAATCTCCCATCAAGAACATCATCATATACAGTGATTCTGTCGTCCCGTTTATTGATTACAGCGATTAAAGTGTCTTCAAACCTCCACTGAATCACATCATCATCCTTCATCTCAGTAAGATCAGAGTTCAGAGTGACTGAATCTCCTTCATTCACCGACACTGAATCAATACCAAACACTCCTGAAGATCAGAGTTTCACAGATTAAAATCACTTGAAGTTGATTTGATGAAGCTTCACTAAAATGCTTTGAATCATTTAAATGTGAAGTGAATAATATTCTGCAGCAGCACAAACACAAAAGATGTTGAATGAAAAGAGAAACAGATTAAATGTGGAACGTGAACTAAAAAAGACACTTTTAACTGTGACGTGTTTGTTCTGTTTAGGTTTAGTTTTCTCTAATTAATCCCAGACTCTGTTCAGTTCATCATCCCGTATCGTCTACATGATGTGTGTTTGTCCCCGTGATTCTCCTGTGTATTAAAGACTGTTCTTCGAGTGATTCGCTGACACTAACAGCTAAAGTGAATCTTCTATAACTGATTTCACCAGCAATTTATCACAAGGTACGAGAACACAAACAACCGAAATCATAAGAACAGAATTTAAAACTCACCATCCAGACACCAGAAACAGAGCAAAAGTAATTGGAGGAACATTTTCTTCATCGGTTCACTGAAAAGCCCAGTAAAGATTGATCTGAAACACTGAACTGTGATATTTATCTGCTTGAGTGTGAATCCTCCCTCAGCCTCAGTTTCCGCTCACAACATCATGAAAATCAACAAAGTTTCGCTGATCTCACATTTTTAAATGAATTCTGGCCTTTTATGGAAACTAATGAGAGAAGAGTGACATGTTGTTATAAAGTGATGATTATGTATCCAACATCACCTGATCTTTTCTCTTCATTTGTCTGGATGTTACAACTCAGTTTCAGCAGCCAAACACAATCTACTATTAAAGAGTCAAGAGCTCAACTGAAGCAAACACTGATCTCCATGATGGAGACTTGAAATGAACTGTTAACATCACGTGTCTTCAATAATGCTCAATCGTCGCTCAACGAATCACTCAATTATCTCAATTTAACACTCTAAATATATTCATTTAACGCTGGAGTTTTTGCTGTGCTGTATCTACTGCTGTGAGCTGTCCATCATATGTGACTTTTATTTGATCGTTGATGGGTTTTATTTCTCTGTAAAGATGTTTGGTGTGGAGTGGAAGATTGTGAGCTTCTTATTAGCGGGAGAGAAACTGAAGAAACTGCTGACATGCGAATCAACCACAAACATCCAGCAGAGGCTGTTTATCCAGCGACAGATCAAACCAGACACACTGATGTTTGAACAGATAAAACAAGAGAGAGAAAACATTGCAGCTTCATTTGACTCAAAAGCCAGTAACTCAACAAATTCATGAGCGATCATTAAGGAAAACATTTAGAGAAATATCAATTAAAATCTCCTGTATGTCTGTGAACGTCTTGTTACACGGATAATTATGTGTTTAGTGTAAATTTTATCATTCATTGTGGAGGTGATGAGCTTTGATTTCTGTTTTCTGTAGAGTTTCCAGTCTCTCTCAGCTCCTCCTGAATCTACAGACGTAAATGACGATCTCTTCAGTTCTCTCTCCTCTTTTGATGTTGTGAGAGAATCTGTTCGTCAGCTGAGAGACAAACTGGAGGATTTCTGCAAAGAGGAGCTGAAGAAGATCTCTGACAGAGGTAAAGTCCTGGAGATTCATCTGCTCTCAGAAATGATCCTCCATCATCTCATATCATGTAGAAGATCATGTTAGAAATGTCTGAGGATCATTTTCTCCTGACATGAGAATCACACTCTTCATGTCTGTTGATTTCCACAGTCACCTTCACCAACATTGTTTCTAGGACCAGGAATGACCTCTTACAATGTAAGTCACTAAAGATGCATTCATCCCACCAATGACACCAATTTCACTAGACTGTACTATGAGTCGCTCATGGGCGTTCCTAGTGCATTCTCTCTAATATTATGGGTAGACAGCTCGTGTGCGCACATTATAAGAATATAATCACAAATTAAATACCAAACCCATGGCCTACGACAATTACAATCCTCCCCCTAAACCTCACTCCCATTCGAGTCAAGACACCATGTCCAAATGAGGGTTCTTGACACCAAGCGTGATGCATGGCCAGCAACACCAGTTATGAGACACTTTATACACCAGAAAGACTCAGAGAGCAGCTGAACATTTACATGGTATTCATTCTATAAGGTATTAATAAATGGAAGTGATCTTCAATCTTTCATATTAAGTTGTATAGAATGCCATAGTCCTTAGTCCAAATCCTGGTAATGCAGATTTGGCCTCAGATTTCTCAGACTGTAAGCCCGGGGTGCGCGCTGAGGTCGAAGTGGGAGTCGACAATTTCGGGGGCGCCGGAGTTGCAGCACGCGGGACAGTCCATCTCAGAGCCAGGAGCGGACCGGGACTTAATCGATCTGTGGTCCGCGGATCCTTTCCCCACCCAAATCCCCGCCCTTAAAACCTTGTCTTCTTCACCGGTCCTGTCCGGAAGCCTGCCTGTCTCCCCGATCCCGTCTCCATCGCTGGTCACAACCAGCCCCTTGGATCCGTGGCCACCATTGCTGTCGTCTAGCTCCTCGGCTCCGTCCCCGCCGCTCACTCCGTGCGGCTCCTCACCAGCGCCTCGCGCTTCCCTTCCACCAACCCAGGTTGAGGCGGAGTCCCGGCGTCACTACATGCCTCCAGGCCCACGTCACCACCTCGACCCGTCAGCCAGTCACCAGCACCTCGATCCACACCTCCCTCATCACCTCCTCGGCCTGTCAGCCCGGAAGCTCCGCTGGGCTCCCTCGTCCCTCCAGTTCGGCCTCTGGGGGTCGATGCTCTGCCTCCACCACGGACTTCCGGGTTGGCGGCTACACCTCCACCCATCACCCCTACACCGTCAGCCAGCTCCTCCCTCGCTTCAACCTCCCTGTCATCCTCTGTTACCACAGCATCGCTCCGGTCATCCAGACCATCGTCGGCGCCTCTGTCGTGTGAGTCAGCGTGTGAGTGGACGCAGTTACTGGGAGTTTGAATGGAGTGGAAAATATGTGTGTATATCAGTGTCATATAAGAGCATCAGCAGAAAGGGACAGGGTGATAAGTGTCGGTTTGGATGTAATGATCAGTCCTGGAGTTTGATCTGCTTGGACTACAGATACTCATTCAGACACAATAACATAGAGGCTGAACTCCCAGTAAAGCCCATCATAAGCAGGAGAATAGGAGTGTGTGGATCACACTGCAGGAACTCTGTCCTTCTACAGTGTCTCAGACACAATGAGCCTCATCCACACAGTCCAGACCACATTCACTCAACCGCTCTATCCTGGGTTTAGTGTTCATTATACTGGATCATCAGTGAAACTGTGTTGATGAATCAGAATAGACTGTAGAGAGATTCTACCCATAATGCTTTGAGCTCACGATAAATCAGTCATCCATTATTCCACGCTCATTCACTGCGTCATCAATCTACACCCTAGTTATCGTTTTGATGAGTTTAGCGACCCCTAGTGGTGGAAATACGGACTGAGCCTTTAACACTGCGTCACTGTTCATTTAACACTCTTACGACTGTCTAGGGCCAGCAGCAACAAATGAATGTGCTCACTCATTATGATGATGTTTCAAAAGATGATATTTATTCATAAAAACAAGATTAACAGAAGCAAAGGGACTGATTTCAAGAGTGTTCGAGGCCAAACCTACAAACAAAAATAACTAATTTTTGGAACACAGAACAAACAATGAGTATAAAAGAAATTGCGTCGCACGTCTTACTTCCCTTAAATACGTACAAAATAATCTTTAAACTATTTAAAGTGGGCGGAGGACGACGCAGGCGCTGCTGAAATAAAGACTAAAATAAAAGTCCTCTAGTTCTTAAGCACGTGTGGCAGTTTGAATGTTTGGTGACATACCTATTCAAGTTATTGATCCACACAAATACACAGAGCTATGACCGCGACAGAGAGCATTTCTGTAGAATTATTATTGAAATAAATGTTTGACAACAATTGTTACAGAGACTCCGACAGGAAGAAGTTAGTGAACCCAAAACACAAGACGCAGGTGTGTAGAGAAGTCTAACTTCATCTCACTGATTCTTGAGATAAGGGACAAAACGACTTTTAGATGATAGTTTTTATTATTTAATAACACATTATTATAAACTGATGTATCTCAGATAATGAAGCATGTAAGGGAACAGTTTTTTCTGAAAATGTTTTCTTCTAAAAATGTACATTTGTTCACTTCAGAACTCCGTCAGACACATTAAAAAGCAGCTATTTTAATTTGATCCGTCCAACAACAGTGTAAAATACACATGACAAATATACAGCAGTCGTAGTAAAGTGAGATCTGTGTGTCTCTGAGAGAAATATAAACTATAAAGCCTCACAAATAAGATTTTTACAGTCTGACACTGAGAGAGCAGAAGCTCAAATAATCATCAGCATTTATTATGACAAAAACACACTTGAAGAATCTTTAAAGTTCAGCGTTCTGCTTTAGATTTAAGCCATTCCTGAAAAAGATGAACATGTAAAGCCATAAATTAATAAATCTCACCAATATTAATATATGCAAAATCAGAAATGACTTCATCAATCATGTACCTGGTGTGTGAATCTGTGCTTGATCTCGTTCAGCTCTTCCGGATCTGACGTGATAAACCACAATAAGGACAGTAGCCACGCCCACCAGAGCAGAGAGGACCAATCGGATCACAGCTTCAGTAGGACCACAACAGTGGACAGAGTCTGAGGAGTAAAAACATCAAACTGAGATCAGCTCAGTCAATAAACACTGATATCATCAGCGCTGCCGTACCTGAACATGTGTGACAGAGTTGAGTGATGTCCAGATGTTGAGTCTGACCAGTGAATGAATTGTTCAGCACACATCTGTAGGTGTTTTTATCCTGATGTTCCACCTCCAGAGGTAGAGAGAGACTGATGCTGAGATCAGACACGCTGATGCTGGACAATAAACTGCTTCCTTTGTACCAGGAGAGAGTCACATGACTCACATTCACAGCTGAACACAGCAGTGAACATGATGATGATAATGATGATGAAGAACATTGTGGAGAGTCTCTGCTGATGACAGGAACAGGCAGACGAGCTGAAAACATCAGAGAATAAAGACAAATGAGGATGAGTGAAGATATTCAGGAAACATCCAGAGGAACCAAGATGATCAAAAGTGAAACAATTTCATAGAAAGTTCAATATAAACCTGCTGTTCATGTAAAAGTCAGAGAATTAGTCATTTGAACTAGTTAGTCATGATAAGATTCTTCTTTAGATCCAGCTGTGATAAATAAAACAAGTGAAACTGATATTTAACTCACCGTAGACTGTGAGATGAGTATAAGAAATCCCAGAGAAACTGTTGATGAATAGTTCATAACCTCCAGCATGTTCCATTGTGACGTCTGTGATGGTCAGAGATCCAGTTTGATTGTCCAGTTTCAGTCTGTCTCTGAATCTCCCGTCAAGATCATCATCATTTACAGTGATTCTGTCTTCCTGTTTATTAATTTCAGCTATTACAGTGTTTCCATCTTCAAACCTCCACTGGATCTCATCATCATCCTTCATCTCAGTAAGATCAGAGTTCAGAGTGACTGAATCTCCTTCATTCACCGACACTGAATCAAACACACATGGAGAACAAACAGAAACAGGTTCAACACAGATTAAGACCGTCATTTACAAAAGCAAATGGTTTTAAATTTGAAATGAATATCATCATTAATCAACAGAAGTAAAATTGAGTTTGGATTAATTGAATCTTCATAATGATTAAAATATAAACCATGTGAAACTGATTTAACTCACCAATGACAGCGAGACGGAAATAAACGCTCTTATAGTTGATCTGTAGTTCATAATCTCCAGCATGTTCCATTGTGACGTCTGTGATGGTCAGAGATCCAGTTTGTTTGTCCAGTTTCAGTCTGTCTCTGAATCTCCCATCAAGAACATCATCATATACAGCGATTCTGTTGATCCGTTTATTGATTTCAGCGATTAAACTGTTTCCAAACCTCCACTGAATCACATCATCATCCTTCATCTCAGTAAGACGAGAGTTCAGAGTGACTGAATCTCCTTCATTCACCGACACTGAAACAGGGTTCGTCACAGATAAGTTTATTAAATTAAAGTTTAAAATTTAAAATAAATAATATCATAAAACAGTAAAAAGAAACTAAATGGTGTTTGAATTCATGTCAACTTTGTCATTAAAAAACAAATGAAAATGTTTTTGAACTCACCAATGACAGCGAGATAGAAATAAACCCTCTTATCGTTGATCTGTAGTTCATAACCTCCAGCATGTTTCGTTGTGGTGTTTGTGATGGTCAAAGATCCAGTTTGTTTGTCCAGTTTCAGTCTGTCTCTGAATCTCCCGTCAAGAACATCATCATATACAGTGATTCTGTCGGCCGCTAGATTGATTTCAGCTATTAAAGTGTGTTCAAACCTCCACTGAATCTCATCATCATCCTTCATTTCAGTAAGACGAGAGTTCAGAGAGACTGAATCTCCCTCCATCACTGACAGTGTATCACCAAACACTCCTGAAGATCAGAGTTTCACAGATTAAAATCACTTGAAGTTGGTTTGATGAAGCTTCACTAAAATGCTTTGAATCATTTAAATGTGAAGTGAATAATATTCACAAACACAAAAGATGTTGAATGAAAAGAGAAACATGTAACATAATTGTAACATGTTTGTTCTGTTCAGGTTTAGTTTTCTCTAAATAATCCCAGACTCTGTTCAGTTCATCATCCCGTATCGTCTACATGATGTGTGTTTGTCCCCGTGATTCTCCTGTGTATTAAAGACTGTTCTTCGAGTGATTCGCTGACACTAACAGCTAAAGTGAATCTTCTATAACTGATTTCACCAGCAATTTATCACAAGGTCCCAGAACACAAACAACCGAAATCATAAGAACAGAATTTAAAACTCACCATCCAGACACCAGAAACAGAGCAAAAGTAATTGGAGGAACATTTTCTTCATCGGTTCACTGAAAAGCCCAGTAAAGATTGATCTGAAACACTGAACTGTGATATTTATCTGCTTGAGTGTGAATCCTCCCTCAGCCTCAGTTTCCGCTCACAACATCATGAAAATCAACAAAGTTTTGCTGATCTCACATTTTTAAATGAATTCTGGCCTTTTATGGAAACTAATGAGAGAAGAGTGACATGTTGTTATTAAGTGATGATTATGTATCCAACACCACCTGATCATCTTTTCTCTTCATTTGTCTGGATGTTACAACTCAGTTTCAGCAGCCAAACACAATCTACTATTAAAGAGTCAAGAGCTCAACTGAAGCAAACACTGATCTCCATGATGGAGACTTGAAATGAACTGTTAACGTCACGTGTCTTCAATAATGCTCAATCGTCGCTCAACGAATCACTCAATTATCTCAATTTCACACTCTAAATATATTCATTTAACGCTGGGGTTTTTGCTGTGCTGTATCTACTGCTGTGAGCTGTCCATCATATGTGACTTTTGTTTGATCGTTGATGGGTTTTATTTCTAAACAGATAAAACAAGAGAGAGAAAACATTGCAGCTTCATTTGACTTCAAAGCCAGTAACTCAACAAATTCATGAGCGATCATTAAGGAAAACATTTAGAGAAATATCATTCGGTTCACAGAAAGTTGGGAAAAGTTGATGTGAAATGATTGTTCATATAAGCAGATATTTTGCTTTTAATTGCAGACTTTGGTATTTTGGCGAATCTGAGCAAAAAAAGTCTTTTGAAATGCATGTGAGTTTTCATTGGTCTTTTTATCTGGAGAAACTGAGAAGTGTAGAAGTGATCTTTGATAGCAATGGGACATGTTTCTGAATCCCCCAAGCTTCAGATATTGAACCTCATATTAATTAATGTCTTCCGTATGTCTGTGAACGTCTTGTTACACGGATAATTATGTGTTTAGTATAAATTTTATCATTCATTGTGGAGGTGATGAGCTTTGATTTCTGTTTTCTGTAGAGTTTCCAGTCTCTCTCAGCTCCTCCTGAATCTACAGACGCAAATGACGATCTCTTTAGTTCTCTCTCCTCTTTTGATGTTGTGAGAGAATCTGTTCGTCAGCTGAGAGACAAACTGGAGGATTTCTGCAAAGAGGAGCTGAAGAAGATCTCTGACAGAGGTAAAGTCCTGGAGATTCATCTGCTCTCAGAAATGATCCTCCATCATCTCATATCATGTAGAAGATCATGTTAGAAATATCTGAGGATCATTTTCTCTTGACATGAGAATCACACTCTTCATGTCTGTTGATTTCCACAGTCACTTTCACCAACATTGTTTCTAGGACCAGGAACGACCTCTTACAATGTAAGTCACTAAAGATGCATTGATCCCACCAATGACACCAATTTCACTAGACTGTACTATGAGTCGCTCATGGGCGTTCCTAGTGCATTCTCTCTAATACTATGGGTAGACAGCTCGTGTGCGCACATTTAAGGAATATAATCACAATTTAAATACCAAACCCATGGCCTACGACAGTTACAATCATCTCCCTAAACCTCATTCACATTCGAGTCAAGACACCATGTCCAAACGATGGTTCATGACACCAAGCGTGATGCGTGGCCAGCAACACCAGTTATGAGACACTTTATACACCAGAAAGACTCAGAGAGCAGCTGAACATTTTCATGGTATTCATTCTATAAGGTATTAATAAATGGAAGTGATCTTCAATCTTTCATATTTAGTTGTATAGAAAAGTTGTTTGCCATAGGCCCCCTCCTTAGTCCAAATCGTGATGATTAATCTGTATTTGTTCTTTATTAAATCATTGAATAAAGTTTATAATGGTGTGCCTTGTTTCATTTAATAAGATTGTGTCTTGATTTTTGTTTCATAAAGTATAATTTTACACACACATGTGTATGCTAACTAACATTCACTCATCTATGAACATTATTTCCCCATAAACATGATCAGATCCATCAGCATGACGACAAGTTCCATTATTCCACGTTCATTCACTGCGTCATCAATCTTCACCCTTGTTATCGTTTTGATGAGTTTAGCGACCCCTAGTGGTGGAAATACGGACTGTGCCTTTAACACTGCGTCAGTGTTCATTTAACACTCTTACGACTGTCTAGGGCCAGCAGCAACAAATGAATGTGCTCACTCATTATGATGATGTTTCAAAAGAAGATATTTATTCATAAAAACAAGATTAACAGAAGCAAAGGGACTGATTTCAAGAGTGTTCGAGGCCAAACCTACAAACAAAAATAACTAATTTTTGGAACATAGAACAAACAATGAGTATAAAAGAAATGGCGTCGCACGTCATACTTCCCTTAAATACGTACAAAATAATCTTTAAACTATAGGACTTTAAGTATTGTAAATCAAAGACAAGAGCAAGGTTTATCTAAAACACAGAGCACATCAGAAACTCAGGCAGAGAAAACGAATGGCACACATTCGGCGGCCCCTTCAGAGTGTTTGGGGAAGTCCTTATAACCAGAATCTGGAATAGACCAATCAGAACCTGCTGACTCGGGTGCTGGCCACGCCTTCTCCTGCACAGACACTCAAAAACACACATATCTCGAACAAAAACAGACAGTGTGGTCTCATATATAGTTCATTTAACACTGGAGTTTTTGCTGTGCAGTCATTAGATCTTAATCCAATAGAGCAGCTTTGGGATGTGCTGGAGATTCGAGAGAGCAGGAGATTCACATCATGGATGTGCAGCAACTGTGTTATTCTGTCGCGACAATAATGAGCAAAATCTCAGGAATTTTTCCTGCAACTTGTTGAATGTGTGCATCTTACAGGCAAATCTATTATTGTTCAATGTTCTATTATTTTTGGACACTAGCTGGTGCTCTAGTTAATAGTGGGATGTTCTATTTGAAGAAATTTAAGGGTCATGGTATGGAAGCCCGTTGCAACCACTGATGAAAAAAAAGACTGTGACATTTTATCTCAGAATTCTGACTTCTTTTCTAAGAATTGTCAACTATAAAGTCAGAATTGAGAGAGGGTCGCAATTGCAAGATATAAAGTCAGAATTGGGAGGGGAAAAAAAAGTCGCAATAGCGAGTTTTAAAGTCAGAATACGAGAGAAAGTGGAAGAAAAAAACGTCTTAGGTAATGACTGTAACCCTAGTTCCCTGAGAGAGGGAACGAGACGCTGCGTTGAAGGACACTTTGGGAACGCTTCTGCATGAATGCGTCTAATGCTTGAACGTCAACTAGCCAACGGCGAGAATGAACGTCACGGGCGGGTGACTTCATGACCGGGAAAGGATAAAAGCCTTAGCCAGCGCTCTGTGTATGAAACCGTCAAGAGAAACTGTCAAGCTCGAGTTCCCTCAAAAAGGGAAGTCAGAATTCTGAGATAAAAAACGCAATCTTTTTTTCTTTTTTTTTTCAGTGGCGGAAACGGGCTTCCATAGTCATGGTCCACCAACTGCAAATGAGAAACTAATGTATTCAGTTTGCTGAAAATTTGATTTCTTTTTAATTGAATTTTGGCACTTTTTTGTTCTGAATAAGCATATTTCTTACACTTAATTGTAATGCAGAAAAATGTATTTGTTAGCTGAAATTACTGACAACCATCAGTCATTTGCATACCATTAATATTACAACAGTAAATCATACATGTGCATTCTTAAAATAGCTGTCAAACATCGAAAGACAAAGACCCTGATGATCTGTAAAGGGTGCGACAAAGAATAGCTTGATAACTTTTTGTACATTCAATCTTAACTGCTTTTTTTGGGGGGGTTTTTTTTTGGTCACAAAATGTAATTCCAAAACTGAAAACTAAAGAGCTCAGAGGAAACTACACCGCTGGTCTGGTTTGATCATCTTCTGTGGGCGATAGGTGCATATTCCACACGATCCTCCTCTTTATCATCCTGTCAAAAACACAACATATAATAATAAATGTTATTTTGTCCTTGATGACATGCTACAATATGCAGATATTAAACCAGATATTATAAAAAAACGTCCTTAGGCCTGTGAGTGAGAGACTTCCTAATGCTATTTTTTAATGCTCGCAAAATGATAGTTGCTATAAAAATGTATTCCAGTTCAAATGGCAAATTGACAGAATTGTATTGATTTCCCAAAAGTTTTGTGAGAATTGCAAAAGCACATCCAGTATGATTTGGACTGATGTCATCAACTGACACAGGAAAGACTTCATCAGTGGCTCTTTTTCAACACTAACGTTGATCTGTTACGCTTTAGTTACAGGGTTGTGAGTATTATGACATGTTTCGAATCTTAGGGCTTTTATACACATCTAATATGGTGCTGTTGTGTGTTTGTGTCTGAATAATGATCACACAAACTGCTGAAATTACACAGACACACAACATGAATTATTAATGAATAGGGGTGTGACGAGACCACTATCCCACGAGACGAGACACGAGATTGGGTTCACGAGACGAGATTTTTATAGTATTTTTAAGAAATCCTCAATAATGAAACGTATGAAGGGAAAATAGTCTTTTATTCAACTGAATATTATAAAATGCAAAAATGTTGGTGCATTTGGAAATCAGCTTGTACTGCATGTCATTTTACTTCTATTTTAATGAATTATTTGCAGTAAAACAACATGCAAACACTGCTAAATGTTGCTACAAAATCAACCAGTTGTTTTCTGCCCTGTATAATTTCACATGAGAAATCTCACTGAACTTCTTTCTATAGATTGAACATAAAATAAACAATATAAATAAAATAAACATAAAAATAAAAAAATCAAATTACACTTTAACTGCAGTACAAAGTTGACCATTTCCCAGTCACTATTGATTGTGTGGCTGTAACTGTTATATAGTTAGTATGTACACTGAGAAGTCCAGCCGTCAGCAGTGATAGCGATGCTTTCTGCCTCTTTAGGGGTCGTTCACATGTCGCGCCTAATAAAGCGTGTAAAGCGCGGCCGCGTCGCTTCCTCCTTCTTTTGCAAGCGTTCTGGAGCTCGCGCTTCTGTAGCGTCTGTCGTTGCTATGCAACCATGAACTGTGCTCTCGACGACCATCGCTTGGTTCTTGTCACATGACGAGACATTCTGAAATGTTGAGATGTTTTCATCTCGCCGCGGCACAGGCGCGCCAGGAAAAAAACGAGCGCGCCGTACCATATGCGCGTCGCTTCCATTTTGCGAATGAAAATGCGCGCGATATGTGAACGGCCCTTAAGAGTCTGTACAACCTTGGCCGAGGTGTACGGCATAGTTTTCTTACAATGTTTACACATTGTTTGTGTCTTGTGTGTTATTCTTGCGCCAAAAACTAAAATGTTTCCACACAAACGATTTGAAAGTGGCGGGGGCATCTTGAATAATAATTTCACCCTCACACTGATAGCACGACGAGACAACTTTTCAACTCGACGAGAAATCTCGTCACGTTTTAGTCTCGCGAGATCTCGTCACACCCCTAGTAATAAATGATCTTACCGATTTCTGTGCTTCTCTTTTGTGGAACATTACATCGACGTAAGTGACGTCTCCTTCACGAGTCTCGACTGCTTCAACGAGAAGATGTCATATAATAAGTAGATGGATTAAAACAGCATCACTCAATGTAGATCAGTTTTTATCTAAAGCATAACTAGGTCATATTTTCTCTTGCCAATACAAATGTGTTTTACAAACACAAAGATGAAGAAGCCAGAGAAAAAGTGTTAATGTAAAGTAAAGAGCTCAACTAAAGCAAACACTGATCACCATAAAACATTAACATCTAAACTTAAATTAATACTTTATACGAGTTTATATGATGTATGAAAAAAGTCAATATGGTTAGTAATACGTGGAAGTCAGTTGTAGGTGTTGTTTCTTTGTTTTCAGTTCTTGTCGTTTATCTTTCCTTCAGTGATTCTACTTATTAACATCAGGCGTCTTCAATAACAGTCAATCATCAGTGAATTCTCTCATTACCTTTAAAATCGCTTCAGTGTTACTTTTAACACTAGATATGTGGACACATATGTACACTGAGGAGAGTTAATTTAACACTTGGGATTTTGCTGTGTAAGAGTTTAAGTACAATGTAAGAACATTGAACAGCATTTTCATGGAAAAGAAAATCTTCTCGGGTCAAAATGACCGCAGCACAACATGAGGGTTAAAACGAACTACACTATTAAAGGATATTATTATTTGTTATAACACTAATTACTTTTAAAATGTTTATAGCCATTTAGACACTTGCCTTCTTGATCAGTTTTTCGACACTTCTTGTAGATGCAGAAGATCCCAGTGACTGCAGCAACAATCATCAGAGATCCCGCAGAGATCAGCGCTGTTATCAACACGGAGTCTGCAAACGTAGAGAGAGACGTTATTAGTGTGATAAGAGGACATCAAGTTAGTAGCAAATTAATTTGAAAGAATCTAATTTGTGGGTTACAGTAAAAATCTAATTGTATGTGTTTTTTATTATTATTATTTCAGGCTGAAAGGCAGCGAAGGATGGTGATGTTCTAGAAGTATGTATATAAATATGATAAACAATCTGAGGTATGTCGACGACACAGCTCTGAAAAAAAGGAAGATGCTGAACATCTGCTGAGGAAACTCAAGAGAAGATGGGACTAACTGAACATGAGGAAGAACAAGATCATGTCAACTGATGATATTGATAAATTCAAGCTCAATGGAGAAGAAATTTTCCAGTGTGAACCTTTCAGGTGCCCTTGTGACCACTGGTTCAACTATCACTCAAGAAATAGTCATTTGGTGGAGTCTTTAAACGAATGTTCAAGACATCAGATTGCTGATAAAGATGAGACTAGCTTAGACCTTCATATTCTTCTATGTTTGCGAAAGCTGGATGGGCCAGACCGAAGGAAGATTGACTCGTTCGAAACATGAACGACGAGATGGACCAACAAGTCAATCGTAGAGGAGATCAAACCAGAAATGGAACTCAAAGCACAAATAATGAGCTGAATTTGTTATACTTTAGTCACACGGTTTGAAGCGAAAGATCCCCGGAAAAGGACGTCATGATTGGGAAGGTAAAAGGTACAGAGGAAGACCTCCAGTGAGAATCTCAGTAGAGCAAAACCAAATCCTTATTAATTCTGTAGTCTTTCATTTCACTCGAATCTGAGCTGATGGGACATAACAACATCATATGTACATAAATAATTCATGTCCAAAAGTAGTAAGTGAACACTAATACCTGAACATGCGTGACAGAGTTGAGCGATGTCCAGATGTTGAGTCTGGTGGCTGATGGGATTGTTCAGCACACATCTGTAGGTGTTTTTATCCTGATGTTCCACCTCCAGAGGTAGAGAGAGACTGATGCTGAGATCAGACACACTGATGCTGGACAATAAACTGCTTCCTTTGTACCAGGAGAGAGTCACATGACTCACATTCACAGCTGAACACACCAGTGAACATGATGATGATGATGATGATGAAGAACATTGTGAAGAGTTACTGCTGATGACAGGAACAGGCAGACGAGCTGAAAACATCAGACAATAAAGACAAATGAGGATGAGTGAAGATGTTCAGGAAACATCCAGAGGAACATTTAAAAACAATGATTTAATAAGCTATAAATTAGGGAATTAGTCATTTGAACTAGTTAGTCATGATAAGATTCTTCTTTAGATCTAGCTGTAATAAATAAAACAAGTGAAACTGATATTTAACTCACCGTAGACTGTGAGATGAGTATAAGAAATCCCAGAGAAACTGTTGATGAATAGTTCATAACCTCCAGCATGTTCCATTGTGGTGTTTGTGATGGTCAGAGATCCAGTTTGTTTGTCCAGTTTCAGTCTGTCTCTTAATCTCCCGTCAAGAACATCATCATATACAGTGATTCTGTCGACCCGTTTATTGATTTCAGCTATTAAACTGTTTCCAAACCTCCACAGAATCTGATCATCATCCTTCATCTCAGTAAGATCAGAGTTCAGAGTGACTGAATCTCCTTCATTCACCGACACTGAATCAAACACACATGGAGAACAAACAGAAACAGGTTCAACACAGATTAAGACCGTCATTTACAAAAGCAAATGGTTTTAAATTTGAAATGAATATCATCATTAATCAACAGAAGTAAAATTGAGTTTGGATTAATTGAATATTCGTGATTAAAATATAAACCATGTGAAACTGATTGAACTCACCAATGACAGCGAGACGGAAATAAACCCTCTTATAGTTGATCTGAAGTTCATAATCTCCAGTGTGTTTCATTGTGAAGTTTGTGATGGTCAGAGATCCAGTTTGATTGTCCAGTTTCAGTCTGTCTCTGAATCTCCCATCAAGAACATCATCATTTACAGTGATTCTGTCGGTCCGTTTATTGATTTCAGCTATTAAAGTGTCTTCAAACCTCCACCGAATCACATCATCATCCTTCATCTCAGTAAGATCAGAGTTCAGAGTGACTGAATCTCCTTCATTCACCGACACTGAAACAGGGTTCGTCACAGATAAGTTTATTAAATTAAAGTTTAAAATTTAAAATAAATAATATCATAAAACAGCAAAAAGAAACTAAATGGTGTTTGAATTCATGTCAACTTTGTCATTAAAAAACAAATGAAAATGTTTTTGAACTCACCAATGACAGCGATATAGAAATAATCCGTCTTATCGTTGATCTGTAGTTGATATTTTCCAGCATGTTTCGTTGTGGTGTTTGTGATGGTCAAAGATCCAGTTTGATTGTCCAGTTTCAGTCTGTCTCTGAATCTCCCATCAGGAACATCATCATATACAGTGATTCTGTCTGCCGCTAGATTGATTTCAGCTATTAAAGTGTCTTCAAACCTCCACTGAATCTCATCATCATCCTTCATCTCAGTAAGACGAGAGTTCAGAGTGACTGAATCTCCTTCATTCACCGACACTGAAACAACACCAAACACTCCTGAAGATCAGAGTTTCACAGATTAAAATCACTTGAAGTTGGTTTGATGAAGCTTCACTAAAATGCTTTGAATCATTTAAATGTTAAGTGAATAATATTCACAAACACAAAAGATGTTGAATGAAAAGAGAAACATGTAACATAATTGTAACATGTTTGTTCTGTTTAGGTTTAGTTTTCTCTAATTAATCCCAGACTCTGTTCAGTTCATCATCCTGTATCGTCTACATGATGTGTGTTTGTCCCCGTGATTCTCCTGTGTATTAAAGACTGTTCTTCGAGTGATTCGCTGACACTAACAGCTAGAGTGAATCTTCAATAACTGATTTCACCAGCAATTTATCACAAGGTACCAGAACAGAAACAACCGAAATCATAAGAACAGAATTTAAAACTCACCATCCAGACACCAGAAACAGAGCAAAAGTAATTGGAGGAACATTTTCTTCATCGGTTCACTGAAAAGCCCAGTAAAGATTGATCTGAAACACTGAACTGTGATATTTATCTGCTTTAGTGTGAAACCTCCCTCAGCCTCAGTTTCCGCTCACAACATCATGAAAATCAACAAAGTTTTGCTGATCTCACATTTTTAAATGAATTCTGGCCTTTTATGGAAACTAATGAGAGAAGAGTGACATGTTGTTATAAAGTGATGATTATGTATCCAACACCACCTGATCATCTTTTCTCTTCATTTGTCTGGATGTTACAACTCAGTTTCAGCAGCCAAACACAATCTACTATTAAAGAGTCAAGAGCTCAACTGAAGCAAACACTGATCTCCATGATGGAGACTTGAAATGAACTGTTAACATCACGTGTCTTCAATAATGCTCAATCGTCGCTCAATGAATCACTCAATTATCTCAATTTAACACTCTAAATATATTCATTTAACGCTGGAGTTTTTGCTGTGCTGTATCTACTGCTGTGAGCTGTCCATCATATGTGACTTTTGTTTGATCGTTGATGGGTTTTATTTCTCTGTAAAGATGTTTGGTGTGGAGTGGAAGATTGTGAGCTTCTTATTAGCGGGAGAGAAACTGAAGAAACTGCTGACATGCGAATCAACCACAAACATCCAGCAGAGGCTGTTTATCCAGAGACAGATCAAACCAGACACACTGATGTTTGAACAGATAAAACAAGAGAGAGAAAACATTGCAGCTTCATTTGACTCAAAAGCCAGTAACTCAACAAATTCATGAGCGATCATTAAGGAAAACATTTAGAGAAATATCATTCGGTTACCAGAAAGATGGGAAAAGTTGATGTGAAACGATTGTTCATATAAGCAGATATTTTGCTTTTGATTGCAGACTTTGGTATTTTGATGAATCTGAGCAAAAAAACTCTTTTGAAATGCATGTGAGTTTACATTGGTCTTTTTATCTGGAGAAACTGAGAAGTGTAGAAGTGATCTTTGATAGCAATGGGACATGTTTCTGAATCCCCCAAGCTTCAGATGTTGAACCTCATATTAATTAAAATCTCCTGCATGTCTGTGAACGTCTTGTTACACGGATAATTATGTGTTTAGTATAAATTTTATCATTCATTGTGGAAGTGATGAGCTTTGATTTCTGTTTTCTGTAGAGTTTCCAGTCTCTCTCAGCTCCTCCTGAATCTACAGACGTAAATGACGATCTCTTCAGTTCTCTCTCCTCTTTTGATGTTGTGAGAGAATCTGTCCGTCAGCTGAGAGACAAACTGGAGGATTTCTGCAAAGAGGAGCTGAAGAAGATCTCTGACAGAGGTAATGTCCTGGAGATTCATCTGCTCTCAGAAATGATCCTCCATCATCTCAGATCATGTAGAAGATCATGTTAGAAATGTCTGAGGATCATTTTCTCTTGACATGAGAATCACACTCTTCATGTCTGTTGATTTCCACAGTCACTTTCACCAACATTGTTTCTAGGACCAGGAACGACCTCTTACAATGTAAGTCACTAAAGATGCATTGATCCCACCAATGACACCAATTTCACTAGACTGTACTATGAGTCGCTCATGGGCGTTCCTAGTGCATTCTCTCTAATATTATGGGTAGACAGCTCATGTGCGCACATTTTAAGAATATAATCACAATTTAAATACCAAACCCATGGCCTACGACAGTTACAATCATCTCCCTAAACCTCATTCACATTCGAGTCAAGACACCATGTCCAAACGATGGTTCATGACACCAAGCGTGATGCGTGGCCAGCAACACCAGTTATGAGACACTTTATACACCAGAAAGACTCAGAGAGCAGCTGAACATTTTCATGGTATTCATTCTATAAGGTATTAATAAATGGAAGTGATCTACAATCTTTCATATTTAGTTGTATAGAAAAGTTGTTTGCCATAGGCCCCGTCCTTAGTCCAAATCGTGATGATTAATCTGTATTTGTTCTTTATTAAATCATTGAATAAAGTTTATAATGGTGTGCCTTGTTTCATTTAATAAGATTGTATCTTGATTTCTGTTTCATAAAGTATAATTTTACACACACATGTGTATGCTAACTAACATTCACTCATCTATGAACATTATTTCCCCATAAACATGATCAGATCCATCAGCATGACGACAATTTCCATTATTCCACGTTCATTCACTGCGTCATCAATCTACACCCTTGTTATCGTTTTGATGAGTTTAGCGACCCCTAGTGGTGGAAATACGGACTGAGCCTTTAACACTGCGTCAGTGTTCATTTAACACTCTTACGACTGTCTAGGGCCAGCAGCAACAAATGAATGTGCTCACTCATTATGATGATGTTTCAAAAGAAGATATTTATTCATAAAAACAAGATTAACAGAAGCAAAGGGACTGATTTCAAGAGTGTTCGAGGCCAAACCTACAAACAAAAATAACAAATTTTTGGAACATAGAACAAACAATGAGTATAAAAGAAATGGCGTTGCATGCCCTACTTCCCTTAAATACGTACAAAATAATCTTTAAAAACTATAGGACTTTAAGTATTGTAAATCAAAGACAAGAGCAAGGTTTATCTAAAACACAGAGCACATCAGAAACTCAGGCAGAGAAAACGAATGGCACACATTCGGCGGCCCCTTCAGAGTGTTTGGGGAAGTCCTTATAACCAGAATCTGGAACAGACCAATCAGAACCTGCTGACTCGGGTGCTGGCCACGCCTTCTCCTGCACAGACACTCAAAAACACACATATCTCGAACAAAAACAGACAGTGTGGTCTCATATATAGTTCATTTAACACTGGAGTTTTTGCTGTGCAGTCATTAGATCTTAATCCAATAGAGCAACTTTGGGATGTGCTGGAGATTCGAGAGAGCAGGAGATTCACATCATGGATGTGCAGCAACTGTGTTATTCTGTCACGACAATAATGAGCAAAATCTCTAAGGAATTTTTCCTGCAACTTGTTGAATGTGTGCATCTTACAGGCAAATCTATTATTGTTCAATGTTCTATTATTTTTGGACACAAGCTGGTGCTCTAGTTAATAGTGGGATGTTCTATTTGAAGAAATTTAAGGGTCATGGTATGGAAGCCCGTTGCAACCACTGATGAAAAAAAAGACTGTGACATTTTATCTCAGAATTCTGACTTCTTTTCTAAGAATTGTCAACTATAAAGTCAGAATTCTGAGAAAAAAAAAAGTCAGAATTGAGAGAAGGTCGCAATTGCGAGTTATAAAGTCAGAATTGCAAGATATAATGTCAGAATTGTGAGGGGAAAAGTATAGAGAGAAAGAAAAGTCAGAATATGAGAGAAAGTAGAAGAGAAAATCGTCTTAGGTAATGACTGTAACCCTAGTTCCCTGAGAGAGGGAACGAGACGCTGCGTTGAAGGACACTTTGGGAACGCCTCTGCATGAATGCATCTAATGCTTGAACGTCAACTAGCCGACGGCGAGAATGAACGTCACGGGCGGGTGACGTCATGACCGGGAAAGGATAAAAGCCTTAGCCAGCGCTCTGTGCATGAAACCGTCAAGAGAAACTGTCAAGCTCGAGTTCCCTCAAAAAGGGAAGTCAGAATTCTGAGATAAAAAGACGCAATCTTTTTTTCTTTTTCTTTTTTCAGTGGCGGAAACGGGCTTCCATAGTCATGGTCCACCAACTGCAAATGAGAAACTAATGTATTTAGTTTGTTGAATATGTGATTTTTTTTTTTTATTGAATTTTGGCACTTTTTTGCTCTGAATAAGCATATTTCTTACACTTAATTGTAACATAGAAACATTCATTTGTTAGCTGAAATTACTGACAACCATCAGTCATTTGCATACCATCAATATTACAACAGTAAATCATACATGTGCATTCTTAAAATAGCTGTCAAACACTGAAAGACAAAGACCCTGATGATCTGTAAAGGGTGCGACAAAGAATAGCTTGATAACTTTTTGTTCATTCAATCTTAACTGCTTTTTTTTGTTTGTTTTTTTTGTTTTTGTGTTTTTTTTTGGTCACAAAATGTAATTCCAAAACTGAAAACTAAAGAGCTCAGAGGAAACTACAGAGGTTCAAACCACACCGCTGGTCTGGTTTGATCATCTTCTGTGGGCGATAGGTGCATATTCCACACGATCCTCCTCTTTATCATCCTGTCAAAAACACAACATATAATAATAAATGTTATTTTGTCCTTGATGACATGCTACAATATGCAGATATTAAACCAGATATTATAACAAAACGTCCTCAGGCCTGTGGGTGAGAGACTTCCTAATGCTATTTTTTAATGCTCGCAAAATGATAGTTGCTATAAAAATGTATTCCAGTTCAAATGGCAAATAGACAGAATTGTATTGATTTCCCAAAAGTTTTGTGAGAATTGCAAAAGCACATCCAGTATGATTTGGACTGATGTCATCAACTGACACAGGAAAGACTTCATCAGTGGCTCTTTTTCAACACTAACGTTGATCTGTTACGCTTTAGTTACAGGGTTGTGAGTATTATGACATGTTTCTAATCTGAGGGCTTTTATACACATCTAATATGGTGCTGTTGTGTGTTTGTGTCTGAATAATGATCACACAAACTGCTGAAATTACACAGACACACAACATGAATTATTAATAAATGATCTTACCGATTTCTGTGCTTCTCTTTTGTGGAACATTACATCGACGTAAGTGACGTCTCCTTCACGAGTCTCAACTGCTTCAACGAGAAGATGTAATATAATAAGTAGATGGATTAAAACAGCATCACTCAATGTAGATCAGTTTTTATCTAAAGCATAACTAGGTCATATTTTCTCTTGACAATACAAATGTGTTTTACAAACACAAAGATGAAGAAGCCAGAGAAAAAGTGTTAATGTAAAGTAAAGAGCTCAACTAAAGCAAACACTGATCACCATAAAACATTAACATCTAAACTTAAATTAAAACTTTATACGAACTTATATGATGTATGAAAAAAGTCACTATGGTTAGTAATACGTGGAAGTCAGTTGTAGGTGTTGTTTCTTTGTTTTCAGTTCTTGTCGTTTATCTTTCCTTCAGTGATTCTACTTATTAACATCAGGCGTCTTCAATAACAGTCAATCATCAGTGAATTCTCTCATTACCTTTAAAATCGCTTCAGTGTTACTTTTAACACTAGATAGTGTGGACACATATGTACACTGAGGAGTGTTAATTTAACACTTGGGATTTTGCTGTGTAAGAGTTTAAGTACAATGTAAGAACATTGAACAGCATTTTCATGGAAAAGAAAATCTTCTCGGGTCAAAATGACCGCAGCACAACATGAGGGTTAAAACGAACTACACTATTAAAGGATATTATTATTTGTTATAACACTAATTACTTTTAAAATGTTTATAGTCATTTAGAATTTGACACTTGCCTTCTTGATCAGTTTTTCGACACTTCTTGTAGATGCAGAAGATCCCAATGACTGCAGCAACAATCATCAGAGATCCCGCAGAGATCAGCGCTGTTATCAACAAATTAGGTCTTTTCTGTGAATCTGGGGGAGGAAGAACAAGATCATGTCAACTGATGATATTGATAAATTCAAGCTCAATGGAGAAGAAATTTTCGAGTATGAACCTTTCAGGTGCCCTTGTGACCACTGGTTCAACTATCACTCAAGAAATAGTCATTTGGTGAAGTCTTTAAATGAATGTTCAAGACATCAGATTGCTGATGAAGATGAGACTAGCTTAGACCATCATATTCTTCTATGTTTGCGAAAGCTGGATGAACCAGACCGAAGGAAGATTGACTCGTTCGAAACATGAACGACGAGATGGACCAACAAGTCAATCGTAGAGGAGATCAAACCAGAAATGGAACTCAAAGCACAAATAATGAGCTGAATTTGTTATACTTTAGTCACACGGTTTGAAGTGAAACATCCCCGGAAAAGGACGTCATGATTGGGAAGGTAAAAGGTACAGAGGAAGACCTCCAGTGAGAATCTCAGTAGAGCAAAACCAAATCCTTATTAATTCTGTAGTCTTTCATTTCACTCGAATCTGAGCTGATGGGACATAACAACATCATATGTACATAAATAATTCATGTCCAAAAGTAGTAAGTGAACACTAATACCTGAACATGCGTGACAGAGTTGAGCGATGTCCAGATGTTGAGTCTGGTGGCTGATGGGATTGTTCAGCACACATCTGTAGGTGTTTTTATCCTGATGTTCCACCTCCAGAGGTAGAGAGAGACTGATGCTGAGATCAGACACACTGATGCTGGACAATAAACTGCTTCCTTTGTACCAGGAGAGAGTCACATGACTCACATTCACAGCTGAACACACCAGTGAACATGATGATGATGATGAAGAACATTGTGAAGAGTTACTGCTGATGACAGGAACAGGCAGACGAGCTGAAAACATCAGACAATAAAGACAAATGAGGATGAGTGAAGATGTTCAGGAAACATCCAGAGGAACATTTAAAAACAATGATTTAATAAGCTATAAACCTGCTATTAATATACAAAACCGGAAGGGAATTAGTCATTTGAACTAGTTAGTCATGATAAGATTCTTCTTTAGATCCAGCTGTAATAAATAAAACAAGTGAAACTGATATTTAACTCACCGTAGACTGTGAGATGAGTATAAGAAATCCCAGAGAAACTGTTGATGAATAGTTCATAACCTCCAGCATGTTCCATTGTGACGTCTGTGATGGTCAGAGATCCAGTTTGTTTGTCCAGTTTCAGTCTGTCTCTGAATCTCCCGTCAAGAACATCATCATATACAGTGATTCTGTCGACCCGTTTATTGATTTCAGCTATTAAACTGTTTCCAAACCTCCACAGAATCTGATCATCATCCTTCATCTCAGTAAGATCAGAGTTCAGAGTGACTGAATCTCCTTCATTCACCGACACTGAATCAAACACACATGGAGAACAAACAGAAACAGGTTCAACTCAGATTAAGACCGTCATTTACAAAAGCAAATGGTTTTAAATTTGAAATGAATATCATCATTAATCAACAGAAGTAAAATTGAGTTCGGATTAATTGAATCTTCGTTATGATTAAAATATAAACTATGTGAAAACTATGTGTAACGCCGGGATGGTAGGAAGGCAGGAGACGAAGGTAACATTCAAACAGGCAGGTTTATTAACAAATGACGGGGTCAGACATGACACAGCGTGCATTGCACAAACATCAACCGACGATGACTAACGAACGGACAGGAACTTAAATACACGGAGGACACATGAGACACAGCTGCTGGTGATTGACAAAGTGATAACAGGTGATAATAACTAACAGGACATGGTGAAGACTAAACTAGACATGATGACACAGACTGTGACAGTACGCCCCCCCTCGGAAAGGCGCGTCCTCGCGCCGTAAGAGGAAGGAGGCGGAGGCTCTGGAGGAGGGCGTGGAGCTGGAGACAGGCAGCGTCCTGGAGAAGATGGCCACCGCCATGGTGAGGCTGACAGAGGGAGGGGCCAGGGAGGAGTCCAGACTGTGAGGTGGGATGACGTGCTGGGGCCGATCGCCGGCAGCGGAACCATGGCGCAGGTAGGGGGACCTGGCGGAACTTTGCGGCCGACGGACCTGGGCGACCCCCGTCGGACCGGAAGTTCGGTGCCGAGCTGCAGGCACACGGCACTGAGCCGGCGACGAGGCTCTGGCTGACCAGGGCGAAGGTGGTGGGACCGAGGATGACTGGGAGGTCGTGAGGAGGGAGGAGTCTGATGACGCCAGACGGGTGACTGGTGGAGGCGTAGCCGTAGTCCCGGATGTCCGAAGCGGCAGCTGAGCATCCGGACAGCCGGGCCGAGGAGCTGGTGAAGGAGGCGTGGGACCAGGTGCTGGTGACGGGCTGACGGGACGAGGTGGAGTAACGGGCCTGGAGGCCTGAAGGGGAGCCGGGGACTCCGCCTCAAGCTGGGCTGGTGGCAGGGAAGCCCGAGGTGCTGGAGCGGAGCCGCATGGAATGGGCGAGGGTGGCAGAGCCGAGGAGCTTGCTGGCAGCAGGGGGACCGACGGATCCAGGGGACTGGCCGTAACTAGTGACGGGACCGGGAAGACAGGCAGGGGGACAGACGGAGGGCTTCCGGACGGGACTGGAAGGGCAGAAGAATGCTGAGGGGTGGGCATTTGGGTGGGAAAGGATCCGCGGTCCACAGGTCTATTAGGCAGCGGGCTGCTCCTGGCTCTAAGGTGGGCTCACTCACTCGAGTAGTCATCAGGGTCCCGAATTAGTCCAGCTCCGCTCCGATCTCGGAGCGCATCCCGGGCTGCCACGCTGAGGCGGAACGTTCGTCCCTCCGGCACATCCAGGCCCAGTACCCCAGGTGTGGTCGAGCCTCCGGGCTCATCAGGTAATCCAGAGCGGGTGAGTCCATCTTTATATCTTTTCTTCTCGTTATGAGAGGTCGGTTGATCTGTAACGCCGGGATGGTAGGAAGGCAGGCAGGAGACGAAGGTAACATTCAAACAGGCAGGTTTATTAACAAATGACGGGGTCAGACACGACACAGCGTGCATTGCACAAACATCAACCGACGATGACTAACGAACGGACAGGAACTTAAATACACGGAGGACACATGAGACACAGCTGCTGGTGATTGACAAAGTGATAACAGGTGATAATAACTAACAGGACATGGTGAAGACTAAACTAGACATGATGACACGGACTGTGACAAACTGATTTAACTCACCAATGACAGCGAGACGGAAATAAACCCTCTCATAGTTGATCTGTAGTTGATAAAGTCCAGTGTGTTTCATTGTGAAGTTTGTGATGGTCAGAGATCCAGTTTGATTGTCCAGTTTCAGTCTGTCTCTGAATCTCCCATCAAAAACATCATCATATACAGCGATTCTGTCGTCCTGTTTATTGATTTCAGCTATTAAAGTGTTTCCAAACCTCCACTGAATCTCATCATCATCCTTCATCTCAGTAAGATCAGAGTTCAGAGTGACTGAATCTCCTTCATTCACCGACACTGAAACAGGGTTCGTCACAGATAAGTTTATTAAATTAAAGTTTAAAATTTAAAATAAACAATATCATAAAACAGCAAAAAGAAACTAAATGGTGTTTGAATTCATGTCAACTTTGTCATTAAAAAACAGGGGAAATGTTTTTGAACTCACCAATGACAGCGAGATAGAAATAAACCCTCTTATAGTTGATCTGTAGTTGATATTTTCCAGCATGTTTCGTTGTGGTGTTTGTGATGGTCAGAGATCCAGTTTGATTGTCCAGTTTCAGTCTGTCTCTGAATCTCCCGTCAAGAACATCATCATATACAGCGATTCTGTCGTCCGCTAGATTGATTTCACTATTAAAGTGTCTTCAAACCTCCACTGACTCAGATCATCATCCTTCATCTCAGTAAGACGAGAGTTCAGAGTGACTGAATCTCCTTCATTCACCGACACTGAATCAACACCAAACACTCCTGAAGATCAGAGTTTCACAGATTAAAATCACTTGAAGTTGGTTTGATGAAGCTTCACTAAAATGCTTTGAATCATTTAAATGTGAAGTGAATAATATTCTGCAGCAGCACAAACACAAAAGATGTTGAATGAAAAGAGAAACATGTAACATAATTGTAACATGTTTGTTCTGTTTAGGTTTAGTTTTCTCTAATTAATCCCAGACTCTGTTCAGTTCATCATCCCGTATCGTCTACATGATGTGTGTTTGTCCCCGTGATTCTCCTGTGTATTAAAGACTGTTCTTCGAGTGATTCGCTGACACTAACAGTTAAAGTGAATCTTCTATAACTGATTTCACCAGCAATTTATCACAAGGTACCAGAACACAAACAACCGAAATCCTAAGAACAGAATTTAAAACTCACCATCCAGACACCAGAAACAGAGCAAAAGTAATTGGAGGAACATTTTCTTCATCGGTTCACTGAAAAGCCCAGTAAAGATTGATCTGAAACACTGAACTGTGATATTTATCTGCTTGAGTGTGAAACCTCCCTCAGCCTCAGTTTCCGCTCACAACATCATGAAAATCAACAAAGTTTTGCTGATCTCACATTTTTAAATGAATTCTGGCCTTTTATGGAAACTAATGAGAGAAGAGTGACATGTTGTTATTAAGTGATGATTATGTATCCAACACCACCTGATCATCTTTTCTCTTCATTTGTCTGGATGTTACAACTCAGTTTCAGCCGCCAAACACAATCTACTATTAAAGAGTCAAGAGCTCAACTGAAGCAAACACTGATCTCCATGATGGAGACTTGAAATGAACTGTTAACATCACGTGTCTTCAATAATGCTCAATCGTCGCTCAACGAATCACTCAATGATCTCAATTTAACACTCTAAATATATTCATTTAATGCTGGAGTTTTTGCTGTGCTGTATCTACTGCTGTGAGCTGTCCATCATATGTGACTTTTGTTTGATCGTTGATGGGTTTTATTTCTCTGTAAAGATGTTTGGTGTGGATGGCAGATTTTGAGCTTCTTATTAGCGGGAGAGAAACTGAAGAAACTGCTGACATGCGAATCAACCACAAACATCCAGCAGAGGCTGTTTATCCAGAGACAGATCAAACGAGACACACTGATGTTTGAACAGATAAAACAAAAGAGAGAAAACATTACAGCTTCATTTGACTCAAAAGCCAGTAACTCAACAAATTCATGAGCGATCATTAAGGAAAACATTTAGAGAAATATCATTCTGTTCACAGAAAGTTGGGAAAAGTTGATGTGAAACGATTGTTCATATAAGCAGATATTTTGCTTTTAATTGCAGACTTTGGTATTTTGGCGAATCTGAGCAAAAAAACTCTTTTGAAATGCATGTGAGTTTTCATTGGTCTTTTTATCTGGAGAAACTGAGAAGTGTAGAAGTGATCTTTGATAGCAATGGGACATGTTTCTGAATCCCCCAAGCTTCAGATGTTGAACCTCATATTAATTAAAATCTCCTGTATGTCTGTGAATGCCTTGTTACACGGATAATTATGTGTTTAGTATCAATTTTATCATTCATTGTGGAGGTGATGAGCTTTGATTTCTGTTTTCTGTAGAGTTTCCAGTCTCGCTCAGCTCCTCCTGAATCTACAGACGTAAATGACGATCTCTTCAGTTCTCTCTCCTCTTTTGATGACCTGAGAGAATCTGTCCGTCAGCTGAGAGACAAACTGGAGGATTTCTGCAAAGAGGAGCTGAAGAAGATCTCTGACAGAGGTAAAGTCCTGGAGATTCATCTGCTCTCAGAAATGATCCTCCATCATCTCATATCATGTAGAAGATCATGTTAGAAATATCTGAGGATCATTTTCTCTTGACATGAGAATCACACTCTTCATGTCTGTTGATTTCCACAGTCACTTTCACCAACATTGTTTCTAGGACCAGGAACGACCTCTTACAATGTAAGTCACTAAAGATGCATTGATCCCACCAATGACACCAATTTCACTAGACTGTACTATGAGTCGCTCATGGGCGTTCCTAGTGCATTCTCTCTAATATTATGGGTAGACAGCTTGTGTGCGCACATTTAAGGAATATAATCACAATTTAAATACCAAACCCATGGCCTACGACAGTTACAATCATCTCCCTAAACCTCATTCACATTCGAGTCAAGACACCATGTCCAAACGATGGTTCATGACACCAAGCGTGATGCGTGGCCAGCAACACCAGTTATGAGACACTTTATACACCAGAAAGACTCAGAGAGCAGCTGAACATTTTCATGGTATTCATTCTATAAGGTATTAATAAATGGAAGTGATCTTCAATCTTTCATATTTAGTTGTATAGAAAAGTTGTTTGCCATAGGCCCCGTCCTTAGTCCAAATCGTGATGATTAATCTGTATTTGTTCTTTATTAAATCATTGAATAAAGTTTATAATGGTGTGCCTTGTTTCATTTAATAAGATTGTGTCTTGATTTTTGTTTCATAAAGTATAATTTTACACACACATGTATATGCTAACTAACATTCACTCATCTATGAACATTGTTTCCCCATAAACATGATCAGATCCATCAGCATGACGACAAGTTCCATTATTCCACGTTCATTCACTGCGTCATCAATCTACACCCTTGTTATCGTTTTGATGAGTTTAGCGACCCCTAGTGGTGTAAATACGGACTGAGCCTTTAACACTGCGTCAGTGTTCATTTAACACTCTTACGACTGTCTAGGGCCAGCAGCAACAAATGAATGTTCTCACTCATTATGATGATGTTTCAAGAGAAGATATTTATTCATAAAAATATGATTAACAGAAGCAAAGGGACTGATTTCAAGAGTGTTCGAGGCCAAACCTACAAACAAAAATAACTAATTTTTGGAACACAGAACAAACAATGAGTATAAAAGAAATGGCGTCGCACGTCATACTTCCCTTAAATACGTACAAAATAATCTTTAAACTATAGGACTTTAAGTATTGTAAATCAAAGACAAGAGCAAGGTTTATCTAAAACACAGAGCACATCAGAAACTCAGGCAGAGAAAACGAATGGCACACATTCGGCGGCCCCTTCAGAGTGTTTGGGGAAGTCCTTATAACCAGAATCTGGAATAGACCAATCAGAACCTGCTGACTCGGGTGCTGGCCACGCCTTCTCCTGCACAGACACTCAAAAACACACATATCTCGAACAAAAACAGACAGTGTGGTCTCACATACAGTTCATTTAACACTGGAGTTTTTTCTGTGCAGTCATTAGATCTTAATCCAATAGAGCAGCTTTATTAGAAGACTTTCTGAATAGACAAATCAAGACAAACAGGTTCGTACTGTATGTTTCTTCTACGTCACATCAACATCTAACACAAGGGAACAAAGCATAATTGCATAAACATAACTGCGTTCTTAAAAATAAAGGTTCGTTATTGGCCATGGAAACAACCACCCTTTTTAGTTCTTTATCCTGTGACGCATTAAGGAGGCGTGTATGAAATGTAAATGTAATGTAAAACAGGAAATAGAAGCAGAAGGGCAGAGAAGAAGCTGACAGAAACTCTGCAGGTGTTCACAATCAATTTTAGTCTCGGTCTGGAACAGTCAACAGCCTCGGATCAGAGGATCTGATCTGGATGGGTTGTGAATGGACAAAAGGCTTGACAGATACGTAGGTGCCAGTCCTTTTACAGATTAAAAGCAAATAAAAGAATCTTAAAATCATTTTATAACGGACAGGAAGCAAATGAAGAGTTTTTAAAATTGGGGTGATGTTCACGTAGACCCAAAGTCTAGCTGCAGATTTGTGCACCGTTTGTTATGAGTCACACACACACACACACACACACTCTTACACACACACACACACACAGGATGTTATAGCAGGTGTTTCCCCGACATGCAGGCTTTGGAAATTACTTTCTATTTTCTAGCAGAAGGACTTGAAGTAGAGAAGCGTTAACTTTTATTTTACACAAGACTCTCCACATTTGTCCTTTTTAATGAGAATTATTCTTGTGTGCCACAAACTGTGGTTTTTCACATTCTGAATAAATACCAATAAACATGTCACACCCATGAACTGTTGTTTGTTTAGTCCTGTCTAGTTCTGTCATTCTGTTCATTTGCCCTCAGTGTGTTTACCTGATTAGCTGCCTGCCTGCCGAACTAGTTGTATTAAATCTATGTTACTGTTATCCTCGTCTATATCATCCTTGGATCTGCGCACACACCCTGACAGAAGAACCGACCCACAAAATTGTGATAGTGGTTAGTAAGCGTGTTCTCCGTTTTGTTTTCCCATTTTGTTAGTTTCGTTTTTGTTTGTTGTGTTTTCCCCAGCCATCATGGATCTCCCCTGATTTCATCTCTTGTTGTTGGAGCAGGGGGAACAAACGTTAGAGGACCATTGACATTGCACATAATACATACTTCCCGGACGACTGCCTCTGCTCGTTCTACCAGGTGAGCTTGAATGCCACATGCAGAGCGCAGTTGTCCGGAGAGGGTCCGCGTGTGGATTTCGCTGCCTGTTTGGAGTGGGTGCTGGCGAGCTGCAACTCGTTATTCACCGTCGGCCTGGAACAGGATCTCGCCAGCCCCACTCCGAACCCTGAGCGAGACCAGCCACCATCTCGTGGCACAGAACGCCCGCACGAGCTATCGCCGAGTGGAGCGACAGAGCCGAGGTTTGCCACGGAGCCAGAACTACATAGTGAGTTTGACCAAGTGCGTGAGCCGGCCCGCCCACTGCACCGCCGCTGAGGGTGAGCATGGACTGTGCTCAGAGGACTATTTATTAATTTCTATATGTCCTGAATCGTCTGCCTGTCCTGAATCATCTGCCTGTCCTGAATCATCTGTTTTTTCAGAAATCCCACCCAGCCTCCCTCTCCCACCTCCAGTCATCCATCTACCACCATCTCCGCTGCATCCTGCCAGCCCATCTGCTCACCCTCTTCCCACCATCTGCGGCGTGAGCGTGCAGTGGGCCTGCCAGTCTGCAGCGCCATTGGGGGCAGTGGATCCCAAGTCTCCGCCTCCCACCTCCTCGACCTGGACTCCTCTTCGGCCCGTCAGTCCGCAGCTCCTCCTTGGCTCCAACCTCCCTCGTCTCCACCGTGGCCCTTCAGTCCACCAGCTACGCTGGGCTCCCTCATCCCTCCGGCTCTGCCTTGGTCGTTCGTCGACCTGCCCTCGCCGCGGGACTGCACTCTTCTGGCTGCGCCTCATCCCTCCGTCCCTCTGGCTCCGTTGGCTTCCTCACTCCCTCCGATGTCACCTGGGTCTTCTGTTGCTCCGGCTCCACCGCGGCCTTCAGGATCCCCACCTGCGCCTCAGTCGCTAGAGCCGCCAGCGTCGCCGCATCCCGCCGGATCCTCATCGTCGCCCTGGCTCGTCGGCGTTCCAGCTACACCCTGGTCTCCTCTGCCACCTGCTCTGCCACAGTCAGTCACCGCCCTGGTGTCGCCAGCCCTTCCTCCACCATGGCTGCTTCCTCCCGCGGCTCCACCATGGGCGGTGGACGTGACTGTGGCTTGGGTCAAACCATCTTCCTCCTGCTCCAGATCCCGTATGTTTCCTCCCTGGCTCCTCCCATCTACTCCTCCCTGGTTCCTCCGGTTGTCTGCCATGTCTGTCTGACCTCCGTCTCCTCCTCGTCCTTCACCTGAGCCCCCTCCCTCCCTCCGCAGTTGGTTCATCTACGGTGCGATGACGCGCCTTCCGGGGAGGGGGTGTACTGTCACACCCAATAACTGTTGTTTGTTTAGTCCTGTCTAGTTCTGTCATTCTGCTCTTTGCCCTCAATGTGATTACCTGATTAGTTAATTCCCCGCACCTGTTTCTGTTCACCCTAATTATATTATCCTCATTATCTCCCCTTTATATTCTCCTTGTGTTTGCTCTTTCTCAGTCGGTTCTCGTCTATGTTACGTGTGTGTCACCTGCCTGCCTGCCTGTATGTATTCCTGTGAACTAGTTGTATTAAATCTATGTTATTGTTATCCTCGTCTATATCATCCTCGGATCTGCGCACACACCCTGACAAAACACTTATAATTTTCTCATTTTACATAGCACACATTATACTTCTAAGGCGTCTACATGCACTTTTCTGTGGTTAAACTGTGTTAAATACGTGAATACACATCAAGAAAAACTGGTTCAGAAGGAGCAATACAAATACAAATACAAAATCTGAAATTCAAATTTTGACCTGTAATGTGAACCAGACTGACTGAAAGGGAAAAAAGATTTACCCACACATTTACATTACAGCAAAAAGCATAAAATCCTGTGGCAGCTGCATTAGAAGACTTTCTGAAGAGACAAATCAAGACAAAAAGATTCATACTGTATGTTTCTTCTCCGTCACATCAACATCTAACATGAGGGAACAAAGTATAATTGAATAAACATAACTGAGTTCTTAAAAATAAAGGTTCGTTATTGTTCATGGAAACCTTCCATTGCACAAAGGAGTTTTATAGTGCGGAAAAAAGTTATTTGATGAAAAACATTTGAATAGCCAAAACGCCCTGCAAAAAACACCAACCCTTTTTAGTTTCTGCTTGCAGCACACTAACACTAACTGACAAAGCGTCACAACCCAAAGCTCCAGTAAGGGATTGAAATGTAAAACAGGAAGTAGAAGCAGAATGGCAGAGAAGAAACTGACAGAAACTGCTGGTGTTCTCAATCAATTTGAACATACGGAGATCCATATTTAAGAGCAATGGTTACTTGGAATGAGATTGTGTTCTTACTATTTGCAATCAACAAGAATTTTGACCCGATTGAGGAAAATAACACAGGCATACCATCACAAGATAAACTCAAAACTGGAGATCTTCTTATGAGGGAAATAAACTCTGCTGAATTGTACCACGCTGGGATTTACTGCGGAAAACGTGTCATTGAGTTTGCGGGTAATCATTTCACTTTATTAACTTTGAAATAAGATTTCACTTGTCTGTCTTGGGGTTAAGAATGAACAAACACAGGATGTAGAAATATTCTTTTCTTAAAGACTGTTGTTTCTGATATCTCCTCAGAACCTAACATGGAGCGATTATGTCTCAAGTGTTTCATCATCCGGTCCGTCTGGCACAGTGAGCATGAAGAGTTTGAAGACCCTCATTGCAAACAAGCCGTACATTGTCCTCCGTCTAAAGAAGGCTATTCCTGAGAATTTCTCTGACTTGGTTGAAGAAGCAATGGATTGTGATGGGATATACAATCTATTGACGAATAATTGTCTGCATTTTGCACTCAAACTCCTGGGGGTATGCAAATGGCAGAAATCAATTACATGAAACTATTATATGGTATTACATGAAATGATTGAATGTTTATATATATATATATGTTTGTTTTTATGCAGCTGAAACCAGAACCTATGACAGGAAGGTATACATTTATTATTTAATCTTTATGTCTGCTCTAAACATTTAATATTATAACATTTTTGTTATTTTAAGTTATTCATTTTTAAGTTTTTAAGTTTAAAAGTATATACCAACTATGTTGACGTATTTCTGTTCTCTTCTACAGCTCGCCACAGCAAAAAGGTAAGATCGTTTTCTGATTTATTTGAACTATTATGATTCCAGTAAATTTTACAGTGACTTACTGGCAGCTGGATGGCAGTAATTTACTGTAAAGTGTTTGTTTCATCATTATACTGTATGATTTAATGTACTTAAATATACAGTATTATTACCGTATTGTCATTTGCAATATTAGTACTGTTAAGTTTATTTTTCATTTAATTAAAAATTAAATTAATTATTTTTAATTGTTGAACATTTTCTTTTTTAGAAGTACAAATTACAAATCTTGACCTGTAGGAGCCACTAGCTGAAGAAAAAAAAAAAGCAAAGACTGCATTTCTCGGCTGCACGTCGTCAAATGTCGCTGAAGGCCATGTCAATCAGAAGGATCCTTGAAAGGCAGCCTTCATTTCACATCCTTGGATGGGATGCATCCTTCGCGACCTTCAATCACCCACAATCCTTTGTACACATTCCAATTCACGAAAATAAACTGACGAAAACAGTATTGAGTCTGTATTGAGCTTGTCTAAATTTATTTTGAAATATGAGACAAAAATAATGTTTCCAGACCTGAAAATATAATGTTCTCTTTTGTTTTGATGTAACTTACTCATTAACACTAAACTGACAATAATGTAAGCCATATTACATTTATCCCAACCACTGCACTAGCAATTATTTTTAGTCAGAGGCGACATAGGCATGAACCCTTTGTACTTTGGAGCGGCCACGTATCAGCTTCGAGGTCTTGACACTTTCAAATTGTGGCATTTCTTTGTTGTTTACAATCCAGAAGTCCTGTAATACTTTTGTCTGTTATGAGTTTAAAGAAGAACTCTCGTCTTCTGTCCAAATACAGTGCCCTCTTTAAAGACTGATCGAGTTTTACATATGGCAGGTGACCTGTAAATGCGAAAAAATGGTTTCCAATTGAAAGGGTAATGGAAACGTGTCTAGTCATGTTTACGTTAATGTGTTTCTCTACCCGTTTGGGTGCTTCTTATGTGAATTATTGTTACATTACGTGTTGCCAGTGAAGCGCAAAAGATGAGGAGTCATATAAACAGTCTTTTAATGAAGATGCAGGTTTACATACAACAAAACACGTCTTTACACGAACGAGGTCGGACAAGGATTGAGGGAGAACACAGGGAATATATACAAGTGGCAAACAAAGGGAGAAACAAGTTCAGTTCAGTAATTTGCCAGTTTTGCCATGTTTTCTTACTGAGTATTTTTGTCTTAACTCAAGTACAAATATTGAAAAATTCTTAAATCAATATGCATTTTCTATATAAGAAAATAATATAAAATATTTAGTCTTGTTTCTAAAATTAAGTGCATTTTAAAATGATCTGCCAATGTGGTAATAAAATAAATCTTAATGCAAATGGAAATTATTAATTTAATGCAAACAGAATCAATTACTAAGTACAAATTTACACTAACTCCGCCCACCAATGTCACACAAGGTTAATGGCTTCAGTATTGTCAAGGTTTTTTAACTTTATTTATCAATTTAATGGCCTGTTTGTGTCATTTGCCCACATGAGGAGATGACGCACATTTCTAGATTCCGTTTTAACGTTAACTTAACGTTAGTTGTTTTTAATTTGGATATTTAGTAAGAAACAACGTTACACAAATGTTTAATGTTTTTTTAAACTTCAGCTGTTGAGTGTTTGGAGCCCGTTCCTCTTGCTGTTGTTTATCAATGATGTTCGTGATCCTGTCACTGATGGGCCTGTAAGTTTGTGCTGAATTTAAACATTAAAGATAAACTTAATTCGGCACACGTTATTCACCTATAGTTCAGGCATACGCTGGTTTGGCATTAATGGTATTTCATTCTCTCAAATTTTCTATACATTTTTTTTTTTTTAATATAGCTTAGGTTACTATATAATACTGGAGTTTTTGTTCACTTTACTGCTGAGTAACAAACTGTGTTCGATGAGCCAGTGATGAGTCGCTTGCAATAAAAGATGCTCATTCATTACTGTAAAACAATCTACTTTTTTACATTTACATTACATTTAGTCATTTAGCAGACGCTTTTATCCAAAGCGACTTACAAGTGAGGAAACAAACAAGCGATTCTTCATGAATTGGCAAATAACACAGGAAGTGCTCACAATACAAGTTTCATACATTGCTCAGTACCATAAGCTAGAGTAGGAAGGGAAAAGGGAAGGAAAGGATTTTTTTTTAATTTTCAGTAGCTGAAGCAGAGACAGTTTGTGCAACAGCAACTAGGTGAGAATGATCATGAGACTCTTTAAGAAGTAAAATATATATATTTTTATTATTATTTTGTTTAATTTATGAATTGCACTTCTGTCTTTGTTAATATCTGTCTCTGGAACAGCTGCGGGTCCAAATTACAGAATTTGTTTGTTTTTTTTTTGGCAAAGAAAAATAAAGTTTTTGTGTTTCTAATAATTGTAAAAAAAGGATACTCCACCCAAAAATTAAAATACTCTCAGAATATGACTTCTCAAATGATGATTTTTTAGCAAATGATCCATCTCAGTGCTCAAGTGTATGACCCCTAAAGTCGACGCTTCAAAAACCACACAGTAAAAAACAACAGCAGTCAATATGACTCTAGTCGAAGTAAAACAATAGGCGTGTGTTAGAAAAATACTAATATTTTAAAGTCTGAGCTTCCAAAGCTTTAAAACACACATCACAAATTACAACATGCTGACTTTGATATATATATATATATATCTCAAACTAAGTGTTAAGCTGTGATCGGGGGGCAATGTATGAAATTATGAATTTATGTATGAAAAAACGCTCGCTGACAAGTTACCAACACCTCGCTGACGTCAGAAAAATTTCTAGCATGCCAAATATCTGGAGCTGTCGGCTGACTCGACATCCTGTGGTGTCACGTGTCTCGATGAGCTACAGCCAATGAGAGCTAAGGTGCCGATCCCAAGCACCCACGGAAATGGTCGAGCACCCATGGACAAACATGGGATATTCTTCATTCATTTTAAGCAATAATAAAGAAAAACGAGTGCAGCTTTTCAGACACATGAAGTTTGGCAGGATCAGGTGCAGATAATTAACCTTATCAGCACAAGTGGAGAGCATTCAGTTAATCAACTCAATCAACGACAAGAGGTATAAATACAGCAGACTTACCTCTGTTCGTCTGAGAGTTTACCAGCATCCCTCCTCCATTTCATCTCCTCACTTCTAGTTCCATATATTTGTATTACAACCAGGGGGGGAGTACTCTGAGTCAGGACAAAATTCCAAGCTCGGAGCCCTCCCCCTGGACAGCACGCCAAATACGCTTAAACCTTTACTCTTCTTAATTATATGTAAATGTGAACTTGTGAAATTTTTATAGTTAATTTGAGGCCGTTTCTATGGCGTTACTTCTCACGTGTGTTTTCGTGACAAAATGAGGTTTGGGGACCTGATAAAGTCGTTGGGTGACAGAGTTCTCAGCTCATCAGCTAGTGTGAACACCACAACGAATTCAAGACTCCACAGCAAGTCATGTAGTCTGAACATCACAGCAAACTGCCAAGTCCTGTAGTGTGAACTAGGCATAAGAGAATACGGGCTTGATTTCGTTGCCCATTCATAGAGACAGAATTCGAAACACTACTGCAAGTTGCTGTGTGAACAGGAAATTTCGAGACACGGACCTTTAAGTAAATGCGGTTGTCAATCCCAAAAACTGACAGTGTGAACGTAGCCATAATCTCTCACTGTCATGAAGAATTTGTATAATTTTGATGTATGGATGTAACTTATGCACTAAAAAGTTTTGTATATGAAATCCATGCCAATAAATTAAACTCAATGTACTGTTGAAATTGATTTGTGATGACATACGCTATTTCTGTTTTGTTTCGCCAAGTGGAGTGTAAAATGCAGCCATCGGATACAGGTTACTTTTTAAAAGAAATGTTAGCACGTCATCCAAAGAAATCGGATATAGTCAAAATCGGAATTGATCATCAAAACCTGTGACCTCCGTGGTCACTTTAGGGTTAACAAAAGTCTCAGGGAGAACAGAAAGTCCAGTCTCTGTGATCGCGCTGGGGGAAACTGAAAGCTCAACTCTGTCGGTCATCGCAGGACCGGCGGTGGCCGAGTGGAAGCATGGCTCAATTTCCATGGCCTTCTTCCGACACGGCTTGCATTTCCGTCGAGGCTGGATAGCAGGCGCAGGCGGAAGAGTGGAAACGGGCTCAGGCTGATGAACTGGTACAGATTCCTGATGAAGAACAGGATCGGGTCTGAGAAGCTCAGGAAGCTCCTCGTCACCGTTTGTGGGTTGGTCAGACGGACAGACAGGGATTACTCTGCTGAAGGGGTATGCGATGGCAGTCGGCATGAGGTGGGCTGGCGGAGCGGGTGTTTCAGATGGGACTGAACGGCGAACACACTCTTCAACTTCGAAATCCGATCCGTTTAAATCTAGGATCAAATTAATTAAATCAACTAGAGTAAAATCACACATCGGTTCGTCAGGGCGAATAGTGTTCTCGTCCAGTCCCAACCAAAACACCACATTCAGCGAGGCATCCGGCCAGCCCACCTGATTGGAACAACGAACAATGACAGGACTGACACAGATGAAATAAATACACAGGAACACACGAGGATAACAAGTAGGGCACAGGTGACAGACATAACTGATTACGAGACACAGCTGATGAAGATGAACTAATAACGAGACACTGACAGGCGGGAGAACAACACAGAGAACATGTGACCGAACTCAAAACAAAGAGCACATGTGACGATGACAGGACTAGAATACTAAACAAAGAACATGTGACAGAAGACAGAACTGGGGAACAGAATAAACAGCATATAACAGACACAGTTATGACAAGTATAGCCACAAGACTTAAACATTATATACGTAAACGTCACTTACTAATTTTGTCTGTGAACATTTACATCCAATATTTCCTCTTTTTGTCATAACATAAAGCTGGTAACTTTTGTAATATATGCACATTGATACCATAGAGTGATGTGACCATCTATATCAAAGGTCAGAAAAAAGATTTTGATTAACAATTAACTTGAACTACTTATTAACCTGAAGCAATATAAATCAAGTACAGAAGGCAGTAAATCGGGACACTATAAAAGGAACATGAGAGGCTGTGGGGATCACAGAGCAAGAGCTGGAAACAAACATCAGTGAAGAATGAAGGCTTTAGTATGTATACTGCTGCTGTTGGAAACCTTTGTGTTTGTCGTTCAGCAGCAGGTAGATGGAGGACTCCATGAGAATGAGATCAGCTCTGAGGACGGAAGACCGAATCCACCTCAAACTCACACTTTGAGAGATGAAGCTTCAACTGACAGCCAAAGAAACAGCGATGTGCACTTCTCTAACATCTATGCGGCACTGAGAGAACTGACCGCCACTGTTACAGAGCAGAAAGGAAACATCAGAGAACTGAGGGAAGAGATGAAAAAGAAAGATGATGGTATCTCACCTAAACATTCACTCTTTTATCAAAAAACACCAATGCAATACATTCCATAGTATAAATGTTTGAAAATTTGAGTGTATATTGTGTAAATTGTATTATTTATTACAATAAGCAGTGTAAATGTCATTTAACAGAATCTTTATTCCTTCACAGAAATTTCAAATCTTACTCTGAGTCAAGTGGAGGAGTTGAGAAAGGACAATAGAGGTGAAAGTGTAAATGATGTTAATTTCATTGCATACATTCTCAGTGTAACTGAGAAATATATCAAAAATATTGCTTATGTTTTTCAACAACAGACAGAGAAATAGCTTTTTCAGCTTCTCTGTTGGAATCTGGCAGTGGATTTATTGGTCCTTTTAAATTTGAAACCATACTAACCTACAAGAACGTCTTCACAAACATAGGGAATGCCTACAACCCAATTACAGGTAATTATTAATGAAATTGAGTCATAAAACTCAGTTTATATTCAAACCTCTCTGCAGTTGTGTCATGTGCATAAGATAATTAAATGATCTGTAATGGACTACTTGCACTGAGTTTCGTGACGCACTTCGTTTAGAAATAGTACAATTCATTTACTTTTGGTTATGTATGTTTTCAATGTGCTCGAGTCACCTCGAGTGTCAGCAAGAAGATTAAAAAATCTGGATATTTTCAGTGACGAGATATTCTGATGAATACATAAAGAATTTTCTAAACTCAGCAGAACGTGAGGTTTTAATCAAAATCTCAAGCGGATCTGAGAAAGCAGCGGCTGTTAAACATACATGATTATCTCACCACAGGGTGTCGCGCACTGTTGACGTGTTTATTGTTTAAGATTATTTAAATATTTTAAATAATTAAGCATTATTAGTGCACATTCATTCATTCAATCAGTCATTTATTCAACTATTTTAAAAGACTGGAATAAGAGCACTAGTGCACACAAGCGATCCTTTTTATCAGTCATATTAATTAACTCAACATGCATGAAATATGATCAGTAAGAGAAAAACAGTAATGAGAACATTTCAGCAGCTTCAAGATAGTTCATGTTAACTCGGAGAACATGATTCACTGTTTTAATCAATGGAGAGCCATAAAATGTAGTAATAATCTGCGTTCTCATGTGTGTATGTGCGCTGAATGCTGTTACTGGAAACTCCCAAGTTTTAATTAGTATAACGCGGAAGTAGTTGTGCAAGTAGTCCACTCAGCGTTCATACAGGAAACATCTGATTCTGTATCTCTTGTAATTTGATGTAGGTATTTTCACAGCCCCACTGAAAGGAGCGTACATGTTCAGATTCTCTATATACGGTGGTAGCACAGCAGCAATAACTGCAACCATTGTTAAGAATGAAGAGCATATGGTTGTTGCACATCATCAGGATAATGATCCTAATAATCAGGGGACGTTAAACTCCTCGAATGGAGTTGTGTTGATCCTGGAGGTTGGCGATGCTGTCTTTGTGAAACTTTGGCCGTACAAGAAGTTATATGATAACAGCGAGCACATCAACACTTTCAGTGGTTATCTACTGTTTCCCTTAAGAGAAGACGAGCGTTGAAGAATGTGATTCCTGTATTTCTGAACCTTCAGAGTATGATTTAAGATATAAAGTGTCACAGCACTGAGACAGACAGGACTCATGAATATCACATGTGATTCAAATGTGATTTGTTAAAGTAGTAAATCTAGAATGTATAACTATACCTTTTTGAGTGTATCGTATTACTGATCCTTGATCTGTATCCCTTCATTTGACATAAATAAAGAGGCATTGTGGCATATTCTTTTCCTCATATTTTCATTTCCCCAACAATACTTGAATGAAGGGGTGCCAGACTAAAATGTGTGAAACATGTTGAAATATTTCACAAGGTAGGCAACCTTTCAATGCCTAATAAATATACATGTAATGACATGAGGGTGTTATAAGCATTTATTGTTTAAACAACAACAAGCAATACACTCATCATTTGAGATTTATAAACTGAGTGGGTGCAATTAAATTACAAAAAAATGACATTAATCACACCCCTCTCTTCATTGCTCTGTGTTACGGCCCTCTTTTAGTCTAGGGTGGAGGAAACCTAGTGTTACTTACATGTGAAGAGGAATCAAAGAAGCCTCTTTGTCTTCCCTCTTAGCTCTCTCCAGTGCTGGAACTGAAGATCTTGCCCAGTCATAAACCTTCATTCCAGTGATATTCTTTTAAGCTCTTTCGTATTGTGTTTCTTTGTCTTTCTGGATCTTTCTTTCTGTTTTTAGGGTTAGGGTTGGGGTTATCATCCAATCCCATGATACAATTGACCCTACGTCAGGAGTTTGATTGACAGGCGATCTAACCAATCATCATTACAAGTTAGTAGATTAACGTCGGTGGACTTGTACTTGAAAAATGGTGTGTATTGATGTTTTTCCATCCTTGAACAAAACAAAATTTCTGTCAGGCACAAATCAATCTTCAGTGGACCAAAGGTCTCCTTCAGAAGGTGGATGCAATTCATGTACAGGAAGGCAAATAATAATAGTTGTAATATAAATATGTATGTAATAAACTCACTTTGTTGCTGTTCCCTTTGTAATTTGCATAACATGTGAAATACTTTATTTTTAAAATTATTTTACAGAAAGGCATTCATAAACATTACATGTTCTATTTGACTTTATAGGTTTTCTCAGGGTCTACGGTTATGGCAGATAGATGTGATGGACAACAGCATTGCAGGCAGTTTAGCAACTCTTATTAAAACGACAAAGAAAATATGGGAAGTCTGTGTCACAGCAGTTGAAAGGATGAGAAGGTGTACAGGTCAGCCGATTGGTGGAAGAGTTTGTTGTGATCGACGAAAGCAATTTTCGGCACAAAAGAAAGCAATTGCGACTTTAAATAAATGTTAAATATAGGTACCAAAGCTATTGTTATTATAATGTATCTATGTCTATGTTTGCTGTGTTTTTTCTCCATTAGTATGGAAGTGGAAAAACGGCTGGTGGGTGGAAAAGAAAGAAGTGGGTCTTTGGAAAGTTAGGTGTGAGACATCATCAGCAGCAAAGATCTAGAAAACCTATTCAATGTCTTCTAGAGAGAAGATCTCGAAAACATCTTATTCCTTTGATTGCGTATCATGTGAGGCCTGGGTCATCATTTAATAAAGCATTTATTAACAGTAACCATTACTATATGTCTAAATAATAAAATGAATAAATGTACATTTAATTGTTTATTAATTTGCTGACACTTTCTTACAGGGTTAGTTTACCCAAAAATGAATTAATTACTCATCCTTATGTTGTTCTACACCCGTAAGACCTTTGTTCATCTTCAGAACACAAATTAATGAAATCCTACAGGTATATATATGACTTATACTGACAGAAATACAGCATAATCACCACTGTCAATGCATTCATTCATTCATTTTCTTCCGCTTAACCATGGTCTCAGACTTAGAGGTGCTGATCCTCATCCCAGCCGCCTCACACTCGGCTGCAAACCGTCCCACCGGGAGAAGGCCCCGGGGAAGACCGAGGACACGCTGGAGAGACTATGTCTCTCGGCTGGCCTGGGAACGCCTCGGTGTCCCCCGGAAGAGCTGGAGGAAGTGTCTGGGGAGAGGGAAGTCTGGGAATCTCTGCTCAGACTGCTGCCCCCGCGACCCGGCCCCGGATAAGCGGAAGAAAATGAATGAATGAATGCATTGACAGTGGTGATTATGCTGTATTTCTGTCAGTATAAGTCATATATATACCTGTAGGATTTCATTAATTTGTGTTCTGAAGATGAACAAAGGTCTTACGGGTGTAGAACAACATAAGGATGAGTAATTAATTCATTTTTGGGTAAACTAACCCTGTAAGAAAGTGTCAGCAAATTAATAAACAATTAAATGTACATTTATTCATTTTATTATTTAGACATATAGTAATGGTTACTGTTAATAAATGCTTTATTAAATGATGACCCAGGCCTCACATGATACGCAATCAAAGGAATAAGATGTTTTCGAGATCTTCTCTCTAGAAGACATTGAATAGGTTTTCTAGATCTTTGCTGCTGATGATGTCTCACACCTAACTTTCCAAAGACCCACTTCTTTCTTTTCCACCCACCAGCCGTTTTTCCACTTCCATACTAATGGAGAAAAAACACAGCAAACATAGACATAGATACATTATAATAACAATAGCTTTGGTACCTATATTTAACATTTATTTAAAGTCGCAATTGCTTTCTTTTGTGCCGAAAATTGCTCTCTGTCGCGGTCATAGCTCTGTGTATTTGTGTGGATCAATAACTTGAATAGGTATGTCACCAAACATTCAAACTGCCACACGTGCTTAAGAACTAGAGGACTTTTATTTTAGTCTTTATTTCAGCAGCGCCTGCGTCGTCCTCCGCCCACTTTAAATAGTTTAAAGATTATTTTGTACGTATTTAAGGGAAGTAGGGCGTGTGACGCAATTTCTTTTATACTCATTGTTTGTTCTGTGTTCCAAAAATTAGTTATTTTTGTTTGTAGGTTTGGCCTCGAACACTCTTGAAATCAGTCCCCTTTGCTTCTATTAATCATATTTTTATGAATAAATATCATCTTTTGAAACATCATCCATAATGAGTGAGCACATTCATTTGTTGCTGCTGGCCCTAGACAGTCGTAAGAGTGTTAAATGAACACTGACGCAGTGTTAAAGGCTCAGTCCGTATTTCCACCACTAGGGGTCGCTAAACTCATCAAAACGATAACTAGGGTGTAGATTGATGACGCAGTGAATGAACGTGGAATAATGGATGACTGATTTATCATGAGCTCAAAGCATTATGGGTAGAATCTCTCTACAGTCTATTCTGATTCATCAACAGTTTCACTGATGATCCAGAACAAACACTAAACCCAGGATAGAGCGGTTTAGTGAATGTGGTCTGGACTGTGTGGATGAGGCTCATTGTGTCTGAGACGCTGTAGAAGGACAGAGTTCCTGCAGTGTGATCCACATACACTCCTATTCTACTGCTGATGATGGGCTTTACTGGGAGTTCAGTCTCTATGTTATTGTGTCTGAATGAGTATCTGTAGTCCAAGCAGATCAAACTCCAGGACTGATCATTACATCCAAACCGACACTCATCACCCTGTCCCTTTCTGCTGATGCTCTTATATGACACTGATATACACACATATTTTCCACTCCATTCAAACTCCCAGTAACTGCGTCCACTCACACGCTGACTCACACGACCGAGGCGCCGACGATGGTCTGGATGACCGGAGCGATGCTGTGATGACAGAGGATGACAGGGAGGTTGAAGGGAGGGAGGAGCTGGCTGACGGCATAGGGGTGATGGGTGGAGGTGTAGCCGCCAACCCGGAAGTCCGTGGCGGAGGCAGAGCATCGACCCCCAGAGGCCGAACTGGAGGGACGAGGGAGCCCAGCGGAGCTTCCGGGCTGACAGGCCGAGGAGGTGATGAGGGAGGTGTGGATCGAGGTGCTGGTGACTGGCTGACGGGTCGAGGTGGTGACGTGGGCCTGGAGGCTTGAAGTGATGCCGGGGACTCCGCCTCAACCTGGGTTGGTGGAAGGGAAGCCCGAGGTGCTGGTGAGGAGCCACACAGGGTGTGCGGCGGGGACAGAGCCGAGGAGCTAGACGACAGCAAAGGTGGCCACGGATCTAGGGGGCTGGTTGTGACCAGCGATGGAGACGGGATCGGGGAGACAGGCAGGCTTCCGGACAGGACCGGTGAAGAAGACGAGGTTTTAAGGGCGGGGATTTGGGTGGGGAAAGGATCCGCGGACCACAGATCGATTAAGTCCCGGTCCGCTCCTGGCTCTGAGATGGACTGTCCCGCGTGCTGCAACTCCGGCGCCCGAAATCGTCGACTCCCACTTCAACCTCAGCACGCACCCCGGGCTTACAGTCTGAGAAATCTGAGGCCAAATCTGCATTACCAGGATTTGGACTAAGGACTATGGCATTCTATACAACTAAATATGAAAGATTGAAGATCATTTATTTTAGATCATTCCATTTATTAATACCTTATGGAATGAATACCATGTAAATGTTCAGCTGCTCTCTGAGTCTTTCTGGTGTATAAAGTGTCTCATAACTGGTGTTGTTGGCCACGCATCACACTTGGTGTCATGAACCATCATTTGGACATGGTGTCTTGACTCGAATGGGAGTGAGGTTTAGGGGGATGATTGTAACTGTCGTAGGCCATGGGTTTGGTATTTAATTTGTGATTATATTCTTAAAATGTGCGCACACAAGCTGTCTACCCATAGTATTAGAGAGAATGCACTAGGAACGCCCATGAGCGACTCATAGTACAGTCTAGTGAAATTGGTGTCATTGGTGGGATGAATGCATCTTTAGTGAATTACATTGTGAGAGGTCGTTCCTGGTCCTAGAAACAATGTTGGTGAAAGTGACTGTGGAAATCAACAGACATGAAGAGTGTGATTCTCATGTCAGGAGAAAATGATCCTCAGACATTTCTAACATGATCTTCTACATGATATGAGATGATGGAGGATCATTTCTGAGAGCAGATGAATCTCCAGGACTTTACCTCTGTCAGAGATCTTCTTCAGCTCCTCTTTGCAGAAATCCTCCAGTTTGTCTCTCAGCTGACGAACAGATTCTCTCAGGTCATCAAAAGAGGAGAGAGAACTGAAGAGATCGTCATTTACGTCTGTAGATTCAGGAGGAGCTGAGAGAGACTGGAAACTCTACAGAAAACAGAAATCAAAGTTCATCACCTCCACAATGAATGATAAAATTTATACTAAACACATAATTATCCGTGTAACAAGACGTTCACAGACATACGGAAGACATTAATTAATATGAGGTTCAACATCTGAAGCTTGGGGGATTCAGAAACATGTCCCATTGCTATCAAAGATCACTTCTACACTTCTCAGTTTCTCCAGATAAAAAGACCAATGTAAACTCACATGAGTTTCAAAAGAGTTTTTTTGCTCAGATTCGCCAAAATACCAAAGTCTGCAATCAAAAGCAAAATATCTGCTTATATGAACAATCATTTCACATCAACTTTTCCCAACTTTCTGTGAACCGAATGATATTTCTCTAAATGTTTTCCTTAATGATCGCTCATGAATTTGTTGAGTTACTGGCTTTTGAGTCAAATGAAAGCTGTAATGTTTTCTCTCTCTTGTTTTATCTGTTCAAACATCAGTGTGTCTGGTTTGATCTGTCTCTGGATAAACAGCCTCTGCTGGATGTTTGTGGTTGATTCGCATGTCAGCAGTTTCTTCATTTTCTCTCCCACTAATAAGAAGCTCAAAATCTGCCACTCCACACCAAACATCTTTACAGAGAAATAAAACCCATCAACGATCAAACAAAAGTCACATATGATGGACAGCTCACAGCAGTAGATACAGCACAGCAAAAACTCCAGCGTTAAATGAATATATTTAGAGTGTGAAATTGAGATAATTGAGTGATTCATTGAGCGACGATTGAGCATTATTGAAGACACGTGATGTTAACAGTTCATTTCAAGTCTCCATCATGGAGATCAGTGTTTGCTTCAGTTGAGCTCTTGACTCTTTAATAGTAGATTGTGTTTGGCTGCTGAAACTGAGTTGTAACATCCAGACAAATGAAGAGAAAAGATGATCAGGTGGTGTTGGATACATAATCATCACTTAATAACAACATGTCACTCTTCTCTCATTAGTTTCCATAAAAGGCCAGAATTCATTTAAAAATGTGAGATCAGCAAAACTTTGTTGATTTTCATAATGTTGTGAGCGGAAACTGAGGCTGAGGGAGGATTCACACTCAAGCAGATAAATATCACAGTTCAGTGTTTCAGATCAATCTTTACTGGGCTTTTCAGTGAACCGATGAAGAAAATGTTCCTCAGATTACTTTTGCTCTGTTTCTGGTGTCTGGATGGTGAGTTTTAAATTCTGTTCTTATGATTTCGGTTGTTTGTGTTCTGGGACCTTGTGATAAATTGCTGGTGAAATCAGTTATAGAAGATTCACTTTAGCTGTTAGTTCGAAGAACAGTCTTTAATACACAGGAGAATCACGGGGACAAACACACATCATGTAGACGATACGGGATGATGAACTGAACAGAGTCTGGGATTAATTAGAGAAAACTAAACCTAAACAGAACAAACACGTCACAGTTAAAAGTGTCTTTTTTAGTTCACGTTCCACATTTAAATCTGTTTCTCTTTTCATTCAACATCTTTTGTGTTTGTGCTGCTGCAGAATATTATTCACTTCACATTTAAATGATTCAAAGCATTTTAGTGAAGCTTCATCAAACCAACTTCAAGTGATTTTAATCTGTGAAACTCTGATCTTCAGGAGTATTTGGTGTTGTTTCAGTGTCGTTGAATGAAGGAGATTCAGTCACTCTGAACTCTGATCTTACTGAGATGAAGGATGATGATCAGATTCTGTGGAGGTTTGAAACACTGTAATAGCTGAAATCAATAAACGGGTCGACAGAATCACTGTATATGATGATGATCTTGATGGGAGATTCAGAGACAGACTGAAACTGGACAATCAAACTGGATCTCTGACCATCACAAACACCACAATGAAACATGCTGGAAAATATCAACTACAGATCAACGATAAGAGCGTTTATTTCCGTCTCGCTGTCATTGGTGAGTTAAATCAGTTTCACATGGTTTATATTTTAATCATTACGAAGATTCAATTAATCCGAACTCAATTTTACTTCTGTTGATTAATGATGATATTCATTTCAAATTTAAAACCATTTGCTTTTGTAAATGACGGTCTTAATCTGTGTTGAACCTGTTTCTGTTTGTTCTCCATGTGCGTTTGATTCAGTGTCGGTGACGGAGGGAGATTCAGTCACTCTGAACTCTGATCTTACTGAGATGAAGGATGATGAAATGATTCAGTGGTGGTTTGAAAACACTTTAATAGCTGAAATAAATAAACGGACCGACAGAATCACTGTAAATGATGATGATCTTGACGGGAGATTCAGGGACAGACTGAAACTGGACAATCAAACTGGATCTCTGACCATCACAGACGTCATAATGAAACATGCTGGAGATTATAAACTATGGATCAAAACTTTCTGGAGGATTTCTTATAATCATCTCACAGTCTACGGTGAGTTAAATATCAGTTTCACTTGTTTTATTTATTACAGCTAGATCTAAAGAAGAATCTTATCATGACTAACTAGTTCAAATGACTAATTCTCTGACTTTTACATGAACGGCAGGTTTATATTGAACTTTCTATGAAATTGTTTTACTCTTGATCATCTTGGTTCCTCTGGATGTTTCCTGAATATCTTCATTCATCCTCATTTGTCTTTATTCTCTGATGTTTTCAGCTCGTCTGCCTGTTCCTGTCATCAGCAGAGACTCTTCACAATGTTCTTCATCATCATCATCATGTTCACTGGTGTGTTCAGCTGTGAATGTGAGTCATGTGACTCTCTCCTGGTACAAAGGAAGCAGTTTATTGTCCAGCATCAGTGTGTCTGATCTCAGCATCAGTCTCTCTCTACCTCTGGAGGTGGAACATCAGGATAAAAACACCTACACATGTTTGCTGAACAATCCCATCAGCCACCTGACTCAACATCTGGACATCGCTCAACTCTGTCACGCATGTTCAGGTTTTAGTGTTCACTTACTACTTTTGGACATGATTTTTTTATGTACATATGATGTTGTTATGTCCCATCAGCTCAGATTCGAGTGAAATGAAAGACTACAGAATTAAAAAGGATTTGGTTTTGCTCTGAGATTCTCACTGGAGGTCTTCCTCTGTACCTTTTACCTTCAATCTTCCCAATCATGATGTCCTTTTCCGGGGATCTTTCGCTTCAAACCGTGTGACTAAAGTATAACAAATTCAGCTCATATTTGTGCTTTGAGTTCCATTTCTGGTTTGATCTCCTCTACGATTGACTTGTTGGTCCATCTCATCGTTCATGTTTCGAACGAGTCAATCTTCCTTCGGTCTGGCTCATCCAGCTTTCGCAAACATAGAAGAATATGATGGTCTAAGCTAGTCTCATCTTCATCAGCAATCTGATGTCTTGAACATTCGTTTAAAGACTGCACCAAATGACTATTTCTTGAGTGATAGTTGAACCAGTGGTCACAAGGGCACCTGAAAGGTTCATACTCAAAAATTTCTTCTCCATTGAGCTTGAATTTATCAATATCATCAGTTGACATGATCTTGTTCTTCCTCCCCCAGATTCACAGAAAAGACCTAATTTGTTGATAACAGCGCTGATCTCTGCGGGATCTCTGATGATTGTTGCTGCAGTCATTGGGATCTTCTGCATCTACAAGAAGTGTCAAAAAACTGATCAAGAAGCTCCTCTGGGCTTGGATGCTATGGTACAGACTTAGTAGAGGCTGCATCTGTACGCATTTCCCCTGATCGCTCTGCTCCCGGGAGTTCTGGAGAGGGTGCGCCAAGAACTGTTGCATCTGTTGCTAGTAGCCCCTTTTTGGCCAACCAGAGTTTGGTTCAACGACCTTGTGTCTGTCCTTTGTGGAGCTCCGATGGAGATTCTGATTAGGAAAGACCTTCTGAGTCAGGCAGGAGGCACAATATTACACCCTCGGCCGGAGTTGTGGAAACTGTGGGCCTGGCCCCTGAGGGGGCTCAGTTCATAAAGTCCGGTCTCTCAACCGAGGTTGTTGAGACTATACTCCATTCCAGAGCTCCTTCTACAAGGAAATCATATGCCACAAAATGGAGGATGTTCTCTTCTTGGTGCAGAGAGCCTCATCTGGACCCAGTGAACTGCCATTTGAATTCAGTACTAGACTTCCTGCAAGAACGTTTTGCTGCTGGGCATCTTCCTCCACCTTAAAGGTCGATGTAGCAGCTATATTTGCTTACCACTCCCCTGTGAATGGTTTATCTTTGGGTAGAAGTCCTTTGGTCATAAGATTTCTTCGTGGAACCCTGAGTCTTAGGCCTGTGCAGCGTAGTAGGGCCTGACTACTGCATCTAAGCAGAGAATGAGCAAGTGGGTAGTTGAGGTTATCTCTCTTGCTTATGAATCTTCCGGACATGAATCACCATTGATGGTCCGGTCTCACTCTACGAGGAGTATGGCTGCCTCCAAGGCTTTGATTTCAGGAGTTTGTGGCAGGTTGGTCTTCACTGCATTCTTTTAGTAGGTTTCATAACCTAGACACTCCAGGGTCGGTGGTACTTTCGTCCTAATTGAGATTGGGACCGGCATTTAGTAGTCTCGACGCAGCTCAAGTTACCACGAAAGGGAATGTCTCAAGTTACGCATGTTACCCTGGTTCCCTGAGTAGGGAACGAGACGCTGCATCGCTTTGCCATTCTCCTGGCATGCCTATGACCGCTCACTTCAGATTTTTCGAAGCTGCCGTTTTTTGTTTCTGGGTATGCTTTATAGTTTCCTACTTGGTGAGGTCACTCGCCTATGACGTTCTGTCCCGCTATTGTGCTTCACGACGTAATCACGCAGAGGCGTTCCCAATGCATCTCAACCCAGCGTCTCGTTCCCTACTCAGGGAACCACGGTTACATATGTAACCCGAGACGTTTTCATACATCATACAAGTTCGTATAGAGAATTAAGTTTAGATGTTAATGTTTTATGGAATGTTTAGTTTCAAGTCACCATGATGATGATCAGTGTTTGCTTTAGTTGAGCTCTTGACCCTTTACTTCACATTAACACTTTTTCTCTGGCTTCTTCATCTTTGTGTTTGTAAAACTCATTTGTATTGACAAGACAAAATATGACCTAGTTATGTTTTAGATAGAAACTGATCTAGTTAACAACATTGAGTGATGCTGTTTTAATCCATCTTATTATATAACATCTTATTGTTGAAGCAGTTGAGACTCGTGAAGGAGACGTCACTTACGTCGATGTAATGTTCCACAAAAGAGAAGCACAGAAATCGGTAAGATGATTTATTAATAATTCATGTTGTGTGTCTGTGTAATTTCAGCAGTTTGTGTGATCATTATTCAGACACAAACACACAACAGCACCATATTAGATGTGTATAAAAGCCCTAAGATTCGAAACATGTCATAATACTCACAACCCTGTAACTAAAGCGTAACAGATCAACGTTAGTGTTGAAAAAGAGCCACTGATGAAGTCTTTCCTGTGTCAGTTGATGACATCAGTCCAAATCATACTGGATGTGCTTTTGCAATTCTCACAAAACTTTTCGGAAATCAATACAATTCTGTCAATTTGCCATTTGAACTGGAATACATTTTTATAGCAACTATCATTTTGCGAGCATTAAAAAATAGCATTAGGAAGTCTCTCACCCACAGGCCTGAGGACGTTTTGTTATAATATCTGGTTTAATATCTGCATATTGTAGCTTGTCATCAAGGACAAAATAACATTCATTATTATATGTTGTGTTTTTGACAGGATGATAAAGAGGAGGATTGTGTGGAATATGCACCTATCGCCCACAGAAGATGATCAAACCAGACCAGCGGTGTGGTTTGAACCTCTGTAGTTTCCTCTGAGCTCTTTAGTTTTCAGTTTTGGAATTACATTTTGTGACCAAACCCCCCCCCCCCCCCCCCCCAAAAAAAAAAGCAGTTAAGATTGAATGTACAAAAAGTTATCAAGCTATTCTTTGTCGCACCCTTTACAGATCATCAAGGTCTTTGTCTTCTGGTGTTTGACAGCTATTTTAAGAATGCATATGTATGATTTACTGTTGTAATATTGATGGTATGCAAATGACTGATGGTTGTCAGTAATTTCAGCTAACAAATGAATGTTTCTATGTTACAATTACGTGTAAGAAATATGCTTATTCAGAGCAAAAAAGTGCCAAAATTCAATAAAAAAAAAAATCACATTTTCAACAAACTGAATACATTAGTTTCTCATTTGCAGTTGGTGGACCATGACTATGGAAGCCCGTTTCTGCCACTGAAAAAAAAAAAGAAAAAAAGATTGCGTCTTTTTATCTCAGAATTCTGACTTCCCTTTTTGAGGGAACTCGAGCTTGACGGTTTCATGCACAGAGCGCTTGCTAAGGCTTTTATCATTTCCCGGTCATGACGTCACCCGCCCGTGGCGTTCCCAAAGTGTCCTTCAACGCAGCGTCTCGTTCCCTCTCTCAGGGAACTAGGGTTACAGTCATTACCTAAGACGATTTTCTCTTCTACTTTCTCTCGTATTCTGAATTTAAAACTCGCAATTCTGACTTTATAACTCGCAATTGCGACCTTCTCTCAATTCTGACTTTTTTTTCCCCTCACAATTTTGACTTTGTATCTTGCAATTCTGACTTTATAACTCGCAATTGCGACCTTCTCTCAATTCTGACTTTATAACTCGCAATTGCGACCTTCTCTCAATTCTGACTTTTTTTTTTCTCAGAATTCTGACTTTATAGCTGACAATTCTTAGAAAACAAGTCAGAATTCTGAGATAAAATGTCACAGTCTTTTTTTTCTTTAGTGGTGGCAACGGGCTTCCATACCATGACCCTTAAATTTCTTCAAATAGAACATCCCACTATTAACTAGAGCACCAGCTAGTGTCCAAAAATAATAGAACATTGAACAATAACAGATTTGCCTGGAAAAGTTGCAGGAAAAATTGCAGAAAAAATGATTAATACAGATTAATCATCACGATTTGGACTAAGGACGGGGCCTATGGCAAACAACTTTTCTATACAACCAAATATGAAAGATTGAAGATCACTTCCATTTATTAATACCTTATAGAATGAATACCATGAAAATGTTCAGCTTCTCTCTGAGTCTTTCTGGTGTATAAAGTGTCTCATAACTGGTGTTGCTGGCCACGCATCACGCTTGGTGTCATGAACCATCATTTGGACATGGTGTCTTGACTCGAATGTGAATGAGGTTTAGGGGGATGATTGTAACTGTCGTAGGCCATGGGTTTGGTATTTAATTTGTGATTATATTCTTAAAATGTGCGCACACAAGCTGTCTACCCATAATATTAGAGAGAATGCACTAGGAACGCCCATGAGCGACTCATAGTACAGTCTAGTGAAATTGGTGTCATTGGTGGGATCAATGCATCTTTAGTGACTTACATTGTAAGAGGTCGTTCCTGGTCCTAGAAACAATGTTGGTGAAAGTGACTGTGGAAATCAACAGACATGAAGAGTGTGATTCTCATGTTAAGAGAAAATGATCCTCAGACATTTCTAACATGATCTTCTACATGATCTGAGATGATGGAGGATCATTTCTGAGAGCAGATGAATCTCCAGGACTTTACCTCTGTCAGAGATCTTCTTCAGCTCCTCTTTGCAGAAATCCTCCAGTTTGTCTCTCAGCTGACGAACAGATTCTCTCACAACATCAAAAGAGGAGAGAGAACTGAAGAGATCGTCATTTACGTCTGTAGATTCAGGAGGAGCTGAGAGAGACTGGAAACTCTACAGAAAACAGAAATCAAAGCTCATCACCTCCACAATGAATGATGAAATTTATACTAAACACATAATTATCTGTGTAACAAGACGTTCACAGACATACAGGAGATTTTAATTAATATGAGGTTCAACATCTGAAGCTTGGGGGATTCAGAAACATGTCCCATTGCTATCAAAGATCACTTCTACACTTCTCAGTTTCTCCAGATAAAAAGACCAATGTAAACTCACATGCATTTCAAAAGAGTTTTTTTGCTCAGATTCGCCAAAATACCAAAGTCTGCAATCAAAAGCAAAATATCTGCTTATATGTGTCACGGTTCATGAATCAGCTGTCTCATTTCTGCTGTGTGTGTGTGTGAGTGTCTGTGTGTGGGTGTGGTTACTCGTTGTGTTGATTTGTGTCGCCAGCTGTGCTCAATTCCCGTTCCCTTTATATGTGCAGTCATTTTCATCTCTTGTTGTCAGATCGTTGTGGCTTCCCCGGTGTCGTGTCCTGTTCCTGTCTTGCTTCTATCTCCTCGTGTGGATTCTGGTCTTCGTGGATTCTCTTCGTTGTGTTCACGCAGTTTTGGATTGTTTATTGTTTCCTGGTTCCTGAGCACGTCGATCACCGCACACCATTCCCGGGCCAGAATTCATTTAAAAATGTGAGATCAGCAAAACTTTGTTGATTTTCATGATGTTGTGAGCGGAAACTGAGGCTGAGGGAGGATTCACACTCAAGCAGATAAATATCACAGTTCAGTGTTTCAGATCAATCTTTACTGGGCTTTTCAGTGAACCGATGAAGAAAATGTTCCTCCAATTACTTTTGCTCTGTTTCTGGTGTCTGGATGGTGAGTTTTTAAATTCTGTTCTTATGATTTTGGTTGTTTGTGTTCTGGGACCTTGTGATAAATTGCTGGTGAAATCAGTTATAGAAGATTCACTTTAGCTGTTAGTTCGAAGAACAGTCTTTAATACACAGGAGAATCACGGGGACAAACACACATCATGTAGACGATACGGGATGATGAACTGAACAGAGTCTGGGATTAATTAGAGAAAACTAAACCTAAACAGAACAAACACGTCACAGTTAAAAGTGTCTTTTTTAGTTCACGTTCCACATTTAAATCTGTTTCTCTTTTCATTCAACATCTTTTGTGTTTGTGCTGCTGCAGAATATTATTCACTTCACATTTAAATGATTCAAAGCATTTTAGTGAAGCTTCATCAAACCAACTTCAAGTGATTTTAATCTGTGAAACTCTGATCTTCAGGAGTATTTGGTGTTGTTTCAGTGTCGGTGAATGAAGGAGATTCAGTCACTCTGAACTCTGATCTTACTGAGATGAAGAATGATGATGAGATTCAGTGGAGGTTTGAAGACACTTTAATCGCTGAAATCAATAAACGGACCGACAGAATCGCTGTATATGATGATGTTCCTGATGGGAGATTCAGAGACAGACTGAAACTGGACAATCAAACTGGATCTCTGACCATCACAAACACCACAATGAAACATGCTGGAAAATATCAACTACAGATCAACGATAAGAGGGTTTATTTCTATCTCGCTGTCATTGGTGAGTTCAAAAACATTTTCATTTTTTTAATGACAAAGTTGACATGAATTCAAACACCATTTAGTTTCTTTTTGCTGTTTTATGATATTATTTATTTTAAATTTTAAACTTTAATTTAATAAACTTATCTGTGACGAACCCTGTTTCAGTGTCGGTGAATGAAGGAGATTCAGTCACTCTGAATTCTGATCTTACTGAGATGAAGGATGATGATGTGATTCAGTGGAGGTTTGGAAACAGTTTAATGGCTGTAATCAATAAACAGGATGACAGAATCACTGTATATGATGATGTTCTTGACGGGAGATTCAGAGACAGACTGAAACTGGACAATCAAACTGGATCTCTGACCATCACAGACGTCACAATGAAACATGCTGGAGATTATAAACTATGGATCAAAACTTTCTGGAGGATTTCTTATACTCATCTCACAGTCTACGGTGAGTTAAATATCAGTTTCACTTGTTTTATTTATTACAGCTAGATCTAAAGAAGAATCTTATCATGACTAACTAGTTCAAATGACTAATTCCCTTCCTCTTTTGTATATTAATAGCAGGTTTATAGCTTATTAAATCATTGTTTTTAAATGTTCCTCTGGATGTTTCCTGAACATCTGCACTCATCCTCATTTGTCTTTATTCTCTGATGTTTTCAGCTCGTCTGCCTGTTCCTGTCATCAGCAGTAACTCTTCACAATGTTCTTCATCATCATCATCATGTTCGCTGGTGTGTTCAGCTGTGAATGTGAGTCATGTGACTCTCTCCTGGTACAAAGGAAGCAGTTTATTGTCCAGCATCAGTGTGTCTGATCTCAGCATCAGTCTCTCTCTACCTCTGGAGGTGGAACATCAGGATAAAAACACCTACACATGTGTGCTGAACAATCCCATCAGCCACCAGACTCAACATCTGGACATCGCTCAACTCTGTCACGCATGTTCAGGTATTAGTGTTCACTTACTACTTTTGGACATGAATTATTTATGTACATATGATGTTGTTATGTCCCATCAGCTCAGATTCGAGTGAAATGAAAGACTACAGAATTAAAAAGGATTTGGTTTTGCTCTGAGATTCTCACTGGAGGTCTTCCTCTGTACCTTTTACCTTCAATCTTCCCAATCATGACGTCCTTTTCCGGGGATCTTTCGCTTCAAACCGTGTGACTAAAGTATAACAAATTCAGCTCATTATTTGTGCTTTGAGTTCCATTTCTGGTTTGATCTCCTCTACGATTGACTTTTTGGTCCATCTCATCGTTCATGTTTCGAAAGAGTCAAGGCAAGTGTCAAATTCTAAATGACTAAACATTTTAAAACTAATTGGTGTGATAACAAACGATGATTGACTGTTGTTGAAAACGCCTCATTGTTAATAAGTAGAATCACTGAAGGAAAGATAAACGACAAGAACTGAAAAAATAGAAAAAACACCTACAACTGACTTCCACTTATTACTAACCATATTGACTCATTTGTTCTTTGAGAAGGACGCTCTGGCTTGCGTTCCTCGTGGATCAAGTCCCTCTGCTGCTGAGGCACAGCTTCATTCGTGGGGATCGCAAATGGATCTGTCAGAGGGGTTTAACATGGGCCGAGCCCTTTCTCTACCCTCACCTGGCAGACCCAGTACTTCATCTCAGGGGCTGGAAGCACACGCTACGGTTTCTTCCCACCAGAGTGAGGTACCGGCACTGCAATTATCCAGCTCTGTGGAGTTTGATGTTGGTAGTGTAGAGGCTGGAGATTTGGATTCGCACAGTTGAAAAATTAAATATTGAATGGAAACCAGAGAAGCCGGAGGTTCAGCAAAAGAGTAAGCTGGATGAAAGGTTCCTCCCTTCTCGGTCACAACCTCTACGTCGGGGATTACCATTCTTTCCCGACCTCAACACCGAGGTGTGGAGGTCGTGGAAAAGACCTGTTCAATATCGTGTTTTCAGCCCCCAGACAATGAACTTCTCTAACATCACGGGGCTGAAACAACAAGGCTATGGGGCATTGCCTAAGGTTGAAGAGACGCTTGTGAGATATCGCTTGCCTGAATCGGCTTCGTCCCTAAAATCCCCGACACTACCCACCAAGCCACTAAGAACGACTTCAGTGCTTGTGGGTAAAGCTTATTCGGCCGCAGGTCAAGCTGCTACGTGTTTACACACAATGTCGATACTTCAAGCATATCAGGCTGACCTGCTGGGGGAAGTTGATAACAGTGCGGTCGATTCGGTTGCACCCTGCCGGTTCGCTGTTTCAGGGGGCCGAATTGGCGGCACATATTACACCAGAGGCCAGTCTTGAGAGACTTGTTTCCCTTAAAGTTTTCATTCTGTTAGAAAATCTGCTATCGAAAAGTATCTCTATGGGTGCTGTATATAATAGAAAAGGGTTACAGAATTTAATCGGGTCTTGCCTGCCCCGGTCTTTTCTACAGTAGTGGGCCCCGAGCAGTCTCTGGTGTTGGAACAAGAGGTTCTGACTCTTTTGCGAAAAGGAGCTATAGAAATATTTTCTCCTCCCAGCAAGCTGTCAGGGTTTTACAGCCGTTACTTCATTGTTCTGAAAAAGGATGGAGGGTTGCTTCTTATTCTAGATCTGCGTTTGCTAAATCGAATAGTTCAGAAATTAAAGTTCAAGATGTTAACACTCAAACAGATTGTGTCACAAAACAAGTCCGAGGATTGGTTTGTGACAATAGACCTGAAGGACGCTTACTTTCATGTATCCATTCATCCTCAACACAGGAAGTTCCTGAGGTTTGCTTTCGGGGGTGAAGGTCATGCGGCGATGCCTTCGTGCTTTGGCCATGTGGAAGAAACCCTGGTTCCTGGCTCAAGGACCTGTGTTAGGATCTCCTTGTCGTTGCGTAACGCTAACGACGGATGCATCTCTCACAGGCTGGGGGGCGATCATGAGTGGTCACTCAGCCCAGGTTCTGTGGCAGGGCCATCTTTCATGGCACATAAATCGGCTGGAAATGATGCCAGTGTTTCGAGCTCTCAAGCACTTCCTCCCAGACCTAAGAGGTCATCACGTGTTGGTTCGTACAGACAACACGTCGGTGGTCTCTTACATCAACCATCAGGGGGGTCTGAGGTCTCGTCACCTAAACAAGCTGGCCCATCAGATCCTTCTATGGGCTCAGGGAAAACTGCTCTCACTGAGGGCAGTCTACATCCCTGGGTGTCAAAACCAGGCAGATTTCACCCCAAGGTGGTGGAGCTCCTGTAGAGAAACTTTGGTTGAGCGGAAGTAGACCTCTTTGCATCCCTAGAGACATCTCATTGTCCTCCTATGGTTTTCTCTGGCTCATCCAGCTCCTCTGGGCTTGGATGCTATGGTACAGACTTAGTAGAGGCTGCATCTGTACGCATTTCCCCTGATCGCTCTGCTCCCGGGAGTTCTGGAGAGGGTGCGCCAAGAACTGTTGCATCTGTTGCTAGTAGCCCCTTTTTGGCCAACCAGAGTTTGGTTCAACGACCTTGTGTCTGTCCTTTGTGGAGCTCCGATGGAGATTCTGATTAGGAAAGACCTTCTGAGTCAGGCAGGAGGCACAATATTACACGCTCGGCCGGAGTTGTGGAAACTGTGGGCCTGGCCCCCGAGGGGGCTCAGTTCATAAAGTCCGGTCTCTCAACCGAGGTTGTTGAGACTATTCTCCATTCCAGAGCTCCTTCTACAAGGAAATCATATGCCACAAAATGGAGGATGTTCTCTTCTTGGTGCAGAGAGCGTCATCTGGACCCAGTGAACTGCCATTTGAATTCAGTACTAGACTTCCTGCAAGAACGTTTTGCTGCTGGGCATCTTCCTCCACCTTAAAGGTCGATGTAGCAGCTATATTTGCTTACCACTCCCCTGTGAATGGTTTATCTTTGGGTAGAAGTCCTTTGGTCATAAGATTTCTTCGTGGAACCCTGAGTCTTAGGCCTGTGCAGCGTAGTAGGGCCTGACTACTGCATCTAAGCAGAGAATGAGCAAGTGGGTAGTTGAGGTTATCTCTCTTGCTTATGAATCTTCCGGACATGAATCACCATTGATGGTCCGGTCTCACTCTACGAGGAGTATGGCTGCCTCCAAGGCTTTGATTTCGGGAGTTTGTGGCAGGTTGGTCTTCACCGCATTCTTTTAGTAGGTTTCATAACCTAGACACTTCAGGGTCGGTGGTACTTTCGTCCTAATTGAGATTGGGACCGGCATTTAGTAGTCTCGACGCAGCTCAAGTTACCACGAAAGGGAATGTCTCGGGTTACGCATGTTACCCTGGTTCCCTGAGTAGGGAACGAGACGCTGCATCGCTTTGCCATTCTCCTGGCATGCCTATGACCGCTCACTTCAGATTTTTCGAAGCTGTCGTTTTTTGTTTCTGGGTATGCTTTATAGTTTCCTACTTGGTGAGGTCACTCGCCTATGACGTTCTGTCCCGCTATTGTGCTTCACGACGTAATCACGCAGAGGCGTTCCCAATGCATCTCAACCCAGCGTCTTGTTCCCTACTCAGGGAACCACGGTTACATATGTAACCCGAGACGTTTTCATACATCATACAAGTTCGTATAGAGAATTAAGTTTAGATGTTAATGTTTTATGGAATGTTTAGTTTCAAGTCACCATGACGGTGATCAGTGTTTGCTTTAGTTGAGCTCTTGACCCTTTACTTCACATTAACACTTTTACTCTGGCTTCTTCATCTTTGTGTTTGTAAAACACATTTGTATTGGCAAGAGAAAATATGACCCTGTTTTAGATAGAAACTGATCTAGTTAACAACATTGAGTGATGCTGTTTTAATCCATCTACTTATTATATTACATCTTCTCGTTGAAGCAGTCGAGACTCGTGAAGGAGACGTCACTTACGTCGATGTAATGTTCCACAAAAGAGAAGCACAGAAATCGGTAAGATGATTTATTAATAATTCATGTTGTGTGTGTCTGTGTAATTTCAGCAGTTTGTGTGATCATTATTCAGACACAAACACACAACAGCACCATATTAGATGTGTATAAAAGCCCTAAGATTCGAAACATGTCATAATACTCACAACCCTGTAACTAAAGCGTAACAGATCAACGTTAGTGTTGAAAAAGAGCCACTGATGAAGTACTTCCTGTGTCAGTTGATGACATCAGTCCAAATCATACTGGATGTGCTTTTGCAATTCTCACAAAACTTTTCGGAAATCAATACAATTCTGTCAATTTGCCATTTGAACTGGAATACATTTTTATAGCAACTATCATTTTACGAGCATTAAAAAATAGCATTAGGAAGTCTCTCACCCACAGGCCTGAGGACGTTTTGTTATAATATCTGGTTTAATATCTGCATATTGTAGCTTGTCATCAAGGACAAAATAACATTCATTATTATATGTTGTGTTTTTGACAGGATGATAAAGAGGAGGATCGTGTGGAATATGCACCTATCGCCCATAGAAGATGATCAAACCAGACCAGCGGTGTGGTTTGAACCTCTGTAGTTTCCTCTGAGCTCTTTAGTTTTCAGTTTTGGAAGTACATTTTGTGACAAAAAAAAAAAAAAAGTACAAAAAGTTATCAAGCTATTCTTTGTCGCACCCTTTACAGATCATCAAGGTCTTTGTCTTTCAGTGTTTGACAGCTATTTTAAGAATGCATATGTATGATTTACTGTTGTAATATTGATGGTATGCAAATGACTGATGGTTGTCAGTAATTTCAGCTAACAAATGAATGTTTCTATGTTACAATTAAGTCCAAGAAATATGCTTATTCAGAGCAAAAATTCAATAAAAAAAAAATCACATTTTCAACAAACTGAATGCATTAGTTTCTCATTTGCAGTTGGTGGACCATGACTATGGAAGCCCGTTTCTGCCACTGAAAAAAAAAAGAAAAAAAGATTGCGTCTTTTTATCTCAGAATTCTGACTTCCCTTTTTGAGGGAACTCGAGCTTGACAGTTTCTCTTGACAGTTTCATGCACAGAGCGCTGGCTAAGGCTTTTATCCTTTCCCGGTCATTTTTTTTCCTCAGAATTCTGACTTTATAGCTGACAATTCTTAGAAAAGAAGTCAGAATTCTGAGATAAAATGTCAGTCTTTTTTATCTTCAGTGGTGGCAACGGGCTTCCATACCATGACCCTTAAATTTCTTCAAATAGAACATCCCACTATTAACTAGAGCACCAGCTAGTGTCCAAAAATAATAGAACATTGAACAATAATAGATTTGCCTGTAAGATGCACACATTCAACAAGTTGCAGGAAAAATTCCTCAAGTCAAGTCAAGTCATCTTTATTTATATAGCGCTTTTTACAATGCAAATTGTGGCAAAGCAGCTTTACATTAATAAGAAAATGGGGTCATTGTGCAGCTTATTCTATATATTATTGATTCTTTCCGTTGCAAATATCAATAGTTATTAGTCTAGTTAATTTAGGTATATCAGCACTGCAGAGATTTTGCTCATTATTGTCGCGACAGAATAACACAGTTGCTTCATATCCGTGATGTGAATCTCCCGCTCTCTCGAATCTCCAGCACAGATTCACAGATCTCCAGCTGCTCTATTGGATTAAGATCTAATGACTGCATGGCAAAAACTCCAGTGTTAAATGAACTATATGTGAGACCACACTGTCTGTTTTTGTTCGAGATATGTGTGTTTTTGAGTGTCTGTGCAGGAGAAGGCGTGGCCAGCACCCGAGTCAGCAGGTTCTGATTGGTCTATTCCAGATTCTGGTTATAAGGACTTCCCCAAACACTCTGAAGGGGCCGCCGAATGTGTGCCATTCGTTTTCTCTGCCTGAGTTTCTGATGTGCTCTGTGTTTTAGATAAACCTTGCTCTTGTCTTTGATTTACAATACTTAAAGTCCTATAGTTTAAAGATTATTTTGTACGTATTTAAGGGAAGTATGACGTGCAATGCCATTTCTTTTATTCTCATTGTTTGTTCTGTGTTCCAAAAATTAGTTATTTTTATTTGTGGGTTTGGCCTCGAACACTCTTGAAATCAGTCCCTTTGCTTCTGTTAATCTTGTTTTTATGAATAAATATCTTCTCTTGAAACATCATCATAATGAGTGAGAACATTCATTTGTTGCTGCTGGCCCTAGACAGTCGTAAGAGTGTTAAATGAACACTGACGCAGTGTTAAAGGCTCAGTCCGTATTTACACCACTAGGGGTCGCTAAACTCATCAAAACGATAACAAGGGTGAAGATTGATGACGCAGTGAATGAACGTGGAATAATGGAACTTGTCGTCATGCTGATGGATCTGATCATGTTTATTGGGAAATAATGATCATAGATGAGTGAATGTTAGTTAGCATATACATGTGTGTGTGAAATTATACTTTATGAAACAAAAATCAAGATACAATCTTATTAAATGAAACAAGGCACACCATTATAAACTTTATTCAATGATTTAATAAAGGACAAATACAGATTAATCATCACGATTTGGACTAAGGACGGGGCCAATGGCAAACAACTTTTCTATACAACTAAATATGAAAGATTGTAGATCACTTCCATTTATTAATACCTTATAGAATGAATACCATGAAAATGTTCAGCTGCTCTCTGAGTCTTTCTGGTGTATAAAGTGTCTCATAACTGGTGTTGCTGGCCACGCATCACGCTTGGTGTCATGAACCATCGTTTGGACATGGTGTCTTGACTCGAATGTGAATGAGGTTTAGGGGGATGATTGTAACTGTCGTAGGCCATGGATTTGTTATTTAAATTTTGATTATATTCTGAAGATATGCACACACAGGCTGTCTACCCGTAATATTAGAGAAAATGATGGCGTTTAATCCAGAACACAGCGTTGTTTTGAATGTTCAGTAAGCGAGCTCCGTCGCCAAATATACGTCATAAAAGAGACCAATCAGGTCCTGACCGTATCCCTACGCCTTTGGTTTGGTAACTTCAGGTTCGCTGTGAAAAATGCCAGTGTGAACGCTAAGAGGACCAGGACTATATGTTTTGTTTTTGTTTTATGGTCCGGACCAAACGAACCAAACCAACTGAACTACAAGTGTGAACGCAGCCTTAAAGGCCAAGCTCTGCTTCAAAAAAAAACTTGGTATAGAAATAACATACATGCACTGCTAGAGCACAGCAATTAATATTTTTGAATAAAAATCATATGTAACAAATAAAAATTAATTTCTTTCATGACCAAAATACCCTATATTTATTCATGATAAGTCGTCCAGTTGCTTTCTCGTCCAGGTCACTGACAGAGACGAAAACACGCTACGCACAAATTGAAAAAGAAATGCTCTCAATAGTGCACACACGTGTCAAGTTTCACAATTACATTTTTGGAAACCACATCACTACCCGTATGCGCATACAAAGAAAGTGTCTCCGTCTGCAGTGGTATGATCTGACTGTCAAGTACAGACGAGGAAAGGACATGGAACTGCCTGATACACTGTCTAGGGCTCAATTACCAGAAAGTGAGCCAGAGATGGAAGGCTGCGAGTGCGTCTCCATGCTCAACCTTGTTTCAGTAAGTGAAGAGAAATATCTAAAGCTCCAAGAATGCAAAAACAGGGAGCTCAGCTGTCTACAGCAGACAGTTCGGCAAGGTTGGCCAGATCACAGGCGTGATGTGCCTAATGCAATACAGCCATTCTGGGACTCACGGAGCCAACTTGTCATTGAAGATGGTGTCATCTACAAAGGCCTGCTTATAGTTGTACCTCCAACCATGCGAGAGCATATGCTGAAGCTCATACATCAGTCTCACTTAGGAATAATGAAGAGCAAGCAAAGAGCCCGCGAGGTCCTATACTGGCCAGGTATGAGTTCTGAAATGGAACAAGTGGTGAAGAACTGCCGCAAGTGTGCAGACTTTCAGAACAGGTTACCGAGGCAACCACTTAAACCAACAGAGACACCTGATCTTCCATTTGAGCAAGTAGCTCTGGTGGACTACTTTTCAAAATTCATTGAAGTGAATAAGTTGAAGGGCTTGCATTGTCGTGCTCTAATAGAAAAGCTCAAGGCCCAATTCAGCAGACATGGAATACCTGCCGTCCTTCGCACGGACAATGGTTCACAGTATGCAGCGGATGAGTTCAAGGATTTCTGTCAAAGGTACGGAATCATTCACAAGACATCATCCCTGCATACGCCACACTCCAATGGGGAGGCAGAGCGCAGGGTACAGACAGTCAAGAAACTTTGGTGTAAGGCACCAGACAAACACCTTGCACTGCTTGACTACAGAACAATTTCCCCTCTCTCAGCCTGAGTCTGAAGCCATGAAGAAATACATTGAGGAGGAATTAACTAAGGGCTTTATACGACCTTCTACATCTCTTGCATGTGCTGGATTTTTCTTTGTTCACAAGACCATGCAATGATTATCGCGGGGTGAATGAAATAACTGTCAAGTTCCAATATCCCCTACCTCTGGTTCCTGCAGCACTGGAACAACTCCGAACGGCCAAGTACTACACCAAGCTTGATCTACGCAGTGCGTACAACCTTATTCACATACGAGAGGGGGATGAATGGAAGACAGCTTTTTACACGAGTACAGGGCACTATGAATATTTGGTTATGCCTTTTGGCCTGGTCAACATTCCGTCTGTCTTCCAAGCTTTCATTAACAATGTTTTCAGAGATATGCTCCACAAAACAGTCATTGTATACATCGATGTTATTCTGATCTATTTGGACACACTTGAAGAACATATCCAACATGTCAGAGCTGTACTCAAAGGTCTCATTCAACATCAACTATATGCCAAGGCTGAGAAGTGTGAGTTTCACAAAACTTCAACTGCATTCTTGGGATACATCATTAGTCAAGAAGGAGATGCCATGGATGAAAAGAAGGTCAGATCAGTTCTCAATTGGCCACAACCTTCTACCATGAAGGAACTTAGCTTTCTGGGCTTTCAGAATCATAAGCATATCTCCTTCCATCATGATGTTAACACTCAGACCCTGGATTTAGACACAGGATGTCCTTCTGGGTCATGAAAAGGCGTCTGCAGGTCTCAAACAGAGTGCCAGTTCTCCACCAGTACCCATAAGGCACCTGTACAGAACACTAGCGTACATACAAAGATACACATGATTCTCAGCTTCTTCAAGGCTGAAGTTGATCTGAGTTCTTCTCTGAAGGGGAAACTTTCCCAAAACATACTGATAAGTTGTACTTTTCTCTCAGTGAGAGGTACAGACAATATTCATCATTATTTTCTAAAAGTCATTCTAATTGTATAATTTTAATATTTATGTAACCAGTTGGTAAACAACATTAAAATTTGTTTCTCTCCTTGCATGTTAAAAAAAAACTGTTATTTCATTTTTCTTGATTATGTTGTGTGAATTAATTAGTCAGGGAAAACAGTGGTTACCTGAATTTACCTGGAGTCATCAACAGGGGGCACTGTGCGTGTTGCGTATGAGACAGTGCGCATGCGCTTTCACCCTCATGAAGTGTGAGAGAGACACGCACACTCCCGGGAAATTGGAGGTTTTGTGGTCATCCGTGGGTAAATACAATATACATTTATGTGATTTTGGATTAAAAAAAAAAACTAATTGTGGATGTATGTTTTGTTATGATGATTCAGAGAACTGTCCTGTTTGAGAAGTTATGTCGTGTATAATGTCCGCGATGATATGATGCCACACCAGGTGGTGTAGGCCTGTTCATTTAGCGCTTCACAACTTTCTTCTCAAGATGTTTTTTACTTTTATTTGATTTTATTCTTATTGTGAAAATCTCCACAGTTTGAGTGAACGTGAATGTAGAAGCTCATTGTTAAGTGAGTGTAATTTTCTGTCATTTCCCTCAAATGATGTGTAAAGTGGGTAATATACGAATGTACTTATATTGTTTTGTTCTTTGTTCAGTATTCCCACTGCCGTATTGTATGATAGCATTTTGACATCGTGTTACATTTCTCATATTTTTGATTTTTTCCATTTTCTTTTGGACTCTTGAATGATGTAACGTTAGAGCTGTGAGGTTTAATTTGTATCACCAGCTCTGTGGAAGATCTCATTTAATTTACCTAAATTTTGTTTTGCTACCTCCTCTTTTTCTGTTTGATTTGTGATCTTTCTTGCAATAAAATTTGGCTAGAGTTTTTCTTTAAACCATTACACGAATAAACTTAAAACAGAAAGAATGTGTTCCTGGTGGTGAATTTAAATCCCCGGTCCCATTTAGAAGGATAAATATTGATAATAACTTGATTATAAATCACTCAAAAATATAGATTGAAATAGCAGTGGATTCCAAAATCCAACCCTACACCTTTAAATGAGTATTCTTAGGATTTTAAGTATGAAATCAATACACTTTTTGATTGAGGGGTAAAACACTTTTATTTGATTCACGTTTCAAAAGGAAATACATCAGAGATGTAGCCTGGCATAATTCACTGCTAAAGCTACGGCAAACACACAGTAGCATTTATAAGATAGTAAAGATCAGGAAAAAATGCTTATGATGGAAAATAGAAAACAGTTGTCATGAAATCAAAACGAACATTTTGAATTGCAGTCAGAGATGTTTAAAACACAAAGTCTCATAACAATTCCAAAAGATTTTGCCTCCATGAGATAAGACACACTTATGCCAACAGAAATTAAGCTGGAAGTCACACAGCAACAACAAAACAGGTGTATAAAAGATAATCAGCATAAAATCAATACAGATGTAAGATATCAATTAGGGATGCAACAATTAATCGATAAAATCGATAATGAAATTCATTGACAACGATTGGCATTATCGATTAGTCGGGTCTGCCCATGTGCACGCTAAACGTTCGTCAGTCTTGTCAAATTACAGCACTGAATAACGCATTTCTATGGACAAAACGTGTTTAAAAACAGTGGAGGAAACAGAGTGAGCTTCTGCGGGAAAGCTGCGTGATCCAAACTGACCAAAAACATGACAACTCTTTATTTTGAAGCTTCAAGCTCATGCATTAGCTCCGCGTTTAGCACGGCTTGACAGATGCGCGCGCGTCCTCAGCGCAAAACGTTCATTCTACGGCGATATCCTTATCAGTACATGTTTCAAATTCACGCGAGGATTTCTATTTTGCATAAAGATTTGTCCTGACAGTCTGCGTTAAACTTCAAACGCGCGCACCCGCGTCAGAGAGGGAGACGATTAATGTTCAGCGCAAAAATATTCATTTTGCTGAAATATCTGTTGTTGACAGTTCAGTTTAAGTTTAAAAATCAGTATGTCATTCAGGAATTCATGGGAGTAACTGTAAAGGGATAACAGCATGTAAGACGTTTCTATTATTTACAGGATAAAGAAATGACAGGAAGAGGTTCTGTGTGTGTTTCTCTTGACTGTTGGTTAACACGGAGTTTGTGTTTTTGATTTTCTTCATTATCTTATTTTTTTAATGTAGAGATTTAAACTATATTCACTATATACAGTGCTTAAATTTATTAGACCGTACTGGTGATTACCAAAATCATTTTTATTTTTCTGTAATGGTAAACACACCGGTGTGTGTAAGCTGTTTAGTCACAGTAGTATTTCTAATGCTAAAATATAAATATTGTCGTCTTGAATTTTCAAATTTACTGTTTTACAAGAAAGACAGAAAATTGGGCATCTTTTTTCAGATTACAGTCAATAACAGAGACTGTGGAAAAGTACATGAAAACAATGCCAGCTGTTATCAAAGCCAGAGGAGGCCAAACAAAATCTAAAGTTTTTTTGGACATTGTGTTAATAATGACTTTTTGTCAGATCAGTTTTCTTTTCTGTGACGGGTAGTCTAAGACATTAAGCGCTGTACGTGTTCATCGCATTCATTTGGCACATTTGTTTGACGAACATTGGGCAGGATGTGCAATAATGTGTTTTTTGTTAATAAAATAAAAAAAAAAGAAAATTAGGATTTTTATCCGATTAATCGATTAATCGAAAAAATAATCGGCCAACTAATCGATTATCAAAATAATCGTTAGTTGCAGCCCTAATATCAATATAACTATAGACAGACAATAATAAATGGATTATAACAAGCCAACAATCGCCCCTCAGATAATGTAATATCCCTTCATTTCCAGCAACAGAATTAAATGCAAAAAGTGTTAATCAAACATAATTTTTGAAAATTCCCCCAAAAAGCACAATGCTGTTTTACTAGGGGTGTGACGAGATCTCGCGAGACTAAAACGTGACGAGATTTCTCGTCGAGTTGAAAAGTTGTCTCGTCGTGCTATCAGTGTGAGGGTGAAATTATTATTCAAGATGCCCCCGCCACTTTCAAATCGTTTGTGTGGAAACATTTTGGTTTTTGGCGCAAGAATAACACACAAGACACAAACAATGTGTAAACATAGTCTGTACAACCTTGGCCGAGGGGTACGATACAGTTTTCTTACACTTATTCACAATATCGCGCGCATTTTCATTCGCAAAATGGAAGAGCATCATTCGCTCGTTTTTTTCCTGGCGCGCCTGTGCCGCGGCGAGATGAAAACATCTCAACATTTCAGAATGTCTTGTCATGTGACAAGAACCAAGCGACTGTCGTGGAGAGCACAGTTCATGGTTGCATAGCAACGACGCGAACTACAGAAGCGCGAGCTCCCGAACGCTTGCAAAAGAAGGAGGAAGCGACGCGGCCGCGCTTTACACGCTTTATTAGGCGCGATATGTGAACGACCCCTAAAGAGGCGGAAAGCATCGCTATTGTAACGCTCGGGGTTGTGCTAGGAAGCACGGAGACAGAATACCGACTGATTTCACGGAATTTATTTTAACAAGACAGGGTGAACAACAGGCAGAAACGAGCACGAAACTTCAATGACGAACAAGGACAGGACTGACACAGAGGGAATTTATACAGAGAGAACAAGAGGATAATTGATGGGGAACAGGTGATGACAACACTGATTGACAAGACACAGGTGGTTACGATGAACTAATAATGACGTTGAATGAAAACAACAGAGCACATGGCTAAACTGACAGGACAATAACAAAAGAACATGTGACAGATGACAGGACAGGGGAACAGGCTAAACAGATAAACACAGAAACAGAATGAACAGAGAGACATGATTATAACAGATAAACAGGTAAACAGGGTGATATGGGTACGATTGTGACAGCTATCACTGCTGACGGTTGGACTTCTCAGTGTACATACTAACTATATAACAGTTACAGCCACACAATCAATAGTGACTGGGAAATGGTCAACTTTGTACTGCAGTTAAAGTGACACTTAAAGTGTAATTTGAATTTTTTATTTTTATGTTTATTTTATTTATATTGTTTATTTTATGTTCAATCTATAGAAAGAAGTTCAGTTTGATTTCTCATGTGAAATTATACAGGGCAGAAAACAATTGGTTGATTTTGTAGCAACATTTAGCAGTGTTTGCATGTTGTTTTACTGCAAATAATTCATTAAAATAGAAGTAAAATGACATGCATGACAAGTTGATTTCCAAATGCACCAACATTTTTGCATTTTATGATTTTCAGTTGAATAAAAGACTATTTTCCCTTCATACGTTTCATTATTGAGGATTTCTTAAAAATACTATAAAAATCTCGTCTCGTGAACCCAATCTCGTGTCTCGTCTCGTCTCGTGGGATAGTGGTCTCGTCACACCCCTATGTTTTACTACACCTTATATTTAAAGTAGAGCTCTAGCTCTTCTCTATGTCAAGCATCCATTGGTTGTGAACGCCTGGCAAAGAAACATTTTCTTAAATTGCAACACTGTTGGGGATTTTGTCTGGGGACAAATAACAATAACCCACGGTTAATCTTTCATTCCGCAGCTTGATGCTGTTGGCCACCTCATCTAGTTTCTTGCAAAAAGAGTTTGTGGCTTCCTTCGCTGGTTGCTCTGTGAAGTACATATTTGGATACGTGCCCAAGAACAGCTGGGGAAAAAAGTAAATTCTTCAGAGAGGAGAAGAAAATTTTCCATTCTTTTTACATGGTAAAATGGCCCTTCTCTAAGCTCCACCACCTTGGTTACTGGCATTCACTCAGATTTCACAAACAGTGCGATTTGTGAAAAAAAATGGAATGGATCTTATTCTTGAAATGTGACGCTAGTGCATTTTATTTATTTATTTATTTACTTTATCGTTATTTTAGCAATGTGTCATTAGAATGAACTTTAACTTAAAATGAAGCGGAAACCTGATTAAGATCAGAAGACACTTAAAATTAAAATCAGTGCAGATGCTTTTTACAGTAATAGAGAAGCCTCATATGATAGTGATTACAGCACAGTAAAATATAATAGGATCCATAAGTTCTGGCAACATACACTCACCTGAAGGATTATTAGGAACACCACACTAATACTGTGTTTGACCCCCTTTCGCCTTCAGAACTGCCTTAATTCAACGTGGCATTGATTCAACAAGGTGCTGAAAGCATTCTTTAGAAATGTTGGCCCATATTGATAGGATAGCATCTTGCAGTTGATGAAGATTTGTGGGATGCACATCCAGGGCACGAAGCTCCCGTTCCACCACATCCCAAAGATGCTCTGTTGGGTTGAGATCTGGTGACTGTGGGGCCGTTTTAGTACAGTGAATTCATTGTCATGTTCAAGAAACCAATTTGAAATGATTCGAGCTTTGTGACATGGTGCATTATCCTGCTGGAAGTAGCCATCAGAGGATGAGTACATGGTGGTCATAAAGGGATGGACATGGTCAGAAACAATGCTCAGGTAGGTCGTGGCATTTAAACGATGCCCAATTGGCACTAAAGAGCCTAAAGTGTGCCAAGAAAACACCCCCACACCATTACACCACCACCACCAGCCTGCACAGTGGTAACATGATGGATCCATGTTCTCATTCTGTTTACACCAAATTCTGACTCTACCATCTGAATGTCTCAACAGAAATCGAGACTCATCAGACCAGGCAACATTTTTCCAGTCTTCAACTGTCCAATCTTGGTGAGCTTGTGCAAATTGTTCCGAATAATCCTTTAGGTGAGTGTATGTTCCCTTTCAAAAGGGAACTCGCACTGCGTCGAATACGCTATGGGGGACGCCTCCGCGTGAACCGGTGTCTGAAATGCTATCAAATCACGACAATCGTATTGGCCGGCGACAGCCTATGCCGTCACAACTAGTGCGACCTGAAAGCACATAAGGGGCGTCTAGAGAACGAGTCATCCTCTTTTCGTTTACAGGGACTGTTTTGTTGAAAGCAATGTTCAAGGTAAGAATGGCTTGTTTAAGCAGATATTTCAACCGGTGTGTATATCCGTGTCATAGATATTTGATACTTGATTACACACATGACTTGTGTATCCTTTGTTAGAGCATGCATGTTCAGTGCTTTACAGTACTGTTTACATGCGTTTCCCACTGAGGAAGCTCCACTCTCGTTTGTCTCTCTCCTCGAAGGGAGAGGGACAGGTTTCTGTGCTCTATAGCATAGAGAAGAAGTTCACTGAATCATTTTTTAGGTGTTTATCTTCCACATGCTTCAGTGGCTGATGAGAGTGTTTTACTGTTTGAGGGTACGTTGTCTCTTGCATCCTCATGATCAGCAGACAGTGCTCTACATACAGATTTCGAGTATGTGTGAGTGTGTGTCCGAGGCTTTTTGATATTTAATCACACACAACTTGTACGTTATTTATAAATGAAACAGTTATCAATCTGCACCTGCATATATGAGCCTTCCTTTCCCTTTTTAATCTCTACTCTGAGATCGACAGGGCATGGAAGAATGCGTATTTGATCCGCATCCGTCATCATCTGCATGTAAATTATGTAAATGTCAAGGGGTTGCATGAGTTTGATTAAGTGTCAATGCCTCCGTCAGACGAGCCATTTTCGCCATCTAGTGGCTGGAGTGGCATCAGTGTTGAAAGCTCTGGTCCTGCCGTATATGGCAGGACATATCACAATTTGAGGTTATGACCTTTGTTAGGCCCCCTTGATACCTTCCCTAGGTCGAGTGAAGTGGTTTCCTCTCGCTGTGAGAGTAAAGGGTGATATACTGAAGCCTCCACTCCCCCAAGCTCCAGATAGTTCATGACTGTAGGTCTCAGCCCTTTTTGGGCCACCTTGACATCACCCTGTGTTGAGTGAGGTGGCTTCCTCTCATTTGAGTCTTTTCTCGAAGCCTCTGTTCCATTGAGCTCTAGGTAGTTGATGTCTTTGATGTTGGTCCTACTGTAAGACCACATTGACAATGACCCTGTGATGAGCATGTTGGTTTCCTCGCATTTGAGTCTTTTCTCGAAGCCTTTGCTCCACTGAGCTCCAGGTAGTTGATGTCTTCAAGCATTAGTCTGTGTTTAGGCCACCTTGATATTCCCTGTGGTGAGTGTGTTGGTTTCCTCTCATTTAGAGAGTCGTTATGCTGAAGCCACCGTTGCACTGAGCTCCAGGTGGTCAGTTCACCTGTGTTATGTGAGCCGGCCTCATTTCTTTAGAGTTGTTAGGCTGAAGTCTCCACTCTACTGAGCTCCAGGAAGGTCATGATTGCAGGTGTGCCAGCCCTTCTTTTTGGGCTGCCCTGATATCTGGCCTGGGCTAGTACTTTAGGAATACATCTTTTTAGACAGATGCAGTTGTGCTGTAGCTTTCCGCCTCCTAGCATGCAGTAGCTACTCCTAGGAGGGCCTCTCCAGCTTAATCTGCCAGTGCCTGCCTTCTGCATTAGGCCAATAATGCAAGTAGCAGGCCTTGCGGCCTCCTCAATCTGTCTAGGTTGATCTGAGACTCCTCTTGATACTAGAGTAAAAGCGTTATGCTGAGCTACAGACAAATAGCCAGGTGTTGTAGGCTTTTCGTAGAAAGCCTCCCCGGTGGTTGTCCTTGAGCGTTGTTCGACTTCCTCTCATTTAGAGAATGGAAAGCACTATGCTGAAGTCTCCGTAGCATTGTCTAGTTCAAGCTTAGAGCAATCTCTCCATCAAAGCTCTTTGATTATTATCAAGTCGTGGGGTCGAGTGTTGCAAGCCACTTCTGTGGAATTTTATCCTGTTGAGGCCCCCAGAGCTGAGCTCAGATGGTTTTCTCATCTTGGAGTTTTTGTTCAGGCTTTCACCCTTGAGCCTTCTCAGTCTAGCTCTGTTACGTACACTGTGCTACGTAAGTGTGTTTTTTCTACCTATGTTGCTGCATATGCATGTGTGTCTGTGTATTGTGTGCTGTGTCTATTGCAGGTGTCAAATTTGATTGGAGGATCCACCTATCTCAATCTACGTTAATGGTGGCAGTCGGAACACAGACTCTGGGTTGAGAGAGAGAGAGAAGCACGCTCTGTGAGGATGGTTCTCTCGTTCAAGAGACCAGTCTGAGTGACTGATCCGTGTTTGGGACTCACTGTTTTTATTATCTGGCGGTTGGATCAGTACTTTATTTGTTTGTCGGTCGTGCTCGTTGTTATTAGTGCTCGTGGGACTGATACATACTTGATTCTAATCGCTAAGTGTTTATGATTGTTGTTTTCATGAAATCTTCATCTCATGTCCCGATTCAAACTATATAGCCTGGTGGAAGAGGTTGTGAGTCAGGTAAGCAGGTCGCAACCTACATTTACACACATAGTTAATTCAATGTATTAGACACATTAGAGAAAGGAGTGATGCCAATTATATACAGCTCTGGAAAAAATTAAGAGACCACTGCCATTTTTTCTTAAATCAGCATCTCTACAAGTATGGAAGCCATTCCATTCCAGTGTCTGTTGAATTCCAACACAGGCACACCTCATTCTACGGAATGAGGTGCTGATTAGGTGATCACCTGAACCAAATCTTATTTAATGAGGAAAAGAATAAAAAAACACTTCTGTGGTCATCACTATCCTCTTGCAGTAGGACCAGCTGGGTGGCAAAAACAGTGCTAGTAGTAATCAAAAGTATTTAGAATCAAAAAATAACTATTGACCATGCCAAAAAAGTTGAAAAGGTATGTTTTGAGTGAGGAAAAGAAGGGTTCAATTCTGGCTTTACTGGGAGAGGGATACAGTGAGCGTCGGGTTGCTTCCATCCTTAAAATTTCAAAGACGGCGGTTCATAAGAACAAGGTCAAGCAGCAGACATCGGGGACAACAAAGCTACAGACCGGCAGAGGGCGAAAACGACTCTCCACTGACCGGAATGACCGCCAACTCATTCGAATGTCACTCAACAACCGTAGGATGACATCAAGTGACCTACAAAAAGAATGGCAAAAGGCAGCTGGGGTGAAGTGCACGGCGAGGACGGTTCGAAACAGGCTAGGGGCAGGGTTGAAGTCGTGCAAAGCTAGAAAAAAGGCCTTCATCAATGAGAAGCAAAGAAGAGCCAGACTGAAGTTTGAAAGAGACCATAAGGATTGGACTGTAGAAGAGTGGAGTAAGGTCATTGTGACGAGCAGGGCGGGCGAGAGCCGTGAGGGAACGGCGCGAGGCCGGTGACGCGAGAGTTAACGAGCTTCAGGTGCTCGGCGCACCGGTCTCGAATCCTTCACGGAGGAGCTCCGGAAGCATAAAGGAGGAGCGACGACAGTGAAGGACGAGAGAGGACCAGGCCTGGATTTTATGTTGTGTTTTATTTGGTTTGTGTGGGCGGCAGTCGCCGTGAGGAACTGCCGCCCTTATACTTTTTGTTTCATTGTCAGTTTATTTGTTGATTAAATATGTTGAATGTTCGCCGGTTCCCGCCTCCTTCTTCCCGTATTTATGAACTTTGTTACACTGGTGCCGAAACCCGGGAGGAAGGAGGGACATGCTGTCGAAGAGCCCTCGCTGCTGAGGGGGATCGCGGTGCTGAGGAGATCGGGCAGCGCGGGAGAGAAGACCGCGAGTGGCTGCCCGAAGCGGTGGTGCTGGAGCAATCGAGTGATAGGTGGGGCGGGAAGCTCGCTGCCGCGCCCCTGGGACGAGGTGGGGTGGCGGTCGTCCAAGAGGGAGCGGAGGAGCCGCCGTTCGCCGGGGGCCAAAGCCTGCTGCCTGCCGCCGTAACGGGGAGGAGCCGCCGTCCGCCGTGGGCCGAGGCCTGCTGCCTGCCGCCGGAGCGGGGAGGAGCAGGGAACGGCGGGCTCGCTGCCGGCTGCCCTCAAGCGGAGGAGCCATCGCCGGCCGCCAGGGGGCGGAGGAGGATAAGGCCGTCCACCGAGCGTCCAGTGCCATCGCATGGCACCGCGAGGAAGAGCCTCTCGGCGGGCTGAGGACCGAGCGGCAGTGTGTCGGGGAGCCGGACCAATTTTTTTTTTTTTTTTTCCTCTCTCCACTCTCTCGTCCTTGTCGCTCCTTGTGCTTCCGTCTCCTTTTCTCTCGTCTCGTCTGTCCGTACCCCCATGCGCTGCGGCCACGGACTGGCCCCCGGGGGGGGAGTAGGCGCAGCCTCGTGGGTACCCCCCGGCCTGCGAGGGGCGATGGGGGTATGTGACGAGCAGGGCGGGCGAGAGCCGTGAGGGAACGGCGCGAGGCCGGTGACGCGAGAGTTAACGAGCTTCAGGTGCTCGGCGCACCGGTCTCGAATCCTTCACGGAGGAGCTCCGGAAGCATAAAGGAGGAGCGACGACAGTGAAGGACGAGAGAGGACCAGGCCTGGATTTTATGTTGTGTTTTATTTGGTTTGTGTGGGCGGCAGTCGCCGTGAGGAACTGCCGCCCTTATACTTTTTGTTTCATTGTCAGTTTATTTGTTGATTAAATATGTTGAATGTTCGCCGGTTCCCGCCTCCTTCTTCCCGTATTTATGAACTTTGTTACAGTCATCTTCTCTGATGAGTCCAATTTTCAGCTTTGTCCAACACCTGGTCGTCTGATGGTTAGACGGAGGCCTGGAGAGGCCTACAAGCCACAGTGTCTCGCACCCACTGTGAAATTGGGTGGAGGATCGGTGATGATCTGGGGGTGCTTCAGCAAGGCTGGAATCGGGCAGATTTGTCTTTGTGAAGGACGCATGAATCAAACCACGTACAAGGTTGTCCTGGAAGAAAATTTGCTTCCTTCTGCTCTGACAATGTTCCCCAACTCTGAGGACTGTTTTTTTCAGCAGGACAATGCTCCATGCCACACAGCTAGGTCAATCAAGGTGTGGATGGAGGACCACCAGATCAAGACCCTGTCATGGCCAGCCCAATCTCCAGACCTGAACCCCATTGAAAACCTCTGGAATGTGATCAAGAGGAAGATGGATGGCCACAAGCCATCAAACAAATCCGAGCTGTGTGAATTTTTGCACCAGGAGTGGCATGAAGTCACCCAACATCAATGTGAAAGACTGGTAGAGAGCATGCCAAGATGAAAGCTGTGATTGAAAATCAGGGTTATTCCACCAAATATTGATTTCTGAACTCTTCCTAAGTTAAAACATTAGTATTGTGTTGTTTAAAAGTGAATATGAACTTATTTTCTTTCCATTATTCGAGGTCTGACAACACTGCATATTTTTTGTTATTTTGACCAGTTGATGCTTTCGGCAAATAAATGCTGTAAATTACAATATTTTTATTAGGAATTTTGGAAAAATGTTGTCAGTAGTTTATAGAATAAAACAAAAATGTTAAGTTTACCCAAACAGATACCTATAAATGGTAAACCCAGAGAAACTGATAATTTTGCAGTGGTCTCTTAATTTTTTCCAGAGCTGTATGACTCGTCCATAGACAGCAATATAATCAACACTTTCAAGGTCCAGAAAAGAACTAAAGACATCGTGACGTCAACCTTAATGTTGTGAAGAAACCAGAATACTTTTTGTGCGCAAAAACACTACAAAAATAATGACTTTTTTCAATATCTCTTCTCTTCCCTGTCAAGATCCTTACGTAGCTGCCTCAGTAAGCACAGTGAAGGCACATTTATGTGTCGGTATTGGCCGTCGCCGGGTAACGTATGCAGCACGACGCATGCATGTGACGCAGGAGCCGGCCAATAATGAGTCGGCGTTCTGACGTAGAACCTGGATGCGCTGGACGTAAACAACGTATGAGAATGACACAGAAGAGATAGATAGATATTGTTGAATGAAGTTGTTGGGGTTTTTTTTCCGCACAATAAGTATTCGCATCACTTCTTAAAATTAAGGTTGAACCACTGCTGTCACGTCGACTGTTTTAACCATGCCTTTATTACCTTTCTGGGCATTGACAGTGAACCCCCCTCCAGTGAACTGCCACTTTATCGTGGTGGAGGGGTTTGAGTGCCCGAATGATCCTAGGAGCTATGTTGTCGGGGGATATATGCCCCTGGTAGGGTTTCCCAAGGCAAACAGGTCGTAAGGGGATGGGCCAGACAAAGTGCAGTTCAAAACCCCTCATGGACAGTACAAAAACAAAGGCCGTTACGTCGCCCGGTATGCCGCAACCGGGGCCCCACCCTGGAGCCAGGCCTGGGGTTGGGGCCCGTAGGCGAGCGCCTGGTGGCCGGGTCTTTCCCCACGGGGCCCGGCCGGGCTCAGCCCGAATGAGCGACGTGGGGCCGACCTCCCGTGGGCCCACCACCCGCAGGAGAAACCATAAGGGGTCGGTGCAGTGTGGATTGGGCGGCAGCCGAAGGCAGGGGCCTCGGCAACCCAATCCCCGGAAACGGAATCTGGCTCTAGGGACATGGAACGTCACCTCGCTGGCGGGGAAGGAGCCTGAGCTTGTTCGGGAGGTCGAGAGATACCGACTAGAGATAGTCGGGCTCACCTCCACACACAGCTTGGGCTCTGGAACCCAACTCCTTGAGAGAGACTGGACTCTCCGCTACTCTGGAGTTGCCTGCGGTAGAAGACGGCGGGCTGGTGTGGGCTTTCTCATAGCCCCCCAGCTCAGCCGTCATGTGTTGGAGTTCACCCCGGTGAACGAGAGGGTCGCTTCATTGCGCCTTCGAGTCGGGTATAGGGCTCTCACTGTTGTTTGTGCTTACGGGCTGATTGACTGTGCAGAGTACCCGGCCTTCTTGGAGTCTCTAGGAGGGGTGCTAGAAAGTGCTCCGAACGGGGACTCTGTCGTTCTACTGGGGGACTTCAATGCTCACGTGGGCAGCGACAGTGATACCTGGAGGGGCGTAATTGGGAGGAACGGCCCCCCTGATCTGAACCAGAGTGGTGTTCTGTTATTGGACTTCTGTGCTAGTCACAGTTTGTCCATAACGAACACCATGTTCAAGCATAAGGGTGTCCACCATTACACGTGGCATCAAGACACCCTAGGGCAGAGGTCGATGATCGACTTTGTAGTTGTTTCATCTGACCTTCGGCCGTATGTCTTGGACACTCGGGTGAAAAGAGGGGCGGAGCTGTCAACTGATCACCACCTGGTGGTGAGTTGGATCAGATGGCAGGGGAGGAAGCTGGACAGACTTGGCAGACCCAAACGTACTGTGAGGGTCTGCTGGGAACGTTTGGCCGAGCCCCCTGTCAGAAAGATCTTCAACTCGCACCTCCTGCAGAGCTTCAACCAGATACCGAGGGAGGCTGGAGACATTGAGTCTGAGTGGACCATGTTCTCTACCTCCATTGTCGACGCGGCTGCTCGGAGCTGTGGCCGTAAAGTCTCCGGTGCCTGTCGTGGCGGCAATCCCCGAACCCGGTGGTGGACACCGGATGTAAGGGATGCCGTCAAGCTGAAGAAGGAGGCCTATCGAGCCTGGTTGGCTCGGGGGACTCCTGAGGCAGCTGACGGGTACCGGTGGGCCAAGCGGACTGCAGCCCGGGTAGTTGTGGAGGCAAAAACTCGGGTCTGGGAGGAGTTCGGTGAGACCATGGAGAAGGATTATCGGTCTGCCCCGAAGAAATTCTGGCAAACCGTCCGGCGCCTCAGGAGGGGGAAGCAGTGCCCTGCCAACACTGTTTACAGTGGGGTTGGGAATCTGCTGACTTCAACCGGGGTTATTGTTGGGCGGTGGAAGGAATACTTTGAGGATCTCCTCAAAGGCCGAGGGCTCAGAGGTGGGCTCACCCATCACCCAAGCAGAGGTCGCCGAGGTAGTTGGAAAGCTCCTTGGTGGCAGGGCAGCGGGGGTGGATGAGATACGCCCTGAGTACCTCAAGTCTCTGGATGTTGTGGGGCTGTCTTGGCTGACACGCCTCTGCAGCATCGCGTGGCAGTTGGGGACAGTGCCTCTGGACTGGCAGACCGGGGTGGTGGTCCCTCTTTTCAAGAAGGGGGACCGGAGGGTGTGTTCCAACTACAGAGGGATCACACTCCTCAGCCTCCCCGGGAAAGTCTATGCCAGGGTACTGGAGAGGAGAATAAGGCTGATAGTCGAACCTCAGATTCAGGAGGAACAATGCGGTTTTCGTCCCGGTCGTGGAACACTGGACCAGCTCTATACCCTCTCTAGGGTGCTGGAGGGTTCATGGGAGTTTGCCCAACCAGTCCACATGTGTTTTGTGGATCTGGAGAAGGCATTCGACCGTGTCCCTCGGGGCACCCTGTGGGGGGTGCTCCGGAAGTATGGAGTCCGGGGCCCTTTGCTAAGGGCTGTCCGGTCCCTGTATGACCGGAGCAGGAGCTTGGTTCGCATTGCCGGCAGTAAGTCAGACCTGTTCCCCGTGCATGTTGGACTCCGGCAGGGCTGCCCTTTATCACCGGTCCTGTTCATAATCTTTATGGACAGGATTTCTAGGCGCAGTCAGGGGCCGGAGGGAGTCTGGTTTGGGGACCACAGGATCGCATCCCTGCTTTTTGCGGATGATGTTGTCCTGTTGGCTCCATCGGGCCAGGACCTCCAGTGTGCACTGGGACGGTTTGCAGCCGAGTGTGAGGCGGCTGGGATGAGGATCAGCACCTCTAAGTCTGAGACCATGGTTCTCAGTCGGAAAAGGGTGGCTTGTCATCTTCAGGTTGGTGGAGAGCTCCTGCCTCAAGTGGAGGAGTTCAAGTATCTTGGGGTTTTGTTCACGAGTGAGGGAAGGAAGGAGCGTGAGGTTGACAGACGGATCGGTGCAGCTTCTGCAGTAATGCGGTCGATGTACCGGTCTGTCGTGGTGAAGAAGGAGCTGAGCTGCAAGGCGAAGCTCTCGATTTACCGGTCAATCTACGTTCCTACTCTCACCTATGGTCATGAGCTCTGGGTTATGACCGAAAGAATGAGATCCCGGATACAGGCGGCCGAAATGAGCTTTCTTCGCAGGGTGGCAGGGCGCTCCCTTAGAGATAGGGTGAGGAGCTCGGTCACTCGGGAGGAGCTCAAAGTAGATCCGTTGCTCCTTCACATCGAGAGGAGTCAGCTGAGGTGGCTCGGGCATCTGTTTCGGATTCAAGTTATTGATCCACACAAATACACAGAGCTATGACCGCGACAGAGAGCATTTCTGTAGAATTATTATTGAAATAAATGTTTGACAACAATTGTTACAGAGACTCTGACAGGAAGAAGTTAGTGAACCCAAACCACAAGACGCAGGTGTGTAGAGAAGTCTAACTTCATCTCACTGATTCTTGAGATAAGGGACAAAACGACTTTTAGATGATAGTTTTTATTATTTAATAACACATTATTATAAACTGATGTATCTCAGATAATGAAGCATGTAAGGGAACAGATTTTTCTGAAAATGTTTTCTTCTAAAAATGTACATTTGTTCGCTTCAGAACTCCGTCAGACACATTAAAAAGCAGCTATTTTAATTTGATCCGTCCAACAACAGTGTAAAATACACATGACAAATATACAGCAGTCGTAGTAAAGTGAGATCTGTGTGTCTCTGAGAGAAATATAAACTATAAAGCCTCACAAATAAGATTTTTACATTCTGACACTGAGAGAGCAGAAGCTCAAATAATCATCAGCATTTATTATGACAAAAACACACTTGAAGAATCTTTAAAGTTCAGCGTTCTGCTTTAGATTTAAGCCATTCCTGAAAAAGATCAACATGTAAAGCCATAAATTAATAAATCTCACCAATATTAATATATGCAAAATCAGAAATGACTTCATCAATCATGTACCTGGTGTGTGAATCTGCGCTTGATCTCGTTCAGCTCTTCCGGATCTGATCTCATAAACCACAATAAGGACAGTAGCCACGCCCACCAGAGCAGAGAGGACCAATCGGATCACAGCTTCAGTAGGACCACAACAGTGGACAGAGTCTGAGGAGTAAAAACATCAAACTGAGATCAGCTCAGTCAACAAACACTGATATCATCAGCGCTGCCGTACCTGAACATGTGTGACAGAGTTGAGTGATGTCCAGATGTTGAGTCTGGTGGCTGATGGGATTGTTCAGCACACATCTGTAGGTGTTTTTATCCTGATGTTCCACCTCCAGAGGTAGAGAGAGACTGATGCTGAGATCAGACACACTGATGCTGGACAATAAACTGCTTCCTTTGTACCAGGAGAGAGTCACATGACTCACATTCACAGCTGAACACACCAGTGAACATGATGATGATGATGAAGAACATTGTGAAGAGTCTCTGCTGATGACAGGAACAGGCAGACGAGCTGAAAACATCAGAGAATAAAGACAAATGAGGATGAGTGAAGATGTTCAGGAAACATCCAGAGGAACCAACATGATCAAGAGTAAAACAATTTCATAGAAAGTTCAATATAAACCTGCTGTTCACGTAAAAGTCAGAGAATTAGTCATTTGAACTGGTTAGTCATGATAAGATTCTTCTTTAGATCCAGCTGTAATAAATAAAACAAGTGAAACTGATATTTAACTCATCGTAGACTGTGAGATGAGTATAAGAAATCCCAGAGAAACTGTTGATGAATAGTTCATAACCTCCAGCATGTTCCATTGTGACGTCTGTGATGGTCAGAGATCCAGTTTGATTGTCCAGTTTCAGTCTGTCTCTGAATCTCCCGTCAAGATCATCATCATTTACAGCGATTCTGTCTTCCTGTTTATTGATTTCAGCTATTACAGTGTTTCCATCTTCAAACCTCCACTGGATCTCATCATCATCCTTCATCTCAGTAAGATCAGAGTTCAGAGTGACTGAATCTCCTTCATTCACCGACACTGAATCAAACACACATGGAGAACAAACAGAAACAGGTTCAACACAGATTAAGACCGTCATTTACAAAAGCAAATGGTTTTAAATTTGAAATGAATATCATCATTAATCAACAGAAGTAAAATTGAGTTCGGATTAATTGAATCTTCGTAATGATTAAAATATAAACCATGTGAAACTGATTTAACTCACCAATGACAGCGAGACGGAAATAAACGCTCTTATAGTTGATCTGTAGTTCATAATCTCCAGCATGTTCCATTGTGACGTCTGTGATGGTCAGAGATCCAGTTTGTTTGTCCAGTTTCAGTCTGTCTCTGAATCTCCCATCAAGAACATCATCATATACAGCGATTCTGTTGATCCGTTTATTGATTTCAGCTATTAAACTGTTTCCAAACCTCCACTGAATCACATCATCATCCTTCATCTCAGTAAGACGAGAGTTCAGAGTGACTGAATCTCCTTCATTCACCGACACTGAAACAGGGTTCGTCACAGATAAGTTTATTAAATTAAAGTTTAAAATTTAAAATAAATAATATCATAAAACAGCAAAAAGAAACTAAATGGTGTTTGAATTCATGTCAACTTTGTCATTAAAAAACAAATGAAAATGTTTTTGAACTCACCAATGACAGCGAGATAGAAATAAACCCTCTTATCGTTGATCTGTAGTTCATAACCTCCAGCATGTTTCGTTGTGGTGTTTGTGATGGTCAAAGATCCAGTTTGTTTGTCCAGTTTCAGTCTGTCTCTGAATCTCCCGTCAAGAACATCATCATATACAGTGATTCTGTCGGCCGCTAGATTGATTTCAGCTATTAAAGTGTGTTCAAACCTCCACTGAATCTCATCATCATCCTTCATTTCAGTAAGACGAGAGTTCAGAGAGACTGAATCTCCCTCCATCACTGACAGTGTATCACCAAACACTCCTGAAGATCAGAGTTTCACAGATTAAAATCACTTGAAGTTGGTTTGATGAAGCTTCACTAAAATGCTTTGAATCATTTAAATGTGAAGTGAATAATATTCACAAACACAAAAGATGTTGAATGAAAAGAGAAACATGTAACATAATTGTAACATGTTTGTTCTGTTTAGGTTTAGTTTTCTCTAATAATCCCAGACTCTGTTCAGTTCGTCATCCCGTATCGTCTACATGATGTGTGTTTGTCCCCGTGATTCTCCTGTGTATTAAAGACTGTTCTTCGAGTGATTCGCTGACACTAACAGCTAAAGTGAATCTTCTATAACTGATTTCACCAGCAATTTATCACAAGGTACCAGAACAGAAACAACTAAAATCATAAGAACAGAATTTAAAACTCACCATCCAGACACCAGAAACAGAGCAAAAGTAATTGGAGGAACATTTTCTTCATCGGTTCACTGAAAAGCCCAGTAAAGATTGATCTGAAACACTGAACTGTGATATTTATCTGCTTGAGTGTGAATCCTCCCTCAGCCTCAGTTTCCGCTCACAACATCATGAAAATCAACAAAGTTTTGCTGATCTCACATTTTTAAATGAATTCTGGCCTTTTATGGAAACTAATGAGAGAAGAGGGACATGTTGTTATTAAGTGATGATTATGTATCCAACACCACCTGATCATCTTTTCTCTTCATTTGTCTGGATGTTACAACTCAGTTTCAGCAGCCAAACACAATCTACTATTAAAGAGTCAAGAGCTCAACTGAAGCAAACACTGATCTCCATGATGGAGACTTGAAATGAACTGTTAACGTCACGTGTCTTCAATAATCCTCAATCGTCGCTCAATGAATCACTCAATTATCTCATTGTCTTTAACACTGCTTCAGTGTTCATTTCACACTCTAAATATGTTCATTTAACGCTGGTGTTTTTGCTGTGCTGTATCTACTGCTGTGAGCTCTCCATCATATGTGACTTTTGTTTGATCGTTGATGGGTTTTATTTCTCTGTAAAGATGTTTGGTGTGGAGTGGAAGATTTTGAGCTTCTTATCAGCGGGAGAGAAACTGAAGAAACTGCTGACATGCGAATCAACCACAAACATCCAGCAGAGGCTGTTTATCCAGAGACAGATCAAACCAGACACACTGATGTTTGAACAGATAAAACAAGAGAGAGAAAACATTGCAGCTTCATTTGACTCAAAAGCCAGTAACTCAACAAATTCATGAGCGATCATTAAGGAAAACATTTAGAGAAATATCATTCTGTTCACAGAAAGTTGGGAAAAGTTGATGTGAAATGATTGTTCATATAAGCAGATGTTTTGCTTTTAATTGCAGACTTTGGTATTTTGGCGAATCTGAGCAAAAAAAGTCTTTTGAAATGCATGTGAGTTTTCATTGGTCTTTTTATCTGGAGAAACTGAGAAGTGTAGAAGTGATCTTTGATAGCAATGGGACATGTTTCTGAATCCCCCAAACAAGCTTCAGATGTTGAACCTCATATTAATTAATATCTCCTGTATGTCTGTGAACGTCTTGTTACACGGATAATTATGTGTTTAGTATAAATTTTATCATTCATTGTGGAGGTGATGAGCTTTGATTTCTGTTTTCTGTAGAGTTTCTCTCTCTCAGCTCCTCCTGAATCTACAGACGTAAATGACGATCTCTTCAGTTCTCTCTCCTCTTTTGATGTTGTGAGAGAATCTGTCCTTCAGCTGAGAGACAAACTGGAGGATTTCTGCAAAGAGGAGCTGAAGAAGATCTCTGACAGAGGTAAAGTCCTGGAGATTCATCTGCTCTCAGAAATGATCCTCCATCATCTCATATCATGTAGAAGATCATGTTAGAAATGTCTGAGGATCATTTTCTCTTGACATGAGAATCACACTCTTCATGTCTGTTGATTTCCACAGTCACTTTCACCAACATTGTTTCTAGGACCAGGAACGACCTCTTACAATGTAAGTCACTAAAGATGCATTGATCCCACCAATGACACCAATTTCACTAGACTGTACTATGAGTCGCTCATGGGCGTTTCTAGTGCATTCTCTCTAATACTATGGGTAGACAGCTCGTGTGCGCACATTTTAAGAATATAATCACAATTTAAATACCAAACCCATGGCCTACGACAGTTACAATCATCCCCCTAAACCTCATTCACATTCGAGTCAAGACACCATGTCCAAACGATGGTTCATGACACCAAGCGTGATGCGTGGCCAGCAACACCAGTTATGAGACACTTTATACACCAGAAAGACTCAGAGAGCAGCTGAACATTTTCATGGTATTCATTCTATAAGGTATTAATAAATGGAAGTGATCTTCAATCTTTCATATTTAGTTGTATATAAAAGTTGTTTGCCATAGGCCCCGTCCTTAGTCCAAATCGTGATGATTAATCTGTATTTGTCCTTTATTAAATCATTGAATAAAGTTTATAATGGTGTGCCTTGTTTCATTTCATAAGATTGTGTCTTGATTTCTGTTTCATAAAGTGTAATTTTACACACACATGTATATGCTAACTAACATTCACTCATCTATGAACATGATTTCCCCATAAACATGATCAGATCCATCAGCATGACGACAAGTTCCATTATTCCACGTTCATTCACTGCGTCATCAATCTTCACCCTTGTTATCGTTTTGATGAGTTTAGCGACCCCTAGTGGTGGAAATACGGACTGAGCCTTTAACACTGCGTCAGTGTTCATTTAACACTCTTACGACTGTCTAGGGCCAGCAGCAACAAATGAATGTGTTCACTCATTATGATGATGTTTCAAGAGAAGATATTTATTCATAAAAACAAGATTAACAGAAGCAAAGGGACTGATTTCAAGAGTGTTCGAGGCCAAACCTACAAACAAAAATAACTAATTTTTGGAACATAGAACAAACAATGAGTATAAAAGAAATGGCGTTGCACGCCCTACTTCCCTTAAATACGTACAAAATAATCTTAAGCTATAGGACTTTAAATATTATAAATCAAAGACAAAAGCAAGGTTTATCTAAAACACAGAGCACATCAGAATCTCGGGCAGAGAAAACGAATGGCACACATTCGGCGGCCCCTTCAGAGTGTTTGGGGAAGTCCTTATAACCAGAATCTGGAATAGACCAATCAGAACCTGCTGACTCGGGTGCTGGCCACGCCTTCTCCTGCACAGACACTCAAAAACACACATATCTCGAACAAAAAACAGACAGTGTGGTCTCATATATAGTTCATTTAACACTGGAGTTTTTGCCGTGCAGTCATTAGATCTTAATCCAATAGAGCAGCTTTGGGATGTGCTGGAGATTCGAGAGAGCGGGAGATTCACATCACGGATGTGCAGCAACTGTGTTATTCTGTCACGACAATAATGAGCAAAATCTCTGAGGAATTTTTCCTACAACTTGTTGAATGTGTGCATCTTACAGGCAAATCTATTATTGTTCAATGTTCTATTATTTTTGGACACTAGCTGGTGCTCTATTTAATAGTGGGATGTTCTATTTGAAGAAATTTAAGGGTCATGGTATGGAAGCCCGTTGCCACCACTGAAGAAAAAAAAGACTGTAACATTTTATCTCAGAATTCTGACTTGTTTTCTAAGAATTGTCAACTATAAAGTCAGAATTCTGAGAAAAAAAAAGTCAGAATTGAGAGAAGGTCGCAATTGCGAGTTATAAATCAGAATTGCAAGATATAAAGTCAGAATTGTGAGGGGAAAAAAAAGTCAGAATTGAGAGACGGTCGCAATTGCGAGTTATAAAGTCAGAATTGCGAGTTTTAAAGTCAGAATACGAGAGAAAGTGTAAGAGAAAAACGTCACAGGTTAAGACTGTAACCCTAGTTCCCTGAGAGAGGGAACGAGACGCTGCGTCGAAGGACACTTTGGGAACGCCTCTGCACGAATGCGTCTAATGCTTGAACGTCAACTAGCCAACGGCGAGAATGAACGTCACGGGCGGGTGACGTCATGACCGGGAAAGGATAAAAGCCTTAGCAAGCGCTCTGTGTATGAATCCGTCAAGAGAAACTGTCAAGCTCGAGTTCCCTCAAAAGGGAAGTCAGAATTCTGAGATAAAAAGACGCAATCTTTTTTTCTTTTTCTTTTTTCAGTGGCAGAAACGGGCTTCCATAGTCATGGTCCACCAACTGCAAATGAGAAACTAATGTATTCAGTTTGTTGAAAATGTGATTTTTTTTTTTAATTGAATTTTGGCACTTTTTTGCTCTGAATAAGCATATTTCTTACACTTAATTGTAATGCAGAAAAATGTATTTGTTAGCTGAAATTACTGACAACCATCAGGCATTTGCATACCATCAATATTACAACAGTAAATCATACATGTGCATTCTTAAAATAGCTGTCAAACACTGAAAGACAAAGACCTTGATGATCTGTAAAGGGTGCGACAAAGAATAGCTTGATAACTTTTTGTACATTCAATCTTAACTGCTTTTTTTTGTTTGTTTTTTTTTGTTTTTGTGTTTTTTTGGTCACAAAATGTAATTCCAAAACTGAAAACTAAAGAGCTCAGAGGAAACTACAGAGGTTCAAACCACACCGCTGGTCTGGTTTGATCATCTTCTGTGGGCGATAGGTGCATATTCCACACGATCCTCCTCTTTATCATCCTGTCAAAAACACAACATATAATAATAAATGTTATTTTGTCCTTGATGACATTCTACAATATGCAGATATTAAACCAGATATTATAACAAAACGTCCTCAGGCCTGTGGGTGAAAGACTTCCTAATGCTATTTTTTAATGCTTGCAAAATGATAGTTGCTATAAAAATGTATTCCAGTTCAAATGGCAAATAGACAGAATTGTATTGATTTCCCAAAAGTTTTGTGAGAATTGCAAAAGCACATCCAGTATGATTCGGACTGATGTCATCAACTGACACAGGAAGTACTTCATCAGTGGCTCTTTTTCAACACTAACGTTGATCTGTTACGCTTTAGTTACAGGGTTGTGAGTATTATGACATGTTTCGAATCTTAGGGCTTTTATACACATCTAATATGGTGCTGTTGTGTGTTTGTGTCTGAATAATGATCACACAAACTGCTGAAATTACACAGACACACACAACATGAATTATTAATAAATGATCTTACCGATTTCTGTGCTTCTCTTTTGTGGAACATTACATCGACGTAAGTGACGTCTCCTTCACGAGTCTCAACTGCTTCAACAATAAGATGTAATATAATAAGTAGATGGATTAAAACAGCATCACTCAATGTAGATCAGTTTTTATCTAAAGCATAACTAGGTCATATTTTCTCTTGCCAATACAAATGTGTTTTACAAACACAAAGATGAAGAAGCCAGAGTAAAAGTGTTAATGTAAAGTAAAGAGCTCAACTAAAGCAAACACTGATCACCATAAAACATTAACATCTAAACTTAAATTAAAACTTTATACGAACTTATATGATGTATGAAAAAAGTCACTATGGTTTGTAATAAGTGGAAGTCAGTTGTAGGTGTTGTTTCTTTGTTTTCAGTTCTTGTCGTTTATCTTTCCTTCAGTGATTCTACTTATTAACATCAGGCGTTTTCAACAACACTCAATCATCAGTGAATTCTCTCATTACCTTTAAAATCGCTTCAGTGTTACTTTGAACACTAGATAGTGTGGACACATATGTACACTGAGGAGTGTTAATTTAACACTTGGGATTTTGCTGTGTAAGAGTTTAAGTACAATGGGATAACATTGAACAGCATTTTCATGGAAAAGAAAATCCTCTCGGGATCACAACATGAGGGTTAAAACGAACTACACTATTAAAGGATATTATTATTTGTTATAACACTAATTACTTTTAAAATGTTTATAGCCATTTAGACACTTGCCTTCTTGATCAGTTTTTCGACACTTCTTGTAGATGCAGAAGATCCCAATGACTGCAGCAACAATCATCAGAGATCCCGCAGAGATCAGCGCTGTTATCAACACGGAGTCTGCAAACGTAGAGAGAGATGTTATTAGTGTGATAAGAGGACATTAAGTTAGTAGCAAATTAATTTGAAAGAATCTAATTTGTGGGTTACAGTAAAAATCTAATTGTATGTGTTTTTTATTATTATTATTTCAGGCTGAAAGGCAGCGAAGGATGGTGATGTTCTAGAAGTATGTATATAAATATGATAAACAATCTGAGGTATGTCGACGACACAGCTCTGAAAAAAAGGAAGATGCTGAACATCTGCTGAGGAAACTCAAGAGAAGATGGGACTAACTGAACATGAGGAAGAACAAGATCATGTCAACTGATGATATTGATAAATTCAAGCTCAATGGAGAAGAAATTTTCGAGTATGAATCTTTCAGGTGCCCTTGTGACCACTGGTTCAACTATCACTCAAGAAATAGTCATTTGGTGAAGTCTATAAACGAATGTTCAAGACATCAGATTGCTGATGAAGATGAGACTAGCTTAGACCTTCATATTCTTCTATGTTTGCGAAAGCTGGATGAACCAGACCGAAGGAAGATTGACTCGTTCAAAACATGAACGATGAGATGGACCAACAAGTCAATCGTTGAGGAGATCAAACCAGAAATGGAACTCAAAGCACAAATAATGAGCTGAATTTGTTATACTTTAGTCACACGGTTTGAAGCGAAAGATCCCCGGAAAAGGATGTCATGATTGGGAAGGTAAAAGGTACAGAGGAAGACCTCCAGTGAGAATCTCAGAGCAAAACCAAATCCTTTTTAATTCTGTAGTCTTTCATTTCACTCGAATCTGAGCTGATGGGACATAACAACATCATATGTACATAAAAAATTCATGTCCAAAAGCAGTAAGTGAACACTAATACCTGAACATGCGTGACAGAGTTGAGCGATGTCCAGATGTTGAGTCTGGTGGCTGATGGGATTGTTCAGCACACATCTGTAGGTGTTTTTATCCTGATGTTCCACCTCCAGAGGTAGAGAGAGACTGATGCTGAGATCAGACACACTGATGCTGGACAATAAACTGCTTCCTTTGTACCAGGAGAGAGTCACATGACTCACATTCACAGCTGAACACACCAGTGAACATGATGATGATGATGAAGAACATTGTGAAGAGTCTCTGCTGATGACAGGAACAGGCAGACGAGCTGGAAAACATGAGAGAATAAAGACAAATGAGGATGAGTGAAGATGTTCAGGAAACATCCAGAGGAACCAAGATGATGAAAAGTGAAACAATTTCATAGAAAGTTCAATATAAACCTGCTGTTCATGTAAAAGTCAGAGAATTAGTCATTTGAACTGGTTAGTCATGATAAGATTCTTCTTTAGATCCAGCTGTAATAAATAAAACAAGTGAAACTGATATTTAACTCACCGTAGACTGTGAGATGAGTATAAGAAATCCTTGTGAAAGTGAAGAGCAATAGTTCATAAAGTCCAGCATGTTTCATTGTGACGTCTGTGATGGTCAGAGATCCAGTTTGATTGTCCAGTTTCAGTCTGTCTCTGAATCTCCCATCAAAAACATCATCATATACAGTGATTCTGTCGATCCGTTTATTGATTTCAGCGATTAAAGTGTTTCCAAAACTCCACTGGATCTCATCATCATTCTTCATCTCAGTAAGATCAGAGTTCAGAGTGACTGAATCTCCTTCATTCACCGACACTGAATCATCAAACACACATGGAGAACAAACAGAAACAGGTTCAACACAGATTAAGACCGTCATTTACAAAAGCAAATGGTTTTAAATTTGAAATGAATATCATCATTAATCAACAGAAGTAAAATTGAGTTTGGATAAATTGAATCTTCGTAATGATTAAAATATAAACCATGTGAAACTGATTTAACTCACCAATGACAGCGAGACGGAAATAAACCCTCTCATAGTTGATCTGTAGTTCATAATCTCCAGCATGTTTCATTGTGGTGTTTGTGATGGTCAGAGATCCAGTTTGTTTGTCCAGTTTCAGTCTGTCTCTGAATCTCCCATCAAGATCATCATCATTTACAGTGATTCTGTCTTCCTGTTTATTGATTTCAGCGATTAAACTGTTTCCAAACCTCCACAGAATCTGATCATCATCCTTCATCTCAGTAAGATCAGAGTTCAGAGTGACTGAATCTCCTTCATTCACCGACACTGAAACAGGGTTCGTCACAGAAAAGTTTATTAAATTAAAGTTTAAAATTTAAAATAAATAATATCATAAAACAGCAAAAACAAACTAAATGGTGTTTGAATTCATGTCAACTTTGTCATGAAAAAACAGGGCAAATGTTTTTGAACTCACCAATGACAGCGAGATAGAAATAATCCGTCTTATCGTTGATCTGTAGTTGATATTTTCCAGCATGTTTCGTTGTGGTGTTTGTGATGGTCAGAGATCCAGTTTGATTGTCCAGTTTCAGTCTGTCTCTGAATCTCCCATCAAGAACATCATCATATACAGTGATTCTGTCGGCCGCTAGATTGATTACAGCTATTAAAGTGTCTTCAAACCTCCACTGAATCACATCATCATCCTTCATCTCAGTAAGATCAGAGTTCAGAGTGACTGAATCTCCTTCATTCACCGACACTGAATCAACACCAAACACTCCTGAAGATCAGAGTTTCACAGATTAAAATCACTTGAAGTTGGTTTGATGAAGCTTCACTAAAATGCTTTGAATCATTTAAATGTGAAGTGAATAATATTCTGCAGCAGCACAAACACAAAAGATGTTGAATGAAAAGAGAAACAGATTAAATGTGGAACTTGAACTAAAAAAGACACTTTTAACTGTGACGTGTTTGTTCTGTTTAGGTTTAGTTTTCTCTAATTAATCCCAGACTCTGTTCAGTTCGTCATCCCGTATCGTCTACATGATGTGTGTTTGTCCCCGTGATTCTCCTGTGTATTAAAGACTGTTCTTCGAGTGATTCGCTGACACTAACAGCTAAAGTGAATCTTCTATAACTGATTTCACCAGCAATTTATTACAAGGTACCAGAACAGAAACAACCGAAATCATAAGAACAGAATTTAAAACTCACCATCCAGACACCAGAAACAGAGCAAAAGTAATTGGAGGAACATTTTCTTCATCGGTTCACTGAAAAGCCCAGTAAAGATTGATCTGAAACACTGAACTGTGATATTTATCTGCTTGAGTGTGAATCCTCCCTCAGCCTCAGTTTCCGCTCACAACATCATGAAAATCAACAAAGTTTTGCTGATCTCACATTTTTAAATGAATTCTGGCCTTTTATGGAAACTAATGAGAGAAGAGTGACATGTTGTTATTAAGTGATGATTATGTATCCAACACCACCTGATCATCTTTTCTCTTCATTTGTCTGGATGTTACAACTCAGTTTCAGCAGCCAAACACAATCTACTATTAAAGAGTCAAGAGCTCAACTGAAGCAAACACTGATCTCCATGATGGAGACTTGAAATGAACTGTTAACATCACGTGTCTTCAATAATGCTCAATCGTCGCTCAACGAATCACTCAATTATCTCAATTTAACACTCTAAATATATTCATTTAACGCTGGAGTTTTTGCTGTGCTGTATCTACTGCTGTGAGCTGTCCATCATATGTGACTTTTGTTTGATCGTTGATGGGTTTTATTTCTCTGTAAAGATGTTTGGTGTGGAGTGGAAGATTGTGAGCTTCTTATTAGCGGGAGAGAAACTGAAGAAACTGCTGACATGCGAATCAACCACAAACATCCAGCAGAGGCTGTTTATCCAGAGACAGATCAAACCAGACACACTGATGTTTGAACAGATAAAACAAGAGAGAGAAAACATTGCAGCTTCATTTGACTCAAAAGCCAGTAAATCACATGTTATAATGTTTGCCTGGTGTTTACAACAAATTCATGAGCGATCATTAAGGAAAACAAACAGTAATCGTTCATTTAGAGAAATATCATTCTGTTCACAGAAAGTTGGGAAAAGTTGATGTGAAACGATTGATCATATAAGCAGATATTTATCTGCTTATTTATAGCATCAGATTCATCAACTCTCAAATTTAAATACTGCGTTCATGGGGCGTCAGAATGCTTGGAAAAATGATTTCCCGAATGAGAAAACTCACGTGAACGTTGGAAAGCTTTGATGAATGCCTTCAAACCCAATACATCTTTGTAGTAATGCTACTGTCCATTTTGTTTTCACATTTCGAAGTAAAAATCACAAATCGTCGGGAAGCGAGACCATCCGTGAAGCAGCAGCTGGTCTACCGTTAGCTTAGCTAGCTAATTTAAACACGTTTAAATTAAAATGCCTGAAACTAAACGCTCCAAAGTGTGGCTATATTTCACCAGAAAGGATTCTGACACCGCGACGGCAGCAAATGTTTTACAACAGTTGCGTGTAAAGGGGGAAACACGTCAAACCTAATGAAATATTTGAGGGCACATGGAATATGAGCGTGTTTGACCGCTAGCGGACATCAGTGTGGACGACCCCAGCCCTGTGAGCGGGACAGTCTTCCCATATTGTCCGCACTTTCAAACAGGCCTCATCGACTCCATCTGAGATAGTTTTCTCCTGTGCAGGACATGCAATAAGTCAGGAGACTTGTCGTATTTTGCCAGAGAAGGCAAATATGGTCATATTTCTGCAAAAAAATAGCTGAAATTTGAAGCTGTTAAATTATTGTAGTTGAGCGAGTCGGCTCAGTTTTTTACTGTGTTGTGTTTCGTATTTATTTATATATTCATGTATACTTTAAACTTTTAATATATTGTTCAATTTAAAGAACTTTTTGTCCAGTAAAAAGGTATTCTTGACAGAGTCATCCACCATCATTTTGTGGCTTTTTTAAAAAGTATCGGTTCAGGCATCGGTATCGAAAAAAGCCCAAACGATACTCAACCCTTTTCGAGTCAGTGAGAACTTCATGGTCACTTTATTTTAGTTGAAGATTATGCCATCAGTCTACATAGGAAGTTGTGGTCTACTGAAACTAGATGTGGTGACCGTTGCACATTGTGAAATGGAGGGAAAAAGCTCTCAGTTATTTTTACACAGCAGCTCTCACATCACCGCATACGTCATTGTACCAATAAACCCGTTCAGAAGAGTTCGTCTCGTCACATTCGTGGCCTGAAACCGTTGAAGAAAATGCTCCTCATGGTGCAGTTCTGTTTGTGCTTGTGTCTGGTTGGTGAGTTTAAAGTGTTTTATGACTCATAAAGATTTAGTGTCGGTTTCTTCTAAATGACCTTTATATATCAACACTCAAGCTCACTTATCAGCAGTATTAGTTTTCGTTGGAGCTCCAATGAACTCCAAATCACTGCAGAGATAGAATTACTTTTAACCATTTACATTAGTAAAGCATAAAATGTCTGTTTGGTGTTACAGATGAGATGAAGTCCGAGTCGGTGATGGAGGGAGAATCAGTCACTTTACACACCGATAGAGAAATGAAGAATAATGATCTGATCCTCTGGAGGTTTGGCCCTGAAAACACTTTAATAGCTGAAATCAATGTAACGGACAGCAGAGTGACTGTAAATGATGGTTTTGATGAGAGATTCAGAGGCAGAATGATGGTGGATCATCAAACTGGATGTCTGACCATCTCAAACATCAGAACTGAACATGCTGGACGTTATGAACTACAGACCAAACACACGAAGAAGTTTTTCATTCTCACTGTTCATGGTCTGTTAAATACCACAAATATTAATCCACGCGTCATATTTCTGATGTTTTGGTTTATTCTTTTCTAATTTATTTTCAATGATTTACGTATGTGAAGGTCTATGTGACAAACCCTGTTTCTGTTGCTCTTCAGGTGTGATGGGTGATAAAGATGAGGTGAAGTCCGAGTCGGTGATGGAGGAAGACTCGGTCACTTTACACACCGATAGAGAAATGAAGAATAATGATCTGATCCTCTGGAGGTTCGGAAACTATTTAATAGCTGAAATCAATAAAACAGGAAACAGCAATGCTGTATATGATGATGTTCTTGATGGGAGATTCAGAGACAGACTGAAACTGGACAGTCAAACTGGATCTCTGACCATCACAAACACCAGAACTGAACATGCTGGACTTTATCAACTACAGACCAACCATGGGAGGAGGTTTTTCATGCTCAGCGTCTATGGTGAGTTTAACATCGGTTTTACCTCTCTTATAGTACCTTGATACTTAAATGTAATTTCCTATTTTCAGATTTTATATCGTTTTTATGCTCTATTTTTTGACCAGTCTTGGTTATTTTGAATGTTTCTTCTTCAGTCAGTAAAGCAGTGTTGTCTTCTCTATCTAGATAACAAATTTTTGTTCTAAGAATGTTTTCCAAACATTCTGTTTTGGTTATGGAAACGTTAAAATGTCTTAAATGTTAGAATGATGTTGCTGAAATGTTCTCAACTCAATTTTTATTAACAACTCCAAAAAACAAAGTCCAATTTCCTATTGTTGATGGAAAGTAATTTTAAGGATTAGTTCACTTCAGAATTAAAATGTCCTGATAATTTACTCACCTCCATGTCATCCAAGATGTTCATGTCTTTCTTTCTTCAGTCGAAAAGAAATTAAGGTTCTTGAGGAAAACATTCCAGGATTTTTCTCCATATAGTGGACTTGAAGGCCCAGATGTCAGTTTCAGCGCAGCTTCAAAAGGATCTACGCGAGAAACCGTCAGACATTTAATAAAAAAATTAAACATTAGATACTTTTAAACCAGAAATGCTCGTCTTGCACTAGCTGTGTAATCTGCCACACAGCACGTAATCACGTAGTAAAGGTGATGTCGACGGATGTACCGCAGTAGGGCAAAAAAATCTCATTTCTCAACTTGAAAATCGTCCGACATCGTTGTTTTACCCTTTGTTTGTAAAGCCCATTTGACTCAGTCTTTGCACGTTTTCTTTGTAAACACTAGATCGGTACTTCCTCCTACGTCACGTGACCTTTCCAACGTGATTACGTCATGTGTGGAGCATCACAGAGCAGTGCAAGACCAGCATTTGTGGTTAAAGTATATAATTTTGGTTTGGAAAATTATCGATTTGTTACTCTAGTTATTCCTCATCTGGGATCATCTAGAGTCTTTGAAGCTGCCCTGAAACCCATTGAACCCCAGTGAAGTCCACTATATGGAGAAAAATCCATGCACAACGGGTCCAAGTAAAGTCCTTTACAAATGTGTCCGCTGCAGTTCGGTATACACAATCAAGGATATTAGAAGATGTGCTTGTCTTACGGTTCTATAGTAAAAGTAAAGCATTTAAACATGATGATGAAATTGTTTAGCTTCATTGCAAGCCAAGTTGATTTATATACCAAATTTCATTCACAATGGTAATTTTACATAAAAGTTATAACGAAGATACCAGGTATTAAAAAAAAGTAAGAACTAGAAATAAAATAAATGAGAACTGATTACCATGAGATAAAAAAGATAATCAAATGTGAGGCAAATGTTGGATCGCAATAATGAGGAACCACAGTTTCCACAAATCCCTCACATCGAGATTATTTTGCAGGATTAAACACGTATTTATACCGAGGCTCCGAAAATTCTTCAAGAAGAACAACCTTCTCAGCTGCCACTCTTGCGTCATCAGAACAGGGTTTTCGACGCACCACTGATTCCGTTTAAAAAATGTTTTGCAAAGTTTTTTTGAGAACGCTTACTAACCAAGTCTGGGATCTTGATTAATGCAAATTCCCACTATTTACTCATCTCTTTTGGAGGAGATTTCTGTCTTTGTCTGGTATTTAAAGAAATGCTGCAAAAGGTTCAAGGCACATTCTGTAGCAAGATCAGCTCGTAATGCTCTGTGTCCTTCAGACACTCAACATTATGTGTCTTTCTCATGTCATTTTTACTCTTTATTTCTGAGCATTTGATGTTTCCCATTGATTATCTTTGAACTGATTATGTAATTGACATGAAACATTTACCTGACTAATAATTAATTGATACATTTAATTTTATTCTGATTTACTCTCAAATTATTAACTCTAGTAGATTACGTCCATAACCCCAAAACTCTATGCTCAGGTTAATAACGGACTAAACTACAGCTTTACACACCGACTGACACATTAACTGAATAAAACAATAAATAGAAATGACTTAATTTTGCTTTTGTATGCATATTCTTTAAGTAAATTTCACATATGGAATTAAGTACACTCTACTTAAATAAGTTCAGTAAACTTAACATCGAAAATAAGGAATTTTAACAAGGCTAAAGAGTCGAGTAATTTCCTTTGCAATACATTTTACTCAAACAATATAACACTAAATTAAACCATGCTTTTAGAGTGAACGCTTTACTTAGAAACATCGAAGGATATATTTCAATAGACATTGTGTTGTCAACATATCTACAAACTGAAAGTATTTCAGCGCTTGAACACGAAGCCCTCAATGCTTGTCACACAATTCACAATGACGGTAACATCTGATGGATTGTTTTTGAGTATAAATGTGTCATTGAGTAGAAAATTAACTCCAAATATCACAAAATGACTAAACCCAACAACAAAACCAATGATAAACACAGCTGGGAAACAACAAAAAATCAACCTCGTTAATTATTCAAGGCCCAGTGCATGATGGGAACACCAGTTCCATATTTCCACTTTAACTTCTACAAGCTTGAATACGAATATAGAATTTACAATAACTATTCTTTTTCATGCAGAAATTACATTTGTTTTTTTCTGGAGTGTTTATTTCACCATAAATTCATTTTTGTCATTGGTTATGTATACTTAATGATGGGTTTTTCTGTTTAGAGTGACAGAGTGTTGCTAAATATGGCTTACTGTAATGTTATTCTAACTAAGTGTTGGTGGGAAATGTAAAGTTACCATTAGAGGAAGCTACGTTGGTCAGCTTGGTAATACGAAGTGATATTAGTCATCGCCTCTGTCTAATGACCAAGACTGACGAGTTTGTGAGTAAGAGATTGTATGAGATTGTCGAGACTCTGGATGAACGGGTGTCATTTCAATAAAAAGTGAAATAGAATAATCTAATGTGTAGCTGAACTATTATACAAATAACCAACAATCTGCATTCTAATCCATATTTGAGGTCTTGATAAAATGGAGTCAGAAAAAAGTCAAACTGAAAAGACAAAACGCGCGAGAACATTGAGAACATTTTTGAAGACCAGATAACATTGAACAAACATGCTACTAGAAGAACGTTTGTTTGTAACATTCTGGCAATGTTCTCTCAATGTTATGAGAACGCTGAGTAATTGAATCATCTACTTCACATCTACATCATCTTCATTTATCTCTCATGTTCTCCAGCTCCTCTCCCTGTTCCTGTCATCTTCAGTCACTGTTCTCAAACTCCTTCATCATCATCATGTTCCTTGCTGTGTTCAGCTGTGAATGTGAGTCATGTGACTCTCTCCTGGTACAAAGGAAGCAGTTTATTGTCCAGCATCAGTGTGTCTGATCTCAGCATCAGTCTCTCTCTACCTCTGGAGGTGGAACATCAGGATAAAAACACCTACAGATGTGTGCTGAACAATCCCATCAGCCACCAGACTCAACATCTGGACATCGCTCAACTCTGTCACGCATGTTCAGGTACGGCTGACATTAGTTGGCGTTTGCAGCGATATTCAGATTTGTTCACTCAGTTTCATGCTTTTGCTCATCAGACTCTCTCCGCGGATGTGATGCCGTTGAAGCTGCAATCCGATTGGTCGTCACTGCGCTGGTGGGCGTGGCTGCCGTGGCTGCGGCTGTCGTGCTGGTGTATGACATCAGATCCAGAAGAGCTGAACTGAATCAAGCACAAATTCCCACATAGGGAAATGTTGCGTTATCAGCAGCTCATTTTCACCCTAGAAGATGATTTGAAAACAAAATGCAACACATTCTCACATCAATTAAGTGTTTGTCATGATAAATACTGATGATTGCTTTGTAGATTAGATGCATGCTTTTCTTTTTAACCTTTTCCCCACAATGTTCATGTGTGACTGTGGGGTTTATGGATCTTTGTTATAGAGTTGTTATTGTGCGGTCAGTGCTGGTTACTGATCAGAAGTGTCTCTGAACGCTGGAGCTTCTCTACTGGCTGAACACAAATATAAAAGCTTTTTTTAAATCCACTTTCAAAGCTTTATTGTTCATATCACCCTGAGATGAGACTCAAATCTCTCTTGTTGCCCACTACCTCTTTACCACTTGTTTCTGCTTGCCCTGATCAATAAATTGTAACTTAGTTACGTATTTAAAATACAAAATGTGAATCACTGTATTTCATTACAGTTTCATTTTAAATGGGTGGTAATCAGATTACAGTTACATCTGAAAAGTGTTTTAGATTACCAAAGTGGAAACGGATGAGCTCGTGTATTATGTGTTCGCGGGACAAGCATAATACACCTTTTTTAGTAATTTTTACAGATTCGTAAAAATTAGACCGTAGAAAAGCGAAGACGGAGAAAGACTCACTAGATTGAACGCCAGACCTGCAAACTCAGAAGAAGAGGAAAAAGGTGACGTGCTCATAAAGTATATTGTTGTTGTTTTTTGTGATTATAACATGTAAATGAAGCGTTCTGGTGCACTCTGACAAGAAAATAGAGGGAAAAGACAACATTTGCTTGATGTGAAAAAACAAAAACAATCGACACTAGAGGTGGGGATTAACACAAACTTCCCAATCGGATTACAAGTCGATTCACAAGAACTAGTGATTCAACCCGAACCTCCATTGCAAGAACAACTTCAGCAGGACATTCCTCAGAATTGAGATGTTGCGACTGTAACTCCTCTACATCAGCATTTCGTTCATCAACAAACCAATTTGTATATTTTTAATTTATTGCGGCGCACATGTGGGAACTGTAACATTAACTGTATCAAAAACAGTGCATACGTTAACTGAGCACTAATGTGAATGACTGATGTCTAATAACTTTTAGGCCCAGTTTCACAGACGGGGCTTACACAAAACCAGGATTAGACCTTCGTTTATTTAGGGCATTTAAGTAGCTTTTAGAAGAATACATTACAGGTGGGATTCTTCAGACAAAACAATGGCACTGACATATTTTCAGCCTAAAACGTGACTGAGTCAATCATTGGTCAGCTCGAGCTTGTTTTGATTAAACTGCAGGAGTGAGAAGGATTGTGGTTGCTGTGTGAAAGAAACCAGGAAAGACTCATGGCTATTTATTTATTTAATGGCCAACAAAGAGAAAACTGGAGAAAGCAGTGATGGAATCATCAAGCTCAGTTCACTTCGCATACAATGCTGTCAATGCAGGCAGATCAAAAACATCAAGCAAGTGTCCCCAACTAAGCAAGCCAAAGGAAGGAACCTTGGGAAAAACCAGGCTTAGTCGGGGGGCCAGATTGATTCAGGCAGAGTTACAGGTCATAAGTCTGAATTATTAATCATGCATGCATATGGGCCTATAGCCTATATATTATTCTATGTCATATTCGTAGCAGACCTCAAAAGTAACCCAGGCTAAGACTCCTCTAGCACACCACACCCCGCTTCTGCGATCCATGTTGAGTGCCATATTTAGATAGATAGATAGGAGAGCTGGGGTTGAGGGTGTATTATGGCAAGTCTAGTGGAAGTAAGCAGTAACGCTAAAATGGCTTGCAACTGCATTAGCAGGGACGCGAACCTGAGAACAAACCACCGCTGAGACCGCCGAGTATCACACGCAAGATTAGACCGGGGAAGTCTGACTCAGGCCTCGGCATGCTCATGATCGCCTTCATCTGCTCACTGTGTTGCTTCACCATCAGATTCATAGTCTCATCGTGTCTTTTGTTCATGTTTTCTATCATCTTTTTAAACAGCTGGTCACTTTGCTTTTCAGCTTCTTTGTTTTTCCTCCTGAAGTCCTCTATTTCTTTAGTCATCCGGTCAGCCTTCTCCTGAAAGCCCTTCTCCAACAGATTCGCCTGCTCCCTCAGTTTACTCTCCATGGCTCGCTCAGCCTCCTCTCTCTGGAGCCTCAGCTCCTCGTCCATCTTCACCTTCATCTGTCTCATCCTCTCTTCATTACTCCGTCTCTCTGCTTCCATCTTCTCTTCGAGATGTCGCTGCTCTTGTTCCTTGGTATTTATTTCCTGAGCCAGGAGAACAGCCTTCTCTTTTTCCTCTGGAAAAATAAAATGAAGTTTAATGGAAACCCAATTTTGCTCCTTTCAGTTCAACGAGGCATTAAGGCAATTCACTGAAATTTGTTGAAGAGCACAACTGGGAGTTGTTAATGTTGTACATTGTTTAGGCTCTTGATTTGACATCTGCATTACTCAATACATTGGGGAATATGATAATATTCATATCAAGTGCTGGAAACTTAATCTGTGAGGAGTAATATAAATGATGCACATCTTAAGCCCGTAATTGAAGAGTTGTGCCCGATCCGAACAATGTTCTTCATAAGTGCTAAACAATATTTTGCATGCAAGAAATTGATCAAATTGATAACATTGGATGAAATAACTATTTCTACTTTAAAAGCTCAAATAGTTGTTTCGTAGTTAAACATTGAAATATGCATCTCTTTCCCCACAAGTTGTCAACTACCACTAGATGGTGCAATTGGTGCCTCATCCAGGATGCAAAACACTCTCACCCATAATCTTTTTCTCCTTCTCAGTCAGATTCTTGTCCGCCTGCAGAATGGCGCTAGAATCCACAGACTTCTGCTTCAGAAACTCCTCAAGTGTGTCTTCTGCCTGTGGACAAAACATGATCATCTGAAAACTGCTACTACTGCTATTACTGTTACTATAATGAGTGTTATAATATGATAATTTGAGTAATAATAATAAAGAAAAACAAAATAAAGCTATAATCAAATATACATTGGGCATGAGTGTCTCTCAGTTTGGTTTTACATCAAAATGGACATATTTTTGTCAAAACAATGTTTCAGCAATCATGAAATTCATCAGGTAGTTCTTGACACTTTTGCCCAAAGTACAAAGTACATGTGTCCATGTCCCAGGAGAATTTGGCCAGAAGATACTAGGATTCGAACCCTACTTGTTTCCAGCTGATTTCTCTACCCCAATCCCCTGTCTCCCACATGCTACGGATGGGTCAATTATGTGACAAGACAAAAACAAAGATATGACATCCAAAGTTTGTAAGGTAGTACAATTTGATCTCTTTTATTGAATCCAAAAGGCTTTAATTATATTTTGCTACATATAAAGGTATATTAAAGATTATGAAGTGTCTAAAGGTCAATCGGTTTAACCGTCCAAAGGCCAATACAGCTATTTTGTTTGTGATTAAAATATCTTAAAATGTAAAACTGTGTAGAAGTTGTTGCTTTTTTATGAGAAAGAATGTCCTTAAAATGAATTTCATTGATGTCATTTGGAGTAACCAATATAAAGGGACCAATGGTCATGTGACATCATTCACACACCTGAAAAGAACCACATGGTCATGAAGCAAAGTAACTAACTCTCTCTTAACTATTTGAAAAATTAATGTTATACGCATGTCCCAAAAGATCAGGTCATTCAGTACAACCGTTATAAAAAATGTTGTAATATTTTAAAAACTTGAACTTAATATAAATTGATTGATTGTCCTTTTGCTAGCTAGATATCAGTCTGTTAACATTGTTTGAAAATATCATTTAATATAACCAAAAAAGCCATTCAGTAAAACCGAAATTTTGATTAAAGCAAATTACTTTTTTTGGTGACAAATTTTGTCCGTCTTGTAAAAAATGACCACATAATCTCATTATGTTTTTTTTTTTTACACATTTAAAAAACTTATTCGTCAACGACCCGAACTCATATTCTAGGAAAATTGAAAACATCTGAAACCGCTGATGTTGCAGTAATTGTGTCAAATGTCAACACTCACCTTGACTCCTTTATTGGCTTGGATTTTGTATTCCTTCACAACATCTTCAAGGTCCTGGGAGAAGAGAACATAACCACCAGATATGGCATAAAATCCTTTCTTGTGTTTTTCCGTCATTGGTGCCGAAAGGGATGCCAGGAGATTCTCGCATCTTTTTTTTGAAGCCACCTCATTTTGGCACAGGTATCCATCAAAGAGTTTATTAATGTCTTCCTGCAGCATCACACAACAACATCAGAAAACTGTAAACAGCATTTAGACAACATCAAACTCTTGTGTAGCAACTAGAAGTTGGTGTGCACTGTTATAGATCGATAGATCCATCGATAGATCGGAAGATATAGAGTTTAGTACATTATTTACTGGGCATCACCTCAAGACATTTCATGAATGTCCCCTCACTGTCCCTGAAGGAACGCTTCATGAAGGTTTGTGTCGCCATGCTGCTGAGATGCTGGTGTTCTGAGGATACATCCTTCAGTTCCAGAGGGAAGGAGTCCTTCAGTTTCTCCATTCCCATCTGGTAAACCTCAAGCCCCTCCTTCACTGCAGCCTCATTCTCAATCACAGCCATAGCAATCACAGCATTGTCCAGAAATGGGACTTCCCCACTGGAGATGGTGTCCACGTATGTCTTCACCAGCTGACCCAGAACTTGAGGGAACAGAAAGTGTCGTAAACAAAGTCATATCAGAACTCAATTTATGCTATTTTCAGTGGGAATAATTTGCATTTGCCAATTATAAGATTAGGGTCTTACATTGTGTCTCCATTCCAAAGATGGAAGGATGTTTCATTTTAGAAATTAGTCTATCTCCTTAATAATATGGGGCTTATTATGGTGCAATGAGCACACAACCTAACAAACAGAGGCTTAGGTATTTGAACCTAAACATGGTTCGTCTGTTGACTGCACTTTAACAACAACTTGTTTAAAAAGTAAATTATTCATCTATTGATGTTTATTTTGCAAATGTCACATCACATCATTTCATATCCTGTTGAATCACCTCTTCCTGTGACTGTGTATCCATCTTTCAGCCTTTTCACTTCACTCCCGTCAAAGATGAACTTGCAGAAATGATCTGAGACCTTCTGGAAATCTGGGGAAAGGTCAGCAGGATCCAAGCTTTCCAGACGAGACACATTCTCTGGGGTGGTTGGAAACGGGAAAGTAAAACACTTCCGGGATGGGAAATAATTTCGGATACATTCCCGTGGAAGGTTGAACTCTTTAACTGATCTTGAAGTGCCTTTAAATGATACAAAACACCACCGTGTTAAAGAGGTCAGCAAAATACGGTGTTGCTTGTAAATTGCGACATTATTATATCTTTATAGTTATATATTTTATATGAATTGATTTATCAAAATAGTATTTCCCAGGCTTAGTGATCTTTCTAGTATGCAGCCATCTGGTAACAAAGTATAATGCAGACTCTGATTTTCCAATCATGGTTTATTTTGTAATTCTGGCTGGCTGTACAGTATCTCTTACATATCTTCAAATATTACCTGGTTTCAGCTTCAAGGCATATTCTAAGTATTGGTCCTCAGTCACATATTTTCCATTGATTTTATTTTCCAGTGTGAAGTCCCTCACAGCCCAGATGAAACTAGGAAAGAACTTAACAAACTCTGAGTCATCTTCATCCTCATCAGATGATTTGACCTTTATATACTCAGTCAATTCTGTGACATATCTGGAGATGGTTTAGGTTTGAACACTAACACTGCTTATGTCGCTTTCAGACAAAAAGAGTTGATGACGTGTACTCTGTGTATGGCGTCATGGACTCCCAATGATTGATTGATGTGTTTGCATGTGCTTTAAACACCAGTCACACTGATCCCTCATAGCGTCAATATCAGACACAGCGTTGCGTTCCTGTCCCTCATAGCGTCAATATCAGACACAGCGTTGCGTTCCTGTCCCTCATAGCATCAATATCAGACACAGCACGCGTTCCCGTCCCTCATAGCGTCAATATCAGACACAGCGTCACGTTCCCGTCCCTCATAGCGTCAATATCAGACACAGCGTCGCGTTCCTGTCCCTCATAGTGTCAATATCCGACAAAGCGTCGCATTCCCGTCCTGCATAGCGTCAATATCAGACACAACACGCGTTCCCGTCCCTCATAGCATCAATATCCGACACAGCGTCGCATTCCCGTCCTGCATAGCGTCAATATCAGACCCAGCGTCGCATTCCCGTCCTGCATAGCGTCATTATCAGACACAGCATCGCGTTCCCGTCCTGCATAACGTCAATATCAGACACAGCGTCGCATTCCCGTCCCTCATAGCGTCAATATCAGACACAGCGCGCGTTCCCATCCCTCATAGCGTCAATATCAGACACAGCGGCGTCTTCCCGTTCCTCATAGTGTCAATATCAGACACAGCGTCGCGTTCCCATCCCTCATAGCATCAATATCAGACACAGAGGCACCTTCCTGTCCCTCATAGTGTCAATACCCCCCCATAGCGTCAATATCAGACACAGCGTCGCGTTCCCGTCCCTCATAGCGTCAATATCAGACACAGCGCGCGTTCCCGTCCCTCATAGTGTCAATATCCGACACAGCGTCGCGTTCCCGTCCCTCATAGCGTCAATATCAGACACAGCGCGCGTCCCCCCCATAGCGTCAATATCAGACACAGCGTCGCGTTCCCGTCCCTCATAGCGTCAATATCAGACCCAGCGTCGCATTCCCGTCCTGCATAATGTCAATAGCGCCAATATCAGACACAGCGTCGCGTTCCCGTCCCTCATAGCGTCAATATCAGACACAGCACGCGTCCCCCCCATAGCGTCAATATCAGACACAGCGTCGCGTTCCCGTCCCTCATAGCGTCACTATCAGACACAGCGTCGCGTTCCCGTCCCTCATAGCGTCAATATCAGACCCAGCGTCGCATTCCCGTCCCTCATAGCGTCACTATCAGACACAGCGTCGCGTTCCCGTCCCTCATAGCGTCAATATCAGACACAGCGCGCGTCCCCCCCATAGCGTCAATATCAGACACAGCGTCGCGTTCCCGTCCCTCATAGCGTCACTATCAGACACAGCGTCGCGTTCCCGTCCCTCATAGCGTCACTATCAGACACAGCGTCGCGTTCCCGTCCCTCATAGCGTCAATATCAGACCCAGCGTTGCATTCCCGTCCCTCATAGCGTCAATATCAGACCCAGCGTCGCATTCCCGTCCTGCATAATGTCAATATCAGACACAGCGCGTGTGTCCCCCCCATAGCATCAATATCAGACACATTGTCGCGTTCCCGTCCCTCATAGCGTCAAAGGCAAGGAGTTCAATGATGGAATTTTGACTTTCATGTTTTTTTCCCCATAAATAATGCTATTTTGGACATTTTCAGGCAAAACAACATTCCGCTGTACTATATCAACTTCAATAATAACAGTAAACGTATAAAGTATGATCAGAAGGATACTGCAGTTCCTCTATGGCCTTGTTGTCAATAGTTCCTCGGCTGTTCAGCACCAGAGTGCTACTCAGAAGAACGGCCAGAGAGAAGATCTTGGTGTCATGCTTCGAGTCCCCCTGAGACAGATCGGATACAAGCATTAGACAAAGAATGACATTGCAAGATTGTTAACGTACATAAACCCCTGACAGATACTGAACATCCTGGTGATAAAAATGTGATAATGATCATAATGAAATAGTTTGTGTCCAAAGTCAGCACTGGCACACTAAATCAATGAACTGGTCTCTCAAAAGACTCCAACTTAAAATGACTAGTATTGTTGATGTAAAATAACTAGCAGCAAAGTTGTGTTTGGACACACAGAAAGGACTACAGGTGACATTCTGCACCTCCGTCCACGGAAATAACTGTCTATATCGATAGTCTATATTTGTCATTCAAATAGAGAAACCAAAACTAGGACTGCAGAACCGTAAACAAAGCAGCGCTTGCCTTCTATTTTGATCAATCATGCAGATAATTTTCTTTGTTCCAGGTGACTCATGTCATTATGAAAATATTCATGCATCAGTATATTCGGTTAAGAAGGTGTAAAATTAGAACGGATGCGTTCGACCGTTGATACAGTTGATACAGTTTTAAATATGGATATTTTTCTTACAAAAACCCACCTTTCTTAACCCACTACAGCCAGATGTTTTACTTTTGTTCTGGATGAATGCGTTTCCTTTTGGTTCAAAGTGTTGTTCAAATGCTGAAAACTCTCCTCAATGCTTTATCACACTATATCATATAAGCTTTCACGTCACCTTGTCCACGTCTCCGAGTCCCTCAGTGTCCAGCAGCACCAGAGTAGTTCCTGCTTTAGTGGGGTGAGGCACACACCACATCCAGATGCCCTTCGTCTTGGACTCGATGGTGCTGCCCAACGCAAACCCTGATCAATTCAGACAAACAAAAATGACTTTGCATGGAACTGCATGATGTTTCCGTTAAGCTTTTGGATGGTATGCATGTAAAGCTCTAACCGGCTTGTTGTCCTGCGAGGCGGTTCATCAGGTAGGACTTCCCGGTGCGGTACAGACCCACCACGGCCACCACCACCACCGGCTCCTGGATCTGCTGCAGGATCTGTAGAGCCGACGGCTCCACACACATCTTCCCATCTGACTCCGTGCCAATCAAACACACTGGTTTGTCCATGATCACTGGAGAACACACACACTGAACTAATAATATTTTCTATCCACTGCCCCTTTTCAGACAGTTGGGATTTCCTCATAATGTAGGAAATTCCCTATAAGTGAGTCAGAACAGTACACACACACACTGATTTAAATCTTTTTTTTTATAGACACAGGAACTTTTAAAAGCATGCCTTCGTTACACATAAGATTTCAATACAGAACAGAGAAGAGACCTGAGTGATAAAAGAGAGATGGAGCTAAAACTTACCTCTCTCTGAGATTTCTCGTGAGGTCTGAAGGACACAGTTCCTTCCTGGTCTCCACCCTCAAGACCACACCTCTAAATCCAGCCCCATTTCTTCCTATTGACTGCCAGTGAACTGTAGGCTTGTGTCTGCTTGCATCTCGTCGTTTGAGTTGCACATGAGACTTGTTTGCCAATGATTAATAACACAAATATTCCTTTGATGAGCATTTTTTACCCACTATTTACTTCTATTCAGGTTTTTGGAATATGGACGTATCCGTTGTGATAGGAAATGTTCTTGATAAACAATGAAGGCTTTTTTTAAGATTGTGCAAAAGAAAGTGTTTTAGAGAAGAAGGATTTTTTGTGATTTACTCAGTGCCTGTTTTTGAGAGGAAGTGGTTGTTACAATACGAGATGTAACGGTGAAAAGCTCTTTTAAAATAACAGACCTGGATCTTCAGATCAAAGACTGTGTAAGTTTTGACTGATATCTCTATGCATGCCTTGCTGACTCTGTGATCATGTTATCAGTCTGGACTTACAAGAACGCTTTGCACAGTAGAACTAACAGCCATATGACTATCTTACATCAATACAAACCAATCAACAGGTCAGTATAACCAATCACAGTTTTTTTTAGGTATGGATTTGTGTGATTTTATTTTTTTAGATGGGATGGCATCAGCATATTCAGGAAAGGAATTACCCCCTGAAGTTTCACATGTATTCGGGAAGGGAATTACCCTGAAGTATTGCATTGACAACTGGAAGACTTTTCTGTCGTGGAGAAGTCAGATTATCTTTGTATTGAGTCGGTTGTATTTGTATTCCACGACACCATCTTTTGCAGTAGATGAACTTATATGTTCACTCTTTTCAGAACAAACTATGAAGTTGAGCCTGGCATATAGAAAACAGAAGTATGGAACTATAACAGCAACTTCCTTTAATATGTGACAAAGTAACAAGGCAAACAAAAGGGCTATAGGATCACATGACAATAAAATAGGGCACACAAAATAAGGGAAGCATATGACCAGATCACAAGAAGGGCAAGGGAGTCTCATGACAAACAAGGAACTAAGACTGTGAGCATGAATACTAAATCAACACATGAACAAAACCCGAACAACACAATATTCCCCTTGTAAAGGGCCGCTCCTGGACCGCTGAACATGGGCGGGTCAGGACTGAGGAGCAGTGGCTGAGACCATGACACTTGCGTGTTAGAAATCAGGAATGGTGGGAGAACATTGTGCTTGGTACATTTTTTGTCTTTAAACTAAACTTGTTAGGTCAGTAGGTGGAGAGTGGGCCTGTTTGTGGCTGTTTGAATGCATTCGACCACATTGAGTGTGTGTTTTCGACTAGCTCTCTGAGAAGTGGTCAAAAGTGACCACGGTCAAAATGCTTAAGACCCCGTTTACACCTGTGTTTAGTGCCGTCCACTTGTGATCCGATCAATCAAAACGCATTTTAACACCAGGTGTAAACAGGGATTTATTTACACACACCACTGCTGTCACACACAATTCTAGATTTTCATGTCTTTTAAGTCCCTCTTATTCATCTTCTCTTTCAATGTCTTGAGCCTGAAGGGCTTATAGAGTTTGACACTAGCAAACCTTATATTGCATATAGTGAAAATCTCCTTTAATGTCATCATTTTTATTTGTACTGTTTAGTGGAGCAAACAGATGTCACAATTTCATTGAAAATAAACCGTGAAAAATCTAAACGTGTAAAAACGTGTAATTACCTCATTATTTGTCTCAGTCACTCGCTCAAATTATTAACCCACACACACACACACATTTTTTGTTTTTTCAAATACCATCTGTTTATTTGAGGATTTCATGGAATGCCAGAGAAATAGTTGAATCACTCATTTCATTTTTCATCATTTAGCAGATGCTTTTATCCAAAGCGACTTACAAGGGTAGCAATCAGGGGTCAGGTGTCTCGCTCAAGGGCACTTTAGTCATGGTGTTGAAGGTGGAGAGAGTGCTGTTTATTCACAATCCCCCCCTTCAATTCCTGCCGGCGTGGGAATCGAACCAACAACCTTCAGGTTACAAGCCCAACTCCCTCACCGTTAGGCCACGACTACCTAATTAACCTTATTTGTCACCGTTTAAAATAAAATAGCAATAAACATGTGATTATGATATATCACAGATCATTTACACTACATACTCAAAATATGCTTGTGAAGTGAAATTTAAAAATCCTAATGTACCATATCAAACGTCACTAAAGTTCATGTGAAGATAGAATGAGATCAACTGTATTGTTTTATTGAAAGATAATATATCAGCATAAACTGAATGCATTGTGCAGAATTAAAGCATTTCACAAGATGCAACATCCACCTGAACGGCGTGCATTCATCCGCTGAATGGCCTCCATCTGTTCTCGGTGTTGCTTCATCATCATAGCCATAGACTCCTCGTTTCTCTTGTTGGAGTTCTCTAACATCTCTGCAAACTCTCTAGCTCTGTTTCTCTCAGCTTCAGCGTTCTGTCTCTTGAACTCTTCCATCTCCTGGCTCATCCGGTCTGCCTTCTCCTGAAATCCCTTCTCCAACAGATCCGCCTGCTCCCTCAGTTTACTCTCCATGGCTCGCTCAGCCTCCTCTCTCTGGAGCCTCAGCTCCTCGTCCATCTTCACCTTCATCTGTCTCATCCTCTCTTCATTACTCCGTTTCTCTGCTTCCATCTTCTCTTCAAGTTGTCGCTGCTTCTCCTCTTTAGCTTTGATTTCCTGCTCCAGGAGGGCTGCTTTCTCCATTTCCTCTGCTCATTCATTGACAAAAAGTGAAAGAAAACAGATGCTTTTTAGAGACTCAAGCTATGAGAATAACATTCATTCATTGTCCTTTAAGGAAATATACTCCTGTTAATGCTTATAAATATACCAAGACACCTTTTAAGAAGAACACTTCCTTCCATTTTCAACTTCCAATATTTTAGAGTTTATTTTCATGTGTCGTCTGCTAATGTAGTTCTGGCCTTATATGAATAAGAACTGAATTGGAACCAGGGGAAAAGAGTTAAAGGGATAGTTCACCCCCAAAAAGAAAAGTCCTTTCAAACCCCCATACAACTTTCATTCATCTTCGGAACACAAATGAAGATCTTTTTGAGTGCTTTCTGTCCTTCCATTGACGGTCTATACAACTACCACTTTCAAGAACATCATGATGCATGTGTGTCGAGTCAACACAAGAATAGATGTTGCGTGAACACGCATTGGAGGTTAATATTTTGTAAATAAAGTGGCAAATTATTTTTTGCACAAACAAAGCGCTCGCGACACTTCAGAGGTTAAACCTCTGGATACTTTGTTTTTACTACCTTTCTGAGGCTTGAAAGTGGTAGTTGCAAAGGGTTGTCAATGGAGGAACAGAAATCTCTCAGTTTTCATCACAAAGATCTGTCGTGAGGGTCAGTAACGGATGACAGAGTTTTAATTTTTTAGTGAACCAACCCTTTAAATTACATCCAGAAGAGTTCAAAGTACTGATCTTGATTCATAATGATTAAGGCATACACAGCCACCCTGGACTATAATTGCTGTTGTAGGAAGCAGTTCTTGGACCCTTGAAACAACTTGTACCAAAATAATTTGGCTGTTACATCATCTTGTCCATGTCTCGAGTCCTTCAGTGTCTCAGTAGTACTCTCACAAGTACCTAAAGCTTTGAGCACCTCTTACACAAGAGACCTGGTAAGAATATACAAACAGGGAAATTGGGATTTAAATGCTTAAGACTCTCACCCTTAATCTTTTTCTCCTTCTCAGTCAGTTTTTTGTCAGCCTGCAGAATTGCTTTGGAATCCACAGACTTCTGCTTCAGAAACTCCTCTAGGACCTCTTCAGCCTATTGACATACAGACACATCCAGTTAAAAAAAAAAGATAATTGTGATGATATTTCTGTAATGTGCAGTCGTGTAATATGGGCAAGACCTTGACTTCTTTATTGGCCTGGCTGTTGTAATTCTTCACAATGTCCTCCAGATCCTTGCAGAACAGATCATAGCCACCGGGTTTGGCATAGAAACCTTGCTTGAGATTTTCCGTCATTTGTGCAGAGAGGGATGACAAAAGATCCTCACATCGTCTCTTTGAAGCTTGCTCGTTTTGGTACAGGTATCCATCGAAGAGTTTATTAATGTTTTCCTAAAAACACAGCATGTAGCATGCAAGTAACAGTTAGCGTATAATGCATCAGAGGACATCTATATATACTCTGACATCTCACACCGATTGGTTTGCAATGATTTCTGGTTTTGAAAACATATTGCAAATTCATTGCAGTGAACAACTTAAATGGCACGCTGTTTCCTTTGGGACTTGGCCATGGTATTGGAAGGCCTATCCCTGGGTCCCTTTTGAGCATATCGAGGATGTTCCAGTTAAGTCTCTGACTCTAAAAACTTTTGTTCTCCTTGCTATTATGTCTCTCAAAATAGGAGACTTTCAAGCCCTGTCGTTTTCCCCGTCATGTTTGTTGTTTGCACCAGACTTGGTGAAAGCTTTTCTATACCTTAGACCGATTTATGTTCCCAAGGTCCCCACTAATGTGGCAAAATCTATTGTACTGCAGGAGAGAATGAATCTACTTTGTCCAGTTAGGGCACTAGGTGCTTACATCCACAGAGTTACCCTGTGGCGCAAATTGGATCAGCTGTTTGTGTTTTTTGGGTCACCTAGGTAGGGGTCTCCAGCATCTAAGATGAGCAAGTGGATAGTTGAGGCCATCTTTCATGCATATGAAACAGATGGCCAGCCTTCACCTGTGGATGTCCGGGCCCACTAGGTGAGGAGTATGGCTGCTTCAAAAGCTGTTTTATGAGGAGTTTCCCTTCTAAGATGTATGTATTGCAGTGGCCTGGTCCTCTCTGCACACATTTATTAGCTTTTATAACCTGGATTTGGACTCTACACCAGGGTTCCAGTTGCTCTTGTCTTAGTGCTACTCTTCACGATTTCACACAAGACAGGCCCATGTTAGTATGTTACCGTGGATATGAAAGTTCCCACGGCATTGAATTGTCTGATGCAGCTTGAGTTCCCTTGAAAGGGAGCAAAGGGAACCATAATTCCCTGAAAAGGTTCCCTGTCATACTTCCTACATGTGATTGACTTGTTTCAGCCTATTATAAGCCAACACTGTCATGCCATGCCATTGGATTGATTTTCACGTACCTCACAACGCAATCACGCTGAGGGGTTCACACAGCTTCAAATTCTCAGACGTAGCATCTCGTTCCTTTTTCAGGGAACCATGGTTACAGTCATAACCTGAGACGTTTACCGTAACATTCTAAATGAACTAAAACTGGAAATCTGTGAAGAGACCTAGCCTACCTCTAGAGATTTCAGGTACTTCCCATCAGTGTCCCTGAAGGAACGCTTCATGAAGGTTTGTGTCGCCATGCTGCTGAGATGTTGATGTTCTGAGGACACATCCTTCAGTTCCAGAGGGAAGGAGTCCTTCAGATTCTCCATTCCACTCTGGTAAACCTCAAGCCCCTCCTTCACTGCAGCCTCATTCTCAATCATAGCCATAGCAATCACAGCATTCTCCAGACACGGCACAGCCCCACTGGAGATGGTGTCCACGTATGTTTTCGTCAACTGACCCAGAACTTCAGAGAATGTCAAACAAAATGGTATGGAATAGGTATTGAACAACAGACCATCTACAAGTACATGCAAACACATGTAATTTGATTTTTAAATTTAATTTTGAATCACCTCTGCCAGTGACTATTATTCCATCTTTCAGCTTCTTCACATCGCTCTCCTGAAAGACAAACTTGCAGAAACGATCTGTGACCTCCAGGAAGTCAGAGGAAAGGTCAGCAGGATCCAAACTCTCCAAACGAGACACATTCTGTGGGGCGGTTGGAAACGGGAAAGTGAAGCACGTCCTGGAAGGGAAGAATTTTTGGATGCACTCCCTGGGCAAGTTGTACTCCATCACTTTTTTTGATGTGCCTAAAACAAATGAGCAAAAGTTGTAGATCCTCTGAATTCAAATATTATTAAACCACAAGTATCAGCTCAATAAATTATGAATTTTAAAATAATAATGTGAAAGATATGTTGAAAAACCTTTTAACAGATATTAGTCACACAAACTATAATCTTTTTTTTAAATTACCATGTTTCAGCTTCAGAGCAAACTCTAGGTACTCATTTTCTGTTGCATCTTTGCCATCGATCTTTCGTTCAAGTGTGAAGTCCCTCACAGCCCAGATGAAACTAGGGAAGAACTTCACAAACTCGCTTGAATCGTCAGCATCCTCATCTGGTGACTTGACCTTAATGTACTCTGTTAGTTCAGTAACATATCTGACAGTTTGTTCAGGCCAAACATGTCAGATGTGTAAATGACTGTCAAACAACAACACATGATGCATAGTCTAACAAAACAAATGTGTCATTCTATGAAGTACAAAGCAAATTATCAACACCAGTACTACATACTTTTCATTATCACCAAGCCTAGCTATGAAGGAAGTAGTTAGATATTTATCCCATATAAATAAACCCAGTGCACTTCCTCATAATACACTGTACCCACACATGGTATTAAAACATCTGTAGCATATGTGATGTACTTGTACTCATTTGAAAACATTTTGGATACAAACCATCAGCTAAATGACATGATAGTTGTCTAGATTGTCAGAAGGATACTGCAGCTCCTCTACAGCCCTGTTGTCAATTGTCCCTCGACTGTTGAAGACCAGAGTGCTGCTCAGTAACACAGCCAGAGAGAAGATGTTGGTGTCATGCTTTGAGTCTCCCTGAGAAAGAGAAAGACAATTATGGAGTTAGAAAAACTGGAGATTATTCTCAAAGAAAGTTGCTCGACTTTTAACAGCCTTAAATCAGTGCAAATAAGTCTTTAAGTAAAGGTGTTGCATCATCTATTTTTTGAGAAACGCTCGGGTGGTCGACAGAAGATGAAGGCATAGGTTTCCAACACAGACTTTATTCAAATACAGAAAGTAACAGGGTGGAGGCTTCCGAGGAGGGTGTGGCGCTGGTGACAAGCAGCAGATTGGAGACGTTGGCCACGGGCACCATGGTGGTGTCGATGAAGGGAGGAGCCAAGGAGGAGTTTTGACAGCAACCTCGGGGCCGACGGACCTTGGTGACACCGCAGGCCCGGGAAGCTTGGTGCTGAGCCGCTGGCTCACGGGACCGAGGTGCCAACGACGGCCTGGATGACCGGGGCGATACTGTGGTGAGTGAGGATGACGGGGAGGGAGGTGCTCGATGACGGCGTAGGGGTGACGACACAGCCGCTAACCCGGAAGTCCATGGCGGAAGTTGGGCGTCGACCCCCGGAAGCTGACCTGGAGAGATGAGGGACCCCAGTGGAGCTTCCGGGCAGATGGGCCAAGGAGGGGATGAGGGAGCCGTGGGCCGAGGTGATGGTAATGGGCTGACAGGTTGAGGTGGCGACACGGGCCTGGAGGCCCGAAGTGGAGCCGGGGACTTTGCCTCCAGCCATGCTAGTGGAGGTGAAGCCTGAGGCGCTGCAGAGGAGCCAAACGGAGTGAGTTGTGGGGACAGAGCTGAGAAGCTTGATGGAAGCGGTGGACACGGATCCAGGGGGCTGGCTGTAACCAACGATGGCAATGGGATCGGGAAGACCGACTGGAAGCGAAGATGAAGAAACAAGGGTGGGGAAAGGATCCACGGCCCACAGGTTGATGAGGTTGTGGTCCGCTCCTGGCTCTGCGATGGACTGACCCGCTTGCGTCACCTCCAGGGCTCCGAAGTCGTCTGTTCCGGCTCCGACCTGGGTGTGTGCCCCGGGCTTCCAGGCTGAGGCAGAGCGGCCGTCCTTCCGGAGCATCCCAACCAGGTAATCCAGGTACGGCTGTGCCTCTGGGCGAAGAAGAAACCGGGTAGTGGGTGAGTCCATCATTCTTTCTTTTTCTCATGTTGAGAGGTCTGTTGTTCTGTAACGCTTGGGTGGTTGACAGAAGACAAAGGCATAGGTTTCCAACACACTTACAACTGCTTGTGACATTCGATGTTAGTTCTGTCATGACTCATCAACTCCCGGGAGATTGGTATGGTAATCGAGATTGGCATGGTAATGAACATGACAATGTTAATGTATTTGGTCTTGTGCAGAATAGATCTGTTATGCTGCTGCAGAGCGAGTATCGAGACTTGCTACTGCCAATACATTCACAGACATTGCTGTGAGCATGTAAGATATGCTGCTGCTGCACATGTGACATAACATGAATTAACCCCCCCAACAAAGCAGGAAACAAAAAAAGGGCAGAGCCTTCTTCAACACTTAACAGATTATTTACAGGTTTTGAAGCCAATGTCAATAAAGCTGTTGTGCAACAGCTGAAAGAAGACTATTGCTATACATTTGTAAAGAAACTTTTCACCCTACAGAGTTGCACTGGTTTAATGGGAAAAAAAGACAGTTCAAGTACTATAAACGTGATGTGGAGTGAGAACAAACTGCTACTTTTTTATGGGACCAGATGTTTTACTATGTCTATGTGTGCCTTGGGTAACTTGCCGAATGGCTTAGCTCAAGAAATGCATGCTATGTGTTCTTGTGAACAATAGATAACATTGCAAGCTGATAGAGATAGGAACGCAGCGAGCACCTGAGCAAGCATCATCAATAAGTCATTTCAGAATGATTAGATAAATCATTAGACATGAAAAGCTATTAGGAATATGTCATTATTTTAAAGCACATACTTATATACTTAAACTGTTTTCATGTCCATGCTAAACAGCATATAAAACAGCAATGACCTACAATAGACCTCTGCTTAAGCTTCAGTAACTACGGGTGTAGTCAATGGCAGATACAAATTCTCCAGAAACGGTCTTCCTTGGGACTTTCATTCGGCAACATTTCATTCATTTCATTCATTCGACGGAGATGGATGAGAGAGGAGATTAGATGAGAGGAATTTGATTTGTGGCTTCTCGCTTAAAACTATGCTCTCTTGTTTGACGTCAAATGTTTAACCATTGCCATGGTGTCCCGTCACAAAATGCGGCGAAAATTCCCACACGACATTAATAGTGTGATTAAGGTGTGTACATGTCTATAATGCACTTTGATAATGTGACCAAAATAGGAATGCTCCACATCTTAATTCGATTTGTGTTCCCTTTGAGTATTACTTTAGCTGAATTAAGGGAATCAGAAATTGCTGTTTATGTGGCAATCATAGTATTGTCTTAATTGCGTTAATATTTTTGTAAACGTACTGAATGATTCACTTGTGCAACTGTTGACATTTTCTAACATAAAGCTAGTTTAAAACTTGTAAAGATTTAGGAATTAATAAGCGGACCACGCAATATGCGCAGAGATGTGGAATAAAACAATCACTTTTCTTAGATGTTGATTCCAGATGCGTTCTGAAAGCGCTAAAGACTGCAAACAGCAACACTACATGTATTTGTTTGATTGTTGAGCAGCATTTTATTGGCTTCTGATGGAACAGCAACCAATCACCTGTTTTATGGAGATGATGACGTGATCGCTAGCAAACGAGTAGCCTTCTAGCCTGCGCCATGTAGAGTTTCATGTCAGAACTAGACAATTGTGTTTCAGTACGTCACCTTGTCCACGTCTCCGAGTCCCTCAGTGTCCAGCAGCACCAGAGTAGTTCCTGCTTTAGTGGGGTGAGGCACACACCACATCCAGATGCCCTTCGTCTTGGACTCGATGGTGCTGCCCAACGCAAACCCTGATCAATTCAGACATACAAAAATGACTTGTATGCATGGAACTGCATTATGTTTCCGTTAAGCTTTTGGATGGTATGCATGTACAGCTCTAACCGGCTTGTTGTCCTGCGAGGCGGTTCATCAGGTAGGACTTCCCGGTGCGGTACAGACCCACCACGGCCACCACCACCACCGGCTCCTGGATCTGCTGCAGGATCTGTAGAGCCGACTGCTCCACACACATCTTCCCATCTGACTCCGTGCCAATCAAACACACTGGTTTGTCCATGATCACTGGAGAATACAGTTGATGAACATTTAAAAAGTAACTGCAGTGTACTAGAGATGAAAAGTTAAGATGGGTTGAGAAATAATCCAGTGTGTAACAAAAGGATCCACTGGACGCGAGTTTACGAACATTAATCCAAAGACCGAACTTGACTTGACCATAAACAGGAACAACATAGACTCACCAACAGTGATTACAGGGCATACAATCCACAAACATCAACAAGGAACAATGGAAACACGAGGGTTTAAATAGACAGACTTATTACAAACAAGAAACACGTGTGAACAATGATTAAACCCGTGAACCAATCAGAACACGACATGACATGACGAGGAACACATGGATAAACAAACAAGACACATGAACATGAAACTTGAAACTACGAACATGAACAAAACAAAAGCTAGACAGTGATTCTACAGTAAACAATACAATAATTCCTCAGATGAGCAGCTTTTGCTTTTTCTGTTTAGGGAAGTGTTCAAGTGTTTCTCTTGTCATCTAAACAATAAAAACACATCGTTCAACACATTCACACATTCACCACAATCTACACAAGAACACTGAACGAGACGCATGTAAGTTTTGTTTGTGTTCAACGACCGTATCAGTTTAAATTCAAACTCAATAACCTTACTGGGTTTAGTTGATGAACAAAGTCATTTTAAAGTTTATCAAGACGTGTCAGGGTGTAGAGATCACTCTCACACACACACACACACTCATTTATGTTTGGGTTACGGTGACTCTCCACAGCTTTTATGCTGAGCTAATGATATTTTCTATCCATTGTAATCCTCATGTAACCCGTGGATGAAGTAATGTCACACTTACCGTTTTGCTGTGCTTAACTTCAGTGGCTCGATCTGAGTTGTATACAAGTTGAAGCTTCCTGACATCCGATCAGTATGTCTTAGACACTCCTTTAGCTCCAGTCTCTTAAAGCTGATTGGTCTAGAGTAAGTTCGGGGATTTCCCTGGTCTCTCAGTAACTCTGGATATTCCATGTGGCTGACTTACATCCCCTTTTATTGACTGAGCAAATAGAAATGTGCAACTCTTGCTTTCACTTTCAAAATCAGCAACTGGCTTAGCAGATAAAAGAAACTTGGGATTCTTCCCAGAATGTGCGACCACATTGTCATTGTTAATCTGTGGGGTTTTTTTTTTTCCTGATGAGCTTCACTGGAAATTCCCAACAATGTCTGACTTTGTCCTCAGATTATCGGACGTAATGAAAGAACTGGGGAAAGTATGTTTACCCTAGACTCAATCAGAAGTGTGTGACACTAACAATACAAAAGGTCAAGAGTGCAATGTCCAGGAACCTCTTTTACTCAATTTTCTACCGTAAAAATGTGTTCAATAAGTTTACTGTTCAATAAAATGGTTGCATAAAGCTTTAAAGAAAAACAACACCACTTAACCGTGTGTCTTCAACATTCACATGGAAAGATATCAGATTATAACGTCTCTGAAATAGCAGACTTCTGCCATCATCTCACATGCTGAGCTTAGAGGTTGATAGATACAAGGTCAGTAGCAACTCAAGACGGCCGAACCTTTCAGTGTGTGCCGTTCATGAAAGTAATAAAATTATAGCTAATTTAAGCAATTTCAGGGGCATGCTAACTGAGTGGATGTTAGCACAAATCAAGCATAATACAATACAATAGCTATCAGCGTCCCTATATAGAAGATTCATTCAGTTTTATCAGCAGCTTTGCAGCTAATTACCCTTCTCCCTCCCCAGCTCCACCTCTCATCCAGTCAGGACTTGGCCTCTGATATACCTCTTTGAATCAGTCTAATTTTGAATTATGTTGCTACAGTAAATCACTGTCCATAAGACCATTAATGATATCTGCATACCTTATGTTGTTTCTGTTCTGTTTACCCTAAGGGGTTATCGGTCGTATCCATTTTAGGCTGCATGGATGGGCAGGGAGTTCTTTCCCACAAAAAAAAAAAAAAAAACACCAATTCAAACGGCTAACTGTCCATCATCTTTGTCGACAGAAACGTTTTGCTTCTTTAACTAATTATCAAAGTTTTTTGTTTAGTTTTTTGTTAGTGCGGTTTGTTATGAAGGCTGCAATTTCAATCCAGAAGAGGATTGATCGTGACAGTTATTGACCAGGAGATGAGCGTCAGGCAGTACCAGCCAGTGATGCATAAAGTACTGGAAAGCCATACTTGAGTAAATATACAGATATCTTACCAGAAAAGGACTTTGGTAGAAGTAGAAGTCACTGTTTAGAATATTACTTGAGTAAAAGTTTTAAAGTAAGTGATATTTTTTGTACTTAAGTATGAAAAGTATTTTTTTGATATAAAACATACTTAAGTATTTAAAGTAAAAGTACAAGTAAATGCAAAATACAAAAGAAGCATAAAATATTAGTAAAAATTGTTCTATACACAGTTTGAGCAGCAAGATTGTTTGAACTCTTTCTCGTTTTGTTTGCTTTGAATTTTAAAAAATGGCAAAATGTTTATTGTAAGTATTTTTTTATATTTAAAACTAATACATTAATTCTACCTCGATCATTCACGTTAATTCATAGTGCATTATAATTAATGTAAGAGGCAACTTTAAAATGTAAATATTGAAATTAACAATGAACAACGCTTTCATTAACCTTTAATGTCAAATGACTCTATTATAAGTGTTTCCATTTCACATAAATCCAAACAATCATGTTTAAAAATGGCCATATTTACGCACAAAGGCATATTATATGTATAGTTTCACTCGTTACTGGATTCTATTTTAGAACACTTGATGAAATATGTGTTAAAGTGCGATAAAAAAACTGAAATGGAACACATCACTGATTTATGTTTCTGTCGACAGCAGGATTAGGATACAATTTAAATATGTAATGTATTTTATTTAACTATCACTAAAAATTAAGTTGATAACAGACCAGCCTCTTGGTATTCCATACACAACTTTATTGCGTTACAGAATAAACAGTGTCAGTATATACAGTGTCATATAAATAAATGTGACTTTACTTGCTTTAAAGCTGAAATTCATAATTTCTGAAGTTTTGGAATATTGACATTTTATAACAGTGAAGCTGCTTTGAAACAATCTGCATTGTGTGTAAATCAATGTGATTTGGCGGTGATCATTTCACACAGAAACTAACAAAAATTCCCACTGCTACTCATTTTATGTGGGCCTCTGATTATCATAAACGTCATGTTGCCACACTTTGGTCAGTCGAATCCGACGTTTGAAGATCTAGGCAACATTCACTGATCCAGGAACTGCAGTTGGCTGCAGCTGGCCATGGCTTGACTGCTAAATCAAATCTTATACATCTGATATTTATTACAGCTAAAAAGTAATTTTAATAATTACGGAGACAGTGTTTGCAGTGCCATTTCTATCAGATATCATTCTGTCAGATTCTAAATTCCAAAATCAGCCCATGTAATTTACATAAATAAATTGATCAAACATTACCATATTGAATTGACAAAATGAACTGAACTAGAAGCAGCTTGTAGCTATGATTCCAAAAAGTCTTGTCAAATTCAGATCAAATTTCACTGTAATGAACAGGAGGATCTAGATGCGGGTCTGGGTCTGTTGTTGATGGCTTGCATCTGCTGTGCGTGCTGCTGCCTCAGCACCTCCATGTTCTGGTCATTCCTTCGCTGTTGATCCGATATCATCTGTGCGTACCGTCTCGACATGGTCTCCTCTACACCTGCATTCTTTCTCTTCAACTCGTCTATCTCCCAGGTCATCCTGTTAGCCTTCTCCTGAAAGCCCTTCTCCATCAGGGCAGTCTGCTCCCTCAGTTTACTCTCCATCGCTCGCTTCGTCTCCTGTTGTTGGCGGGACATCTCCTGCTCCATCGTTTCTATGACCTGTCTCACCTTCTCTTCATTATTCTGCTGTTCAGTCATCATCTTCTCCTCCAGTTGACGCTGCCTCTCTTCCTGGGCTATAATTTCCTGTTCCAGAAGGACTGCCTTCTCTCTCTCCTCTGGTCAGCCAAAAAGAAGTGGTTGAAGGAAAGATGGAGAAGAGACAGTCAAGTTTGAGTAATGTCATTAAAAATGAGTACACTGAAAAACTGCAGCACTGGAGTATCAGATTCAATCTCCTTTCTACTAAATGCACGAATTTCTCATATAGCTTGCGGTTTTTACTTAAAAGAATAGATATTAAAAAACAACCGTACAATTGGGACGGTCCTATTTAGGTTATCATTATGTGTGTTGAAAGCTTTTACCACACATCCTTCTTTCGTTTTCGGTTAGTTTATCATCAGCCTGCAGAATGGCTGTAGTCACTGCAACCTTTTCCTGTAGAAACTTCTCCAGCACCTCAGCAATCTATGAGGACATACCCGGAAAGAGGAAACATGATGTTAAAAATTGAAAAGTATTATCATAAAGCAATGTTCTAACATTTATGACCTTGACTTCTTTGCAGGCCAGTGCATTGTATTGCTTCACGATGTCCTCCAGGTCCTGGCAGAAGAGATCGTAACCACCAGCTCTGGCGTAAAATCCTTGATCGATTCTTTCTGTCATGGGGTCAGAGAGAACTGAAATAAGGCCTTCACATTTTGCCTCGGAAGCCTTCTCATTGTCCCAGAGATACGCATCAAACTGAAGACTGATGGCTTCCTAAAACAGCACACAGAAAAACAGGAAGGATACTTAATGCTTATTGTTGGAGGGTACCTACAAGGTGTCTATCCTAACCACCGAGAACAAGCAGGGGTTCAGCATCTCGCCGAAAGACACTTGAAATATGATGCTCCGGAATTTAAACCGGGAACCTTTTGATTCTCAGTGAATTTCTTCAAACCCTGAGCCACTGTTTTCCAGGTACAACTTTTTGACATTTAGGGAAAACATAAAATCAAATTCTATTTAGCCCTGTGATGGACTGGCCATCCATCCAAGGAGTTTGCCAGCCTATGCACAGAGATCCTGGGATAGGCTTCAGCATCCCAACCTTACAAAGGTCAAGCGGTTTGGAACATGGAATGGATGGAAATTTCTATTTAATTGATGGTTTTCCTTTTCCTTCTATGAGTTGGTTAAAAAAAGGGTAGCTCTTTATTTCACAGTCCTGTTCCCATGTACATACCATGTCCTTATTATAGAAATGATAATAACTGGTTGTAACTGTGGCGTGTATGTCTGTGTGGACTCATTCATTAGTGCTGTGTGTCTTTGAGAGCATCATTAGTTCTTTCTTTCAGCGGTGTCTTGTTAATTTGCCTCGTTATCTCCGTGTGTTTTTTTTTGCGTTTAAGCACTCAGTTTCTGTTCAGTCCTTGTCTAGTGTTGTTGTTGCTAAGTACATGTAAGGACACGTACTGTAAAATAAAGTGCAACAAAAAAAAGATGATTAACAAGAAAAACCGGACAGTGCTTGGAACAACTTTGTCCTGATAAAGATATCTGCCTGCATATAAGTACATAACAGATAAAAACGACACACAAACAAACACATTGTAACAAAATCAGATTTAAAAGCATGGAACGACCACAGAAGTCATCCACAAACTTCCAATGTGTCCTGATATGACCTCGGAGGTCGTTCCTGAAGAGCCCTTGATTTCCACTGGAGGGCACTCCTCCCTAGATGTTTGATGTTTGCATTTGAGGGATGTTTGCGTGCTTCAATGGAAACAGCTAATTAATATAAACCGGTGATTAAACTGATTTGACACTACCTGTGTGTTAACCGCTTTTATTCCACACCTTCCAGCCAATCAGAATAGAGTATTCAGACAGATCATGGTATAATTTGCTATGGAAACTCCCACCTACCTCTAAAGATGTCAAGTACTTCCCATCCTCGTCCCTGAAGGAGCGTTTCATGAAGGTTTGCGTTGCCATGAGGTTGAAACACTGGTGTTCAGAGGTGATTTCATTCAGTTCCAGGGGAAAAGAGACTTTCAGCTTCTCCATTTCACTCTGGTAAACCTCAAGCCCTTCCTTCACCGCAGCCTCATTCTCAATCTTTGCCATTGCGATCACAGCATTCTCCAGACACGGCACAGCTCCACTGGAGATGGTGTCCACGTACATTTTTGCAAGATGACCCAAAACTTTAGGGAGGCAGAGAGAGGTCAAACACAAGGATTTAAAAAAAGTGGCTGCTTACAGATTAGCAAATTGTAATCTGGTTAACAAAGACTTCATTTCTGAAGAGGTTTTAGATTTAAGCATCATGTCATGAAGATGTTGGTGGGAAAAAAACAGGAAACACTGCCCACCTTAAAACAAAACTGACAGTCCAAGACATTAAGAGACTGATGTACCTCTGCCAGTGACTGTGTGTCCATCTTTCAGATTTTTCACTTGGCTCTGTTCGAAGATAAACTGGCAGAAACGATCAGTGACCTCCAAGAACTTTTGAGAAATCTCAGATGGGTTCAGCGTCTCCAGATAAGAGACATTCTCTGGACTGGTTGGGAATGGGAAGGTGAAACATTTCCGTGACGGGAAATATTTACGAATGCACTCTCGTGGAAGGTTGTAATTATTCACTTGCCTCGAGTTACCTTCAAGAGAACAACACAAAGCTTTCCTTCAGTCAAATGATACACAGTGTACAAAATAAATATTGAAAATAAAAAGAAACGAAGTATCCAATTGATCTACAAAAAAGTCTGATAAAGTGGTTAATTAAATAAACTTCCAGGCATTAAATATTACCTAGTTTCAGATTCAGAGCAAACTCAAGATATTCATCTTCTGTTACGTTTTGTCCGCTGATGTTTAGCTGCAGGGTGAAGTCTCTCACAGCCCAGATGAAATTGGGGAAGAACTTCACAAACTCTGAATCATCTACAACTTCATCAGGTGATTTGATCTTGACGTACTCTGATATCTCAGTGACGTATCTGTTTAGTGCGAGTTAAAGAGCAGTTGTGCATTCGCTATGAGCCGTGGGACCATAAAACCAGTCATCTCGAAAGATTAAAGTTCAATGAAATTAGAGTCATGATCAGAAGGATACTGCAGTTCCTCTATGGCCTTGTTGTCAATAGTTCCTCGGCTGTTCAGCACCAGAGTGCTACTCAGAAGAACGGCCAGAGAGAAGATCTTGGTGTCATGCTTCGAGTCCCCCTGAGGATAGCATGTGTTGATTTGACATGAGACCACAACCCATAATAGAAGACACATGATGTCTAACATTTTATTGAATGATGCTCTCAAGTTCATTTCTCCATCTTTAGCCTCCTTGTTCTATTGTCCGACTCCCATTCCGGAAGACGCGGGTTCGAGGCCCTCTCAGAGCGGGTTAAGTAGGACCCGGGTAGAGGGGTTTCATTGGTGCCGTGACCCGGATGGGAGTGAGGTTTAGGGGGGTGAGTGTAACGGAGGCCACCTAGTAGTTGCTGTGCGAGTTGCTGTAGTTGCTGTGCATTTAGCCTCTGTGTTAGAGCATCCACCTCCCACGCCGGAAGACCTGGGTTCGAGGCCCGCTCGGAACGGGTTGAGTAGGACCCGGGTAGAGGGGTTACACATGGATGCCAGAAGGGGTCAGACCTTTTTTTATTTTTAATGTGGGCCGGTCAGTTCTCTTTTTAATATATACAAATACATTTTTTGTTTTTTTACAAATAAATTGTTCGTTCGTGGGTCTTAATTGCTAGCACGATTTCAATACACTTATAATAATAATAATAATAATAAATGTTAAGCATTTGGCCCAGTCGGCAACAGCCGGCCTGGTCCTGAGTTGGGCCGACTGACCCGCCCCCTTTAGTTACTGTTGCCATGTATGTCCGACAAGCCATGCCACTCCCACCACACACATCATGTTCTCTCAGAGTGAAAAATACGTCGAGGAGCAAAGCGTCGACACATGAGAGTGCAGGTCACTTTGATATGAAACAAAGTCTTTTTATAGCAATTTTTTATAGCAAAGCTTTTTATAGCAATTTGAAAAATAAACACCGTTTTGTGGCTCTTGACAGATCAGTTCAAGCGGCTCGTGACACCAACATTAATCTAATAATTCCTCTAACTGCTTTGTCAGATATAAATGTGGGTACGGCATTATGATTGGTTAGATCGCTTGTCAATCAAACTCCCTGCGAAGTGTCAATCAAGCACGTCATCAGACAGAGAATGCAACAACCTTATTGTCAGTAAAAGGTAGATAATGGACCGTGGAAAAAAAAAACAAAAAAAACAGTAAAAGTGGTGGAGAAAAAGTTTGAGAAAGCCATGCTTACCTCTAATGAGTTTTACATATTTTTCTACATTATATTAAACAGCTGTAAGCTCAGCGCACAACCCCCATATATTTCAAAATGTCATTGTGATAATTGGTTACAAGCGTTCGCTAGCCTGTTACTGAATTACATGACTGAAATACCAGCAGATAAAGTGGGATTTAGATGTCTCACAATATAATCAAAAACATATAGCAACCCACCAGGTGAGAAAAGTACACTCCCATAATGTAGTTAAAGTGCTCTATTTTCACGCACTAATTTTGTGCTGAATATAAAATATTCTTCTTTAGTATTTCTTAAGGTCATCTTTAAGAACATCGAGGTGTAACTTTACTGAACTGTGCTATTTTGAGACTCTAAAATGTGCCTTTAATATACAATCTGTAACTTGTAGGTTCAAGCGTACTACAAGAGGTCAATATATATGTCGTCGATACTTTGACAGTTTCATCAAATAGTATCTAGTTTGGCAGTCACCTTGTCCACGTCTCCGAGTCCCTCAGTGTCCAGCAGCACGAGAGTAGTTCCTGCTTTAGTGGGGTGAGGCACACACCACATCCAGATGCCCTTCGTCTTGGACTCGATGGTGCTGCCCAACGCAAACCCTGATCAATTCAGACATACAAAAATGACTTGTATGCATGGAACTGCATGATGTTACCGTTAAGCTTTTGGATTGCATGTAAAGCTCTAACCGGTTTGTTGTCCCGCGAGGCGGTTCATCAGGTAGGACTTCCCGGTGCGGTACAGACCCACCACGGCCACCACCACCACCGGCTCCTGGATCTGCTGAAGGATCTGTAGAGCCGACTGCTCCACACACATCTTCCCATCTGACTCCGTGCCAATCAAACACACTGGTTTGTCCATGATCACTGGAGAATACAGTGGACGAAAGTAACTGCAGTGTACTAGAGATAAAAAGTTAACATGGGTTGAGAAATAATCCAGTGTGTAACAAAGGGATCCACTGGACGCGAGTTTACGAACATTAATCCAAAGACCGGACTGGACTTGACCATAAACAGGAACAACATAGACTCACCAACAGTGATTACAGGGCATACAATCCACAAACATCAACAAGGAACAATGGAAACACGAGGGTTTAAATAGACAGACTTATTACAAACAAGAAACACGTGTGAACAATGATTAAACCCGTGAACCAATCAGAACACGACATGACACATGACGAGGAACACATGGATAAACAAACAAGACACATGAACATGAAACTTGAAACTACGAACATGAACAAAACAAAAGCTAGACAGTGATTCTACAGTAAACAATAAAATAATTCCTCAGATGAGCAGCTTTTGCTTTTTCTGTTTAGGGAAGTGTTCAAGCGTTTCTCTTGTCATCTAAACAATAAAAACACATCGTTCAACACATACACACATTCACCACAAACTACACAAGAACACTGAACGAGACGCATGTAAGTTTTGTTTGTGTTCAACGACCGTATCAGTTTAAATTCAAACTCAATAACCTTACTGGGTTTAGTTGATGAACAAAGTCATTTTAAAGTTTATCAAGACGTGTCAGGGTGTAGAGATCACACACACACACACACTCATTTATGTTTGGCTTACGGTGACTCTCCACAGCTTTTATGCTGAGCTAATGATATTTTCTATCCATTGTAATCCTCATGTAACCCGTGGATGAAGTAATGTCACACTTACCGTTTTGCTGTGCTTAACTTCAGTGGCTCGATCTGAGTTGTATACAAGTTGAAGCTTCCTGACATCCGATCAGGATGTCTTAGACACTCCTTTAGCTCCAGTCTCTTAAAGCTGATTGGTCTAGAGTAAGTTCAGGGATTCCCCTGGTCTCTCAGTAACTCTGGATATTCCATGTGGCTGACTTACATCCCCTTTTATTGACTGAGCAAATAGAAATGTGCAGAAACTCTTGCTTTCACTTTCAAAATCAGCAACTGGGTTAGCAGATAAAAGAAACTTGGGATTCTTCCCAGAATGTGCGACCACATTGTCATTGTTAATCTTCACTGGAAATTCCCAACAATGTCTGACTTTCTCCTGGGTATCAGACATGATGAAAGGACTGAGACTCAATCAGTGTGTGACACTAACAATACAAAGGTCAAGTGTTCAACGTCCAGGAAGGTTTTTACTCAAGTATGTTCTACCAGAAAAGTTAGTTTGAATAAAGAGTAAATGACTATTAAATTACTGCATTAAAAGCCTTAAGGCAAATAACAGACATTGCAAGATAAATAAAACCATATAACCTTGTGTCTTCAACATTCACATGGAAAGATACCAGATTATAACGTCTCTGAAATAGCAGACTCCTATCATCATCTCACATGCTGAACTTAGAGGTTGATAGATCCATGATCAATAATGGTCTCAAGATGGCAGAACATTTTAATGTGTTTTATGGTCAAAAGAAGGGCGTTACTTTGACCTACCTAAGCATTGCTATAGATCATGTCACCTTTTCATGGAAACGGTATTCCCTGGTGGCTGTGGCTCTTTCAGCAGGATAATGCTCCTGACGCAAAGCAAAAATAGTTCATCAATGGTTTGAGGAGCACACGAGTTTGAGGTGTTGACTTGGTGTCCAGATTCCCAGGATCTCAATCCAACAGAGCATCTGTGGGATGTGCCGAACAAACAAGTCCACCTCGCATCTTACAGGACTTAAAGGATCTGCTGCGAACGTCTCGGTCCAGATAACACATCTCACCTTCAGAGATCTAATGCAGTCCATCGACGGGTCAGGGCTGTTCTGAGGATCCAACACAATATTAGGAAGGTGGTCATAATGTTATGCCTGATCAATGTATGCAGCAGCTATTTTAAATTCATTGTCAAAATGTCAAAAACAGTGTCATTCTATGGAAATGTCCATTTTTCTCTCCCTAACCTTTACTGAAACATTACACTTAAAAATCATGTTAGATTTGCAATTTCTTTGTATTTTAAAATGAATGTTATTTGAATAATTACGCCTTGTTGAACCATCAATATTTGTTTTTTTTTATGAATTACATAGAATTCCCCACAGTCATGTACAGACGGAAAGTGCTTTATTTTGAGGGCAAAAACACCATTAAAAATACAATAATGTGTTCATAACTATCAGATATATGATGTAAATGAAAAAGGTGGAATGAATACTATAAAATATTTAATGAAAGTAGTGGTCACTGGTGTTACCATTGAACAACAGCACATCACTTGACTTCTTTCTTCCTATTTCTTGAAGATTTATGAAGATAGGCCCATGGTATCTCCACTGTCTCTTTTCTCATTGATCTCATGATTTCATCTGAAGCTAGTAGTTATTAGGCTTGAGCCAAACAACGGTTCATTACTCAAAGCTTTTAACACAACGCAATAGCGACATCTGCTGGTCAGACTTGTCTTCATTTTCCTTTTATGCATCAGATGGGTCAGGAAGCACCAATTTCTTCAAACCACCTGTCCTGACCGCATGACATTTGAAGCTTCAAACAATCACGTCACTGATTCGAAACAAAAGAGTCATAAAGCTTCATGAAGCAGTGTTTTGATTTCAGCCATCACCAGATATTGTTGAAAGGTCGTTATTTTGTAATATTTATAATATTAAAGTCGAACCGCTGCACTCTGTTTTAAATATGTTTTAGTATCTTTCTGGCCGTTTGAAAGTGTAAATGATCTTCCTGTCGATAGAGACTCACTGAAGCATTGGATTTAATCAAAAATATCTTGAGTCCAGATGATATAAAATGATCATTTTCCACTCTTGCCTGTTTTAAGGTTAAATGCATCATGTGCCATAGACTAAATAGTTTAGGAAATTTTACTTAATTTATTCAGGTAGATTCCAACATAAAAACTTAATATGTGTGATATTGTTACCATAATTTTTAAAGTAGATTGAATGTGATATTTTTTACAAGAGGGCCACACTTGAAAATGCAGCAATATAATTTAAGACAAGAACAAACCGTGTGATGATTGAGAACATCTTGTATGAAAACACCACAGAAGAAACTTTAATTCTGCTTAGACGGTTTTGTATCTGACCTGTAAGTGTTCACTCTCATTTGTTATCTTCTGCAGAGGTTAAACTAATTATGTTTATAGTAGAGCTTGCTTTCAACTATAAGTGTGTCTTTGCTCACCTGTTTCTGATCCCTTCATCAGGTGTCACATGATGTAGATCAGCTGTACTGCCTCAAGTGACTGACAAAAAATAATAATTAAACTGACAGAGAAACATAAAATAGAAAATAGCCAGCAGGGAAATATATTTATATGATGATGATGATGATATAAGTATTTGAAAATAAGATTCATTTTCGACATTTTTTTCATATGTCTTCTGGAAGTGAGAGTTCATTTTATTTTGAGTGTGAAAAAATCCAAGCAGCAATTAAATATACAAATAAAAGATCAAGATAAAAAGGGTATGTTAAGTCCTAATATCTTATCTATTCATATATTATATACAGGGTCAGATGAGCAGTTGGCCCATACTCTAAAAACCTATTGAAATAAATCAAATGCCATTGTTAAAAACAACATAACACAGTTCTTGTTCAGTTTGAAGGAAATAAATTAATAAGCAGTTGTAATGTTCAAAAAGTTTCTCAAACGCTCCTTTAACCCCATCTCCTGTGGAGACCGGAACAGGACAGCATCCAAACGGAAGTTGGCGTTCCTCATGGCGGCGCTCATCGTTTACTCAGGGAAAAAAGGAAGATACTTGGAACGTTCTTAAAAGCGGAAGTCCCGAACATAAAACAAACTTTAGTCTGAAGTTACAAACGGTCTCTCAACTCAATCATTTATATAGTGAAATTCAACCGTTTACAAAATACACAAATACACATATCATATTTACTATTAAACAGAGTGTGTAGGCTTTTGCCATCCAAACGTATCTTTTGTTGTTGTTGTTGTTATAAACGTCATTGATGATTGCATTGAGTAAAAATTCACTAAAATGTGTTTATTTTCGGTCCTGACCAGGTAAGCGGTAAGTTTTTATAAAAATTAAATAATTATGTAAATGGTGGCTGTCATAAAACAGATTTATTCAATATTAAAGCACATCCAAATAAAATGAATCTGCAATAGCCTATAGTGCATATATTTATAAAAATTTGTAGCTGACTAACGAGTTTTTGGACAATGAGCAGCTTTTCTGAGGTAAATGAGACATTTTTATGATGAGCGACCCATGTGATCTATACAGTACAGTGACCTTTGACCTTACACAGAACGTACACAGAAGCATCACGTCCATTCAAACAGCACCTATCGTGCCCCCTCAGATTTCTGAGCCAACTGCTTTTTTAATGTAACTTCCAAAACAAACTTACTTATCAGCCGCTACTGTAAAAACACACAGCTTTTCATGAAATTTTGATGTGTTCACGTATGCGTGCCATTAACACCTAACAACCTACCCTTTGTTATTCCCTGGGATCATTCTCAATTTGCGGCAACGTGCAGTCATGCACAACATCATGTGAAGATTCATCGAATGCAAACTCCAGCCGAAGCACAGATGTTAGAGATGACGAAGCACTCACAATGATCTCTCCTTTCTTTTGACCTGATGGCGACAAGCCCACATCACAGATCCTTACAGAACAAAAAACAAGGAGGCACAACTTCCATTAATATTTTCCCACATAGACAACTACTATTGTACAACGTTTAGACACGACTATTTCTCGCTGCCTCCTGTAATATCACAGTGACATATTTGTGTTGATTTCCTCCCTCCATTACTTTGGACACATCATGGTATCCTTCCACCTCAATCTTTTCTGCAATCTTTTCACTACGTAGGAGGTCTTCCATAACTGTGGTACCACCCTCAACTTGAGGCTCAGGTTGAAGACATGCCCAGTGATCCCACACAGCTCATCTGCACAGGATTTCAGCAGCCTGGAGCTGATGCCATCTGGTCCAGCTGCCTTTCGTGCTTTGATCCTTCTCAGCTCTTTCCTCACCTGGGCCGATGTGAAGGTCAGGGGTGGGCTGAGGGGGTCGATGAGTCCATGGGACAGTGAGGAGTTGGTGAGATGTGCAGGGCCAGAGGTGTGAAGGGCTAGGGGGGCAGGGGATAACTGGTCAAACCGGTTGAAGTGGGGTGCTTTGAAGCCTGAGATGGTTTTTGGTCCTTCTGTACAGCTCTGAGCTCCTCTCTGTCCCCTGACCTGAAAGCTCTCTTCTTCTCCTTCAGCAGAGCTTTGATGTCAGAGGTGATCCACAGCTTATTGTTTGCAAAACACTATACCGTTTTGGAGGGCACAGTGTTTTCAAAACAAAAGTTGATATAGCATGTTACAGTGTCCGTGATTACATTGATGTCCTCCCCATGTGGGTCACTGAGCTCAGTCCACACAGTGGTGTTGAAGCAGTCCCTCAGAGCCTCCTCGCTCTCAGTAGTCCACCTCTTCACCACACGTTGCTCCACAGGCTGCCTGTGCACTACAGGTTTATATAAAGGCTATAGATGGACAATTGTGTGATCAGCTCTGCCAAGGGGAGGGAGGGGAGATGGAGAGTATGCCTCCTTGGAGTTGGCATAATTTAAGTCCAGAGTTTTATTGGTTCTGGTGGGACAGGTGATATACTGTATGAAAGTTGGCAACACAGAGGAGGTGGGTTGAGATCCATATGCAGTTATTGAAATAGATCAGTGTTAAACAGGCAAGGGTCAATAGCAATAGCAGAGGCAAACCATAAACATAAACAGGGATAGGCAAGAGTCAAGGCAGGCAGCAAACAAACAGAGTCCAGGCAGGCAGCAAAGGTTCATAAGAGAGGTAACAGTCCAAGGTCGTAATAGAATAGACAATCCACAATAGTAATGCTCAGAAATGATCGCCAGAAACTGATTAAGACTTCACGTGGAACAGTGGGTGAACGGGGTTTAAATAAGGAAGATGATTGAGAGCAGGTGTCGAGTAATCAGTCCCAGGTATGAGGGCTTTTGGGAAATGTAGTTCGGATAAATGTCAATACTCGGGTGAAGGCTCCCTCTGCCGGTCCGGAGGATGCGAAGAGGGAGCCTCATTCGTGACAGATACACAGATATTTGTTTTGAGGAAAAACACTTGAGATGCAAGTTGAAGCATGATGGTGCCCTTCCTAAAACATAAATACTAAGAATGAAGAAGAACAGCTTGAATTGTTTTCTTTTGTATTCATCTTAGATTTAAATGTTACACAGAAGATACATTGCCATTGTTATCATCATTGTTAGCCTCCCTTTTCAATACCTTGAGTCTGAAGGGCAAATAGAGTTTTGCACTTGCAAACCTTACATTTCAAATTGTGCGAATTTACTTTAATGCCATACTTTTAATTTGTCTTAGAGGAGCATATAGAAGGCAGACATTAACTGGAGAGAAACTGTGACAAATGAGGAACTAAATGTGTAATTACCTCATTATTTCTCTGTTACTTCTCTGAATATCAATTCTACTTAATTTCTTAACCACCCCCAATCACGCACACACTGGATTTGTTTTTACAAATAGCTTCTCTTTATTTGATGCTTACATTAACCTTATTTGTCACTGTTTATAATTAAGCAATGTCAAAAAACATGGTGCAATTGATAGATCATAGATCATTTACATCAGACTCACAAAACATGAATTTGAAGTGAAATTTAAATTTCCTAATCCATCATATCAAATATCTCTAAAGTTCATGTGAAGATAGAATGAGATCAATTGTATTGTTTTATTGTAAGGTTATACATCCATATATGCTGTGGTTGCATTATACTCTGTTTGATGATCGCAGAATTAAAGCATTTCACATGACACTACAGGCAGAGCGTCTTTCTGAAGAGTGTGCATTCATCTGCTGAATGGCCTCCATCTGTTCTTTGAGGTCCTGCATCATCATAGCCATAAACTCGTCATGACTCTTGTTGGAGTTCTCTAACATCTCTGCAAACTCTCTAGCTCTGTTTCTCTCAGCTTCAGCTTTCTGTCTCTTGAGCTCTTCCATCTCCTGGCTCATCCGGTCTGCCTTCTCCTGAAATCCCTTCTCCAACAGATCCGCCTGCTCCCTCAGTTTACTCTCCATGGCTCGCTCAGCCTCCTCTCTCTGGAGCCTCAGCTCCTCCTCCATCTTCACCTTCATCTGTCTCATCCTCTCTTCATTACTCCGTCTCTCTGCTTCTATCTTCTGTTTGAGTCGTCGATGCTTCTCCTCTTTCGCTTTGATTTCTTGCTCCAGGAGGGCTGCTTTCTCTATTTCCTCTGCTCATTCAAAGGAAACAGTTGCTTCAAAGACAAAGAAGCGATGCAAAACTACAAAATTGAACAGTCTATTTTGCTGTAAGACGGTATTTAGCTTTTTCAAAAACATATCTTGAATGTAACATTTGCTTAATGTAGCTATGGCCTTGATCTAAATTAAAACCATTAAAATAGAGCCAGATGAGTTACAAGTACTGATCTTGATCACATTGATCTTGATTCATAGTGATAATGGCATACACAGCCACTCTGGGCTGCAGTTGTTATTGCAGGCTGTAATTAAAACAGACCTTTACATCATCTTGTCCATGTCTCCGAGTCCTTCAGTGTCTCAGTAGTACTCTCACAAGTACCTAAAGCTTTGAGCACCTCTTACACAAGAGACCTGGTAAGAATATACAAACAGGGAAATTGGGATTTAAATGCTTAAGACTCTCACCCTTAATCTTTTTCTCCTTCTCAGTCAGTTCTTTGTCAGCCTGCAGAATTGCTTTGGAATCCACAGACTTCTGCTTCAGAAACTCCTCTAGGACCTCTTCAGCCTTTTGACATACAGAAAAAATGGTTAAATTTGAAGACGATCATATTTCTATAATGTGTAGTATGTGTAAAGAGGTGTAAAATAAGTGTAATAATAGACCTTGACTGTTTTATGGGCCTGGCTGTTGTAATTCTTCACAATGTCCTCCAGATCCTTGCAGAACAGATCATAGCCACCGGGTTTGGTATAGAAACCCTGCTTGAGTTTTTCCATCATTGGTGCAGAGAGAGATGACAAGAGATCCTCACATCGTCTCTTTGAAGCTTGCTCGTTTTGGCACAGGAATCCATCAAAGAGTTTCTTAATGTTTTCCTAAAAACACAACATGTTGAAACATATAACTCTCACAATGGCCAGAAGAGAGATTCATTTTTTAGTTGGTTGACCAGTGTTACTGGGTCATCAGTTCAACACATAATTACGGTGGCCGAGAGAGCTCAACGCGCTGCAAATAAGAAAACACATGCAAATAATAATAAAAAAAAACACATGCAAATAAAAAAAACACCAATATATTAAGAAATGTGATCATCATCATGTGCTGCAAATCCTCAAAAACACAAGCAAATACAGAAACGTGCTGCAAACACAAAAACGTGCTGCAAATCCTCACAACACATGCAAAAATACAAACGCGCTGCAAATAGCACAAACCACAACGGAAATGTTTCAAGAGGACCCCAGAAAGTGACGAAGACAACACATGTGTTGTCAAACTGATGATCACGTCTTCTTAATTTGTTGGTGTCTTTTTTATTTGCATGTGTTTTCTTATTTGCAGCGCGTTGAGCTCTCTCAGCCACCGTACATAATCCTAAATTAACTGAAACTGGAAATCTGTGTAGAGATTCGGTCTACCTCTAGAGATTTCAGGTGCTCCCCATCAGTGTCCCTGAAGGAACGCTTCATGAAGGTTTGTGTCACCATCTTGCTGAGACGTTGGTGTTCTGAGGACACATGCTTCAGTTCCAGAGGGAAGGAGTCCTTCAGATTCTCCATTACCCTCTGGTAAACCTCAAGCCCCTCCTTCACTGCAGCCTCATTCTCAATCATAGCCATAGCAATCACAGCATTCTCCAGACACGGCACAGCCCCACTGGAGATGGTGTCCACGTATGTTTTCGTCAAATGACTCAGAACTTCAGAGAAGAGATTAAAATGTTATGGAGAATGTAGTGGTATCATCTGTAAGTACATGCAAACTCCTCAGATTTAATTTTGAATCACCTCTGCCAGTGACTATTATTCCATCTTTCAGCTTCTTCACGTGGCTTTCTTTAAAGACAAACTTGCAGAAACGATCTGTGACCTCCAGGAAGTCAGAGGAAAGGTCAGCAGGATCCAAACTCTCCAAATGAGACTCATTCTCTGGGGTGGTTGGAAACGGGAAAGTGAAGCACGTCCTGGAAGGGAAGAATTTTTGAATGCACTCCCTGGGCAAGTTGTACTCCATCACTTTTTTTGATGAGCCTAAAACAAATGAGCACATGCTGAAGATCCTCTGAATTCAAATATTATTAAACAATAAGTATTACCTGAACAAACTTTGAAATTTAAGAATTTAATACAATAGATCTTTTGACAAACCTGTTGAAAAAAAACTAGTCACACAAACTCGTGATTCTGAGGACTCTTGAAAAATCTTTTACAATTGTTAAATTACCATGTTTCAGCTTCAGAGCAAACTCTAGGTACTCATTTTCTGTTGCATCTTTGCCATCGATCTTTCGTTCAAGTGTGAAGTCCCTCACAGCCCAGATGAAACTAGGGAAGAACTTCACAAACTCGATTGAATCGTCAGCATCCTCATCTGGTGATTTGACCTTAATGTACTCTGTTAGTTCAGTGACATATCTGACAGTTTGTTCAGGCATGAACACAATGTGACAGTCAAACAACAACCAATGATGTATTTGTGGTGTTGTGCTCTCAGAGCGCAATTAGAATACCATTTACAGTGCTAAAGAGTCGACTACACCACCCCAGAAATGGGCCAGGGACCCACCGATACTTCAAGTGCAAAACCTGCGTCACCTAACGATTACACTCTTGAGTGCAATCTCAGATTAAATAAGAACATATAAAAAACCTTCAAAACAAAACGCCCAGCACTGATGCAAACATGAACACTTTAAAAAAAGACAGTTATTGCTTAAGAAAAAAAGCTGGTTCCTTGTCACTAAGTGCTGATGAGGGATTGTTCATTCCATCCACTGGAAGTAGCGAGAGTCCTAAACTTCAGAGCATATTCAGTAACAGACATAGGACCTTGACGCAGGTGATATAATTGTTCACCATACGAGGAATCACCAGTAGGTTTGCCAAAAACTTCATGGAAATGTTTTATGAAAGCTGAGAGAGATTGGGTAACAGTACCTTGCAGATTCCAGATGGTTTCGGCCCATTGTAGCGCTCTGCAAGACAGAGCAATTTTTGTTGATGTCTTACTGGGATCATTCCAGCACCCAAAAGACAAAATACACAGGTCCACCAGCAACAGTGTGCAAAATATACCTTATACTGGTGACCTGGGGTGATATAATTAAAATAGATTGGCTAACTGTAGTCTAAAACGTGTGTAAGACTCCAATAAAATTATTAGGTAATTATTCCCTCACCAATAAATCTCTCAACGAGTAAAACGGGTTGTGTCTATATTATGATAGATTACACAACATTATAATATTATCAAAGAACGGAACAATCCAAGATCATGCCAAATCGTCATCAGTCAAATCCATATAATTAGTTACCGATGTACAAAGAATGGACCCCAGCAATGCTGGATTTTTTAGCAGGGGAAAACATTAGCTAAATTTGTTCTCGTTTATGAAACACTTTTGGATAAAAACATCAGCTAAATGGCATGATCGTTGTCTAGATTGTCAGAAGGATACTGCAGCTCCTCTACAGCCCTGTTGTCAATTGTCCCTCGACTGTTGAAGACCAGAGTGCTGCTCAGTAACACAGCCAGAGAGAAGATGTTGGTGTCATGCTTTGAGTCTCCCTGAGAAAGAGAAAGACAATCATGGAGTTAGAAAAACTGGAGATTACTCTCAAAGAAAGTTGCTCGACTTTTAACAGCCTTGAATCAATGCAAAGTAGTCTTTAAGTAAAGGTGTTGCATCATTTATTTGTTTTGAGAAAGTGCATGGTAGTTAGGAAAGTGCATTCACCTCCTCCTATTTATCATGCTGAATATGATATTATTTCTGAATAAGGGTTTCTCTCCTCTGAAAGTGAGAATATTCTTGGACCCTTAAAACTTCTTGTGATGTTTGATGTTACTTTTTTGTAGTGTTTCAGTTCTTTGGTTTTTATGTCACCTTGTCCACGTCTCCGAGTCCCTCAGTGTCCAGCAGCACCAGAGTAGTTCCTGCTTTAGTGGGGTGAGGCACACACCACATCCAGATGCCCTTCGTCTTGGACTCGATGGTGCTGCCCAACGCAAACCCTGATAAAGCCACACCAAATACAAAACACAATGACTTGTATGCATGGAACTGCATAATATTTCTCTTAAGCTTTTGGATGGTATAAGGACGGCATGTAAAGCTCTAACCGGTTTGTTGTCCTGCGAGGCGGTTCATCAGGTAGGACTTCCCGGTGCGGTACAGACCCACCACGGCCACCACCACCACCGGCTCCTGGATCTGCTGCAGGATCTGTAGAGCTGACTGCTCCACACACAGCTTCCCATTTGACGCCGTGCCAATCAAACACACTGGTTTGTCCATGATCACTGGAGAATACATCTGTCAAACATTTAAAATCCTTTAAGTAACTGCAGTGTACTAGAAGTAAAAGTTGAGAGAAATATTGCAAAGGCTAATTCCAAATCATCTGTTGTCATCTGTTGCCTTTGACACCGTGAATCATCAAATTCTTCTGTCCACCCTCTCATCACTTGGCATCTCAAGTACTGCATTTCAATGGTTTAAGTCCTTTCTCACAGGTAGGTCTTTCAGAGTCTCCTGGGGAGGAGAGGTATCCAAACCTCATGAACTGATCACTGGGGTTCCTCAGGGTTCAGTTCTTGGACCCCTCCTGTTCTCCATATACACTACATCACTGGGTCACATCATACAGGCGCATGGTTTCTCCTACCACTGCTATGCTGATGACACACAACTCTACCTGTCCTTCCAACCAGATGATTCCACAGTAGCTGCATGGATCTCAAGCCATCTGGCAGACATCTCCACGTGGATGGAAGAACATCACCTGCAGCTCAGCCTGGCAAAGACTGAGCTTTTAGTCTTTCCTTCCACTCCAATTCTACAACATGATTTCAACATCCAGTTAGGTACATTAGTAATTACCCCATCAAATTCAGCCAGAAATCTTGGAGTTATCCTTGATGACCAACTGACCTTCAGAGACCACGTTACAAAGACATTAGGAAAATCAGGCCTTTTCTAACTGAGCATGCAACACAACTTCTCGTCCAGACCCTGGTCATTTCTAGGCTTGATTACTATGCCCTTTTGGCTGGACTGCTGTCATGTGCAATCAAACCTCTTCAAATGATCCAGAAAGCTGCAGCACATCTTAACTTTAACGAGCCCAAGAGAGCCCATGTCACCCCTCTCTGCACTGGCTACCACTTGATGCTCGCGTCAAGTTCAAGGCGCTGATGCTTACAGATCCACCACAGGTTCTGCACCTCCTACCTCCACTTACTGTTACAAGTCTACGTCCCTACCAGAAGCCTGCGATCACTAAAGGAGCGAAGGCTTGTGGTACCATCACAGAGAGGTACAAAATCACTCTCCAGAACATTATCATCCACTGTTCCAACTTGTTGTGGGCACTTCCTGTGTCTATTTGCCTCTTCATTTGGATAAAACTCAAATGAATAAATGTACTACAGTAACTTCATGTAACATATGTAACAATGATGTATGTCATTCTTTTTGTTTACACTCTTCTGATGGTTTTCTGATTTCTTTTTCTGCAGATTGTATAGCGATATGACCCAGCACCCAAAATACCACCAAACCACTCCAAATCGAACTCCAGTCTTCGTGAAAAATCGCACCGGAAAGGCGCACCGGAATCTAATCCAAAATCAATGTCCTTCTTATTCCTCCATTCCTCCCAGTACAGGATTGGATGCAATTGTAAATATTCACTTACATTTGAAGGGAGTAATTTCTAATGTATATTCCACTTATTAAAATATTAATCTCAACAAAATCCGTGCTAACTGGACTAAGGATTTGGCTGTGGATATTATTGTGTCATTTTAGGAGGTAATAACGGCGCATGCAGGCAAGGATGACACACACACACACACACACACACACACACACACACACTTAACGTGACTGCATTGTTTACTCACGTGTCAGAGAGGTAACACCGGGACATTTCCAGAAACACATGCAACAACATGCATCATGGGAAATAGTTAAATAACAGTGTTAACAAACAGTCTTGAAGAGTGAACGTGTGTTCGTGATCAGGTTTAATTCAGTTCAAGGTTCTCCAGAGATTATATTACAGCATGGTTAGCCTGTCCAATACATACGCAAATGTAGTAGACACATGTGAGCACATGTTGGTTCATATATTTTGGGCTTGCCCTTGTTTGATTACTGGACAACTATATTTAAAATTTTATCTGAGGCATATATTAAGGATATTAGGCCTAGTTTTGAAATGGCTATTTTTGGAGTACCTAAGCAAGGTATGGTCATGCACAAAAATTTTCAAGACGCTTGTGCTTTTGGATGTCTTTTGGCTCGGAGAAGAATATTAATTGATTGGAAATCAAATAAACCACCTTTAGTTTCAGTCTGGTTTAGTGATCTGATGCTGTTTTTGAAATTGGAGAGAATTATATATTCTCTTAGAGGATCCACCAAACATTTTTATTCAATATGAACTCCAATGATCTCATACTTTGAAAAAGGCTTAACTCTTCCCCCAAATTAAAATTAACAATTTAAAAGGCCTGTGCACATAAGAACGCATAACGCTAACGTATGTGGGCTAACAACGATATCAATTATTTCTTCAATGTTTGTAATTTCAGAACTTTGTGATTCTGTTTTTTTTTTTTATTTTGTTGTTAATTATTAGTTTATTCATTGCTGGATTTTTTCTTTTGATTGTAAAAGCGTTGTTAATTATTTATGAATGTGATAAATTACTGTTCTTCCTTCAATAAAAATATGAAAAAGCAAAAATCCTTGCACAGGAAACAAAAACTTTGAAGAAATGATGTACGACCCATCAAATCACAGAGATGCAGATTTGCACGGGACTAATATTATCACAGGACCTCGGTGTTTGGCGAATTATGGTAGGTCGTTTGCAGGGGAATTTTTACTTTAAAAATTACAGACACGGCCGATTCACACGGGATTAAGATCACAGACTACCTCCAGAATTATTACAAATGACTAGAGGTCACCAGGTAATACTAGTCATGTGCGAATAGGTGTTTATACATATATAAATATATATAAACATACCAATAAATCCCACATCATTCAAAACATAGATCCACACTCACATAATGAACACATTCACACATTCACCACAAATTGCACAAGAACACTGAATGAGTCACATAAAAATGCTGTAAGCTTTGTTTTGTTTTTCCCCATCTACCATATCAGCCCAAATTCAAACTCCTTTTAGTTTAGAGGGTTTAGTCGATGAAAAAAGTCATTTTGAGGTTGTAGCAGGACACGGACCTAAAGTTCATCAAGACATGTCAGGGTGAAGAGTTCACACACACACACATATATTGTTTATGGCGACTCTGTATGCGTAATAGCTTTTATGCTGAGTTAATGATATTTTCTATGCTTTGTAATACCCATGTAACCCACGGATGAAGGAAAGTCACTTACCTTTTAGCTTTACTTAACTTGAGTAGCTCGATCTGAGTTGTATGCATGTTATAGCTTCCTGTTATCATATGTGGACATCTTAGACACTCCTTCAGGTTCAGCCCCTCAAAGCTAAATATGCACAGAGAAAGATCTCTCAGTAACTCTGGTTATTTCCTGTGGCGGACTTACATCCGCTTTTATCAGAAAAATTAGCTACTGTAATATGTGTTAGCAGAAACAAGACACATGAAGTCTTCCTAGAATGTACAACCACATTGTCATCATTAATCTGTGGTGTGTGTGTGTTATCTTTACTTTTATTTTGTCTGATGAAATACACTGGAAATCATCATGAAAAGATTGGGGGAAAATATGTTTATCTGTGTCTTAATCAGTAGTGTGTGACGCTACACGTTATAAAATATGCATAAAGAATCATTTTACTGCTGCTTTGTAATTGTGCTTTTTTGATTTTTGATGCTTATGCATTTGATGTACCCTATATGGTTTGTTTCTGGAGTATATTATTTTGGGGATTTTTCTTTGTATATACATGTTGCAATTAACTTGTTGCAATGATATACATTAATATATTTGTAAATTAGTTTATATTTTCTTCTTTAATTTTACAATTAGTTCCTTTTTGTATCAAATAGGTGGAGGCTTTAAATAACCCCTTCTAGGTTTTCTGCCTCTCCCTGCACAGTATATGGATGGTGCTGTATATATTTGTGCAAATAAACTAAACCAAACCAAACCAAACCAAACCAAAGGGGTTCAGTGTCCAGGAAACTGTTTTACCAAACTTTCTACCATAGAAATGTATTCAGTAAGTTTACTGTTCAAAAAAACTGATTGCATAAATACAAATACAAATACATTTGCTTTGATACAAATAATAGGCATTGCAAGACCAACAACTCCACATAACTGTTATGGAACACAGACTAACAGAGATAGATAATGAAAGATAGTTTTTATCAAACACACCAGGATCGGAACAAACAGGTAATGAACAGTTCTTTGAATGGAATGTAGATGAATGGATATACTGAGATTATCCATGAAGACACAAAGTTATTGTCAGAGATCGGTCAGGCTCTGTCATCAACCAGTCACAGCGAGCACCGTCACCAGAGTACTGATCACCGCACCTTTTCCTCATCACAGATTGTTGGCTAGACTAGGTCACAAGTCAGACCGGGTTAGCCTCTCTGGTGGCTCTGGGGGTTGACATTGTGTCCTCCTAAATGTGACTGGCCAGGGCTCCTTTTGGCGCCTGGCCATATTCCCTTAAAAGAAACCCTTCCCAGTGAAGATGCTGGTTCCAAGCCCTTTAGCAGCCTTTGACAAGTCCTTCTGGGTACTTTATGCAGGCACTTTTTCATTGAAGCATACAGTGTGTGGCCAGAAGGGGGAGTGGTTCTGGCATCTCAGTTGGAACTGGAACTGCCATTATTGTGCTTAGTGTCAGCCATTTTTCAGCATGCACTCCCCTCAGCATGGCACTGTGGGTATTTCGTTCCCCAAAGTGTCTCAGGACACAGTGCGAGTTCCCTTTCGAAAGGGAATGTCCGGGTTACGACTTTAACCCTGGTTCCCTGAGAAGAGGAAATGAGACACTGCGTCTTGCAGCCATGCCTTAAAACAAATAATGATCATAATTTATATTTAAATATAACCTGGATGATCCATGACTGTTTGTTTGTTTTTGTGGTGGATGTTCTTGAGTCCCTTGTTTGTCCTGAGCAGTTCAACTGACAATTTTCTTGAAAAAAATCCTTCAGGTCCTGGAAATTCGTTGGTTTTCCAGAATCTTTTGCAAATTTGAACCCTTTCCAACAATGACTGTATGATGTTGAGATCCCTCTTTTCACACTGAGGACAACTTGGGTATTTTGGATTTTTTGAAAAACCTACTTTTGCAAACTAGTCCTAGGTTTTTGACCCGATCAGAGCCAAACCAGTGCAGGATTCTTTGGAGTCTGATCATCAATAGTTTTCAAATAAAGTTGAAATTCCGATTCACAGTCCTTAAGGGCTGTCCCAATTCATGAATCAGCTGTCTCATTTCTGCTGTGAGTGTGTGAGTGTCTGTGTGTGGGTGTGGTTACTCGTTGGGTTGATTAGTGTCGCCAGCTGTGCTCAATTCCCGTTCCCTTTATATGTGCAGTCATTTTCATCTCTTGTTGTCAGATCGTTGTGGCTTCCCAAGTGTCGTGTCCTGTGCCCGTGTTCTCCTCGTGTGGATTCCTGTCTTCATGGATTCTCTTCTTTGTGTTTCACGCGGTTTGGACTGTTTATTGTTTTCCTGGTTCCTGAGCACATTGATCTACGCACGCCATTCCCGGGTTGCCCATTGAAGTCCCTGCGTCATCTCACCACCTGAGTGTTTGTTCCCCGACCTGTATTCATCTGACCAGCTAAATAAATATACATATTTTACTTGCAATTGCATCCGTCTTTGTTTCACTACAAGGGCCCCCAAAACATTCAAAGTGGGTGGAGCCACTTTTACTAAAATGGCTATAATTCATGAACGGAATGAGATCTTTTCACCAAACTCGGCACACTATGTCAGCACTCATTCTGTGGTCACGTGAAAATGGATGCGGAAACTGGACACTTGGTGGTGCTACAACAGGAAAAAAACATGAAAATAGCTATAACTACTCCACCATTAGTCTGATCGACTTGAAAATTGGCATTCAGTGTCTTCATCCAAGGGGCCATGACCATCTATGAGGACATTGATGCATCTAAAGAAAAACACAGAAGTTTGAGCAGCTATCAGACAAGGTTAACAGAGGCCAATCAGAACGAAACTCGCTGGGCCTGTTTGACTCAGGGCCCAAGAGGCCTGTGAGAAATTCTAAAGAAATCGGCCACCGGGGGCACCTTCACATTTTACACATGCGTAAAGGATTATGTATCAAACAATTTTGTCGTGCGCGCCAACAACATACCACATTGTAAAACTCCTTGCCTCTAGGACCACTGCTGTCCACCAAATCGTACGTTAAATATCGGAGATTATTTCAAAAAACAACTTTAGCGAACTAGTCCTAGGTTTTTTGCTAAACCGCGAAAACTGTTAAAAAGCTTTATAAACTATATTGGCTGTAATGTACTTAAAGGCCTTACAACGCTTGAACTTCGATAATTGCTGCTTGCAGCTATATTTTCTTTTTAGAGCTCCTTTACAGCTGAATTAAACTGTTTAGATCATTGATTATTTTCCTCTTTATCCCTGTAAAGCTGCTTTGAAACAATCTGCAGTGTATAAAGTGCCATATATTTAGAGGTGACTTGACTTTTGCAGAAATTGAGAAAGTGTGAAAGAGAATGTTTTTCTTTTAATAATTTACATTGTTGTGGTTTAAAAAGTGTGTTAATAAATGTTAATATTTTAGTGTATTTGTTTACTTTTAACACATGTTTATGTTAAAGTGTATTTGTTAATTTTACAATAAAAATCCGTAATCTTAATTAATCTTTTTTAAATGGTTGAATTTGTGTTTCACTGCCAGTTTCTAGTACACATCTGGTCCGGGGACCAAGCTGACTAACAGCCAGATCTGTCATACAGTGGTTGTACCCGATCTGGGCACATAAAGCAATTTGTCAGTTTCCAGTGTTCTGGTCAGATCTGGGCGTATCAATAAATGAGTCATTTTTCAGTGTGTGGATCAGTTTTGGTCTGGGGACCAAACACGGAAGCTGATTTGCTGCAATATACGTTGCATGTTGGTCTCATTTGTAGTCATAATACAGAACACAATACTTCAGCAAATTTAAGACTTTTTAAGGTTTTTTTTTTTTTCTTCTTAAGACCCCTGAACATATTTTGAACACCGCAACACTGAGGTCTCTTTTCAGACCATTTCCCTTTCTGAACTTTAAAACAAACTATATGTGAAAACATCCAAAAAAGGATCCGAGTCCTCTTTAAAAGAACTCAACTCACCAGACTCCTTTCAACGGACCAAGAAGTGACTATGTTCTCTTCACATTCATACTGTCCCTTTCGCTGAGGACTGTGATTTTAGACCTCTTTGTGTTCAAACTGTTGCTTTTTAGAACAGTCCAGTCCAGTGTTTGATGGCTTGCCCCAATAGCCTTCAAAAATTGATCCCATTCACTTACATTGTATGTGCCTCACTAACTAAGACATTTTTTGGGAATATTATTATTATTATTATTATTATTATTGTAAAACGACACTGCTACAAATGCTGTTGAATGAGCTTAACTCTGTTGATTATCTTTGGCACAAAAATAGAAATTTTATTGAGGACATCCATATTATTGCACTATATCACACATCCACCTGTGTAAATAACATTTATTTATTTATTAATGAATTGTTTTCCTTTCCATGTTTTTTTAATTACAGAAGGCAATGATAACATAAGCATAGAAAAACAACGACAGGACAAATACAGTAAAAAAAGATGCAGTAGTTACAGTTGGTAAACCTAAAAGCAGCACTGAAGTAAGAAATGGAATAATTGAATTAAACAATAAAACTGCATATTATTTAGCAGATTCTTAGACAGTAATGCATGGATCCAATATACTGCTACAAATACACAACTTATTTCCCTGATGTTTACGCTCACTTAAGAAAAAACCAACAGTTTATGTGAACAATGTGTGTTTCTGACACTTTAAACACAATAAGACGCTAAAGAGAATTTAGTTTAGTACACACGCTTTGATGGCTGGCTTTCTGTGCATGCGCTTTCGGATTGTGGGCTCGTTAAACCGTATCCACCTTATTCCTGACAAGCCTACTGCATTTTGAATTATGGAAACACTTCGGGTTTGGGAAAAGACTGAAAAATATGTGATCATTTCAAATCATTCGGTTGCCCTACAAATAAAGGTCATCAATCATTTCACTGAATGAACTGTCCTTTTTCTTAATGTAATATTTTCAGACATCACGAGAATAAGGTAACGTTTGGTATTTAACGAGACAAATTACAAAAAGAATATCTATGGCAAGAGTTCTTTTCAGTTGCTACATTCTTTTCCTCATGATTATTTTCTTTTTTCCCTTTATATTCCAATGTAATAGTTTGAAAAAGGACAACATATAGTGCATATACTATACCCGATTTAATTTATGATAATTTACATAAAAAATTCACTGGAATGCACAAAGAATCTCTCATTTTTCTCCTCAAATCCTCACACCTCTTGCCAGTTTTGCATTCATAGGGAAAATACAATTTATTATCTTTCAAAATGACAGAAATCACTTTGAAATAGTATCATGCCATGCTGAAGTTAATGAACATTTATGATCAAGTCCGCATACATTATATGTACATATAATAATACAAATATATATATTACTAAAGTGATTTTTAACCTGTCCGTTATTGCTGTGGAAAGAATCAAACTTTTGGGGTTATTCATTGTCTGCTGAAAGTATCTTATGCTTTTACACTTTTAAATGTTCTTTCAAAGTTCGATGGTGTCACCATGATGTCCTGTATTGTCTGCAACTGTTCTCGTTAGTCCCTGATTTGTTTATCTTCCTCCACCTGTGCCTGTTTAGCTCCCTCATTACTCTGTGTATTTATACTCCTTGTTCTGTGCATCCTGTGTTGGTTATTGAATGTGGTCACGCTGTTTGCTACCTGTTAATCACCAGTAAACTTTAATGTTGTTTGTATCCTGCATCCCTTGTCTTCTTTACATGGTAGAACCATGACAGATGGTTGAAGGGTGAGAAGAAGAATGTCATCTCATTGTTTACAAAAAACGTATTATTGCATTCATACAGTGAGCCTTTTGCCATAATTGTTTACAGCTTAACAGAAGTTACACCCATAATTCGCATGGCATAGGACTAAGGGGATATCAAAAATTTTAAACTGGCAAGGCATGCAGCCATGTCTCTCTTATGTTTGGAAGAGGTTGAAATGACGTGAATGAATAAGAGAATTGTAGAAGGTTTGTATGGAGGCATCTGATGACCAAACTACATTCGAAGTCACGAATAGAAAAATTAAGTGAGCCCCGACTGATTTGTGTTCATAATGAACATTTTTAGATAGCTGAAGTCGGAGATCGTTTGGAGTGTATACATATGGGCCAAAAATCACACGAACCGTTGCGAGAGCCCTGAAAAAGACCAAGTGTGAAAACACCCTAAGACGTTCAGCCTATGAAGTTTTCCCTGATAAGTCAAATCTGGCTGAAATCTAATCAATCTGATGTTTATCAAAGCTAAAATAGAAAAATAGAAAAGAATATAATCATTTAGACAGTGGTTACATTGTTATTGGTATCAGGCTTATTTTGGAATTTAATATTCCAAAGGTTATTTAATACAGAAACATATTTAATCGGTAATCAGTGATCAGCTACCAAACATTACCATTCAGAATTGACAAAAGGCAGAACTTAACTAGTAATTATGACTGAACGCAGTGAGCTACATCTCTCAACACCTTTCACTGTAATGAACAGGAGGATGGAGATGCGGGTCTGGGTCTGTTGTTGATGGCTTGCATCTGCTGTCTATGCTGTTGCCTCAGCACCTCCATGTTCTGTTCATTTCTTCGCTGTTGATCCGATATCATCTGTGCAAACCATCTCGACATGGTCTCCTCTACACCTGCATTCTTTCTCTTCAACTCGTCTATCTCCCAGGTCATCCTGTTAGCCTTCTCCTGAAAGCCCTTCTCCATCAGGGCAGTCTGCTCCCTCAGTTTACTCTCCATCGCTCGCTTCATCTCCTGTTGCTGGCGGGACATCTCCTTTTCCATCATTTCTTTCAGCTGTCTCAGCTTCTCTTCATTATTCCGTCGTTCAGTCACCATCTTCTCCTCCAGTTGACGCTGCCTCTCTTCCTGGGCTTTATTTGCCTGTTCCAGAAACACTACCCTCTCTCTCTCCTCTGGTCAGCCAAAAAAAAAAGGAAAAGAAAAGTGATTGAAGAAAACAGGGGAATAAAAGATGGGAGACAAAATCCAAGGCAACAAACGTGGGATGGGGTTTAACCAGTGCTGTCAAAATTAGCGTGTTACTAAATGTGATTCATTTTGTCCAGTTTAACGCTTTAAAAATATTTAACACAATTAACGCACATCCATTTTTTCTGTCATCCTTTGGCTAGCGTTACATTATTTGAACAGGCTCATATTCGTGCAAAAGCTTTCAAATATTCAAGCACGACCAGACAAAAGAGGACGTGCCGTCTTTGAATGTCGGGTCTGTGTGACACACGATGCACAGAAAGACGTGCGCTAGTATCGAGTTGTCTTTTGCGCCCGAATAAACAATAACACAGATAATTATGCCAAAATGTCAGTTTTGTTGAGTATTCTCAAAAGAGAAGTCTTAAATTAGTCGAATAACATCTTAAATTAACTTAAAGAGTGAGAAAATGAGATGCACATCCACTCTTAAAGTGACAGCAGCCTAATAAACCATTTGCTCTGATGTCTGTCATTAATGTTAATCAAGGAACAAAGGTAACAGAGATAATTATAGCGTTGAGGATTATGTAATGTATTTAATTAATTTATTAAATTAATTAATAAATAATTTAATTTATAATTTATGCAGTTAAGACTGTAAAGTGTTGGATAACTTTATTCAATTTCTGTATATTTCTACCTGTTAGACAGAATGTGAAGATTGTTTTAGGTTCACTTGAATTTTTGAAGTTTTTTTTTAAAGCCGTATAAATGTTGAAATTGATTGCTTTCATAATTAAAAAGAAGAACATTGTTTAATGCCAGAAAAAAATATGCAATTATTTTATTTCTTTTTATCGATTGACAGAACTACTTTAAAACTATGTAGGCGAGCCAGTGGATATCACACAATAGGCTATGTGTAAGAGGTGAAGAGGTCTTTAACCTTGGTCAATTCACGACAGAAAGTGAAAGTAAAAATTGATGGAGCTTTCATCTCGCTGAATTAACTGCTCATATTCTCTCAGAGGCGACGAGAGATGCATATACCTCAAAATATGCTGATAAAGGTATACGAGTCTAAATTTATTCCTATATTTTTCTTGTGGCCTACATTGTGAAAAACGTATTTTGAGTTAAACAGGTTGTTTTTTTTTTTCAAAGTCTGTGCTTAAAATAAAGCTGCTCCTAATTTTCATTGCTGACTTCAGTGTTCGGAAATATTAAAGACTGTTAATAATAGTATCAATAGAGATACATGATCATTGATGCAACCAAGCACAGTGCGTGCCCTGCATGCTCATTTATTACACAACTGGGCATCATCCCCTTCTACTAGATACATGAATAGCTTATATAGCTTGAGGTTTTTCCTTAAAAGAGCAGACTGTATAAAAAACAACTGTACAACTGGGATTGTCCTATTCCTGTTATCACGTGTTTCAACTATGTGGAAAACACAAAACTTTTACCACAAATTCTTCTTTCATTTTCGGTTATTTTTTTATCAGCCTGCAGAATGGCTGTAGTCACTGCAACCTTTTCCTGTCGAAACTTCTCCAACACCTCTGCAATCTATGAGGACATACAGGGAAAGAGTATAAAATATAAGAAGTATTGTCTTAATGTAACGCTCGGGTACACGGGAAGACAGGAGACGAAGGTAACAAATAACAGGCAGGTTTAATCGAAGGGCAGGAACACGCAACAGAGTGCATCGCACAAACAAACACCGACAGAGGGAGAACAGAAACAGGAAGTATAAATACACAGACAGAACTAATGAATACAGGTGGAGGAACTTAAACTAATCAGGGGCAAATGAAGACAGGTGCAGACATGACGATACTAAACAAGACTGAACTAAACACAACAAGACAGAACTGAATACATGTTACACTTAATTAAAGCATTGATCTAACATTTATGACCTTGATTTCTTTGCAGGCCAGCGCATTGTACTGCTTCACGATGTCCTCCAGGTCCTGGCAGAAGAGATTGTAACCACCAGCTCTGGCGTAAAATCCTTGATCGATTCTTTTTGTCATGGGGTCAGAGAGAACTGAAATAAGGCCTTCACATTTTGCCTCGGAAGCCTTCTCATTGTCCCAGAGATACGCATCAAACTGAAGACTGATGGTTTCCTAAAACAGCACACAGAAAAACAGGAAAGTTACGATCTTTTGCACATTATCCGAAGCAACTTACAAGTCATATCTATCTACTAGTGGTGGACGGTACCTACAAAGTGTCCTATCCTAACCACTGAGAACAAGCAGGGGTTCAGCGTCTCGCCCAAGGACACTTGACATGTAGCCAGGATGCTCCAGGATTTAAACCGGGAACCTTTTGATTCTCAGTGAATTTATTTAAACTCTGAGCCTCTGTTTTCCAGGTACAACTTTTAGATTTTTTTTTATTTAAAAAAATAAATAAAAATTTATATATATATATATATATATATTATATAATTCTTGTGACGAGCACGGCGGGCGAGAGCCATGAGGGAACGGCGCGAGGCCGGTGACGCGAGAGTTAACGAGCTTCAGGTGCTCGGCGCACCGGTCTCGTATCTCCCACGGAGGAGCTCCGGAAGCATAAAGGAGGAGCGACGACAGTGAAGGACGAGAGAGGACCAGGCCTGGATTTTATGTTGTGTTTTATTTGGTTTGTGTGGGCGGCAGTCGCCGTGAGGAACTGCCGCCCTTATACTTTTTGGTTTTATTGTCTGTTTATTTCTTTATTAAATATGTTGAATGTTCGCCGGTTCCCGCCTCCTTCTTCCCATATTTACGAACTTTGTTACAATTCTATTTAGCCATGTGATGGACTGGCCATGGGTGTTGCCTTCCTGATCATCAGCAAATGTTTGCAGCTTTTTGTAATATTGATTGTATGATCTTTTATCACTGATTGATTCAAACTGTCAGAAAGAGTTGTGCATAAACTCAGTGCAAATGTTTGGCAAATGTGCATAAGATGCTAGAAAACCAAAGAATGTGAAGGACCTGGAGGATATTTTTGGAAGAACGGTTGTTCCTCCACACAGTATTAAGACTCCCTCTTTTTTAATTACTAACATTTGGAGGATTCTTTTTGGGTGTATGTAAACTTATGACCACAACTGTAGCCTTATCAGGGCTATTGCAGACGATTTAGGGTGCGTTCACACTTGTCATGTTTGGTTCGATTAAAACGAACCCTGGTGCGATTTCTCAGTTAGTGCGGTTCGTTTGAGTCAAAGTCAAGTCAAAGTCAAAGTCAACTTTATTGTCAATTCTGCCATATATACAGTACATACATACAGAGAATTGAAATTGCGTTACTCTCAAACCCTAGATGTATACATGTAACAAGGTAACAATTAACAATCACAACAACTACTAAAGAATAAAAAATACAAAATAAAATAAATAAAGTGACTTGTGAAGATATTAGTGCAGAACAGTAATAGTGCAATTATAAGAGTCTGAGTATGCAGGGACCAATGTTCAGAGAGACAATGTATATGAGGTAGACAGATTGAACATATGTGGTCCACTTCCAAACGAACTCTGGTGCGGTTCGACTGATATATGAACGCGACACGGACCAAAGACACGTAAACGAACCAAAAACAGGACGTGATGTCACAAGATGTGACGCTACGAGTCAGCTGATTCGACGACGCGGGAAGATCGGCGTATCCAAAATGAGTCGAGGGCAAACGTGGAGCAACAAGGAGGTGAAGTTTCTGGAAATCCTGGAGCTGTTTTGAATGTTTTGATCATTTGATGAGCTCTTCATGATTCTCAACTGGTAAAAATAAAGCATGAAATTATGGCGTTTAATCCAGAACACAGTGTTGTTTTGAATGTTCGGTAAGCGAGCTCCGTCGCCAAATATGGAGGGTTCATGGGAGTTTGCCCAACCAGTCCTGCAAGGCGAAGCTCTCGATTTACCGGTCAATCTACGTTCCTACTCTCACCTATGGTCATGAGCTTTGGGTCATGACCGAAAGAATGAGATCCCGGATGCAGGCGGCCGAAATGAGCTTTCTCCGCAGGGTGGCAGGGCGCTCCCTTAGAGATGGAGGTGAGGAGCTCGGTCACTCGGGAGGAGCTCAAAGTAGATCCGTTGCTCCTTCACATCGAGAGGAGTCAGCTGATGTGGCTCGGGCATCTGTCTCGGATGCCTCCCGGACGCCTCCCTAGGGAGGTGTTCCGGGCTTGTCCCACGGGGAGGACGTAGGACATGCTGGAGAGACTATGTCTCTCGGCTGGCCTGGGAACGCCTCGGTGTCCCCCCGGAAGAGCTGGAGGAAGTGTCTGGGGAGAGGGAAGTCTGGGAATCTCTGCGGCCCAGATACACCATAACGTGACGCCTATTGTGGGGAGTACTACCGACAGGGGAAACAGTCCAGGAACAGATTCGGTAGCACCTTCCTGGACTGCACTGGAGTGCTCAGGGGCGGACTCAGGAGCCCCCTCTTGGGCTGCGCAGGAGTGTTCAGTGACTGGCTCAGGATCGCCCTCTTGCTTTGCATGTTCAGTGATTGACTCGGGATTGCCCTCTTGGGCTGCGCTGGAGTGTTCAGTGACTGGCTCAGGATCGCCCTCTTGCTTTGCGTGTTCAGTGATTGACTCGGGATTGCCCTCTTGGGCTGCGCTGGAGTGTTCAGTGACTGGCTCAGGATCGCCCTCTTGCTTTGCGTGTTCAGTGATTGACTCGGGATTGCCCTCTTGGGCTGCGCTGGAGTGTTCAGTGACTGGCTCAGGAGCGCCCTCTTGCTTTCCGTGTTCAGTGATTGACTCGGGATTGCCCTCTTGGGCTGCGCTGGAGCGTTCAGTGACTGGCTCAGGAGCGCCCTCTTGCTTTCCGTGTTCAGTGATTGACTCGGGATTGCCCTCTTGGGCTGCGCTGGAGCGTTCAGTGACTGGCTCAGGAGCGCCCTCTTGCTTTGCGTGTTCAGTGATTGACTCGGGATTGCCCTCTTGGGCTGCACTAGTGTGCTCAGGGCCTGACTCGGTAGCGCTCTCTAGATTTGCACTGGCATTCTCATGGGACTGACTCGGGAGTGCCCTCCAGGACTGCAGGAATAGATTCAGTGATACCTTCGGGGCTTACTGGGACTGGTTCAGGGACTGACTTGAATGAAGAGTAATACACAGACCAAACACACCAGATAGCCGTCGCCGTAATGGAGAGTGCGGTTGTTAATGGTACTATCTCAGGGACTCCCAGACCTGTTATCACAGCAGAGATTCCAGCTGAACGCACTGACATTAGTGGTGTGGCATGCAGACTATCAATCAGCCTCAAATGCCTAGGGAAAGCCTTACGGTCTTCATATGCTGCACTCATGATGTTTGCGAATAAAGCGTCCATGATAGCTGAAGACTCTGATGAAGTGTTCGTGAAGGCTAGAGACACTGGCAATACCTCCATGGTGGCTCTGACGGGACGAGGCTCTGGTAGATCCGCTGAGATGTAACGAGGCTCAGAGAGGTTCGCAGTAGGTGTGGCTTGTACCGTTGACTGCGGGGCAGGTGTGGCTGTAGCGGATTCGGGAAGCATGAGAGCGGCTTCGTGGAGCGTTAAAGCGGCCTTCTTATGGCACGGCTTGCGCTTACGTCGAGGCTGAGGATGCTCCACGGTGACTGGGCTGGGCTCATCATGATCAAAGACAGTTTGACTTGGTTCTGGACGATCAGCTAAAACATGCAGTGATTATGGATAAAGTCTCTAAGACAATAATTAGAGTCCTCCTCGGGGAAGCAGAATTTAAAAGGTCCGTTTAATCCCCGACGGAACAGACGTTTAAACAAAGCTTCATCATACGTGACTTGAGACAGAACATGCCGGATAAATATTTAAAGTCTTTTTGTGGTTTAATATTCACAGACACTATATCGGGATTAGAATAAAGAACTTAAGAATTAATAAATTGAACTTACCATTCACGATCATCGCCTTGATCGAAAAAGTTGCGCTCTTCCTCTGAGGTAAATTCATCCAGAAATATTCATCTCTGCGTTTCAAAATGACGTACATGAATCTGACTAAACTTGATGCATTTTTAGAGTTGATGCAGGCATTGACTGATTGCATGGATCGCCTCAGAATTAGTCTTTTTGACATTTAACTCTATATATTAACTCATTAACCTGAACAACCAAACATTTTATAACCCACAATAACCAACAATTAATAAAACTCTATAGTTAGATATAATGACCTGGGTTCAATCCCCACCAAGGGCAACCTCTCACTTGTAAGTCGCTTTGGATAAAAATGTTTGCCAAATGAATAAATGTAAATGTAGATTACATAAAGAGACTATTTGTTTTTGATTTGACTTACATTATTCAAAACCTGACATTTCTTTAGACATATGTCTCATGTTTGTATGAGTTTTCTTTATTTTGCAAAAAGCACAACATTTTGTTTTTACTATGTGTACACAAATAAACAACGACTTTTCTCAGTTTGGAATGATGTATAACTCTCATTTGTATGTCTAACATTGATGGAGTATTTTGAATCTCTTTCGTACTGGTAAGAGAAAACCGAGGTGGTATTGCCAGCGCGACCGCCGATCCCTGAGAGTTAACCAGTTTAGCATGCAAAGTTACTTAATGCCAGTCGAATATCTCGGGAATGGTCGTGAAAATCTAAAATCCTTTCAGTCATTTCTGTACGGCTCAGTCCAAAGATCATCTGAGCTGCTTCCAGGTTCAACATCAGAATGCTGGTTCAGTACTGGCCGACGCCGATCACGTGAGCAGTACGATGCATTCGTGTGGTGCTGAAGTCGGCCAATTCGGATGTAAACACGTAGGTGCTGAACGTAAAGAGCATATGAGCATTTCTTCATACACAGAAGAGAGGATATTTTGAATAAAGAAGTTATTTTTGTTTAGGAAAAAAAGTGGTCTCGACACTTCATAAAATTAAGGTTGAACCACTGCAGTCACGGCAACTGTTTTAATTATGTCTTTAGTACCGTTTTGGACCTTGAAAGTGGTGGTTAAATTGCTGTCTATAGACGAGTCATATTTCACTCATATTTCATCAAAAATATCTTAATTTGTGTTCCTAAGATTAATGAAGGTCTTACAGGTTCGGAACAACAGAGTGACAGAATTACAGAATTTTCATTTTTGGGTGAACTAACCCTTTAATTACTTCAGCGATGTTATCCCCTAGTTGCTGATAAATATAATGCAGTGATTCTGTAGTGAAGCTATTTTTTTAATAAAAGTTGATAGGTTTCTGTGCTCCTGAATGTTTCTGTGTGTGCAGCGCAATCTTTGAGTGATGTTTGCATCTGTGTATGCTTCAATGAAAACGGTGCATTAATATTGAACGGTGATTAAACTGACTTGGAACTACCTTTGCATTAAACGGTTTTATTCCACACCTTCCAACCAATCAGAATCAAGTATTCAGACAGATCATGATAAAATTTGGTATGGCAACTCCCACTTACCTCTAGAAATCTCAAGTATTTCCCATCCTCGTCCCTGAAGGAGCGTTTCATGAAGGTTTGCGTTGCCATGAGGTTGAAACCCTGGTGTCTAGAGTTGATTTCATTCAATTGCAGGGGAAAAGAGACTTTCAGCTTCTCCATTTCACTCTGGTAAACCTCAAGCCCTTCCTTCACCGCAGCCTCATTCTCAATCTTTGCCATTGCGATCACAGCATTCTCCAGACACGGCACAGCTCCACTGGAGATGGTGTCCACGTACATTTTTGCGAGATGACCCAAAACTTTAGGGAGGCAGAGAGGTCAAACACAAAGATTTAAAAAAAGTGGCTGCTTACAGATTAGTAAATGGTAATCTGGTTAACAGAAAGACTTCATTTCTGAAGAGGTTTTAGATTTAAGCATCATGTCATGAAGATGTTGGTGAATAAAATATACAAAAACAGAAAGTACTGCCCACCATAAAAAATGGACAATCCAAAACATTAAGAGACTGATGTACCTCTGCCAGTGACCGTGTGTCCATCTTTCAGATTTTTCACTTGGCTCTGGTTAAAGATAAACTTGCAGAAACGATCAGTGACCTCCAAGAATTTTTTTGAAATCTTAGCTGGGTCCAGTGTGTCTAGATAAGAGATATAATCTGGAGTGGTTGGGAATGGGAAGGTGAAACATTTCCGTGATGGGAAATATTTACGAATGCACTCTCGTGGAAGGTTGTAATTATTCACTTGCCTCGAGTTACCTTCAAGAGAACAACACAAAACTGTCCTTCAGTCAAATGATACACAGTGTACAAAATAAATATTGAAAATAAAAGAAACGAAGTATCCAATTGATCTACAAAAAAGTCTGATAAAGTGGTTAATTAAATAAACTTCCAGGCATTAAATATTACCTAGTTTTAGCTTCAGAGCAAACTCGAGATATTCATCTTCTGTTACGTCTTGTCCGTTGAGGTTTAGCTGCAGGGTGAAGTCTCTCACAGCCCAGATGAAATTGGGGAAGAACTTCACAAACTCTGAATCATCTACAACTTCATCAGGTGATTTGATCTTGACGTACTCTGATATCTCAGTGACGTATCTGTTTAGTGCGAGTTAAAGAGCAATTGTGGATTCGCTATGAGCCGTGGGACCATAAAACCAGTCATCTCGAAAGATTAAAGTTCAATGAAATTAGAGTCATGATCAGAAGGATACTGCAGTTCCTCTATGGCCTTGTTGTCAATAGTTCCTCGGCTGTTCAGCACTAGAGTGCTACTCAGAAGAACGGCCAGAGAGAAGATCTTGGTGTCATGCTTCGAGTCCCCCTGAGGATAGCATGTGTTGATTTGACATGAGACCACAACCCATAATAGAAGACACATGATGTCTAACATTTTATTGAATGATGCTCTCAAGAATGATCTGAGATTTAACATCCAGAAGATATTGATTTTCAAATTGGTTTTATCTAATCTCATACACAATTCATTTCTCCATCTGCATGGATGAAGAGTAGCTCCCGGGAGTAGCATTCTTCTTCCCGGGGCTAAATAGTAGTTCACTGTCAAAAGCTATACTCGAGCTGCGCTTTGTTCAGCGCTATGGGAACGTCTTTAGTCACAACTAGCTGTGAATATGTGTATAAAACGTCAATGAAATTGACCTATATTTATAGCCTATGTGACGTCATGAGAATGCGCCAGTACGAGGCTATAATTAGATGAACCACAGGTGCATCTGCAGGTCTTTTGTCTTCAGAGGCCATTCTGTGAAATGAGTGTGACAAGCGCTGCTTAAGCTCTTTCTATCTCTCTTTGTTAGGAGTAAGGCAGTGAGCAGAAACTTTTTCTCTCGATCCTTTTCATCTCTGTCACACAAGTGAAAAGATATCACATATATATTATGTGTATATACACAGAAAGAGAAAGGTATGAGTGATCAAAACAGACGGTATGTGTCCCGTGTTCATGGCTCATGCCACACACACCCGTTTGCTTTGTGTGTTTGGGGGACGAGCATTCTCCCCTTGAGTTTGAGCATGGTGATTGCAAGCATTGTGAATGTTCACAGTTAAAGTGCTTCGCGTTCACGTTGCTTATCAAAGGGTTAGCACCCACAATGTGATTGTGGGGCTCATGTGGCGATCTGGCTGAGGAGTAAGAGATGGATCCGTCCCTATCTACATTGACATTTACATTTATTCAAGTGAGAAGTTGCCCTTGGTGGGGATTGAACCCAGGTCTATGGTGCATTAGAAGTAAGTGGTTACTCACTGAAATGAAAGCTCTAGCGCAAGTTCTGTCAGGAAGACTCAATGTTACGTCACTACTAATTTAGATCTAACCAATCATTATCCAACACATGTAGTATATAAGATCGGTACTCATCACACTTGTCTGAGTTCGCAGATGCTGACGCGAAACCTAATTGTTAGCATTCAGTTGCAAACTCAACCTCGTCCCTGAATAATCTCGCTGCTTGTGATTATTCAGATTCCGACAAAAAAAAAAAAAAAAAAAGTCCTGCATCTCCTCTTCCGTGTGTTCGCAGTACACGCGTTCAGTGCCGCTGCTGCATGGATATCTGAACCGGAGGATGTAAATTCACAGCTCATCAAAGTTGTTCAATGCCTTTCAGAGCCAGCTAACCCTTTCGCACGTAAGTTTAAAATATTCCGGCTGAACGCTCAGCGCGAGTTTTTTCAAAGCGACCGTCTTTCAGAATGTTACTTTATTGTTTTACGGTGCTCGTTATGTGACACACGGCAGCACAACAGCGCTGTATGACTAATGATCTGATTATTCATTTTCCGTTAAATATTAACAAATCGAGGTCTATAGCTGGACATACCTGTCATTCTGATCGTCAAATACGCGCAAGTGGACGTGTTTTGCTGTTTAATCACTCATAATGATCGCGTTAGATAAGCTCCACGCGTCGCCATGTTAGTTCGCGCACAGCTCCGAGAATCGCACAGTTGGATTTATAGTATTCATTCTTCCAAATCTCATTAAACAAAAAGATTTTCCCTACTCCTCTCGGATCAAGCAATCAACAGCGCGTGGCTTCGACCTCATCTACCCTTCTAAATTCTCATCACACAATCCAGACGCCATTTCTAGACGTCCTGCTACAACTGCAACGTCAAATCTTAGTCACTCCACTGCCGCATTAGTTCAAGAGTTCGGTAGGTGTTTTGTCCCACCTGCTGCAGTTATGATGTCACCCCAACTCAGATCTCTTATCCTAGGTAAGGTCATTAACCCCTTAAAACCTTAGGGTATCTTCAGAGTTCTTTTTCTGAGTGACACTCAAAAGTAAAGACTCATAACTCTCAAACGATACCCACCTTTTGACTCTCCTTGCTATAGTTTTGAAGGAAACTTAAAAAAAAAAAAAAAAAAAAAAAAAAAAAAAAACCCTTATCATTTCATACCTGCATCTGGATTCTAATTTGTGGTGATCCCATGAAGCATCAAAAGTTGGAGCATTTGGAATTAAGGTGGCCTTTTTGTTTAGCCCTCGTCACCCCCTAGTGGGTATTTCTAAAAATTGCACTTTCACGTGGAGTAGCATGTGATCCACACGTGGGAATCCGTTGATCTTGGCGTCATTTCAATCGGGAGCATCAACTGTAAGTAATGATGTGCTATTTCCACAATCTATGCCTGTTTCATGAAGTTTCATGCTGAAATGCCACTTGATAGCTACATTTAGTTTAGCTATAGCAGCTGTGCGCCGTGGGGGTTTATGTGTCGTAATTGCGCGATCGACATCGTGATCGCTTCATTGGATTATGACTATGTTGGACTAATTTTAATCATGAGAATCAGCCATAAATAATGATGCCCATTTTACCACAATCGGTGCATGTTTCATGACGTTAAGAGCCAAAACGTGACATAAATGCCGCATTAGTTATTTTTTACATTTGGGTCTCGTGGAGTTTCAAAAAAAAAAAAAAAAAAAAAAAAACTGGGCTTTTCAGTAAATAACTTTGCAGTACTCGGATTTATTCAAAGTGCTTACATTCATTGTAAAACTCAGACTCTAGCTTTCAATGACACCCATTTCGTGATGAAGAAGGCTGGAGTTTTGAAAATTGATTATTAATATTTTTATAGGCATGATTTGCCTGTGGGCGGTACACTCCGTCTTAGAGGTTAACTCAGCACTCATTAAGAGTTGAAAGCAATGACTGGTTGCTTTAAAAAGTCGAGTTCTAAGCTTTAAAACGATACCTCTTTCGTGTCATTCCTCCTAGTGGTTGCTTAGTAATATGATTATGAATTTTTGCCCGTTGGCGGAACAGTTCGGGTAAAAGGGGGTAACCTGGCTACTTTACTGCTTCCATCGCTTACAGTGACAGACTTATGGTTGACCGCGATGACGAGGCAGTTTTTCTCAACTTCCGATCCCAGTTAGCTACGAACCTCTCATTCACCCGAATTTGTCATCCTTTAGCATTATAGAGACATTCTGCGTCAAGCTCTAGATTGGAGGGATGAGTTAGGTCGTACCTATCAAACATGGCAGACTTTAACCAACGATACAGGGTTTTACTGAGTTCGCGGTATCCTTAAGATAACAAGTCACTCTGCCCCCTCCTTCCCCTTCTTAACACGAGTATAGTCTGGTCTGTCACTGACGCTGAACTGCCGTCCGTCATCTTGGTAGTCAAAAGATTTTAGCCCGTGCAATTCGCAAGACCCGCCACTGTTGCAATGCCCAACGGCCTGCTCTCTCGCGCCACACATCATGTTCTCACGGGGCGAGAATGCATTGTGGAGCCAAGAGGACACTGAAAAACTTTTTCATGTTTAATATACTGTAATTCTTAGCTGTTAAACACTAAATACTCATAGGGGCTCTTTAATCGTCGTGACAGATCCTTCAGCGGCTCGTGAACCGATTATCTCTTCATGCCGGTTCATTGTGGCATCAAGTGAACATCCGAGGGAATGTCGTTCAATCACGGAAAGACATGAGTACATACAATTTATAATAAAAAATAAAAAATAAAAATAAATAAATAAAAAAAAAAAAAAAAAAAAAAAAAAAAAACCTTCACCCTGATCAGATCTCGTGTTGAATTACATAAAATGCCTAGCCGATTTAAGCAAAAGGTTTGCTCCCTTCACACTCAACGCTTACACCACAGATTATTCCGGTATTCCCATCTCCATCACGACCACTGTTCCTTGTCGTTCTAATCATGATAACTGTAATCTTTATATTTCACCCATCCATAGATTGCTAGCAGGAAATATTTTATGCATTGTATTTTAATCCTAAATGCCAAAGTCTTTCATTTCATCTATTCGGCGGCCACCCAAAGGCATAGCCAAATCCTCCTGTAAACCTTCTGTTAACGCCTGCCAATCATTCATCTTCTGCAAAGTACCACTACAATGCTAGAGGCCTTTCTTACGGCTTCATGTGTCCCTGGGAATTTACCACAGATTTTAAACATCAGTCTTGCTCGTGGGCGTTCACCTAATTTCTTAACTCTTTTCCTTAAACACTCCGTGTGACTCCAAAGGTCTGGTGTCACTTTAACTTTTCTAAGTTAATAACAAATTCCGTCCCTCCTTCCATGATTAAATATCTAAGTTCACTTAGAACTACTGTCAACTTCTCTCTAATGGAGAACAGTTTGGTAAAGCTTTGTTCAGGAATCAATTAGCTTCTGTTCCAGGATGCCTCAATCTTTTCCCCTTCTACTGGGGAATGGCCTTCATTCAGAATCGTGGTAGCAACCACCGCAGCCGAGGATTTTTCAACATCAGCCATCAAGCCCTGGGAAGACTGTCTTCCTCTGCTACTGAATCATACATAAGACCAGATTCCAAAAAGCTCAGCAAGCTCTCTCAAGTTACAATCAAGGTAATTCATGCAAATACTGGTGGTGGTGCTACTATCTCACTCACTTATAATCAAATTGTCACTTGTCGCCGGTCAAGGCGTCGTGTCTATGTGGCCTAACGTGGCCTGTGTCGCCGTTCAAGGCGTTGTGTCTATGTGGCCTAACGTGGCCTGTGTCGCCGTTCAAGGCGTTGTGTCTATGTGGCCTAACGTGGCCTGTGTCGCCGTTCAAGGCGTTGTGTCTATGTGGCCTAACGTGGCCGGTGTCGCCGTTCAAGGCGTTGTGTCTATGTGGCCTAACGTGGCCTGTGTCGCCGTTCAAGGCGTTGTCTATGTGGCCTAACGTGGCCTGTGTCGCCGTTCAAGGCGTTGTGTCTATGTGGCCTAACGTGGCCTGTGTCGCTGTTCAAGGCGTTGTGTCTATGTGGCCTAACGTGGCCTGTGTCGCCGTTCAAGGCGTTGTGTCTATGTGGCCTAACGTGGCCTGTGTCGCTGTGCAAGGAGTCGTCTATGTGGCCTAACGTGGCCTGTGTCGCCGTTCAAGGCGTTGTGTCTATGTGGCCTAACGTGGCCTGTGTCGCCGTTCAAGGGTGTGTTGTCTATGCGGCCTAACGTGGCCTGTGTCGCTGTGCAAGGAGTCGTCTATGTGGCCTAACGTGGCCTGTGTCGCCGTTCAAGGCGTTGTGTCTATGTGGCCTAACGTGGCCTGTGTCGCTGTGCAAGGAGTCATCTATGCGGCCTAACGTGGCCTGTGTCAACCTGTGTTACCTCCTTTTTTTTTTCTCCTTGCTTCTCTTCGCTTTCTCTCTCACCACTCAGTGGTATTCATCCTTCCCTGCCTCTTGCGCCACGGTTAGCGGCTTCTCCACTGGTAAGTACAAGTCTCTAAGTCAATTTATGTTTTTCTGCCTAGGAACCACAAGAATCAGTACTGGCATATTTCCGTTCCTTTCACAGTTCTTGGGGGGGTAGGCTCCGTCACAGGATAAATTATCCTTCACCATTTTTGGGGGTCGGCTACGCCCCTGCCTTCATCTTCAGGCAGGAAATGCAGAGTCCGCAACCCTCAGGATCTAAGCTACGGACGGGGCCTACGCCAAAGAACTTTATCTTACAATGTTTGCTTGCTGATTGTTAATAAATTTCATTGCAAGTTAATTTACCTCCCGAGTCTTTCTGGTAGAAATGAAAGCTCTAGCGCAAGTTCTGTCAGGAAGACTCAATGTTACGTCACTACTAATTTAGATCTAACCAATCATTATCCAACACATGTAGTATATAAGATCGGTACTCATCACACTTGTCTGAGTTCGCAGATGCTGACGCGAAACCTAACCTCCATCCTCCCCACCACCACCAGGATGGTCCCTGTCCATACCTCCCGGGGGTCGGCTACGCCCCTGCCTTCATCTTCAGGCAGGAAATGCAGAGTCCGCAACCCTCAGGATCTAAGCTACGGACGGGGCCTACGCCAAAGAACTTTATCTTACAATGTTTGCTTGCTGATTGTTAATAAATTTCATTGCAAGTTAATTTACCTCCCGAGTCTTTCTGGTAGAACTCTTTCTCCGGATCGTGATGTCCTTTTGCCTAGACCGAAGCGTGCCTCGCTTCTTCGGCTCGGGCGGAGGACACTGAAGTGTTCACGTTGAGAATGGAATATGAGTCGCCCGCCTCCAAGCGTTCCTCCTGCGATGATAAAGTGAAAGAGGAACTGCTCTGGGCGGTCACTCATGCAGTGGCCAGATTACACTGGTCACAGAAAGCACCCCCCAAAGCACTTAAATTTAACTCACTTATGAAATAAATGACATGTCTTTGCGCCTGTGACGTTGACTCATACACACACATATAAGAAAAATAAAATGGGTCCTCCACGACGTTAACTCGTTCATGGGGAAAACCTTGTTTTTGTGTGCCTTTGTGCCCTCAATGTCAACTTATTTGACAATTGTGGGTGCAAGGGGTGCTGTTTATATAATGATGCCCCAGTTCGAAGAGACGCTCACAAGGTATCTCTTCTCTGGAGCTCATTTTCACTTAAAGAGACAGCACTCCCCACCAAGTCATGTATAATCATATTCATGCTGGTGAGGAAGATGTTTCGGTGTGTCAGATTGGTGCAGCTCAGCAGACTATGGCAGTGTTGCAGGCATACCAGGCTGACCTTCTGAAGTAGATTGTGGCGAGTCGCGCTTCCCCTTGTAAAAACTGGGAACCAGCTCGTCACACTCAACAGCCTCATAATACACCTGAAACAAAAATCCTGAGGGTATTTTTGTACCCAGGTCTGCGGAGGTGTGCTCCTTTGGGACGGGGCATGTAAAAATACATCAGCTCCTACCTGAAATTCACACGAAACCACTGTGACAACCCCACTGCCTCTGGTTATTCGGTGGGCAGTGGTTTCCAGCAAAATGTTAGATGTTCTGTTGATTCCTGTCACAAACCAGGACGCGGAACATCTACCATCCCCTCAGAGAACTTGGCAGCGTGAACGTAGCCCTGGGGTGTCGGCGGAGACTGTGTCAACTAGCTCATCTCTGTGAGGGCCTTACTGACACATCAGCCTTGAATTGATGGCTGTATTTCTGGCCCTGAAGTACTACTTCCACCAGTAAGGGGTTACCATGTCCTAGTGCAGGTGGACATCACTACGGTAGCCTCTAATACAAATTGCCAGCGTGCAGTGTATTCTTCTTTGGGCTCTGGACAAGTTCCTGGCCCCCAGGGTGACTTTATATCCTTGGATATAAGATTTTATATCCTTGGATCCAATATGGGAGCAGATCTACTGTCCAGATATAGCATACCGACAGGGGAGTAGAAACTCTACCCGGGGTAGTGAAATAAATCTGGTAAAGATTTTACGAAATAGAGATGGACCTCTTCGCCTCCCAACAGACAGTGCAATGTCCCCTCTAATTCTCTCTGAGTCACCCAGCTCCTACTGCGTCTGGATGTGATGGCGCATACATGGCCCAGAATGCGCCTGTGTGCGTTTTCCTTTGGTTCTCTGCTCGCGGGAGTTCTAGCCAGAGTTCGTCAACAAGGGTCTTGCCTCTTACTGATGGTGCCGCGTTGGCCGAACAGAATATGGTACTCGGAGATAACTCTTCTCAACGGCTCGCCATGGCAATACCGGAGAGAGGAGGGACCTTCTGTCTCAGGTGCAGGGGACAATGTTTATTCCCGGCCAGAGATCTGGAACCTTCATGTTTGGCCCCTAAGGGGAACCAACTGAGGGATACAGGGCTTTCATCTGATGTTATTGAGACCATTCTAAGCGCTAGGCCTCCCTCCACTAGATCAAGTTATGCCAATAAATGGGGTGTCTTTGAAAATGGTGCACTGCACACAATGCAGATCCAGTAAACTGCCAGATTGCTACAGTTCTGGACTTTCTGCAGGAGAATTATCAGTAGGTACACGCCCAGCCATTTTCAGGGTTTATGTGGCCGCTCTTTCGGGTTGCCACGCTCTGATTGATGGGATGCCTTTGGGCAAGCATGTCCTGCTCTCTCACTTCGTTCAAGGAGCTAGGCAGCTGAGGCCTCCTGCTACAACCAGGTTCCCTTCGTGGGACCTAGCTATAGTCCTAGAGGGCCTGGTTGAGACCCCCTTGAACTGTTTCTGGTAAGCTGTAAACTCTGAAAATGGTTTTTCTTATGGCTAAAACATCTCTGAAAAGAATTGGGGACTTGCAGGCTCTGTCCATTGTGCCATCCTGTTAAGACTTTGCCCCAAGAATGATGAAAGCTATTTTGCATCCTCCGGTCACTCTTGAAGCCTTCTGCCCTCTGCCGTTCACTACGCCGGGTCAGGAGAGACTTCACAGACTGTGTCCAGTCAGTGCTCTTCAGGCCTACGTCCACCGCACTAGCCTGTGGCATAAGTCAGAGCAACTGTTTGTTTGTCATGGAGGCAGTAACAGGTTCTGCTGCAACGAAACAGACTGTCACATTGGGTGAGAGATGCTATTGCCCTTGCCTATGAAGCGTGTGGTCACACATCGCCAACAGGCATCAGGGCTCATTCCACCAGGGTGGTTGCCTCTTCTAGAGCTTTGGCAGGGGGCGAGTTGGTCCTCCTCGCACACATTCATAAGGTTTTATACTTTGGATGTTCATGTTAGTCTGAGCTCTAGTGTCCTTGAGTCAACATCACAAGCTAGTGTCTGAGACTCTCTGCGAGAGTGCGGCGGCATGGGTATTCTCGTTCCCATAATGCTGAACAAAGCGCAGCTCGAGTATAGCTTTTGAAAGGGAACGACCCGGGTTACTTCACTGTAACCCTTTTCCCTGAAAAAGCGGGAACCAGAAGCTGTGCTTCAGTGCCGCACTGGGATGTCCCTTCAGATAAAATATCTGCAGATGCACCTGTGGTTCATCTAATTATAGCCTCCTACCGGTGCATTCTCATGACGTCACATAGGCTATAAATATAGGTAAATTTCATTGACGTTTTATACACATATTCACAGCTGGTCACTAAAGACGTTCCCATAGCGCTGAACAAAGCGCAGCTTCTCATTCCCGCTTTTTCAGGGAACAGGGTTACAGTGAAGTAACCCAGGCGAACTACAACTAAAGTCATCAGTACAACACAATACCCAGCATCGGCTCTGACTCATGTTCAAACAGAGGCATTCAGGGATCGATTGTAATGTTAATAGGTTGTATTCAGTGTCCAACTGATTCTCCAGCCATTTATGATAAAATATTATGAAACTAGTTTGGCAGTCACCTTGTCCACGTCTCCGAGTCCCTCAGTGTCCAGCAGCACCAGAGTGGTTCTTGCTTTAGTGGGGTGAGGCACACACCACATCCAGATGCCCTTCGTCTTGGACTCGATGGTGCTGCCCAACGCAAACCCTGATAAAGCCACACCAAACACAAAACACAATGGCTTGTATGGATGTGACTGCATGATGTTTCTCTTAGGCTTTTGGATGGTATAAGGACCGCATGTATAGCTCTAACCTGTTTGTTTTCCTGCGAGGCGGTTCATCAGGTAGGACTTCCCGGTGCGGTACAGACCCACCACGGCCACCACCACCACCGGCTCCTGGATCTGCTGCAGGATCTGTAGAGCTGACTGCTGCACACACATCTTCCCATTTGACGCCGTGCCAATCAAACACACTGGTTTGTCCATGATCACTGGAGAATACATCTGTCAAACATTTAAAATCCTTTAAGTAACTGCAGTGTACTAGAGGTAAAAAGTTAAGATGGGTTGAGAAATTTTCCAGTGATTCTATAGTACACAATAGAGGAATTTCCCAGATGAGCAACTTTTCTGTTTACACACACATAAACACACTTATTTCTGTCTGTGACTGTCTTATTGGTTTTATATTCCAATAAAACCCACATCTTTCAACACATACAGACATCCACACTCACATAATGAACACAAACACACATTCACCACAAATTACACAAGAACACTGACATAAAAATGTTGTAAGTTTTGTTTGTGTTTAACAACCATATTAGTTCCAAATCAGACTGCTCTGGTCTATAATTTTACTGGATTTAATTGATGAACAAAGTCATATTGAAGCTGTAGCAGGACATGGACCTAAAGTTTATCAAAACGTTTCAGGGTGAAGAGATCATTCTCACTTACTCTCACTCACACGCACTCTCCTAGGGACTCTCCATAGACGTAATGATTTTTATTCTGTACTTCTATCCCCTTACACTAACCCTCAATTTTGGTCCCCGCAGTGACACGAGTCCCCATGAGTATGTGTGCATTCAGGTTCACACATATTTATATATGGCTTATGGTGACTCTCCATGTGTAATAGCTTTTATACTGAGCAAATAATATTTTCTATCCGCTAACCTAAACCCCACGGATGAAGGAAAGTCACTTACCTTTTAGCTTTACTTAACTTGAGTAGCTCGATCTGAGTTGTATGCATGTTATAGCTTCCTGTTATCATATGTGGACATCTTAGACACTCCTTCAGGTTCAGCCCCTCAAAGCTAAATATGCACAGAGAAAGATCTCTCAGTAACTCTGGTTATTTCCTGTGGCGGACTTACATCCGCTTTTATCAGAAAAATTAGCTACTGTAATATGTGTTAGCAGAAACAAGACACATGAAGTCTTCCTAGAATGTACAACCACATTGTCATCATTAATCTGTGGTGTGTGTGTGTTATCTTTACTTTTATTTTGTCTGATGAAATACACTGGAAATCATCATGAAAAGATTGGGGGAAAATATGTTTATCTGTGACTCAATCAGTAGTGTGTGACGCTATATGTTATAAAATATGCATAAAGAATCATTTTATTGCTGCTTTGTAATTGTCTTTCGTTTATGTATTTTATGTATTATTTTTTGTTGCACTTGTATAAATTCACATATTTGTAATTTATTTTTTGTTTTCTTCTTTCATTTTACAATTAGTTTCTTTTTGTTGTTGTTGTTTAGGTGGAGGATTTAAATAAGCCCTTTTGGTTTAAACTAAACCAAACCAAACCAAACCAAAGGGGCTCAATGTCCAGGAAACTCTTTTACTAAACTTTTTACAGTAAAAAATGTGTTCAATAAGTTTACTGTTCAATAAAATGACTGCATTATAAGCCTTGATACAAATAACAGACATTGCAAGATAAATAACTTCGCATAACCATGTGTCTTCAACATTGACATGGAAAGATATGAGATTATAAAGTCTCTAAAATAGCAGACTTCTGCCATCATCTCACATGCTGAGCTTAGAGGTTGATAGATACAAGGTCAATAAACCCTGCCTGTATCAACTCAAGATGGCAGAAAATTTTAATGTGTTTAATGGTCAAAAGAAGGTGAGGGGTAAATGTCTCATTCTCCGTCTGATACCTCCTCTAGAACAAGGTATAAGTGAATTTTCTGTGCTTTCAGCAGTGTTGACATATTTGAAAAATCACATACTGCTATTCAAAATTGAAACTAATGTAAGCAATTGTGGAGGCATTAGATATACAGCCCTAACATATATATAAATATTAGGGCTGTCAAGCAATTTTTAATTGTAATAATTAATTACATGATGTGATGATTGATTAATCGCAAATTTATCGCACAATAAATTTGGCTGAGAAATGACCCCCAAAAGATCATTTGAAGTTATTATTGTAAGCATCAAATAAACATTATAAAAAGTAGATTCAGAAATTAATATTTTATTTTTGATTGAACATTGAATTTACTACACAAACTTTTGGACCATGAGGTTGAGTAAATGATGACTGAATTTTCATTTTTGGGGGGGAACTATTTATATTTATATATATATATATATATATATATATATATATATATATATATATATATATATATATATATATATATATATATATATATATATATATTCTGGGCTATTGACACAAAATTTCCACCAGATGTAGCCATCAAGCCAAATAATGAATTCATACAAAGAAATCAGAACATTTAAGCATACAAGTTGAGTCATAATAAATAAAGTGAAATGACACAAATGATTTTTTTTTTCTGTTGTAAAAGTGTGTTCTATTCTGTTTAAAGTTTACTTTTGTTAAATTTAACCAATTCTGTTGTAATATTTTAAAAACTTTTATTCTTTTTTGTTCTAAAAGTCTGTTCTTTTACTTTTTTTTTTTACATTCTCATTTTTGTAGAATTATATATATATATTATTAATAAACAGATAGTCAAACAGAGCTATAGAACAGTTCACTCTTCATACAAATAGCATATGTGTACTGGGGAACTTGTATATGATTGTTTATTTAAACAACAATAACCATTGTATCGTAACCATTTTATATCTTCATTTAATAAAAAAAATGATTAGGCCTAGTTTATAATCTTAACCTGTAGATCAACTCCACCAAACATTTGTTTGTTTCATTAATGTACAGTACAAGTCAATAACTCTTGTTTTTAATTTATTTATTTATTTTTTTTATGTTTGTTGTGGTTCGGAGCGCACATCAAACTGCCAACGTCACGAGAACTATTGAAATTTCGAAACACTTATGACGTAATGAAGCCTCATTTACTGAAATTACGTGATTTTGGCACTAATTCTTCAGAATTAGTAGTTTCCGCGGATCAATGCGAACTGGAATCATTTGATAACGTTTTATCTATACATAGGAAAAGAAAAGGGAAGGAGGCCTTCACGGGATAGTTTAGTTGACACTTCAGGGCTGCGTTGTCTTCGTGTCTGGGTGCAGGTCCTTCATCTCATCTGGATACGGCTTGATTCTGGCACACTACGGAAAACCACGGGATAAACAGAGAGAGACTAATATTAGCGTAGGCGCCATTCTTCTTATGATGTAGCAAGTACATCAGGTGTTATGGGAAGTGTTCCCAGTTCGGGCTGACCTGATTTATACAGCCTATCAATTTACATGATTGGAATTATAGAAATTGATAATGTGTAATATGTATTCCAGATAAAATGGATGTGTTTTTAGTCTATATATAAACTGACAGAGTGAGTCTGCTTCCCGAACAATGCTAAGAAGATTGTTCCAACATTTAGGTGCTAAAATGGAAAAGGCTCTACAGCATATGGTTGATTTTGATATTCTGGGTGTTACATTGACTGGGTATTATCAACCGGCCAGAATTCTGAGATCGTAATAGATGTGATGGGCTATAATGCATTAAGAGCTTGCTCAGGTCCTGGGGAGCTAAACCATTTAGTGGTTTGTAAATAATTAGCAAGATCTTAAAATCTATACAATGTTTAATATGGAACCAGTGCAGTGTTGACAGAACCGGGCTAATATGGTCATATTTTCTGGTTCTTTTAAGAACTCTAACTGCTGCGTTTTGGACCAGCTGTAGTTTCTTTATTAGGTGTGCAGGGCAACCACCCAGTAAAGCGTTACAGTCAGTTACAGTTACTGTTTGATGTTCTAATCAGAACAGAATTTTCAAAACAAAAAGCTATACTTACCTTACAGGCGCAGACTACTCAGCAGTGGACTGAATGTTACTACATTTTGTTAAAGGTGTCCACTAAAGGTGTGTTGAAGAACCCAAGAGCGGTTTATTAAAAGAAAGTAACAAAACACAATCTAAAACAAGCATGGCATGACATCATGCCTATTTCGCACACGTCACTCAGACACTAAAACAGGAAACAGGAAACACGAGTTCAGAGAAAGAGAAACTGAAGTGTAGTTGAGCTGTCGTGTGTTTGTGTCTCTGTGTTCATGCAGTAAAATGGCAGAAGACAGAATTTCTCAGGATGAGTTCCTGTGTCCAGTGTGTCAGGATCTCCTGAAGGATCCAGTGGCCATTCCCTGTGGACACAATTTCTGTAAGAGCTGTATTACAGGCTGCTGGGATCAGAAGAGAGTCTACAGCTGTCCTCAGTGCAGAAAGACCTTCAATCCAAGACCTGCTTTAGCTAAAAACACCATGTTGACTGAAGTGGTGGAGAAACTGAAGAACAGAAAACTCCCCACTGGAGCTGGAGATGTGCAGTGTGACGTCTGTACTGGAGAAAAACACAAAGCCGTCAAGTCCTGTCTGGTGTGTCTGGAGTCTTACTGTCAGAATCACCTTGAAGAACATGAGAGATTCACTAAAAGAAGGAGACACAATCTGACTGAAGCCACTGGGCGACTGCAGGAGATGCTCTGCCAGAAACACGACAAGATCCTTGAGGTTTTCTGCCGCACTGATCAGAAGTGTATATGTCTGTTGTGTACGATGGATGAACATAAAAACCACGACACTGTATCAACTGCAGCACAGAGGACAGAAGAACAGGTATGAACTTAATGGCGTCCCATTTTCTTATTTACAGGCTCATGATTTTGTTTATGGGGTCTACTAGAATATATTTACATCATTTAATGTCTGTTTTCAGTTCAGACTTTTTTTAAACCCACCTTCCAAAAATCACAGTCTGCTCTGATTGGTCAGCCAGTCCAGTGTGTGTCGAAAATGTAACTAATGTAATTATTGGGAAAGCTCAATGACTGCTGCTCACATACACTCATAATGATGATTGACAGCACTGAATGATTAGGCTCCTCCCGAACCTACATTTGTAACTTCATTTATAACATCTGACCTGCCCTGAACTGCATGGATCAGTTGTTATAATAATGGTGAGAACACAACAAAAGATTGATGTTGTATACTGCTGAGGAGTAGGACCAAAAAATCAACATTCATCATTTACTCATGTTATTCTAAACTGGACTTTCTTTTTTTGCGGAAAACAAAAAGTATTTAAAGGAATATTTCATCTGTCCGTATGTTTGAAGGTAAATAGGGTTAAAAAGTTCAAGAAAGAAAGATCAAGAAATCCATACAACTCCATCTAAGTCTTTACATGCATGAGCCAGTGAGGTTTGATGTTATTGACGTGTCACCATATTTAATTTGAGCTCTAGAAACTGAGACATTCTTCAGAATATCTTCTTTTGTAAAATAATGCTGCCACTTATCAATGAACCATAAATCTTAGCATGAAAGATTTTTAATTTCCAGAAAATCATCCAGATTTTTCACTCTCAACACTTCACTGATACTGGATTCATATCTGTTTACTTGATTTATGTGATGTTTCTCCTGTCATTGGTTTGTCCTTTAGCACCAGCTGAAGGAGACGCAAAGGTCGTTCCAGCAGAGGATCCAGCAGAGAGAGAAAGATCTTCAGCAGCTGAGAGAGGCTGTGGAGTCTCATAAGGTGAGTCTGGAGAAGAAGAGAAGTTTGACAAGTCTCAGTCAGGACTCACTGAAGCCACTGTGTGATTGTGATGTGTGTCCTAACTGCAAAATTTTAACAGACAGCAGTGGAGGACAGTGAGAGGATCTTCACTGAGCTCATCCGCTCCATCAAGAGAAGACGCACTGAGGTCACACAGAAGATCAGAGATCAGGAAAAGACCGCAGTGAGTCGAGCTGAAGGACGACTGGAGCGACTGGAGCAGGAGATCAATGATCTGAGGAGGAGAGACGCTGAGCTGGAGCAGCTTTCACACACACAGGATCACATCCATTTCCTGCAGGTAACAGAGATCTAGAAGAACAGGATCATAGTGGACTTGAGCAAGAGACTCACAGAGAAACATTTCATGAGAGCAGAATGAGCCGTTGACTGAAGTGTTGATCTGTGTGTTCGGTTATTATATAATCATCAGTCAGACTCTCATCTGATCTTCTGCTGTTGAGAGAGACGCTCTTACAAATGCAGTTCAGCTCTGGAAATCTCTAAGGAAACATTTTCCTGAAATATATATTGAGCTTCCAGACAGCAACAGCTCAAAACTTACAACAATGTAAAATCAATGAACTTGATGGTACTAATGTACGTTTTACCCAGCCAGATGTTGCATCATCTCTTTACATATCATTTTACAATTCTTTACAAATTTTGAGTAATGTATCCCAAAATCAGATAATGTTCAAAATGAAAAACTTGGATTCATATACTGTAAGTGTCAAACACTAGAACTTACAGCTCTAACATGATATAATGAACATAAGAAGAATGAAGCTGATGCTGTGAAAGTGCTGGATTGAGGAGAGTTTCTAAAGATCAACTCAAATCTGACAGTAGAGCAGGTTATTGGCTGAAGTGTGGAGGTGATGAGCTTTGATTTCTTTTTTCTGTAGAGTTTCCAGTCTCTCTCAGCTCCTGAATCTACAGACGTAAATGACGATCTCTTCAGTCCTCTCTCCTCTTTTGATGACGTGAGAGAATCTGTCCGTCAGCTGAGAGACAAACTGGAGGATTTCTGCAAAGAGGAGCTGAAGAAGATCTCTGACAGAGGTAAAGTCCTGGAGATTCATCTGCTCTCAGAAATGATCCTCCATCATCTCATATCATATAGAAGATCATTTTAGAAATGTCTGAGGAACGGATGCAGGGATCATTTTCTCTTGTCATGATAATCACACTCTTCATGTATTTCAGGCTGCTGAGATCAGGAGGATCAGATGAGAGTCTACAGCTGCCCTCAGTATGGAAGGACCTTCAGTCCAAGACCTGCTTTAGCTAAAAACACCATTCTGGCTGAAGTGGTGGAGAAACTGAAGAAGAGAAAACTTCCTGCCGACTGTTACACTGGAGCTGGAGATGTGCAGTGTGACGTCTGTACTGGAGTAAAACACAAAGCCGTCAAGTCCTGTCTGGAGTGTCTGGAGTCTTACTGTCAGAATCACCTTGAAGAACATGAGAGTTTGTTAAAAAGAAAGAGACACAATCTGACTGAAGCCACTGGACGACTGCAGGAGATGATCTGCCAGAAACACGACAAGATCCTTGAGGTTTTCTGCCGCACTGATCAGAAGTGTATATGTGTGCTGTGTACGATGGATGAACATAAAAACCACGACACTGTATCAGCTGCAGCACAGAGGACAGAAGAACAGGTATGAACTTAAAGAGGTCTCATTATGCTCATTTACAGGTTTATCATTTTGTTTATGTCCTAATAGAGTATATTTACATCATTAAATGATCAAAAATTCATTGTTTTTCTTATAATTGTTCTTATAATTACATTGTTCCAGTGACTTTTTCAACCTCTTTCTGAACAGTTTTTGTTTCAGCTTCTTTAAAACATACCTTCCAAAAATCACAGTCTGCTCTGATTGGTCAGCTGTAGCCAGTCTGTTTGCATTGGTTTACTGCTTAGAGGGTGTGTCGGAAATGTAGCGTTCTTTACCGTAACCAGCGATAGAGAGGTGGAGGGATGCTGGAAGAATTGCTTATATACACTCATAATGATGACTGGCAGGACTGAATGATTAGAACTTCATAACTTGATTTTGAACTTAGATTCAAAATGGGATGCAACCCCCCATGGTGACCCCTGTTCCATTACCAGAGCCTGCTTGGGGCCCACCACCATGGGCAGGACCCCCATGAATCTGGGTGGGCGAGACCCGAACTGAATGGCATAACCCTTCTCGAATGTACGCAGGACCCACTGAGAAATATTTAGCAGTAGTTTCCACGCTGGTACAGTTTCTACTAAGGGAACCATTCTCTTGGAACTGGCCTCTGGTGTTTCCCGAACAACCAATTTGATGCCCTGAACGGCAAACCGGCAGGGAACAACCAAACTGGTCACTTTGAGACCCTCCACGGAGGGAACAGGCATCCCTGTGCTGCTACGTTTCCAGGTGGACACTGAAATATGCTCCTGCTGGAGACTGCTGCACCCTATAGCATACAAGGTGTCAAGGGTTGGCAGAACGGCCCCCTGAGGGCACCGTATGCAGAGATGTAGACCATTACTCTCCAGGGTGACTACCCTCAGAGACCTAATACCACTGGTGTCAGGACCTTTTCCCCCCAGCCTTCTTAGCTATAATGCTGGCCCTCATTACTATTCATCCAGCTTGCTTTTTGGATGAGCGTCCTGCCTCTCTGCTGGCCGCTCGATATTCAATTCGGCGACAGCGCGAGTCACAACCTCTACCAGCATCTCATACGCAGGAGAATGGCTAGATCTGGCTGGATTTATCAGGTGAAGGCAGAGATAGGCTGGGCCCATCTTTAAACCCTCCGCTAGATCAGTTTTTAAATGAAGGTTGTTATTATTAAGGGAAAACAAAATCCAAATCTACATGGCCCTGTGTGAAAAAGTGTTTGGCCCACCTGTTAAAACATAACTTAAACAAAGTGACAAAGTGAACAAAGTGAAGTAGACCAAAATATCTTCAAAAGCTAGACATAATGCAGAGATCCAAAGAAATTCAGGAACAAATTAGAAAGACAGTAATTGAGATCTATCAGTCTGGAAAAGATTATAAAACCATTTCTAAAACTTTGGGACTCCAGCGAACCACAGTGAGAGCCGTTATCCATAAATGGCGAAAACATGGAACAGTGGTGAACCCTCCCAGGAGTGGCCAGCCGATCAAAATTACCCCAAGAGCGCAGCGACGACTCATCCAAAAGGTCACTAAAAACCCCACAACAACATCCAAAGAACTGCAGGCCTCACTTGCCTTAGTTAAGGTCAGTGTTCATGACTCCACGATGAGAAAGAGACTTGGCAAAAATGGCCTGCATGACCGCGTTCCAAGAGGAAAACCACTGCTGAGCAAAAAGAACATTAAGGCTCGTCTCATTTTTGCCCAAAAAAATCTTGATGATCTCCAAAGCTTTTGGGACAATACTCTGTGGAATGACGAGACAAAAGTTGAACTTTTTGAAAGGTGTGTGTCCCATTACATCTGGTGTAAAAGTAACACCGCATTTCAGAAAAAGAACATTACACCAACAGTAAAATATGGTGCTGGTAGTGTAATGGTCTGGGAAAGTTTTTCCTGCTTCAGGACCTGGAAGAATTCTTGTGATAAATGGAACTATGAATTCTGCTGTCTACCAAAAAATCCTGAAGACGTTGTCCGGTCATTTTTTTGTGCGAGGGCCCTTTCATCGCTGCTTGCAGCTTTAATTTGTCTTAAATTTCATTGTTTAAAAAAATCATGAGTCGAGTGAATCGTTACATCCCTATAAAAAATGCATTTAGCATCCATACAGTTGGATTAACACAGTTCCTAAGGGTCCAAGTTCAAAAAATACGGAAATATTAGCAATGCTTCAGCATCTTGAAAACACAAAACCTGACCACTAACTGCTCAAAAGTTATGAATAATGCTCTATTTTGAACTGATTTTTCATGACCAAATCTAGTCAACCCTCAAACCCTACTCAACATTTACATTCCTAGCAAATGATTTATCATCCAAACAAAATGAGTCACTGGACAGTTCATATATAGTGTAAGTGACGTAACTCAAATCTGACAGTAGAGCAGGTTATTGGCTGAAGTGTGGAGGTGATGAACTTTGATTTCTGTTTTCTGTAGAGTTTCCAGTCTCTCTCAGCTCCTCCTGAATCTACAGACGTAAATGACGATCTCTTCAGTTCTCTCTCCTCTTTTGATGACGTGAGAGAATCTGTCCCTCAGCTGAGAGACAAACTGGAGGATTTCTGCAAAGAGGAGCTGAAGAAGATCTCAGACAGAGGTAAAGTCCTGGAGATTCATCTGCTCTCAGAAATGATCCTCCATCATCTCATATCATGTAGAAGATCATATTAGAAATGTCTGAGGAACGGATGCAGGGATCATTTTCTCTTGACATGATAATCACACTCTTCATGTCTGTTGATTTCCACAGTCACTTTCACCAACATTGTTCCCAGAACCAGGAACGACTTCCTACAATGTAAGTCACTGAGAAAACCCTAACCTTAACCCTAACCCTTAAAATAATCTAAATTACACTGGCACAACCATAAGAGAGGAACTAGTCAAAAGTGTTAGAACGCAAAGTTTCTGGGGTGAATGCTACACGTTAATCTGATCCTGATTAAACATTTTAAACAACTGGCCCTAAAAGATCAGACAGATTCATAATTCCTGATTCTGATGTGTTTTTTCTCTTTCAGATTCCCATCAGCTCACTCTGGATCTGAACACAGTGAATAAACACCTCCATCTGTCTGAGAGGAACAGAGTGATTAGTAACACTGACACAGTCCAGTCGTATCCTGATCATCCAGACAGATTTGATGTGTGTCAGGTGTTGTGTAGAGAGAGTGTGAGTGATCGACGCTGTTACTGGGAGATTAAGCGCAGTGGTTGTGTGTATATATCAGTGTCATATAAGAGCATCAGCAGGAAGGGAGAGGATAATGAGTGTTGGTTTGGATATAATGATCAGTCCTGGAGTTTGAGATGCTCTTCCTCCAGTTACTCATTCATTCACAATAACATACTGACTGATCTCCCAGTAAAGTCCATCATCAGCAGTAGAATAGGAGTGTTTGTGGATCACACTGCGGGAACTCTGTCCTTCTACAGCGTCTCTGACACAATGAGCCTCATCCACACAGTCCAGACCACATTCACTCAACCGCTCTATCCTGGGTTTGGTGTTCATTATACTGGATCATCAGTGAAACTACTGATTTAGAACTTCAGTCACTGAAATAATATGTTAGTATGAAGGTGTGTAATAAATCCTCATATAGCGCTCCAGACGTCACGTGACACATTCTGTTTACACCACCGTGCTGGCAGGCAGAGACAGCCGGGAGCTAATATGAAATGAATGGTGCTAGCATGAGTTTCAAGGCAACAGAGTTCACTGCGCACTTCAATTAAGTACATAGCAAAGTGTATTAAATATAACAGATCCCTATAATGCCCCCGGGGTGCTTTTAACGTGTATCGATAATAGAACGGATAGCTTTCCTGACCTACAGTATTTTGATATCTACAGCTTCCTCATCAACTTTCCCTCGTCCTACTTTGGAGACTATACTAAACTAAACTATAAAAGCCTGGAGGGGTACAAATGGACGCTGTGATAATGCAGTAAACTACATGGCAATATTTACTTTGACTCACTCCACCCTTTCCGTTAAAAGTGAATTAACCGTGAGTCAATTAAATTCATGGTGAGCTGTTCACAAGACGGGTCCAAGGCCTGTTACTACCCATCCTGGAGCCTGCCGAAGTCCCACAAAACTCTGCAGTCCAGCCAAATTGTGCCAGTGTGGAGGCAAGTTTCAGTGTGACCTATATCAATGGATAACTACACCGCTCTTGTTTTTTTTTTTTGTTATGTGTTTGATTTTTGGTGTTTCCTTTCTGTCTTTAAGCAAGATTTTTTTTTATATAGTTGTGGACATTAAGGAATAAATTTCTGTTAAAAATGAAGTTTTTTTGAAATTTTTGTATTTCTTTGGGTAATTGGTGGTGTACTTTGCTATCTGGGTTGTTTCATTTCTTTTCGGCAGTTTTAAGAGAATTTATTGAAGTCAAGGGCAGCCACCACCATTGCAACACAATCTAATTTTGTGATGAATATTCAACTTTGTAGACTTCTGGTTAAAACCTGCTTTGTCGTCATTGGAAAGGTAAGTCAGCGGTGTTGCGAGGTAACGTAATCGACCCTAGCTGTCCTTGATTTTAGGTAACGCAGCCAGCGCATTTTTATCAACATCATAATGTCATGAAATCGTTGAAACATTAAAGTATCCAAATGAGGTGTCATTAGTCTCCCTTGGAAATGTTTATGGAAAACTGTGTGAAAAATTGTGTTTTATAATGTGTATATTGAAAACATTTACATAGCCTATATCAGTTATTTTACACATTTTAAACTCTTTAGGGTTACTATTAAACATAAAACTCCTAATACAACACTTGACGAAAAAAAAATAAAACGTGCTAACCAACACAAAACAACAGATGGTTATATTTTTATTTTATTGCAGTGAACCATTTCAGTCGTCTATCGCGATCCTTATAAAAGATCAAATTATTTCCCCTTTGGTTTCCTTCGCCTGTTCTGTCATCCTGTTTTATTGGTTTCATAATTGTAATCGTTATTGTCAGGGTTATCAGTTGGAGTGCCTGTGACAGCCACTAGAGGGCACTCCACCCTGAACTGATTCTCTTAATACTGGACTTCATTTCCCACAATCCACCTTGGACTTTCATACACTCACTTACACACAGACAAATACTACATTTCCCACAAGCCTCCATACCTGGACTGATTGCATCCACACCTGCCGTTAATCACATCGCATTATTTAAACGCCCTGCACACACGTTCATTTGTGAGGTCTTGTTATTTCCCAGTGTAAAGCATTTCTGTTCCTGTTTTTGATCCTGCCTGCCCCGACATTCTCGCCTGTCCACCGACCTAGATTCTGCCTATGCCTCTGACGTACCTGTTTGATGTTCTGTGACGTTTGCCCACCTCTGTTATAATAAAGACTGCATTTGGATCTGCACCCGCGTTGTCACGCACCTCTTCATCACAGTTATGGTGATTAGTGTTTCATTTGGTAGTGACAAAAGGGAACAAACACATCATCATTTATTTGGGGGAAATAAACAAAATTTAGTAAAGTTATGCAAATTATTATTATTTTAGTATGTTTTAGTATGTGAGTTAAAATTCTGTAATGTGATGTGGTCAATACCAATACATTATTGTCACTACTGAAAATATGCAGTCACTACCGAGTCATGGGATGATTTGTCAGAAATAAACTATTGAATTATCAACTAAGATATTATGATAGTGTTTGGTTCGATGTATATTCAAACTAATGAATCCTTAACTTTGAAATCAGTATGATAAACTTTACAACTATTCCAAAGCTTTCTGAAAATACCATATGAAAATTAACTGCACAATTAAAAGAAATGTGTATGTTATACAAACCAAAAACCAAAAACCAAAACCAAAACTTACCCCTAACTGTAACTCTATTGTAAGTAGATGTAGTTCATTAATAGTACTCAGTAATTATTTGAGTAATTACAATGTAACTACGGTACTGTAAAATAAAGTGTAACCAAAATTAAAAATTATTTTGACTTTCTTTTTCATGTTAATGTAAATGTCAAATATGACACAATACTACACATTGTCACTCACCATGAAACAGTTTTTACTTTAAAATATGAGGATTTATTAAACACTTTCATACTAAAAGGTTATTTCAGTGAAATCACACAAAATTCTAAATCAACACAGTTTCACTAATCCACTAAGATAAACCCCAAACCCAGGATAGAGCGGTTGAGTGAATGTGGTCTGGACTGTGTGGATGAGGCTCATTGTTTCCGAGACGCTGTAGAAGGACAGAGTTCCTGCAGTGTGATCCACAAACACTCCTATTCTACTGCTGATGGGCATTACAGGGAGATTTGTCCATATGTTATTGTGTATGAATGAATATCTGTAGGAAGAGCAGAACAAACTCCAGGACTGATCATTATATCCAAACCAACACACATCACCCTCTCCCTTCCTCCTGATGCTCTTATATGACACTGATATATACACATATCCACTCCACTCAATCTCCCAATAACAGCGTCGATCACTCACACTCTCTCTACACAACACCTGACACACATCAAATCTGTCTGGATGATCAGGATACGACTGATCCGTGCCAGTGAATGTAATCACTGTGTTCAGATCCAGATTGAGCTGATGGGAATCTGATGGAGATAAAACACATCAGAATCAGGAATTATCAATCAGGGGCTGTATTCACAAAACATTTAATCTCACCACTAAGAGTTCTCCGAAATGGCAGTCAAAGTTCATAGCCAAGAGTTTTCACTTAAAATCTATTCACAAAGCAGCTGAGACAAACTTTTACTAACTAATAGAGAGGAATATTAAGCAAAGAGAAAGGGTGGTTCTGACCTCATTGCTATGGATGATGTCAACACACTTACTAACTATGGCCACAGTGATTGGCTGATGGGGGAGGAGTCTCTGTCAGCGATTTAATCATAGAATTATTGTAGAATGAGGTATCATGTTGCCATATAAAGTTTCTCCTAAATCTGCAAGTTAGGAGCTACTTTTAGCCTTAAGATGAGGCCTTGTGAATACTGCATGAATTCTTTTAATGTATCTGAACTCTTCATGTTCAATATATAAGCAGTGTCTCAGTTTACCAGATATCCTGTGCAAATAATCATCTACATGATCAACTATAAAACTCTTGTCATGTTTTCTTTCTCCTTCTACAGGAAGAACATGAACACACTCAGTGAGTTTCTCTGCTTGTTTTCTCAGTGACTTACATTGTAGGAAGTCGTTCCTGGTTCTGGGAACAATGTTGGTGAAAGTGACTGTGGAAATCAACAGACATGAAGAGTGTGATTATCATGTCAAGAGAAAATGATCCTCAGACATTTCTAATATGATCTTCTACATGATATGAGATGATGGAGGATCATTTCTGAGAGCAGATGAATCTCCAGGACTTTACCTCTGTCAGAGATCTTCTTCAGCTCCTCTTTGCAGAAATCCTCCAGTTTGTCTCTCTGCTGATGGACAGATTCTCTCATGCCATCAAAAGAGGAGAGAGAACCGAAGAGATCGTCATTTACGTCTGTAGATTCAGGAGGAGCTGAGAGAGACTGGAAACTCTACAGAAAACAGAAATCAAAGCTCATCACCTCCACACTTCAGCCAATAACCTGCTCTACTGTCAGATTTGAGTTGATCTTTAGTAACTCTCCTCAATCCAGCACTTTCACAGTATCAGCTGTGAACTTTCATGTTCAAGTTTTTCAATTTGAAGATCATCTGATTTTGGTACACATTACTCAAAATTTGTAAAGAAATGTAAAATGATGAGTAAAGAGATGATGGGAAATCTAGCTGGGTAAAACTGGTACCATCAAGTTCCTTGATTTCACATTGTTGTAAAACAAAGTTTAAATATTAGTAAAGTTTTGAGCTGTTGCTGTCTGGAAGCTCAATATATATTTCAGTAAAATGTTTCCTAAGAGATTTCCAGAGCTGAACTGCATTTGTAAGTGCGTCTAAGTGGGAACAGGGTTACAGTGAAGTAACCCGGATCATTTTTCTAGATCTCTGTTACCTGCAGGAAATAGATGTGATCCTGTGTGTGTGAAAGCTGCTCCAGCTCAGCGTCTCTCCTCCTCAGATCATTGATCTCCTGCTCCAGTCGCTCCAGTCGTCCTTCAGCTCGACTCACTGCGTTCTTTTCCTGATCTCTGATCTTCTGTGTGGCCTCAGAGCGGCTTCTCTGGATGGAGCGGATGAGCTCAGTGAAGATCCTCTCACTGTCCTCCATTGCTGTCTGTGCAGAGCGCTGTTAGGACACACATCACAATCACACAGTGGCTTCAGTGAGTCCTGACTGAGACTTGTCAAACTTCTCTTTTTCTCCAGACTCACCTTATGAGACTCCACAGCCTCTCTCAGCTGCTGAAGATCTTTCTCTCTCTGCAGGATCCTCTGCTTGAACGACCTCTGCGTCTCCTTCAGCTGGTGCTGAAGGACAAACCAATGACAGGAGAAACATCACATAAATTAAAGTAAACAGACATGAATACAGTATCAGTGAAGTGATGTGTCAGGGTTCTGGCACTTCTGTCTAGAGTATTTTCTTGGTTTTGAGACAGCTCTACATGGTCTGTGTATTTCACTCGCCATCCGTTCTTGTCCTGTGTGTTGTGAGCGCCTGGGATATTCTTATTCCAGGTGCTTTCGTGTTATCATGTTCTGTGTAGCAAACCATGCCATGTGTTACCTGATTATTGGTTTAACTGCCCCACCTGTCGTTGTCATATGTTTTCCTTTCATGTGGCCAAGTCCAAGTCTGTTTTCCCACTTGGGGTAGTTTTGTTTCATTTTCATTCTTATTAATAAAGCCTATTTCTCCTGCAATTGGGTCCTCGCTCCTTTAATCATTCCCCAAAACTTCCAGCTAAAAGAGGACTCAGCAGAAAATGGGCATCTTCCATCACTGGACTTTCCACCTGCCAAATATTGATCCAGCATGTGAACCCTCTGTACTTTCGTCAGCAGGGGGCTGAAGGATTTTGCCCGGGATCTACTCATTGAAGTAGACCATTTGGACTGCAGTGAGGCTCATATGAAGGAGGTTTTCAACATCTGCCTTGATCAGCCTCTCAGTCTGTGGGAGATATATAAGCTGGGGAATATTGGTTTCTGCTGAGTGGTATGCTGAGGCACCTCTTGCCAGCAGACCAGGACATCCAGAGAGAACTTGTGCAGTTCAATGTTGACCTGACCAGCCCCAGTTTCAAGGAGGGAGAGAGCATTGTGGAGTGGTGGGGTCATGTCTTTGACCAGCAAGATAAGTACCCCTCCCTGCACGCAATGGTTAAATGTTGACTCTCCATCTTTCACGGACCAAGAGTTGTCTTTTAGTTTGATGAATGATGTAATTGACCAAAGGAGTGGCAACATGAATGAACCAACATTTAATGCAATCCAGACGGTCAAGTACACCCTGCAGTCCAGGGGAAGACAGCCTTGCAGCTCCTCAGAAGGGACGATGTGAAATTTGGGGAGGTGGACAGAACACTATGCAAGAGCATCAACTCTGCAGCAGCCACATACAAACGCCAGCAGAAGATGAATCAGAAAGAAGCAGGAGCAGCAGCAGAGCAAGTATAGCTCCCAAGTATCTGGCAGTGCTCAGCAGGCCAACAAACAGAATGCTGAAGAAGAGAAAAGGGCGAGGCTGAGACATGTGGCAAAACAGCGAAAGCAGGCCATGGAGAAACTGGTGGTTCAGGCAAAGAAGAAAAAATGAGATCTGGTTCTGAGAGTATTACGAACTGTAATGTAAATTGTCATCTTTGCCAATAAAATATATTAAAATCTGAATTACATAACATTGCATTGGCTGTCAATCATGATGGAAGAATAGACAAGTTAAGTTACAGCATGTCCACCATCTCTTGTGGGGGTTATGCATTAAGCCATTTGTGGTGCCTCTACCACATTGTGCCTCATATACTGTAAATGTTAGACCCAGTAACGGGCTGGCATGAAATGGCTTGCATAATACTTAGTAAGGAGGCCATAATAATTTTTGACTCATGGCTGAAGTTAAGTTTCTCCAGCTCTCCCCAGGTTGGCAAAAAAACATCTCAAAATGCATCAGATTGATGCTTTAAAATATGGAATATTTAAATTTTTCTTCCGGGAGAGCATACCCCCGGACCCCCCTAGACGAGTAATATCCTTCTCACCTTTTTCACCCCTGACCTGTTTTCATGCCTGCATCATATCTGGTCCTTGCGTCTTTAACTTGTAAATTCCCCTACAGTTAATGGTGGAAAGTACCAAGAAAAAAGATAGTCCTACCAGTTTGTAATAACTTGAGTAAATGATAAACCTCCCCAGATCCATCTCTATTTTCCCACTATCCCTGTATGTAGTAACATTATTGTTTATTTACTATTAACTATTAATGATAGTTATTACATCACATCTGACCAATCAGAGCAGAGGACAATGGAAATAAGAAAACTGTGTTTTTTAACATTAAATTATGTAAATGTGTTCTAGTTGACCCCATAAACAAAATTATGAATCTGTGATTCATCATAATGGGACATCTTTAAGTTCATACCTGTTTCTCTGTCCTCTGTGCTGCAGCTGATACAGTGTCATGGTTTTTATGTTCATCCATCGTACACAACACACATATACACTTCTGATCAGTGCGGCAGAAAACCTCAAAGAGTTTATCGTGTGTTTGGCAGATCATCTCCTGCAGTCGTCCAGTGGCTTCAGTCAGATTGTGTCTCTTTCTTTTAAAGAAACTCTCATGTTCTTCAAGGTGATTCTGACAGTAAGACTCCAGACACTCCAGACAGGACTTGACGGCTTTGTGTTTTTCTCCAGTACAGACGTCACACTGCACATCTCCAGCTCCAGTGGGAAGTTTTCTCTTCTTCAGTTTCTCCACTAGTTCAGCCAGAATGGTGTTTTTAGCTAAAGCAGGTCTTGGTCTGAAGGTCTGTCTGCACTGAGGGCAGCTGTAGACGCCCATCTGATCCTCCAGATGCCAGCAGCCTGTAATACAGATCTTACAGTAACTGTGTCCACAGGGAATGGTCACTGGATCCTTCAGGAGATCCTGACACACTGAACACAGGAACTCATCTTGAGAAATTCTGGCTTCTCCCATTTTACTGCATGAATACAGAGACACAAACACACGACAGCTCAACTACACTTCAGTTTCAGTTTCTTTGAACTCATGTGGTTCCTGTTTCCTGGTTCTGTCTAAAACAAGCGTATGGAGGACCAGGAGTGCCATATAACAATAAAAAGAAAGATTCAATTAATTACTATAATAATTCAAACATAAAAATGTATATAAATAAATCACTTTTTACATGGGCAAATTAAGAGACATATATTTAAGTTATTTAATTTCTGTTTTTAAAAGTTTAATGAAACAATGAAGCAATAAATGTTAAAAAATCTTTTTTGAATGTATAATTAAATAGACGCATTTGAAACGGGTTATTTAATTCATAATAAACAATAAAACAATAAAAAGTACATTAGTAAATCGTTTTAAATGTGCATTTAAATCGCTTTTTTAAAAAGAATTTGGCAAATGCTTTTCTTTATCCATTTGTCAATCGAGTGGTAAAATGCCATTGGACAGTACACACGTGGGAGCAACCAATCAGCTTTCGCCTCAATTTGAAGAGCCAACCTGGGGAATTTGAGTATGGTATTGTAGAGGATTTGTTAGCTTTAGCTGATTTTTGCGAAAGAAATTCTCCTCTCGATTATCATTTTATATGTAAAAGCGTTTTTCAGTTGAGGGAAGACGCGGCTAACGCTGCGGATAATTGTGGTTGTACAATAAATGGAAGGATTTGGGTTCCGTTTGAGGTCATTCAGTGACTCCGCAGCCCTCACACTATGGTTGAACTTCCAAGCATTCTTGAACAACACCAGTCGTTGGATGTACCAGCAGAAGAGACAGCAAGATGTATTGGTGTGTCGCTAAGGACAGTCCGACAAAAACTTGCACATAATGGTTTAAGGTATGTAAAAGAAAATGTTTTAATTTGGATAGGCAGGTCAATCCTAAAATGTTTTTGGAAAGAATCGGATAGCATGCCTTGAGCAGCCTGCACCCGTTTAACTATAGCGGTCAATCGCATGACTGATTCGTAGTATTATGTACAGCAGTGAATCTCAACCTTTTTTGAGTAATGGACCCCCCTCATATTTGGAACCATCCTTAAGGACCCCAGAATAAAATTGGCTCATTGGCATCATTAATGTCGAACAAGTGCAATCAAGTGTAATTGACTTGTCCTATATTCATATAGTCAGTTATATTATACATATATTATTTTATGGGAACATGTCAAATGTCAAAATATACAAAAATCATATTCAGATACTTTATAAGGACCCCCTGACGTTATGTCAAGGACCACGTGGGGTCCATGGACCCCTGATTGAGAAACACTGATGTACAGTATATATTAGGCTGAATATTAACTACAGTTAAATTGGTTACATGAAAGTAACACTGTAATGTGATTGCTTCAAAGGGCAGTGAAGTCGGAATTTGTTAAAATATTATAATATAATTTTATGTAAAACTTGTGGTTCCTTTCCTCAGGCAAACACAATTGGAGTACTAAATATAATTCTGACAGTTCATAGCTTTCTAATGCCACTGAATGGTTTTACAAAGCTATGAACTGCTGGGATTTTATTTAAAGTTATTCCAATTCTGTTTGCCTGAGGAAAGAAAGACGTACACTGAGGATGGCAAGAGGGTGAGCAAATTATGGGGTAAATTTCATTTAACAATTCCTTTAATGCAAAATGTGTTGAACTACACTGTGCCAAATGTTGGTGCCCACAGTATGCCATTGCTCATGTGGGTTTTGAATCACTCATAATTGTGATGCATAGGCAATTTTAACACAATGTTGCAAGTGTTTGCCTCTGGAAATATTGGATAAAATATCATGGATAAATGCGATTTGGGGCTGCTGCAGAAAGCCGCGAGGTGGAATGGCTCAAGACCCTGAAGTAAACTCCAGCACATTCTCCAACGTCAATGGTGAACATTTTCCATCTTTAACACAGGTAGATATTCAGTCTAACTACTGCACTGCCATTCAAAACAGGCTGAAAGTGTATCAGTTACTTTTGAGTAAATAGCTTGTAAATAAATAAACTGTGTAATTATTCTCCATGTAACCATGTGTTACGGAGCTGACCAGACGTGGTCAGACGTGGTCTGCCTCAGTTGCCGCCACCTCTGGAGGTTCTACAGTGGTAAACTCAGGACACAGGGAGAGTTCATTACTAGGTGCCACCACCATACAAGGGGCCGAAGCGAGCCCCACCGCTTCTGGAGGTTCAAGCAAGCAAGCAAGTGTCCCCAACTTAAGCAAGCCAAAGGCAACAGCTGAAAGGAACCAAAACTCCAACAAAATGGAGAAAAAAACCTTGGGAGAACCAGGCTTAGTCGGGGGGCCAGTTCTCCTCTGGCCAACAGTGAACACTTGCCCGATACTGTTACAGGTCAGTAGTCCGATTTGGAATCGCAACAGTCAAAATATTGAATCCAGTTCCATCTAGTTTAAGATATTTTTGATCATGCCGGTATGGGGTGGTTTGTTGGGGATCTGTGCCACTGGCTGATGAGTCTGTAAGGTCAACACAAGAGATGAACTAGTTCACACAATCTCCGCCGACACCCCAAAGCCACGCTGCTAACGAGCACAGGCGCAGATTCCCCATCTGACCCGGACACGGCCCGGATCCATCCAATTACATTAAATGGTAAACCTCGGGATAAGCAGAGAGACAAAAATTAGCGTAGATGCCATTCTGTTTCTAATGTAACGAGTACATCCGGTGTTATAGAAAGTGTTCCCGGTTCAGGCTGACCTGATCTATGCAGCCTAACAATCCTTTAACGGATATGAAGACATAAATTGATAATGTGTCATGTGTATGCCAGGTTAAAGAGATGCGTTGTTAGTCTAGATTTAAACTGACAGAGTGTGTCTGCTTCCCGAACAATGCTAGGAAGATCGTTCCAGAGTTTAGGTGCCAAATAGGAAAGAATCTACCGCCTGTGGTTGATTTTGATATTCTAGGTATTAACAACTGGCCAGAATTCTCCGATTGTAATACGAAGAAACACAAAGAAATATGGAGCTGAGTACCATCAGTGTTACAGTAAAAACTAATGCCATGCTTCCTAATGACATCTCCCAAGGGTAGCATGTACAGAGTGAAAAGCAACGGTCCTGGTACTGAGCCTTGAGGTACTCCATATTTAACTTGTGATCGAAATGACGTCTCTTCATTTACTACTACAAACTGATAACGGTCAGATAAGTATGATTTGAACCATGCCAATGCAATTCCACTAATTCCAACATAATTTTCTAGTCTATTCAAAAGAATATTGTGGTCGATAGTGTCAAAAGCAGCACTGAGGTCTAGTAACACTAATAGAGAGATACAACCACAATCTGATGATAAGAGCAAATCATTTGTAATGAGAGCAGTCTCAGTACTATGGTACGGTCTAAATCCTGACTGGAAATCCTCACAGATACCATTTCTTTCCAAGTAGGAACACAGTTGCAATGATACTGCCTTTTCTAGTATTTTTGACAGAAAAGGTAGATTGGAGATCAGCCTGTAATTGACTAATTCACCAGGATCAAGTTGTGTCAATTTTTTGGTACGTAACCTAGTGATAAAGATGAATTAATGATCTTAAGAAGAGGATCTATGACCTCTGGAAGCATCTCTTTCAATAGCTTAGTCGGTATAGGGTCTAACATACATGTTGTTGATTTCAATGATTTTCGATGTTGATTTCGATGAAGTTTAGACAATTCCTCCTTTCCTATAGCAGTGAATGAATGGAATTTTTCCTCAGGGATACTACAATCCACTACAGCTGCATGGCTATTATTTTCTCTCAAATATTGTCAATCTTGCAAGTAAAGAAGTTCATAAAGTCATTACTGCTGTGCTGTTTGGAAACATTAGAAGTTGAAGCTGTATTTCTTGTTAATTTAGCCACTGTATCAAATAAATACTTAGGGTTGTATACGAAAAACTTCTAGTTTTCATTTTTTCCAGCTATGCTACATTTTTCTGGCTGCTCTCTTAACATCCGAGTGTGCTCGTTATACCATGGCATTGGACTAATATCCTTAATCTTTTTTTAAGCACACAGGAGCGACAGAGTCTAGAGTGCTAGAAAAGAGAGCATCAGTAGTTTCTGTTGCAACATCGAGTTGGTATAAGCTGTCTGGTTTGCAAAGACGATGAAACTGATCAGGAAGATTATTTATAAAGCAATCTTTAGTGGTAGAAGTGATGGTTCTACCATATTCGTGGCAGAGAGACTGTTTTGCAGCCTTAGTTAAATGTAGCATGCATGAGACTAGATAATGATCTGAGACGTCATCGCTCTGCTGCAGCATTTCAACGGCATCAATATCGATTCCATGTGACAATATTAGATCTAGAGTATGATTACGACAATGAGTGGGTCCTGAAACACGTTGTCTAACTCCAATAGAGTTTAGATTATATGTTAATGCCAATCCCTAAGCGTCTTTTTCATTATTTACATTGATATTAAAATCACCAACAATAAGGACTTTATCCACAGTCAGTACTAACTCCATTAGAAAATGTCAAATGGGATTTTTCACTTACATTATATAACGTTACATAAAGCACCATCACTTCATCAGAATTATATTTGAAAGACTTTTGAGTAATACTATAGATTAACAGCAACCCCTCCCCCTTTATCTTTCCGACGAGGTTCATGCCGATAATAGTAACCTTGAGGGCTAGACTCATTTAAAGTAATGTAATCGTCTGGTTTTAGCCAGGTTTCTGTCAAACACAGCACATCTAGATTATTTTCTGTGATATCGTTTCCAATAAGTGCTTTTGAAGAAAGGGATCGAATATTCAGCAACCCAAGGTTTATCATTTGTTTATCAGTATTATCTCTGTTTTCTACTTGTTCAACATCAATTTAATTTTTACCCTTAAATGGGATTGGAAGTTTTTTGTAATCGTAATTCCTGATAAGGACAGCAAGTGATTTCATCAGTTTTTTTGGGGGAATTTTGAAGTTATTAAGAAGGGGTGACCATTATCATAGCTTTGCCTGGCACATTTTGTTCTTGGACACTTTGTGCCCCTGTCCATGGTCATTGATTTTAGGATGATTCCATGAACCAGAGTCTTAGTTTGAACTGAGGACAATTTTATGTAAAGGTTCAGTTTTAATAACAAAAACATGTGTAAAATAAAACAAGACGTACAAATGCATAAAAGAAAACAAATTATACATTCACTTCATATTTAAATGTATTTAATGATTTGTAGATTACATTGAACATATTAACATTTTCAGGAAAAATTTACAACATTTGCAATTTGGTTTGTTGAAAGGATCATTATAAACGTTTGGGTTGCAAAGTATGCTTCTTAACTGACCTCACCTCAGAATATTAAGTGGCAGTGAAGTCAACTGTCAAGTGTATGTGTGACGTCTCTGTTGTTGCTCATAGGCTTTTCACACAGAAACACTGAGGAGTTTAAACCATAAACCCCAAATCCAGGACAGAGAGACTGAGTAAATGTGGAGGTGAATGTGTGTAAGTGTGTGAGTGTGTGTGTATCAGAGATGCTGTAGAAGGACAGCGTGCCAGCTGACACATCCACATACACGCCAACTCTCCTACAGGAGCGGGAAGGGGCATGTATGCCAGTGAACATATTATTATACCAGACGATGAATGCGTCATTAGAGCAGATCAGACACCAGGAGTTTTCATTTCGTCCAAACACAGCGTCATTCCCTCTTTTCCTACTGATTCCTTTATATGCCACTGAGATAGCAGCATCTCCACTCCATTCAGCCTCCCAGTAACAGCGTCCAGACAGACTCTCTCTACACAGAACCTGAGACCACTCATCAAATCTCTCTGGAAGATCAGGATAGGGCTGATACTCTCTCACATGTGTCACCTTCCTGTTTTCCTCAGACAGAATGAGACGAGAGTTTGCTGTGTTTGGATCCAGTGTAAGATCACAGGCATCTGAACACAAGAAGACAAACATTTATTACAAACAACAATCACCAAAGGTACGTGTGTGTATACATATACGTACATTTGTGTAGTCCTGCTGTAATTCTGAAATCTCCTCCATGATCCAAACTATAAAACACAACAATATGTTAGCAAAGTAAAGCAAAAGTACAAATATATTAAAACTAGATAGAAACATACTAAAACATGTAAGCAACCTGCTAAAACTTTCTAGCAGCATGTTAAAATATGATAGGCTGAGCTTTGTGAGGTACAATCTGGCTGCATTTGCACACAAGTCATTGCCTGATAACCCAGCTAGCAAATTGCTGTGGCTCAGATCCAGCCCATCCTGAAACCAAGCCATAGCAGTATGGTATGTAAGCCAAGAACACAGAAAATAAACCTGGGGCCTGTCCTTCTTATGTGGATTACTCTGTTAACTGCATTTCACTGTTGACAATTTGACATGATCCAGGATTGTTTGGTTCTTCAAACCTCATCCTTGGGTTGCTGTCATTGCAACAAGTTCATAAGCTCAGACCCGCTCAGGAGCAGGTTTATTTTTCTAATAAACAAGATTAGACTGCATCTTTTTGAAAGTCTGTTCCAGCCATTTATTTTATATAAATAAATAATAATAATATTAATAATAATAATATAATGATAATAATTATGTTGTGTAGTCTATAATAGGCAGTGCCAATATTTATTTGTAAGGAAAATAGTTATCTAATAAATATATTGGAGCCTTACACAATGAACTCTGTATGTTGACAGTTATTCTAAGGGTGGCTTAGGGCAGAACCATGCTGAAGGTGGTTTAAATAATACTTATCTGACCATTACAATTTTGTTTAGTTAAACAGGGAGTTACCCGAGTAAACATCAGTAAATTATGGAGTGCCGCAAGGGTCCGTCTTAAGCCATTTGCTATTTTCAATATACATTTTGCACCTTAGTAATATTATTAGAAAACATGGAATTAGTTTCCAGTGTATGCTGATGATACTCAAGAATATAACATCATTTGTATTATCTTATCGTAGATTTGTATTATCTTAGAACTGTGCATTTCTGACATATGGACATTACTTTGATAGTCACATCTGATTAACAATTATTCTAAATTTTAATGTAGAAACATGATTTTTCTGTAAAGCTCATTTGAAGCAATAAGCATTGAAAAAAGTGTAATACAAATAAATGTGAATTAAATTAACATTTATCTGTGTTTATATGGGAATGTTAAAATAGTATATAGACACTGAGGAGTTTAAATAATAAAACCTAAACACTCTTTAAGCTTAACATACTTGAGTTTGATCAGTGTGCAGTTTGGATGGTTGAGTGCATCAGATAGCAGCTTCACTCCTGAATCCCCAGGGTAATTGTAGCTCAGATCCAGCTCTCTCAGGTGTGAGGGGTTTGAACTCAGAGCAAAAGACACATAACCACAGCCTTCCTCTGTGACCATACAGCCAGACAATCTACAAACACACAGCAACAGTACATATGACATTAGTTTGGCAATCATATTCGTTTTTTCTGTAGTTTAGTAGTAAACATGGGTAAGATAATGGTAATGGCTGTTCACTGCAGTCAAAACATCCATGACAGCTGTTATTTTGTCCATTCTGGCAAATAATCATGATCACCAACAATTATTTAGGATGGAAATTAATGTGAGCATGATATAAAAGAATATGTAATCCTACAGCCATCTGTATGAATATGAAAAAAAATCTCTTGTTATTGTAAAAACTTGTTATTTTGCCTAGTTTGTTGAATTCCATTGATACCACATTTGGATATAAAAATTAAAGACTGTTTATTGTGAGACCATTTTGTTTTGTTTTTTTTAAAGAAAACCATTTACCTCAATATCTCCAGCTGACAGTTTGGACTCTTCAGTCCATCAGAAAGAAGCTTCACTCCAGAATCCTGCAGGTCATTGTTACTCAGGTCCAGCTCTCTTAGGACAGAGTTTGAGGATTGTAGAGCTGATGACAAACTCTCACAAGACTGAGCAGTGAGATTACAGCAATGTAGCCTGTGTAGAGAACAAACAAGCACTGTAATGTATTTATCAGGTAGGGTTTATAATCTAGAGTACAGATAACTTGGAAAAACCTTTGGTGTTTGTGGTGTTTGAAAAACTAAAACCACCATTGTATTTGCAAAACTAAAACCATCAGATGGGTTAAGTGATTACTGATTACTGATGTTAAGTGATTACTTTAATGCTTTAAAATAATTGTAAAAGGCACCCTTTAGTTTATATTTTAAGTTTGTTTCAATAATTCAACTCTTCATATTCTTGACAATCGTGACAGTATCAATTTTGACATTTTTGCAATAAATACTTTATTGTTGTTACACTTGTCTGCTATGTTTTTCTTTATAACTACATATTTTTAAGAAATGACTTGGGTAGGTTTAGAGATAAGAGTGGGATTAGCGGCTAAAATAAAAAGTGGGATTAGCATCAAATTTTACAAATATCTTTATGATATAAAAGATTCGTAAATATTTTACATTTTTAGTTATTACATTTTAACAATTTAATAATGTTTACGATTAAGTGTTTCCAAAGTGTCCATATCGTATTAAAAATGAGACCAGGCTGATTTATTCACTTATTTATTTTTCTTTGCCAACAAGCCACCAATTTAAAATTAAGATCCAAATAAAACTGTTTATGAACAGTTTATATGTATGATTGTTAAAAAAAAGGACTCTTACAGTGCTCTTCTGGTGTTTTTGATCACTGGCAGCAGTCTCATCAGTGCTTCATCAGATCTTCTGTATTTCTGCAGTTCAAACATCTCTTGAGTCTCTTCTGACATGAGGAGCACAAACACCAGACCAGACCACTGGACAGAAGAGAGATTCTGTGCTGAAAGTTTTCCTGAGCTTAGATTCTTTTGGATTTCCTCCACAAAGTTATCTTTCAGTTCACTCAGACAGTAAAAGAGATTGATTGTCCGCTCTACTGATTTCTCCTTCGCTATTATGTTTTTGATGTAGTCAGCAGTGTCTTTGTTCTCCGTTTTAAGTTCTAGTTCTGGCAGTAGTTCCTTCAGATCACTCTGATTTGACTCCAGTGAGAGACCCAGAAGGAACCGAAGGAAAAGGTCCAGGTTTCCATTCTTACTTTGTAAAGCCGTGTTGATCGCAGCCTTATGAAGTGGAAACAATGTTTTTTTGGACAGTTTCCAAGTCAGTTTTTCTTTCCAGGATTGTGGAAATAGGTTAGCTTTTTCATCTTTGCCAATCAAAAGTACATAGAGAGCAGCAAGGTATTCCTGGACGCTGAGATGTACAAAGCTGTAAACTTTTCTTGATGAAACAGCCTTTTCTTCCTGAAAGATCTGAGTGCATAACCCAGAGAACACAGAGACTTCACTGACATCTAGTCCAGATTCTTCAAGATCTTCTTTGTAGAAAATCAGTTTTCCTTTCACCAGCTGTTGAAAGGCCAGTTTCCCTAGCTTCAGGATGATCTCATCAAAAGACCTGGTATTGGCTTTAAGTGTAGGATCATCAATGTATTTTGTTTTCATTTGCTGCATCTGTGTAAGTAAGAAGTTTGTGTACATGCCTGTGAGAGTTGTGGGTGATTTGTCATTGCTCTCTTGAGCGAGCTGAGGCTGAAGAACAGTGAGAGAGATCCAGCAGAAGATGGGGATGTGACACATGATATACAAGCTCCTAGATTTCCTGATATGACGGATAATCTTTCCAGCAACCTCAGTAGTGCTGTTATTTTTGAAGAATTGCTCTTTTTGTTCATCGTTGAATCCTCGCACCTCCGTCACCTGATCAATGTAGTTACGAGGTATCAGACTAGCTGCTGCTGGTCTGGACGTGATCCAGATGAGAGCAGATGGAACCAGGTGTTTCTTGATCAAGCTTGTAATTATCTTACTTATTGTTGTTTTTTCGTGAATGTCTGTAAATCTGTCAGCTTCTATAAAGCTCAAAGAGAAGTGACATTCATCCAGCCCATCAAAGATGAACATGACTTTACCATCACTTTCAGGAAGAGAGGGCAGTTCTTCAGGACTACTAAAGAAGTATTCATGAAGCAGTTCCATGAGACTAAAGTTTTTTGTGATCAAATTTAGCTGACGGAAAGGCAGAGGAAAAATGAAGGATATATCCTGGTTTTCTTTTCCTTCAGCCCAGTCAAGGATGAATTTACTAACGGAGACTGTTTTACCTACCCCTGCGATCCCCATTGTCAGCACCTTTCTGTTTCGTCTATCCTCATGAACTTTGAACATATCCTTGCACTGGATTGGTGTGTTCTTGGCATCAAATTGCTTTGCATTCATTTCAATCTGTCTTACCTCATGGTTGTTCACTCTTCCTCCAGTCTCATTCTCCACCATGTATAGATCTGTGTAAATATCATTCAAGTATTTCTGATGACCCGTCTGTAAATTGCCAAGCAATATCCTCTCACAGTCCTGTTTTAAACTGTTCTTGAGTCTTAGGCTGGTCCCTGTGTAATCATGAGAAACAGCTTTATGGTCCAATGAGCCTTTCAGAAAGGAAAAAGGAAAAAGGCAGCAAAGAGTAAGTTGTTACAGTTTAGTAACCTCACTATTCTTTGCTTTGAGTGAAACATCAAACTACTGTAAACAACACAAGTTCAAACTACTTAACAGCATTCATTTGAAAGTCTAAAGCAGACGGTTTCAGGTGATCTGCCTCTTCATCAAACTCTTAATAGTTTAACCAATGTTAATGATCAAGTGGTTATGTAAAGGGAACACTAATCTCTATAATGGTGACTCAAATGAGCCCAGTATTTCCAGTAAAACATCAACTTTGACTAGAACTAAACCTCTGTAAGTTTCAGTGCGACTTTTTTTAGACATATGAAAGAAATATTCAAAGTGGTTTGATAAGATGGCAATGATATATTTGGAGTTGGTTAATCATCCTCTGCTGAGCTCTTGAAAGATTTATTGTTCTTTGTGACGAGCAGGGCGGGCGAGAGCCGTGAGGGAACGGCGCGAGGCCGGTGACGCGAGAGTTAACGAGCGTCAGGTGCTCGGCGCACCGGTCTCGAATCCCCACGGAGGAGCTCCGGAAGCATAAAGGAGGAGCGACGACAGTGAAGGACGAGAGAGGACCAGGCCTGGATTTTATGTTGTGTTTTATTTGGTTTGTGTGGGCGGCAGTCGCCGTGAGGAACTGCCGCCCTTATACTTTCGTTTCATTGTTTGTTTATTTGTTGATTAAATATGTTAAATGTTCGCCGGTTCCCGCCTCCTTCTTCCCTTTCTATGAACTTTGTTACATTCTTTTATTTGCATTTGATTTCATCTAAGGCTGAGTGGCTGGAAGTCAGTTGTGTTTCTGCTCATCTCATTTTCTTTTCAGTTCTTCTTGTTTTTACCTTCAGTGATTCTGCTTGTTAACAGCAGGTGTTCATCACTAATGTTAAACCATCACTTATCACATTAACTCCACTGTTTCAGTGTTACTTTTAACACTCTGTAGTGTAACTCTGAACAGTGTTAGTTTAACTTTGCGGATTTTGCTGTGAAAAATTAGTACTAGCCCAAACTAGCACGCTTCTCTTTGTCGGCACCAGTGGTAATCGACAGGTTAGAATTTGTGGTCAGTCAAATTAGCATTGAAAGCGGAATACATTGTCTAGTACTTGCACTCGTTAACGGCGAAAACTGGTGCATGTGAGTGGTTGAACTTGAGCTTGTGATGAGAGAGAGAGAGAAAGAGACAATGACGGTTGATGTACTAAGAACAGAGGTGATCGGAGCAAACAGCAGTAAAGCTGTCGATGTGGTATGATAATTACTGCTAAAGTTTTATTGCATTTATCTTTTGATATAGCAGTTTCCAAGACAAGTTAACTTCAAGTCTCCGAATTGAACATGCTATCAATTTAGAATTATGTTACTGCTACCAACAGTTTAGAAAAGCTAGTTGAGAAAAATATGCTGCAATGGACATTTATTTTTTACTTTTTAACTGTACTTTGATAATATTAAGTATTTAACCTTTGGTGGGTAACATTGGTAAGTTAATGTTTGATATTGATGGTTCATTGGTTTGACTTCCATATACATGCCAGAAATGAATGAAGGGTACAGATGGGGGGACATCTAATTATGAAATTTGAAATGTTCTCCATATTGTCAGGTAGTGGCAGCTCTGTTATTCCCTTGTTCTTTGGTGACATTTCTTTCCTGAAGGGATGATCTGTTCCAGCTTAAAAAGCATGATACGCTATTTCCATCCACAGCAATTATCAATATTTAATTGATAATTGTGTCAGAATGGGATACTGGGGTGAAGAATTTTGGCACTTAATTAGTTTTAAATGAAGTTGAAATTGAAATGTTTGTTTGTATCCATATAGAATGCCAGTCTATAGAGGTAAATGAGATCAGTTTCTCCTTCCATTTTCTAGTGTTGCAAGTATTGTAGTCACACATTAAATCTAAACACTTATTGTTGGAAATGAAAACGTGAAGAAACTGTAATCTTGCTTCTAATGAATATTTTGAGATCTCATGAAGATTTTGGTTTATTTTTGAATGGAATATGTTCAAAAAGCTTTGTTACATTATATGTTGTATTTCATATGAATTTTATTGTAAGGGGTTATTTTGTACCTATATTATTTAGTTTTAAATGTTTTTTAAAAATAAAATGTTATTTGGTCAATAAAAAAGCAATTGATGTAATCTCCAGCATCTGACCCTTTTTAAGTAAATTCAATCTTCCGTGAATTAGTAATGTGTAATTATTTCTATTGGCTAATCATTATTAATAGTAATTTAGGTGATGAACTGTTGCCTACTAACAATAGAGTTAATGTTACTCAAATTTCATAAGTAATTAGTTATGTAATTTAATGAGAAATTTTAGGTAGACATAATCTAATTTATTTTAGTTTGTCATAGTTGTAAAATGTAGGTACTCTTCACTCAATATATAGGATAGTATCTACCCAAACAAAGTGAGTACAAATTACTGAGTAGATTCTATAGGTTGTTCTTTACAGTGTAATATTTGATTACTTTATTCATTTTCTTTAGGCCTACCTGAAAATTACTGTTAGTTACCTGAAAAGCACTATTTATTTTATTTGAATCTTTGGTCTATTGTATTTATTTGTGCTATTGTTTGAAGTTTTACTATTTGTTCTTATTTTCTGACAGTTGTCCTATTTTCCCTGAACATAGCATGTACCGAACCGTACTGAAACTGTGACCTTAAACTTGTAAACCATTTAACCCTTCATAAAATCACTGCTGTTATATTTATACAAACACATCAGAGCCGAACCATCACTCTTGTAAACAATCACTCACATTACGGTAACAGTAAATAAAATGTTACCTTGCTTGTGTTTGTTTTCCAACTGTTCAGCAAGAAGATTTTGGTTCATCTTCCTCAAGATGTTCAGTGTGATCTTCACCGCTTCTTCTGGTCCATATCGTGCCACCATTATATCCACTGTGTCTAAGATATCTGCATTTTCCATTTCAGAATTTGATATTCGCTCATCATTCTTTAAGTTCCACTGAAATGTCTTCAGATCAGCTCCTGCCAGTTCCATCAGTGAGTTCACGAGCAGCTCTTTAAGGCACGCCATCATTCTTCAACCATTCACGTCTGCAGGACAAAAAAAAAAAGATCAGATATAGTTCCATAACAAACTTGTGGACCTCAATGTTCAAATGGAAATGCAGTTGTGATTGGATCAGAAACACCTCATCCAACTCATTATCCTCTGTAAGTCACACACAAACGCTGATACAGAAAAGCAAGCATCCCTACATCTATTCACCTGCTTGTTCTCAGTTGCACTTACCTTCTAGCTAAAACCCCACACTTCCTCAGAACAGAACAGTTGACACTGTTCTCACGCTCCGTCAGTGTTTCAACCGCAGATGTAAAGATGTAAAACAGCTTGAGAACAATATGTGACAGACACGTTTACCCCAGGAAAACCATTCAATGACCACAGCATGTTAACTAAATAGAAGAAAACAACTCTGCAGAGGAGCAAAAATGCACTCACACACTCGTTATATGTTTACTTTTATAATTATAATGCCTCAAATGAAATTTTATTCAAATTCAAAGTTGAATTACTCCAGTCTTCAGTGTCACATATGATCCTTTATTAAGAAGCACTCCCAAACTTGCACCCCACGATGAGAACGTCCACATACTCGTCCAAAGGCACGGCCCATTCCTGTTCTCTGACCGTTCACAACCAGCTCCGTCCTCTGCCCCGCGATCACCATGGCGGCCGCTCCCATGCTGCAAAGCAAGATGGACTCCGCTCCCAAGCGTTGACGAAAGAGGGTTGCCGCTCACAAGCCTCGATACAAGATTAGCATATACCCGTGGCCGAACGAGGAATCAGGGGTAAGGCCACGGAGGTCACTCTGCCCTGGTCGCCACCCGGGACTCCACCCTGGGGTTCACCTGTCTTGCCGGCCCCCCCTTCCCGATCTGTACTCTCTTCGGCGAGAGGTTGCGCCTTCCGGGAGAGTACTGTTACGTGTATGTCTGTGTGGACTCTGTGTTTGGTCATTTCCCTTGTCTTCATAGGTTTTGTGTTTCTCTGATTTCATTGGTTTCTGATTTGAGTTCGTTACCAGTTCATTCGTGTCAGGTGGGTGTTGTTATTTAGTCTAGCTTTGATCTCGTGTTTATGTCTTGTGCTGGTCGTGCGTTGACGTTATTTCCCCTGGTGTTGTGTAGTTATTCTCCTTTGATTATTAGTAAAAATTATATGTTCCTGAACTTCCTTGTCGTGCGCTTATTCCCTTGACACGCAACCATAACACACATCTTTGTTCTCCATTTTGATCCATAATTGTGGAAGTCCTTGAATGGCCTTGCTCCAAATTTCTTATCAGATCTTTTGTCCCACCATCAGACCAATAGGCCTTTAAGGTCATCGAACACTCTGTTGCTGTCAGTACCCGAAACATGCTTAAAACTTAAGGGGGATCGTGCATTTTCGGTGGCAGCACCCCAGTTGTGGAATAACCTGCCTTTCAGCCTGAGATCAGCCACTTCTGTACTTGCTTTTAAATCTCAACTTAAGACACATCTTTTTAGAAAGGTTTATGGATTGGAGTAACTTCTGTACTGAGTATGTTTTAAAGTTGTTACTCTCTGTGTGTAACGCTTGCCTCGCTCACGGTGGGTGCGCAGAAGCACGGAGACTCGGGACAGATGAAGATACAGATAAACGATTTATTGGAACAGAACAGGTTACAGGACCGATAAAGCTCGACATGATACGTTAACGAATCATGACACAGAGGGAATTTATACAGACTGGCACAAGAGGATAATGAGGGTTACACAGGTGAATGACATGACTAATTAACGGGCACAGGTGGGGACGATGAACTAATAATGACGAATGACAACAAAGAGCACATGATCAAACTGACAGGACAATAACAAAAGCACATGTGACAGATGACGGGACTGAACTGAAAACAAGACACATGTGACACCGACAGGACAGGGGAACAGAATAAACAGAAGAACACAGACATGATTACAACGGATAAACAGGTAAATACGGATACGATTGTGACACTGTGATTGTTTTATATTGTTGACTGTATTATTTTATTCTCTGTGCAGCACTTTGGTGGACTCTCTCGTATTAAATGTAAATTAAACTGAAACTGAAGTTAATGTAAGTATCTGTTTCATCAGTGATCCAGCATCTCAGATGGAGGTGCATACCCACAGCAAGAACCCACAGAACTTCAGCATTCAGTTTTGCTGATGGTGTATAACTTGCAACTTTGCAGTTGTGTTTGCAATTGTGGTCACCCAGTTTGAAGACCTGCTGATCCAAACGTCATGAAAATGTAGTGTTACGCTTCTGCAACATCTTTAGTGTTGTTTTAATTCATTTGGATTTTGCTGAAAGTGTTAATAACACATTGTTCTTTTCAGTTTACTTTTACACTGTTTTAGAGTGGTATTTTACATGATCAAACATAAAATCAAGACTCTTTAGATAGATGTAAAAATTCAGGTATTTATTTAACATGGCGAAAAGTGGCTTCTTTAAAACATGGCAGAAGGTCAATTAATCACATTAATGAAGTGTTGCAAATTTAAAACTTAAAACACAAATTCATCAAACTTGTTGAGACATGAAGATTTAAGAACCGATTTGAACAAGACTGCAGTAAGGTACAACATACTAAAAGAAATTAGCAGACATATGACATCTGTAAGTCAAAAACTTTGTAATAAATGAGCCCTATATATATATCTAGAAGAGGCCTCGCAAGGGTCGATCAAAGAAGTTGCTGTGTGTCAGGTGCAGAAGCTGGCTTCAAAAAATACACGCATGAGTGCTGCCAGCATTGCTTTAGAGGTTGGAAGGTCAGCTTGTCAGTGCTCTCTCTATATGTAAATAAAGACAAATAATCATACACAATCTGCTCTTACATAGTGTTTTATTCTCAAAACAAGATCATTAAGATTTTACTGATCGATATAAGATTGCAAATCATTGCAGTGTAGCTCTTTGTGGCACTTCCTTTAATGTGAGAGAAGAGAACACAAACCTGTCGACAAACAGCAGAAAGAGGAAACCAGCACTTCAGACCGCAGCCTCAAGATCATAACAATCATAGAAACACTCATACACAGCAAAATCCCCTGTGTTAGGGCCAATTCACACCGCACCAACCAACGCCAACAAACGACAATGAACAAATTGGATATAGAATGTTCTGAAAAATAACTGTCGTGTTCACACTGAACCAACAAACACCGAAAAACGAATCACAGAGAGTCAAGTCTGACTGGTAAAAATTGATAACTACATACGTATAACCTTTAACAATATTTTCAAGCAAGTTTATTAGATTAATAATACAGTATCATATATATTTTCATTGTTTCAAAATATTAAGCAAACATAAAAATACTAACCTGAAATCTGAAGCATTAGCCATCTATCTGAAGTCTTGTGTTGGGGTTGTGTAGCCTTCGCCGGTTTTTAAACTTCTTTTAGCGCAACCAATCAAAGGCCTATACAACCATTTGTAGCTGAACAGGCCAAAACAAATTCATTTAAAACTAAATTTTGGTTAAACCTGCGTTGCTCTCACGCTTATACCTCTCTCTTTCGGCACAAATCTGAATATTTCCATTTCGCAAAGTATTTGGATGCTATAGGCTACTTACTATTTATTATGTAAAGTCCTTCACGTGTGCGTTCCAGTATTGATAGAAAAAAATAATTCTCTTCACATGAGAAAAATGGCATCACCACAGAGGAGCAGCATTCTGCTGAACGGCACGGATTGCACTACAAACTATTTCAATTGAGTGTTGTAACTTTTACATTGACTGTATTTTATTTTATACAATGAACAAACTGCGATGTCACATTTGCAGCGCTTTGCTGTGTGTGCGTGAAGAGCGGGGCGATCAAACCGCAGTCTTTGCTAGGGACTTGCCTCATCGTCATGGTAACTGTTCGTGGTCATGTCAGATTACGTCAGAGTTTGTTGGCGTTTGTTGGAAAACCATACCACACTAAACAGACATTCCACAACCCAACAAACGCCGATTAAACATGTTCAGTCGGGTGAAAACAGACTCCGACCAACTCCAACAGACGCCAACAGGGGTATCACACTGATCCAACAAACTCCAACAGACGTGTTTGTTGGTGTTGGTTGGTGCGGAGTGAATTGGCCTTTAAAAGTAACACTGAAGCAGTGTTGAAATGAATGAGATAATCGTGATGATTGAACATTAGTGATGACATGATTTTAACAAGCAGAATCACTGAAGAAAAGAGGAACATGTGAGAACAGAAGAAATGAGCCACAACAACTACAACTGACTTCCAGCCACAGCCTTAGAAATCAACTATACATTAAATCTCTCAACATATCAGGATAATAGTATAATATATAATAATATAAGCATGATTAAACAACTCCAAAAACAGTATTACCACCTTCACTTATTACACACCATCTTGACTTTATTTCTTTCATACATCTACAAAAGTTCTTACTGAGAATTAACAGAGGTTTAGCTCTAGTCACTGTTGATGTTTCAAAATAGTGTTTTAGTCTGTTGGCTAATAACAAGTGATGGGAGTCAACTCCAAAAGAGTTGATTCCTTGACTCTGAATAGGTAGAAGTTGACTGTAGTGTTCGAACTGACCCTCAATGACTCAGTTGCTGTGTCCACAATCACTCATTTACACTCATCATCCAATCCTTTATAGTGCATAGCAGTTGAGAGCTTTATATCAGCAATTAGCAAAGAAAATGAAGCAAGGAATTTGGATAATTATGTGGTAAATTGGTGCACTTCCTTTAATGAGAAAGAAGAGCAGAATCACATCTCAACAAACAGCAGGAAGAGCTTAACTGACGAATTGGGATATCGCATAAGAGCCCCATCATCTTCGAGTGTAAACTAAACGAGCCAATGAAGATTGGCGTGCGAGCTTTGCGAGCACTTTGTTTTTCGCTGAGGAGACGAGCAGTGGTCCGCGCTCAGCGGGGTACAGGAACTGTGGTGACGGGACGTACGTCTCTGTTCCCTCCTTCAGGGAACGAGGGTTACATACGTAACCTGCGGAGACCACAGCCTACAGCCTCCCCAAAGGGAGGAAAATTATGTTGGAATTTACATATGGACTGGCCGTGGACAGTGCACATATGAAGTCCCTGGGATGGCTCCGGCCTAGGTAGGGGGAGACACATCTAGCAGGGACAGCAGAGCCCGGGAAAGACACGGGCTTACCGTGGACATTACACATATGGGACCTCCATAGGGGTCACAACATATGGAACCCAGCTTAGCAGAGGCAGTATGCGTGATTAAGCTTAGCAACGGACACTCTGCAATGTCCAAAGCCGCAAGGGGTGGCGGGGAACTCTACTGGAGCAAATAGACACACATATTCAGTCCAGCGGGCGGGAGTGGCGTAAGCAAGCGGACACTAGAAAGGGTTCTTTGCGCTACTGGCCAGTAGGGGCGAGTACACGGGAAGATACCGATTCTACACGAAGGCTATAGAATCTAGCGAATGTGTTAGGTGTCGCCCAGCCCGCAGCTCTATATATATATCTGTCAGCGAGGCGCTGTGAGCCAGCGCCCAGGAAGAAGCTACTCCCGTAGTGGAGTGAGCCCTCAACCCGAGCGGGCAAGGCACGCCTTGGGACTGATAAGCCAAGGCGATGGCGTCCACTACCCAGTGGGCCATCCTCTGCTTGTAGACAGCCTTTCCCTTCTGCTGGCCTCCGTAACAGACGAAGAGCTGGTCTGAGGTCCTGAAGTTTTGAGTTCTGTCCATGTATAGACACAGAGCGTGGACGGGACAGAGCAAAGCCAGGGCTGGGTCTGCCTCCTCCGAGGGCAGCGCTTGCAGGTTCACTACCTGATCTCTAAAGGGAGTGGTAGGAACCTTGGGCACACATCCGGCCCGAAATCTAGGCACGATTCGTCGACCGAAAAAGCGTGCAGGTCCCCTACCCTCTTGATGGAGGCCAGTGCAGTCAGGAGAACTGTTTTAAGTCACAGAATTTTTAACTCGGCTGAATGCAAAGGCTCGAAGGGAGGTCCCTGGAGAGCTGTAAGCACCAGGGACAAGTCCCAAGAGGGTATAGAGAGTGGGCGAAGCGGATTCAGTCTCCTCGTCCCCTCAGGAACCTAACGATCAGGTCATGCTTCCCCAGAGACTTACCTTCAACTGCATCGTGATGTGCAGCGATAGCGGCAACATATACTTTTAGGGTGGAGGGAGACAGCCTTCGCTCCAGGCCCTCTTGCAGGAAGGAAAGCACTGACCTGATCGAGGAAGATCCTGGGTTCTCCTGGTGAGAAGAACACCATTAGACGAACAGGTTCCACTTCAAAGCATAGAGGTGCCTCGTAGAAGGAGCTCTAGCAGAAGGGATGGTGTCTACCACCGACTGGGGCAGGCCACCTAGAACCTCCGTGTCCTGTCCAGGGATCAGATATGGAGATTCCAGAGGTCTGGACGCGGGCCAAGGAGGTGCTGTCGCGAGGAGCATGAGTTCTGAAAACCAGGTCCGGTTCCTCCCAGAGGAAGTGGAAACTGCTCTTTTATGGAGAATGTGGGTACCACTGGACTCCGGGGAGCCAGCGGCGGAACAGAAAGAAAAGGAAATAAAGGATTCTCCACCCAGCCCTCCTCCGGGGGAGGGAGCGGTGCCTTCACCGCCTCCCGAGAAGCAGCTCCAACCTCCTCCGGGTCACCCGTCTCAGGAACGCTTTCTGGAACGTTTGCCACCTGGCTTGGCCGCGGGCTGAGCGGGCTGGGCGCCACGTCTGCGACCGGCTCCCCGCAGTCTGCTAGGTGGAGGCTGCTGCTTTGCAGACTCGGCAACAAGCAGACGAGGAGGCCGCCGCGCCGGCTGGGTGGAGGCAGCAGCTGCACGCCGGGACAGGACATGCTTAAGGGCCTCCATCTGCTTCTGTGTGGCCGAGAACTGTTGGGTGAAGCTCTCGACCGCATCGCCGAATAGCCCAACCTGGGACACGGGAGTCCAGGAACCAATACTTATCGGCCTCCCTCATGTCCGCCAGGTTGAGGCAGAGATGGCGCTGCTGAACCACCAGCGTGGCCATCACTTGACCAACTGAGCGCGCAGGGCAGGGCAGATGCAGCCTGCCCACAGGCTCTGTAAGCCTTGTCCGTTAGATTGGACGAGAACTTACAGGCCCGGGACGGTAGGCGCGGGTTGCCCCGCCAATTGGCGGCTGCCAGACACAGTTGCATCGCGACGGCGCGCTCAACTGGGGGGATCCCCACGTACCCCTTAGCTGCACCGCCATCCAGGACGGTGAAGGCGGAGGAGGGACCCGACCGGCTTCGGACAGAAAAAGGTGTCCTTAAATGATCTAGTCACCTCCTCATGCACTTCTGGAAAGAAAAGAACCGAGGCAGAGCGCTGAGAACCAGCACGGGCTGCCCTGAAAAACCAATCGTCCAGCCGGGAGGGTTCGGGACACGGTGGAGGGTTCCGAGGCAGCGCTGAGGCTCCAGCTGACCAGGGCGATGCTGGTGCGATCGAGGATGACGGGGAGGTCGTAGGGAGGGAGGAGCTGGACATCGACCCCCAAAGGCCGACCTGAAGAGACGAGGGAGCAGACGGGGCAGACGGGTTGAGGAGATGGTGAGGGAGGCGTGAGCCCAGGTGGTGGTGACTGGCTGATGGGTCAAGGTGGCGTCACGGGCCTGGAGGCCTGAAGAGGAGCCGGGGACTCCGCCTCAAGCTGGGCTGGAGGAGAAGGTGCTGGTGCGGAGCCGCACAGAGAGAGTGTCGGGGGCAGAGCAGAGGAGCTTACTGACAGCAGGGGGGGCCAACGGATCCGCTCCTGGCTCTGCGATGGACCAACCCGCGTGCTTCAACTCTGGGGCTCCGAAGTCGTCAGGTCCCGCTCCGATCTCGGAGTGTAGAGGTGGAGTGGTCGTCACTCCGGATCATCCTCATCAGGTAGCCCAGGTAGGGCCTGGCTTCCGGCCGGAGAAGGAACTGTATCGCCAGTGAGTCCATCTCTTTTCAATCTATCTCGCGTCAATCTGTAACGCTGTGGGTCTCACTGAAGACAATGACGCAACTTTTCCAAAACACATTTATTCATAAACACGGGAAGACTGGTTAACAGATTAACAGGCAGAGCAAACGTAACAGTGTGCATAGCACAAACATCGACAGACAAATGAACATACCGCAGGCAGGAACTTATATACACACAGATGATGAAGACTAAACGAGGACAGCTGACAAGACTTAACTAATTAGACATGATGATTAACTCGAACTACTAATGACAAGACAGAACTAAACTAGACCAGACATTTGTGTGACACATACAGTATATATACAAGTTTGCCACTTATACTCACCATGACACAGTTTTTACTTTATATATGAGGATTTATTTCACACCTTCATACTAACAGGTTATTTTAGTGACTGAAGTTCTAAATCAACACAATTTTACTGATGATCCAGTAAGATAAACCCAAAACCCAGGATAGAGCGGTTGAGTGAATGTGGTCTGGACTGTGTGGATGAGGCTCATTGTGTCAGAGACGCTGTAGAAGGACAGAGTTCCTGCAGTGTGATCCACATACACTCCTATTCTACTGCTGATGGACTTTACCGGGAGTTTAGTCTGTATCTTATTGTGTCTGAATGAGTAACTGGAGGAAGAGCACCTCAAAGTCCAGGACTGATCATTATATCCAAACAAACACTCATTACCCCGTCCCTTCCTCCTGATGCTCTTATATGACACTGATATAAACACATATTCACCCCTCCACTCAATCTCCCAGTAACAGCGTCCACTCACTCTCTCTCTACACAACACCTGCTCATAATAATCAAATCTGTCAGGATGATCAGGATATGGCTGCTCTGTGTCAGTGACAGTAATCACTCTGTTCCTCTTAGACAGACGGAGGTATTCATTCACTGTGTTCAGATCCAGAGTCAGCTGATGAAAATCTGATGGAGATAAAACACATCAGAATCAGGAATTTCGAATTTGGGGCTGTATTCACAAAACATTTTAATTTATTAAAAGTTACTCTCCTAAATGGCAGTAAAAGTTGTAATCTAAGAGTTAAAAATGTGATGATGCGCAGTTAACTGGTAGAATCCAAATGCAGCTGTAATCAAGAACGTAGTCGTACAGGCAGAGGTCAAAACAACAGCAAATAACAATATAAGAGGGAAGACAGGATCAAGGTGATTTCCAGGCAGAAGGTCAGAGGCAGGCAGAGAATCGTCAGAAAAACAGGGAACAGGCAGGATCAGCAACATGAAAACCAGACAGGGAAATAACACTCAGAAATTGTGACAATGAATCTATAATACTTCGCAGAGTGCAAGTGGGTGAGTGATCTATTCATAGTGCAGGGAAGAAGCTAATGAGTGTGATGACGAGGATCAGCTGGCGGATAATTTGTGACCGTTTGAGGGATTCTGGGAAGTGTAGTGTGGTGAGGGAGTAGCATGGTGCGAGCGAGTGACCTCTAGTGGTGAGTGGGTGTAAAATGAAGGACCAAATTCATAACATAAAACCTATTCACAAAGCTGCTGAAACAAACTTTTACTAAGGAATAGAGAGGAAACTTAAGCTAAGAGAAAGGGTGGGTCTGACCTCATTGCTATGGATGATGTCAACACACTTACTAACTATGGCCACAGTGATTGGCTGATGGGGGAGGAGTCTCTGTCAGCGATTTAATCATAGAATTATTGTAGAATGAGGTATCAAGTTGCCATGTTCCAATAAATGTTTTAAAATACAAATGTTGCCATATTTAAATAAAGGTATTAAAATGTAGGCTAAGTGTCACTAATTAAACAAGTATATGTTCAGCTAATTGTCAACTTCTTAAATGTCTGCGTCTCGAGAGAATCCAGAATTCAAGTGACAAATTATTTTTTTTAAACAAAGTTTGAGAGGAGAACGTTCAAACTACATCTAATCAGCTCGAGTGGAGGATATATACACAGATGAGAGCCGTTACCTCCACAGTTTGCATCCCTCCGCCAACCTGTTCCTCACTCTCAGCTAGGGATATGGGGAGAACTCTGAGTTTGGCCTAAATTCCAAACTTGGAGGCCTCGATCCCCTTGGACAGCAGGCCAAATATGTTTTTTTTTTGTTGTTGTTGTTTGTTTTTTGTGCGCTCCATTCGATCATTTGTAAGTGTGAACCTGTGTGAACTCGTGAAAACAGCTGCCACAGGTAATCGGACATGATTTATTTAGTTATTTTTCATAGATTGAAATCGATAAATCAAAATATTTATTGCGTTTATGAAGAATAGGCTCAGCACTCAAGGATCTATCACCTATTGCCTCAATGGTATGCAGTGTCTTTAGGCAACAATCATTTTAGGATTGTTTGTGATTTAATCTTAGTGATTTAGGAGTCCTCTTGACTCCTAACGTTTCACAAAGGTTTTAGCACTACAATGATTTGTGAAATAATCTTAGAGCTAAAATTAGGACTAGCACGGCCATTATTTTTAAGAGTTTCTCCTAAATTGGCAAGTTAGGAACTACTTTTAGCCTTAAGATGTTTTGTGAATACTACCCCTGATCTGTTAATGTCTCTGAACTCTTCATGTTCAATATATCAGCAGTGTCTCAGTACAGTTTACCAGATATCCTGTGAAAATCATCATCTACATGATCAACTATAAACTCTTGTCATGTTTTCTTTCTCCTTCTACAGGAAGAACATGAACACACTCAGTGAGTTTCTCTGCTTGTTTTCTTAGTGACTTACATTGTAGGAAGTCGTTCCTGGTTCTGGGAACAATGTTGGTGAAAGTGACTGTGGAAATCAACAGACATGAAGAGTGTGATTATCATGACAAGAGAAAATGATCCTCAGACATTTCTAACATGATCTTCTACATGATATGAGATGATGGAGGATCATTTCTGAGAGCAGATGAATCTCCAGGACTTTACCTCTGTCAGAGATCTTCTTCAGCTCCTCTTTGTAGAAATCCTCCAGTTTGTCTCTCAGCTGAAGGACAGATTCTCTCACGTCATCAAAAGAGGAGAGAGAACTGAAGAGATCGTCATTTACGTCTGTAGATTCAAGAGGAGCTGAGAGAGACTGGAAACTCTACAGAAAACAGAAATCAAAGCTCATCACCTCCACACTTCAGCCAATAACCTGCTCTACTGTCAGATTTGAGTTGATCTTTAGTAACTCTCCTCAATCCAGCACTTTCACAGCATCAGCTTCATTCTTCTCATGTTCATTATATCATGTTAGAGCTGTAAGCTCTAGCGTTTGACACTTACAGTATATGTGAACTTTCAATCCAAGTTTTTCAATTTGAAGATCATCTGATTTTGGTAAACATTTGTAAAATTTGTAATTTGTTACTTTTTAAAATTGTAAAATGATGAGTAAAGAGATGGTGGGAAACCAACTGGGTAAAACTGATAACATTAACTTCATTGATTTCATATAATTGTAAAACAAAGTTTAAATATTAGTGAAGTTTTGAGTTGTTGCTGTTTGGAAACTCAAAATATCTTTCAGAAAAATGTTTCCAAAGAGATTTCCAGAGCAGAACTGCATTTGTAAGTGCGTCTCTCTCAACAGAAGAAGATCAGATGAGAGTCTGACTGATGATTAAATAATAACCGAACACACAGATCAACACTTCAGTCAACGGCTCATTCTGCTCTCATGAAATGTTTCTCTGTGAGTCTCTTGCTCAAGTCCACTATGATCCTGTTCTTCTAGATCTCTGTTACCTGCAGGAAATGGATGTGATCCTGTGTGTGTGAAAGCTGCTCCAGCTCAGCGTCTCTCCTCCTCAGATCATTGATCTCCTGCTCCAGTCGCTCCAGTCGTCCTTCAGCTCGACTCACTGCGGTCTTTTCCTGATCTCTGATCTTCTGTGTGGCCTCAGAGCAGCTTCTCTGGATGGAGCGGATGAGCTCAGTGAAGATCTTCTCACTGTCATCCACTGCTGTCTGTGCAGAGCGCTGTTAGGACACACATCACAATCACACAGTGGCTTCAGTGAGTCCTGACTGAGACTTGTCAAACTTCTCTTCTTCTCCAGACTCACCTTATGAGACTCCACAGCCTCTCTCAGCTGCTGAAGATCTTTCTCTCTCTGCTGGATCCTCTGCTGCAACGACCTCTTTGTCTCCTTCAGCTGGTGCTAAAGGACAAACCAATGACAGGAGAAATATCACATGTATCATCAAGTAAACAGGTATGAATCCAGTATCATTTAAGTGATGTTACAGATTCAATCATAAGTGTCAGGATTTCCCTTACAAGGGAACTCGCACTGCGTCGAACGCCTCTGTGTGATTGCGTCGGAATCGGTCCAAAGGCGTGGCAAGGGGGCTGATAGTGAGCATTGCGAGCGGATACGTTGATAACACTGCGCTCCCGCTGGCCGCTCTTTGAGAAGGGCGCCTTGGCTCAAGTTGCTCGTTGAGCTTCTGTTGAGGCAGAGCGGAGGCTCAGGTCTTGGGGTTCGCAAATGGATCTGACAGAGGGGATGGAGACAGGCACTGCCCTTTCTCTTCCCTCACCTGTCAGGTCCAGTGCCTCTTTCCAGGGTTTGGAAGCACGCTCTGGTTACTTCCTCCCCGGCAGAGGCACCAGTACTTCACATATCCAGTTCTGAGGATCTGGATGTTGTGGGTATCAAGGCAGGAGAAAGTGAGGACTTGTCACTTCACTCTCCTATGTGAGGAGCTTGTGGAGGTGATCACTCATGCGGTTGTAAATTTAACATCGATAACACTGGCACACTGATAAATATGAGACACGGCAGAAAAGCAAGTTCGATGAACGCTTTCTGCCTTCCTGTGCTCAGCCTTCACGCCGGTGCTTACCATTTTTTCCTGACCTCCACACTGAGGTGTCGAGGTTGTGGAAAAGATCAGTCTCATATCATGTGTTTAGTACAAAGTACCGGCATTACCCACCAAACCTCTGAGAGCTACATCGTTTTTGGTAGCAGGTCTGCACATGATGTCAATTCTGCAGGTATACCAGGCTGACATCAGTGTCAGGCTTCTGAGGGTGCCCAACTCACATTGTATCACATTGTATGATTTTTACATAATTATTTTGCATTTTATTGCATGACATAAGTATTTGATCACCTACCAACCAGTAAGATTTCCGGCTCTCAAACCGGTTAGTTTTTCTATAAGAAGCCCTCCTGTTCTCCACTCATTACCTGCATTATGATGTTTTGGTTTATGTCAAGTTGTCATAACAAAGACATCTCAAACAATGTTATCTTTGCATTAAAAATGACATAATTGAGCGAATGACACTTCATGTCAGTTGTCATAAACCCTCCTTCATATCATGACACGATTATGAAGGTGTCATGTCAGTCTTATGCACACCCCTTCAAGTAAAGTGTTACCAAAATTTGTGTGTACTCACGTTTTTCCGCAACAACAACTTTGTTGAAACAACATTCCTTCTGATGTTCATTCATGTTTATTTGATGCTATAAATGAACTAGTATGAAGAGATTATTGGTTCATGAGCCGCTTGAAGGAGTACATTAAGGAGCCACTATATGGTTTTTATTGTTTAAATTTCTTTAAAAAATTACAATATTTTAAATATGTAACTGTTTCATATGTTGTCAGTGTCCTATTTGCTACATGATGTTTTTTTTTACTCTGTGAGAACATGATGTGAGGCATGAGAGAGCATGGCCTGTCGGTCATAGCAACAGTAACTAAAGGGGGCGGGTCTTTGCGAAGGGTCAATTACCAAACAGGTTCCGCATGTGTATCACACCAGTATACATATTTTGTGACAGCAAATCAAAGTTACTAATTATGAAGGATATATTCCAAATAAACTGGTTGTAACTATCTTAAAAAAATAATGCCTGTAGGAGTAAAATTTAATGCTTTTTAATGCCCTGCGGAAACCCTGCAAATGTTAATTTTTTTGCATGAACTGCTGGTTTAAAGGGGTCAGATTAAAAGGTTAAAAACAGGCACTGCAACAATGCAAATTATAATAAAATTATGAGGGGTTTTTTTTTACATTAAATGATGTAAATGTATTCCAGTAGACTCCATAAACAAAATGATGAACCTGTAAATCATCATAATGAGACCTCTTTAAGTTCATACCTGTTTCTCTGTCCTCTGTGCTGCAGCTGATACAGTGTCGTGGTTTTTATGTTCATCCATCGTACACAACACACATATACACTTCTGATCAGTCCGGCAGAAAACCTCAAGGAGTTTATCGTGTGTTTGGCAGATCATCTCCTGCAGTCGTCCAGTGGCTTCAGTCAGATTGTGTCGCTTTCCTTTAAACCAACTCTCATGTTGTTCAAGGTGATTCTGACAGTAAGACTCCAGACACTCCAGACAGGACTTGACGGCTTTGTGTTTTACTCCAGTACAGACGTCACACTGCACATCTCCAGCTCCAGCGTAACAGTCAGCAGGAAGTTCAGTCTTCTTCAGTTTCTCCACCATTTCAGCCAGAATGGTGTTTTTAGCTAAAGCAGGTCTTGGACTGAAGGTCTGTCTACACTGAGGACAGCTGTAGACTCTCTTCTGAACCCAGAATCCTGTAATACAGCTCTTACAGAAACTGTGTCCACAGGGAATGGTCACTGGATCCTTCAGGAGATCCAGACACACTGGACACAGGAACTCATCTTGAGAAAATTTGGCTTCAGCCATTTTACTGCATGAATACCGAGACACAAACACACAACAGCTCTTCAGTTTCTCTTTCCCTGAACTCAGGTGATTCCTGTTTCCTGGTTGTGTGTTTGAGTGACGTGTGCAAAACAGGCGTGTCTGTAAAGCAGTTTCCTCATTCCTGCTAGGTTTTTACAACCCCAATATTTTGGAAAAATAGAATAAAAAAAAAGATTCTGTGATTTGTTAATTATAGTTAACCAATATTTAAATGAAAAAAAAGCACAAAAAAGGTTGTTAACTGACCTTCTTAGTTTCATCGTCTTGTCAAACCAGACAGCTTAGAAGAACTCGATGTTGCAACAGAAACTATTGACGCTCTCTTCTACAGAACTCTAGACTCTGTCGCTCCTTTGGGCTTAAAAAAGATTAAGGATATTAGTCCAACGCCATGGTATAACGAGCACACTCGGGCCCTTAAGAGAGAAGCCAGAAAAATGGAGAGCAGCAGGAAGAATTCAAAACTAGAAGTTTTTTGGATTTCATAGAGAGAGAAAATGATAGAGTACAGAAAGGCTGTAAAAACCGCTAGATCTGCTTATTTTTCAAATCTTTTAGAAGAAAATAAACACAATCATAAGTATTTATTTAATACAGTGGCTAAATTAACAAGAAATACAGCCTCAACTTCTGATGTTTCCAAACAGCACAGCAGTAATGACTTTATGAACTTCTTTACTTGCAAGATTGACAACATTAGAGAGAAAATTATTGCCATGCAACTGTCTACTACAGTATCACATCAGACAGTGGATTGTTGTGTCCCTGAGGAAAAATTCCATTCATTCGCTGCTATAGGAAAGGAAGAATTGTCTAAACTTGTTAAATCATCAAAATCTACAACATGCATGTTAGACCCTATACCGACTAAGCTATTGAAAGAGATGCTTCCAGAGGTCATAGATCCTCTTCTTAAGATCATTCATTCATCTTTATCACTAGGTTACGTACCGAAAAATTTTAAGCAGGCTATTATCAAATCTCTTATTAAAAAACCACAACTTGATCCTGGTGAATTAGTCAATTACAGACCGATTTCCAATCTACCTTTTCTGTCAAAAATACTAGAAAAGGCAGTATCATCTCAGCTTAGTTCCTACTTGGAAAGAAATGGTATCTGTGAGGATTTCCAGTCAGGATTTAGACCGTACCATAGTACTGAGACTGCTCTCATTAGAGTTACAAATGATTTGCTCTTATCATTAGATCATGGTTGTATCTCTCTATTAGTGTTACTAGACCTCAGTGCTGCTTTTGACACTATCGACCACAATATTCTTTTGATTAGACTAGAAAATTATGCTGCCATTAGTGGAATTGCATTGGCATGGTTCAAATCATACTTATCTGACCGTTATCAGTTTGTAGTAGTAAACGAAGAGATGTCATTTCGATCACAAGTTCAATATGGAGTACCACAAGGCTCAGTTCTAGGACCGTTGCTTTTCACTCTGTACATGCTACCCTTGGGAGATGTCATTAGGAAGCATGGCATTAGCTTTCACTGTTACGCTGATGATACTCAGCTCTATATTTCCTCGCGCCCTGATGAAACCTACCAATTCTCAAAATTAACAGAATGCGTAGCTGATATAAAAAATTGGATGACTAGTAATTTCCTACTACTAAATTCATAAAAAAACAGAGACTCAAATAACTCTGTTGATTTTTTATCATACAGATAAGTGTTATGCATCAGGAGTTTTTACCCTTTTAGGACACAATGTGTATATTACAATAATATATATTACATCAGCATATGAGAGTCAAATTGGATGACTACAGGAACTCATCTCAGCATCACTCATTTAATAGTTCACCTATTACCAAAATTATGAAAAAAATCTGTCAAAAATAGGAAATTCTTGATCTTTGGGAAATTATAAAATGTGCTGGAGATATTCGAAATGCTCTTTGCTTAATTTCTTATACTTATTTACATGTTTGGCTTGTCAAAAATGTTACATTCAGCTGTCACAAATTGACTTTTGAAAATTAAGGTGTTTTTTTTTTGTTGTTATTTTTTTTTTCCAGGAAAGGAGTGGTTTTGATGCACACAGTTTATTTTTGTTCACGCAGCCATTTTCAGTATGAGGGCACACTCATTACAAGCATTAATTTTTTATTTTCTGGTATAACAAAAAATATTTTATTAAAACCCATGAAAATGTAGATCTTGTTGTAAATAATAGTGAAAGATCACCTTTTAAAACTCTTGTTTCATTAACCCTTAGCAGATTTTGACTCATATTTTTGCAGTTAGAAACAGCTTAACTTGGTAAAATCCTCAGACTAGTAAATGTATCATTACAGCAGAAGAATGGAAAGAGTGTGTCAGTGAAGGTGGTTGTGAATGTGTGTATTTGTGTTAGTTACAGGATCAGAGAAAGACACTGTTCCTCTGTCATAGTCCAGTTCAACCCTCACACGATCGAGCTTCTTTTTAACAGGAAAGCCATTCTTTGTAAACACATTGTACTGCACACTCCAGACATCAGTGTTAAAGAAATCACGTCCCTTCCTTTGGTTTGATGCTGTAGTTACTCCAAGACCCCAGCGTAAACAGCCTTTAACCTGAGTTAAAACCTTCTGAGCCCAGAACACAGGAATAATGGTCAAATCTCTCTGGATTATTGGGAGGCGGTCGTCTGTTCTCACTGTCTCTCACACTAGTCAGATCATCAGACAGGATGAGGAATGGATTTGCAGTGGTTGGATCCAGGATCACAGGAGCTAATGAGACATAATAAACACAGGCTTTTATTCTGTCAAAAAACCCCCCAAAAACTCCTGAACTACCGAGATCTGTTGTACAATCCTAAAAACAACAGGTTCTTTAAAAGCATTATGGTAACATGAAGAGCCTTTAAGATCCATAGAACCTTTCCATTTCGCAACATTCAGTTGTTGACACATGCTTCACGCGAAAAATGGAGAAACTAAAAATGGTTCTTCTATGGCAGTGTTTCTCAGGTGGGCAGCTAAAAGAAATATTATTGAGGCGTTCTTGGGGGTCGTTTAACGCGAGTTCACACCTACGATTCACAAAGAGATGAAACTTTGTAACTAATTGAAAAAGAATACAGTTTGCAACATGGGACGCATCAACACGTTACAAATGCATTTGTCCGGTTGCAAGCAGCATGGAGAAAATCAGAAATAGAACAGGGCATCTGTTTATCTGTTTACTGCTGGTGACTCAGTGTAGATGGAATAATGTGCCTTTGACGCGGTGTATAGAGGTCGTAAAATCTTCTAGTTTACAGCAATGTGATGAGACAATGTAATATTTCCATAGCAACGACTCTTTATTTGGAATTTCTGTAGCGCATCTGTCGAAAGTCCTGTGAACTTGGCCTGTCCAAATTCCCACACTAGCGGTCTTGTCTACTTGAAAGCACTTTTGTTTTTTTTGGTGAATTTTACCATTATGAAGATTACAGGAGTGTTGAATAATGGACAGTGTGCAATTGGTTGTCTGTTTATGTGTATATTATGTCACTTATATTTAACCGCAGATACCGTACTGTATGTGTGTCTAAGACAAATTTTCCTTGAGACAATAAAGTCTATCTTATCTTAAATTATTAGGTAGTAAAACATTAAATGTTGCACACTTAAATTTTATCACTTAAAGGTGGGGTAAGAGATATTACAAAAACACTGAAAACAGGAGGAACATTGTGCGACAACAATCAAGTTAGCTTACTTTTCAATCCACAAATCACTAACATTTACAGTGGATTTACTGTAGTAACAATAACTGTAAACATGGTATTGTGGCTCACTGTTTTGGACGATGTCCTGCATCTTCTTCCAGACTCTGAACGGCAGGTTGCCCAAGTACCGTGGCACATGAATCAAAGCTCCAGAAGCCATCTGTGGATCCGGCGATGAGCTCTGGACTCTGGAAGAACATTCAGGAGTTAGAACTCCAGTGTCTTTGGATCAGAACCAGAGAGACCAGAGACAGGAGCAGATCACTCACCTTTCCACTGAGACTGGAAACTCCTGCAGAACAAACACACATTTATCATCAAGAACTCAATCAATGAACCAATGATCAACCAATGATCTGAAATCACACCTTCAGAAAGCAGACGTCACTGGCTTTCATCATCTCCTCCATGTCTTTGATTGTGTGTGAAAGAGCTGAGATGTGTCTGTTCATCTCCTCCAGCTTCTCCTTCATCCTCTGCTTCTTCTGCTCCTCTTCCTCCCTCAGTGCAGTGATTGTAGCTTCTTCTTCATCTCGGAGGAACTGATGAAGCTTCTCAAACTGCTGTTTAATCTGACGCTCTGTGTGCTCAGCTTGAGACTGAAATCAAATCACATTCACTTCAATCATCTGAAGTCATATCAACACATCATCTACCCCACCAATTTGGACACACTCAAATGAATTTTTGTTTCTCGTGATCTTAAAAAACGTCTCATTTTTAAGCTTCTGCTTAAATGCTTAATTTATAATTTTGTAGACAAATATACTTGTGCAAAGAAATGTGTCACACTCTTGATTCTGTTTCCTCACCTTAATGTGTTGAACTGTTTTCTCAAACTCTCCTTTCATTTTTTCATTGTTTTCAAGTTTATCCTGTATGGCCTTCAGTGCTGTATTGAGCTCCTCCTAGTATTCAACAATGTAAAAAAATACATATAAAATGCCATTGTAATCATATTATTATACTGTATTTATTGTAATTAGCCATTTGTTAAATTGATCCATTTTTATCCTAACCTTCCTGTGCTTAATTAGCCAAGCTTACCCAAATGCTCTACTGTTTGGTGTGCAGGAAACTAGTATAAAAATGTTTCAATGATTTTGAAATTTGAACAGACACAGGTGGCAGAGGAGAAACCATGAATTCAAGACAAGCTTGTAAGTACCTACTTATTTGCTCTGGATTTGCACAGGATTTATTGCACTTATGTGTGAAATTAATGTTAAAGTTTCTTCATGAACATTTGGCCGTGCACACTGCATATATTACACTTTCAACTCCTACCTAATATAGTGATAAGGAGAGGCATTCTCTTGGACCTTGTCCCCATAACTATTATATTTGGATAAACAAAACAGAGCAGATAAAATGTGCATTTCCCACATTAATTTCTGTGATTAATATTGGCTTTGTATCATTAAAAATACAGAACCTGTTTTGATCCTGTCAGTAACATGCTTTATTCATTAAGGTGGCCAAGTGCAGAAATAAGTGTAAAAACTGACACTGTACCGAGATCAATCCTCATAAAAATATCAAATATTTTTACTATAAAATTGTGCTTAAGCAGTGTTCCAATTTTTGTGTGGATTTATTCGTATCATCACAGAAATTTCAGGAACAGCTTATTTGGGTGACACTTTAGAATGCTGTTCCATCATGATAATGATGTAACAAAGAACAAACGAGTAGCGCAATATTTGCACTATATAACATAATATTAACTAACAAGAAACTCTGATTAATGAATTAGTGAGTAATAGTACTCATAATTACTTCTAAAGTGACTAGTAATGACTCATTGAAAGCTTTTGAGGTTTTTGTAAAGTATTGGATCGTAATGACTCAAGTGTAACCACATCCTTTTAAAGGAACAACTAATTATTTGGATCAGAGCTCCCTATCTGACAGCACGTATGAAGCGAGTTCAAAATCTGTTCCAGAGAAAGTGTATTCTTAGGCAGGACATCCTATCTTTGCATCTGAACCAATAGGACAAATATTTGTTGGTCCTGAGACTTCCACAGCAGATGCAATATATATATTTTTTTTAAATATGTAGATTAAAGCTCATATATGACCAAACATTTTAGTTGACCAAGTTCCCAGGTCAAATGTTTACCTTGTGCAAATAAGAGGAAGTGTTAAAGTTATTTCTGCTAATTTCCAGATTTCTATTCCATTATTTCAGGGGAAAACTATTTTAATATTAGCCTATTTAAACCATAACATGTGTTATCAAATAATAAGAAACTATGATATTTTCGTATTATTATCAGTTCATTAATTGCCCAAGAAATTACAGCCTTTGTTCACCATTTACAAATCAATATCCGAATGCGTCTCAGAGGAGCCGTGAAAATGTGTTTTTACAGACGTCACCATAAGATACAATCACCATCCGGGCAACATAAAACCCAAACCATGACACTGTTTTACCTTGAAAACTAGAGCAGCTTCACTGACGGGTCTGAATGTGTGATTGGCGTGTGTTTTTGTGAAGTAAAGCACACCACACACGCAGGCTGTTTGTCCTCCAGACAGAAGAGTTTGAGTTTCTCACTGTGTAAACTGCAGATCTCCTCAGACCCTGATGAACCCCTCTCATTTCTCTCCTTCAGGAACGACTCGCACAAGTTCTTTAACACCAGATTACATGGAGGTTCATGTCTTGACAATCTCCTGCAGACAGGACACTCCTGATTATTCTTGGTTGTCCAGAACTTTTGAAGACACTCTTTACAGAAACTGTGACTACACGACAGAAGAACAGGATCCTTGAAGACTTCATGACACACAGGACAAGAAAGTTCTTCTACAGAAACATGAAGTGAATCCATATTCACAGCTTGAACTCCAACAATCTGAACTTTACTTTCTGAACGATGGTTTCAAAATGAATAACCAGGAAATTGACAAATCAGTCAGTTCCTGGTAAGTGTTGTAAGAGGGTGGAGTTGTCTTGTGCTCTTTGACCCTCAGTACTTCTATTGTTCCTCTGTACACTGCACTCTTCCAAACAATGAAGCAAACCTCCACCAAATTATTATTTCAGACAAGGCTTTGTCAAGCCAACATCAAAGTTTGTCTTGTCAAACTTTACTATCTAGTTCTATGTTTCATTATTCAGAATTTTTTTTTAATTGGTAGTGTTCAAACAGTGCATGTATAACAAATACAACACTGTTTTAACCACTGCATGTGTGGAACTTTATATGAAACTCCAAGTTTTATATATCTTCATTTTAACTAATTGATATTAATTCTTAAATCCCAAGATCGATCTTTTAGTCTGTCATATTGTACACCTCCCATCCAATAATCTTGTAATGATGAGCGAGTCAGCGAATGAGATCCAAGTGCACCTTTAATTCCAAAATGTAGTCGTACAGGCAATGGTCAACTCAATAGCAAACAGGATCAACAGGGGAAAGGCAAACTCGTCGTAAATATTCCAGGCTAAGGTCAAAAGGCAGGAATACAAACAACAGGACGATGACACAGGCAGGAATCGAAAACTGGCAAAATAAGGCGAGGGTAGCGCTCAGAAATGTTACAGTTTCAACAAGACTTCACAAATAACTAGGGAAACAGAACAGACTTCATTGAAAGAACAGAACAGAGTTCATTGAAAACAACTGACACCTCTGGAGGTTCTGCAGTTGTAATCACGGGATAGTAGCGCCCTCTGGAGGCAGGTTAGGAGCTGCGCTGGTGTGCTTGGAGACCGACTCAGGAATGCCCTCTTGTGTTTGGCCCAAGGCGGGAGTCGATGAGTGTGTTGCCCACACACATGCAATGGCTGTAGTCCATGCTAGCAGAGATGCATCTTCTAACAGCTCAGGCGGAGTAGGTGTGACAGGGGCAGTAGCTGGCCACTGAACAGGCGTGACGTGAGCAGTCTAAGGCTGGACAGGAGTGACGTTAGCCATCTGAGGCTGGACAGGCATGGCATGAGCAGTCTGAGGTTGGACAGGCGTAAAGTGAGCCATCTGCGGCTGGACAGGCGTGAAGTGAACCTTTGGCTGTGGGACAGACGTGGCTTGAACCTTTGGCTGCGGGATAGGTGTGGTTTGAGCCGTTGAACCGGTGGCTGTTTGGCTGGCATGGCTTGAAACGTGGACTGTTGGGCAGACGTGGCGTGAACCATTGGCTCAGGTGACAGAGGGTTTGGATCTGGCTCTTCAAGCGCTAGAGCGATCTTATTTCGGCGCGGCTTGCGTTTTCGACGAGGCTGGTGTAGATCAATGGTGACTTGGCCTGACTCACAGTGATCTGCAATGACTTGGCTTGACTCACAGTGATCTGCGATGATTTGGCTTGACTAATGCTAATCTAGGGTGACTTGACTTGACTCGCGATGATCTAGGATGACTTGACTCATGATGATATAGGATGACTTGACTTGACTCTGGACGAGCAGCGGCGGCGTGCTGTGACTCTGGATCGGTGGCCATTTTGTGCGCAGGCTTATAGTTGACCGCCATGTTGTGAATTAACTCAGGTGTGGGAATCACAGGGCAGAATTGTTCATTACACACTGAATGAGGCGAATTCGAGCCTGACTGAACTGGTGGTTGTGCCCGTTATGGCTCAGCTTCTCCCACAGTGAACGGTGACCCAGACAAAAGCAACGCATAGTCCATAAAGTCCTTAAGACTACAATTAAATTCCGCATTGGGTAGGCAGGTCCTCAAGGGTTCATTTAAACCCTGACGAAACAAATGTTTGAACAATGATTCATCATATGGGATCAGATAACTCATAGAAGTCCTGCACGTAATCCTGAATGGTTAATTTCCCTTGCCGAAGTTGCAGGAGTTGATCAAAGTAATCCATAGTGACTGGAACGTAGATGAAAGCCACTGGATCCTGTTTGTGTCGAAGTCTTATGTAACAAGGAGTCAGCAGATGAGATCCAAGTGCAGCAAAACAAGGCAAGGGTAGCGCATATTGCCCTTCAGGACTGCCACAGGAACGGCACCCTCCTGCCTTAATACAGTCACACATCTATGTTCCCTCCTGTCCTCTATCATCAGAGAATGAGTGACACTTGGTGGTTCAATCACACAGAGACACAAAATCAACTGCAGCACTGATTGGCTGGAGGTCGGTGTTTGTTGAGTTGTGAGGGACAGCGCTCAGCGGTGAATGGATGTTTGGCTTTGCAGGAGCGGAAGCCTCATGGGTCAGTAACAAGTGCCGAAATCAGTGACCTATTGAAAACTGGTAACAATTAAGGCTGTTTTTTTTCCTAAAAAGGAAGTTTTCATTTCTTACAGGACATTCTTATACTATGATCTCTTAAATGTCAAAACTCAAGGAAAAGTTGATTTCTCAGTTCATGACCTCTTTGATGTTCCCACAGTCATTGCATACTTTGCATGTTCTGCATTTTATTTTTGTACCATTTTGTTTCATTTGAGTATTTTTTAATTCATCTATCTCCCTTGTTTAGTATTTGGAAGATAATAAAGATATTGTTTTGATAAGTGACATCTCTGATTGTAGTCCTTAAAAACCAAAAAGTAGTCCTTGAAAGACCTGTAATTTAATTTTACTGTGTCTTTACGATCGCTGTATCTCAGAGTTGTCAGAGAATGAAGTCTAAAAATTAAATCCTGTTCAGAGGAGTTTATTTAAAGTAAACTGGATTAGATTAGAATAATTGTGCTCATACTTTGTCACGGTTCATGGGTCTATGTGTTCCTGTCTGCCTGTCTGTCTGCTGTTGTTCTGGTATAGGTGCTCGTTAGCGTTGCCAAGTTACGCCTGGGGCTACAAGCTCATTTGAGTGGTTGCACCTGTGGGGCATTAGCGCTCCTATATCTACCACTGGTTGTTGTGTGCTTGTTGTCAGATTGTTGTTGCTCATTGTCACAGTCTCTAGTTGTCTCTCCAGTTTTTCTCCTGCCTCTCTTGTGTCTGGATTTACCTGATTTTGGAATTAGCTTACTTCTTACGGACATCTGGTCTACGTTCAGCTACCTGGACCCTTCTTTTATGTGGATGATCTTCCTTCACAGAGTTTTTGTATCCAGCGTCAGTCACAAACTTGCTGCTCTTGATTGCTTGTTTGCTCTCTGTCATTCAAATAAACTTTTGCACTCGCTATTGGACCTTGAGCCTTAATTGATTCCTGACGTACTTCCACTGATCAAGAGTTTACAGTCTGATCAAATGATCTCCATTTATATATTTTACATTTATTGATAAACTGACATTTTTCAATTTTATGAAAAAATCAAATTTTATTGAATGATAAATTTTAATGAAAGGAAATTTTGACAGTAATAATAAAAATTATTCATCTGAGACTACAATAAGAAGTCAATGACTGATTTTCATCAACACAAACAGAGAAAAGCACAGACACACACCGTCACTCATCATGACTCACAAACACACACTGATCTTACTGTCTATATGAGGATTCATGACACACATTGATTCTGACATGTTATTTCACTGACAGAAGTTCAGCTGTAGTATTAATGTAATGAAGAGAAAATAAGAGACTCTATAACTCACTGTTACTGATTTATCATGAGCTCAAAGCATGGGTAGAATCTCTACAGTCTATTCTGATTCATCAACACAGTTTCGCTAATGATTTATAATAAACACTAAACCCAGGATAGAGCGGTTGAGTGAATGTGGTCTGGACTGTGTGGATGAGGTTCATTGTGTCAGAGACGCTGTAGAAGGACAGAGTTCCTGCAGTGTGATCCACATACACTCCTATTCTCCTGCTGATGGACTTTACTGGGAGAACAGTGTCTGTGCTATTGTGTATGAATGAGGAACTGGAGGAAGAGCAGTACAAACTCCAGGACTGATCATTATATCCAAACACACACTCAATACCCCGTCCCTTCCTCCTGATGCTCTTATACGACACGGATATATAAACACCACCCCTCCACTCAATCTCCCAGTAACAGCGTCGATCACTCACACTCTCTCTACACAACACCTGCTCATAATAATCAAATCTGTCTGGATGATCAGGATATGGCTGCTCTGTGTCAGTGCCAGTAATCACCCTGTTCCTCTCATACAGACGGAGGTGTTTATTCACTGTGTTCAGATCCAGAGTGAACTGATGGGAATCTGATGGAGAAAAAACACACCAGAATCAGGAATTATGAATCTGATCTTTTAATGTCTCTGAACTCTTCATGTTCAATATATCAGCAGTGTCTCAGTACAGTTTACCAGATATCCTGTGAAAATCATCATCTACATGATCAACTATAAACTCTTGTCATGTTTTCTTTCTCCTTCTACAGGAAGAACATGAACACACTCAGTGCTTGTTTTCTCAGTGACTTACATTGTAGGAAGTCGTTCCTGGTTCTGGGATGAATGTTGGTGAAAGTGACTGTGGAAATCAACAGACATGAAGAATGTGATTATCATGTCAAGAGAAAATGATCCCTGCATCCGTTCCTCAGACATTTCTAAAATGATCTTCTATATGATATGAGATGATGGAGGATCATTTCTGAGAGCAGATGAATCTCCAGGACTTTACCTCTGTCAGAGATCTTCTTCAGCTCCTCTTTGCAGAAATCCTCCAGTTTGTCTCTCAGCTGACGGACAGATTCTCTCAGGTCATCAAAAGAGGGGAGAGAACTGAAGAGATCGTCATTTACGTCTGTAGATTCAGGAGGAGCTGAGAGAGACTGGAAACTCTACAGAAAACAGAAATCAAAGCTCATCACCTCCACACTTCAGCCAATTGTAACGACTGAGACAAATCAGACACGATTATTTGTCATACTTAACAAATAATCTTTAAAAACTCACTCTGAGGTCTGGAACCCTCCCCCATGGACACCATCTGATAGGGTTTTACGACCTTAAAGAATGTGCATAGAATGTGACTCTGACTTCATTTTGGTTGAGAAGGACAAATAAACCGTTTTAATCCTATATATTCTATATATAACCACTCAAGAGATGTATAAACGTGTATCCAATTTTTCCCTCTCATAATTTTCCTTTTATAGGGTTTGACCTATGTATTAATTCTCTCTTTTGAACTTCTTGTATTAATGTTTCAGAGTTGCATATTATGACTAACTATAAATCACATGGGTAGCATGTTTGGTCTCTCTGGACTCCAATCTTTGCTCCCAATCTGTTAATTTACATTACATTTTGTTGACTCTGACACATCAAGTATTATAAGAATCTAGAAAGTTCTTCTCTCATCCATCCAATATGATGTCTTATGCAAATATCTTGCAAGAGAACAAAGGGTCGTAAAAGTTCCCTCCGAAGGAACAAATCCTTATTGGCTCAGACATCTCCAGAAGGCGTGACATCTTCACACTTTAAAAATCACTGATCACAAGATCAAGCTCTCTTCTTCTTCTGGTACTGAGGAAACGCTGTGAAGATGACGCTGAGCTAGAAGTTCTGAAGACCCCCAAGTTTGTGCCAGGCTGCGGCCTTGTCTTTCCATTCACCAAAGATCCTCTGAATCCAACTGGTTCTCTCTCATCAGGACAACATCAACAAGATCAACGGAGCCTCCACAAATTGCATCAGGACAGTTTCATTCAAATGGGCGAGACATGCAAGTATCACACTTAGTCTCATTATTTGATACATCAAGTATCCTTACCCCTTGTAAAGAAGGGTGTGTTAGAACTAAACTGATGGTTTGCTCAAGGCTGTTGATCTGTTGACTTTCAAACAATGCTATATCTTGCTTTCCTGTATTCTGCATCAGCTCTCTTTTTCTCTTGGTACACTGTATGCATGTATGTATGTGTGTGAATGTTAGAGTAGTTTAAGTGTTCAGTCTAGTTAATAAGTTAGTTAATAAAGTCTTGTGCATGTCACATGCGAAGTTGTCTGTGTTTCATGCTCATATACGGGAGTCCCTAATCGTGCAGATTTTGACTATATGCTCTAAGTAGTACTGTAGAGTAAGAATGTCATTTCCCATAACCAGGAAATGAACATTTCTTAGAACTAATAAACAATTAACCAAGTGTCCACTGGACAAACAGGTTAATTGTCTGTAAAATTGATTTTATTAATTCTATTAACTGATCCAAATATTTATAATTAATTGTAATAAGTTATAATTAATTATTCATATTTCTTTTGAGCTAAATTTGCTACACAATAACCTGCTCTACTGTCAGATTTGAGTTGATCTTTAGTAACTCTCCTCAATCCAGCTCTTTCACAGCATCAGCTTCATTCTTCTCATGTTCATTATATCATGTTAGAGCTATAAGTTGTAGTGTTTGTGTAATGATGAGGAGTCAGCGAGTAAAATCCAAATGCAGCTTTTATTCAGAAACGTGGTCAGACAGGCATGGGTCAACTCAGTAGGGAACAGAAACAGCGGGGAACAGACAGACTCGTAGTAAATACACAGGCGGAAGGTCAGAGGCAGGCAGACAAACATCGGATAAACCAGGGACAGGCAGGATCAGAGAACAGGCAAACAGGACACGGGTATAGCCATGCCAGCCAAACAGCCACACCTGCCCAGCAGCATTTGGCTCAAACCACGCCTATCCCACAGCCAAAGGTTCAAGACATGCCTGTCCAGCCTCAGACGAATCACTTCACACCTGTCCAGCCACCAGCAAATGCTCACGTCACGTCTGAGCTGCTAGAAGATGCAGCTTTGCCCATGTTGGCGATGGCCATATTATGTATATGGACAACACGCTCATCGACTCCCGCCTTGGACCAACCACAAGAGGGCACTCCTGAATCAGTCCCCGAGCACTCCAGCACAGCTCGTGACCTGTCTCAAGAGGGCGCAACCAAGTTGGTCCCTCAGTCTCCTGTGTTACCCCTGTTCACAACTGTAGAACCTCTGGAGGTGGCGGCAACTGCTGCAGAACCTCCGGAGGTGTCAGTTGCACCCCCCAAGCTCTCTGTCAGCCCTGAGCCATCTGTCGGCCCTGAGCCATCTGTTATCCCTGAACCGTCTGTGGCCCCAGCCTTGAACTCTCTGTCAGCCTTGAACCCTCTGTCAGCCCCGAGTTATCTGCCGGCCCCAAGCTTTCTGCCGGCCCCGAGTTATCTTCCGGTCCTGAACTGTCTGTCTGCCCCGAATTGTCTGTCTACCCTGAACTGTCTGTTTCCATTATTAGCACATTTCTAATTAATACCCGTGCTTTCCTGTTAGTGACCTGTTGATTTACCATGTTTGACCCTTTGCTGCCTGCCTACTTTGACCTGTCTGCTTGTTTTCGGATTATACGAACTATTGCTGCCTGACCTGATCATAGCATGTTCTGAGACCACGATTCTGCTCTGTCTATGCCCCTCCTGTCTGCCGGTATCTGACCTCATTGTTTGTTGACTACCCTGCCATCTAATAAAGCTTGCACATGGATCCTACTTCGAGTGATGAGTCGTCACAGTTTGACACTTACACTATATGTGAACTTTCTAGAAAAATACATCAATATATCTTTCAGTAAAATGTTTCCTAAGAGATTTCCAGTGCTGAACTGCATTTGTAAGTGCGTCTCTCTCAAAAGAAGAAGATCAGATGAGAGTCTGACTGATGATTATATAATAACCGAACACACAGATCAACACTTCAGTCAACGGCTCATTCTGCTCTCATGAAATGTTTCTCTGTGAGTCTCTTGCTCAAGTCCACTATGATTCTGTTCTTCTAGATCTCTGTTACCTGCAGGAAATGGATGTGATCCTGTGTGTGTGAAAGCTGCTCCAGCTCAGCGTCTCTCCTCCTCAGATCATTGATCTCCTGCTCCAGTCGCTCCAGTCGTCCTTCAGCTCGACTCACTGCGGTCTTTTCCTGATCTCTGATCTTCTGTGTGGCCTCAGAGCGGCTTCTCTGGATGGAGCGGATGAGCTCAGTGAAGATCTTCTCACTGTCCTCCACTGCTGTCTGTGCAGAGCGCTGTTAGGACACACATCACAATCACACAGTGGCTTCAGTGAGTCCTGACTGAGACTTGTCAAACTTCTCTTCTTCTCCAGACTCACCTTATGAGACTCCACAGCCTCTCTCAGCTGCTGAAGATCTTTCTCTCTCTGCTGGATCCTCTGCTGGAACGACCTCTGCGTCTCCTTCAGCTGGTGCTAAAGGACAAACCAATGACAGGAGAAACATCATGTAAACAGACATGAATCCAGTATCAGTGAAGTGATGTTGTTACAGGTTCAATCATAAGTGTCAGCATTTTTTCATCTAAGCCTAGTGAAGGGAGTGGATTCTATGATTTGTAGTGAGTGATTTATAATCAAGATATTTATCATTATTTATCCTTCAACATATTAAATGATTTTATCGGTTTCTTCAAGCTTATGAGGTTTACTTAGTTATAGAATTGTATTTAATGTGCTCTCTCCATGTTTCTGAGAGAGGCACCCAACATGTGTTAAATCATATCTAATCTTCTAGCTGACCAAGACAGCTGAGGTCACTGGGGTCACTTCAGCCTTTCGCCTACATAACCACTTCTTAGTTAAAGCATTTACTTTACTTTTCTATATTCCAACACAAGAGAATAATGATGACTATTGTCTGAACATCTCATTGAGAAAGTACCTGCTATCAGTATGCTTTGGGAAACCTTCCTGTTTAGAGCAAGAGCTCGACCAACTTCAACCTTGCAGAAGTTGTATATCTGTGTGTGTGTGCGCTAGTATTTATTTTCCAATAAAAACTTTGTGCCTAAAGTCAGGATCCTGATGACATCCGGATATTGAATGGAGATATGTTCTGCCTATCAGTCCACATGTGGAGACTTTCTAAGTTTATCTATTTTTTTTTGCCACAATCTTTTAACCTGACGTAGTTAGTGACTGGGGTAGTCGTGGCCTAGTGGTGAGGGAGTTGAGCTTGTAATCTGAAGGTTGCTGGTTCGATTCCCACACCGGCAGGAATTGAAGGTGGGGATTGTGAATGAACAGCACTCTCTCCACCTTCAATACCATGACTAAAGTGCCCTTGAGCAAGACACCTAACCCCTAATTTCTCCCCTTGTAAGTCGCTTTGGATAAAAGCGTCTGCTAAATGATGAAAAATGAAAAAAAAAAAAATAGTGACGTGTGTGACGAGCAGGGCGGGCGAGAGCCGTGAGGGAACGGCGCGAGGCCGGTGACGCGAGAGTTAACGAGCTTCAGGTGCTCGGCGCACCGGTCTCGAATCCCCACGGAGGAGCTCCGGAAGCATAAAGGAGGAGCGACGACAGTGAAGGACGAGAGAGGACCAGGCCTGGGATTTTATGTTGAGTGTTATTTGGTTTGTGTGGGCGGCAGTCGCCGTGAGGAACTGCCGCCCTTATACTTTTTGGTTTATTTGAATATTAAATATGTTAAATGTTCGCCGGTTCCCGCCTCCTTCTTCCCTTTCTATGAACTTTGTTACAACGTGTTACACAGCAAATTCGGTGGTGTTAAAATTTCAGTGTTAGGTCTTATGGTGTTACAGTGTTCAAATAAAAGTGTATGTTTACTGTAATAAACACCAGCTTGTGTGAAATAGTACCCCCAAGTGGTGCGATATTTTGGTGTTGCACTTCCAGACGCCTGTCCAGTGTTAATTGAACAAACGGGAACTTGAAGTAATTGAGACAATGCAGTCTGCATTTGACAATCTACCCTGTTCAGAAAAAATGGCTGCTCTTTCGGTGGAATTGTGTGATTGAAAACAATACACAAAGGTATGATTTAGAATCTTCACTTTTAACATTTTGTTTTAATACAACTACATATATTTAATTGATATGCAGAGTGAATTTTAATAAGTTCTGTTTCCGTGAAACGGAACGTAAACTAGCTTTAGTGAGTCACTATTACGGAGCTGACCAGACGTGAGACGTGCGGATCCATTTGCAGGCTTTTATTTAAAGACATGGTCATAAATACAGGCAGAGTCGAACAATGGCAGGTACAACATAGACAAGACAAAGAGTAATTCAAGGGCAAGCGTGGGTCTACGAACAGCGAACAATATCCAACGGGGCAAGGCAGAGAGAAAATCCAGGTACAAGAGCTATAATCCAAGAGAGATGCAAACTGAGACCGAAACAGAAGGCAAAGGGTTAATCCAGGAAACACGGGCAAGAATTAAAACACAAGAAATCAGGCAAGGCAAGGCTATGATAACTAATAGGGCTCCGTAGAGTAGCTATCGTTAGGTGAGTGATAAATGCTATACAATACTCGGCGGTGAGGGAGAGAAAGTCCCAGGCTTATAAAGTGTGTCTAATGGGTTTCAGCTGTGTAATTAGTGCAATGTGTAATCTGTAACAGCTGTGTGATCTGTGCAATGGATGATGGGAAATGTAGTGTGGTGCAAGAGTCCATGTAATCGGAGGGCGACCTCTGGTGGCCAGTGGATGGAAGACCACAGACAGGATTCGTGACAGTCACATTAATAGCCTGGCAGGCTATATATATTTAAACTATTATAACCTCTGCTCTGTCAAGCAAAAGCTTTGGTTACATATCTATATTAGGGAGGACTCGCTGTTTGTTCATATTAAACCTCAAAAACAGTCTTCCTACCAAACTAGGTGTGTAAAAAAACCAACCAACAAAGTAGTTAAAAAATATGCAAAGAGTTATATTCATGAGAATTAATAATTGAATGTCTTACATATCCTCCAGTGAACTGCCACCTTATCGTGGTGGAGGGGTTTGAGTGCCCGAATGATCCTAAGCTATGTTGTTGGGGGCTATATGCCCCTGGTAGGGTTTCCCAAGGCAAACAGGTCCTAGGTGATGGGCCAGACTAAGAGCAGTTCAACACCCCTCATGGATATAACAAAAACAAAGGCCATTACGTCGCCCGGTATGGCGCAACCGGGGCCCCACCCTGGAGCCAGGCCTGGGGTTGGGGCTCGTAGGCGAGCGCCTGGTGGCCGGGTCTTTCCCCACGGGCCCGGCTGGGCTTAGCCTGTATGAGCGACGTGGGGCCGACCTCCCGTGGGCCCATCACCTACGGGAGGAACCATAAGGGGCCGGTGGATTGTGCATTGGGCAGCAGCCGAAGGCAGGGGCCTCAGCAACCCAATCCCCGGATACGGAATCTGGCTCTAGGGACATGGAATGTCACCTCGCTGGCAGGGAAGGAGCCTGAGCTTGTTCTGGAGGTCGAGAGATACCGACTAGAGATAGTCGGGCTCACCTCCACGCACAGCTTGGGCTCTGGAACCCAACTCCTTGAGAGAGACTGGACTCTCTGCTACTCTGGAGTTGCCTGCGGTAGAAGACGGTGGGCTGGTGTGGGCTTTCTCATAGCCCCCCAGCTCAGCCGCCATGTGTTGGAGTTTACCCCGGTGAACGAGAGGGTTGCTTCACTGCGCCTTCGGGTCGGGAATAGGGCTCTGACTGTTGTTTGTGCTTATGGGCCGAATGACAGTGCAGAGTACCCAGCCTTCTTGGAGTCTCTGGGAGGGGTGCTGGAAAGTGCTCCAAACGGGGACTCTGTCGTTCTACTGGGGGACTTCAACGCTCACGTGGGCAGCGACAGTGCTACCTGGAGAGGCGTGATTGGGAGGAACGGCCCCCCTGATCTGAACCAGAACGGTACTCTGTTATTGGACTTCTGTGCTAGTCACAGTTTGTCCATAACGAACACCATGTTCAAGCACAAGGGTGTCCACCATTACACGTGGCATCAGGACACTCTAGGGCGGAGGTCAATGATCAATTTTGTAGTTGTTTCATCTGACCTTCGGCCGTATGTCTTGGACACTCAGGTGAAGAGAGGGGCGGAGCTGTCAACTGATCACCACCTGGTGGTGAGTTGGATCAGATGGCAGGGTAGGGAGCAGGACAGACTCGGCAGACCCAAACGTACTGTGAGGGTCTGCTGGGAACGTTTGGCCGAGTCCCCTGTCAGAAAGATCTTCAACTCGCACCTCCAGCAGAGCTTCAACCAGATACCGAGGGAGGCTGAAGACATTGAGTCTGAGTGGACCATGTTCTCTACCTCCGTTGTCGACGCGGCCGCTCGGAGTTGTGGCCGTAAAGTCTCCGGTGCCTGTCGTGGCGGCAATCCCCGAACCCGGTGGTGGACACCAGATGTAAGGGATGCTGTCAAGCTGAAGAAGGAGGCCTATCGAGCCTGGTTGGCTCAGGGGACTCCTGAGGCAGCTGACGGGTGCCGGCAGGCCAAGCGGAATGCAGCCCAGGTAGTTATGGAGGCAAAAACTCGGGTCTGGGAGGAGTTCGGTGAGACCATGGAGAAGGATTATCAGTCAGCCCCGAAGAAATTCTGGTAAACCGTCCGGTGCCTCAGGAAGGGAAAGCAGTGCCCTGCCAACACTGTTTACAGTGGTGGTGGGAATCTGCTGACTTCAACTGGGGACATCATTGGGCGGTGGAAGGAATACTTTGAGGATCTCCTCAATCCCACAGACACGTCTTCCACTGAGGAAGCAGAGGCCGAGGTCTCAGAGGTGGCCTCACCCATCACCCAAGCTGAGGTCACTGAGGTAGTTGGAAAGCTCCTTGGTGGCAAAGCAGCGGGGGTGGATGAGATACGCCCTGAGTACCCCAAGTCTCTGGATGTTGTGGGGCTATCTTGGCTGATACGCCCTTGCAGCATCGCGTGGCGGTTGGGGACAGTGCCTCTGGACTGGCAGACCGGGGTGGTGGTCCCTCTTTTTAAGAAGGGGGACCGGAGGGTGTGTTCCAACCACAGAGGGATCACACTCCTCAGCCTCCCCGTGAAAGTCTATGCCAGGGTACTGGAGAGGAGAATAAGGCCGATAGTCAAACCTCAAATTCAGGAGGAACAATGCGGTTTTCGTCCCGGTCGTGGAACACTGGACCAGCTCTATACTGGAGGGTTTATGGGAGTTTGCCCAACCAGTCCACATGTGTTTTGTGGATCTGGAGAAGGCATTCGACCGTGTCCCTTGTGGCGCCCTGTGGGGGGTTCTCCGGGAGTATGGAGTCCGGGGCCCTTTGCTAAGGGCTGTCCGGTCCCTGTATGCCCTGAGCAGGAGCTTGGTTCGCGTTGCCGGCAGTAAGTCAGACCTGTTCCCGGTGCATGTTGGACTCCGGCAGGGCTGCCCTTTATCACCGGTCCTGTTCATAATCTTTATGGACAGGATTTCTAGGCACAGTCAGGGGCCGGAGGGAGTCTGGTTTGGGGACCACAGGATCTCATCCCTGCTTTTTGCGGATGATGTTGTCCTGTTGGCTCCATTGGGCCAGGACCTCCAGTGTGCACTGGGACGGTTTGCAGCCGAGTGTGAGGTGGCTGGGATGAGGATCAGCACCTCTAAGTCTGAGACCATGGTTCTCAGTCGGAAAAGGGTGGCTTGTCCTCTTCAGGTTGGTGGAGAGCTCCTGTCTCAAGTGGAGGAGTTCAAGTATCTTGGGGTTTTATTCACAAGTGAGGGAAGGAAGGAGCGTGAGGTTGATAGACGGATCGGTGCAGCTTCTGCAGTGATGCGGTCGATGTACCGGTCTGTCGTGGTGAAGAAGGAGCTGAGCTGCAAGGCGAAGCTCTCGATTTACCGGTCAATCTACGTTCCTACTCTCACCTATGGTCATGAGCTTTGGATCATGACCGAAAGAATGAGATCCCGGATACAGGCGGCCGAAATGAGCTTTCTCCGCAGGGTGGCAGGGCGCTCCCTTAGAGATAGGGTGAGGAGCTTGGTCACTCGGGAGGAGCTCAAAGTAGATCCATTGCTCCTTCACATCGAGAGGAGTCAGCTGAGGTGGCTCGGGCATCTGTTTCGGATGCCTCCTGGACGCCTCCCTAGGGAGGTGTTCCGGGCATGTCCCACCGGGAGAAGGCCCCGGGGAAGACCTAGGACACGCTGGAGAGACTATGTCTCTCGGCTGGCCTGGAAACGCCTCTGTGTCCCCCCGGAAGAGCTGGAGGAAGTGTCTGGGGAGAGGGAAGTCTGGGAATCTCTGCTCAGACTGCTGCCCCGCGACCCGGCCCCGGATAAGCGGTAGAAAATGAATGAATGAATGAATGAATGAATGAAAGTCAGACAGACATCCAAATGATGAAGGTTTTGCAAAAAATCAAAATAAAATATAATCCACAGCTTGTGTTAAATCCCCAAAAACAAAAATAAATATATGTAATCATTGTGAACCGTTGTCCATCATCAAGAATTCACACAGGTTGAGGCATTTTCTGCACTTTCAAACATCATGGGGCTGACCCAGCATGAAATTCAAAATTGTCTGTTCCTTGTAGATTTTACTTGTAATATTTTAATACAATGCAATACACATGTTTAAGTGTGTATGTTGTCATTCAGTAATATGAAATTGCACAAATGACTGAAAGACATTAGTCAAAAAATTTAAGTGATTTGTTCTCTTAATGCTGTTACACTGTTTTTATGCATGCTGTACTAATTATGTTTGTAAACACAACATGAGTTGCATGTCTTTTTGGCCTGTTGAATCTGAGAAAATAAATCCTAGTTTGAAAGGTTTTTTATGATCTGTTTATATATACGGTTTTACCCTGTCAGTGTAAAAAATAACCTTTGAATTGATGTATAATACACTCTTGCAGAGAGTAACACACAGTGTACACTAGAGTATATTGTACACTTTTGGTGTAAAACAATGTACACTGTCGAGGGGTATATATTCAACACTTTTGAAAGTGTTACTTAAACACTATATAATGTATATGTATAATATGTATATTATATATATATACATATTTACAATTATAATTGTATTAAAATGTCTATATATGTATAATTGCTGTTGTATTGAACGTGTACACAGAGCGGCCAACAATCAGATGCAGAGTGTGATTTTCAGAAGGCAGGTGTTCAGACAGAGGTTGAAAACAGGCACTGAAGCAAGGCCAATTGTAATAAAATTATAAGTTTTCTTTTAGCATTAAATGATGTAAATATATTATGGTAGACCCTATAAACATTATGAACCTGTAAACGATCATAATGGGACCTCTTTAAGTTCTTACCTGTTTCTCTGTCCTCTGTGCTGCAGTTGATACAGTTTCGTGGTTTTTATGTTCATCCATACACAGCACACATATACACTTCTGATCAGTGCGGCAGAAAACCTCAAGGATCTTGTCGTGTTTCTGGCAGATCATCTCCTGCAGTCGTCCAGTGGCTTCAGTCAGATTGTGTCTCTTTCCTTTAAACAATCTCTCATGTTCTTCAAGGTGATTCTGACAGTAAGAGTTCGGACACACCAGACAGGACTTGACGGCTTTGTGTTTTCTTCCAGTACAGACGTCACACTGCACATCTCCAGCTCCAGCGTAACAGTCAGCAGGAAGTTTTCTCTTCTTCAGTTTCTCCACCACTTCAGCTAACATGGTGTTTTTAGCTAAAGCAGGTCTTGGACTGAAGGTCTGTCTGCACTGAGGACAGCTGTAGACTCTCTTCTGATCCCAGCAGCTTGTAATACAGCTCTTACAGTAACTGTGTCCACAGGGAATGGACACTGGATCCTTCAGGAGATCCAGACACACTGAACACATGAACTCATCCTGAGCAATTCTGGCTTCTGCCATTTTACTGCATGAACACAGAGAGACAAACACACTTCGGCTCTTCGGTTTCTTTTTCTCTGAACTCGTGTTTCCTGTTTCCTGGTTCTATGTTTGAGTGAGGTGTGTAAAACAAGCGTGTCTGTAAAGCAGGTTCCTCATTCCTGCTAGGTTTTTACAACGCCAATATTTTGTAAAATGGAATAAAATAATGAATCTGTGATTTGTTAATTATCTTTAAACAATATTTAACTGACAAAAGTACAAATGAAAGGTTTTCACTGACCATCTTAGTTTTTTGGCCTTTGGTATGAATATGTTGGTCTTAATGTCATATATATATTTTGAACCAATATGGATCAAAGATTTTGATGACATCACTCTGCACTTACGCTTCTCAGCAGAGTTTCTGTCCAATCAAATACTCTCTCTGAAGCCCCGCTCACATTATAAATAGATGCTGAAGCCGTGGCTAAAATCGGTCACTTTTTTATACATGGTGAACGGTACATGGTGCACTATATTGTTACGAATGAGGCTCCCTCTTCGCGTCCTCCGGATCAGCAGAGGGAGCTCTCACCTGAGTAACTAATTAAGTGGTTTCGGACTACAATTCCCATAGACCCGCAAACCTAGGACTGATCACACACACACCTGATTCAAATCTTCTCACTATAAAAGCACTACACTGACAACACATCAACGCGAAGTCTTGATTATCCCTTTTGATATCATTTCTGAGCATTTATATCCTGGACTGTTATTTCATTGTGACCTTGGACTGTTTACCCATGTTTGAATCTTTGCTGCCTACCTGACCCTTGCCTGTTGTCTGGATATTGAACCTTGCCGCCAGTTTCGACCCTAGCCTGTCTCCTTTCATGTGTATGGTTTGCCTATGCTCTTACTATTGCTGTTTGTTGACCCTTGCCTGTCTGACTCTGAGTATTTTAATAAAACAATTGCAAATGGATCGTCACGCCACTGACTCATCATTACAGAAGACTTCGCCAGACAGCGATCCAGCAATTCTCACGCAGTTATCCACCGCACTCTCTGCCCAAGCCCATCAACTGGCCGTTCATCAGCACCAGCTCAACCGCCTTACTTCCCTCACGGAAGAACTAGTAAAGACTTTACAAGGGCTGCGTCTTCCTCCCGTGGAAACCCCAACTAACGCAGCTGCGAGTGCCACCAAGGAACTCGTCATTTCTCCCAGCAGCGTGAATCAACGCCTAGCGTTCCCCGAAAAATACGATGGTAATCCAGCAAAATGCAAGTGCTCAGTTTTTGTAAATCAACAACCTGCTCTCTACCCTACGGATACCAGCCAAATAGCTTTTGTTTGTTCACTGCTCACCGGGAGAGCGCTCGGTTGGGCAGCAGCTGTATGGGGAGAGGATGGATCGACTTTCGCCACATTCACCCCATTTCTGCAGCGTTTCCGAGAGGTCTTCGAAGACCCAGCCGGAGGTGAGAGCGCTGGTGATAAATTACTCACGCTAAGTCAAGGAAGAGATTCAGCCGCTGAACATGCCTTATCTTTCCGTACCCTCGCTGCTCACACTAATTGGGTGGAAGACACTCTGAAATTACTCTTCAGAAAGGGATTAAACTCAGAGCTTCAATGTTAAATTTGTTGCAGTTTTGCACTTTGACAAACATATTTGAATAATGTGTGAAATAATACAATACACTTTGAAATAATAACTGTATTGCATTGTTGTGTTCAGCATTAAATCTTTTATTTAAAACATTCATCATAAACACTTATTCAGTTATTTATAATACATGTCATTGTAAAAAAAAGTAGTAGTTTTTTATAGTAACTTGTAGTGTAGCTACCTACTTTTCCAAAAGGCTAGCTTGACTGTAGTTTAACTACTTTAACTTATGGGAAGCTTGTCAAACTACAGTTTCAAAGTAGCTTCCTTAACCAGAGAAGTCTGAACAAGTTTGACTCCGGCATGGTGATAAGAGAATTCCTACAGCAAAATCAACAATATTGTGCTGCCCTCTAGTGTTAAAATGGGGAATGTTGTACACATCTGTAGAGCAATAAATCATATCGGATCATTTCTGATATACTTTTATTAACTGTCATTAGCTTCGGCAATCTTAGTACTATTGGACCTTTGTCTTTTATTTATTTAACCTTTCTTTATTTATATTTTGTACAGCACATTGGACAATAGCTGTTGTATAAATTGTGCTTTATAAATAAATGAAATGAAGTACTGTATTTTAAGGTGACACTGTAATTATATAATATATACATGTTCTTACTATAGAGAAAGGGTTCGGATTAGTGTTTGGTTTAGATGTGTAATTATGCGTAATCTATGTTGGGGGTTTTTTTCTAAAAAATAAATAAATAAATGTACTTTAATTGCATCTGCATTGAATTTTTGAACTAATGTTTTTTTCCACAAGGAAACTCCTGATCTGAAGAAGATGTTGACAGCAATTGTCAACTAAAGCTGACTCTCCTGCTTTTGCTCAGTACATCTGAATAATAAAAGTCAAGTCAAGTCAAGTCAAGTCATCTTTATTTATATAGCGCTTTTTACAATGCAAATTGTGGCAAAGCAGCTTTACATTAATAAGAAAATGGGGTCATTGTGCAGCTTATTCTATATATTATTCATTCTTTCCGTTGCAAATATCAATAGTTATTAGTCTAGTTAATTTAGGTATATCAGCACTGCAGAAAACAGTGACGTAATCGTCCGGCTCAGCTCAGTTCACATACAACGGCGCCAATGCAGGCATATCAAAAACACTGCTGAATATCAAGCAAGTGTCCCCAACTTAAGCAAGCCAAAGGCAACAGCGGCAAGGAACCAAAACTCCAACAAATGGAGAAATAAACCTCGGGAGAAACCAGGCTTAGTCGGGGGGCCAGTTCTCCTCTGGCCAACAGTGAACACTTGTCCGATACTCAGGCAGAGTTACGGGTCATTAAACCGATTTGGAATCGCAACAGTCAAAATATTTAATCTAGTTCCATCTAGTTTAAGATCTTTTTGATCACGCCGGTATGGGACGGTTTGTTGGGATATGTGCCACTGGCTGATGAGTCGGTAAGGTCTTAACAAAGGATGGGCTAGTTCACACAGTCTCCGCCGACACCACAGGCCACATTGCTGCCGCACACAGGCACAGGTTCCCCGTCCGACCCGGACACGGCCCGGATCCAGCCAATCACGTTAATTGGTAAACCTCGGGATAAGCAGAGAGACAAAAAGTTAGCGTAGACGCCATTCTTCTTCTGATGTACCGAGTACATCTGGTGTTATAGGAAGTGTTCCCGGTTCCGGCTGACCTGATCTATGCAGCCTAACAATCCTTTAACGGATATGAAGACAAAAGTTTATAGTGCGTCATGTGTATGCCAGGTTAAATAGATGCGTTTTTAGTCTAGATTTAAACTGACAGAGTGTGTCTGCTTCCCGAACAATGCTAGGAAGATTGTTCCAGAGTTTAGGTGCCAAATAGGAAAAGGATCTACCGCCTGCGGTTGATTTTGATATTCTAGGTATTAACAACTGGCCAGAATTCTGAGATCGTAATAGACGCGGAGGACTATAATGCATTAAGAGCTCACTCAGGTACTGGGGAGCTAAGCCATTTAGTGCTTTGTAAGTAATTAGCAAGATTTTAAAATCTATACGATGTTTAATAGGGAGCCAGTGCAGTTTTGACAGAACCGGGCTAATATGTTCATATTTCCTGGTTCTAGTAAGGACTCTAGCTGCTGCGTTTTGGACCAGCTGCAATTTGTTTATCACGCGAGCAGGGCAACCACCCAATAGAGCGTTACAGTAATCTAGTCTCGAGGTCATAAACGCATGAACTAGCTGTTCCGCATTTGTCATTGAGAGCATATGTCGCAATTTAGATATATTTTTAAGATAGAAGAATGCGGTTTTACATATGCTAGAGATGTGGCTTTCAAATGAAAGATTGGTATCAAAGAGCACACCCAGGTTCCTAACTGACGAAGACGACTTAACAGAGCAGCCATCAAGTGTTAGACAGTATTCTAGGTTTTTATGTGCTGAAGTTTTTGGTCCAATAATTAGAATCTCTGTTTTTTCTGAATTTAGTAGTAGGAAGTTACTAGTCATCCAATTTTTTATATCAGCTACGCATTCTGTTAATGTTGAGAATTGGTAGGTTTCGTCAGGGCGTGAGGAAACATAGAGCTGAGTATCATCAGCGTAACAGTGAAAGCTAATGCCATGCTTCCTAATGACATCTCCCAAGGGTAACATGTACAGAGTGAAAAGCAACGGTCCTAGAACTGAGCCTTGTGGTACTCCATATTTAACTTGTGATCGAAATGACATCTCTTCGTTTACTACTACAAACTGATAACGGTCAGATAAGTATGATTTGAACCATGCCAATGCAATTCCACTAATTCCAGCATAATTTTCTAGTCTATTCAAAAGAATATTGTGGTCGATAGTGTCAAAAGCAGCGCTGAGGTCTAGTAACACTAATAGAGAGATACAACCACAATCTGATGATAAGAGCAAATCATTTGTAACTCTAATGAGAGCAGTCTCAGTACTATGGTACGGTCTAAATCCTGACTGGAAATCCTCACAGATACCATTTCTTTCCAAGTAGGAACTAAGCTGAGATGATACTGCCTTTTCTAGTATTTTTGACAGAAAAGGTAGATTGGAAATCGGTCTGTAATTGACTAATTCACCAGGATCAAGTTGTGGTTTTTTAATAAGAGGTTTGATAATAGCCTGCTTAAAATTTTTCGGTACGTAACCTAGTGATAAAGATGAATTAATGATCTTAAGAAGAGGATCTATGACCTCTGGAAGCATCTCTTTCAATAGCTTAGTCGGTATAGGGTCTAACATACATGTTGTAGATTTTGATGATTTAACAAGTTTAGACAATTCTTCCTTTCCTATGGCAGCGAATGAATGGAATTTTTCCTCAGGGATACAACAATCCACTGTCTGATGTGATACTGTAGTAGACAGTTGCATGGCTATAATTTTCTCTCTAATGTTGTCAATCTTGCAAGTAAAGAAGTTCATAAAGTCATTACTGCTGTGCTGTTTGGAAAAATCAGAAGTTGAGGCTGTATTTCTTGTTAATTTAGCCACTGTATTAAATAAATACTTAGGGTTGTGTTTATTTTCTTCTAAAAGATTTGAAAAATAAGCAGATCTAGCGGTTTTTACGGCCTTTCTGTATTCCATCATTTTCTCTCTCCATGAAATCCGAAAAACTTCTAGTTTTGAATTCTTCCAGCTGCGCTCCAGTTTTCTGGCTGCTCTCTTAAGGGCCCGAGTGTGCTCGTTATACCATGGCGTTGGACTAATATCCTTAATCTTTTTTAAGCGCAAAGGAGCGACAGAGTCTAGAGTGTTCGAAAAGAGAGCGTCAATAGTTTCTGTTGCAACATCGAGTTCTTCTAAGCTGTCTGGTTTGCTAAGTTGATGAAACTGATCAGGAAGATTATTTATAAAGCAATTTTTAGTGGTAGAAGTGATGGTTCTAACATATTTATGGCAGACAGGCGGTTTTCTTGCCTTGGATAAATGTAGCACGCATGAGACTAGATAATGATCTGAGACGTCATCGCTCTGCTGCAGAATTTCAACGGCATCAATATCGATTCCATGTGACAATATTAGATCTAGAGTATGATTACGACAATGAGTTGGTCCTGACACGTGTTGTCTAACTCCAATAGAGCTTAGAATATCTGTTAGTGCCAATCTCAAAGCGTCTTTTTCATTATCTACGTGTATATTAAAATCACCAACAATAAGGACTTTATCCACAGCCAGTACTAACTCCGATAGAAAATCAGCAAATTCTTTGATAAAATCTGTATGGTGCCCTGGTGGCCTGTATACAGTAGCCAACACAAATTTCAAATGAGAGTTGTCACTAACATTATATAAACTTACATAGAGCACCATCACTTCAAAAGAGATATATTTGAAAGACTTTTGAGTAATACTGAAGATATTACTATAGATTACAGCAACACCTCCCCCTTTACCTTTCTGACGAGGTTTGTGTCGATAATAGTAACCTTGAGGGCTAGACTCATTTAAAGTAATGTAATCGTCAGGTTTTAGCCAGGTTTCTGTCAAACACAGCACATCTAGGTTATTTTCTGTGATAATATAATTTACAATAAGTGCTTTTGAAGAAAGGGATTGAATATTCAGCAACCCAAGCTTTATCATTTTGTTATCTTTATAATCTCTGTTTACTACTTGTTGAACATCAATTAAATTATCACCCGTAAATGGGTTTGGAAGTTTTCTGTATTTATTATAATAATAATATAATATAATATATTATAATAATAAAAGTAGTATGTTTGTCATGAAATCGGTCCGTTGTCCTCCATTTACTTGCCACCAGAGGTCACCCTCTCATATCATGGACTCTATGCACCATACTACATTTCCCAGAAGTCCTGTACCTTGGTGCTGATTACTGCCCAGCAGCAGGCAATCTAGTGGACTATTTAAGATAACTCCCCACCTATGTTATTTGCAAGGTCTGTTGATATTTATCTGCCTGCCTTTTGAGCTTTTGCCTGGATTTAAACTACGAGCCTGCCTGTTCCCTGCTACTTCTGTTTGCTGTCTGATTGACCATTGCCTGTTTGACCATGTTTTGTTAATAAAGCTCCCATCTGGATCTCACCCCGCTGTCTTGTCATTACAATGTTAATGTGCTGGGAAATGGTGTTTAGTAGAGTCAAAAACTCAGCTTCAAAATTAAAATGAAAAGCACTAGCAACATACAAGCGTTCTGCAAAAACACCTACCAGCTTTCAACGCTTCTATATCTTTCTATCTTTTTGCATATGTAAAGTGCAAACACAACAAAACATAAGTGCAATGTTCTTGGTAAAATTCAGCAGTTTTATCAAGGCAGGAACAATTGAAAGCTTCAGTGTATTCGTTTTACACATTTTGCCTGTTCATATAAAGTCTGTATTGGCTGATATTGTTTATTGGTATGATATTTATATGAGCCAATTTGTTTTTCAATTGAACAGAAATTTCCAAACCAGACTGTGATTCCGTAGTGAATAAGACTGTAACATCGTTTGTAAGGCGCGAACCGGCAAACATTCAACGTAACTTTAATCGAATAAATAAACAAACAACAAAACGAAAGTAAAATGGCGGCAGTTCCTCACGGCGACTGCCGCCCACACAAACATAATAAAAACACAACATAAAATCCAGGCCTGGTCCTCTCTTGTCCTTCACTATCGTCGCTCCTCTTTTATACTTCCGTGACAGATACGAGACCGGTGTAGCGAGCAGCTGATGCTCATTAACACTCGCATCACCTGCCTCGCGCCGTTCCCTCACGGCTCTCGCCCGCCCTGCTCGTCACAAAGCCCATACAGTTTCAAACTTCTTCTCTCTCTCTCTATATATATATATAAAAATATATATATACACATACATGTTTATATAGGCTTAGTTTCAATAAAAGCTGTTTTTCGATTAAAAAAGAAGTTTTCAGTTCTAAGACTTACAGGATATTCTCATAGTATGATGACAATCAGAGTGTCAGAGAATCAAGTTTGTAAATTGAATCCTGTTCAGGAGGTGCTCGTACTTTCAGTGATCAAGAGTTCACAGCATGATCAGATGATCTGGGTTTATATATTTTATATTTATTAATTGACATTTTCCAATTTTACAACAAATTACATTTTTTGTTGAATGATACATTTTAATGAAAAGTAAAAAATAAAAATGATTTATGTGAAACTACAATAAGAAGTGAATGAGGGATTTGAATCCACACAGAGAAAAGCACAGACACACACCGTCACTCATCATGACTAACAAACACACACTGATTCATGACACACATTTATTCTGACATGTTATTTCACTGACAGAAGTTCAGCTGTAGTATTACTGTAATGAAGAGAAAATAAGAGACTCTGTTACTGATTTATCATGAGCTCAAAGCATTATGGGTAGAATCTCTACAGTCTATTCTGATTCATCAACACAGTTTCACTGATGATCCAGTACCAAACCCAAACCCAGGATAGAGCGGTTGAGTGAATGTGGTCTGGACTGTGTGGATGAGGTTCATTGTGTCTCCAGAGACGCTGTAGAAGGACAGAGTTCCTGCAGTGTGATCCACATACACTCCTATTCTCCTGCTGATGGACTCTACTGGGAGACGAGTCTCTATGTTATTGTGATAGAATGAGTATCTGAAGGAAGAGCAGTACAAACACCAGGACTGATCATTACGTCCAAACCAACACTCATTACTCGTTCCCTTCCTGATGATTCTCTTATATGACACTGATATAAACACAGGTCCACTCCACTCAATCTCCCAGTAACTGCGTCGATCACTCACACTCTCTCTACACAACACCTGAAACGCTTCAAATCTGTCAGGATGATCAGGATACGGCTGGACAATGTTATTGTATGTAATCAGTCTGTTCCTCTCAGACAGACTGAGGTGTTTATTCACTGTGTTCAGATCCAGAGTGAGCTGATGGGAATCTGATGGAGAAAAAACACATCAGAATCAGGAATTATGAATCTGATCTGTTAATGTCTCTGAACTCTTCATGTTCAATATATCATCAGTGTCTCAGTAAAGTTTACCAGATATCCTGTGCAAATCATCATTTACATGATCAACTATAAACTCTTGTCATGTTTTCTTTCTCCTTCTACAGGAAGAACATGAACACACTCAGTGAGTTTCTCTGCTTGCTTTCTCAGTGACTTACATTGTAGGAAGTCGTTCCTGGTTCTGGGAACAATGTTGGTGAAAGTGACTGTGGAAATCAACAGACATGAAGAGTGTGATTATCATGTCAAGAGAAAATGATCCTCAAACATTTCTAACATGATCTTCTACATGATATGAGATGATGGAGGATCATTTCTGAGAGCAGATGAATCTCCAGGACTTTACCTCTGTCAGAGATCTTCTTCAGCTCCTCTTTGCAGAAATCCTCCAGTTTGTCTCTCAGCTGAAGGACAGATTCTCTCACAACATCAAAAGAGGAGAGAGAACTGAAGAGATCGTCATTTACGTTTGTAGATTCAGGAGGAGCTGAGAGAGACTGGAAACTCTACAGAAAACAGAAATCAAAGCTCATCACCTCCACACTTCAGCCAATAACCTGCTCTACTGTCAGATTTGAGTTGATCAGCATCAGATTCATTCTTCTCATTTTCATTATTTACATGGAGCTGGGAATCTGAAGGATCTGTAGAGATTTTGTATGAAGGAATGGTCTCTGATCTTTCGTCAGGTGTTTTCCAAACTCATCAGACAGCAGTTATCTTGGCAAAAGGAGGTTACAAAAAGTATTGAATAAAAGTGTCCTGACTTCGGTTTTGTTTTGACAGCTCACCATGTGCTTCACTGTCAGTGTGGCGTTTTCCTCTCCCACTCGTTATCCTAAATTCTCAATTGTGTGTCTGTCACACCTGTTGCCAGTCATTCCTCATTAGCTAAGCCTTATTTTAGATCCTAGTCTTTTGTTACACTGTTGTTGTATGTTGTGCAAACGCTTCGCTCGTGACCTTCTCATGTTTGCCTTGTCATATCTTGCCCTGCCCTTTTAGACTCCAAGTGATGTTTTGTTTTTTTGGGTTATGTTCTGAAAGGCTCTTTCTCATCCTGCCAGACTTTATTTGTTCTGCTATCTGCTCCAGCTCTCTGTTCCTGTTGAGATTCGGGTGCATCACCCCAGCCCATCTCTGCATGTTTAATGCTCTCATTGAGGAGTTAGTGAGATTTCAATGCTGCGTCACAGAAGACACTTGGATCTGTCCCTGCTGAGAGTCCTGTGGACTTTTATTTGAACTTCCTCTCTTTTGTGTACCTGTTTTTTCCCTGTGCTAAGTAAGAGTTTCATGAGTTCACATTTACATATAATTAAGAAGAGTGAGAGGTTTAAGCGTATTGGCTGTCCAGAGTGTACACCCCCCCCCCCCCCCCGATTGTGGTCAACGTGTTTTGGAGAAAACATTTATTTCATCCCCCCACCACCACACACACACACACACACACATTCATTTTCAAATCTTTCCCTTCAATGAAAGGTAAAATTTTTTTGTTAATTTTATGAAGTAAAGATCTATAGGATAAACAATGCAGATTTATTTTTTACAGTGATCTTTGATCACATTTACCGAGGGCTGCGGTAATTCTGACCACCACTGTACGTCATCCTTCATGTCTGAACACTGTTTTAGTTTCTGTTTCTTTAAAACCTGCCTCCTGCCTATTAGTTTCAGTTTCTTTAAAAACTGCCTTCTGAAAGTCCTGTTTTAAAGAAACTGAAACTAAAGCAGTGTTCAGACTGAGGTTGAAAAGAGGCACTGCAACCATGGAAATTACAAGAAAGTGACAAGTTCTTTTTAATATTAAATGATGTAAATGTATTCTAGTAGACCTCATAAACAAATGATCATAATCATACCTGTTTCTCTGTCCTCTGTGCTGCAGCTGATACAGTGTCGTGGTTTTTATGTTCATCCATCGTACACAACAGACATATACACTTCTGATCAGTGCGGCAGAAAACCTCAAGGATCTTGTCGTGTTTCTGGCAGATCATCTCCTGCAGTCGTCCAGTGGCTTCAGTCAGATTGTGTTTCTTTCTTTTAAAGAATCTCTCATTTTGTTCAAGGTGATTCTCACCGTAAGAGATCAGACACACCAGACAGGACTTGACGGCTTTGTGTTTTCTTCCAGGACAGACATCTCCAGCTCCAGTGGGAAGTTTTCTCTTCTTCAGTTTCTCCACCACTTCATCCAGAATGGTGTTTTTAGCTAAAGCAGGTCTTGGACTGAAGGTCTGTCTGCACTGAGGACAACTGTAGACTCTCTTCTGAACCCAGAATCCTGTAATACAGCTCTTACAGAAACTGTGTCCACAGGGAATGGTCACTGGATCCTTCAGGAGATCCTGACACACTGGACACAGGAACTCCTCCTGAGAAATTCTGGCTCCTGCCATTTTACTGCTTGAATACAGAGACACTAACACAAGACAGCTCAACTACACTTGAGTTTCTCTTTCTCTGAACCCATGTGTTTCCTGTTTGAGTGAGGTGTACAGAACAGGTGTGTCTGTAAAGAGCAGGTTCCTCCTTCTGTTAGGTTTTTACAACCCCAATATTTTGTAAAATGGAATAAAATAACGAATCTGTGATTTGTTAATTCTCTTTAACCTTTATTTAACAGACAAAAGTACAACGCAAGGTTTTAACTGACCATCTCACCCTAAACCAGCACCCTCCACATACCACACAACCAACGGTCCCGTCCACTTCTGCCCTCCGACGCTACCCCGCGGAGCTCCAAAACACATCCCAGTACTCAGCCCAGTCAGAATGGCTGCCACACCCGAGCCACATCCGCAAACGGCTGCCGCCATTCCAGAGATGGGCACACCGGAAAGTTGGCTCATTGGCTTTTGGACTGAGTCAGAGTTTCCTGAGTCCACTCCAGAGTTTCTCCTGAGCCCACTCCAGAATTTCCTAAGTCCGCCTCAGTTTCTCCTTCTGAATCTGGTCCAGAGCTCCCATCTGAGCCTGCCGCAGATCTTCCGGAATCTGCCCCTGTGGCCGCTCCTCTCTTGAAAATTTTTGCGTGGTCATAGTAGCCAGTCTAGACCAGCCATCCCTGGTCGCCGGAGCCCTTTTCGTTCATCGTTGAATTCTCATGCCTCCGTCACCTGATCAATCTAGTTACGAGGTGTCAGACTAGCTGCTGCTGGTCTGGATGTGATCCAGATGAGAGCAGATGGAACCAGGTGTTTCTTGATCAAGCTTGTAATTATTTTACTGTTCTTTTTCCATGAATGTCTATAAATCTGTCAGCTTCTATAAAGCTCAAAGAGAAGTGAGATTCATCCAGACCATCAAAGATGAACATGACTTTACCATCACCTTCAGGAAGAGATGGCAGTTCTTCAGGACTACTAAAGAAGTATTCTAGAAGCAGTTCCATGAGACTAAAGTTTTTTGTGATCAAATTTAGCTGACGGAAAGGAAGAGGAAAAATGAAGGATATATCCTAGTTTTCTTTTCCTTCAGCCCAGTCAAGGATGAATTTACTAACGGAGACTGTTTTACCTACCCCTGCGATCCCCATTGTCAGCACCTTTCTGTTTCGTCTATCCTCATGAACTTTGAAAATATCCTTGCACTGGATTGGTGTGTTCTTGGCATCAAATTGCTTAGCATTCATTTCACTCTTCCTCCAGTCTCATTCTCCACCATGTATAGATCTGTGTAAATATCATTCAAGTATTTCTGATGACCCGTCTGTGTATTGCCAAGCAATATCCGCTCACAGTCCTGTTTTAAACTGTTCTTGAGTCTTAGGCTGGTCCCTGTGTAATCATGAGGAACGGCTTCATGGTCCAATGAGCCTTTGAGAAAGAAGAAAAAATGCAGCAAAGTAAGCTTTGAGTAAAACATCAAGTTACTGTAAACAACAAGAGAGGTTCAAACTACTTAACAGCAGTCATTTGAAAGTCTAAAAAAAGAAAGCTTCAATTGATCTGCTTCTTAACCAATACAAATTGACCACTGTAAACTGATCACTGTAAAAAAAAAAAAAATTACATATATAGAAGGTCGAGTCAGCGGAATGAGATCCAATTCCAGGCTTTATTAGAAAACAGAATGGTTGTAACAAACAGGAATATCGGAGGTAAGCAGGTTTGTGGTCAGTAAACAGGCAAGGGGTCGGTACAGGCGGCAGGCAAACAACAGTCCAGTAATCCAAAGCAGTGAGTCAAACAGGGTAGGCAGCGAACAATCAATGACCGGAACAGACCAGGACCAGGAAAAACAAGAAATAACGCTCAGAACTGACAGGGAACCTAATCAAGACTTCGCGGGGAGTGATGTGTGAACGGGGTTTATATGTGGTGTGGGTGATGAGGTGCAGCTGGTGCGGTAATCAGTGACTGGGGACGGGGCTTGCGGGAAATGTAATTCGTGTGAATAAGTGAGTGAGGGTGAGAGTGGGTGAAAGTCCAGGATGAAGTGCCCTCCTGTGGTGGTCCTGGGCACTTTTTTTTTTAAATTTGAATCGTTGCTTTGTTGTATTTATTTGTGCTGCTGCTTGTGGTTTGATTATTTTGCATTTTGTTTATTTTTATTTGACAATTGTCCCATTTTCCCTGAACATAGCATGTACCAAACTGTACCGAAACTGTGACCCTCAAACCAAACCTTGAGTAATTTGAACTGTTACCCCCCCCCCCCCCATCGTTAACCATTTAATGCTTCATAAAATCATCGCTGTTATTATTTCTCTTGTGTGCATCAATAGAAAAGTTTTTTAGTTTCGTACCATTCACGTCTGCAGGACAAAAAGAAAAAGATCGGAAGTAGTTTCACTCTCAACGTGTGGACCTCAATGCTCAAATGGAAATGCAGTTGTGATTGGATCAGAAACACCTCATTAAACTCATTATCCTCTGTAAGTCACACACAAACGCTGATACACAAAAGCAAGCATCCCTTGTGTTTCATTTACCTTCTAGCTAAAACCACACACTTTCTCAGAACAGTTGACAACCACAGAAAGACGTCAAAACAGCTTGAGAGCAATATGTGACAGTCACGTTTACCTCAGGAAATCCATTCAATGACCACAGCATGTTAACTAAATAGAAAAAAAAGAACTCTGCAGAGAAGCAAAAATGCACTCACACGCCACACTAGTTATGTTTCCTTTCATAATAAGAACATCATAATTTTCGAATTAACTTTTATTCAAATCCAAAGCTGAATTTTCAGCATCATTACTCCAGTCCTCAGAGTCACATATTGTCCCTGCATGCCACCTCCAGTGCACACTGGCTCGTGTTAACACTGTTGCCTCGCAGCCAGACGGTCCTCAGTTTGAGTCCCAGCTCAGCCAAGAGGCCTTTCTGTGATAATTAGGACCATTGCAATGCCACTGAAAGTTAAAGTGACACATTTCAGAGAAAAAAAAGAAAATTAAAACTTCAGCTCCAGCCAGTTCTATCAGTGAGTTCATGAGCAACTCTTTAACAAATGCCATCGATATTCAACAACTTGCGTCAGCAGGCCAAGTAGAAAAAGATCAGAAGTAGTTCCACTCTTAACCTGCAGAATGAAATGAAGTTGTGATAGGAACAGGTCTCTCAGAAACACCTCATTTGTTTAACAATCAAAAATAACCCAGACCAGAAAATGCAATAACAAGCAGAAACAGGGGCTCTGGGCTAAAAATAAAACCTTAAAATAACCTAAATTTGATAAGTGTGTTTATTAGTGGGTTGCGGCACATTTCATTAAAAATAAATAAATAAATAAATGCAGTACTTTTTAAGACCTGAATGAATGAAAATTAGTATCGTATGCACATAAAGAAACTTACCATTTTCAAAATACTTATGTTTGTATTATATGTAATATCTAAGCAGTTCTCTACTACACTAAATTAGGTAACACTTTATTTTACAGTGTCATACATATGTTACATGCATTTACTGTATTAATAACTAGAAATTATTCTTAATTACATGCAATTAACCCTAAACCAAACCCTAACTCAGTAAGGATATGTAATTAATTGTCATTACTGAGTACTTAAATGTACAATTACACTGTAATACTGACACCTTAAAATAAAGTGTAACCCTAAATTACATGGTAGCACATTATTTTACAGTCCTGTTCCCCATGTACATACTATGTAATTATTACAGAAATATTTTTATAATAACTGGGTAATAACTATGTAATAACCCTGAACCTAAACCTAACCTAAACCCTGTAGTTACCTTATACTCAGTATTTTAATAGGCAAGTACACTGTAAGTACACGTACTGTAAAATAAAGTGCAACCAAATGTACAACATCTTAAAACATGTGACAATGCTTTGTAAAAGTTCAAATCTAACATGGGTGTGATGTGACTGATCGAATGGCACGTCATATGTCATTGGATTTTCATTCTACTGTTCATCCACCGGCTACTGGCATTTCAAAAACCAAGTGATCATTCCACACTAAATGTTTATTCTCCATTTTGATCCTTGATAGTGGACACAAACATCTGTTTCATCTCAGATCTCAGAATGCAGACTTCAGCATTCAGTTTTGCTGAAAACTTGCAACTTTGCAGTTGTGTTTGCAATTATAGTCACCAAATTTGAAGAGCTGCCGCATCAAACATCATAAAAGTTGCTGAAATACTGCTACTGAAATAAGTTACAAAACAAAAAGGGTTCCACCTTATATTAGGTGTATAATATACTGTATATATATATATATATATATATATATATATATATATAACCAAGAGCACCAGGATGCCATTGAAGAGTAGAAGAATAACTAAATAAGTTAGAATAACTAAACATACAGGCATTATTGTCAAAATAGCTGACAACAAAAGTGAGTGCACCCTAAGTGATAACAAAATTGGAACTGTATATCATTTAAGCCACATAATTATTCGTCATGTTTTTATCTGTTTGACAGGACTAAACAAATTTGTGTATCTTGTATTAGAGCAGTTAAAATTTAGTGCTTTGAGTCCAATTCTCTCAAACTGACCATGACATGGCACCTCATGGCAAAGAACTCTCTGAGGATTTGAAAATAAGACATATAATCTTAAAACAGTTTTAAAAATCTGCTCTTACATAGTGTTGTATTCGCAAAGCAAGATCAATAAGATTTTACTGATAGATATGGGGTAGTCGTGGCCTAGTGGTGAGGGAGTCGGGCTTGTAACGTGAAGGTTGCGGGTTCGATTCCCACGCCGGCAGGAATTGAAGGTGGGGATTGTGAATAAACAGCACTCTCTCCACCTTCGATACCATGACTAAAGTGCCCTTGAGCAAGACACTAACCCCTAATTGCTCCCCGGGCGCTGTCGCAATAGCTGCCCACTGCTCCGGGTGTGTGTTCACTGTGTGTGTGTGTGTGTGTGTGTTCACTACTCACCGCTGTGTGTGTGCACTTGAGATGGGTTAAATGCACAGCACCAATTTCGAGTATGGGTCACTGTACTTGACAGTACGTCACGACTTTTCATATAAGATTGCAAATCATTGCAGTGTAGCTCTTTGTGGCACTTCCTTTAATGTGAGAGAAGAGAACACAAACCTGTCGACAAACAGAAAGAGGAAACCAGCACTTCAGACCGCAGCCTCAAGATACACGCGACACCTAATGCTCATAGAAACACTCATACACAGGAAAATCCTCAGTGTTAACAGTAACTAGAAATGAATGAGATAATTGTGATGATTGAACCACATTGATTCCAGCAGAATCACTGAAGAAAAGAGGAAAATGAGAACAGAAGAAATGAGCCACAACAACTACAACTGACTTCCAGCCACTGCCTTAGAAATCAACTGTACATTAAATCTCTCAACATATCAGGATAATAGTATAATATATATAATATAAGGATGATTAAACAATCCAAATTCACTTATCACTTATTACACACCAGCTTGACTTTATTTCTGTCAAACATCTACAAAAGTTCTTACTGAGAATTAACAGAGGTTTAGCTCTAGTCACTGATTATGTTTCAAAATAGTGTTTTATTCTGTTGGCTCATAACTAATGATTTGAGTCTACTCCAAAATAGGTAGAGGTTGACTGTAGTGTACGAACTGACCCTCGATGACTCTGTTGCTGTGTCCACAATCACTCATTTACACGCATTATCCAATCCCTTATAGCAGTTGAGACCACCATATCAGAAATTAGTGAAGAAATGAAGCGAGCAATTTGGATTCTGATGTGGTTCTCTTTAATGAGAAAGAAGAGCAGAATCACTTCTCGAGAAACAAACAATCAAACATCTCGACTAACAGCAGGAAGAGGAAACCAGGGTTTCAGACCTCAGGAGGACATGTTTAACTGTTGCGGTTGCTTTGCAGATGTTTGTGAAGTATTTGTAAAATCCTCCACCACAGCACCGCCCCCCAGCCCCCTCCTCATAAAAAATTTCTCGTGGCTATGAGTAACACTGAAGCAGCGTTGCGGTGAGTGAGATAATTAAGTGACGATTGAGCATTAGAGCAGAAACACCAAAGTAAAGAACAACAAGAACGTGAAAAAGCAACTAAAGCCTCGTGCACACACATATGACGCTTTTTCCTTGTATATGTATCACTACAGCACACAAACGATGGCCAAAAGTTTGCAGGAAAAAGTTACAAGCTTATTAAGGAAAATAAGTGAAATGAAACTCGCCATCGAATCCTCTCCATGACAACTCAAATCTCTTATGGAGATTTTATGTGGTGTTTGTCATGAAGTTCTTTGTTCAGACACCAATAAGACCAGCAGCTCTACGTTCATCTCACTCGAGGAATAATCTGAGCTTAACGATCAAAGAGTTGACAGAAAAAGTTAATTGTACCAAAATCGATTTGGTTTTGTCAACTCGAAACGAATCCTGTAACCCTGAGTTTGTTTAACTACCATCATGGTATAGGCCCCAGATGGCAAAATTGTTTTATGTTGACATCAAATTTCATTGGTGTTCAATGTTTCAACAAACGTGATTTAGAATCAACATCATGATGTAACATTAATTCAACAATATTACTAATGTTGATTCAACAACACCAAACAACCCCACCAAAAACCTAAATGTTTTTTTTTTTTTGTAACTCACCCATTGGCAACATTTCAAATATAACAATAATAATAATAATAATAAAGATGTGCATTTTCAGAATATTCTGTTGTGTAATGTTTCCACTATTGGGACTGTTGGGACACTATAAAAATATATGTGTTACAAAACACATTTGTAACCCTAATAAAGGGTTAATTTACAAACCACGCTTATAGTATATTAATAAAATAGTTTTTTTAACAAAACTTTTTTTTTTTTAAATGCATTAAAAACCCTAGTTATTGTTAGAAAATGTTCCAGACGAACGGTGTAAACGGCTCCTGCACCCAATCTTTACTGTTTTGTCTTTTATGCAAAATCTCACACATTGGATGTGGTACAAACTCTTTAATCGGTAGGTCTTTTCAGCAAATCACTGAACAAAATACATTCCAATATATATTTCACCAAGCATTTGAATGCTCTGAACAGTTTGTGATTTTAGCATCTGAAGATGTGAACGGGACTTTTATTTTGGCTTGGTGATGTGACGTCATAAGTCTGCACCGCGCGCCAGCGTATGTTGTGATTCGGCTGAAGATAGGTTCGCGTTTTTAAGTATTTTAAATGTTTAACTCGATACAGACCGTTCAGACAATTCCTAGTTTTTACAATAACTGCAAACGGAATTATTTATGATTCAGTGTGACGTTGTAATGCTAAATCTAACATTAATGAGCGATATGTGTGTGAGTAAAGCGCTTCCACACGTGAGCAAAAGGAAAAGTGCGTTTCATTTCGCTCCATAAACTATATTGTGAATCAATACATCGTAAAAACGAATTCGGTTTCGGTTATCAGTGAAGAGAGAAACTGAGTCATTTGAACTGATTCACCAAACGATTCACTTGAACAGCGCTCGTGACGTCACAGGAGCATCATTACGAATCAGTTGTAAAGTGTTTATTGTCATGAAAGCTCACCATGATAATCAATAAATATAAACTAAAACAGTACTAAGTATGAAGTGCCTGTAGTTTTTTTCTCATTTTAACTAATTTTGAGGGTTTTTTTGTCATCTCGCTGAACTAGAGCTGATCGACACACTCTGAGATTTTGCTTGGATTTAATTTCCTTTCTGTTAATTGTTCTCATCTTCAACAGTGTTCATAAACTCCTGGAGAAGCGACTGAGATCCACGCGACACTGTTATAAAGATGGAGTTTATTAAAGAGGAGACTGAAGACGTGAAGATTGGAGATGTATTTACACTTAAACAAGAAGAAACTGAGGAACAAACAGGTTGGTTCCATTCTCACAGCTCAACTCAGTCATTTGATCCTCAGATCGACTGAAATGAAATATAATTTTGAAGAATATCATAAGAGCGTCCGATTAAAGCAGTTTTATTGAAGAGACGTTGAGATCACGTGACCAGACAAAAACTGCCGCTTCAGCCTGAGAAGATCGAGTGACGTAATCTATTACGTTACACATTTAAGGTAGACATTTTAGATTATTTTTGAAAAAAAAACATAATTTATCGCATTGATTTGAATATGGAAATATTGTACCATATTGATAAAGATACAAAGAAATAGGAAATATATTCCATTCTTTATCAACAACATGAAGTGTGTTAAACATGACATGAAAAGCTATTACATTATTAAATTATAAAAATGTAACATTTAAGATAAATAATTTTGACGTAAAAAGCAATTAAAATAATACACTTTTTAAAAAGGTAGACCAAATAAATATTTTATTTATTTATTTATCTGTGCGTTGTCACGATTATGAAATTTGTCGATTAATTGTCTGAAAAATAATTGCAGTTAAACCAATTTATTTTATATTTTAGGTCTTTGTCATACATTTTTGTGTGCTTCATTCAAATAGTTGTGATGAATGTATTCAATGCAAGATTATATATATATATATATATATATGTTAAGAATTAACCTATACACATTCACGTACACAAAGATGCTCATTTGCTTATTTTAAATGTATCGTGCAGCTTTTTAATGGGGCAACAACATACGACAGAACAAGATAAACGTTGAATAAACATAGTTCGCGCAAAATCATGATTATATGAAACGCTTCAAAACAAAAAATGCGCATCCCGGTTGCAGAATGATGTGCTTCAAGCAACATTTTCACACAGCGCTGCGCAAGTGAGCGTTGAGAAGTTCACGTCACGTCTGAACGGAGAATGATTGACAGCCACAGTTTAGGGAAGAAGAGTTTGATTTAGCGACATAGAACGTTCTTCTGTCCCTCACATTAAGCTATGGAATGGCTTCAAATGACTTTGAAGATGTTGGTGCTTGTCTATTTGATTTGGTCCGTGTGCCATAGTCCTATAAAAGAGCGAAACAATTGGTTAGATCAAATAACCGCGGTTATTTAATAATCGCGACAGGCCTAATTACGTGTAAATATGAAAGATGTGAATTTGTACATTTTATTGTGTTCATAAAGTGAGTGATAAGTCAAATAATTGTTTATCAGGAGTTGATTAGATATGCGTAATATGAGTAATATAATAAGAAATAAAAAATTTACAAATATCTCTGAAAAATAGAGTCATGAGTTACCAATATTGAAAAGAGGCTTATGATCTTGCATACATTTTGTTAGTTTGGATGCTTTAAATGACTAAATGTTTTGTTGCTATCTACTGATAAACTGGGGTTAATTTGTATTTGTCTCTTTTTGTCTTAGACCTGATGCAAATGAAAGAGGAGAGTGAAAGCCTCGATGAAAATGAAGAGAAAGAGCCGCATAACATTGATTTCATAACTGGAGAAAAGTCTTTTAGTTGCTCACAGACCGAAAAGATTTCCTCACGGAAAACGACTCGAAGGACAGGAACGAGAAGTTCGTTGACTTGCTATATATGTGTCAAGAGTTTCAGTTGTCATGGAAACCTTAAAGTCCACATGAGAATTCACAATGGAGAGAAGCCTTACACCTGCCAACAGTGTGGAGTTAGTTTCACTCAAAATGGACACCTTAAAGTCCACATGAGAATTCACAATGGAGAGAAACCGTACACCTGCCAACAGTGTGGAAAGAGCTTCACGACAGAGCTGAACCTTAGGTATCACATAAGCATTCACACTGGAGAGAAGCCGTTCACGTGTGATCGGTGTGGAAAGAGCTTCACACGCAAGGCAAACCTTTATAACCACTTCAGGGTTCACTCAAGAGAAGACTGTTGCCGTCAATGTGGAAAGAGATTCTCAGGCACGAACAGCCTTACTAGGCACATGAAAACTCACTCTGGCGAGAAACCTTTCGAATGCCACGAGTGTGGAAAGCGTTTCACTCAACAAGGAAGCCTTAACACCCACATGAGAATTCATGCTGGAGAGAAGCCTTTCACATGCCCTCAGTGTGGAAAGAGCTTCACTGTAAACGGTCATCTTAAAGCTCACATCAGAATTCACACTGGAGAGAAGCCATATGTATGCCAACAGTGTGGAAAGAGCTTCACTGAAAAAGGAAGCCTCGAAAGACACTTGAGAACTCACAACGGAAAGAAGCCTTTTACCTGCAAGTTGTGTGGAAAGAACTTCATTGAAACCGGACACCTTGACGTCCACATGAGAATTCACACTGGAGAGAAGCCGTACGTGTGCCAACAGTGTGGAAAGGGCTTCTCTCAACAAGGAAACCTTAAAGTCCACTTGAGAACTCATGTTGGAGTGAAGCCTTACACGTGCCAACAGTGTGGAAAGAGCTTCACTGAAAAAGGAAGCCTTAAAAGGCACATGAGAATTCACACTGGAGAGAAGCCTTACACCTGTAAACAGTGATGGATAAGTTTCGCTTGAAAAGGAAACCTTGAAGTCCACGCTGGAAAGAGTCCTTGAACCGGCAAAATGTGTGGAAAGAGTATTTCTTATAAAGGAACTCTTAAAACACATGAGTTTTTTGTTGTAAATGAGGGAGAAGTTCCCTGACAGGAAACACCTTAAGTGGCACATAATAACTCGCATTGGAGGGCAGCGTTGTCATCGCTGTGGAAAGAGTTTCACAATTAAAGGAAACTTCAGTCCTCTCATGAGAATTCACACTGGAGAGAAGCCCTTCACATGCAATCGCTGTGCAAAGAGTTTGTCACAAAGTAAGCCTTAAATGGTTAGTTCACCTGAAAAAATGTTCCAAACGTGCTGCGTAACATGGGAATGATCCTCACTGGTTCTTGCTGAAGCTCAAACGAGCTGCGTAACACCAGAATGAACCTCATTGGTTCTTGAGGAAGCTCAAACGTTCTGCGTAACACGAGAATGAACCTCATTGGTTCTTGATAAAGTTCAAACAGGCTGCGTAACACGAGAATGAAGCTCATTGGTTCTTGTTGAAACTCAAACGTTCTGCGTAACACGAGAATGAACCTCATTGGTTCTTGTTGAAGCTCAAACGGGCTGCGTAACACCAGAATGAACCTCATTGGTTCTTGTTGAAGCTCAAACGGGCTGTGTAACACGAGAATGAACCTCATTGGTTCTTGCTGAAGCTCAAACGGGCTGTGTAACACGAGAATGAACCTTATTGGTTCTTGTTGAAGCTCAAACGGGCTGCGTAACACCAGAATAAACCTCACTGGTTCTTGCTGAAGCTCAAACAGGCTGTGTAACACCAGAATGAACCTCATTGGTTCTTGTTGAAGCTCAAACGTGCTGCGTAACACCAGAATGAACCTCATCGGTTCTTGTTGAAGCTCAAACGTACTGCGTAGGACCAGAATGAACCTCATCGGTTCTTGCTGAAGCTCAAACGTGATGCGTAACACCAGAATGAACCTCATCGGTTCTTGTTGAAGCTCAAACGTACTGCGTAACACCAGAATGAACCTCATTGGTTCTTGCTGAAGCTCAAACGTGCTGCCTAATAGAAGAATGAACCTCATTGGTTCTTGTTGAAGCTCAAACGTGCTGCGTAACACAAGAATGAACCTCACTGGTTCTTGCATGTCAAACAAGGATGCTTGAGCTTCCATTTAGCAAAATTGATGTATGCGTTGATGAATGTAATACGTGTATAAAAGCCTAAATTAAATCGGTTCATCATATGAAGCCTTTTGAGTCTCTTCAGAACATCTGGACTAAACCACTAAAGTCATATGGACTAGTTTTGTGATTTCTTTATGAACTTTTTGAGGCCTTAAAGTAATATTAGCTTGGACTGTCAAAGGAGGGACAGAAATCTCACAAATTTCTTTCATTTCTATTTAATAGATGATTAAAAGTCTTTAGAATGACATGAGGGTGAGTAAATAATGACAATTTTCAATTTTGGTTGAACTAACCCTTTAAGACTGACATCATTCACACTGGAGGGAAGAAACACGTGCCCTTATTGAGGAATTTAATTTATATATAGACCAACCATTGATTGATAAGTTATTTGGCCATGACCACTTCTTTTGTTTGCATCTTTAATGTCTTCATAATTTGCCTTGATGCTTTTTCTTTTCCTTTGGTTTGTTCAATGAATGTTATCACACCTAACCTCTTCCTGCCTCTTCAGCTGATGGAAGAATTAACAAGTTTTTGACTTTTGGATATCAAAACAAACATTGTGATGGAGAAGGAGGTTCAACGCTACTGGATTCCTAACATTTGAGACTGGGTCTAACATCTATCGTCTTAACATGCTCTTTCCATTTCATTTCCTGCCACAGGACAAAAGTTGGGATTTCTCTTAAAAGAGGAACACTAGCAAACACGGGCATTAAATGAAAGCTCCTGAAAGTCTTTGAGCTACAGGCCAAAGAATTGTATGGAGATGGATGTCTATCAGATGCTGAACATTGACTGCAGATGTTACGAGTCAGTCTGAGAGTCTGTATGATGCAACACTGATGAACATTTAAATCAGAAAATAAAAAGTATACCTTTTATATAGTTGTGTGATCTCTTGCAATATTTCACCAATTAACTTGCAGTTTAGAAACAGATACTTGAACAATTCACTCTTTTGAGTTCCTTTCAATGAATCAGTCCAACAGTATTGTGGCATGCTGTGAATTCAGCTTGGATCATTTGGTTAGTTCATTCATGCAAATTTTTTAGCAAGCCTTGTCACTTTGAAAACAGTGACGTGATACTTGAGCACACTCTTGGGTCAATGTCCCACCAGATTGAGATCTGAGGAATTTGGAGGCCAGAGCACCACCTTGAACTCTGTCACGTTCCTCAAACCATTACCGAACAACGTGTGCAGAATGACAGGATGCAATATTTAGGGGAGATTGGGTTGGTAAAGTTTTGTCTCAAGTTTCTGCACACCAGTAATGTTTTTTTTTTTTCCTAAGGCATGCATTTAAATCTGTTTAAATAGCTTGTTTGAACTAAGGCCTAATCCTGTCTTAATCTAAGATCAGTCTGTGAAACCAGGCCATGATGTTCCAGTCACTAATGTGGACAAAGGCATCAAGACATTGCTGTAGCTGAACAAAAAGAAGATAGAAACTGATAGACTGATTAAACATGAAGACAAACCCACGACTGCCGCAATATATAGTCTATCTGAGATCTTTAAGACTTTTAGGTATTTTCATAATGCAACGGTAATCGATATAGCCTTTATCACTGTATAGAATTCTTCAAAGTAATTTATTGACTGCCTTTCTATGATAAGAAACTGCTTCAGATCCCAAATGGAAGTTGTTTCAATCCATCCATCCATCTTCTACCGCTTATCTGGGGCCGGGTTGCAGGGGCAGCAGTCTAAGCAGAGATGCCCAGACTTCCCTCTGCCCAGACACTTCCTCCAGCTCTTCCGGAGGGACACCGAGGTGTTCCCAGGCCAGCCGAGAGATATAATCTCTCCAGGTCTTCCCCAGGGCCTTCTCCCGGTGGGACATGCCCGGAACACCTCCCTAGGGAGGCGAAACAGATGCCCGAGCCACCTCAGCTGACTCCTCTCGATGTGAAGGAGCAACGGATCTACTTTGAGCTCCTCCCAAGTGACCGAGCTCCTCACCCTATCTCTAAGGGAGATAGACTCATTTTGGCCGCCTGTATCCGGGATCTCATTCTTTCGGTCATGACCCAAAGCTCATGACCATAGGTGAGAGTAGGAACGTAGATTGACCGGTAAATCGAGAGCTTCACCTTGCAGCTCAGCTCCTTCTTCACCACGACAGACCGGTACATCGACCGCATTACTGCAGAAGCTGCACCGATCCGTCTGTCAACCTCACGCTCCTTCCTTCCCTCACTCGTGAACAAAACCCCAAGATACTTGAACTCCTCCATTGAGGCAGGAGCTCTCCACCAACCTGAAGAGGGCAAGCCACCCTTTTCTGGTGTTTATTTCAAAAACTTATTTCAAATCATCAAGCCTCAGCACTTTGGTGGAAACCAAAAAAGCCCACACTTTGGTTCCAGTTATCGCAAGATAGAGACTCGTATTTCAACCCAGAACTAGCCTCCAAAACCACACAATGAAAGCAAATAATGGCCACTCATACTGTATATACAGACCATGAATTGTAAGCTATAGCAATATAGAGTGTTTCCACGACATGTCATCAATCTGGAAGTCGGCCGTACTGGCGATACTGAACGTAAACAATACCATTGAAACGAACGGGCTCGCAAGTTTCGCCATTATGTTTCTCCATGTTCGGATTAAACCACTTGATATATGGCCAGAAAGAGATCAGTTGGTAAAAACCATGCCAATGCAAATTCAGAAAACAATTGTGTTGCTATTATCGACCGCACCCTGACACGGTCAAGTTCTTGATTGGTATTACACCTCAGGGCACAGTCTCTTACATATCAAATGCACGGGGAGGAAGAGTAAGTGATAAGTACATCAGAAACAGCAAGGAAAATCACTCATGTTAGGATTCATAGTGTGAGCCAGAAATATTGTATTGGGGGGACATTCCCAATCGATCATTTTTGTACAATAGACAAGATTGGACTTGTCTGTTGTGCTCTGGTGAACCTTGTCCATCAGTTGCTGATTTTGACTGAAGTTGGTTGTTTTAGACAATGTTGGTAAAAAATAATCCTTGTCATTTCATTGTAAATATACACTCACCTAAATGATTATTAGGAACACCTGTTCAATTTCTCATTAATGCAATTATCTAATCAACCAATCACATGGCAGTTGCTTCAATGCATTTAGGGGTGTGATCCTGGTAGAGATAATCTCCTGAACTCCAAACTGAACGTCAGAATGGGAAAGAAAGGTGATTTAAGCAGTTTTGAGCGTGGCATGGTTGTTGGTGCCAGACGGGCCGGTCTGAGTATTTCACAATCTGCTCAGTTACTGGGATTTTCACGCACAACCATTTCTAGGGTTTACAAAGAATGGCGTGAAAAGGGAAAAACATCCAGTATGCGTCAGTCCTGTGGGTGAAAATGCCTTGTTGATGCTGGAGGTCAGAGGAGAATGGGCTGACGGATTCAAGCTGATAGAAGAGCAACTTTGACTGAAATAACCACTCGTTACAACCGAGGTCTGCAGCAAAGCATTTGTGAAGCCACAACACGCACAACCTTGAGGCGGATGGGCTACAACAGCAGAAGACCCCACCGGTACCACTCAAGCGAGCCAGCCGTTCCCTGCTCCTCCCCATCATGGCGGCTGGCAGCAGGCTCCGGCCCACGGCGAGCGGCGGCGACTCCTCCGCTCCCTCCTGGACGGCTGCCACCCCACCTCGTCCCAGGGGCACGGCAGCGAGCTCTCCGTCCCACCTGTTGCTCAGTCGCTTCCGCCTTGCGCCGTTCCCTCACGACTCTCGCCCGCCCTGCTCATCACAGACTTGTTTAGCGCCACCTAGTGGCGAAAAACTACGGATTGTACCTTTAATAGAAATCAATCATATTACGATAGAAACAATATAGATTAGAACTGTGTTGTTGTTGTTGCACATTGTCTGTAGACTATATTTTCATTGTTAAAAAGATTTATGCAACAATTATTATTTTGTATTGAACAAAGCAACAAATTACACCCAACAAATACAAGAACAAAAATGTGAAAAGTTAAACGTTTTTCTAGTACAGAAGGTTTCTTTAATGTAGAAAGGCTGACGAAAGGTAAAAATCGAGTGGGATTGGCTCATCTTTCAGAAAGGTCACATGGGTCTCTCATCTATGAAGGTGCTGCTAGATGCACAAGAAGCTCATGAGAGTGTTTGACATCTTCTATTGAAACATTACACTAAATCATTTAAGGGATATTCAATGACATTTATTAATTTTCCAATTGACTTTTTTATGGAACAATACATTTAAATGAAAGGCAATTTTAACAGTAATAATAAAAATGATTTATGTGACACAACAATAAGAAGTGAATGAAAAGCACAGACACACAGCGTCACTCATCATGAGGATTCATGACACACATTTATTCTGACATGTTATTTCACTGACAGAAGTTCAGCTGTAGTTTTAATGTAATGAAGAGAAAATAAGAGACTCTATAACATCTCACTGTTACTGATTTATCATGAGCTCAAAGCATTATGGGTAGAATCTCTCTATAGTCTATTCTGATTCATCAACACAGTTTCAATGACGATCCAGTAAGATAAACCCCAAACCCAGGATAGAGCGGTTGAGTGAATGTGGTCTGGACTGTGTGGATGAGGTTCATTGTTTCAGAGACGCTGTAGAAGGACAGAGTTCCTGCAGTGTGATCCACATACACTCCTATTCTACTGCTGATGGGCTTTACTGGGAGTACAGTGTCTATGTTATCATAATAGAATATGTAATTGGAGGAAGAGCAGTACAAAGTCCAGGACTGATCATTATATCCAAACACACACTCATTACCCTCTCCCTTCCTGCTGATGCTCTTATATGACACTGATATATCCACAACCCCACTCCACTCAATCTCCCAGTAACAGCGTCGATCACTCACACTCTCTCTACACAACACCTGAAGACATGCATCAAATCTGTCAGGATGATCAGGATACGGCTGGACGGCTTTAGTGTATGTAATCACTCTGTTCCTCTCAGACAGACGGAGGTTTTCATTCACTGTGCTCAGATCCAGAGTGAGCTGATGGGAATCTGATGGAGATAAAACACATCAGAATCAGGAATTATGAATCTGATCTTTTAATGAATCTGAACTCTTCATGTTCAATATATCAGCAGTGTCTCAGTACAGTTTACCAGATATCCTGTGCAAATCATCATCTACATGATCAACTATAAACTCTTGTCATGTTTTCTTTCTCCTTCTACAGGAAGAACATGAACACACTCAGTGAGTTTCTTAGTGACTTACATTGTAGGAAATCGTTCCTGGTTCTGGGAACAATGTTGGTGAAAGTTCCTGTGGAAATCAACAGACATGAAGAGTGTGATTATTGTAAGAAAGGCAGCACATGACAGAATAATTGCGTATGTGCATCTCTGGTGGATATTGATGCGCTGATAATTGATATTTATGGCTAATGTCTCTGTGTATATTAATGTTTTGTGAATCTGGGGTTATCTGGCTATATAAGCGACACAGTGGTGTCCTACATAAATCGCCTTTTCTCGAGGTGCCTCTTCACTCTGGTGAAACACCATGAATCCATGACTATCCCAGCCTTCTCCTTTATGCTTTTCCCCTGATCACCCTGATCCCTCAGGTTATCAGGTGAATCAGGGAGCACAAACACAAGGTTCTCCTAGTGCCCCCGCTCTGAGAAACCCTGAGACGGGACTTCCTCTCTCAGGCGAACAGGACAATCTGGCACCTCTAGCCTGAGCTGTGAGCTCTGTACTTATGGCCCCTTGCTGGGATCCTGCAGACCTACCTGAGAACATTATAAATACAATATCACAGGCTAGAGCTCTGCCTACAAGATGCCTCTATGCCCTTAAGTGGTCGGTCTTCTCCGCTTGGTGCACGGACCGCGGCGAAAACCCATCTGCATGCAACATATCTTTGATAATGTCCTTCCTCTAAGAGTTATTGGTCATACTCCCTCCACTCTCAAGGTCTGTGGCGGGTATAGCAGCTTTTCATGCTCCCATAGCCAAACAGTTGGTGGAAAGGAACAACCTTGCTGCCCGTTTCTTAAAGGGTTCTAAGAGGTTGAACCCGCATTGACCGTTTACTGTCCCTACGTGGGACCTATCTATGGTTCTGAGGGATCTTAGGAGCCCCCCTTTGAACCATTATGGTCTGCTGATATTCGATCCCTGTTTCTTAAAGCCTGTCTGATATAAGCTATAAGGAGACATACAGGAGCTCTCTGTGAGCCCTACCTGCCTTGAGTTCAGGCCCAATAACTGCAAGCTCGTTCTAAAGCCAAGGCATGGTTATGTACCTACTCTCTGAATTTACTCTGGCCTGTCAGGGCTTTGAGAATTTACACTGTCTCCAGTAAAAGAGAGAATATGCCGGTCATTGGAACTACTAGACCCCCTCCGAAAGGGATTTGAACCAGGGTCTCCAGCATGGGAGGCATATGCACTAACAACGAAGCTAAAGGCCGCAGACGTTAGCATCAGTCGCTAGCACACCTCTTGAGATCAGGAGAGTGAGGTTTACACGCACAGCTTACTAACTTACTGGCTATGTGTTCGGACGGTGCACATATATTCATGCTAAGTTTATTTTTTATACATTTTATACATATTTCAATGCCTTTTTTATGCATCAGGCACTAGAACTTTACCTATGTCAGAGATCTTCTTCAGCTCCTTTTTACTTAAATCCTCCAGTTTGTCTCTCAGCTGACGGACAAATTCTCTCACGCCATCAAAAGAGGACAGAGAACTGAAGAGATCGTCATTTACGTCTGTACATTCAGGAGGAGCTGAGAGAGACTGGAAACTCTACAGAAAACAGAAATCAAAGCTCATCACCTCCACACTTCAGCCAATAACCTGCTCTACTGTCAGATTTGAGTTGATCTTTAGTAACTCTCCTCAATCCAGCACTTTCACAGCATCAGATTCATTCTTCTCATGTTCATTATATCATGTTAGAGCTATAAGTTCTAGTGTTTGAAACTTACAGTATACTTCTAGGAAATCACTTGATGTTCAAAAATCTAGCAATAACATAAATGTAACGGATCAAGAGCATCGATGGTATCACATGACAGGGTTCAGTAGATTTGATCAGGAAAAGCAGTTAAAAAACGAGTAGATTGACCTTTATTCTTAACTTTTGAGCAGTTGAAATTCACAGGGACTCTTAGGACACGATCCCAAGTTCAGGTTTTGTGGTTTAAAAACACTGAAGCATTGCTAATAAACCTCACTTCCTGTTTGAGGACTTCACTGTCAATTGTGTTAATGAAAATTATTATAAAAAGGTTTCAGGAAGTTTGAAGATTATCTGATTTTGGTAAAAAGAACTGCATTTGTAAGTGCGTCTCTCTCAACAGCAGAAGATCTGATGAGAGTCTGACTGATGATTATATAATAACCGAACACACAGATCAACACTTCAGTCAACGGCTCATTCTGCTCTCATGAAATGTTTCTCTGTGAGTCTCTTACTCAAGTTCACTATGATCCTGTTCTTCTAGATCTCTGTTACCTGCAGGAAATGGATGTGATCCTGTGTGTGTGAAAGCTGCTCCAGCTCAGCGTCTCTCCTCCTCAGATCATTGATCTCCTGCTCCAGTCGCTCCAGTCGTCCTTCAGCTCGACTCACTGCGGTCTTTTCCTGATCTCTGATCTTCTGTGTGGCCTCAGAGCGGCTTCTCTGGATGGAACGGATGAGCTCAGTGAAGATCCTCTCACTGTCCTCCACTGCTGTCTGTGGAGTACGAAGTTAGGACACACATCACAATCACACAGTGGCTTCAGTGAGTCCTGACTGAGACTTGAGACTTCTCTTCTTCTCCAGACTCACCTTATGAGACTCCACAGCCTCTCTCAGCTGCTGAAGATCTTTCTCTCTCTGCTGGATCCTCTGCTGGAACGACCTCTGCGTCTCCTTCAGCTGGTGCTAAAGGACAAACCAATGACAGGAGAAACATCACATAAATCAAGTAAACAGATATGAATCCAGTATCAGTGAAGTGCTGAGATTGAGGGTTAAAGATCTTGTAATGTAAGATTATAGGCTCAATCAAGTGCCAGAACTATTTCATCAATACTTAGTTTTATAGGGATAGTTCACCTGGAATTCTTTCATTGTTTACTCATCCTCATGTCTTTCCAAACTTGTACACAAAAGAAGATACTCTGAAAAATGCCTCTTCTTCTAAACTCCAAATCAAATATGGTGACTCATCAATAACATCAAACCTCACTGACTCATGCATGTCTCATGACTAAACATGCCACCATATTTTATTTTTCGTGTTGCTTCAGAAGAGGCAAGCTGCATCCCAATTCAGAGGCTGCATGTTTCCAATGATACAAGTGTAATTATATATATATATATATATATATATATATATATATATATATATAGTATTAAGACCCCTTTAAATTTTTCACTCTTTGTTATATTGCAGCCATTTGCTAAAATCATTTAAGTTCATTTTTTCCTCATTAATGTACACACAGCACCCCATGTTGACAGAAAAACACAGAATTCTTGAAATTTTGTAGATTTATTAAAAATGAAAAACTGAAATATCACATGGTCCTAAGTATTCAGACCCTTTGCTGTGACACTCATATATTTAACTCAGGTGCTGTCCATTTCTTCTGATCATCCTTGAGATGGTTCTACACCTTCATTTGAGTCAAGCTGTGTTTGTTTACACTGATTGGACTTGATTAGGAAAACCACACACCCGTCTTTTATAAGACCTTACAGCTCACAGTGCATGTCAGAGCAAATGAGAATCATGAGGTCAAAGGAACTGCCTGAAGAGCACAGAGACATAAGTGTGGCAAGGCACAGATCTGGAAAATTCTGCTGCACTTAAGGTTCCTAAGAGCACAGGGGCCTCCATAATCCTTAAATGGAAGACGTTTGGGATGACCAGAACCCTTCCTAGAGCTGGCTGTCCGGCCAAACTGAGCTATCGGGGGAGAAGAGCCTTGGTGAGAGAGGTAAAGAAGAACCCAAAGATCACTGTGGCTGAGCTCCAGAGATGCTGCCGGGAGATGGGAGAAAGTTGGAGAAAGTCAACCATCACTGCAGCCCTCCACCAGTCGGGGCTTTATGGCAGAGTGGCCCGATGGAAGCCTCTCCTCAGTGCAAGACACATGAAAGCCCGCATGGAGTTTGCTAAAAAACACCTGAAGGACTCCAAGTTGGTGAGAAATAAGATTCTCTGGTCTGATGAGACCAAGATAGAACTCTTTGGCATTAATTCTAAGTGGTATGTGTGGAGAAAACCAGGCACTGCTCATCACTGCTCAACAGTGAAGCATGGTGGTGGCAGCATCATGCTGTGGGGGTGTTTTTCAGCTGCAGGGACAGGACGACTGGTTGCAATCAAGGGAAAGATGAATGCAGTCATGTACAGGGATATCCTGGAAAACCTTCTCCAGAGTGCTCAGGACCTCAGACTGGGCCGAAGGTTTACCTTCCAACAAGACAATGACCCTAAGCACACAGCTAAAATAACGAAGGAGTGGCTTCACAACAACTCCGTGACTGTTCTTGAATGGCCCAGCCAGAGCCCTGACTTAAACCCAATTGAGCATCTCTGGAGAGACCTAAAAATGGCTGTCCACCAACGTTTACCATCTGCAAAGAGGAATGGCAGAGGATCCCCATATCCAGGTGTGAAAAACTTGTTACATCTTTCCCAAAAAGACTCATGGCTGGATTAGATCAAAAGGTGCTTTCGGCTAGATACTGAGCAAAGGGTCTGAATACTTAGGGTTTTTTTAGGTTAAATTTCAGTTTTTCATTTTTAATAAATCTGCAGAAATGACAAAAAATTCTGTGTTTTTCTGATTTTCTGTCAACATGGGGTGCTGTGTGTACATTACAGGAAAAAAAATGAACTAAAATGATTTTGGCAAATGGCTGCAATATAATAAAGAGTGAAAAATTTAAGGGGGTCTGAACACTTTCCGTACCCACTGTAATAGTTCAAATGACATATCTTACTAAGATGTGATGTCATATAGATTATACTTTTTATTATGTACATAAATGCACCAAGGTGAACATATTTAGACAGGTTGGGAATCCTGTCTTGTTTTCAGGCAGTTCAGTACAAACATTGTTCAGACAGAGGATAAAAACGAACATTAAAAGATGTAACTGTGTTCTAGTAGACCCTATAAACAAAATTATGAACCTGTAAATCATCATAATGGGACCTCTTTAAGTTCATACCTGTTTCTCTGTCCTCTGTGCTGCAGCTGATACAGTGTCGTGGTTTTTATGTTCATCCATCGTACACAACAGACATATACACTTCTGATCATTGCGGCAGAAAACCTCAAGGATCTTGTCGTGTTTCTGGCAGATCATCTCCTGCAGTCGTCCAGTGGCTTCAGTCAGATTGTGTCTCTTTCTTTTAAAGAATCTTTCATGTTGTTCAAGGTGTTTCTGACAGTAAGAGTTCAGACAATCCAGACAGGACTTGACGGCTTTGTGTTTTTCTCCAGTACAGACGTCACACTGCACATCTCCAGCTCCAGCGTAAAAGTCAGCAGGAAGTTCAGTCTTCTTCAGTTTCTCCACCATTTCATCCAGCATGGTGTTTTTAGCTAAAGCAGGTCTTGAACTGAAGGTCTGTCTGCACTGAGGACAACTGTAGACTCTCTTCTGAACCCAGAATCCTGTAATACAGCTCTTACAGTAACTGTGTCCACAGGGAATGGCCACTGGATCCTTCAGGAGATCCAGACACACTGGACACAGGAACTCATCCTGAGAAAATCTGGCTTCTGCCATTTTACTGCATGAACACAGAGACTCAAACACACGACAGCTCTTCAGTTTCTCTTTCTCTGAACTCACGTGGTTCCTGTTTCCTGGTTCTCTGTTTGCGTGATATTACATCACTACTGCAGGACTGAAAACGTTACAGAATCTTTAAAGTCGCCACAAAATCAATATTTGTTTTTTATTGAATATTTCAGCATTGCAAATGATTTATCTGCGCACATCAATATTTAATCAAAATAACTTCCCCTTTCTCCAGCAGTGATGACGTGTTTCCTGCTGGGAGAGACCTCTCGCTCAAATGACCAATAGCAATTTAATGTTCGTTCTCGTTCCAGAAGCCATTTCACTCAGATATGCACCAGTCAGGCATAACATTATGACCACTGGGGGAAGTGAATAACTGATTATCTTTTCATCACGGCACCTGCTAGTGGGTTGGATATTTTATGCAGCAAGTGAACATTTCGTCCTCAGGGTTGATGGATGGGTGGTGGGAACCGGGCCTTCCTCAGGTGTTCTTGATGAGCTCCATGAGGGAATCGTTGATTGTTGTTGTGTCCATATTCAGAAACAGGTTGTTTGCTTTACACCAGTCCTTCAGCCTCTGAATAGTCGTGTCATCTGTGAATTTAATGATGTGGAGAATGATTTTCACAGACCATCAATTATTGCACAACAGGCACACAATGACAATTACAAATGACGAAACCTAAAACATAATTATGCAATTAATGCAGAGACTTCTTTTGTCTTTTGTCCCGCTGTCATTGGGGCAGTACCCTAAGGTACAATAGTGAAAAGGCACATCTTTATATCCTCTCTTACCCCTAAATGATACATATAAGTACCTTAAAGGTAGGGTACAATTTCCCTCTAAACCACTAGATGGCACAAAAACTTGCCGCCGCACTTTCCTAAACATCCCCTCTTCAAGATGCACGAGGAAATTTGCCTGATCTTTGACGCGATTGCGGGAAGTTTATTCTGAGGTTGTTTGATCTAATATTTGATTTTTTCAAAAGGTATATTTAAGTAGCGAATGACAATATAATAAATTAATGTTTATGTATTTGAGACAAAGGTCTTCTTAATGAATTTAAGTTTTGATGAAGGTAATTAAAGCAACAGTTTCTCAATAATGGAAGACTATGCAAAAGGCAAAAATAACAATAATGATAATACATAGATGGCTGACTTTTCCATTCGTTGACATGGTTAAATCACATGGTAAATATTGTTCTCCCCACTGTGTGTAATATATATATATATTAATAAAAGAAATTCACTGTGTTTTGTATAAAGTATGAAAAAAATATTTCTACAGTTTAACAAGTCATTTCTGCATTAAAAGTAAATAAGTAGAAAATATTTTATAAATTCCTTCCATGCACATTTTTAATCTACTGTACAAATTATTACCATAAATCAAAGTAACAACATTTAAATGACTACCCAGATAGCAAACTAACTGGAGAAACAGATCCACAAAACGGCTCCGGATCGAGTACACTTGCCCAACAGAATGGATCCGGAAAAGATGAGGCTTACAGATCCAGGATCATTTCGAACCCGTTCCTAAAGGAGCTGGATACCAGTCACCTGTCATTCGGTCTGGATACTTTCCAAAAATCTCATTCAAAATTGGCCGAATCTAGCTACAGAAATATTCCAAATCTAATTTGATGATATTAATATTAATAACATATGAAATCATTCAAAACTTGAAAGAATCAAACTCCACCCTTTTTAGCAAGTAACAATAAAGAGTTCTGTAAATACTCGTCTGCAATGTATATTCAATAGATATTACAGAAAAAAGAAGTGCAACCACAAATTGTAACAAGAACATTGTTTTATTTAATGAAACACATTTTTCAAAATGTAAAAGAAGCAACAGGCTACTGTTGGGTCAGGACACTGGCAGAGCGTCCCCGCGCCGCCGCCTGCCTGAACCACTGGATTATATGCTTTACAGTGTCGGGGTCAGTGGCTTCATACGAGACGAGACTCGCTCCCAAAGCACCTGTAATACACGAGAAGATTTTCATTACATTTCATAACATCTCTTTGGAACTCTTTAGGACACATATAACCACTGTTTTTAAAAGATAAGTGTACAATTTGATGATTAAAAAGGTGTTCTATTTAAGTTTTGATGCTCCAGCGGTCAATAAACAAAACATCCTGTGGAAAAACATATGAGTCATGAAGACTCTGCAGCAGTGGTTGGTCTAAAATAGTCTGGATATAAACACTTATAGGCATACCATAGTAATTCAGGATAAGACAAAAACACTGAAAGATGGATTCATGATGTACGTGCTCCTTATATGAATTTTGAACAAAACGCTACGGCGTACCTTTAAAGGATTGACATTTTGGGAAATGTGCTTATATTTGCTTATTCTTGCCAGGAATTAGATCAGAAAGTCTCAAGTCTAAATGGTAAACACAGACAATCAAACTTCTAATTGGTGAAATGGGTGACAAAGTTATCAGTCTATATAAAAAACAAAACAAATTTGATTGTAACACAATCCCACAGAAAATTTGGACTAAACCACTGAATTTATATGGATTAGATTTAATAACTCTCTGTACTTCTTGAAGTGTCTGTCTGTCAGAAACTGTCCGTCAATGGAGTCTCAGATTTCATCAAAAAGCTCTTCATGCGTGTTAAAAGATGAATGAAAGTCTTACAGGTTTTGAACAACATGAGGGTGATTTTAGTGCTTTTTCCACATTTTCTTTTTTTCCATGCTTGTTAAACTTTTTTCCTCTTTAATCCACTCAGGAGCAATGAAAAAATAAATGACAACATTCAACAAATTGGACATGATTTGGAAAGGCACATACCTGTCTGTAAAAAGGTTTAAGAAAAGCAGAGCTCAGACACAAGAGGTTGAGGCAGAGATCTGGAAAAATGCCGCAGTGAAGGTTCCCAAGAGCAGCTTGGCCTCCATTAGCCCTAAATTTAAGAAGCTTGGAATAACCAGGGTTCTTCATGGAGCTGTGCACCCAGCCAGACTGGACAGTGACCTTAAAATCACACAGCCGACACTATGCAGGAATGCCTTATGACAGACGTCAAGACCTAGAGCTCCTAAAGAGCCACTGTCCTGCAGAGTTGAGCACCAAACCTTCTCAAACACACATGAACCATCTAATAAAGGTCTTCAGGGTGACTCAAACTGCAGGCAGGCATGTTGAAACTAATCTTATCTTAGCAGGACTGTGGGTCTGCAGGAGCAGGCTGAAGACCTATGGTTTACGACGCATGTCTGGTTGCACAGAGTGAGTAGAGCAGGCATTTTTAATCAATTTCTAATGGTAAAAAAAAAAAAAACATCATAGGGTTGAGAACCCCACCCCTGAGAAAAAAAAGTGACTGTGCTGCACATACCTGAATGCTTTGGCAACATAAATGCAAAAATACATCCTTAAACTGAAAGACAGAGGGCAAGTTATTAATTCCAAAAGGCTCCTGAAACCGTCATCTCATTCATGTTTTGACGATTGACTTTTGCATGTTATTAATTCAGCATGAGTCTTATCAGTGTCTTGGCATTTTATATAATTCATTAAATTTCATAAATTTATTCTTTAATGATCAAGTGCCTTGTATTTTTTTTAACTCCAACCTGATTCTGTGTAGACTTTGCTCTTGGGACACATTTTAAAAAGCTTTTAAAAAACGTTCAACTTGAGTGCTGCATTTTTGGAACACAGCGTCACGCAAAAGACGCGACGTGCAACTGGTAAACGTTTGCATTCCACTGCACTATTCAATTGTTTTTCTGTGTGAACCGGCCCAGATGTTCTGTGAAATACGTACTTGCTCATTTCCAATCAAGGTAGAAAAACGCAACAAATCTTTTTCATCACCTGAAAAGGTACCATCCCAGCAACCACACAGAGCACAAAAACCCAATCCCATGTTAAAGGGTTAGTTCAGCCAAAAATGAAAATTCGGTCATTATTTGCTCCGCCTCATGCATTTCCAAACTTGGAGCTGGATTCAAAGAAAGGAATCACGAAGGCATGGCACACCCCCTATTTAGCGCATGTCCATTTATCCTCTTCAGCGACCTTCACTACGGTTGACGACACGGAGGAGAGGAACTACATGAAACTAGAGGACCGCTAGAGGAAGCCGTCACCACGCATCTCTGGCCACCCACTACCCTTGCCTAAACCCTCCCACCAGGACAAGCCATGCAGAACTACATCTGCGCTTGCAGACAGGGCATAGGATGGCTCCACCCTCCACATGATGGCAGTCCTCCAAGTAATCAGGCGAAACCCCTTCGTGACAAGGACTTCAAAGTGCTGTACAACTGACCTTGCCCTGCATGTCACTAAGTCAATAGCACAGGCAATCGGGCACACCATGGCCAATCTGGTGATCCTTGTGCATCACCAAGTTGTGCATCAACTTGGAGATAAGACATTGACAAGACAGTCTTCCTTGAATCCCCAGTCTTTCCTCAGGCTTAGTTGGCCCTGCAGTGGATGGCTTGTGTTCACTGCGGTGCATAAGACGGAGCAGACGATGCACCATTATCTGCCAGAGAGAGAGTTCCCCGGCTGTTTTTTGTCACCTCAAGTTGAAGTCAACTCAGCAGCACACCAAGCCGGCTCCCATGCCCACTTAGCCCTAGCAGAATCCAAGGTGAAGCAGCGCTTCTGTCCAGCGAAGCGCCAGGGACCCAACCCTAAGATAGTGCAAGACCCTGAGCCAGCAAAACACTTCTAATGTTTTGAGGAGGAGGCTACATCTCCCTGAGGTCAGACCGCCACCAAAGGGGGGTTTGCTTTCTGAATGACCTCAATGGGTGGTTGCTCTTAGCCCAATCGAAAGAAAAACTGTATGCACAGGTCTGTGCTCCTGCCATCTAGAAAGTAAGGGGCTCAGAAACAACTTGAAAAAGAGCTCACTGTCCCCAGCCAATGCATCATGTTACTGGAGCAACTACTCCATTTGTCCAAAATGCGGCTCTGGATTTCGCCGATTGTTGCACGTGTGCCGATCGCTCCTTGAAAATTCAGCAGTTAACAACGGCATTCACTTAAGGAGAGCAATGCTTTTCCAGTGAGCAAATTGCAGTGAGCAAATGAGAAAACCCATCGCACTATTTTTTCCTAATCATCTTCTTGACATCTCAAAAAGCACCTGAAGTAAGACTGTAACCACGTCTTAAACATTTGAAAAAGTAATCATTTTAACCCATTTGCCAATACCATTTTTCTTTCAAATATGCACAATTCAGTTCAGTTCAAACCGGTGAAATTTCATCGAGTAGCTTGCTTCAAATGTTCAGCGCCCAACAGTAACATCCAGTCAACAAATATTTAACTACTTACATCTTACCAGCCACTGTTTCACTGCTAAAACTAAAGTGTTGTGTTGGATTTCACGCTCATCTTCTGAGAACATTAAGCATTGACCTCCTTAGTTATTATTGGTCATCTCAACCACTTTGACAGTGACAAACTCTGGTATTAAGATGAGTTTTGGTCGATTAATTCACAAGTAGATGAAGGAGACATAACCCATTTACACCTGGTGTTTTAATCCGTCTCTGAGAAATAGAAAAACTACTCTTAATAATGATTATATTTGGTTTATAAACAAATTCTTTTGACTAGTTAAAGACTGTAGCCTTCATGTTTCTGTTAAACAGTGTTTTATACTTAAGTAAAGAAATTAAGTTTTCGTTTAATTCAATAATTTAATTCAATGTGTGATGTCATAACAAACGTCGAACGCAAGATTATTATTCTACTCATGTGATCTCAACATGCGACCCGCTCCATGTCAAAGAAATTGGGACACTTTAATGACATTCATCAAAAATATCATTCAAAGATCTAATGACCAAGTTCAGCTTTGAGAATGAAACTAACCTATTTGTTCCTCAATTTCTTCTTGATTCACTCTGAATGTTTCTTCAATCTTCATGTCTTCACTCTCCTCTTTAATAAAAGCCATTTTTATAATAATGCGTCACGTGGATCTCAGTCGCTTCACCGGGAGTTTTAATGAACACTTTGTCCTGTTTAAGATGAGAATAATTAACAAACAGAAAAACAACCAAACTAAATCTCCGGGTGCCAGAGTCAGTCAAAATAAGAGTTCATGGAGTTGAAAAGATTAGACAAAAACACTCAAAACAGGGGTGGATTTAGTGATTTGGGGGCCCTAATTGCACACATTTAAACTCGGTTTCTTTCACTGTGGTGATACTTGCTCCTGCACGGCCCATAGTTTGTCCATTTTTTGGTAAATTTCTCATGCACATGTTATAATGCCTTTCTTCATACAGTAGAGAGATCCCTTGTTCACATGTAAACAGATGTTATAACCAGAGGTGTGTGATATATATGGTGCGATAATATCTTAATTGACGTTTTAACAATATGCCAAAATCATATTATCGAGTATTTCACTCATTTTAAGAAGCCAATCAAAACACTGCGTGATGTAGTTAAGAATATACTAAATACTATTTCATACGAGTATTCAGAGTGTGTTTTACAGAAGTTAAAATGAGTGAAGAGCCTAATGAATTACTGTAAAAATTTTCCAGCATTATTTTACAGCCGCTGGCTGTTTTTTAATAATACAGCATATTGCTGTAAACTGCAATGCATTCTGGGGTCACATGTTGGTTTGACTCAAATTTACAGAATATAGTTGTAAATTGACACTTCGTAATTTAAAAAATACAGTTATTTGCTGTAATCAGAGAATACAGGGAAATTCTGTAAATTAAATTACAGTAACACTACTGTGAATTTTACAGTAACTGGCTGGCAACCCTGCTGCCAGTATTATACTGTAAAATTTACAGTAATTTTTTAACAGTGTAGATTCAGTTCCAAAACGTGGGTCGTCATCACCAGCATGGAGGTGGTTTGGTTTTGAAAGATCAGATGTTAGACAAAAGACAAATGCGAATCCATCTGAAAGCACTGCGAGTTTCAGTCGCTTATAATGTACATTTGAAAAAGTAACGTGTCAAATATCTTTCCAGACTTGAGAAGCATTTATTAACATCTTGTCCAACCACAAACATCCAATCTACTCCAATCTCACTTCATGACGACAGTTGAGCTTCTGAGAGATGATGAGATCTCTTACACAGAATTAAGCAGTCGTGTGTTTATTAGTCATGTTTAATGCGTTTCAATCTTCAGTTTATTCGCGATATGACGCGTTTTCGTCTGTGGCCGGACACAAGAGCGCCCTCTGGCTTTCAGATGGAGAAGCATTTACTACTGATCACAGAGTCGTACAGCTCTGACAAGTTGTGCATTAAATAATCGCAGATAAATCTTGCAGCCCTAATATGAGGATTATGAATAGTTTCAGGAGTCGTCTGAACACGGCGCGTCTGCAGCAGACAGAGCAAACTCAAAAACACACACAACAATCATTTAGCAAGAAAGTTCCTTACGACAGACGGAAAGATATAACAAACACTGTCACTAATTACATTGCCAGAGCTGATACAATAAAACAATTGAATGATGCAAAAAATATCCGATTATCGTTAACGGAAAAATCCTAGAAAATATTGAGATATCATTTTTTGTCAATATCGCAGAGTATTGGACACTTTGGGGTGATTTTTAACTGCACAATTGTTTACACAATGCAGGGCTATCTCTAAACTTTAATATAAATATATATACAAATTTAAGTTAAACTGGAGGAGATTGTACATTTACGATCTTAAGAATTACTTCAACCAAAAATGAAGTGAAAAGGTATATGATTTGTTTTGACTGGTAATGAAATGAGGGCATAAAACATTCATTTTTTTATGCCAATGTAAATTTAAAAACAAAAAAACAACTTTGATTTTTGTACATTCACAATGCAACACAACACAGGAATCCATTCATAAAAAACGTAATTTATGTTTAACATGTCGGAATTTTTCAAATGTAAGTCGGTAGACTTCAATCAAAACGCAATATGGATTAGTGCATGTTCAGTTTAAACGACAGAAATACTATTTAAATGTGAATCCTCCATGTTTTGTGTCTGAATGCATTGTCCGGACGAGCACCGCGCGCGTCGCGCTTGTAAAGCGCGTGCCCGCGCCATTCCGCGTTACACATTAAATCCCCTTTATGAACGGATTCCGCGATTTCTGCATTGCGGAAATCATATGTCCCCGCATTAAATATATATATTTAGAGGCCCTTGGCTCTCGGGGGCCCAAGGAAGATGCCTACCTTTGTCTAATAATTAAGTCCGTTCCGGTTCAAAACTATCATTAAATATTTAAAAAAAAAAAAAAAAAAAAAAAAGTTTTTACACGCGTTGATTCATCATTTGGTTCAGTCAAGTTTCTAAAAGCTCAGTTTCTCTCATGACTACATTCAATAAATCATGTTCAAGATAAACAATGAAATGAAACGCCTTTTCTGTTACTCGTGTATGGAAACGATCAATTAATATTAGATAAAGCATTATAATGTTACATTCAATAACAATTCATTTGTTTTACCTATCTTGCTAAACAATTTAACAGTTTGATTTAAAACACATTAAATTCTTAAAACATAGTAAATGCTTAAAACACAAACCTTTGTTCAGCCGAACCACAGCAGAGCCTTGGATATCTTCATCTTCATCTTGAGTTTTATTGGCACACAACTTCAAGGTGCATTACCGCCTCCTGCTGGCTAGCAGTGTGAATCAAGATCGCGAAAACCTTTTCCAAACATCTCCTACAATTTTGTATCTAAATCAGTCATTTTCAAATGTAACATTAAAAAAAAACAATATATTCATCATATGAATTCTTTTTGCAATATTGTTGTCAAGTCAAACCAATCTCCTTTCACTACTATACTTCAGACATTGCATTATAATGTGTTCCAAATTTTCTTCTTGATTCTATTCACATTTTCCTGTCTGATGTTTTCAGATGTTATTCAAGGTACTGTTAAGTGCTGCATGTCCAAATATGAGTCTGTTATTCTACCTTTACCAACATTTCTTTGGATGTCATAAAACCAACTTCCTGGCTTCCTTAGCACGTTCATTTGCCAATTCATGTCCTTTTACTCCTATATGAGCAACAGAAAGAGACCATGAAACCCATCATCTGTATCCTGGATGAAGTCTGACTCAGACATCAGATCTGCTCTTGGTGTGACGATGAACATTTAAGTGCCTCAATGGCCTGTTTTCCTCAACCCACTGCAATGCCAATCAAATTGCGATCATTTCTCCAGTGTAATATCTGAGATTCTTTTGTTAACTTTGACATTAAAATCTATTACTGTGAATTCCACACCTACTCTATTTTCAATATCTTTTGATGCATCTGAATAAATCAAGACATAACTAAAATAATTACTGTGAATATACATATGTGGCATTTGAGTATCTATCCCCCTGGTCCTTGTCCCTCTTTCCCAACAGTGACATGTCCACACTGGGCTGTGGAAATAACCATCGAGGAATGACTGACCACGGAACTGATGGGCATCTCATTTATTTCCATTTCTTCCACCACTTTTAGTACCACCGACCCAAATTTCTTGAGTTCATCCTTTTCTTTTTCTCAACACGGTTTTAACACGTCTTTTGCTGGATGATCTATTATGTCCTTGTATACTGACCCAATAATTCAACGACAACTGCATTCTCATAAGTTCTAAGGGCATTTCCCCTGTTTCAATCTGTAAAGCTGGATCTTTTAGCTTGTCCAATTCCTTCAGCAAGCTGGTATAGCAGCAGATTGAAATACTATACACCCATAATCAAGCAATGATCTACGGAAGCCCGTTCCCACCGCTGTTAAAAAATATTATGAGATACTAAGTCATTATTATGAGATGTTAAGTCATTATTATGAGATGTTAAGTCATTATTATGAGATGTTAAGTCATTATTATGAGATTCTAAGTCATTATTATGAGATGTTAAGTCATTATTATGAGATGTTAAGTCATTATTATGAGATACTAAGTCATTATTATGAGAAAGTTTCTCATTATTATGACTTATGGATTTTTTTTTTTTTTTTCAACAGTGGCGGAAACGGGCTTCCATAGTTTTTTTGACCTTTGATGCATGTAAACTGGTTATGGGAGACCTGCAAAACAGAATTAAGAACCTTTTAAATAGTATAATAGGGGCACTTAACCAACTATGAGAGTTTCATGAAATGGTCAACAGTGTATTGATATATTAAACACTACTTCCAATTAATGTGACTTGTACTTTACCCATTTTACGTTTGTTAAAAGAAGCTAAAAGCAGACAGTGACTACATAAGTTTTCAACCAATTTATGAAGAAGACTGGGTAATTACCACTTCACATTCAAAATTACAATGAAATGTAATGCTACTAATAAGCTGAAACTAGTACCTACAGCTCCTGGCGGCTATAGGGATGTTCGTTCGCAAAGTCCACTGATCTGGTATTTTAAACCTCTTTTAACCCCTAAGCAAAGAAAGAAAAATACCTCCACCCGAGTATATCAGGACGCTTATGTGAACCTCAAAGGTTGCTCTTTATTTCTGCAACGCTCTCCACAGTCAAGGCTTCTAATGGCTTACATGATTCCCTTCAATGAAACCCATTACTCACAGATGACAAACCTCTCTAACACATGAATCCTCGTGTAGTACTCAACGTTTTTTATATCCGAAAGTCTTTTCACAGTGACAACATTTATACATTCCATCATTTTATACATTTCATCATTTAGCAGACATTTTTATCCAAAGCAACTTACAAGGGGAGCAATTAGGGGTCAGGTGTCTTGCTCAAGGGCACTTTAGTCATGGTGTTGAAGGTGGAGAGAGTGCTGTTCATTCACAATCCCCACCTTCAATTCCTGCCGGCGTGGGAATCGAACCAGCAACCTTCAGATTACAAGCCCAACTCCCTCACCACTAGGCCACGACTACCCTGACTAAGATTAAGCCTGTCAAGGCTTCCCTTTGGAGCGAATCCGTCTTCTCTGTTGGCAGGTGAAAGGGCTCTCACGAGTGTAAACTAAAGGTTCAGGTCATGAACGTCAGTCTTTCCACACTAATAAGGCGTCTCTCCAGTGTGAAGTCTCATGTGCCTATGAAAGTTTCCTGTTTTATTGAAACTTTTCCCACATTGTTTGCAGGCAAATGGCTTCTCTCCAGTGTGAACGCTCATGTGGACTTTAAGGTTTGCATGTTGATTAAAACCCTTTCCACACTGAGGACACGTGTAGGGTTTCTGTCCAGTGTGGCTTTTCATGTGCCTGTTAAAGTTAGCTTTCAGAGCGAAGCTTTTTCCACACTGAGGGCAGGTGTAAGGCCTCTCTCCATTGTGTAATCTCATGTGGTACGTGAGATATCCTTTATGGTTGAATCTTTTTCCACACAGTTGGCAGGAGTAAGGCTTCTCTCCCGTGTGTAATCTTACGTGGCAATTAAGAGTTCCTTTATGGTTGAAACGTTTTCCGCAATGCTGGCAGGTGAAAGGCCTCTCTCCGGTGTGAATCCTCTTGTGGTCTTCAAAGTGTCCTTTCTGAATGAAACCCTTTCCACATTGAAAGCACATGAAGGGTTTTTCTCCAGAGTGAATTCTCAAGTGAAGTTTAAAGTGTCCTTTTTGATTGAAACCCTTTCCACACTGAGAGCACATGTAGGGTTTCACTCCAGTGTGAATCCTCATGTGCCTGTTAAGGCTTCCTTTTTGAGTGAACCCATTTCCACACCGTGGGCAGATGAAAGGACTCCCTCCAGTGTGGATTCTCATGTGCCTGTTAAGGATTCCCTTTTGAGAGAACCCGTTTCCACACTGTTGGCAGACGAAAGGGCTCACTCCAGTGCGAACTGGTTTGTGGACTTTAAGGTTCCTGTCTTGAACACACTGAGGGTTTGCATAAGGCTTCTCTCCAGTGTGAATTCTCATGTGGACTTTAAGGTTTCCGTGTCGATCAAAACTCTTTCCACATTGAGTGCATTTGTAAGGCTTCTCTCCAGTGTGAATCTTCATGTGTCTGTTAAAGCTTCCCTTCAGAGTGAAACTCATTGCACAATGAGGGCAGGTGAAAAGGCTCTCTCCAGTGTGAATTCTCATGTGGTAATTAAGGTTTCCTTTTCGGGTGAAACTCTTTCCACACTGCTGACAGGTGTGGGGCTTCTCTCCAGTGTGAACTACCATGTGGTCTTCAAGGTTTCCATGTTGACTGAAGCTCTTTCCACACTTGGGGCATGTGTAAGGCTTCTCTCCAGTGTGAACTCTCATGTGCCGGTTAAAGCTTCCTTTGTGTTTGAAACTGTTTCCACACTGTTGGCAGACGAAAGGCTTCTCTCCAGTGTGAATTCTCATGTGGGCTTTAAGGTTTCCTTTTCGGGTGAAACTTTTTCCACACAGTTGGCAGATTAAATGACTTCTATTCCCTCCCTTTAGAGCTCTTTTTCGTGAGGAGGTCTTTTCAGTCTCTAAGCAACTAAAATATTGTTCTCCAGCTTTGGAATCATGATGATTATTACATTGATCGTTCTCTTCCATTTCGTTCAATACTTCAGTTTCCTCTTTCAGCGGCATGAAGTCTAAAAACAGATCAATTTAAGACAAAGTTAACCCCACTATAATGGTACAAAGCAACAGACATCAAAATATTTCCATGTAAGCATCAAACTTCAACCAGATCCTATACCCTCTAAGCTACTTTAATAAGTGTTGCTTGTAATCTGAGAAGCTTTCTCAATATAGCTAGCTAACTCTTCGCTTGCTTTAGGGGGGTGTCTCAAAAAAAAATGTCAAGCTTGCAGGTAAACCTTTTACTTAAAAAAAAAATTCCCCAGATCTGGTAAATTATAATTGATCTATAATTGGTGTTACGGAGGCCAGCTAGTAGTTGTAGTAGTGTCCGACTCCTATGCCGGAAGACTTGGGTTCGAAGCCCACTTGGAGTGGGTTGAGTAGGACCTGGGTAGAGGGGTTACGTTGGTGCCGTGACCCGGATGGGAGTGAGGTTTAGGGGGGTGAGTGTAACGGAGGCCAGCTAGTAGTTGCTGTGCGAATAAACCTCACTCCTCTGACCTCAAGAGACGCTCTAGTGACAGACGCAGCGTTTAGCCTCCTTGTTGGAGCGTCCGACTCCATGCCGGAAGACACGGGTTCAAGGTGAGTAGGACCCGGGTAGAGGGGTTACACTAAGTTAACAAAACAAACCCTTTGTGTGTTTATTTTAAATTAGTGTGAAAATAGACTCTTGTTCTATGTAGTTAACGGGCTCACCAAGCTGATGCCATCATTGCCTTGTGGAATAAATAAACATGATTCAAAGAAAATTCAAAATGATTCTTGAAATAGCACTGCAATAAAACATACTTTTTTTGTTCCATGTTCAAAGCTAACCTCGTTGAACAGCATTTGTAGCAATGTCACTTGTTTTTTTATTTAAAAAAAAAAAGATTAAAAATATTCTTTGCAAATGAATCTCTTGGTTAGTGAGGCACATACAATGGAAGTGAATGGGTCAAATTTTGAAGGCCATAGTCTCAGAATCCAAACCGCATCCGAATGAACACAAAGAGGTCCGAGACCACTTTACTTCTTAGAGCGGATTCCTAATTTTCCTTCATGCTCGTTAAACAAATTGCAACCAGTCTTTTTCTATGCCGAATACACTCGGTTCGTATAGGTTTGGAAAGGTTTTCTTCAAGGGGTCTCAACCTAGGTTGAGTTCACATGCATTTGCATCCTTTTCTGAAGATGTAAGATGTTGTTTTTGTTGTGTACATCTGAACAACCTCATATAAGATGCATCTGAGTCGTTCCAAATCGCTTGAGTTCACCAGTTTTCATCCACACTTCAGCTTAAGCTCAACAGACAACGCCTGACGAATTGACTATGATTGGGTGTTTTTAAACAATCATTCTCTTTTTAACTCTTTTCCTGCAAATGATAAAAGAATAATAATAATAATAATAATAAATTGGCAGTGATGGAATTGTATTTATGAGAATGAAACCAACCTGTTTGTTCCTCAGTTTCTTCTTGTTTGACTCTGAATGTTTCTTCAATCTCCACGTCTTCACTCTCCTCTTTAATAAACGCCATCTTTACGTCTTCAGTCTCCTGTTTAATAAGCAGCATAATAGTCACGTGGATCTCAGTCGATCACCAGGAGTTTTTCTGTGCGTTTGTTCTGTAAGACGACAATAATTAACAGAGAGAAAAATAAATCAAAGAGTGTCTCAGTCAAATCTAGTTCAGTTAATAGACTTCAATGATCTGATTAGACTAAAAATTAACAGATTTTTTTTATTATATAGTATTTATCTATTTGTAGATTATATTTAATACTATCATAAAACTCTTACAGTTGGTTTGTAAAAGTTGTTATTACACATTAACTGTGTTTGAAGATCTCGGTGAATTTAAATGCTGGTGACGTCAGCGTGCGGCGATTCGAATCACTGAATCATTTTGGCAAAGTATTTGATTCAATTGAATCGGAGTTTCGAAAAGCTCAGTTTCTGCATCTCTACATACCAGTGAGCGAACTCGCGTTAATGATCAACTGATTCATGATTTAGCGAACGAAACGAGACACGTATTCTCATGTGATCACGCGATTTACCTAACAAAGACAATGTTCATTTATGTTAGATAAAGTAGTACAATATTAAATTCAATAATAATTAAGCCATATTGCGTGGCTTGTAAAACTATTTTTAAAATGCTCGAACGGTTTGAATAGATTTAAACACTTTAAATGCGTAAAAACACTAACCTTTTCTTAAGCAGAATCACAACACAAGCGGGAGCGCGACGCTGCCTTATGACGTCACGCCACCAGCCCAAAATAAAAGTCCCATCACATCGATAGTCAGAATTGCAAGAAAAGAAGTCAATTGCGATATAAACTAGCAATTGAGACAAGAAGTCAGAATTTCGTGATAAAAACTTGCAATTGCGAGTAGTATATATCACAATTATGACTTTATAAGACACAATTGCGAGATTAAAAAGTCGTAATTCCCTTTTTTTTCTCTTACAATTACAAGTTTTGCATTTGGTGAGCTAATACAACAATAATATTATTTAATTATGCCATTCGGTATCATGGACTCGCTCTCTTATAAGATTATAAATTAAACAAACAGATAACATTATAAAAGCAGTTTAATCTGAAATCAATATGTCTTATCCCTATTATTATTGATGTAATAAGTGTTGTAAGACTGTACCGTATCCCTTAAATGTCCGTCTACACTCCACACCGTGTTCCAAATTATCATGCAAGTGACAAATCAGTAGGATTTAAATAAAGATTCAGATTTTAGTTTTTCAAAGAAAGTATTTGTTTGTTTTATCTGTCCACATCTTTTTAGATACCTTGTATCAATCTCATACAAGTTTGTTGAATAGTTTGCCAAGGTAAATGTCTTATAAAATAAGGGGAGGAAGATCTTTCTGAAGATTAAAAGCATGAGATGTTGACGGGACTTTTATTTTGGCGTGGTTGTGTGACGTCACAAGGCTGCGCCGTGCTCCTGCGTCTGTTGTGATTCTGCTCAAGAAAGGTTTGTGTTTTTATGCTTTTAAGTGTTTAAATCACTGCAAACTATTGAGTCAATTTAATCGTTTTTACAAAATATGTTCAATGAATTAATAATTTTTGAACGTAGCATTGCAATGCTTCATTTAACATTAACGAACGTTATTTTGGTAGTAATTCGCATCCAGTCTTGATTATCAAAAAATTTGTGTCTCGTTTTGCTCTATAACGTGAATCAGTTTATCATAACCACGAGCTCATGTACTGGAAATAAGTTGATTAGAGAAACGGAGCTTTTTGAAACTCCGAGTCAGTTGAATCAATTGCCTAGTGAAATGATTCAGTGATTCAAATCGCCACAAGCTGCTCTGAACAGATTTAGTTTTGACTGTTGTTAGTCTAATCAGGTCCATTTAAGTTCATTAACTCTCACTAGATCAGAGATTTAATTTGGATTCATTTTCTTTCTGTTAATTATTCTCATCTAAAACAGGAAAATCTCCTGCTGAAGCGACTGAGATCCACCTGACACTATTATAAAGATGGAGATTATTAAAGAGGAGACTGAAGACGTGAAGATTGAAGAAACATTTAGCGATTCGCACGAGGAACAAACAAAGATGGTGTTTATTAAAGAGGAGAATGAAGACGTAAAGATGACGTTTATTAAAGAAGAGAGTGAAGACGTGGAGATTGAAGAAACATTCAGAGTGAAACATGAAGAAACTGAGGAACAAACAGGTTGGTTTCATTCTCAAAGCTGAACTCTGTATTAAAATATTTGGCCTTCTGTGGACAGACATGTTGAGATCACATGACCTGACAAAAACTTCAACCTGACAAGGTCCGACTTCCACGTTTGGTGTTCGATATCGCAGTAAATGAAGAACTTGAGTGAAAAAACATTTCATTTCTGTCATTCAATTATAGAACAGTAATTGAGATATAAACTCGCAATATTGAGAAAAGTCAGAATTATGAGATATAAACTCACATATTGAGAAAAGTCAGAATTATGAGATATAAACTCACAATATTGAGAAAAGTCAGAATTATGAGATATAAACTCACAATATTGAGAAAAGTCAGAATTATGAGATATAAACTGACAATATTGAGAAAAGTCAGAATTATGGGATATAAACTCACAATATTGAGAAAAGTCAGAATTATGAGATATAAACTCACATATTGAGAAAAGTCAGAATTATGAGATATAAACTCACAATATTGAGAAAAGTCAGAATTATGAGATATAAACTCACAATATTGAGAAAAGTCAGAATTATGAGATATAAACTCACAATATTGAGAAAAGTCAGAATTATGAGATATAAACTGACAATATTGAGAAAAGTCAGAATTATGAGATATAAACTCGCAATATTGAGAAAAGTCAGAATTATGAGATATAAACTCACAATATTGAGAATTTATATTTGTTACTTCAACAAGTAGTTTCTAATGTTTGGGCTGAAATCCTGATCCTATAAAAATTGTTTCAATTCTTTTTGATATCTTACATGTGTAAGTGTTGCTTTCTGCCATTAAACTGTTTTTTTTTTTCTCTTTTTCCGTAGACCTGATGGCACCGAAAGAGGATAGTGACGAACTGAATGAAATGGAAGAGAAAGATCAACATAATAATCACCATGATTTCATTACTGGAGAAAAATCTTGTAGGTGCTCGCAGACCGAAAAGACTTCCTCGCAAAAAGTGGCTCAAAATACGGGGACTAGAAGTTATTTAACCTACAAACAGTGTGGAAATGGACTCAATCAAAAAGGAAGCTTTAACAGGCACATGAAAGTTCACACTGGAGAGAAGCCTTACACATGCCCTCAGTGTGGGAAGAGTTTTGATCAACATGTACACCTTAAAGTCCACGTGAGAATCCACACCGGAGAGAAGCCGTTCACCTGCCAGGAGTGTGGAAAGAGCTTCAACCAAAAAGGAATCCTTAACAGGCACTTACGAATTCATAACAGAGAGAAGCCGTACACCTGCCCTCAGTGTGGAAAGAGCTTCATTCAGAAAGTACACTTTAAAGACCACTTGCGAATTCACTCTGGAGAGAAACCCTACACCTGCCCTCAGTGTGGAAAGAGTTTCATTCAGAAAGGACACTTTAAAGTCCACATGAGAATCCACACTGGAGAGAAGCCCTACACCTGCCAGCATTGTGGGAAAAGTTTCAGCCAAAAAGGAATGCTTAACAGGCACATGAGAGTTCACAATAAAGAGAAGCCGTTTACATGTGGTCAAGAGTTTCAGATAAAGAATGAGAATGCATGAATTCGAGAACGGTTTTATTTGTCATCAGTGTGGATTGAGTTTCACAGACGGGAATCATGTGCCATCACTGTGGAAAGACTTGCAGAAACAAGCCAAACCTTGAGGTTTACATAAGCATCCTACGATGCAACATCATACATGAAATGATGAGTTGTTTTTGGTTCTTTGCTTAGGAGTTTAAGGGTGTGTTCACATTTGTCATGTTTGGTTCGATTAAAACGAACCCTGGTGCGATCGCTCAGTTAGTGCGGTTCATATGTGAACGCTGCCATCAGAACCCTAAAAAGACGGGTCTCTGTCCGCTTCCAAACGAACTCTGGTGCGGTTCGATTGATATATGAACGCAAAACGAACCAAAGACGTGTAAACCAACCAAAAACAGGACGTGATGTCACGAGATGCGACGCTACGAGTCAGCTGATTTGAAGATCGGCGTATCCAAAATGAGTCGAGGGCAAACGTGGAGCAACGAGGAGGTGAAGTTTCTGGAAATCCTGGAGCTGTTTTGAATGTTTTGAACATTTGATGAGCTCTTCGTGATTCTCAGCTGGTCAAAATAAAGCATGAAATGATGGCGTTTAATCCAGAACACAGCGTTGTTTTGAACGTTCGTTAAGCGTCGCCAAATATACGTCATAAAGGCCGACCAATCAGGTCGTGACCGTATCCCTACGCCTTTGGTTCGGTAACTTCAGGTTCGCTGTTAAAAATGCTAGCGTGAACGCGAAGAGGACCAGAACTATATGTTTTGTTTTTGTTTTTTGGTCCAAACGAACCAAACCAACCGAACTACAAGTGTGAACGCACCCTTAAGATGTTCCAATATCCCAAGTGGCTTTTAAACGAATATGTAAATATGTGCTGCGCATTTTCCTTTCCATAAGAAAATAAAGCCGATGAGAAAACGACATTTGTGGAAGCATGTGATCATAGCAATGTGAACTTTTACACCAGCTCTGCAGTGAAGTCATGTGACATTTATTTATACAATTGTCAACAACGTCATGGTGCTTAAACTAGTAATAAAGAGGAAAATATGATTGGTTAACATGCTGCTCTTGTCATGCCAAATAAACAGGAAGACCAAAAGACCAAATGTTAATGTCTCATAGGCTGCCTGACTTAGACTGTATCTCAAAATGTACAGTATATACATAACTTTTTATGAATTTGTAATCCCACACAGTGTTGATGGAGTACGAGGGTTAAGAAGAGAGGAGAAAGCATGTGATAATCAGAATTGTTAAGTTTTGGTAGTAAATCATTTTAACAGTAGAGACATTAGCAGAGAATTACAAAGGAAGAAAGGAGGAACTGATACTAACCAAGGCCAGTGGGATCTTTTGATTTGTGCCACTTCCTCGTGGAAGTCAGCAGCCTGAGGCTTTACTAGGTGGATGTCGAAGTCTCCAAGAACTACCAGAGGAGTACCATCCTGAGAGTAACACATCCAACTCGTTCAAGAAATTGCCATGGTGACCTGGGGGACAATAAAAAATGGATTTTAATTGGGCTGGTGATTGTAATTACATTGGCTAACCAGTACCTCCACCCCTCCCAGTCATGTTAAATGCATGTTATACATATGCATGTTATATGTCCAAATATATGAATGCAATCAATTGCTTTGAAAAGATTAACTTAAAACATATTATTATCACAGTTAATCTGTTAATGACTTAGAGCGTGAATAATCGTATATACCCATAGGAAAAAGTGTAGAAGCCAAGAGGCCAAACTCCAATGATTTTTTCAATAGCAAAGTCATTATGACACCTGCAGTAAATATTGTCATATATGTTTTAATATTGTCAGTTGTGGAATCCAACCATATTGACTTTATTGAGCATTTCCATGTTATGCAGCTTTGCACATTCACTATTGCTATTATTGGTTACTATTACTCCATTAGGTCAGAAATATATGTTGTAAGTTTTAATCCTCTGGATCACACTACAAACATGAGGATCTTGTAGAACATGATGCATTGCTGCGTCTGTTATCCAAAAATATCCCACTTTTGGACACTTTTGCTGTTTTTTGGTTTGTTTTCATGGTCACGGTCGAAAATATCCCATGATTTACTCACACAGTAAAATCCCCAGAGTTAAATCAACTCTGCTCAGATAACATTTGGTCCCTCTCTAAATAGTGTTAAAGTCACACTCTTCAGAGATTGAATGTCTTTTATCTTCAGTTGATTTCATCAGTTGTAGTTCTTGTTTCTCTTTTCTTCAGTGATTCTGCTTGTTAACAGCAGGTGTTCATCATCAATGTTCAATCATCGCTTAATTATCTCATTAACTTTAACTCTGTTTTAGTGTTACTTTAACACTATTCAGAGAGGGACCAAATGTTCTCCGAGTGGAGTTGATTTAACTCTGGGTTTTTACTGTGGGTATCCTAGGTGTGACTTTCTTTCAGATGAACACAATCCGAGATATATTTAAAAATATCATTAGTCCTCCAAGGTTTAGAACGGTTGTGAATGTGGGGCTGTTTTTTGAAGTAAAAAATAATGCATCCATCCATAAAAAATTAATCCATATGACTCCAAGGGGTTAATAAAGGCCTTCTTTAAAGTCCGTACACAGAATGCGGAAGTCGACTCGCACTAAACGAGTAATCCTCTGAAGCGACGTATGACGCAGGATGTTGGAGTATCGTAAGCTTTGACGCCAATCGTGGTTTTAACAAATAGGGCTGTGCAACACATTTAAGCTCCTCTTGTCTTACATTGACATCCTCCAGCATTTCTCATTAAAAATGATAGTTTTAGACTTTTAGGCGATTCCTCATTACGTTGTGCGTCAGGTCAAAAGAGACTCTTCCGCCACAAATTGACTTGTGTATTCTGCGTATGGTTGAAGCTAGTTATTTGAAGTCAGAAAGTTGTAAATATAAGGCAAAACTGTCTTCAAGGAATTTCGACCCAAACTGACTGGGTTTCTAGAGAGCAAAGGTTTTGAGAAAAAAAAGTGGAAGTCTGTAAAATAAACTAGTTAAAGAATTTGATGATCACTAGTCTACGTTATTTTGTGTTGGATTAATGTACTTTTTTTTTTAAAAGAGCAGTGGATATTGCTATAGAGACAACAAGAAGCTTGTGGACTGCCGAGTCACTTTCATTTATTAAACACAATGTGAGTGGAAAACGTATATGGAAACTAAATACTAAGCAGCAATGTGGTTCTTTAGGGCCAGGAATGAGGAATCTGCTTCACAGACACTCCTGTTTTGCACACGTCACTCAAACACAGAACCAGGAAACAAGGAACTCGTGAGTTCAGAGAAAGAGAAACTGAAGAGCTGTTGTGTGTTTGTGTCTCTATATCCATAAAATGGCAGAAGCCAGATTTTCTCAAGATGAGTTCAAGTGTTCAGTGTGTCTGGATCTCCTGAAGGATCCAGTGACCACAGCATGTGGACACAGTTTCTGTAAGATCTGTATTACAAGGTGCTGGGATCAGGAGGATGAGAAGAGAGTCTACAGCTGTCCTCAGTGCAGACAGACCTTCAGTCCAAGACCTGCTTTAGCTAAAAACACCATTCTGGCTGTACTGGTGGAGAAACTGAAGATCAAACTTCCTGCTGACTTTTACGCTGAAAATGTACAGTGTGACGTCTGTATTGGAGAAAAACACAAAGCCGTCAAGTCCTGTCTGGAGTGTCTGAACTCTTACTGTCAGAATCACCTTGAAGAACATGAGAGATTCTTTAAAAGAAAGAGACACAATCTGACTGAAGCCACTGGACGACTGCAGGAGATGATCTGCCAAACACACGATAAACTCCTTGAGGTTTTCTGCCGCACTGATCAGAAGTTTATATGTGTGTTGTGTACGATGGATGAACATAAAAACCACGACACTGTATCAACTGCAGCACAGAGGATAGAGAAACAGGTATGAACTTTAAGGGTTAGTTCTTCTGTTCATCTTCGGAACAGAAATGAAGATATTTTTGATAAAATCAGTGAGGTCTCTATTGACAGCAAGATAATGAACACTTTCAGATGCACATAAAGTTACGAAAAGAAGTTCATGTGAGTACAAGCTTAATATTATAAAATGATGTGAATGCTTTTTTGTCTGCCAAAAAACCCAAATAATGACTTTATTCAACAATATCAAGCTTTCCGAATCTTTTGTAACAAATCAGTGGTTCAAAGCACCGAACCACATGATTTCAGTGAACGAGGCTTTGTTACATCATAAGTGTTTCGAAATTTCAACAGTTCACGTGACTTCGGCAGTTTGATACACGCTCCATTTACATTTACATACACATTTACATCATTTAATGTCTGGTTTCTTTAAAACTCACCTTATGAAAATCAGAGTCTGCTCTGATCAGTCAGCCGGTCATTGGTTTACTGCTTAGAATGTGAGTCAGAAATGGCATTTAGCATCACACTGGTTCCATCTACAAAATCCCAATAGGATTTTTCCATAGGGTTTTGGTTTATCGCAAAAAAACAAGTAAAAACTAAAAGTAGGCTATGAATAAATCGCACCACAGTCCTCCAACTTTAACATCACTGAGCTTCAGACAACTCTCAGTTTTTATCTAAAACATAAGTGAGAATAGTTTAGAAGAGCACACTTATGAGCATAATGAGGCTGTGAAAGCGGACCGAGGTTTGACGCGATGACGTTTAATCTCCCCAACAGCCTCTGGAGTCCCGTTTAGCCACTTGTCAGCAAACGCCTTTTTCAAGACACGTTACAGCTTCAAAAAATCAGGAGTGGGTTGTGTTTTATGTTGTAGAATAAAACATGAAAGTATCTTGAGCTTGTGATATCCACAAACCTTATTTTATAAAAACCTTTGAGAAAACCTTTATGCGTTTTGTCCTACAAAGTGTTGTCAATTTGTTACAGGACTGAATGATTAGGCTCCTCCCAAACCTACGTTTGTAACATCATTTATCCTTTAACGTCTATCCTGCATGGTTCAGAAAGCAGTTGTTATAATAATGGTGAGATTAGAAAAAAGTTAAAGTTTCCATTTGGAAGGCCGAAAAAGGGGTTTTGATTCTGGGTGGTAAAAACGGTCTCTTGTGACAACAAACTACCAACACAACTCAACCAGGGCTCTCCCCTTTATTTTTTAAGAATGCCTTGGGTAGGAAGTCAATTTCGGGGGTTCGTGGGAAAAGGCCCATGTTAATCGGCTGCCATTGGACGAGTTATTACTCGGAAGGATTGTTGGGTGAAATGGGATCCCAAACTTTAGGATTACCTCTTTCCCGATGACCTTTCCCGTGATTCCCCCGGATATAGGGGTCTAAGGACACACATAGGGTGCGACACTGGGCACTGGTGACCATTTCCCCCTGTCGAAAAACCCCCCACACCCCCCGAAAACCCACCAAATGACCGTTTCCGAGGGAATCCGTCTCAGATATCCACACAACGTCCGTTCTCGCATTAAGTGAATGGTGTTTTCGTTGACCAAATTCCACTGATCCACAATTTGTCTGATTGCCCATTAAAGTCGGCAAATGACCCATCCCACGAACCCCTAATATGTCCAATTGCCCATTAAAGTCTCTAGTGACCCATCCCATGAACCCCTAAAGTGTCCAATTGCCCATTAAAGTTGGCATATGTCCCACAAACCCCTAAAGTGTCCAATTGCCCATTAAAATGGGAAGTGACCCGTCCCACGAACCCCTAATATGTCCAATTGCCCATTAAAGTCTCTAGTGACTCGTCCCATGAACCCCTAAAGTGTCCAATTGCCCATTAAAGTTGGCATATGTACCACGAACCCCTAAAGTGTCCAATTGCCCATTAAAATGGGAAGTGACCCGTCCCACGAACCCCTAATATGTCCAATTGCCCATTATAGTGGGAAGTGACCCGTCCCACGAACCGCTAATATGTCCAATTGCCCATTAAAGTCTCTAGTGACCCGTCCCACGAACCCCTAAAGTGTCCAATTGCCCATTAAAGTTGGCATATGTCCCACGAACACCTAAAGTGTCCAATTGCCCATTAAAATGGGAAGTTACCCGTCCCACAAACCCCTAATATGTCCAATTGCCAATTAAAGTGGGAAGTGACCCGTCCCACAAACCCCTAATATGTCCACTTGCCCATTAAAGTCTCTAGTGACCCGTCCCACAAACCCCTAAAGTGTCCAATTGCCCATTAAAGTTGGCATATGTCCCACGAACCCCTAAAGTGTCAAATTGCCCATTAAAAGGGGAAATGACCCGTCCCACGAACCCCTAATATGTCCAATTGCCCACTAAAGTGGGAAGTGACCTGCCCCACGAACCCTTCCCTTAAGGAAGAAATGGACAAAATATCTTCTTTCGGACTACCTAGAGGAATTATTTCAATGATAAATATTGTGATGTGTTCATTCCTGGAAGAAAACTTGCTCAGGGAGTTCAGAAACAGTGTGCACTGATACAGAGAATAATAATAATATTTATATGGGTCCTGCTAGTGGACTTTCTGTGCAAGGGCGCCCTCCGGTGTCACGTATGAATGAAACCAATTAAATGAGAGTGTTTTACGCTCCATTGCCTATTTTGGATAAAAAACAACAAAAATATTCCTCTCTAAAAGTTTTTGTGACAGGGATGTGACAAAACACAAAAAAGACGTCAGCAGTTGACACGGCTGTCATTATACATGCCATTATATCATGTACTATTCGCTTTAAATTATTATTGTCATCGAGACATATTAATTAACACAATATCAATAATTTTAGGCTTGGAATATCATGGCTGTCATCAATACCAGTATATCGAGACGCCCCTAATTCAAGTACCGATAGAGAGTATGAGATTTGGGTGCAGCCTAAGGCTTTTGAAGCAAAAAGACATGTCATGTGACATGTATAAACTAGTGAGGTTCGATGTAATAGGCGTGTCACCATATTTGATTCAGAACATCTTCTTTTGTGATATGCAAGAAAAAATCATACAAGTTTGGAAAGACATTTCTGGGTGAACTATCCATATAAAACTAGGCATTGATTAAATAATTCTGGCACTTATGAATGAACCTTTAATCTTACGATACAAGATCTTTAACACCTCAGCACTTCACTGATACTGTATTCATGTCTGTTTACTTGATGATTTATGTGATGTTTCTCCAGTCATTGGTTTGTCCTTTAGCACCAGCTGAAGGAGACGCAGAGGTCGTTCCAGCAGAGGATCCAGCAGAGAGAGAAAGATCTTCAGCAGCTGAGAGAGGCTGTGGAGTCTCATAAGGTGAGTCTGGAGAAGAAGAGAAGTTTGACAAGTCTCAGTCAGGACTCACTGAAGCCACTGTGTGATTGTGATGTGTGTCCTAACAGCGCTCTGCACAGACAGCAGTGAAGGACAGTGAGAAGATCTTCACTGAGCTCATCCGCTTCATCCAGAGAAGCCGCTCTGAGGCCACACAGAAGATCAGAGATCAGGAAAAGACCGCAGTGAGTCGAGCTGAAGGACGACTGGAGCGACTGGAGCAGGAGATCAAAGATCTGAGGAGGAGAGACGCTGAGCTGGAGCAGCTTTCACACACACAGGATCACATGCATTTCCTGCAGGTAACAGAGATCTAGAAGAACAGGATCATAGTGGACTTGAGCAAGAGACTCACAGAGAAACATTTCATGAGAGCAGAATGAGCCGTTGACTGAAGTGTTGATCTGTGTGTTCGGTTATTATATGGCCCATTCCACCGAAAGGGTGATATTTTCTTGCTGTAAGTCTTCAAAATTAAACTTTAATTTTTATCTTTCTTAAACATTGAATATAACACTACACATATTTAACTATTCAAAATGTGTATTGGTCAATTTTAAGTAAATTTATTACATTTTTTACAAGGTTTCTAAGCAGAAGATGGATGCATGCTTTCTCAGTCCTTTTACCAAAACTCATGTGCCATTTTAAAAGCATGTCAATTGACCCGTCGCCGGCAGGTTGATTGACAGGCGAGCTAACCAATCATCACCCTGAATCCGCCATTTTGTCCAACAAAGCAGTGAGGAAAGAGGAATTCCTGAGCAGGAAATTCCTCTCTGGAGGAATTTATGGCTTTTCTTCCAGCGCATGATAAAACTGGGCCTAGTAGTTTCGTGTACATTAATGCTCCAGTTAATACAACAATCACGCATTGCATCTGATGAGGAAGTCACGTACATGAAAATGTAAGTCAGGAAATGAGGATTAATTTGATAGGAGACACGATATACGTGAGGTAGTTCGTTCATAGTTTTTATCATAAAATATGCATTAAACCAAGAACCGTACAAAAGACACTCATAACATTCATACATTCAAACATTCAAACATTCAACATTCATACCCAAAAACACAATGTCCTGGGATGCATGTTCATTTAAAGATCAGTTCATCTATAAATTAATGCAGGAGAGTCAGTTTTTCTTACAGGCTTTGTGTCTTCCTTGTAGCCTGACTCTGAATGGTCTGCATACTTTCAGGTGTAATTTGTATTCAGCTGTGTCATCTCGTTATCTTCTTGTGTTCCTTTGTATATAAGCCCTCAGTTTCTATCCAATCCTTGTTGGTTCTCGTTTGTGTTGGAGTTTATACGTGGATGTTTCCCTTAGATGTTTGTCATTAAAGTTAATTTTTCTGGATTCCTCCTTGCTGTGCGGTTTACTACACCATGTACCACAACAGAAGAACCGACCTCACTGAAACAAACAAAACTGTCTGTAACAGAATCGCGACAGATTATGGGAGAATGGTCATCCTTTGGAGAGGTACGTTGAGGATTTTATCGGGCTCTCCCATCAGGTGATGCTTCTCTCATCAGGTGTTTTCGTTCGGGTCTAGATGAGAATATGATTCACTATTATGAACCTGCTTGTTATTTTTCCCTAGTCGAGTCAATTAATATTATTCTCTCTCTAAACGGTTGTAATTTAGAAGTAGAAGAGGTTCAAAAAGATTGTTATTCTCATCCAGTCACATCGGAAACACACAGAGCCTTGCCAGCTCACCCCACCCTGCTACCCTCCACATACCTTTCCAATGGTACCGGCCATTTCTGTCTGCTGGCACCTCCCCACAGTGCTTCTATCCTCTGTCCCGTGATCATCATGGCCGCCATCCCAGAGCCTCAGCGCAATATGGCCGCCACGCCCAAGCCTTGCCCTGTATGGCCGCTACCATTCCAATGATGGCAACACCAGCCATGGATAAATGGCAAATTGACTTTTGGTCTGAGTCAGTGTCGGCTCCAGCCCCTGAGTACAACTCAAGTTCTTACGTCTTCTCCAGCTCCAACATCCACTCCAGCGTCTTTTCCTGAGCCCGCTCCAGGACTTGCGTCTGGTCCAGGACCTGCGTCTGGCCCAGTAACTGCGTCTGCTCCACCCAAGAAAGTTTTTTGGGGTGGGGAGGGCGCATATACCCGTGGCCATAGAGGCTGAAACGTGGAGTCAGGGGCATGGCCACAGAGGCGGCTCTGCCTTGGTCTCCTGAGCTCTCGGCTTTACCCTCGTCGCCTGAGCTCCCAGATCCTCCCTGGAGGCTGCTGACCTGCTTGCTAGGTCACGATCCGTCCACGACCTCCAGGGTGTCTGCCCCCTCCCTTGTTGGACTCCTTTTGGAGTGAGGTCACACCTTCCAGGAGGGGGGAGTTATGTTACATGTATGTCTGTTTTTGGACTCTATTTTCATTTGTCATATGTGTTCCTTTGTTTGATTTTTCCAACCACTCCTTGATTTCTATGGTTACTTTCATTATTTGCTCATTTATATTCAGCTGTGTCATCACTTAGTCTCGTTATCTTCTTGTGCTCCTTTGTATATAAGCCCTCAGTTTCTATCCAATCCTTGTTGGTTCTCGTTTGTGTTAGTTTATACATGGATGTTTCCCTTAGATGTTAGATCATCATGGCCGCCATCCCAGAGCCTCAGCACAATATGGCCGCCACGCCCAAGCCTTGTCCCTGTATGGCCGCTACCATTCCAGAGATGGCAACACAAGCCATGGATAATTGGCAAATTGACTTTTGGTCTGAGTCAGTGTTGGCTCCAGCCCTGAGTACAACTCAAGTTCCTACGTCTTCTCCAGCTCCTACATCCACCCCAGCGTCTTTTCCTGATCCCTCTCCAGCACCTGTGTCCGCTCCAGGACCTGCATCTGCTACAGGACCTGCGTCTGCTCCACCCAAGTTTTTGGGGTGGGGGAGGCATATACCCGTGGCCATAGTGGCTGAAACATGGAGTCCGGGGCATGGCGACGGAGGCGGCTCTGCCTTGGTCTCCTGAGCTCTCGGCTTTACCCTCGTCGCCTGAGCTCCCAGATCCTCCCTGGAGGCCGCTGACCTGCTTGCTAGGTCACGATCCGTCCACGACCTCCAGGGTGCCTGCCTTGTTGGACTCCTTTTGGAGTGATGTCACATCTTCCAGGAGGGGAGAGTTATGTTACATGTGTGTCTGTTTTTGGACTCTATTTTCATTTCTCATATGTGTTCCTTTGTTTGATTTTTCCCACCTCCTTGATTTCTATGATTACTGTCATTATTTGTTCATTTATGTTAAGCTATTTGTCATCAGTCTCGTTATCTTCTTGTGTTCCTTTGTATATAAGCCCTCAGTTTCTATCCAATCCTTGTTGGTTCTCGTTTGTGTTAGAGTTTATACATAGATGTTTCCCTTAGATGTTAGATCATCATGGCCGCCGGAGGCGGCTCTGCCTTGGTCTCCTGAGCTCTCGGCTTTACCCTGGTCGCCTGAGCTCCCGGATCCTCCCTGGAGGCTGCTGACCCAATTGCACCCGTCCACGACCTCCAGGGTGCCTTTCCCCCTCCCTTGTTGGACTCCTTTTGGAGTGAGGTCACACCTTCCAGGAGGGGGGAGTTATGTTACATGTATGTCTGTTCTTGGACTCTATTTTAATTTGTCATATGTGTTCCTTTGTTTGATTTTTCCCGCTACTCCTTGATTTCTATGGTTACTGTCATTATTTGTTCATTTATATTCAGCTGTTTGTCATCAGTTAGTCTCGTTATCTTCTTGTGCTCCTTTGTATATAAGCCCTCAGTTTCTGTTCAGTCCTTGTCGGTTCTTGTTTGTGTTAGAGTTTGTACATGGATGTTTCCCTTGGATATTTGTCATTAAAGTTAATCTTTCGGATTCCTCCTTCCCGTGCAATTTACTAAACCACAATATGTAAGATTTATTGAGCTTCCAGACAGCAACACCTCAAAACTTCACTAATTGAACTTTTGTTTTTGTTTCAGTTTCACCCAGCTAGATTTCCCATCATCTCTTTGCTCATCCTTTTAAAATCTATAATATAATATATTAAAATCATAACTATTTGCCTGCAACAGATTGATGAACTTGACAGTGAAGTCTATAAACAGGAAGTGGGGTTGTATATTAGCAATGGTTCAGTGTATTTAACAATTCATCACTTAGAGGAGAGTTACTAAAGATCAACAAGATGTTGATACTGTTAAAATCTGACAGTAGAGCAGGTTATTGGCTGAAGTGTGGAGGTGATGAGCTTTGATTTCTGTTTTCTGTAGAGTTTCCAGTCTCTCTCAGCTCCTCCTGAATCTACAGACGTAAATGACGATGTCTTCAGTTCTCTCTCCTCTTTTGATGTTGTGAGAGAATCTGTCCGTCAGCTGAGAGACAAACTGGAGGATTTCTGCAAAGAGGAGCCCAAGAAGATCTCTGACAGAGGTAAAGTCCTGGAGATTCATCTGCTCTCAGAAATGATCCTCCATCATTTCATATCATGTAGAAGATCATATTAGAAATGTCTGAGGATCATTTTCTCTTGACATGATAATTACACTCTTCATGTCTGTTGATTTCCACAGTCACTTTCACCAACATTGTTTCCAGAACCAGGAACGACTTCCTACAATGTAAGTCACTGAGAAAACAAGCAGAGAAACTCACTGAGTGTGTTCATGTTCTTCCTGTAGAAGGAGAAAGAAAACATGACAAGAGTTTTATAGTTGATCATGTAGATAATGATTTGCACAGGATATCTGGTAAACTGTACTGAGACACTGCTGATATACTGAACATGAAGAGTTCAGATACATTAACAGATCAGATTCATAATTCCTGATTCTGGTGTGTTTTTTCTCCATCAGATTCCCATCAACTCACTCTGGATCTGAACACAGTGAATAAACACCTCAGTCTTTCTGAGAGGAACAGAGTGATTAGTAACACTGACACAGTCCAGCCGTATCCTGATCATCCAGACAGATTTGATGTGTGTCAGGTGTTGTGTAGAGAGAGAGTGTGTGGACGGTGTTACTGGGAGATTGAGTGGAGTGGATGTGTGTGTATATCAGTGTCATATAAGAGAATCAGAAGGAAGGGACGGGGTGATGAGTGTGAGTTTGGACATAATGATCAGTCCTGGAGTTTGTTCTGTGCTCCCTTCAGTTACTCATTCATACACAATAAGATAGACACTGATCTCCCAGTAAAGTCCATCAGCAGTAGAATAGGAGTGTATGTGGATCACACTGCAGGAACTCTGTCCTTCTACAGAGTCTCTGAAACAATGAGCCTCATCCACACTTTCAAGACCACATTCACTCAACCGCTCTATCCTGGGTTTAGTGTTTGTACTGGATCATCTGTGAAACTGTGTTGATGAATCAGAAGAGACTGTAGAGAGATTCTACCCATAATGCTTTGAGCTCATGATAAATCAGTAACAGTGAGATGTTATAGAGACTCTTACTTTCTCTTCATTACAGTAATACTACAGCTGAACTTCTGTCAGTGAAATAAAATGTCAGAATAAATGTGTGTGTCATGAATCAGTGTGTTTGTGAGTCATGATGAGTGATGGTGTGTGTCTGTGCTTTTCTCTGTTTGTGTTGATTCAAATCACTCATTCACTTCTTATTGTAGTGTCATATTAATCATTTTTATTATTACTATCAAAATTACCTTTATCATTACCATTAAAATGTAATTTGTGGTAAAATTTATAAATGTCAGCTGGTCATTAAATAATCCGATCATACTGTAAACTCTTGATCAGTGAACATATGAGCACAATTATTCTAAAATAAAGTATTACCAGATCTTCTTTGATATTTGCCTCCCTCAGCTTCAGGTTCTCTCACATATCATCCTATTCCATACAGTCATTTAATGTTAATCTGTTTACATTTATAGAAGTAGGATTACAAATATCTGTCTAAGAAGACAAATATGTATCATCTACATCAACACTGCACTGGCTCTCTATTAAACATCGTATAGATTTTAAAATCTTGATAATTACTTACAAAGCACTAAATGGCTTAGCTCCCCAGTACCTGAGTGAGATCTTAATGCATTATAGTCCTTCACGTTTTTTTATTACGATCTCAGAATTCTTGCCAGTTGTTAATACCTAGAATATCAAAATCAACCGCAGGCGGTAGATCCTTTTCCTATTTGGGACCTAAACTCTGGAACAATCTTCCTAGCATTGTTAGGGAAGCAGACACACTCTGTCAGTTTAAATCTTGACTAAAAACGCATCTCTTTAACATATGACACACTATCAATTTATGTCTTCATATCCGGGCCGTATGCAGGTCAGATCGAGAACCTGCGCCTATACACGACAGCAATGCAGCCCTGAAGTGTCGGCGGAGACTGTGTGAATTAGCTCATCCCTTGTGAGGGCCTTACCGACTCATCAGCCAGTGGGACAGATCCCCAACAAACCATCCCATACCGGCATGATGGAAAAGATCTTAAATTTGATGGAACTGGAGTAATATTTTGACTGTTGCGACTCCAATCGGACTTATGACCTGTAACTCTGCCTGAGTATCGGACAAGTGTTCACTGTTGGCCAGAGGAGAACTGGCCCCCTACTAAGCCTGGTTTCTCCCAAGGTTTTTTTCTCCATTTGTTGGAGTTTTGGTTCCTTGCCGCTGTTGCCTTTGGCTTGCTTAAGTTGGGGACACTTGCTTGATATTCAGCATAACGCCGTTGTATGCGAACAGAACTGAGCCGAACGATTATGTCACTGTTTTCTCCAGTGCTGATATACATAAATGAACTAGACTAATAACTACTGATCTTTGCAACGGAATGAATCAATACTTTATTATTATAGCTGCTTTGACTCAATTTGCATTGTAAAAAGCGCTATACAAGTAAAGGTGATTTGACAGACCCAAAGGACAAGGACATCCATTTTCTACCGCTTATCCGGGGCCGGGTCGTGGGGGCAGCAGTCTGAGCACAGATTCCCAGACTTACCTCTCCCCAGACACTTCCTCCAGCTCTTCCGGGGGCGAGGCATTCCCAGGCCAACCGAGAGACATAGTCTCCCCAGTGTCTCCTAGGTCTTCCCCGGGGCCTTCTCCCGGTGGGACATGCCCGGAACACCTCCCTAGGGAGGCGTCCAGGAGGCATCCGAAACAGATGCCCGAGCCACCTCAGCTGACTCCTCTCGATGTGAAGGAGCAACGGATCTACTTTGAGCTCCTCCCGAGTGACCGAGCTCCTCACCCTATCTCTAAGGGAGCGCCCTGCCACCCTGCGGAGAAAGCCCATTTCGGCCGCCTGTATCCGGGATCTCATTCTTTCGGTCATGACCCAAAGCTCATGACCATAGGTGAGAGTAGGAACGTAGATTGACCGATAAATCGAGAGCTTCGCCTTGCAGCACAGCTCCTTCTTCACCACAACAGACCGGTACATCGACCGCATTGCTGCAGAAGCTGCACCGATCCGTCTGTCAATCTCACGCTCCTTCCTTCCCTCACTCGTTAACAAGACCCCAAGATACTTTAGCACCTCCACTTGAGGCAGGAGCTCTCCACCAACCTGAAGAGGGCAAGTCACCCTTTTTCCGACTGAGAACCATGGTCTCAGACTTGGAGGTGCTGATCCTCATCCCAGCCACCTCACACTCGGTTGCAAACCGTCCCAATACACACTGGAGGTCCCGGCCCGATGAAGCCAACAGGACAACATCATTTGCAAAAAGTAGAGACAAGATCCTGTGGTCCCCAAACCAGACTCCCTCCGGTCCCTGACTGCGTCTAGAAATCCTGTCCATAAAGATTATGAACAGGATAAAGGGCAGCCCTGCCGGAGTCCAACATGCACCGGGAACAGGTATGACTTACTGCCAGCAATGCGAACCAAGGTCATACAGGGACAGGACAGCCCCAGACTCCATACTGCCAGAGGGACACGGTCGAATGCCTTCTCCAGATCCACAAAACACATGTGGACTCCCATAAACCCTCCAGCACCCTAGAGAGGGTAAAGAGCTGGTCCAGTGTTCCACGACACTGAGGTACAATGCACCGGCCCCTTATGGTATTAGAAAAATTTATAAAAAATGAATGAATGAACAAAGAGCTCATTTGCCTTGCAGTTTTCTCTGTAAATGTTTTAAAATAGTGCTTGATTACTAACTTTTGGTCCAAACTGATTCCTCAAAATTTTGTACACTCACTGACCATTTTATTAACCCTTATAAGGTCCAGACGATGTTTACTAAAATTAAAAACAACAATGTTGTCTTTGTACAGTGTACAAACGTTGTACAGTGGTTAACACTTTCTATGTCAACAAATAAAAAATTGGAGTGATATCTTATGTTAGTGTGGAAAAAAAAAAAGACACACTCAGGGTCTTTGGGGTCTCCAGACAACAAAATGTAATTTTGTAACAAAATTGTTTTTTTTTGTTTGCTTTTTAAAAACAAATGTAATTTTACTATTTATTAAGGTTTTTACTTCATATGTGCAATTTTTGGTGGATTTATCATATCTTTTAAATTTATATAAATAAATCAAAAATATTGTATAAATAAATATCACACCTTATACCACTGCGATTATCACTGCAAAAAATGCTTTTTTTATTTAGTATTTTTGTCGTTTCCAGTCCAACTGTCTAAAAAATGTAAAATCCAGATGCGTTTACTAAATAAGTAAAATGACATGAGATTTTTTTCTTGTTTTCTGAAAAGAAAAAATAATCAAATTGAAGTTTTGATTCAAACAAGCAAAATTATCTGCCAAATGGAGTAAGAAAAATCTTCTTTCTGTTTGGGACTGACAAAAGAAATAAGATTTCAGACAGAAACAAGATTTTTTCTCTTACCCCATTGGTAGATAATTTGGCTTATCTTAAGCAAAAACAAAACAAGTTTTTGCCGTGAGCTTCCTCATTTCTGGTCCTGAAGAACCTCATTCCTGTTTTTAGTTTCTGGGTGTGTTTACAGTTTTTCTTGATAGCTTAAACACATTTTTTGAAATTATATCTCTTCTCAAAACTTCCTATTTTCAGGTCAAAATGAAGCTCTCCGTTCAAAACCATTCAATCTTGACAAACCTGACACACAAGCCCTCAAAAACACACACTATAACATAGTCTTATACACTGGTGAGATAAACTCAAAACAATACTACACAAACCAAAAACAAAAGCCAGTATTAAGTTATGTTGCATGTGCTTCTCCCCCTCAAGAGTTTCACATGATTTCCCATTGTTCCAAAACTGAATGAACTGACTCAAGCTCTTTTATTGAAGGCTCTGAATAGCATTTGATCATTTTTGCCATTGTATGCTAACTGTGCTTAATATTAAGTACAAAATAAGTGGACGAAAATAGAGCACTTTAAGTACATTATGGAAGCGTTCTAAAATAAAATGTATTTTACTGCACTTTTTTCACCTGGGTATAGGGTGTACTTATAATTGATTCATGGAAATCCATTAAAATAGAACATAGTGACAGTATATATAAAAATTCAGTAAATATTATGTAAAGCATTCTTGGGACATTTAGAAGTAATGCACTTTTAAAACACTGTATATTTGGTGTACTTTAACTGACTACACTTAAATCATTTGAAGTGTTGGTACTAATTAGTGCATTTAAGTTACTAATACATTAGTAATAAAATCAATAACATTTAAACTTAGGATTTCTATGTAAAAGTCTACTAAGATTTAACTAATTTTCAAAGTACACTTTTAAGATATACACTAATGAAACTCAACTGAACATTTTTGAGGTAGTATACTTTATTTCAATGCACTAAAAATCTATTTAAGTAGTAGTGGTGATGTGTTAAAGTGACATCCACATAAATGGCAGGACCCAAGGTGAACATTGCTGAACATTGCCGAAAGCATCACATTGCCTCCGCCAGCTTACCTTCGTCCCACCGATGCACTTGCCAAATGTCCTGTATTAGTAAGGACATCCCTTTTATTGGGCCTAATTGATTTGTCCCATACGTGTGACCTCCCTTTCTGCCATTTCTAGCTACATACACCGCAGGTCCCCTTAAATGTTAAGGCGACGTTATGCGTCGGCATGTTTATATGGTAGCCCTAAAAGGACAAAGTGCTGTACAGAGTGCGTTTCATCACTGTGTTGTTCTTCTAATTCGTTGTTTTTAGAGGCAGCTTGCATTGTCACAACGTAGAATACACACAAAGTAGTAGTAATCTGATTTATTAGAAGCAGAGACCGTTCTTTGTTAGACGTAAGAAGAAACCTTATTGCTTGACTGGTTACTCTCTGCTGTCTCAAACGATGACATCTTTGTCTTGTGTCGGCCAGATGGCCACCGTAGCTTCTCTATGTGCTTTGAAAGGGAGGGGTGAGCTGCTGTTGGTTGCAGTTCACAACCTCACTGCTAGGTGCCGCTAAAATTTACTCACTCTGCCTTAGCTACAACGGACAAACAATGGACTTGGCTCCTATCTCCCTCGGCTTCATCGGAAACCTTCAGCCTTACGACTCCTTTGGTTCAGCGCCTCTCAAGTCTCCATCATGGCTCCTCCCACCCTCCCATAGATGCTCTGTTTTTTTTTTTACTTTTTCTCCTTCTCCTTTTCCTTGTCCTCCTCCAGAGCCCTCTTAAGTCATTTAATCCTGTTATTATTGTTCGCCTTCACCTGTGCCTGCTCTCCATTCTGAAGTGATCATGGAGATCGCTTCTGAACCCTCTGTCTGTCCTAGTCCTGAAATGTCTGTCAGCCACGAACTGTCTATCAGCCCTGAATTGTCTGTCAATCCCGAACTGTCTATCAGCCTAGTCTACCCTGAAATGACCATGGCGATCATCTCTGAGTTCCTTGTCTGTCCTGTTATGGTCCTAGTGGTCCCCACTAACTGTTTGTTGCCTTGTGTTACAGTTTTTCCCGAGCAGCCCTGGGGACCTAGAAATCCACCCTGGCCACCTACACAACCTGTTCTGCCCTGGTCGCCTGCACAGTCTGATCCGCCCTGGCCGTCTACTCAGGTCTACTCAGTCTGATCTGCCCTGGCCACCTGGCCACCTACACAACCTGTTCCGCCCTGGCCGCCTACACAACCTGTTCTGCCCTGGCCATCTGCACAGTCTGATCCGCCCTGGCCGTCTGCACAGTCTGATCCGCCCTGGCCGTCTACTCAGTCTGATCCGCCCTGGCCACCTGCACAACCTGTTCCGCCCTGGTCGCCTGCACAGTCTGATTCGCCCTGGCCTTCCACTCAGCCCCCATTGTCCTGCCAACCTCCGCTCCATGGACCCGGTCCTCCATTTCTCCCTTTTGCCCACCCCTCCCTCCCTCCTCCCTCCCTCCCTCCCTCCTGGAGGGAGCTCTGTAATGAATCTGCTCTGTCATCATTCACCCACTTGCCACCAGAGTTTGCCCTTCTACATCATGGACTCTATTTACAGACTACATTTCCCATAAGCCCCTCACCCAGTCACTGATCACCCTGCCAGCTGTAACACATTACAATAACACCTGATTCACATCTGACCACTATAAGAGCACTACACACACACTTACACTGCAAAGTATTGTTAATCATTGTATTGCAATTCCGAGCGTCATACCCGTCTTGTTTGCCTGTTTACTGATCCTACCTTTTTCTCTTTTTTGATGTTTATCTGCCCGCCTTTTGACTATTAGCCTGGATACTTACCACGAGCCTGCCTGTTCCCTGCCACTTCTGTTTTCTGTTTAGTTGACCATTGCCTGTCTGACTACGTCTGTAAATAAAGCTGCACTTGGATCTCATCCCGTTGACTCGTCATTACAGAACTGTATTTCTGCACACAGTTTTAGTCCAGCAATACCAGTGTAGTATTTAGGAAAGAAGAATTACTGAACTTTTAAGGGTGTTGTCTTGCTTCTCTCTAACTTATATTCTTTGAGTGTGTGTCTGAAACTGATTAAATGCAATGTGTGTGGGAACAAACACAGAAACTAAACACCCCCTTAACTTCCACTTCACTCTCCTTCCCTCCGGGTGCAGGTACAGGACCCCAACATGGAGAAGGCCTCGTTTCAAAAAGAGATTTGTGCCATCTATGATTACAATCCTTAACAGGCCTTTGTGCTTTTGTGTTGTTGTTTTATGTACATATGTTTTGCCAGTTGCGTGTATTGTATGACAGTCTGTGAAAACAAATTTCCTGCTAAGGGACAATGAACTATTTATCTAGCAGGAATGAGGCTCTTCAGGACCAGGAATGAGGAAGCTGCTTTACAGACCTGTTTTGAACACGTCACTCAAATATAAAAGCAGGAAACAAGACCAGAGTTCAGGGAAAGAGAATCTGAAGTGTAGTTGAGCTGTTGTGTGTTTGTCTCTCTGTATTCATACAGTAAAATGGCAGAAGCCAGAATTTCAGTGGACCAGAATGAGTTCCTGTGTCCAGTGTGTCTGGATCTCCTGAAGGATCCAGTGACCACTTCCTGTGGACACAGTTACTGTAAGAGCTGTATTACAAGCTGCTGGGATCAGGAGGATGAGAAGAGAGTCTACAGCTGTCCTCAGTGCAGACAGACCTTCAGTCCAAGACCTGCTTTAGCTAAAAACACCATTCTGGCTGAAATGGTGGAGAAATTAAAGAAGATTAAACTTCCTGCTGACTGTTACCCTGGAGTTGTGCAGTGTGACGTCTGTACTGGAGAAAAAAACAAAGCCGTCAAGTCCTGTCTGGTGTGTCTGAACTCTTACTGTCAGAATCACCTTGAACAACATGAGAGTTTCTTTAAAGGAAAGAGACACAATCTGACTGAAGCCACTGGACGACTGCAGGAGATGATCTGCCAGAAACACGACAAGATCCTTGAGGTTTTCTGCCGCACTGATCAGAAGTGTATATGTGTGTTGTGTACGATGGATGAACATAAAAACCACGACACAGTATCAGCTGCAGCACAGAGGACAGAGAAACAGGTATGAACTTTAAGAGGTCCCATTATGATCATTTACAGTTCATCATTTTGTTTATGGAATCCACTGGAATACATTTACATCATTTAAAGTTCAAAAAACTTTTACTTATAATTTACATTATTGCAGTGCCTGATTTCAACCTCTGTCTGAATGCTGTTTTAATTTCTTTAAGGGGCACCAATTAAGCAAAATTCACTGCTATATGGTGTTTGAACATAAATGTGTGTTGGCAGTGTGTGAACATATCCACCCTATACTGATAAAAATCCTCCCACTCGTTTTATTTAATCCCTATAAAACATAACAGTGTCTCAGAACAAGCCGTTTGCAGATTCTGTACAAAGTTGCCCACCCTCAGCGAGTTGAAGAATGTCTGCCATTGTCTCGACGCCGGAGCAGCTGTAGTGACAAGAATGTCTTGTAAGTGATTGAGGTGTTTAGTTGTTGGATGTAAGAGTGCACATAACAGTCTTCATGAACTCCTGACATCAGAGCCACTGAAGACACAGTGAATTAGTTTTATTTTTGTTCAGCTTTATTCAGTTTTTTCCTTTTCCCTATGGACCTAGCTGGAATGCGTGCCTTGGACTGTTCGCTCTGTGTATTTTATCACACTGGCCTGAGCGAGCGGTCCAAGGCATGCAGTGGTTTTTTCCAGTGGGCGGTCCGATGGAGGAAAAAGTGGTTTTAATTCGGGGTGGTAAAAACAGAGTCTCTTGGACGGGGTTATTTTGCATATGCCTTGAGTGGGAATTATTTAAATGAGGGGTATTGTGACATGGTCATTCCTGGAAAAAAACTCAAGACTACAATGCCTGTGTTTCAGTGAGTTCAGAAACAGTGTGCACTGACATAGGGAATAACTCCCTCTGGAGGGAGCTTTGTGTTTTTCAGAGCTTTTTCATGCTCAAATAGCAACATTACACACTAAAGAAAAATGAACATGGACACAAGCATAACAGGACCCCTTTAAACCAGTGTACTGAAAACAAATGTACATTCATCATTTACTTATGATAATCAAAACTGGTGTGACTTTTTTTTCTGAGGAACACAAAATATATTTTAAGGAATGTTTTATCTGTCTTATCTAGAGTCCAAAAGTTTCAATCATCAAATTAACAAATTAAGGTATTTGTTCCACAAACATTTCTTGTTATGCTGGTTGAAAGTCTCTTCACATCCTGATAGCAACCACTAGAGCACCCTGCATCTCCGCCGCCTGAGCTAGAGCACTCTGCATCTCCGCCACCTGAGCTAGAGCACCCTGCATCTCCGCCGCCTGAGCTAGAGCGCCCTGCATCTCCACCGCCTGGGCTAGAGCGCCCTGCATCTCCGCCGCCTGAGCCAGAGCGCCCTGCATCTCCGCCGCCTGAGCTAGAGCGCCCTGGATTTCCGTTTGTGGAGTTCAGGCTCTGGAGATTCTGGCCTGAGTTCAGGCTCTGGAGGTTCTGGCCTGAGCTCAGGCTCTGGATTTCCGTTCTGGGAGCTCAGGCTCTGGAGGTTCTGGGAGCTCAGGCTCTGGAGGTTCTGGGAGCTCAGGCGCTGCGGATGGCTCGGGTGGACAGTGCACTGGAGAGGGATCTAGGACAGAGAGCACTAGAGAAGGCTCAGGGAAATCAGGCACAGTCCGAAACTACCAGCCATTCTCCTACAGCCGGCGTTACCATCCCAGCATACTGAGGGTGTGGCTTGGGTGCGGCGGCCACTTTTGGAGGCGGCTCACGCCGCAGCTCGTGAGAGGCGGGCCACTCGCACAGTGGATCGCGACAGAACTGGATGGACCAATTGGGACGGTATGTGGAGGATTCCAGTCTAATGTGAGCTGGTGATCCGACATGCTTCCGGTTAGGGACTGGCTGACAATTTAGATCATCCTCAGCAATATGAACAATGAAAACGAATCCAGAGTCCAGAACACAAACACATGTAACATTGTCCTTCACTGTTGTCGCTCCTCTTTTATGGTTCCAGAGCTCCTCCGTGAGAGATACGAGACCGGTGCAGCGTGCAGCTGATATTATCACTCACGCCACCGGCCTCGTGCCGTTCCCTCACGGCTCTCGCCCGCCCTGCTCGTCACACCATACAACTCCAAGGGGGATAATCTAAGTCTTCTTAAGTGAAAAGAAAAATCTAATATGGTGGCATGTTAAGTCATGTGACATGCATGAGCCAGAGGAATTAAAGCAGAAAAACAAGTTTCTAAAGATATGAGGATGACTAACAATGCAAGAATTTACATTTCTGGGAAAAGTATCCTTATGCAATTAGTCATTGATGAAATAATTCTGGCACTTATTAATGAACCTATAATCTTACCATTCAAGATCCTTAAACCCTCTAATCTTACCATTTCACTGATACTAGATTCATATCTGTTTACTCAATGATTTATGTGATGTTTCTCCTGTCATTGGTTTGTCCTTTAGCACCAGCTGAAGGAGACGCAGAGGTCGTTCCAGCAGAGGATCCAGCAGAGAGAGAAAGATCTTCAGCAGCTGAGAGAGGCTGTGGAGTCTCATAAGGTGAGTCTGGAGAAGAAGAGAAGTTTGACAAGTCTCAGTCAGGACTCACTGAAGCCACTGTGTGATTGTGATGTGTGTCCTAACAGCGCTCTGCACAGACAGCAGTGGAGGACAGTGAGAGGATCTTCACTGAGCTCATCCGCTCCATCCAGAGAAGCCGCTCTGAGGCCACACAGAAGATCAGAGATCAGGAAAAGACCGCAGTGAGTCGAGCTGAAGGACGACTGGAGCGACTGGAGCAGGAGATCAATGATCTGAGGAGGAGAGACGCTGAGCTGGAGCAGCTTTCACACACACAGGATCACATCCATTTCCTGCAGGTAACAGAGATCTAGAAGAACAGGATCATAGTGGACTTGAGCAAGAGACTCACAGAGAAACATTTCATGAGAGCAGAATGAGCCGTTGACTGAAGTGTTGATCTGTGTGTTCGGTTATTATATAATCATCAGTCAGACTCTCATCTGATCTTCTGCTGTTGAGAGAGACGCACTTACAAATGCAGTTCAGCTCTGGAAATCTCTTAGGAAACATTTTCCTGAAAGATATATTGAGCTTCCAGACAGCAACAACTCAAAACTTCACTAATATTTAAACTTTGTTTTACAACAATGTGAAATCAATTAACTTGATGGTACAAGTTTTACCCAGCTAGATGTTACAGCAACTACATTTACGTTTACATTTAGTCGCTTAATGACTAAGTGTAAATGTAAATGTGGGAAGAATAGATCTGATACTGTGAAAGTGCTGGATTGAGGAGAGTTACTAAAGATCAACTCAAATCTGACAGTAGAGCAGGTTATTGGCTGAAGTGTGGAGGTGATGAGCTTTGATTTCTGTTTTCTGTAGAGTTTCCAGTCTCTCTCAGCTCCTCCTGAATCTACAGACGTAAATGACGATCTCTTCAGTTCTCTCTCCTCTTTTGATGGCGTCAGAGAATCTGTCCGTCAGCTGAGAGACAAACTGGAGGATTTCTGCAAAGAGGAGCTGAAGAAGATCTCTGACAGAGGTAAAGACTTGGTGTATAATGTACAAAAAAGGCATTGAAATGTGGCTGGGGTGCATATGTGCGCACCATACAGACACTCTAGACCGTGCGTTCGCACTCTTTCACTGAAGTGAGCGAAGTATGTAGTAAACAGAATGATTGTAACCTTTTGTTTTCATTTTGATACATGCATTTAGATTAATTATTCCACTACATTAATGGAGTTAAACTCTTAAATTACATAAAGTCATTATACAGAAGTTAATCAATAATTATATAGATATTGCATTAGAGATATTGTGACTACGCTGCTTTTCAACACTTTTCTTGAAGCTTGCTGGGAAATTTTAATGTTTTAATGTCACTGAAGAGTGCTGTAAGCAATTTCTCTCAGTGATGTGCTGAAAAAAAAAACAAAAAAAAAGGCCTATGTGTTTCAATTACATTGAAATTACACCACAATTGTGGTGTTCTTTAATATTGAGAATGGTTTTTAGAACTGTATCTTTATCATTATCTTTGTAGTTCTCGTCCTTGGTGTGAACAAACCTTAAACTGCTCTAAAAACTTTCCCCGAGAAGTGTTTTATACAGGTTTGCTTTTATGGATATTTTGATGGCCTGTATTTATTCGAAAAGAAGACAGGAATACTGAACGATTTTTACCAATATAATGTCTTTTATAGTCCATGTCTTGTATTTTCCTGATGTCCTGTATGGTTAAACATGGAATCACATGATGGGATTATGATATGCAAATGAGAATGGGATATGGTGTGGAGATTCATCTGCTCTCAGAAATGATCCTCCATCATCTCATATCATGTAGAAGATCATGTTAGAAATGTCTGAGGATCATTTTCTCTTGACATGATAATCACACTCTTCATGTCTGTTGATTTCCACAGGCACTTTCACCAACATTGTTCCCAGAACCAGGAACGACTTCCTACAATGTAAGTCACTGAGAAAACAAGCAGAGAAACTCACTGAGTGTGTTCATGTTCTTCCTGTAGAAGGAGAAAGAAAACATGACAAGAGTTTATAGTTGATCATGATGATGATGATTTGCACAGGATATCTGGTAAACTGTACTGAGACACTGATGATATACTGAACATAAAGAGTTCAGAGACATTAAAAGATCAGATTCATAATTCCTGATTCTGATGTGTTTTATCTCCATCAGATTCCCATCAGTTCACTCTGGATCTGAACACAGTGAATAAACACCTCCGTCTGTCTGAGAAGAACAGAGTGATTACATACACTAAAGCAGTCCAGTGGTATCCTGATCATCCTGACAGATTTGATGTGTATCCTCAGGTGTTGTGTAGAGAGAGTGTGAGTGATCGACGCTGTTACTGGGAGATTGAGTGGAGTGGACCTGTGTTTATATCAGTGTCATATAAGAGAATCATCAGGAAGGGAGAGGGTAATGAGTGTGTGTTTGGATATAATGATCAGTCCTGGAGTTTGTTCTGCTCTTCCTTCAGATACTCATTCTATCACAATAACATAGAGACTGAACTCCCAGTAAAGTCCATCAGCAGTAGAATAGGAGTGTTTGTGGATCACAGTGCAGGAACTCTGTCCTTCTACAGCGTCTCTGAAACAATGAACCTCATCCACACAGTCCAGACCACATTCACTCAACCGCTCTATCCTGGGTTTAATGTTTATACTGGATCATTGAAACTGTGTTGATGAATCAGAAGAGACTGTAGAGATTCTACCCATAATGCTTTGAGCTCATGATAAATCAGTAACAGTGAGATGTTATAGAGTCTCTTATTTTCTCTTCATTACATTAATACTACAGCTGAACTTCTGTCAGTGAAATAAAATGTCAGAATAAATGTGTGTGTCATGAATCAGTGTGTGTTTGTGAGTCATGATGAGTGACGGTGTGTGTCTGTGCTTTTCTCTGTTTGTGTTGATGGAAATCACTCATTCACTTCTTATTGTAGTGTCACATAAATCATTTTCATTATTACTGTCAAAATTACCTTTCATTAAAATGAAATTTGCTGTAAAATTGGTAAATGTCACTTTATTAATAAATGTGAACTATATAGACCCAGATCATGTTGTAAACTCTTGATTATTTTTAAATTAAGTTTATTTTAAATTAACCTCCTCCTGAACTGAACTAAATTTACAGACCTGATGCTCTGACAACTCTGAGAGAAGATAAATCAACAAGTATTTAGTCAAATCATCATCGATTAAATCCAGATAACTCAGAAATAAATTTGGTATGAAAGAAGAAAAACTGTAAACTGAACTCTGAAATCAGTCCAATCTCTCTTAGAATGACACACCGTGAGCCTCAAACCACCGTTTCCTCCTTCATGTGTAAATCTTGTGTGCAAAACACCACTAAAAAAAGTCAAATCCCATCATAACACTGACTGTGACTCAACAGTCGCGATCATTAATATTCATGTCCCCAAAATTTGCATATACCAGCCCATATTCTTGGCCAGGCAGTATCAACATGGACCTGCACAGCCGAATCATCAGAAGTTCTGCAGGTGTCGTGAAGAAGCAAACAAGGACAATGGTGAAAATGGCAGACGGATTGATCCCAACTGTTCATGATCCATGATATATTTCTTAATGTTCGTAAATTGTCTTTCTGAATGTGTTTCATCATCATACTTTTAAATGTGGTTAAAGTGACCGTTGTTTCTAACTGAATTCACGGAGACCAGAGCCATGTCATTATTTTAACCCGACAACACTTGCAGTCTGTATAATTAAAAGAAATATTTAACGCTTAACCCACCATTGACTGGAATTTATACGATATGGAGAATCTCCTGATCGAAACAAAGTTAACGTTAGTGAATAAAATGTCGAGCCTAGAATTGGTATAAGACTTTGAAGGTTGATAAACCCGTGTTTTAAATCATCGTTCTGAACCTGATCCAGTGTTTGGCAGAAATGTTCAAAGTTGATCAAAATGTTTTTTTTTTTGTTTTTTTTAAATGAAACTTTTATAGGGTTAGTTCGCCCAAAAATGAAAATCCAGTCATTAATTCCTCTCCCTCATGTCGTTCCACACCCGTAAGACCTTCATTCATCTTCACAACACAAATGAAGATATTTTTGATGAAATCCAATGGTTCAGTGAGATCATTTACACTTTCAGATGCACAGAAAGATACTAAAACATTTTTAAACAGGTCATGTGACTATCAAAATGTTACAAAACGACGAGAATACTATTTGCTTGCCAAAAAAAAACAACTTTATTCTACAATATCTCATGATGGCCGATTTCGAAACGCTGCTTCACGAATCTTCACGAATTTGTAAAATTTCGACGTTCGCCACCTCTGGCCTTCACAAAGTGGCATCGTGAGTTATACAGTCATTTTCGCGAATCCGTGTGAACGTTGTCATCTGTATTAGGGCTGTGCAATTAATCGCAATCGCGATTTGAGCACATGCCATTTCTAAATCGCACAAGTCTGCAATTTTTATTTGATAATTTATTTATATTTTAATTGAGAATACTGCAACATTATTGTGCGCATGTTTAAGATGTGAACCAATCAGAGCTCAGCACCAATGAGAACAAAGCGAAGCGGGAGAACAGAATAGACAAACGGGAGGAAAGAGGAAAAAATATGGATGCGGTTCAGAATAAACATGATTTGGTACCAAAGAGAAATTCAACATCAGTCGTGTGAGAGAGTTTTGGATTCAAACACTGGACAAAAGATGCCAACTCACACTTATTTCACACAAGTTGCTGTATGAGAAATGTAAGGCGGCGTTGAATACGAGTTTAAGCAGGTGAAATAATCCTCATTTATTTGATGTTTCTGTTTTTAAGACACTGTTTTGTTCATCAAGCAGTTCATCTACTGTACAGTGTTTCTTCATTCACTGAAACACAGTTTTGAAGTTTACTTATTATGACTGGAATTTCAGGTTCGTTCACCTTCATTTATTTGATGTTGTCTGTTTTTAAGACACTATTTTTTTTAAAGTTTTGATTATCAAGCAGTTAATCTACTGTACAGTGTTTCTTCATTGTGAAATGTGTGCACTGAAATACAGTTTTGAAGTTGACTTATTATGACTGGAATTTCAGGTTAGTTAACCTTCATTTATTTGATGTTGTCTGTTTTAAAGACAGTTCATTACAGTTTTGTTCATGAAGCTGTAAATACAGTTCCTTCACTGTGAAACATTTTGTTCTGCACTTCTTGTGCACTGAATACATTCAGAATGAAGCGTGTTTGAAAAAGCAAAAACAATGACCAAAATTGCAAAATAAACCGCAAATGCAATATTCATTAAAAAAATCGCAATGTGATTATTTTGTCCATATTGCACAGCCCTAATCTGTACTATGAAAAAATGTGTCCGCTTTAGCACATCGCTGTGGTGTGATTGTACCCTAAGACGAGAGTTAAGTGAATCATGGTGTGTTAACATGTATAAATGATTGGATTGCTTCATATCATTGAATTGGTTTTTTTTTTGCCTTAGACCTGATGGTGCTGAACGAAGAGAGTGAAGCACTGAATGAAATGGAAGTGAAAGATCAACATAAGGACTTAATAACTGGGGAAAAAAGCTTCAACAGGCACATGAAACCTCACAATGGAGAGAAGCCTTACGCCGGCCAACAGTGTAGAGCAAGTTTCACTCTGAAAGGAAGCTTTTACAGGCTCATGGAAATCCCCACTGATAAGCCCTACACGTGTCCTCAGTGTGGGAAGAGCTTCAAACAGAAAGGACACTTTAAAGACCACATCAGAATCCACACCGGAGAGAAGCCGTTCACCTGCCAACAGTGCGGAAACGGTTTCGGACAAAAACGAATGCTGAACAGGCACATGAGAGTTCACAACACGCAGAAGCCTTTCACGTGTCAGCAGTGTGGAAAGAGCTTCGCCGAACACAGAAACTTTGAAGTCCACATGAGAATCCACACTGGAGAGAAGCCCTTCACCTGCCAACATTGCGGAAAACGTTTCAACCAGAAAGGAAGCCTTAACAGGCACATGAACATTCACGCTTGAGCGAAGCTGTTTATATGTGGAAAGAGTTTCAGATATAAAGAAAGTACCGCATGAGAACGGTCTTCTGTATAATAACCCACAGCAGAAAGACGCTATTCATCTGTCATCCCTGTGGTGCAGAAACAAAGGTTCACATAAACATCCTGATATACTCCGTTGGAGTTGTTTTGGGATCTTTGCTTGGGGGTTAAAAGAGGTTCAAAATTTGTGAGCAGGGACTTTTTTTTTTGTCCTGAAATGACAGTATATCAAAACCTTCAGTTTCAGCAGGACGTACAAACTTGCCTTAATACACCTGGCCTGGAAGTTTCTAGTACCGTATTTTCCGGGCTATAAGCCCACGCTTTGAACCTTAAATGACGACACGGCATTTTCCGCTTTCAATTTTTTTCCATTAAAAAAAAACATTGTGATGTGCTCAGTTTTTTTGGCGGCATGTTTACCGTTTAGATTAAATCGAGCGCGCTCAAACTTCCCGTCATTCCGATTTGGGTGGCAAAGACACGGAGAAATGCATATGATGCTGCTCTCGAGTTGATCTGGCTGTTGGAAAAGGAAATAGAGCTTAACGAGTCGATGATGAAACGTTGGAAACGTCAGCGTGAGGAATCCTCATTTCATGACTTACATTGTCATGTTTGTGACTTCCTCATCAGATGCAGTGAGTGTTTGTTGAATTAATTGGAGCATAAAAAGACACAGACCCACCAGGTCTAGTTTTATCGCGTTCAAAACAAAAGCCATAAATTCCCCCAAAGAGGAAGTTCCCGCTCAGAAATTCATTTTCCTCATTGGTGAGCGCACAGTCTCCTCCCTCTCTTTCTTATCGCGACTGTTCCAAAGACGGCTCCTGCCCGGCCATGTGCTCACATGAGAAAGAGAAGAACTCAACAATGCAAGCTTGTAAACGTTCCTTCATTCAACACAGAAGACATCGATTGCAACTCCAGCACCATCGGACCGAACTCAGGACTTTCTACTGCAACCGTACATTCAGACGGTCTTCCATCTCTGAGGCAAGTATGAATGCAAGTATCGTACGATATACTAAATTGCTGCTAGTTAGTTAAAGTTTGTCAACAGAGGAGCTTTGTATTGAATGCTAATGATTCCTTCCGGGTTGTTGACTTAACTCCATTTCCTATTCCCACTTTCGGTTTCACTCTCACTTCCCCTTTTACCCCTGTACGTGTGATTTGTGTGTATGTATGTGTTTGTTAGCAAGTTATGTATTCGTGATTTACTTAATAAAACTTGTGCACAATACATATTTGGTTCAGACTCTGTCTGCGTATTAATTGTCACTTAAATGAGTTCTGATTCTGTTCATGCTCTTAAAAGTACTTCACTCTCCCGCGCTGCCCGACCTCCTCCTCACCGCGATCCCCCTCAGCAGCGAGGGCTCTTCGACAGCATGTCCCTCCTTCCTCCCGGGTTTCGGCACCAATGTAACACAGTTCATAAGAACAGGAAGAAGGAGGCAGGATCCGGCGAACATTCAACAACTTTTAATTTCCAAATAAACAAACAATAAAACGAAAGTAAAAGGGCGGCAAGTTTTTTTAGGTACTTTTCACTCATAGCATTTAAGTGTTTTAGGTACTTTCCACTCATATAGCATTTAAGCATGTTTATGGATATATGGCATTATCTTAAAAGCAAGAAAATTAATATTTCTTTGAAACAGGTAAATATCAACATCATTTCTTGAAAAGAACCGTTATTACCATCACACTTTGCCACAGTAATTTACAGACACACATGGTTTGAACACGTTACCAGGAACCAGGAAACATAAAACTCTTCAGTTCAGAGAAAGAGAAACTGAAACTGTAGTGCAGAGTTGTTACGAGTTTGAGTCTCTGTATTTATAGAGTACAATGGCAGAAGCCAGATTTTCTGAGGATGAGTTTCTGTGTCCAGTGTGTCTGGATCTCCTGAAGGATCCAGTGGCCATTCCCTGTGGACACAGTTACTGTAAGAGCTGTATTACAGGATTCTGGGATCAGGAGGATCAGATGAGAGTCTACAGCTGTCCTCAGTGCAGACAGACCTTCAGTCCAAGACCTGCTTTAGCTAAAAACACCATGCTGGCTGAAGTGGTGGAAAAACTGGATAAGATTAAACTTCCTGCTGGAGCTGGAGCCGGAGATGTGCAGTGTGACGTCTGCACTGGAGTAAAACACAAAGCCGTCAAGTCCTGTCTGGAGTGTCTGGAGTCTTACTGTCAGAATCACCTTGAACAACATGAGAGTTTGTTAAAAAGAAAGAGACACAATCTGACTGAAGCCACTGGACGACTGCAGGAGATGATCTGCCAGACACACGATAAACTCCTTGAGGTTTTCTGCCACACTGATCAGAAGTGTATATGTGTGTTGTGTACGATGGATGAACATATAAACCACGACACTGTATCAACTGCAGCACAGAGGACAGAGAAACAGGTATGAGCTTAAAGAGGTCCCGTTATGATCATTTACAGAATGTTTATACTTTACCCCGGTTTCACAGGCAAGGCTTAAGCTAGTCCCAGACTAAAATGCATGCTTAAGCTGTTTTACCTGAAAGCACCTTGCATTGACATTTCTTAAAATATGTGAGTGCTACTTTTTGTCTCAAGATGCACACCAACAATGATTTTTTTCTAGGGTACATTTATAAAAGCTACTTAAATACACTAATTGATCTGACTTAGTCTAGGCCCGGTCTGTGAAAAAAAGGCTTTAATGTTCAAAAAACTCATTTGGTTTTATTTGTCTGAACACTGTTTTAGTTTCTTTAAAGGGCACCTATTGTGCAATATTCAATTTTACATGGTGTTTGAACATAAATGTGCATTGGTAGTGTGTAAACACATGCTCCTTATACTGATAAAAATCCACAAACACGTTTTTAAATTCCCAGAAATCATAAGCAGAGTTTTAGAACAAACCATTTGCAGATTCTGTACGAAGTAACATTGCACGGATTCGCCGTATTTGCATGGAACCGTCCTGAGCAGCTGTAGTGAGAAGAATCTCTCATAAGAGATTGAGGTGTTTCTTGTTTGATGTAAGATTAGATTTAGTTTTGAAGGGAACGTGCCAGAGATCTAATATGCACATGCGATTTCTGTCCCTGCTGTTTATGTTCACAGACATAACTGACTGTTTATGTCAACATTTTTGTGAGTTTTTGACATCCTTGTGTATATTTGACAGTAAAATTATGTTTTATTGACAAAGTTTGGGAGGAGCGCATTCAAATAATCTATCCAATAATCACAATCATCTAAACCAGCTGTCGGCAATCAGCAATCAACACATCACCCTAATCAGCATGCAGAACTATGTATATAAAGTCAACTCACCCATGATTCCTTGACAGATCTCAGCATTGTATCGGCCCAATAGCCGCTAAGTCAGAAATTAAACTCTTCCTGTCCAATGACAAGTCCCTCTACTCCCAGAATCCTTTGCTGAAGTCCGCCATTCCAAGGAGAACCTACACTCTGCCACGTGCTGTCGTCGAGCCTCCGGCTCCATTGCGCAGTCACCAGCCCATCTGTTCCGCTCTCCACACTCCACAAGATGTCTAGACTAGCCCTCACCTCCACCGGCGAGACACCCACCATCTTCGAACAGCAGGCTGGGGCAATGGACCTTCAGAGAGCCTGGGCCCCAGATTCTGCTCCTGCTAGGCCCAAACCTCCTCCTCCCTCTACTCCGTGGCTTTTTCGACATTGCACCCAGTACAGAATTAACTGCTCCTACCAATGAATTTCTTCTCCCTAGTGTGAGGCTGCCTAGCATAGCAGGCTCAGCCGCTCCAGCCTTTCCTTTCCACTGTCTCAAACCCCTCCCCATTGTCCATGGCCTGTGGCTCCTGACCTGAGGCTGTCTCCGCTATAGTTGCAGGCCCAGACTGTAATGAAGGGCAAGTCAGCGGATGAGATCCAATTGCAAGCTTTATTTACAAACGTGGTCAAACAGGCGATGGTCAGATAACAGAAAACAGGAATGTCAGGGAGAAGACAGAGTCGTAATAATGTCCAGGCAAACAAGATCGAGGCAGGTGGCAAGAGAGCTATAGTCCGATAATCCAAAGCAGGGGGTCAAACGGGGTAGGCAGCAAACAATCGAAAACCAGGACAGACAGGCAGGAAACAGGACCAGGAAAATAAGACACGGGAATAACGCCCGGAAATGATAGGGGTTAGCTGATCAAGACTTTGCAGTTGGTGTGGTGTGAAAACGGTGCTTATAAGGGGTAGGTGATGTGTTTCAGGTGTGTCTGTAATCAATGATTGGTGAATGAGGTGCAGCTGATGCGGTGATCAGTGAATGGGTGCGGGGCATCTAGGAAATGTAGTCCTTTATGAATGAATGAGCATGAGAGTGTGCGAGTGAGTGAGAGAGTGAGTCCATGGTGAAGTGCCCTCTAGTGTTTCTCACAGGCACTTCAGCTGACAATCATAAAACAGAAAACTTTTCTTCTTCTTTTCCTCCTGCTCCCACCAACCTTTTTCCTCATCAGTGGCCTACAGAAGACCCGAGCGTGAGGTTTCCTCCACTAGCGGTGCAGGCCTACTCAGAATATTTGCCACCCCAGCCTTCCCTTTCCTTCCCTGTCGCTTCCCAAGCCCCAAGCATGAGACTGCCTCCGCTTTCAACATCACCCCTGGAGTTTCTCACTCACAACACTCTTCCTCAGGCAAAATCACCATTTTCTGTACCTGTATTCTTATCTGTTTACTTGATGATTTATTTCTCCTGTCATTGGTTTGTCCTTCAGCATCAGCTGAAGAAGAAGCAGAAATCGTTCCAGCACAGGATCCAGCAGAGAGAGAAAGATCTTCAGCAGCTGAGAGAGGCTGTGGAGTCTCATAAGGTGAGTCTGGAGAAGAAGAGAAGTTTGACAAGTCTCAGTCAGGACTCACTGAAGCCACTGTGTGATTGTGATGTGTGTCCTAACAGCGCTCCGCACAGACAGCAATGGAGGACACTGAGAGGATCTTCACCGAGCTCATCCGTTCCATTAAGAGAAGACGCCCTGAGGCCACACAGGGCGTGACCCAAGATCAGCAAAAAATTGCAGTGAGTCGAGCTGAAGGACGACTGGAGCAGGAGATCAATGATCTGATGAGGAGAGATGCTGAGCTGGAGCAGCTTTCACACACACAGGATCACATCCATTTCCTGCAGGTAACAGAGATCTAGAAGAACAGGATCATAGTGGACTTGAGCAAGAGACTCACAGAGAAACATTTCATGAGAGGAGAATGAGCCGTTGACTGAAGTGTTGATCTGTGTGTTCCTGGGGTAGAACAGGCTGTGCAGGTGGCCAGGGCGGATTTTTAGGTCCCCAGGGCTGCTCAGGAAAAACTGTAACACAAGGTACAAGATGGTTAGTGGAGAGCGCTAGGGCCATAGCAGGGCAGACAGGGAACTGCGGGATGACCACCATGGTCGTTTCAGGGTAAACTATGCAATCAGACAGTTCTGGGCTGACTGACAGTGCGGGGCTGACACACAGTGCGACTGCGGGGCTGACAGACAGTTCAAGGTTGACAGACATTGCGGGGCTGACAGACAGTTCAAGGTTGACAGACAGTTCGGGGCTGACAGACAGTTCGGAACTGACAGACGGTTCGGAGCTGACAGACGGTTCGGAGCTGACAGACGGTTCAGGGCTGACAGACAGTTCGGAGCTAACAGATGGTTCGGAGCTGACAGACGGTTCAGGGGATACAACTGACACCTCTGGAGGTTCTACAGTTGTACACACAGGATAGACAGGAGAATGAGGGACCAACTTAGTAGCGCCCTCTTGAGGCAGGTCCGGAGCTGTCTCCGCTATAGTTGCAGGCCCAGACTGTAATGAAGGGCGAGTCAGCGAATAAGATCCAAGTGCAGCTTTATTTACAGACGTGGTCAGACAGGCAATGGTCAACTCAACAGCAAACAGACTGGCAAAGAACAGGCAGTCTCGTTGTGATAATCCAGGCAAATGGTCAACAGGCAGGCAGATAAACAACAAAACGGTGAACGGCCAGGTCAGGAAACGGGCAGACAAAACAAGGAATAAACGCTCAGAATTGCAATAAAGGTATCGACAATACTTTGCAGTGAGTGTGTGTGTGTGTAGTGCTCTTATAGGAGTGAGATGGTAATGCGTTACAGCTGGCAGGGTGATCAGTGATTGGGTGAGAGGCTTGTGGGAGATGTAGTTTGTGTCTCCATGGAGTGAGAGGGCGACATCTGGTGGTAAGTGGATGCAAGGTGACAGACCGGATTCATAACAATTAGCTTCGGAGTATTTAAACCACAAAACCTGACCTTGGGATGGTGTCCTAAGAGTCCTTGTGAATTTCAGAGATACTAACTGCTCAAAAGTGTGGAGGTGATGAGCTTTGATTTCTGTTTTCTGTAGAGTTTCCAGTCTCTCTCAGCTCCTCCTGAATCTACAGACGTAAATGACGATCTCTTCAGTTCTCTCTCCTCTTTTGATGTCGTGAAAGAATTTGTCCGTCAGCTGAGAGATAAATTGAAGGATTTCTGCAAAGAGGAGCTGAAGAAGATCTCTGACAGAGGTAAAGTCCCGTGACCTGATGTATAAACTACTTGACTTGAGACCGACTGAACGCAATTGGCTCTGACTCAGCAGTCAGCCGTAAGTATCAAATTACATTCATAATCGGCTTTACAATGGTTAAGTGTGTCTCCGGCTTTAGTCGTGATTATCTAGACAAGATTCACCGACATGTCTTCACGTTAACCTTTTGTGGTTGGTTACAAACAGTTCATGAACAACAACTTTCACAATATCCTGCACATCTCATCTTGTTACAATTACAATCACATATGTTATTAATTCAAAAGCAAGTAAAACACCCTTCTTTGAACTGGTAAAAAGTACTATCAAAATTCAAAACAAGATGTACGTATGCACAATCTTCCTCTGACTGGGTCTTATAAAGAATTTTATTTGTACGCACACTTTTATGAAACACTTTTATTTTACTTTTATGGAGATTCATCTGCTCTCAGAAATGATCCTCCATCATCTCATATCATGTAGAAGATCATATTAGAAATGTCTGAGGATCATTTTCTCTTGACATGATAATCACACTCTTCATGTCTGTTGATTTCCACAGGCACTTTCACCAACATTGTTCCCAGAACCAGGAACGACTTCCTACAATGTAAGTCACTGAGAAAACAAGCAGAGAAACTCACTGAGTGTGTTCATGTTCTTCCTGTAGAAGGAGAAAGAAAACATGACAAGAGTTTATAGTTGATCATGTAGATGATGATTTGCACAGGATATCTGGTAAACTTTACTGAGACACTGATGATATATTGAACATGAAGAGTTCAGAGACATTAAAAGATCAGATTCTGATGTGTTTTTTCTCCTTCAGATTCCCATCAGTTCACTCTGGATCTGAACACAGTGAATAAAAGCCTCCATCTGTCTGAGAATAACAGAGTGATTACTTACACTAACACAGATCAGTCGTATCCTGATCATCCTGACAGATTTGATGTGCCTCAGGTGTTGTGTAGAGAGAGTGTGAGTGATCGACGCTGTTACTGGGAGATTGAGTGGAGTGGTGTTATGTTTGGTGTGTTTATATCAGTGTCATATAAGAGAATCGGAAGGAAGGGACAGGGTAATGAGTGTTGGTTTGGGTATAATGATCAGTCCTGGAGTTTAAGGTGCTTTCCCTCTAGTTACTCATTCATACACAATAAGATAGAGACTGAACTCCCAGTAAAGTCCATCAGCAGTAGAATAGGAGTGTATGTGGATCACACAGTGCAGGAACTCTGTCCTTCTACAGCGTCTCTGAAACAATGAACCTCATCCACACAGTCCAGACCACATTCACTCAACCGCTCTATCCTGGGTTTTATGTTGCTTTTACTGGATCATCAGTGAGACTGTGTTGATGAATCAGAGATTCTACCCATAATGCTTTGAGCTCATGATGAATTCAATTCAATTCAATTCAATTCAAATTTATTTGTATAGCGCTTTTCACAATACACATCGTTTCAAAGCAGCTTTACAGAGAATGGATGTCAACATTACAATTTAAAGAAAGCAGTTAGCAAATAAAATAATTTAGTTGATTAATTTACAATCAGAGTTAGCAGTTTAACCGAAGTTAGAAGCAATGAGCTCCCGGAAAATAAATTAACAATAAGGATAAAGAATTAGGTAATGAGCATGTTGATCCAGATGATTGCGTCTTCTGAAGTCCTCGCAGGAACTGGCGCCGTCTCTTCACAGGTGATGGTCATCTGAGGTCTTCTGAAGAGGCTGGATTCGGACTGAAGCTGATGTGGTCTCTAGTCACCTCGGGGCAGATGTCCCGCGGTAGAACAGAAAGCAAAAGGAGAATAATTAGCGTAGCTGCTGTTCATAACTTTAAGCAAAGATAGTCATAATGAGCGATTGATCTGATATGAGATGCATTATGTGAATGCTTGGCTAAAGAGATGTGTCTTTAATCTAGATTTAAATCAGTAACAGTGAGATGTTGTAGAGTCTCTTACTTTAGTCTCTTCATTACATTAGTCTTTATGTCATTGTATGTTATTACCTTGTCAATTTATATAATACAGCCATATTTGCGGCTGAATTCAAAATACCCTGCTCTTTCCACTACTCCAATTGCCTTCTCATTCTTCTCTTGCTCTATGTATAATTTCCCTTTCATACTTTCACTGTTACGGTGTATTATGCCATTGTGATAAATGTGTAAACAGATAGGAAAACTGAATTTCCTGTGTTGTGTGCATGGATGTAATAACTATTATGAAAAACAAATGTTACAATTACAAAGTGTTCAGATGACTGTGTTCTAAGTTTGGAGAAATGTGTCAAATCGATTGGGGAAAAACTGTAATACTACAGCTGAACTTCTGTCAGTGAAATAACATGTCAGAATAAATGTGTGTCGTGAATCTTCATATAGACGGTAAGATCAGTGTATGTTTGTCATGATGAGTGACGGTGTGTGTCTGTGCTGTTCTCAAACTCTATTTGTGTTGATTGAAATGAGTCATTCAGTTCCTATTGTAGCGTCACAAATCATTTTTATTATTACTATCAGAAATTACCTTCTGAATTGAACTGATCACACACAGGATTCTTTCAAATGTACGATTAAATAAAAAGTCATTTAATTCAGAATTGTTCATTACACACTGAATGAGGAGAATTCGAGGCTGACTGAACAGGTGGTTCTCCCACGGTGAACGGTGACCCAGACAAGAGCAGCGCATAGTCTATAAAGTCCCTTAGACTACAATTAAATTCCGCATCGGGGAGGCAGGTCTTCAGTGGTCCATTTAAACCCCGATGAAACAAATGTTGAAACAATGATTCATCATACGGGACATGATCAGATAACTCACAGACGTCCTGCAATGGTTAGATTCCCTTGCCGAAATTGCAGGAGTTGATCAAAGTAATCCATGGTGACTGGAACGTTGATAAAGCTGCTGGATCTTTGTTTGGCGAAGTCTTCTGTAACACTTCAGCAAAAAGTGGATGTTTCAAGCCAGAAGTTTGTCAACACTGCGAAACTTATGGATAAGTAGCTACGCTTTGTACCATTTGGATATTCAGAGAGGAGCTCAGCTCAGCTATTTATTGTTATCAAAGATGGAATTTATATGTAGAACATGTTTTTTCCTTTATCTCAAGAATCAGTGATGTACATGTTTAACCCTCATGTGCTGTTGGATTTCTGCATACTTTCGTTATGGAGCGGGTCAAATTGACCCTAATTGGATTCAATACAATTCCTCAAAAATCACACTATGAAAAACAACAAAGATTCAGGTACAAACTGTAATTAATCATATCTTCAGATATTTTTTTTTTTTTTTTGAATATTTGACAAATGTTGATATTAAAAGTGAAAATGTTGTTTAACCCTTTTTTAAAATCGTTTTTTTTTTTTTTTTTTACAAAATTTTAAAATAAACAGTACATTTTTAAATACAATAAATACTTTTTTTTTTTCTTAGAACATCATAACTGAACAATTAAATGCAGCTGTATAATGAAAATATGTACTTTTCCTAAGTTGGCTGTTTTGTAAACTCATTTCATAAAGTCAAGTTTCTTCTGACATGATGAGCAAGTGTGTGATTTCTGCATATGAACTTCACACACATGGTTCTGGTTAAATTATTTTTCTGTATTGAAATAAATGTGGAAAACCTCATTTCTAAGCTTCATAAGGTAGTAAGAAAATAAAATAACAAAATATAACCAAGACAGTCGCCTTAGAGCATTAAAATATGCGGGTCAAATTGACCCGGCGAACGTCACGAACGTAACAGTGATTTTGTTTGTATATGTCAAAAAACACCAGCATGTTGAAACTTTGCATGATGATAAATGAGAAAAAGACACAAAATATCAAGAAAAAAAACAGTATTTCCAACAACTAGAATATCTAAACGGGTCAAATTGACCCGCAACATAACACAAGGGTTAAGTTGTGTCTCTGAGTTTCATAAAGTTGATAAACTGAATTCGTGTTTATGATGCATTCTGCGTCGCTTGTAAATCTTTGAAAGCAATTGAACGGTTTCTATAGGTTGAAACACCTCAAACGCTTGAAACACAAAACTTTCTTCAGCCGAATCACAACACATGGGCGCAGCCTCATGATGTCATGCCAGCAAAACAGAATAAAAGTCCTGTTCGCGATCATAAAAGTGCACAGAAAATTCTAAATACATGTCAGATGAATTCAGAGTTGATTTATTGGTGAAAGACATATTTAACTACATGTTATCTCCGTCAATGTTTAGAAGACACCACACATATTTTAGCATGTTATAAAGAAATATTCATGCCTATTCTAAATTAAGTGTAATTCTAGATGGCACGCTCTCACCATTGTTTTTGTATGTATGGTCACTTTACAGTAGTGAATAATGCACTTCTAACTTCATGTGTGAGTCTGAAACTCATTCCACACTAATGACACAAAACAGTTCTCCGACTTCATACAGGAAACTCATTTCACGCTGATCATACGCAAACGGCTTCTCTCTAGTGTGACTGTTCATGTGGGATTTAAGGGTCACTTTATGTTTGAAGCTCTTTCCACACTGATCACACGCGAACGGCTTCTCTCCGGTGTGGATGTTCATGTGGGAATCACGGGTGGATTTAACTCTGAAAGTCATTCCACATTGTTGACATGGAGAAGGGTTTCTCTCCGGTGTGAATTTTCACGTGTTGTCTAAGGTTTCCTTTTTTAGTGAAACTCTTTCCACACTGCGGACACGTGAACGGCTTCTCTCCAGTGTGGACGTTCACGTGTGAATCGCGGGTCGATTTGAGTCTGAAGCTCTTCCCGCACTGATCGCATGCGAACGGCTTCTCTCCGGTGTGAATTTTCATGTGGGAATTAAGGTTTGCTTTCTGATTGAAACTCATTCCACACTGTTGGCATTGATACGGCTTCTCTTTCGTGTGAATTCTCATGTGGATTTTAAGGTTGTGTTTTTGTGTGAAACTCTTTCCGCAGTGAGAGCAGGTTAAGACGCTTTGAGATTTGATTTTCTTATTCTTTTTCCGCGATGAAGTCGTTTTGGTCAGTGTGGATTTTTCTCGATCCGTGACATCTCGTCTCTTATCTCGATCTTTCAGTTCTTCATTCTCTTCTTTCAGTGCCATCAGGTCTAAAGCAAAAAAAAAGGACAAATACATGTTAATGGCAGTTTAAAGCTTTAAACGCTTTCGAAACCTCGCTAAATATTGGCTTACAACATTTATTTCAAATGTCCGATTAATCTTTAACTTTTGGCCATGACAGAAATGCTACAACCACTGTAATTTCTTCAACAAGAACATTTGGACGTAAACGTAGGCTTACACGTTTCATGGATTCTTGTCTGTGAAAAGTGCCACTTGCGCTATTTTAGCAGTCACATGACACGGGCAAATTGAAATCGAGCATTTGAATTTAGTCGAGGAATCATTACATCCCTGTAACATACACAATTAAAACATAACGCATTTAAATTATGTGTCATTACAAACGCCAGCAGAGAGCGAAGAGTTTAAACGTTTATTTTGAACAATTAGCACCGTGTCCGGCATTGTAAAGAGCGACACCATTGTGCAGTAACGTTAACTGAGTGGATCAGGTATTCGCAGGGTCTTCTTTCTTTTGATATGCTGCATGTTCAGATATTCACACAAGGGGCCATTAAAGTTATTATTCTAAAATTGCTTGTTATATTGAGAGGATCTTTGAACGTGCAGAATTGAGTATTTTCAGTGTGTATGACATTCTTCAAAAATGTCATTCACTTCTGTAGAGCTGGACATTTTAACAAGGATCAGCTTCGAGAAGGAAACCAACCTGTTTGTTCCTCAGTTTCTTCTTGTTTCACTCTGAATGTTTCTTCAATCTTCACGTCTTCACTCTCCTCTTTAATAAAAGCCATCTTTGTTTGTTCCTCAGTTTCTTCTCGTTCCACGCTGGATGTTTCTTCAACCTTCACAAATCCAAACTCCTCTTTAATAAACAACATGTTTGTTTGTTCCTCAGTTTCTTCATGTTTCGCGCTGAATGTTTCTTCAATCTTCACGTCTTCACTCTCCTCTTTAATAAAAGCCATCGTTGTTTGTTTCTCAGTTTCTTCTCGTTTTACACTTGATGTTTCTTCAATCTTCATGTCTTCACTCTCCTCTTTAATAAAAGCCATCTTTGTTTGTTCCTCAGTTTCTTCTCGTTCCACGCTGGATGTTTCTTCAACCTTCACAAATCCAAACTCCTCTTTAATAAACACCATCTTCATAATAGTGTCGCTTCACCAGGAGTTTTTCTGTTTTTGGACACTGTCCTGAATAAAATGAGAATAATTAAAGAAAAACACTCAAAACTAAATCTCTGAGAGTCTCAGTCAGATCTAGTTCAGTGGTAAAAGAGTCAGAGTTAATGGACTTTAATGATCTGATGAGATAAAAACACTCTAAACTGATAAAAGAACACAAACTATAAAGACTGGCCCTGATTCTTGAGATAAGGGACAAAACTTATTTTAGAAGTTAGTATAAATTATTTATTAATTCATTATTTTTTTACCCGATATATAAGGTCACAGAAAAAGAACAGTTTTTTTTTTTTTATGTAGATTTATTCACTTCATAACTTAATTTGTGTCAACTCCGTCAGACGCTTTGAAAAACATTTTAATTGGAGACATCCAGCAACAATAAATTGTGTAGAATTGGGGTTCAGTAAAGGAGTTCGACGAAATTGTGTTCTTGAGTTGGGGTTATTATAAACAACCCAATTCCTGAATTATTTAACCTCCTTTTTAATATTAAACATATGTAAATCAATGTTCTTGGGTAAATCAGACATGATATATATCATGATTATATGATATAATCGGTTCAGTCGATCTTTTAATAATTTAAAGACGTTTCTTTAAAAATGAACACATTTGTTCTTCGCATGCTATCGGAAATGGGATAATTTCCACTCCTGAAGTTGTGATCACGAGCTCATTGCATTCAAGTTTTGAAATGGGCAATAATTACCCCTGAAACTCATAATTACCGTCATTATTGTACGTGAATGCAGCATCACTGATGGTCCCCATATGTTAAAAAACCCATTCAATCACATTATATAGAGTTTTTATGAGCACTTGCCAACCATCAGACAAAAAACATGACGGAGTTGACAAAACTGAGGGTGGAGCACTTTAGTTTTCTTTCTCAGTTGGAGCTTCCTTAATAAACATATCAAAAATGCCCCACAACTATTTACAGAAACTATTACACCGGATGATGGAGTTGACAAGCTGTGAACGCACTTCAACACTATATAAAATATCCTAACAGAGTTGAAGCGTGGACACAACTTTGATACGCATTTTTTATGGAAAATAAATAGGCTTAATTTGTGTATTGTTTGATATATCACAGTCTCTGACTCTCACGTTAAACGTATATTTTTGAATTTGTTGCATCTTATTTTTGGCCACTTTTTATATTATTTGACAATTTTAAAACTAAAATACTAAAATACATGTATAGATTACGTATTTAAATAGTACTAACACATTATTTAAAAATAAAAATAGCAATGAATGTCCAGATTTCCTTCAGATTAGCTTCTGTTACTCGAGAGTTTTCATTCTGTTACTTTTTTTTATGTTAGATTACACCTCAAAAGCTTAAAACACAAACCTTTCTTCACCCGAACCGCAACACATGCAGGATTACGGTGCAGCCTTATGATGTCATGCCAGCAAAGCAGAATAAAAGTCCTGTTCGCACGCGGCTGCTGTTTACAACCACAATAAAATAGATGTCAGATGAATTCAGAGTTGATTTATTGGTGAAAAACATATTTAAATGCACATTATCCAATGATGTACTGAAAATGTTGAGAACTAATATTGAAAGAGGGTGAGATTCTGTCTAAAAGGCAAAACTTGTCTGGGTGTTGAAATCTTTTATACCAGAATAAAGTAAAATGTATAATCACAATATGATTAAAAGTGTGTATGTGAGCATATATATATATATATTCTATGATTGATTTTATGTAATATAGTTGTGTTGATAGCATGATATTTTCAGTGGCTCAGATACAGCACAGTAAATATGTTGTGTTATTTATAAATAATAATGTTGTTTATGATTACCAATATAAAAAAGGCATTTTGCAACAAATTTAGCACGTAAATAATTTATTTGGCAACTTTTTAAAAGTGGGAATCTGTAGAAAACAAATGCAAAACACCTGTGAAAAATCAATATGGATTACATAACATAATAATGGTGTTTTTTCCATTGAAAATCATTATAAATTTAAAACATAAATAAATAAATGAAATCGTGTGTTCATATTCTGGTCTCATCTCAACTGTATATAGTATTCATCATCAATAAGGTGTGTACTGAATCCGATCTTTTAATATCACAGTTCTAGTGCATTACTATGGAGGTCCACAAGTGCCACATAAAAATAAAACGAAGAATCAATTCATTCATTTAATAATTCACACATAAAAATGTATATAAAAAAATCACTTTTATATAGGCAAATAAATATTTAAAGTTGTTTATTTAATTCCTGTTTTTAAACGTAGATTATTCATTCATTCATTCATTTTCTTCCGCTTATCCGGGGCCGGGTCATGGGGGCAACAGTCTGAGCAGAGATTCCCAGACTTCCCTCTCCCCAGACACTTCCTCCAGCTCTTCCGGAGGGACACCGAGGCGTTCCCAGGCCAGCCGAGAGACATAGTCTCTCCAGCGTGTCCTAGGTCTTCCCCGGGGCCTTCTCCCGGTGGGACATGCCCGGAACACCTCCCTAGGGAGGTGTCCGGGAGGCATCCGAAACAGATGCCCGAGCCACCTCAGCTGACTCCTCTCGATGGGAAGGAGCAACGGATCCACTTTGAGCTCCTCCCGAATGACCGAGCTCCTCACCCTATTAAACGTAGATTAATAGAACAATAAAAAAATACATTTGTAAATCATCCGACGGTCACCAAAAAACCAAGCCCAAATCAGAGGCGTCTCTTAAACGAGAGCAGAGGATGAAGCTCAAGGAAGACCAACAAAGGCGGTCGGAATGAGGCGATGTTGGATCTTCGACAGACAGATGAGAGCCCGGATCTGACGCAGACAGCCGAAAGCTCCAACAACAACCCACGATCAGAGGGGATCAGTGGGAACACGGGTCACGTCCAACACCTCTTCTTTGTATTTATTTCTTGAAACTGGTTCTAAATTCGTACAATACGGACTCTCCACAACGGTTTCCTCCATAGACGTATTCCCGCCCTCCATCTGAAATCGCCCATCATAATCACGTGACCGAAACCCAGCTATTGCCCGAATGTAAAACTAGTTGTGTTATCTTGTCTAGGAAAAGAGAGACATAAACAGCAGTTGTGAGCACTTCCGCTCCTGTCTGTAACTTATTCCACAAAGTTGGCAGGTAAAACGGCTCTCTTAACTGTGAACTCTCATGTGGTAATTAAGGATTCCTTTTCGGCTGAAACTCTTTCCACACTGTTGGCAGGTGAACGGCTTCTCTCCAGTGTGAATCCTCATGTGCCTGTTAAGGCTTCCTTTCTGTTTGAAGCTTATTCCACACTGTTGGCAGGTGTAAGGACTCTCTCCGGTGTGGATTCGCATGTGGACTTTAAGGTTTCCTTGAAGATCGAAACTCTTTCCACATTGTTGGCAACTGTAAGGCTTTTCCCCAGAGTGAACTCTCATGTGACTGTTCAGGTGTCCTTTTTGAGTGAAACTTACTCCACACTGTTGGCAGGTGTAGGGGCTTTCTCCAGTGTGAATTCGCATGTGGACTTTAAGGTTTCCATGTAGATCAAAACTCTTTCCACACTGAGAGCAAATGTAAGGCTTTTCTCCGGTGTGAATTCTCATGTGGACTTTAAGGTTTCCATCTTGACTGAAGCTCTTTCCACACTGTTGGCATGTGAAAGGCTTCTCTCCAGTGTGAATTCTCATGTGGTTGTTAAGGTTTCCTTTTTGTCTGAAGCTTATCCCACACTGTTGGCAGGTGTAAGGACTCTCCCCGGTGTGAATCCTCATGTGGACTTTAAGGTTTCCTTGTAGATCGAAACTTTTTCCACACTGTTGACACGTGAAAGGCTTCTCTCCAGTGTGAATTCTCATGTGGACTTCAAGCTTTGCCTGCTGATGGAAACTTATTCCACACATTTGGCAGGTGAAATGCATCCGGATTCCTCTCTTTTGAGCTCTTTTTCGTGGGAAAGTTTTTTCGGTCTGTGAGCAACTGAAAGATTTTTCTTCAGTTCTGACATCACAATGTGTTTCGCACTGATCTTTCTCTTTTGTTTCAGTCAGATCTGGACTCTCTCCTTTCAATGGTATTAAATCTAAGGTAAAAATAAAAAAAGCAAAAGGTTAATCTCAGTATAATCCCACAAAACAACAGACAGACATTGAAGATGATAACATAATGAACAACATGTATGCTGGATCCTAATATACACCTGGGGTGCCAAACTCAGATCTTGCAGGGCCAAAGTCCTGCAGAGTTCAGCTTCAAGTTTAATTAAAGCCACCTGACCCAGCTAAAAAATATTTCAGTCTAAACATAAGTTTTATGTAATTTAATTACATAGCAATTTTCCATCCATTTGGATTACATAGTTTTAACATAAACTAATAAACTTAATGTGATTCATATTTGTCGACATAGGTAAGATTTATGTAATAGTTCACAGTAAAGTGCCCAGGTTAAAGTAGCATTGAAGCAGCGTCAGAGTTAATGAGATCATTAAGTGATGATTGAGCATTAATGATGAACGCCTGCTGTTAACAAGCAGAATCACTGAAGGACAGAGAAACACAAGAACTACAACTGATGAAATCAACTGAAGATAAAAGACATTTAATATCTCACTATTCATTACATAAATCTTACCTATTTCATTTACATTTGACTGACAAATATGAATCACATTAAGTTTATTAGTTTGTTTATGTTAAAACTATGTCATCCAAATGGATGGAAAATTGCTTTGTAATTAAATGACATAAAACTTGTGTTTAGACTGAAATATTTTTTTGAGTGTAGTTCAGGGATGGCCAACTTCAAAACGCCATATAATAACAGATTAGTCCCCACCTCAACTCAATCACACACGGCCGTCCGTCATTAGGACAGATTACACTCAGACTAATGTCACTTGTGATGAAGTACTTCATCTATCCTAAAGAAAACGATTGTAGAATTAGTTTGCCTACTATAAAAGCCAGAAGTGTTTTGAGGCCTCATGGCCTACTGTGATTACAAGGGTCAGAGGTGTCTGAGATGTTCGCTTGGCCACTAAGCATATTTTGCTGGTAGTTTTCCACCAGACAACAGGTGGCTGAATAATGAATAATGGCCTAGTGGTGAGGGAGTCGGGCTTGTAATCTGAAGGTTGCTGGTTCGATTCCCACACCGGCAGGAATTGAAGGTGGGGATTGTGAATGAACAGCACTCTCTCCACCTTCAATACCACGACTTGAGCAAGACACTGAACCCCTAATTGCTCCCCTTGTAAGTCACTTTGGATAAAAGCATCTGCTAAATGATGAAAAATATAATAAGATTATGATTAAGGGTGTCACATGAAGGCTTCTTGTCTCCAGGGAGTGATGATTGTTTTTGACATGTTTCAGTCCGTCTACGAGAGAGGACTGACCATCAATTGGCAGAATTCTAGAAGAAGTTAGAAGTCTAGAGAAGTTAAGATGTAGAGTAGCTGTCTGTCAGCCAACCTTACAAAGAGAAACATCTCTGGCATGAGCAACACCTGCAGATTAACAGGGATGTTGGGGAGTACTTGGGAAACTCCAAGAAGAGAAAGGGAAGCGAACACCATGTAAAAGAAGTGGAGATTGTCAACATTAAATTTCACACACTAAATCTTTCTGCTGTTCTGTCTCGTCCAAGTCAAATAAAACCCCTTTAATTAGAACATCCTTCAAAATATATCATTCATTTCTGTAGAGCTGGACATTTTGGTGAGGATCAAATGAGCTGTGAGAATGAAACCAACCAGTTTCTTCATGTTTCACTCTGAATGTTTCTTCAATCTTCATGTCTTCGCTCTCCTCTTTAATAAACGCCATTTTTGAGATGAGAATAATTAAGAGACAGAAAAACACATCCAGGTTTTAACGCCTTAAACGCTTAAAACCTTTCTTCAGCAGAATCACAACAGAGTGTGGCGCAGCCTCATGACGTCAGACCGGAAAACCAAAATAAAAGTCCTGATCACATACTCCTGCGTCTAAAATCATATCATAGAAAAAATATATACAAGAAAGTAAAGAGATGACAGAAATTCGGAATTGTATGTTTTGGTTTCGCCAGACATGTCCGGCCAGTATTTCTAAAATCGCCCAAAATGTCAGGATTCGGCTTTTGCTTTCTACAGTTGCTATTCCTTCTCATTTGGAATATTGCATGACACATTTACGAATAAAGCAACGTTTTGTTATGCAGTGAGCCGAAGAGAACAAAAACATCACTTCCTGACTGGCGCTAAATATCACTCAGAAAAATGGAAGTTGCTGCCACTGTATATAACAATTTTGAATATAACAAATTGCGCCTCAGCGCATGCAGATGAAACACAATAAACATCGTCCTGTTATCCTGCATTCAGATGCTGGTGTTTGTGAACACGTTTTACTAGTTAAGACTTTTTGATCAAACCAAATGTAAGACTTTTTAAGGACCCACTGTTACTAGCTTGTGAAGTTATGGCATTTCCTCATTATTATTATTATTATTATTATTTTAAATGTTTTCTGGGTACAATGGGGCTGAAGGCACACCTTTTTTTTTTTTTTTTTTTTTTTTTTTAAAGTGCTTTTCATTACTCCCAAAGTGTATGATTGCAAAAAAAAAGTTTGTATTGAACATTTCTGAAGCAAAAGATTATAAAAGTGGTTTGTCTTGTTTAAACACCTTATAAATGTATGAGGTGGCGAGGGGGGCCTTTTACCCCACAGACACACGGGGCAAAAGACATGCATTATTGATACAGATAATTAAATGTTTTAAATAATGTTAACACTTTAGAAAAGTTTGTACTATGTTATGTCTATTTCGATAAATATGTTCAATAAAAATACTGTCATTATTTGTTTACATGAAAATATATTTTAAAAATACAGAAATATTTTTTTTTAGACGGGACTTTTATTTTGGCCTTCATGTGTGACGTCACACGCCTTTGCCGCGCTCCTGCCTCTGTTGTGATTCGGCTGAGGAAAGGTTAGTGTTTAAAGCTTTTAAATGTGTTTAAAGCGTTCAGTCGGTCTCAAAATGAGTTTATAAGCAACACGGAATGAATTATGTGTTATTAAATCCAACATTACTTTAATATTAACGTAGTGTGAGTAAAATAACAATGAAACAACATGAGTAAATAAAGATGCGCCTCATTATGAATACCAAAACGCTCTTTTTCTATCTCGACTTCTACACATCATTTACATATCTAAACTGCCTAATCTATGAATTGTCTGTGCAATGTGTGTTCTTTTATTAGTTTAGAGTGTTTGTTGCTATAATCAGGTCTATAACTCTCGCTCTGCCTCAGTGCTGGACAAAAACTTATAATGTTTCATATCAATTGATATCGATTAATTATTTATGGTATTAACCTTTTTAATCAACGACCTGTAGAAGAAAAAAGGTATTTTTAGCAGTCGCACACAAAATTTAAACCAATATCTTTCTTATATATTATTTGACGATGTTGAACTTTTTTTGCCTTGTCTCCTGATGCCACAAGAGGGCGCAGTGACAAAAACATTAACATACCACATTGAATTGTTAATTTAAATATTAATTTGAAACAATTATGATCAAAACAGCTTCAGGTATTTATGATTAACTCATACACAGATTGTATTTAACCCTCAGATGGTCAACTGATAATGGTCAATCATCAATTGGTTCTTTGAGGTCAGTGTGACCCCAAAATGGAAAGCATAATTGTAGAAAATATATACATTTTCAATAATACAAATAATATATATTTTTTGTTTGTTTGTATACTCCTCATCTATGCATTAATACTGTGTTTTGGGAGATTTGAAGTACTTTTGCACTCATTTACCACACAAATATGCAACTACACCATTAGCTTGCATGTGAAATATCATTTTATTATGAAAAAAAATCACTTAAATGATCATCTAAATTTAATTTAAACTGTTTCTTGATATTGATGTAGGGGTTAGGTGTAGAATTCTGCCATCTGGAGGTTAGTGAAGAAATTATGGGGATTAGTTTTTAAGCAATACATAGTTTTGACCAGCAGAGGGCCATTGAAAGCCATTAATTTTACTGGATGAGGCCAACGAAAGGACAAAACTCAAGAGTCAGACTGTAGTTTCATATATTTGAAGAATAAAAAAAAGGAAAGAAATAAAAAATAACTTTAGAATGTAAACAAAATTTTAAAAAGTGTAAATAACCAACAGCAATGTCCAGAAATGAACAGGAGTAAAAGTATACAACAAATAATTTTTGTAAAGTCACATTCTGAACACTGAACATAAAAGCAATAACAAACTACCAAAAATATGTAAAATACATGGTGTAAAACATAAAATGATCATTCCACACACATCTGGCACAAGAACGCAGTGTGAGCAGCACAAATGACTCAGTTTTTGCATCTTTAGCCCGTGGACAAACCTGACACCTTGTTCGCTTCGATGGTTGAGGTTCAGTTTAGCCCTGGAGCTTTGGAAGAATCCCGTTGTTTCTTTGGAATTGCTGCAGATGCTGGAGCATGAGGCGGGTGTTGCCGTCGCTCCACCAGAGCTTTCCCCAGCTGCTCTAGAGAGATCCTGTTTTTTGTGGTCTTCCCGCTCTCCCATGAAAGATTAACTTCCCTCCACACCTCAAAGACATTTATGGCCGTGACATCGAGGATGGTAGCGAAGACAACCATAGGCCAGCGATTAGTCTTACGCTTGCAGCTGTAGCTTGCAACCATCTGCAAGCTAGGTAGTTGTGGCCTAGTGGTGAGGGAGTCGGACTTGTAACCTGAAGGTTGCTGGTTCGATTCCCACGCCGGCAGGAATTGAAGGTGGGGATTGTGAATGAGCAGCACTCTCTCCACCTTCAATACCATGACTAAAGCCTTGAGCAAGACACCTAACCCCTAATTGCTCCCCTTGTAAGTCGCTTTGGATAAAAGCGTCTGCTAAATGATGAAAAATGTAAATCTCGCTGATGGGAGTGCCGGTTTGTTTCGGCGAACTGTGCCGACTCCTTTTCAGGAGCTCCTGGCCAAGGGCATAGGAAGTGAAGAAATTGTCACACGTTATTGTGTGTCCCTGGAGTCCACACGCATGTCCTGATTCCTCTCAGGTGGTCCATCACGAGGCTTGTCGGTGTACGCTTGCTCCAAGCATAGCTTGTGTTGGCGTCACATGCTGCCCAGAATTTATTTTCGTATTATGCTGGCTTACTAGGCGTGAATGCGCATCGACCTCGGAATCACTCGTCCACTGTTATCTCTGGACCAGGGTTGAACATCATGGGGAGACGCTCAACCCATGAGTTCCACAGCTCCCAAATTGTCATTTTCTCGCCGGGCAGGTCTTGTGGGCCCCGTCATCGAATCGGATGACTCTAAATAAAATTTTAAATCTCTTCAATGTCATGACTGCACCAAAAATTGCTCGCCATGTTGGAGCCTCCCACAAACTTGCCAGGTTCTCGTTTTTGGATCAATAAACTCCTGCAAGGAGGAGCAGACCAATATAGGCCTCCATATCGGTCCAGTCACCACCGTACACAAGCCTTTCTTCTACATTCGTCATCTCCACCAAGATGGTTTGGATGCTTGGTGGAAAAAATAACAAAAAAGTGGACTTTATGTCCTCAACACGAGATACCTAGTTGGTCCAGGTGTCAACTTTATAACTTGTGCAGCTGGTGATCTCCCTGGCCTCTCTGGAGGTGGAATGGTAGACCAGGTTATTTCCCCATTTTTAGAAATGAAGGTTTGGTCTCCATCTTCCTCCTCCTCAGAGGTATTGCAGTCCTCTGGCTCAGGGTCTTCTGGGTTTTCTTCATTTTCGCTGAAAGTCCAGGGTCTCTACAAGTGTGTGCCTCTCTGCCGTGCTGCCAGCACAGAATGATCCATGTGCAGGACTCCAAAGGCACTCTTTTATGTCTTCTGCGTGAGAACTATTTCTTAGTTTTCAAAATACTGATGCAGTTCTTGCATCTCAACATAAACGTTCTCAAAGTGGAAAAGGTCAGTTGTCTTTCATCTCTGTTTGATCTCTCTCGTGCTCTCTCTGAATGTTTGTGCATGCAATAGGCCGCGCACACACACACACACACACGTGTTCTGCATGTATGGCTGATTACCTTTGCCTAATTGGAAAATGCTCTCTGTGGCAGTCATACTCTGTGGCTATGTGTGTGTGTGTGTGTGTGTGTGTGTGTGAGAGAGAGCATGTATTTTCAAGAACCCCAAAGACCAAATTACATACTTTCAGAACAACCAAATCAAGCCCAGTTTTTTTTTTGTATGTGTATATATATATATAAATATGTAATGTAATGTAGGAAAAGTCACAAAATTGTATTCCTCTGAGATGAAGGGAACCCTTTTTTTAACTAATGGAAAGTCGATTGTGGTCATTTTGACCCTAAGGACCATTTGAGGGTTAAAAACATGAGATGCAGTGAAAGGGAATAGTCGAGTCAGCTTTATTTATATAGTGCTTTTCACTATGCAAATTGTGTCAAAGTAGCTTTACAGTAATAATTGACAATTGAATAAACCTCCACAAAGTCTCAAGACACATTTTATAAAAGTTGAACCTCTTTGAACTTTTCACGGCTTTCTAAACACGCGGCGCTCTCAAGACGCGAGTGCAAGAGTCAAAGTGCGAATGGCGTGGTTTTGGTGTAACCAAGATCTTCTCTGCATCGAGCTTCTCTATTTCTTTAATATATTGAATGAACTGCACAGCCGCGCCACATCTCGTGGGTTCAACTCACTCGGCTAACACAACATTAAAACGCAAAAATGACACTTCTATCATCATAACATCAACACAAATACTGACACCGTTATATCGGCCAGGCCTACTCTGACTGACTCCTCCATCACTGAACTACAGCTGATGGAGACACTCACAGCTTGCATTTCTTCCTGTTAATTATTTTCATCTTAAATACAGAAAATCTCCTGGTGAAGCGACTGAGATCCACGTGACACACTACTATAAAAATGGCGATTATCAAAGAGGAGAGTGAAGACGTGAAGATTGAAGAAACATTCAGGGTGAAACAAGAAGAAATTGATGAACGAACAAACGAGGCGTTTATTAAAGTGGAGAGTGAAGATGTGAAGATTGAAGAAACATTCAGAGTGAAACAAGAAGAAACTGAGGAACAAACAAAGGTGTCATTAATTAAAGAGGAGAGTGAAGACATGAAGATTGAGGAAACTGAAGAACAAACAGGTTGGTTTCATTCTCAAAGCTGAACTCAGTCATTTGATCCTTATTAAAATGCCCAGAAATGAATGACATGGAGCAGGTGATATTTGTGTGTGTGTGTGTTGGGGAAAAGTTGACATTGAAATGATTTAATGTCAGTTTTTTTCATTATTGCAGTAAAACATGAGCATTATCGAACTTACTGGCAAAGATAGGCAGCGGATCAAGCGGCGATTGACAGCGCTCTGATCCAATGACCAAAAGCGTCCACAGCAAGTAGTGTATTTTACAAAGATAGCCGAAAAAGAAGCAAAAAAGTTACTGAAAAAGAAAGGAAAATAAACAAGCTTCAGCAGAGTATGGGTATAAGCACAGATAACAACCAGAGATCCTTCACATAGGATCCAGTCAGAAAACTAAACTTTGTGGCACTTCTCAGGCCCTTAAATAGAGTACACTCCGCCCCTTGGATCATACCACTATGGTAACAAAACTAATTTCAAAAGTCACTTTACTGTACTACTGATATTGAACATGTAATTATTTATCCTTTATACATCAATACAGACCATGCATTGAATGAAGAGAGCTTAAAAAGTGTAAATACTTTTAAATTTGGTGGTATATTCCACCATACCTGATAACCTGGAAGTACAGGAAGTGCCGTAACCCTACTGGCAGCTTTTCAGCTTGACATGCTCTCACCAAGAAAGATAACATGGAGCCGGCATGAACAGCTACACGTACAACTATAAGTGCTTTTAACCACAAAGACACATAGACGCATGGTCTGATAGTATGTGTGTAGAGGTTAATTTCGGGAGGAGATATAATGGACTGAGAAAGCTAGAGGTGAAAGTGTGCACACTCTTAGTTAACTCAAATAAAAGACTCACTTTGTGCACCAAGATCAAACAAGCCGCAAAACACTTGGACTATTATTAAGTATAAATGCCATACCAAAGGTGTAGGATGCCAGTTGCTATATTTAACACTATCAACAATCACAATTTTGGGAGCAAGTAGCGTTCTGTTCTGTTTCAGAAGGCTATTTTATAAACACTACAAATTTGATTGTCAAAGGACAGATTGATGTAGGAAACAACATAACGGTACATAAATTGAGATGCAGAATCTCATGTTGTGAGGTTTTTGCTCTAATAATTAATACCTCTATCTTGTTAGAGTTACTAGCCATCCGAAAAAAATGTATTCTTTAACACACTATGCTAACTTCAAGAGTTGTGCAGAAACATAGGACCAGAGTATCAAAAGCATAACATTGAAAACTATAAAGTCTCTCGCGTATATGAGGAAAGCAGAGGACCTCATACTGAGCCCTGTTGCACACCACACTTATGATTGGTGAGATGTCTCTTCATATTACAAATTGGTAGTGGCCTGATAGGAGCTAAACCCTTGTCCACATATACAAGCAGGGCTTGACATTAACTTTTTGGTTCACCAGTCAGTGGCTAGTTACTATCCACTTAGCATTTTTACTAGCCACTTGTCACTTGTTGTTGGTAGATTGCATTTTACAATATATGATAAAAGTTAAATATGACTCGCTAAAATGTTGCTGAGCTTGATTGAAAACTCTTTTGTGATGTAAACGACCACCCAAATCAAGACTACATGAAATGCATAATGATATTGTGTGAAAAGCTGCTTTTTAATGAAAACATGCAAAGTGCAGTGGTGCATAAGATTAATTGAAAAGATAAAAACTAAACTAAAAACCTAGACCGAAACACTGTTTAAATATTAACCACAGCATTAAATACTGTAATGCAGAATAGAAAAACATCTCTGAGAAAAGAACAACAATTTCCTTTTGTCTTTGTTATGGAATGGTGAACATGGAGACAGAGTGATGCATGACAGGTAATTTTATTGACATCAATGAGCAAACTGGAGGATGGTGAATGTAGAGAACCTTGTGGAGACTGTGGTGCAAGTGCAGGGTAGGCAAACACGGGAGATAGAAGGGAAAGGAAGGCATAGGAGACAAACGCTGAAGAACACTGAGAATATGCTGGAGAGACTGGACCATGAGGGAAGAAAAGGTGAGTGTTCTTATAGTGCAGTTGATGAGGGTGATAGCTGGCAGATGCAGGTGATTGTGAAGGATGTGCAGGTGGGAGCTAGGGAGATTAGGGCGGATCCAACTGCAGACCAGGGCAGCGCCGGTAGTTCGGGAGACCAGGTTGGAGCCGGTAGTTCAGATCAGGGCAGCGCCGGTAGTTCGGGAGACCAGGATGGAGCCGGTAGCTTGGGAGACCAGGGTGGATCCGATAGTTCAGATCAGGGCAGCACCGGTAGTTTGGGAGACCAGGATGGAGCCGGTAGCTTGGGAGACCAGGGTGGATTCAACAGTTCAGATCAGGGCAGCACCGGTAGTTCGGGAGACCAGGATGGAGCCGGTAGCTTGGGAGACCAGGGTGGATCCGATAGCTCAGATCAGGGCAGCGCCGGTAGTTCGGGAGACCAGGGTGGAACCAGTAGTTTGGGAGACCAGGGTGGATCCGACAGTTCAGGGCAGTGCCGGTAGTTCGGGAGACCAAGGTGGAGCCGGTAGCTAGGGAGATTAGGGCGGATCCAACTGCAGACCAGCGTGGAGTCGGTAGCTTGGGAGACCAGGGTGGATCCAACAGTTCAGATCAGGGCAGCACCGGTTGTTCGGGAGACCAGGGTGGAGCCGGTAGCTTGGGAGACCAGTGTGGATCCAATAGTTCAGATCAGGGCAGCGCCGGTAGTTCAGTAGACCAGGGTGGAGCCGGTAGCTTGGGAGAAGAGGGTGGATCCGACAGTTCAGGGCAGTGCCGGTAGTTCGGGAGACCAAGGTGGAGCCGGTAGCTAGGGAGATTAGGGCGGATCCAACTGCAGACCAGGGTGGAGTCGGTAGCTTGGGAGACCATGGTGGATCCAACAGTTCAGATCAGGGCAGCACCGGTAGTTCGGGAGACCAGGGTAAAATAAAATAAAATATAAAAAAATATGTCAGTGCCACCATTTTGTCTCAAGATGTACACCAGTAATGTAAGGCACATTTATAAAAGCCAGTTAAATGTCGTAATTGAACTGAGGTTTAATCGTGGCTGAATGATCAACATATAAATAATGGAGGTCAAAGGCACCTTATTGAGCACACTGACCTAAACATAGAGTCTGGAACACTCAAGCACCTTTTGTGCTATTTCTGCAAACAGATCTTGTTCAACTGTACAGACAGCCATACCTAAACATTCTTAAACTATAATATTCATCATACTTTTAAGCATTCATATTACTTTTGTATCATATTAAATATAATGAAAAGCTGCTTGAATTGGCTGTGTATATAATACACGTCATACTGTGTGTATATCTTATTCAAAATGTCACTCTTTCTTCTTAGGTAAATTCAAGACTTCAGGGCAACTTCCAAAAACAATGAATAGCAGAGAATCTTGAAGCTTTGTTTATCGAGGTGATGGGGGCATTTACATTATTACTATATGAATATTGGAAATGGGTGCAACCACATTAGATGATGAGCTCAGATGTGAAAGAGTGTGTCTCTCATTACATTATCAGAGAACTTTTTTTTTATTTGGCTTGTTTCATTTAAAAGTAGACGCTTTCTAAAGACATATATCATGTTTGAATGGCAAGTATACACTGAGTTTTGGTTCTTTTATGTGGCATGTTCCAGACAGAATTTCATGGAAACGGAGTCACCTTAAAGCACACCTTGTTTGTTTTCATCATGTTACAAAAGACAAAGTTTTGTGAATGTTCACAATTAAAAGTACGGTATCTAGTTGACTATTTATATTCTTTCTGCTCTTAAAAATTGCAAGTGATCCACATTGCTTCTCGTATAACCTTAGAGGTTTACAGCCTGGCAGCTTGAAAGTTTTTGAGATGTGTCCTAAAGTATGAGAATAATTTTGAACAAATTTGAGAAGCACTTCTGAAATGATGCAACATCTTTTAAGTAGCTTAGCAGGGCTGTAAAACGCCTCGGTTACGTATGTAACCCTCGTTCCCTGAGGGAGGGAACGGAGACGTACGTCAGAACTGAACCAACGAATTGGGATATCGCACAAGAGCCCAATTCGTCGGTTCAGTTCTGACGTACGTCGAATGTGACCGACTGAAAGGGAACTCAGTTCCTGGAGGGCCACAGTCCTGCAGAGTTTAGTTCCAACTCTGTTCTAACAAAATAAATAAGGGGCTTTCGCACTGGAGGAATGATTTCATAGTTCCTGTGATGATTGGAAGAACTCGCTTTATGGTGTGTTCTCACTGGAAAAACTGGGAACAATTTTAGCTATAGGAACAACTTCTGGGGGGACTAAATTAGCTCCTATTTAGGGTCCGAAGTAGTAGGGGGTAGTCGTGGCCTAATGGTGACGGAGTCGGGCTTGTAACCTGAAGGTTGCTCGTTCAATTCCCACGCCGGCAGGAATTGAAAGTGGGGATTGTGAATTCGATTTCGAATTGATTTGAGCAAGGCACCTAACCCCTAATTGCCTCACTTGTAAGTCGCTTTGGATAAAAGCGTCTACTAAATGTAAATGTCTAAATAGAGACTACCTCAGCACAACAGGAACTTCCAGTGTGCATTGATTGGCCAAACGTATGTAAAACACCAGCACCTGGTATTTTTTAAAAAGCCATGTAAACACACAGTCGAGTGTGTATAGGATTTAACATACATGTTATTAAATTTGATGTTTTACGTGTCTAATTATTTTGATTTTACTTTGTGGCATCAAACTTGGATCAACTTTTTGTCTTTTTTTCGCTTTAGACCTGATGGTGTTTAAAGAGGAGAGTCAAGATATGAATGAAATGGAAGAGAAAGATCAGTATGACATGCATTGCGATGTCAGTTGCTCACAGGCCAAAAAACCGTTCCCAAACCGAGCTGAAAGGTATTTCACGTGCCAACTGTGTGGAGTAAGTTTCAATCAACAAGGAAACCTTAGTGTCCATATGAGAATTCACACAGGAGAGAAGCCCTACACCTGCTCTCAGTGTGGAAAGAGTTTCAGTGTACAAGGAAACCTTAAAGTCCACATGAGAAGTCACACTGGAGAGAGCCCCTACACCTGCCCACAGTGTGGAATACGTTTCAGTCAAAAAGGAAGCCTTAATGTCCACATGAGAATTCACACCGGAGAGAAACCATTCAAATGCCAACAGTGTGGAATAAGCTTCACTCAAAAAGGAAGCCTTAATAATCACATGAGAGTTCACACCGGAGAGAGGCCTTTCAAATGCCCGAAGTGTGGAAAAAGCTTCAGTCTACAAGGAAACCTTAAAGTCCACATGAGAGTTCACACTGGAGAGAGCCCTTACACTTCCAACAGTGTGGTTCAAGTTTCACTCAGAAAGGCCACCTGAACAGTCAAACGAGTATTCACACTGGAGAGAGACCGTGGGCAACAGTGTTGGAAAAGTTTCAGCTGAAAAAAGATTCTTTACAGGTACTTGAGAATTCACGCCGGAGAGAATCCTTGGACCTGCCAAGAGTGCAGAGTTTTGAACAACTCGGAAACAGAAATCTGATACGTGGACAATGTCATGACCAGCTTAAAGCCATGACAAATGAAATAAGCACATAGTGAAAACTTCATTGTTGCATAAACATTGATTTATTAGCATTAAATAATCTGTTAGACACATAACAACATGGTCATCTGTGTCTATAAGTTGCATGAGTGTTAACGTCAAGAACTTAACCGGTTCATGGAAACAGATGGCAGAAAGTGCATCCTGTTTGCTTTATTGGTGTTGTGAATGTACACAAATAAAAGTACACCTTTTGCAGTATTGAATAATGTGTTACTCTTATTTGTATGACCAAATGTGATATTGTAGTTCTTTCCACTGTTATCAGGAAAAAAATCCAAGTGATCACCTCGGCACCTCTGGCGAACCTAGAGGGTTATTAGATGCGTCCTAAAGAGAAGATTTTTGAACAATGTTGAGAAGAGGTTCTGAGATTATGCAACACCTCTATATGTAGCTTAGTACGTATATCAGGGCTGCAAAACTCAGTTTCTGGAGGGTTTAGTTCCAACCTGCTCCTGCTCCAACACAAGGGACCTTCACACCATAGGAATGTATAACTATTGGTGAAAGTACCTTCTTTATGGCCTGTTTGCAGTGTAGAAACTGGGAACGATCTTAGATATAGGAACGCCTTTTGAGGAGACCAAGTTAGGTCCTATTTCAGAGTAGGGTTTAACCCAGGAAAATAGGAACTACCTGGGATGTAAATGTATGTTGATTGTCCAAACATACGCAAAACACTGGCACAGTTGGACCAACGCCAAAGTTTATGTATTTCTGCTCAGCTACCAACATGGGGCTTCAAACACTCTACAGCACCTTTGGTGGACTATTTATTTGTTTAACTAAGTAGTTTTATCTACTAATATTAAGAAAGGCTGTAAAATGGATGGATGGGAGTGGTGTGTGCTCAGGCTCTGGTGTTCTCAGCGCTGTCAATATAAAACATCACCTCAGAGTTCATATTGGCGGTGTGATTGCAACCAAGAAAACTTCCAAAAACTGAGTTTGGCATCCCAGGCGTATATAGGATCTTGCCTACATGTTATTAGTTTTATGTGTTTAAATGTTTTAATATCTGTTGCTTTGTGTCACTGCACTGGGATTAACTTTTGTCTTTTTTCGCTGTAGAACTGATGCCGTTAAAAGAGGAGAGTCAAGATCTGAACCAAATGCAAGAGAAAGATCAGCACAAGACACAACATTATGTCACAACTGAAGAAAAATCTTTTAGTTCCTCACGAAAAAAGCGACAAAAGACAGGGACTATGGGCGATTTCACCTGCCAACTGTGTGGACTAAGATTCAATAAGCATGGAAACCTTGAAGTCCACATGCGAGTTCACACTGGAAGGAAGTTTTACCCCTGCGAACAGTGTGGAGTAATTTTCAATCAACAAGGAAACCTTAAAGTCCATATGAGAATGCACACTGGAGAGAAGCCTTACACCTGCCAAGAGTGTGGAAAGAGATTCAGTATACAAGGAAACCTTAAAGTCCACATGAGGATCCACACACGAGAGAGCCCCTACACCTGCCAACAGTGTGGAGTAAGTTTCACTCAGAAAGGAAACCTTAAAAAACACATGAACATTCACACTGGAAAGAAGCCTTTCACATGTCCTCACTGTGGAAAGAGCTTCAATCAAGATGGAAACCTTAAAGTCCACATGAGAATTCATTCTGGGAAGAAGTAGACTCAAGAAAAGTTAACATTTACACATTTCTGATGTACAAACTGATTTAAAAGCTGTACATATATCCTTGATGTACGTTAGCGAATGCAAGTACGCCAGACCAACTTTACGTACTAATAAGCTCATAAGATCACGTTACACTTAACTTGTAACAGACCTAAAAGTGATATGAAAAATGTTTATATGCAATTAATAGTTTTGACTTTAGAATAGGGAATACAGAAAGCTAATGTCTTAATCATGCGTTTACACATCATGTATAACAAGTATTGAACACTTTCTAGTGTGTACTGCAATGTAAGGGCTGACTAGTGAGGGTCTAGTGAGGTCTTCAAATGTTCTGCAGCTGATATGAGTGTCAGTTGAAGGGAAAACGCCAAGAGCCCAAGTCTACCCACTGGAACTCCCCATTTATAAAAGTTTCTTCACTTGAAAGCAAATAAATTACTCTTCTTTAAAACACTGGTTTACTATTATTGCATGTTTGTGCTCTTCAACACCAACCACCATAAAACATCATGATACAGAATATTTTATTACAGTGGAAACAACCAAGTGTGTACATAACTGTTTATTTTCTTTCATTTCTCAATATCATCGTACGTCTAAGTTGATCACAGAATCATTGCCACCTATGATCTCTATCTTTGGAGTATGAGTTTGGAAAATGTGATGCTGTTGTACAATATAATTTTATAAAGGGATAGTTAGACATACTTTAATACTATAGTAAGTATGCGTATCGTGTAACAAGGACACAGTACTATAATACTGTTACCAAATAAGCCATGGTTAGCTGTGATCAGGGCAGGGTATGTTACTTTTACAATGCATTTCACTACAGATTACAAAATACATGATTTAAAAAGTAATTTCGTTACATTACTCAAGTTTAGTAACTTAATCTAAATACTTTAGAATACTTTGGAATACTAATAAGTGTGAAACAAACACAAAAAAGATAATTGAGAGTTTTTATCTCACAATTGCGTGATATAAACTCACAATACTGAGAAAAGTCAGAATTATGAGATATAAACTGAAAATATTGAGAAAACTCAGAATTATGAGATATAAACTCACAAATTCTAAATTCACAATTGCAAGAAAAAAGTATTGCAAGTTTATATCTCCCAATTCTGACTTTATAACTTGCAATTGTGAGTTTAAATATCACAATTCTGATAAAATAAGTCAGAATTGTGAAATCCAAACTCACAATTGTGAGGGAAAAAACAAATTGTGAGAAAAAATTGCAGGGACGAGTGAATTATAAAATGACTCACAAAACATGAAAACAGTCGTGGATCATCAGGTCATGACAGGACAGTTCAGTTGACCGTTGGGCATTTTTTTAAATAAATTCAGTCATTTTGTCTTGTTCAGGACAGTACTAAATAAAAATAACATTTTTTATGATCCCTCTTAAAAGTATTAAAATGTTGATTAAACTTTTTCAGACGGGCAGAGTCAGAGAATCATCAATCGCTGTTTAAATGACATTAAAATTCAAAGTAATCACTTTGGTAATCTAAAACACTTTTCAGATGTAACTGTAATCTGATTACCACCCATTTAATATGTAACTGTAATGAAATACAGTCACTCAAATTTTGTATTTTAAATACGTAACTAAGTTACTTGTATTTTGTTACTCCCCAACCCTGGCCGTGATTTTACAACAGCTTCATGTTGTGCCTAACAACACCCGTTAACTGATCTAAAATCACTGTAAAACATGGCTTCATGGGCTTTATTTTATGACAAATTTCTTGATAATTGAATAATATTAGCATATTGGGGATTCATTTAAAGATATAACGTAGAAACAACCTCCAGCTACATCTTCTGCAGTGAATATAGTAAGGATAGGAATTTGGGGCCATATAGTCCAAGTTGAGTGACAAATAGTCACAGAATATCATTGGCATAGTCAAAGTGAACTTCAATTAGGCTGTTATTGCTCAAGATTTTTTTTTTTTTTTTTTTCTACCTCTAAACTTGGTTGCCTTCCATTAATCTATTTCCCTCAGTGCCCTTGGTTTGTTTGCAAATTCTATGAGCAAAATAAACCTATTTTCACAGATTCTTCTTGCACCAAGTGATGCACAGTCCCAAGAATGAGTTAGAATTTCATTGCCGAACTCTTGTAGAGAAGCTGACCATCAATGTTCACCTTGAGCTCCAAATCGCTCATGTTCCCCAAAATGCCCATGCTCGCATAGAGTATCCCTGAAATGGATTGCTTTCTGTCCAATCACACGTATCGACTTTGACTTTATGAGTAGGTTTTCATTCAGACTTTAATTACATATTTTTTTAAATACCGGGTCATACAAGTAATATGAAGAATTCAAATTATTTGAGGAAAATAAAATAAAAAAAATAAATAAAAACGCCTTTTGGAATTCATATAGGCTATGTGTACATTTACTCTGTTACATCATATTGATATTCATACTGGCATTAAATGTCACAGTTTAATGGGTAAATGAATTTATCACAGAGAGAATTTCAACACACACAACTTACTATTAGCACGTAACATGAACCTACATGGAATGAGGTGGCTGCTTCGTCTGACTTTTGGGTCACCGTTGACTGTGGGAGATGCTGATCCTGAACAGGCACAACCACCAGTTCAGTCGGCCTTGAATTCGCCTCATTCAGTGTGTAATGAACAATTCTGCCCTGTGATTCCCACACCCGAATTCAGTCACAACATGGCGGTAACCACTAAGCCTGCGCTCAAAATGGCCGCCGAGTCACAGCACGCCACTGCTGCTCGTCCAGAGGCAAGTCAGGTCAATCTAAATCAATGTGAACTAAGTCAAGTTGTCTTAGATCACTATGAGTCATGCCAAGTCAACATTGATCAACCCCAGTCGTGACGGAAACGCAAACCGCGCCGTAAAAAGGCCGCTTCAGCACCCCGCAAACCCGCTCCAGTGCCCCATCAACCTATAGCCCAAGTCACACTTGCCCAGCAGCCCATGGCTAAACCATGCCTATCCAGCAGCCAAAGGTTCAAGCCACGCCTGCCCCGCAGCTAAAGGTTCAAGCCATGCCTGCCCACCCTCAGTCGACTCACGTCAGGCCTGTCCAGCCTCCAGCGACTGCCCCCGTCACGCTTGCTACGCCTGAGCTGATGGAAGATGCATCCCTGTTAATATGGACTATAGCCATTGCATGTGTGTGGGCAACACACACATCTGTCCCAGCTTTGGACCAACCACAAAGGATCATTCCCGAGTCAGTCTCTGAGCACGCCAGTACAGCCCGAGAATGCAATCCTGAGTCGGTCTCCGAGCACACCAGCACAGCTCCTGACCTGCCTCAAGAGGGCGCTACTAAGTCAGTCCCTCATTCTCCTGTCTATCCTGTGTTTACAACTGTAGAGCCTCCAGAGGTGTCAGTTGTATCCCCTGATCTGTCCTTCAGCACTGAATTATCTGTCAGCCCCACACTGTTTGTCAGCCTCGATCTGTCTGTCTGCCCCAAGCTGTCAGTCTGCATAGTTTACCCTGAAACAACCACGGTGGTCGTCCCGCAGTTCCCTGTCTGCCCTGCTATGGCCCTAGCGCTCTCCATCTTTCTCTTTCTTTCGCCGGCTGAAAAAGAGCAAGTCTCCCTCCACCCATCCTCCCACTTTTTCTACAGGGGACCATTGAGAGTGTGCTGACCAGCTGCATCACTCACTGTCTGGTATGGATTGTACTGCAGCAGCAAGACCGCTACTACAGCGGACAACACAGCACACAGCTCTGCTAAGATCATCCCCTGCCCCCCTCCCTCTGGACATTTTTCTTTCACTGCACGATGCTCCAGCAAAGCAGATCGCGCGAAGAACTCCACCCATCCCTCCCACATCCACCTCTCTCCCATCCTACCTTCAGGAAGACGGACGGTAGAACGGAGCACCAAAGCTCTGCCTGGACTGACTGCTGTTTTTTTTTTTCCCCCAAGCGGTGAGAGCCCTGAACCGCCCCCTGCTGCCCCCCCCCCCCCCCCCCCCCCCCCCCCCCCCCCCCCCCCCCCCCCCCCCCCCCCCCCCCCGCACTACCCACTTTTTCACCACTAACTGCTACAAACACTTAAAAAACAAAATCTTAACTACATGCAAACTCTTAAAAAACATGCAAACGCAAACATCCCTGCAAATGTTCCCCTTGACGCTGCTACACTTTCTCTCTTTCCACATACACACTTACTTCTTTTGTCTCCTACATGTCTGTATAGTACATATCTGTATCATCTTATTGTTAGTACTGTATATTAGAGTTTTTTTATAGTAGATATTTTATATATTTTATTTATTATATAGGATGTATATAGGTAGTTTTAGTATGTATATATATTATAGTGTTGTGTGGTCCTGACATGTAACACAATTTTTCCGTCCACTTATGTCACCACATGTAGCGGAATTGTGCCTTGTGTTACAGTTTTTCCTGAGCAGCCCTAGGGACCTAGAAATCCGCCCTGGTCATCTGATCACCCTGCTCCCCCCTGGATATCTGTGCAATCACGCGTCTGCGAAATGACTAAATGTAAATGTAAATGGTGAAAATATATAATTTCATTCAAGAGTTATAACCAGTCAAGTGAAAGTGGCCCTGCCTACCTAAAACTACGAACGTTTTGGCATCCCGTCACAAGTGTGAATAACCAATCAGAATTCTTTAGATAACTATTTGCAAGGAAGTGATATATTTCACACATTTATTTCATGTTATGTTTAAATAAGTTTCATAGGTTAAAAATGTGTTGAGTAATGCATTGTACTAAAGCAAGTTTTAAAGTTGAGAACAGAGAAATACACTCACTCATATAGAACATATATATATTATATAATCTTTATTTTCAACAGCTATGTAAACAGCAATACTAAAAAAGATCTGTCATAAGAACAGCTAATCAGCTGATGAACACCATTCTGCGTTGTCATTGGAACATGAAGAAATTACATTGCTCCCTTCGCCAAGTACATTCTAAACGGCTACATAATGGCACGCAAGTGCCCTACTCCCTCTCAAGTCCCCTTCAAGGGCTCTGTTCTTCAAAGGGAGAAGGGCATAGGGATGCTCCCTTCCGTTTGGAATTTGCCCCTAGTCACTGATTTATCATGCAGCTCAATGTATTATGGGTTGAATCTATTCTGATTCATCAACACAGTTTCACTAATCCATAAACAGTAAACCCAGGATAGAGCGGTTGAGTGAATGTGGTCTGGACTGTGTGGATGAGGTTCATTGTTTCAGAGACGCTGTAGAAGGACAGAGTTCCTGCACTGTGATCCACATACACTCCTATTCTCCTGCTGATGGACTTTACTGGGAGAACAGTCAGTATGTTATTGTGTTTGAAAGAGTAACTGGAGGAAGAGCAGATCAAACTCCAGGAGTGATCATTAGATCCAAACAAACACTCATCACCCAGTCCCTTCCTGCTGATGCTCTTATATGACACTGATATACACACAATACCCTTCCACACAATGTCCCAGTAACTGCGTCGATCACTCACGCTCTCTCTACACAACACCTGAGGAATATCAAATCTGTCTGGATGATCGGGATACGGCTGATATGTGTTAGTGGCAGTAATCACTGTGTTATTCTCCGACAGACAGAGGTGTTTATTCACTGTGTTCAGATCCAGAGTGAGCTGATGGGAATCTGGTGGAAATAAAGCACATCAGGAGTATCAGTATTACGGAAACTTTCTATCTTAAGTTCAGATCTGACAAGTTAATTTAGGATTTTTCACAGTCGTTTTACAGAAGCAAATCTTAACTTGATTTATGATTCTTATCATATCTTTCAAAATCTCGTCTGTAATTTGGAAATCTTGAGTTCTGTACTCAACTCTCATCTGTTACCAAGCAGCCAGTGATAATAAAGCACTTGTCATTATGTAATAGCTTTCACCCTAAATGAGGTTCCGACTGAAATTGTCATGGTTACCAAACAGATGAGATAAGATTCTAAAATTAAGGTCTTTCTGTAATACAGAGTCAAGAATTATGAATCTCTAATCTTTTAATGTAGCGGAAGTCTTCATGTGCAATATATCAGCAGTGTCTCAGTTTACCAGATAAAGTGCGTTTGTGTGTGTGTGTGTTTGTACTTGTATATGTCTTTATGACAACTGGTTTGAGATTTAGACCAGCAGATCAAAGACCAAGAGAGCCCTTTAAATGTGTGCGTGTGTACGTACATTTGTGTAGTCCTGCTGAAATCCTGATCTCTCCTGCATGATCCACACTACAAAACACAGACAGCGTCACGGTTAATCAGTAAACACACACACACCAGTTAATTCTGATTTAGTCTTAGTCTTCATTTTTGTAGTTTTAGTCGATAAAAAGTTATTTTTGTCAAGTTTTAGTCATTACTTTTAGTCAAACTACAGTTACCAACATTAATTTTGATAGCCATTTTATATGTAGTCTTTACTCATAATTTTTCTCTTTGAACAATTCATTTAAGCTTTGATCCAAAAAAAATTGAATCAAGATAACAGGCTGTATTGACATTACACTCTTAGCAGTAGCACTTGTGCAATTCTACAGATCTCTTTTCAGTGGTCTCTCAACTTTTAGTGTCGTACCCTCTGAGTACAATCTCAAATGAAGATCGCTGAACTCCAGCTTTTCAGTGTTTTCAAATCATCCTCGCTTCTTCCTCAGTGTAGAGAGAGCACGTGTGCGTGATTGCCAGATTGCAAAGATTAAGTAAAACATGTTATTTTAACAGAAAAGCTCTGATTAGGAGTTTAAATTCTTGAAATCTAGCAACCGTAAGCTTGTAAAAACAGTATGTAATGTTATCTCCTTTATTCAACAAAAACAAAAAGTGATTTTGGTCAAGTTTTTAGTTTTTTAGCCACATTTTCCGTCTTTTTTCATCAACAATATTGTGTGTTGATATAATCCCAGTTATCATTTAGTGACATTGGTGTCTTGTCTTAATCATGGAAAAAAAGGTCGTCAACAAACCTTTTTATGTCATAGTTTTCCCTAATGAAATTAACTGATACACACACAGGTTTGTTTGACTATAGTAGTGACTTCTATTTTTTTAATATCAGGTTAATGATTCACACACAGCAGTGCATTATATATTTTCAATTACGTTGGTGGCCAGTTTGTATGTAAATGTATGTTTGGACTAACTTTCCCACTTTTTATGTGATTTCTAGCAGAAATGAGTATTGAAGTAATGAAGGATTGTCTTTGTTTATGTGTAGTAATTAGATGCTCATTCTGCTTCAGAGGCTTGTCTGAAGTCAAACACAGTCGTGCGGTCCACTGTGAGCAGGTGTGGGTTCCTGTGGGACAAACAGACATCAAACACACTAAAGCCCACAGCAGTTCTGATCTTTAGGGGCCCTGTAAGTGTTTTCTGTTGGCTGTGTTAACCATGATAAAAGCACAGAACAGGAAAATGTTGATTTAAGATTGGATGCTCAAGGTGAAGTGTTAATTTAATAATATTTCTTAAATGGCAAAACAAAGTAACATTTAGTAATATAATTTAGCGCTATATATGTAGGCTGTAACGATAGTCAGCCAAAGTGCCCGTTATAACCACTAGAGATGGACCTACATTATAACCACTCCATCACACACACATATACTCACTCACTCATTCAGGCAGACTACATTTCACAGAAGCCACGGCTCGAGTCCTTGATCACCTCACCAGCTGCTACTCATTATGTTGACTATTTAAGCTCTTTGCACACACACATCTGGGCTAGGTCTTGTTATTCCAAGTGTTAACATTTCTGAGCATTCATTCCTGTCTTGTCTGCCCGTCCTGATCCTGTCTGTTTCATCCGTGTCTTGAAAGTTTTCTGCCAGCCATTGGAATCATTTCCTTGTGTTATTAGACTATGTTAACTTGCTGTCTGCCTCGACCTCACCGCCTGTCTACGACTACGATTCTGCCATCCCTCAGAAATTGCTGTTTTCTGTTCCATGACTTATGCATGTGTGACTACCCTGTATAATAAAAGCCTGTATTTTGATCTCACTCTGCTGACTCTTCGTAACATAGGCGAAGGTAGTAACATCTTTGACTGGATGGTCGAGCGAGAGGGATGTGTTTTATTTGGCCTGTAGGTGTCGTAGGAATGTCAGAAATCAGCAGGCAGACGGCATCATTCAAGAGTGACAGGTTTCTAGCGCGATAACTTGTAGCTGTATATTCAAGTGATTGCAATGCTAAAGTGGCATAAATATACAGTAGATTATCTATAGTAAAGAGTGGGAGAACGAGTAAACTCTTAAAACGTGGATTACACCTGTGGTGGGAGATGATTCAAAGGCTCTTTATAAATATAGAGCACAGCTGAATGACTCATATTTGAGGTGATTTTGCCTTTAGATTTCTCAAAACCTAGACTAGTTACTGCATTTTCAAGTCATTCAATTATTTAATTAAAACCATATAAAGTTTACATCATGAGCCAAGATATTTATTTTCATCTTTAAGAAACTTTTAATTATAATTGAATTCATTTAAATACAGACACAATTTGTTCAGTAAACTACTGTTTAATTAAAAGAAGCCGTTTTGTTTAGTTTAATGCTGTACTGCTGTACTGAACCATGACTTCAAAACCGAGGTACGTACCAAACCATCAGTTTGCACACTGTTACACCCCTAGAACAAATATTCAGTATGGGTTTTATGGCCTTATTTCAGTATTAAAACATATTAAAATGTATTTTCACTAATCAGGTATAAACTTCATTTTCTCAAAACAAAATTTTATATACATGCTGCTCATATTGTATTCAGCACAAAATGTACTACAATAATGTGTAATCAGACAAATTTTAGAAGCATTTCTAGGGCCCAGAAAACACCTCAGACCCCAAAAGGGTTAAAGAACAGTGATATTACTACCTCGTTACTGAGTAAATGTCCTGTAGTTTTTTAGTTTTCTTAGATAGGTTGGTGTCCTCATATTTCATCCTAGCTGTCAGATTTGTCCTATCCAGGCTTACTGTGTACAGCCTGAGATGAAAGTTACCATTGCGTTAAGAACAAATAAACCTCATTTGGATGAAGCTGATTGGATCCTTTGTTTTGACAGAAACGCCTTGAGGAAAGCTTGATATCGGACCTTTTTCAGACATAGTTGCTACAGAAGTTGCAAAAGTATTTTACTACAGGGCATCGCTGACAAGTTTCTGTCCATGTGCATTTGTATGGGAGAGAGTGAGTGAAAGCAAATAAAACATCATTTTGAAGGAAAACCATGGAAATCGTTTGTGATTTATATCCTTGTGATATTTATTTGTTTGGTAATTGTCTTTGTGGATTTTGGTTCTTTGGTTCCTGTTGTAGGCTGTCAGGACATTTGAAATAATCATTTTGTGAAGTGATATGGATCTGTAATGCAGTCAAGACCTGCTTGGAACCACTTTACTGGAAATAACATAGAAATGGAATAGAACATTCACTAACCAATAAAAATGCCCCATAGTATAACTAGAGCGAAACCTCTGTAAATTCTGACCAAGAACTTTTGTAATAAAACAAATGAAATGTAACTGGTTTGTAATAAGTGAATATTGTAATGCTGTTTTTGGAGTTCTGCTCTACATACTTGAGTTTATCCATTCTGTAGTTTGGATGATTGAGTTTGTCAGTGAGCAGCTTGACTCCTGAATCTCCGGGGTGATTGTAGCTCAGATCCAGCTCTCTCAGGTGTGAAGGGTTTGAACTCAGAGCAGAAGACAAATAACCACAGCCTTCCTCTGTCACCATACAGCCAGACAATCTACAAAGACATACAGCAACAGTCCACATGACTGGTTTGGCAATCAAACATTACTATCTCACACTGACCAGTGGAGTTTGTATTATCAGCTGTTATTTTCTGTAAATTCTGTCACAAAAGTGTCTGTGAAAGTGTACCAGAGTAATATTATTCACTTTTATAAATGTATAGTCATCAGACACATTTAAACATATGTCATGATTACCCGCTGGAGTGCCCTTAATAGCCACCAGAGGGCACTCCACCTCGGACTATTGCCACACCATCAGACCACATTTCCCATAAATCACTGCCTGGATTCATTATCCCTGAACTCATTCACCTGTGTCTTGTTTGCCTGTTTCACTCACCCTATATAAACCTGGTTCCCTTTCGAAAGGGAACTTCGAGTTTCATCGGAAACGCTAGGGGAACCGCCTCTGCGGGGACCGGTGTCTGAAACAAATATCCAATCTCGTCAATACCAACTTGACCGGCAACAGCCCATGACGTCATATCGATGCGCCCCACGTCTATATAAGGGACACTCAGATAACATGCCATCCTCTTTTCGTCTTCAGGGACTGTATGTTTGAAATAATTTTTTGTATGCACAGACAAGTGTGTGGATCCGTGTCACTCGTTATCTGACACCAGATTACACACACGAGCTGTGCGTTCTCTGTCTGCGTGGAGAGCACGCACGGGTAGTTCTCGAGGGAGCTGCCGATGCAAACTGTGAATGTTCCATTCTCGTCTGGGTGTCTTCTCGAGGCGACAAACTAAAGATAGAAAACAGACTGCAGCCCAATGGAGGTTAAGCCATATATGTAAGGGTCAGATCTTGATTGGTGAGCATCAAGAGTACAAGTGTTACCATTTATCTTTCATAGAATTTTATGCCCTTAAGGTCATAGTTGGGAAGAAGTTAGGGGTTTAAATGTCTCCAGCTAAAATTTACACACGTTAGGTGGATAATATTATGGGATGTTGGTGATTATTATGGGATGTTGAGGAACCGGAATTTGCACCTATATGGTAAAAGGAAGTCGGATGGCTTTACGATAATTTGCTCATTTGTTTATCCAATTAAGTTTGAAAGTCTTTGTTTGCTGAAAAAATAATATGTATGATTTGACTGAATAAATACTCTGTTTTGTATGGAGTTCACTTTGTAGTTCTCTGAAGAGAGACTACCCTGAATTTCGATTTTCAGTGAAGTTGGTTTGATAATTTTACTATTGAGTGGCCTGACTTTAATCACATGGGTGAACTTCCACCCCAGTTGTTTTGTCTCTTGTTCTGGCATTCCATTGAGAGCAGATGTCACATTCAGTGACAAAATCTTTTATTGTGATAGCATTACTATAGCAAGTCAAGTAGAGTTGGGCACTGAGCAAATTCTACTTCTTTTACTTTTATAACTTTCATTCCCTGAGGCCCTGCTTACCTTGCTCCCTTAGTCCACCTCTGATTATAGCATAGTTAATTTAAATCTATTTACCTCATTATCTCTAGCTGACAGTTTGGACTCTTCAGTCCATCAGAAAGTAGCTTTACTCCATAATCCTGCAGGTCATTGTTACTCAGGTCCAGCTCTCTCAGGACAGAGTTTGAGGATTCTAGAGCTGAAGACAAACTCTCACAACACTGAGCAGTGAGATTACACGCAAGAAATCTGAAAAAGAAAAACAATGTAATTGCATATAGAATAAATTTTAACAGTGCAATTTTTAACTCAAACCTCAGTATCTCCAGCTGATAGTTTGAACTCTTCAGTCCATCAGAGAGAAGCTTCACTCCCGAATCCTGCAGGTCATTGTTACTCAGGTCCAGCTCTCTAAAGACAGAGTTTGAGGATTGTAGAGCTGAAGACAAACTCTCACAACACTGAGCAGTGAGATTACATGCACGAAATCTGAAAAAGAAACAACATAATTGCAACAAGAAACAACATAATTGCATACAGAATAAATCTTTGCAGTGCAATTTAATAATTAAGTTATTGCAAAAAGAAAAGTATTTTAACTCAAACCTCAGTATCTCTAGCTGACAGTTTGGACTTTTCAGTCCATCAGAAAGAAGCTTCACTCCAGAATTCTGCAGGTCATTGTTACTCAGGTCCAGCTCTCTCAGGACAGAGTTTGAGGATTGTAAAACTGAAGACAAACTCTCAGAGGACTGAGCAGTGAGATTACAGCTATGTAGCCTGTGTAGAGAACAAAATAAACAGTAATAGTACTGCTTATTATATAGCGCTTATAATCCGGAGTTTGGAAAAACCTTTGTAGTCTAGGCCAACAAGTCACCCACGTAAAATTAAGCCAAATTTACAAAAGACTAGAAGTGTATATAAATGAATGTAAAGGAGACTCTTACAGTGCTCTTCTGGTGTTTTTGATCACTGGCAGCAGTCTCATCAGTGCTTCATCAGATCTTCTGTATTTCTGCAGCTCAAACTTCTCTTGAGTCTCTTCTGACATGAGGAGCACAAACACCAGACCAGACCATTGAGCAGAAGAGAGATTCTGTGCTGAAAGATTTCCAGAGCTCAGATTCTTCTGGATTTCCTCCACAAAGTCATCTTCCAGTTCACTCAGACAGTAGAAGAGATTGAGGGTCCTCTCTACTGAATTCACCTCATCTATTTTCTTTTTGATATAGTCAACAGTGTCTTCAACATTTTCTGTTTTCAGTTTCAGTTTTGGCAGTAGTTCCTTCAGTTCACTCTGATTGGACTCCAGTGAAAGACCCAGAAGGAATCGGAGGAAAAGGTCCAGGTGTCCATTCTCGCTTTGTAAAGCCTTCTTGATTGCTGCCTTGTGAAGTTTAAAAAGTGGCTTTTTGGAGAGTTTCCATTTCAGATTTTCTGTCCAAGATTCAAGGAATGGGTTCGTTTTCTTGTCTTTGTTAATCAAAAACACATAAAGAGCAGCAAGGCATTCTTGTACACTGAGATGTACGAAACTGTAAATATTTCTTGCCTTTTCCTCCTGAAACATGCGAGTGCATAACCCAGAGTAGACCGACCCTTCACTGACATCTAGTCCACATTCTTCAAGATCTTTTTTGTAGAAAATCAGGTTTCCTTTCTCCAGCTGTTGAAAGGCCAGTTTCCCAAGCTTTAGAATAATCTCATCAAAAGACATTGCGTTGGCTTTAAGTTCAGGATCACTGCCATATTTTTTTTCCATCTGTTGCTGCAGAGAAATTAAGAACCTTGTGTACATCCCTGTGAGAGTTGTTGGTGTTTTGTCATTCCTCTGTTGAGCCAGGAGAGGCTGAAGAACAGTGAGGGAGATCCAGCAGAAGACAGGGATATGGCACATGATGTACAGACTCCTGGATTTCTTGATGTGATTGAGGATTTTTTCAGAAACCTCAGGACTGGTGTTTTTTTTGAAGTATTGCTCTTTCTGCTCATCGTTAAATCCTCGCACCTCCGTCACTTGATCAATGTAGTCACGGGGGATTAGACTGGCTGCTGCTGGTCTGGACGTGATCCAGATGAGAGCAGAGGGAACCAGATGCTTCTTGATAAGGTTTACTATTATTTTACTCACTGTTGTTTTTTCATTTTCATTTGTAAAGATGTCATCTTCTTTAAAGCTCATAGGAAAGCGACATTCATCCAGCCCATCAAAGATGAACATAACTTTACCATCACCTTCAGGAAGAGAGGGCAGTTCTTCAGGACTACTGAAGAAGTATTTGTTAAGCAGTCCAATAAGACTGAACTCTTTTTTAATCAAATTCAATCTACGAAATGGAAGTGGAAAAATGAAGACTATATCCTGATTTTCTGTTCCTTTTGCCCAATCAAAGATGAATTTATTGACAGAGACAGTTTTTCCCACTCCTGCGATCCCCATTGTCAGCACTTTTCTGTTTCGTCGACTCGTGTCACACTGGAGTTTAAACATGTCATTACACTCGATTGGCTTCTCCTTGGCCATCAATTGGTTGTGATTTGACTCGATCTGTATCACCTCATGGTCGTTCACTCTTCCTCCAGTCTCATTCTTCACCACAAATAAATCAGTGTAGATATCGTTCAGGTATTCCTGATGACCCGTCTGTGAATTACCAATCAATATCTGCTCGTAGTCCTGTTTTAATATGTTCTTTAGTCTGCGGCTGGTCTCTGTGTAATCATGAAGAGTAGCTTGACTGTCGTCAGCAGTTGAGTCTTTAAGAAAGAGGGGAAAAAACAGGAAAGAGTGATCGTGTTTTTCATGAATTCACACTTCTATATTTAAATGAAACACACTCTTACTGCAATAGTGTTTACATGGAGAACTTACACTGATTATGCTGACAACATATAAGGTTATGGAAATGTCTTGACTAATGCTGACTCAAATGCAATTGATTTCAATTTTAACATTTCTGAATAATTACCTAGTTAGGGTTCATTTGGTAGCAATCACATATTATCTACACAGCACAGCTGATTGGTTGCTTTTGCATCAGCAGCCAGTGATCTTGCTGCTCAAACATTCAAATATTTGGCATTGTATGCTGTTAGCAGTCTCCAGCTCGGTGGCATCTTTCAGGTGGCATCTGAATCAACATCTAAGATAAGTAAAAAATCTTTTTTCCCACATATGTTTTGTGATTTGGTTATCAATTCCTAAGTAAGCTTTCTTTATATGTTAAACTACTGTCATGTCAACAGATGCATGAGTGTTTCACTGAAGCATATAAGCGGTTATGCAGCAGTGGTCTACTGTTGTTACAATTATTTTATACACGGTTTAGAAAAGTGACATAAGCATTGTGCTTTATCAGCATCCACTATATTTAATAGTATTGATGCATTCATTTTCAAGAGCAATGTTTACTAGCAATGATAAATGTGTGTGATTTGATTCAGATGCCCATGTGTCTGAGGCACATTCAAAGAACCACTAATACAGGTCATACTTAGTGTCATGTTAAATTCTGATGGAGTTCAAGCATAATGTAGGAGATAAGTGTAAGCGGAAGATAGAAAAGGCTAGACTCCTAAACTTTTAAATTCCTTTTAACCTGCCCATCACTATGACCATATTAGCCTGATTCTATCAACACTGCATTGGCTCCCTATTAAACATCTCAAAACTCTGACCAGTTTATAATACCTAGAATATCAAAATTGGCTAGTGGTAGATCCTTTTCCTCTTTAGCACCTAAACTTTGGAACAGTCTTCCTAGCATTGTTCGGGAAGCAGACACACTCCTTCAGTTTAAATCTAGACTAAAAATACATCTTTAACCTGGCATACACATGACACATTATCTACTTCTATAATTTCAAAGCATGTAAATTGTTAGGATGCATAAATTAGGTCAGCCAGAACCGAGAACACTTCCCATAACACCTAATGTACTTGCTACATCGTAAGAAGAATGGTGTCTATGCTAATGTTAGTCTCTCTCTGTTTATCCCAAGGTTTACCATAGTCTGCCAGATCCAGGCTGTTGTAACGTGCTGGCATTCAGGAACAGGCACGAAGACAGAACTTTAATTTCAATAGTTTAATCTTAACCAGGAAACAGGTAACTCCAAACACGAAACTGACACAGAGGGAATATATACTGAGGAACACAAGAGGATAACAAGCAGGGCACAGGTGACTGACATAATGGCTAATGAGACACAGCTGACTGAAATGAACTAATGATGGACAAGCACATGGGGAAACAAAACAAAGATCACATGACAGAACTAGACTCAAAACAAGAACATGTGACAACTGACAGGACAGGGGAAGAAAGAAACAGATAAACAAAAGACCAGATCATGACAGTACTTCCCTCTCCTGAAGGCGCGACCTCGCGCCGTAAAGGAAACGATCTGAGAGGGGGGCAGGCACCCTGAAGGCCGTATGCAGGGGTAGGCAGTTCAGGTGGCCTCCTGGGTGTTTCCTGAAACTCTGGGTCCCAAGGCGGGTCAGGGAGTTCCGGCGGCCAGGGTGAAGTCCAGGGGAGACCAGGGGGCTCTGGTGGCCAGGGCGGAGTCTTGGGTGGAGTCAGGGCTGGAGCTCGGAGCTCTGGTGGCCAGGGCGGAGTCCTGGGTGGAGTCAGGGCTGGGGCTAGGAGCTCCGGTGGCCATGGTGGAGTCCACGGCGGAGTCATGGCTGGAGCTAGGGAGTCAGGCGGCCATGGTGGAGTCCAGGGCAGAGTCACAGCTGGAGCTAGGAAGTCAGGTGGCCATGGTGGAGTCCATTTATCAGGTCTGAGCAGCGGAAGGTCAGGAGCCGACTCAGGCGGAGGACGGTCAGGCGCCGGTTCTGGTGGTGGAAGGTCAGGCACAGGCTCTAGCGGTGGAAGGTCAGGCGCAGGCTCTGGTGGTGGAAGGTCAGGTGCAGGCTCTGGCGGTTCATGGGGCTCTGGTAGCTCTGGAGGATCAGGGAGCTCTGGTAGCTCTGGTGGGTCAGGGAGTTCTGGTACGAGCGTAGGAGACGGCTCAGGGGTGGAGAGAGCTGGAGATGGCTCAGGGGCGGAGAGAGCTGGAGACGGCTCAGGGGCGGAGAGAGCTGGAGACGGCTCAGGGGCGGAGAGAGCTGGAGACGGCTCAGGGGCGGAGAGAGCTGGAGACGGCTCAGGGGCGGAGAGAGCTGGAGACGGCTCAGGGGCGGAGAGAGCTGGAGACGGCTCAGGGGCGGAGAGCGCTGGAGACGGCTCAGGGGCTGTGAGCAATGGAGACAGCTCAGGGGCTGTGAGCACTGGAGATGCTGGCATTAAATTAAGCCCATAATCAGGGAGCCAGAAATCCCTGTCTTGTGTCTGACATTCCGCCGTGGCAGCGGCCTGCTGTGACTCTGGACGATTAGCGGCGGCCCGCTGTGACTCTGGACAATCAGCGGCGGCTGGCTGTGACTCTGGACAATCAGCGGCGGCCGGCTGTGACTTTGGACGATCTTGGTCAGGTCCGAGGAGTTCTGGAAGCTCCTCGTCATCGTCCATGAACTGGCGAGACGGACAGACAGGTAACACACCGTTGAAGGAATATGCGGGGGTAGTCGGCGTGAGGTGGGCTGGCGGAGCGGGTGTTTTGGTTGACGCTGGACAAGGAACACATTTTTCGATCTAAAACGGAGAACCGTTTAGATCGAGAACTAGATTGATCAGTTCGACTACGGAGCAATGATTCATGGGTTCGTTTGGACGAATAGTGGTTTCGTCCAGCCCCAACCAAAACACTGCATTCAATGAAGCATCCGACCAGCCCACCAGATGGGAGAGCTTGACAAACTCCCCCACATACCTCTCCAACGGGCGTCCACGCTGCCGGATGCTCCACATATGGTTTTCAGCCAAGACATCCATGTTGTAATTGTCTCTTTGTTTGGTCCGTTGTTCTATAACGTGCTGGCGTTCAGGAACAGGCACGAAGACAGAACTTTAATTTAAACAGTTTAATCTTAACCAGGAAACAGGATACAAGATACAAGATACAGGTAACTCCAAACACGAGACGTTAACAACGGACAAGGACTGAACTGACACAGAGGGAATATTTACTGAGGAACACAAGAGGATAACAAGCAGGGCACAGGTGACTGACATAATGGCTAACGAGACACAGCTGATGAAATGAACTAATGATGGACAAGCACATGGGGAAACAAAACAAAGATCACATGACAGAACTAGACTCAAAACAAGGAACATGTGACAACTGACAGGACAGGGGAAGAAAGAAACAGATAAACAAAAGACCAGATCATGACAGCTGTATCCAGATTAGATGAAAGACCTGCACCTTGACACGATGACAACACAGCCCTAAAGTGCCAACTAAGCTATCCCCTGTGAAGGCCTCCTTCCCTTTCCTTCACAGAGTACTGTTGAGTTTTTGAAAAATTTCAAAGCATTTTCCCAAAATATGTGTCAAAATAAGATTTGTCACCAAAAATCATTCCATTTGCTGAAACACGGAGAAAGTTATGGCCAAATTAAGACTCAAAAATTCCCCATATTGGATGAAAACATCCCGAACAGCACATAAGGGTTAAAGACATCAATAAAACAGTCAACGTGACTACAGTGGTTCAACCTTAATGTTATGAAGCGACAAGAATACTTTTTGTGCGCAAAAACATCTGCTTTATTCAACTAATTCGTCTGTCCCCAGTTATTCTGATAAGTTATTTCCGTTGCAGAACTTCTATGTTTATGTCAGAACACCGCCTCAGTATTTGCCAGCTCTGGTCACATGAGCAGCACCAATTTAGACGTAAACACTGCTCAGCGCTGTCAATATATTCCATTTGCAGTGTTTTCAACCACATAATGTTTATTTTAGGTTTCATACATTTAAATGACGGGCTATGACGGGTCACCAAGGAAACAATAAAGTGACACGTTCTAAATAATAGTCGCCTTGAAAAACTCTTGCTGGGGGCTCAGCTAGAATATTTAGGGTTAATTAGTTGAATAGTCTTTATATTTGTTTTGTTTTTGCGTACCAAAAGTCATTGGGATTCGTTATCCCTGTTATAATATTAAGTAAACAACAACAACAAAAACAAGGTATTTTTTCACCATGTTTCCAGGTCGAAAAAGAATGCACAAACTGAAAACACAATCATTTTGTGATCTATTTCTATTTGTTGTTTTTTTTTTTTCTTCAAAAGATAAATACTGACATGGATGTTTACAGCACAGCGGTCAACTTTCTTCAATTTCTTTAAGATGGACTTTTGTTTGTCTTGCTTGCTGTTATATTTTCTGTTGTGTCCATGTACATGCAGTGATTGTTATTTACCACATATCTCCTTTGAATGAGCACCAACAGCAGCAGATGTTTTCTTATTGCCTTCAGACTGACCTGTGTGTGAAAGAGAGAGAGGATCACTCACTGGGAAACATAAATCACTCAAACACATCAGCAGAGCAAAGAGAAAAGTTTAGTCAAACCATCGCATTGGTAAAACAAATCACATCACATTCGCAGTGAATTAAACGTTACCTTGCTCGTGTTTGTTCTCCAGCTGCTCAGCCAGATTATTGTGGTTCATCTTCCTCAGGATGTCTACCGTGATCTTCACAGCTTCTTCTGGTCCAAAACATGCCACCATCTTATCCACAGTTTTTAATCGATCTGCATTCTCCATGTCAGACTTTGATATACACTCATGATCGTTCCTTAAGTGCCACTGAAACTTCTTCAGTTCAGCTTCTAGCAGTTCATTCAGCGATTTCTCAAGCAGATCTTTAACAGACGCCATCGCTCTTCACTGATTCACAGCTGCAGGACAAAAAGAAAAAGATCTTTAGTTGTTTCACTCTCAACATGTGAACCTAAGTGCTAAAATGTTATTTGGATTATGAAACGAAGCTGTGATCGCATCGAAACTCAACAGTCAAAGGGGTCCTATAATGCTCCTTTTTGCATGGTATCTATCTGAAACATGCTAGTAACAAGTACCCTAGCAACCACCCAGATTACTCTAGCAACCGCGTAGCAACACCCTAGCAACCAGCTAGAATGCCCTACCAACTACATAGCAACATCACAGTTGAGTTTACAAGTGAGGTGCCACACAACTTTTCTAATGAGTTCTAAAAAGAAATGGCTGTATTGTGGTCAGTACACAAGGTGCAGACGATCTTCTTGTTGGTAGCCGAAGAGCAGATCCACAGCAGTAGAGGCGATGCAACTGTAACGATCAGTATATAATCCCACCCACTTTGAAGCAGTATTAAACTGTTATTGAAAAGCAAACCGAAAGTAAAGCGAGCCGAGATCGATCTATCAGTTTTGTGATAGTGTATTGCGTTAAACTTTTAACACTTTTAAAACGTCTTCAGCATTTCTGGTCAGGCTTTCTCAAGCTAACTTCACTGGTTTGTCCTCTATAATATAACAGCTCAGGGGAACTATATGGTTGGAACTCACTTTCAGAATGTTTTTTTTCAGCTGATGAATGATGAAAATATTGACATCTAATCAGAATCCATCCTGCTTTCGAGAGAGGGGAAAAGAGTGGTCACTTAAGACCAATATCTTACGGGTGTTGTTAGTCCTTAGCAAAAATTCTTCATGGGGATAGTAGTTCAGATCAAATCGTGTGTGTGATGTGAATGTTTTTAGCTCTCGCTGTGCTTGTAAAGAGGAGACTTTCTGTGTTTTGAGCATTTTAAACAAGCACCCAATCTGAAGCACATGGTCATAATAAACAGAATGACATTGTTACACTGCTGGTGTGAATAGCCGAAGCGCTAATGTAGTTATCATTATAGTTATTGTTCTTGGTGTGAACATGCCTCTGTAAATTAAGAGGACTTCACGTTGCACTAGTAACTGTGACGAGCAGGGGCGGGGAGAGAGCTGTGAGGGAACGCGTGAGGCGGTGACGCGGAGTGATAAGATAATGAGCTGCTCGCTACACCGTCTCGCCGTCTCTCTGTCTCTCATCAAAAATAAAAAAGACGAGAGGAAAAAACGAGAGAGACGAGGGAGAGGACCTTGTTATGTTTTTTTATTTTTGTTTTTTTTTTTGTTTTTTGTGCATTTTTTTTTTTTTTTTTTTTTTTTGTTTTTTTATTTTATTTATTTATATGTTTGAACGTGAATGTTTCGCCTGTTTTCCCTTCCTCCTTCCACCCCGTTACCCCCCCAGTAACATTCAAATCCTTTCTTCGTTATACAATAAAACCTGATATATTTTTTTTAAACCTCACCTTCTGCCTCAATTTACTCAGCCGCATCCTCAGATCTTCTTCAGTCGAGGCATCAGTGGTTATTCCTGACAGTGGTTTTTTCTAACACAGAATATATAGTTTATATATTAAGATAGTTTATATGTCAAGGAATAGCTGGTTTCTTCAGAACACAAATGATATAAAAGATATTTTTGATGAATTCTGATGTTCAGTGAGTCTCTATTGACAGCAAGACAATTCACACTTTCAGATGCCCAGAAAGATAATAAAACATATTTAAAGCAGTTCATGTGAGTACAGTGGTTCAACCTTAATACTATAAAGCGACGAGAATACTTTTTGTGTGCCAAAAATGACAAAATAACGACTTTCCAACAATTTCAAAACACTGCTTGAATCAGTGGTTCGGAATGCCAGTCACATGATTTCATTACGTCACAATTGTTGTTTCACCAATTCAATAGTTCACGTGACTTTGACAGTTTGATATGCGAACCGAAGCACTGATTCGAAACGAAATATTCATAAAGTTTCATGAAGCAGTGTTTTGAAATCGGCCATCACTAGATGTTGTTGAAAAGTCATTATTTTGTTTTTGTCAAAATTTGATGCAAATGTGAAAGTGTATTTTGAAAAGTTATGGATTTCTGTTTCGAGTTTCGAGAAAAGGAGGCACAATTGCAAGAGGAAAACTGCAAAGAAAGTTTTCACATACACATTTTAAAACTTTTCAAATATGCAGACCATTAAAACACAAAGGCTTACTTTTCATAGATTTTAAAATGTAATCAGAATATTTATATCAATATTGTTTATGTACGACTTTTAAAGATATCAGAAAAAGGGTCAAATGTGTTTCTAAAACAATGTTTCAAACACGCATGTGGGCATTAAACATCAAACAACAGTAGTTAAAAAGACATCTTAAGCAAAACTTTTTAACATTACAATTTGCTACTAAAATTATCTTTAGTTTTAGGCAAAAGAGATCTTACACTGTTCTATGCAGGACATCTTCACTCTCCGAAGACCGAAACATAAATGAGGACAGATCGGCGTGATGCCACACCCAGTTAAAACAACACAATTAAATGTTTCAACATTTTTGCCACATCAGTACAGAACACACATGCTAAAGGATGTCAGGTTTTTTCGAGTCTTTTACGTCACACACATTCTATTTATACAACACTTCTCAAATGTTAACAGATCTTTCATTGACTTTAATACTTTAACACTATATCTTCCCCCGACAACCTTTCAACCTTATTTTTCCTGCTCACATAGATGGCCAATTTGGCCTGTCCTAAAATAAATTTCAACAATTGACGATTGCACCTCTTTATTATTTGCAAAACCAAAAAAATATATAGGCTTCAATCTATCACACTTCATAAAAGCATTAAAAACCATTTCTCTTTTCAGGCAAAAATGACATTCCACTCTAAAATGAGCATTTAAAACATAAATGAAAGCACTGTATATCCCGTCCTTTTTTCTAACGGTAGATTACACTGTTAAATGTTGCTGTAGATTTAGCAGCACATTACTGTAAAAAGTAAAAACCAACAGTACAATACTGTATTTTATAATACAGTAAAATACTGTTTTGTAGAATTACAGCACTCTTCTTGTGTACTATAAATTGAATTACAGTACGTTTACTGTATATGAAAATACAGTAACTTGCTGGCAACCGTGCTGCCAGTACAGTACTGTAAAAATACAGGAAAATTGTTAACAGTGTATACAGAGACCTCCATTCAGGTCTTACATTCTCTTCTACATTCAATACCGCACGGTGTATCTACCCAAAACATTTTATAAAATGCTTTACCAGAACTTGTACACATATTCAAACACATGAGTCTTTCAGTATCTAACAAAGGACACTCACAACCATCTAGTTCTCCTAATACAGTCAAAATAGGAAACATATCTTCTGTATTTCAACTGCTTCCTCCTCTATAGTGGTCTATCAGTATCTCTTTATCTTTGTTTGTGACCAATGACTGTCCAGTACTGTAACATTTGCGTAACAGTCCATAGAGAGCCGAGGCCACTTCGTTTTTCTCCAAGTCCAGTCCAGCTATGTTAATAAATCCTCAAAGTGATTTTCTGTGATTCCAGGAGCCGTTGATTAACCCTTGGGTGCCACATCATCTTCTAAAGAGATGGGGCAAAATGTTACGTTTTTGGGGTATAGTGGGTATTACTTTGTAATTCCTAACGCTTTAGCCTACAACAAGGTTGTGTGTGTTACTATTTGTAACATTTACATTTTTAATTAGGTATCATGAATTAATGAATATTTTTTAAGCATTTTTTTTTTTGGTTAATGTTAATTTGTAAATTACCTTTCTATTTTTGTTTTATTTATGTACTTTAGACTCAATCTATTCAATCTATTGCGCTATCATATTTTACCTTTCATTTAATAGTGAGTGAATATTTAGAGCTTCTTCAGTTCTAAGGATTTTTTTTCTTCTGGCCTGGGATGTGTTTCCCATACAATTTCCTGAAATCATTGAGTCGCAAATGAATGATGTCATGCAGGTGGTGGAGTAATTACTTCTTTAAATGAATCAGTTTGAGATCAAATTAATTTTTTTTTTTTTTTTTGCTATGAATTACGGGCATTTGAGGACTAGTTGTAATTTTTCTCAGTTCTTTTGCTTTATTTCCAGATTCAATCATAGGCTCGTTATTACGTACTAGAACATGTACACGCATCTCATGCACTCTTCCAAAACAGTGCTTAAAATTTCCTGACATTTGTATATTCTTAATAAAAGATAAACATTGTACTTAATGTCAGCTTGCTTATTTTGCTCAAGATAACAATTAATTAAGTCCACATGTTATAAAAACAAGAAACTACACTCAAGAGCTGTCATTCCAAGTTTATGTCCGTTTGAACGATGGTTTCAGGAAACACCAAATCATTGAACTAACTTGCGACGTTAGTTGGCTAGTGATGCTTTTGGGAAACGCAGCCCTGGTTGGGTCAGTTCAAATGTTTAGATACATATCAGTGAAATATCACAATTCTGATACTATAGCAAATACTTCTAGCCTAGAGACAAATAAACAGTCAGCAACAAAATAAGAACAAATAATCCATAGAACAAAAAAACTATTGAGATGAGCCTGCATTTTATTTCCCAACTGTTTATGTTCACTTAAGACATAACCTATTATGTTTCCTAGGATATTAGCCAAGATGGGCGTTTTTTACGTAATTGTGTGTGAATTCATCAGGTCAAGCACAAGACGACATGAAAGAGAATTCATTGCAGTATTCAAACTCTTTCGGTCTCTCTCTGGATGTTTGTGCACAGTAAACTTCTTGTCCTGTATTAATGTAGGGAACTACTCGTTATACTTAAATCACATAACAGTTCAACTTTTACTAACACATACAAATTCAAATGATGCATGTGTGCTGAATGAGTGATCAGCGCTCAAGAGCAACAGAAGTTCGGCCTTGTGTTACCTTGTTTGCTATTGCCATATCCAACTGAACTACAAAGTTCGACAAGCTTACGAGTCTGAGTCAGCTCACACTATCCTTCTCTAATATATTCTGCTCTCCGTTTGCTCTGTTGGTGCTCAAACTTTATTATTACGCTAGGGCTGCAGCAATTAATCGATAAAATCGATAATAATCGATAATGAAAATCATCGACAACGATTGTCATTATCGATTATTCACCAGTCTTGTTAAATTACAGCACTGAATAACGCATTTCTATGGACAAAATGCATTTAAAAGCAGTGGAGGAAACAGAGTGAGCTGCTGCGGGAAAGGTGCGTGATCCAAACTGCCCAAAACATGACAACTCTTTATTTTGATGCTTCAAGCTCATGCATTTGCTCCGTGTTTAGCATGGCTCGCCGCGACAGGCGCTTGACAGATGCACGCAAAATGTTCATTCTTCGGATTTCCGTTTTGCATAAAGGTTTGTCTGCGTTAAACTTCAAACTTTACATTACTGAAAGAGCCCGCGTCAGACTGACGGAACGTGGAGAGAGGGAGACAATTACTGTTCAGCGCAAAAATATTCATTTTGCTGAAATATCTGTTTTTGACAGTTCAGTTTAGGTTTAAAAATCAGTATGTCATTCAAGTATTCATGTTAGTAGTAGTAACTGTAAAGGCATAACAGCATGTAAGACGTTTCTATTATTTACAGGATAAAGAAATGACAGGAAGAGGTTCTGTGTGTGTTTCTCTTGACTGTTGGTTAACACTGAGTTTGTGCTTTTGATTTTCTTCATTATCTTATTTTTTAAAGTAGAGATTTAAACTATATTCACTATATACAGTGCTTACATTTATTCGACCACCGCCACCTAAACTAATGGTACTGGTGATTACCAAAATCATTTTTATTTTCCTGTAGTGGTTAACACATCAGTGTGTGTAAGCTGTTTAGTCACAGTAGTATTTCTAATGCTAAAATATAAATATTGTCGTCATGAATTTTCAAATTTACTGATTTACAAGACAGATTACAGTCATTAACAGAGACTGTGGAAAAGTACATGAAAACAATGCCAGCTGTTATCAAAGCCAAAGGAGGCCAAACAAAATATAAAGTTTTTTTGGACATTGTGTTAATAATGTCTTTTTGTCAGATCACTTTTCTTTTCTGTGACGGGTAGTCTAAGACATTAAGCGCTGTACGTGTTCATAGCATTCATTTGGCACATTTGTTTGACGAACATTGGGCAGGGTGTGCAATAAAGTGTTGGATTTTATCCGATTAATCGATTATCAAAATAATCGTTAGTTGCAGCCCTATATTACACTGATCTGTGCACATTAATGTTAGACACGTACGTTAATGCTCTTGCTCCACGTCCATGCAATGCATGTCTGAATGGGCGGGTGTTTTCTAGCAGCACAGGTTATGATATGACCCATTACAGGGGCAGCCAAAATTACAATCACTTAGGCTGCGATCCACTCCAGTTTCAGACACGCACTCGTGAACTTCCCTAAGCACTTCCCCTCGGGGGGGAATCCCTGCCGTCATTTGAAGCGTGTTCCACTTCGTGAAGTGGACGAGGGAACCGACCCAGCAGTTTAAAAAGTTTGCCGGGTCAAAAGTCAGCTGGCCCCCGTGCTGGCCCCGGCGGCCCTGGATTAACCCCATGAAAAGAGCAATAAACATTTTTTTAGAGAAGTTAGGTTTGCATGCATATAGATCACCATAATCCAGCACAGAGAGAAAACAACTTTGGATGATTCCCTGTTTTTGCTTCAAAGAGAAATAATTTCTTTAAAAAACAAATAAATCCCAATTTTTAAGGTTTCAATATGAATGTGATATGAATATGAATGTTTCAATATGAACTTTATGACTTTATGAATATAGTATTTATAGTGGTTTTCGCTTTCTATACAAACCTCTTGCCAGGTTAAAATAGGTGGAACACAGTTTTAATACAAGAGCTAGTTAAATGCATATATTTTGTTGTTTGGTATTTAAAACCAATTTTAATTTTAAGTTTAACAATGAAGATTGCAATACCTAAAAAGAATCTTGTAATCGCTCTATGGCTTTATTCATGGACTGTCATGCATCTTGGTAAAAAGTGACCAGGCAAGAGAAGAGGATCTACTTGCTAGGAAGTTTAATAAAAACAAAAGGGAACTAGGCAAACTCATACAACAATGGACAAACCACAAGTTAAACATAAGCAATATATATTACACACAGACAAACGAGCTAAACAAGAAAGAAATCGAAATCGAAATTAATTAAATTTATTTATTTAAACTAAAATTAATTAAATATTAAAATATTAATAAAAAAAATTAATTCCTCTCACAAAAACCCACGAGGTGAAGGTGCATTAACTCCTCTTTTAAACTTTGTGGGAGTTGAGACAGATGTGCGATTGTGTGGTTTGTTCCCGCCCCTGTCAATCAAACGCAGACTCGGCGAGCACGACACCCGTCGAAACGCGCAGAAGCTTCGTTTAGCCGTAGTCACGTGACATGGGTGTTTTGAATCACAGTTTGGAGCCGTGTTTCGAAACATCTACGCTTCGGGATCTCGACATTGTGTCGAAACGTTAGTTTCGCGTCAGCCATCCCTAGTTTCATGTTGGATTTATGTTATGTTGGACCAAATTAAAGTGCACTTGGGTTCAATCTACTACTCTCCTCCAGTGGATTACTTAGTTTCTATCATTGGCTGTTTTTTTTCTGGGTTTCTCTTGATTTTCACCTTGTTTCCTCCACTCATCCATAAACCTTCTCTCACTTATTTTTATTTATTGAGGTTTATTATAAAAACTTCAAGAGTTCATCATTTACTCAACCCTGCGGCTCTAGCTCCTGACCTAACATGTTATTTCACTGACAGAGCTGTAGTATTAATGTAATGAAGAGAAAATAAGAGACTCTATAACATCTCACTGTTACTGATTTATCATGAGCTCAAAGCATTATGGGTAGAATCTCTCTACAGTCTATTCTGATTCATCAACACAGTTTCACCGATGATCCAATAAAAACTCTAAACCCAGGATAGAGCGGATGAGTGAATGTGGTCTGGACTGTGTGGATGAGCCTCATTGTGTCTCTAGAGACGCTGTAGAAGGACAGAGTTCCTGCACTGTGATCCACAAACACTCCTATTCTCCTGCTGATGGGCTTTACTGGGAGTTCAGTCTCTATGTTATTGTGTCTGAATGAGTAACTGGAGGAAGAGCAGAACAAACTCCAGGACTGATCATTAGATCCAAACTGACACTCATCATCCTCTCCCTTCCTACTGATGCTCTTATATGACACTGATATACACACATATTCTCCACTGCATTCAATCTCCCAGTAACAGCGTCGATCACTCACACTCTCTCTACACAACACCTGAAACACATCAAATCTGTCTGGATGATCAGGAAACGACTGCTCTGTGACAGCAAATCTAATCACTCTGTTATTCTCAGACAGATGGAGGAGTTTATTCACTGTGTTCGGATCCAGAGTGAGCTGATGGGAATCTGATGGAGAAAAAACACATCAGAATCAGGAATTATGAATCTGTGTTTGTAAGTAAAGTAAAGTTCATAAACTTTGACAAACAGATCATTTTATTGTGGTGTTGCTATGTGATCGCTAGGGTATTCTGGGTGGTAGCTAAGGTTGCCAGCAGTTGCTAAGGTACTTGGTGTGGTTGCTAGAGAACTCTGAGTGGTTGCTAAGGTGATCCTATGTGGTTGCTATGCGGTTACTAAGACACTTGGGGTCATTGCTAAGGTCTTGCTATGCATTTGCTAGGGCACTTTTGGTGGTTTCTTAGGTGTTGCAATGCATTACTAGGGTACTCGGGTGGTTGCTAGGGTGTTGCTATACAGTTGCTAGGGTATTGCTATGCGGGTGCTAAGTTACTTGAGGTGATTGCTGTGGTGTTCTAGGGGGTTGCTATGCAGTTGCTAGGATGTTCTAGGTGGTTGCTATGCAGTTGGTAGGGTACTCTGGTGGTTGCTAGGGTTGTTTCTGTATGGTTGCTAGGCGGGTGCTAGGGTATTCTAGCAACTATGTCTATATTGCTATGAGATAGTTAGTTTTGGTATAGCTGGGTTTCGCACTTAAGTGCTGTATGTGCGCTTCCTGCAGTAGTTTCTTTTGCTGAGCTAATTGTTAGGGCAGGCACAGCTGTTTTCACTCATACGTTGGTAAGAAAGATATTTATTTAGCGTGTGCGCGCTGTCGCGGAAGCGTTCAACCATCGTGTTCAGCCTCCTCGTGTGAAGACCAACTCAGGTTAAAGACCTGCGACTCCACCGAGCAAGGACATCGACAAGACACTTAAGAATCTCCCTTCCCCCTTCTTCTTTGCTTTCATACTCAGCATGTGCTTTCAACACATTCCTGTTGTTGCTCGCCTACCCACCACTATCACCCGTAGAAGGCAGCGCAACACTACTAACCCGCGTCCTATTTACTCCTCTTCTAACAAACCTCTCTCTGTTTCTGTAGGCCTATGGAATTGTCAGTCAGCTGTTAACAAAGCTGACTTCATTCCAGCCCTTGCCACTAACTCTACTCTCAACATATTAGGCTTGATTGAGACATGGATTCGTCCAGAGGACTCAGTAACCCCTGCTGCTCTCTCTAACAACTTCACTTTTACTCATACCCCTCACCAGTTGGGGAGGGGGCACAGGCTTCCTCATTTCTAACAATTGGAAATACTCAACTCACTCTTCTCTATGCAACAACTATTTGTTTGAATTTCATACCATTACAATTACAAACCCTGTCAAAATTCATCTTGCACTCATTTATCGCCCCCTTGGTCAATTGGATACCTTTGTTGAAGAATTAGACATGCTGCTGTCCTCATTTCCAGACGATGGCAGTCCACTTGTAGTATTTGGCGATTTCAACATTCACCTGAACAAACCTTATGCTTCTGACTTCCTCTCTTTCCTAGACTCATTTGATTGACTCAACTGACTCATCACCACAAGCACCCACAAATCTGGCAATCAACTGGACCTGATCTACACGTGTAACTGTATCACTGACAACATTCTGGTCACACCTTTGCACGTCTCTGACCCTTTCTTCATTACTTTTAATCTGCAACTCCCTATTTGTGCACCCCCAACCTCATCACAAGTTACCTTCAGAAAAAACCTGCGCTCTCTTTCCCCTTCTGATCTTTCCTCTGTTGTGTCATCCTCCCTTCCCTCACCCACAAAATTTCACTTTATGCTCCACTTTAACATCTTCCCTAGACAGAATCAGTCCTCTGTCATCCAGGTCACAGCACATGCTACTCCTTCCAACTCTTGGCTATCCGATGCTCTTCATTAAGAACGGACCAAACTCAGGGCTGCAGAAAGGAAATGGCGCAAATCAAAAGACCCATCTGACCTGGGTTCATATCATGACCTGCTATCATCTTTTTTTCTGATGGAGTCCATGCAGCCAAGACCTCATACTTCCACAACAAGATCAACAGCACTACGAACACACGTTCACTCTTCAAGACCTTCAACGCACTCCTCTGTTCCCCTCCACCACCACCCACCACATCCTTGACTGCTGATCTATTCGCCAATTTCTTCACGGACAAGACATCTTCCATCAGCAGCCAGTTCTCAGCCCCACTCTCACAGGAACTCAGGTCAGCCACATCCACTAATCTTCTATCTTCCTTCTCTCTTCTCACAGAGGCAGAAGTATCAAAACTTCTCTTCTCCAGTCATCCCACCACCTGCCCCCTAGACCCCATCCCCTCACACCTTCTACAAGCCTTCTCTCCCACTTTTTTCGCAGCACTTACACACATTATTAACTCACCTCTCCACACAGGCACTTTCCCTACCGCTTTCAAGCAGGATCGGATAACCCCACTGCTAAAGAAACCCACATTAAACACATCACTTGTAGATGATTACAGACCTGTCTCTCTCCTACCATTCATATTGGAAACACTTGAATGAGTTATATTCAACCAGTTGTCTTCTTTGCTCGCTCAGAACAACCATCTGGACGTCAACCAATCTGGATTCAAGAGCGGCCATTCAACCAAGGCTGCGCTACTGTCCGTCACGGACAGCAAAGGCTGGTTCCAAATCATCTGTTCTCATTCTACTCGATCTATCTGCTGCCTTCGACACAGTGAACCATCAAATTCTTCTGTCCACCCTCTCACTTGGAATCTCAAATACTGCACTTCAATGGCTTGAGTCATATCTCACAGGTAGGTTTTTTTAAGGTCATTCAGAGTCGCCTGGGGAAGGGAGGTTTCCAAACCTCATCAACTGATCACTGGAGTCCCTCAGGGTTCAGTTCTTGGACCCCTCCTGTTCTCCATTTACACCACATCACTGGGTCCCATCATTTGGAGACGTGGTTTCTCCTATCACTGCTATGCTGATGACACACAACTCTTTCTGACCTTCCAACCAGATGATTCCACAGTAGCTGCACAGATCTCAAGCTGCCTGGCGGACATCTCAACTTGGATGAAAGAACACCGTGATTACCCCATCAAATTCGGCCAGAAATCTTGGAGTTATCTTCGATGACGACCAACTGACCTTCAGAGGCCACATCTCAAAGACAGCTCGGTCATGCAGATTTGCGCTACACAACATCAAGAAAATCCAGCCCTTTCTGACTGTGCATACAACACAACTTCTTGTCCAGGCCCTGGTCATTTCAAGGCTTGATTACTGCAATACTCTTCTAGCTGGACTGCCGTCAAGTGCAATCAAACCTCTTCAAAGGATCCAGAGCGCAGCTGCACGTCTGGTCTTCAACGAGCCTAAGAGAGCCCACGTCATGCCCCTCTTCATCTCTCTGCACTGGCTACCCCTCGCTGCTCGCATCAAGTTCAAGGCGCTGATGCTTGCTTACAGATCCACCACAGGCTCTGCACCTCCTACCTCCACACACTGCTACAACGCTACATCTCCACCAGAAGCCTGCGATCACTAAAGGAACGAAGGCTTGTGGTACCATCAAAGAGAGGCACAAAATCACTCTCCAGAACATTCTCCTTCACTGCTCCCTACCTTCATCAGAAACGCAGAATCCCTGGCAATATTCAAGAGACAGCTGAAAACTCTTTCGTAAGCACTTAACCTCTTCTTTAAAAAAAAATCCTTTCCTTTCCTTTTTCCCATCCTACTCTAGCTTGTACATGTACATGACCATGTATATGATTTCTTTCCTTTTGTTTATTTATCTATATACCTGTGTAACTTGTAAATTTTTTATTGTTTTGGCAATGTTGTGCTATCCCACAGTCATGCCAATAAAGCTCATTTGAATTGAGAGAGAAAGAATGTGTGTGTGTGTGTGACAGAGAGAGAAAGTTTACGTACATTTGTGTAGTCCTGCTGTGATCCTGATCTGTCCTCCATGATCCACACTAGAAAACACACATTGTCACTGTTAATCAGTAAACATTCACACACTCTTTCTCTCACACTCACACTCACCCCTATGGTGAACACTGATTAACTCTGTAAAACCCATGTACAGCTGTTTTGTGTACAGCCTGGATGAAAGTAACTATTGTGTTAAGAACAAATAAACCTCCTTTGGATAAAGCCGATTGGATACTTTATTTTGACAGACTCCCCTTGAGGAACGTTGGAAATAGGACCTCACCTAATACAGTCCCTTTATCAGACATAGTACAAAAGTTGCGTCCACTAAACATCACTGTGAGATCAAGGTAGAAGTGCTTGAATTCAGTGAAGAAAACCTAATGTCTCTGTGATTTAAACAAGTTTAAAGCCAGACGAAACAGGAGAAACACTATGGAACGATACAGACAGGAGGATTGTTAATATTTAACCACAATCATTTACCATGGATTTAATGTAGTAACTAGACCATGGTATTGTGGCAGAAATGTGGGAAATAAATATAGGATTTTATTTTATTATTAAATTTAGGCACAATAAAAGTATTAACCCTTAAATACATAAACGTTTCGCCAAACATTCTTATATATTCGGGTTGTTAGTGACCCAGATCTATATCTAACATGGATAGATCTCTACCTGTCACAATAATATAAAACTCTCCTGATTGTTTTTGTTGCCTTTTGGAGTTTAGAAGGGTTCATTTTGATCAAATGTTTTATGCCATAATCACTACCCTTGTTTCCCAGTACATAATTGTATAGATCCATCGTCAATTGATAGTGACACTCATATTTGATTGCGTTCAGGTTTTGCTGATGATACTTCCTATTATTTAGTTTTCTGTCTGAATGAAACGTCACTTCATCATTGTGTATTAGACACCGTTGTGGAATAAAGGTGAATTGCACTTATTCCATCATCAAAGATTCAATTATTGTTGTGCAGAAAAATATGTACACTGCTACACACCTCGAATCATTAGTGACCCTATACAATTTTTTACAAAAAATGAATAGGAAAACAGGAATTCTTTTTTAGGAATACTAAGAAGGTTGATGTTATGTTAAAAAATGGATGTGGAGGGTAGTAAATGATGACCCGAGGTATGATTTAAGGGTTAAAGAAGTAGCCTAATGGAATACAATTATAGTATTTTTTGTGATAACTACATATCATTTGTGCATTTATACTAAATGTATTTAGGCTACTGTTTTTCATACAAATACCATTGAACAATACATACCATACATTTTCCCATGGTAGTGAGGCGCTATATGCATGATTTAAACTCTTGTTATAATGATTTAAAAGTATGATACTAAGGAAGAGCAATGGTTATTTTTAATAAACACACATCCACACGAAGCCAGAGCATGTAGTCTGCCATTGTTGCTGGTGGTGTTACATGACGTAATGGTGTCTGACTAATGTCTTGACATTAGTGGGGTGATGACATCATCGTTTCACAAAATATACGGATTGGCTGTACACACAAAAATCCAAAGGTGTCGGTTTCAGATTTATCCATTCTGAAATAGCGGTTTCAGGCTCCTAAAACACTGGATTCGTCTGGACAAAATGACCATACTATACAAAAGCGAGCGAGCAGGAGAAAGCAAATTAAATATGATTTAAGGAAATCATGATTTATATCATATATTGTTATATTTATTTGTTTGCACAATGCCTTTATGGGTTTTGGTTCTTTTGCTGTTGTAGGCTGTCAGGAACTTTTAAAAGACTGAAATCATTTTGCAAAGTGATATGGATCTGCATTGTAGTCAAGACCTGTCTGGAACTACTTTAGCACAATTTAGAATGTTCTTCAGCCAATCAGAATGAAGCATTCAACAACCCTGTGTATAACTACAGCTAAACCTCTGTTAATTCTCAATAAAACTTTGTAAATGTATGAAAGTAAGTGAAACTGATTTGTAATAAGTGAAGATTGTAATGCTGCTTTTGTAGTTGATAAATCAAAGCTATTACTGCTCTACATACTTGAGTTTATCCAGTCTGTAGTTTGGATGGTTGAGTTTGTCGGTGAGCAGCTTGACTCCTGAATCTCCGGGGTGATTGTAGCTCAGATCCAGCTCTCTCAGGTGTGAAGGGTTTGAACTCAGAGCGGAAGACACATAATCACAGCCATCCTCTGTCACCATACAGCCAGACAATCTACAAAGACATACAGCAACAGTCCACATGACGGGTTTGATAATCAGACATGACTATCACACACTGACCTGTAGAGTTTGTTTTGCAGCTGTTATTTTCAGAAAATTCAGTCACAACAAAAAAGTATCTGTGGAAGTGTACCAGAGTAAAAGTATTAATTTACATTTCTAAATGTAGTTAAGACATTAGAAACATTTACACTTATTTGTATAATCCAAATTGTTATTTGAACATTTATTCCTATTCCTTTTATTATTTGTTTTAAATTGAAAATATATCATTTACATTTAGACAAGACATTAACAGAGTCGTACAAAAAAGAGTGAATGTTATTTTAAAAAGTAATTGGTTCAAGAATTAACAATTCTCTTAAATATTTTTTAAATACTTTATTAATTAACTTTAAATTTAAAATAACTAAAGCTTTTATTGCAGCAGAAAACCTTGGGGAGCTGATGACAAAAACAAAAACAAAACAAAAAAACAGCAGGGACACACTGTTATGAGTGGCCCAAAGTAGCATTTACTGCAGAGGACTCAAACTGCTCCTAGAGGGCCACTACCCTGCAGAATTTAACTCCACCCTAATTAAACACCAAATTAAAAATCTGATCTAGCTAATCTCAGTCATCAGGATTGTTATAAATTTCCAGGCAGGCGTTTTTGAGCTGGTTGGATCTAAACTCTGCAGTGGCTCCAGGGGCTGAGTTTGTGACCACTGATTCACTCTGAAACACTAGAGACACAGGATCATGAGTTGCTTGTGTGTAAAAGAATAGAGCACCACGATTCACTCTGAAACACAGAGCATGCCAGAAATTATATTTATATGATTACATTACAACATTCACAATGTGATATTCATACTAATATCCCATGCTCTCAGCCATGCACTGTTAGAATTCATTAAAAAAAATTACCCAGCCAAATGACAAGTTACTGTTTGATTTAATCACCATTTGGTGTGTGCATTAATTTTGGATCCTGGCTGAGCCACTAGATGTCACTGCTGATGATGTTCAATGCTGTCAGAAGCAAACCATGCATGAAATGGAAACATTTTGCAGCTTGTTTAGTAATTGTATAAAGCCATTTCACAATTTAAGTCTTCATACAGTCCATTCCCGTCCCCCCATCCAAAACAATATTTTTCTCAGGCTTGTGCAGTCCACATGGTTCAGACTTCTGTATGAATGTGGAAAAAATATCACATACCTGCAAATATTGTTTTACCTCTTGTTCTGGGATTCCATTGAGAGCAGATGTCACATTTAGTGACTAAATCATTAATTCTGATAACCAGGGCAGTCTTAGTGATTTGGGGGCCCTAAGCAAATTCCAGGTTTTTAACTTTAATTCGATGTCTCAGTTCACTAGTTCACACTTACATATAATCAGATCGAGTAAAGGTTATGCATATTTGGGGTACCGTCTGAGGGGAGGGCTTCGAGCTTGGAATTTGGCCAGAACACAGAGTACTCTCCCCGTCTATCCCAAGCTGGGATAGGAATAGTTAGGAGATTGGGTGATGGAGGGTGATGAAAAACTCTTGTGGAAAAGAGGTAAGTACTAAATAAAAACTCAGGCATTTTGATCTGCGAGTGGACACCTCTGATTGGCCATTGCATTCAATAACTCAACAGATATGTCTGTGTCGGTGTGACAAATGAAATCACGAATGAAATATACGTTTTGTTCGTAATGAGCGAAGGATTCCAACGAAATCAGGCACTTGAGTTTAGGACAAATGGTCTAGGAGTTATAAGCAGTTTCACGGTTTTGAGCACTGTAGCGCCACCTATGGGCCAATCAGGGTCATACCTTGTCACTCTGGTCAGCACGAACAGTTTTACGCTGGAAGAAAAATAATAAAATCCTTACAGTTACAATAGAACTAGAAATCTTAACACTTAGAAAAGTGTTTCTGCCCTTTGCACTTGAACCCTTAAAAGTAAAGTATTTGATCTCAAACCTCAGTATCTCCAGCTGACAGTTTGGACTCTTCAGTCCATCAGAAAGAAGCTTCACTCCAGAATCATTCAGGTCATTGTTACTCAGGTCCAGCTCTCTCAGGACAGAGTTTGAGGATTGTAAAATTAAAGACAAACTCTCACAGGATTGAGCAGTGAGATTACAGTACTGTAGCCTGTGTAGAGAACAAAACAAACAGCATCAGTAATGCGTATTAGGTAGCGTTTATAATCCAGAGCTTGAAAATACCTTTGACTGTAGTGATGTAAGCAAAGCTAAAACAATTAACTCTTCAAAAAACATCAAACCAGTAATATCATCACACACATTACATTTATTCTAGTCCAACAAGTCATGCATGTCAAATTTAGTCCCAATTACAAAAGACTAACAGTGTATATAAATGAATGTAAAGAAGACTCTTACAGTGCTCTTCTGGTGTTTTTGATCACTGGCAGCAGTCTCATCAGTGCTTCATCAGATCTTCTGTATTTCTGGAGTTCAAACTTCTCTTGAGTCTCTTGTGACATGAGGAGCACAAACACCAGACCAGACCACTGAGCAGAAGAGAGATTCTGTGCTGAAAGTTTTCCTGAGCTTAGATTCTTCTGGATGTCCTCAACAAAGTCATCTTTCAGTTCACTCAGACAGTAGAAGAGATTGATGGTCCTCTCTACTGATTTCTCCACCTCTAATGTCTGTTTGATATAGTCAGCAGTGTCTTCAACGTTTTCTGTTTTCAGTTCCAGTTTTGGCAGTAGTTCCTTCAGTTGATTCTGATTGGACTCCAGTGAGAGACCCAGAAGAAACCGGAGGAAAAGGTCCAGGTGTCCATTCTCGCTCTCTACAGCCTTGTTGATTGCAGCCTTATGAAGTTCAAAAAGTGGCTTTTTGGATAGTTTCCATTTCAGCTTTTCTGTCCAGGATTCAAGGAATGGGTTTGTTTTCTTGTCTTTGTTAATCAAAAACACATAAAGAGCAGCAAGGAATTCCTGCATGCTGAGATGTACGAAACTGTAAACGTTTCTTGCTGAAACCTTTTCCTCCTGAAACATTCGAGTGCATAACCCAGAGTAGACCGACCCGTCGTTGACATCTATTCCACATTCCTTAAGATCTTCTTTGTAGAAAATCAGGTTTCCTTTCTCCAGCTGTTGAAAGGCCAGTTTCCCAAGCTTCAGAATAATCTGATCAAATGACATTGCTTTGACTTCAGATTCAGGGTCATCACAGTATTTTTTTTCCATTTGTTGCTGCTGAGAAATTAGGAAGTTTATGTACATCCCTGTGAGAGTTGTTGGTGTTTTGTCATTCCTCTGTTGAGCCAGGAGAGGCTGAAGAACAGTGAGGGAGATCCAGCAGAAGACAGGGATGTGGCACATGATGTACAGACTCCTGGATTTCTTGATGTGATTGAGGATTTTTTCAGAAACTTCAGGACTGGTGTTTTTTTTGAAGTATTGCTCTTTCTGCTCATCGTTAAATCCTCGCACCTCCGTCACTTGATCAATGTAGTCACGGGGGATCAGACTGGCTGCTGCTGGTCTGGACGTGATCCAGATGAGAGCAGAGGGAACCAGATGCTTCTTGATAAGGTTTATTATTATTTTAATCACTGTTGTTTTTTCATTTTCATTTGTAAAGATGTCATCTTCTTTAAAGCTCATAGGAAAGCGACATTCATCCAGCCCATCAAAGATGAACATAACTTTACCGTCACCTTCAGGAAGAGAGGGCAGTTCTTCAGGACTACTGAAGAAGTATTTGTTAAGCAGTCCCATGAGACTGATCTCGTCTTTAATCAAATTCAATCTACGAAATGGAAGTGGAAATATGAAGAATATATCCTGATTTTCTGTTCCTTTAGCCCAATCAAAGATGAATTTATTGACAGAGACAGTTTTTCCCACTCCTGCGATCCCCATTGTCAGCACTTTTCTGTTTCGTCGGTCTGTGTCACACTGGACTTTAAACATGTCGTTACACTCGATTGGCTTCTCTTTGGCTGTCAAATGGTTGTGATTTGACTCGATCTGTATCACCTCATGGTCGTTCACTCTTCCTCCAGTCTCATTCTCCACCACATATAAATCAGTGAAAATATCGTGCAGGAATTCCCGATGACCCGTCTGGGAATTACCAACCAATATCTTCTCATAGTCCTGTTTTAATTTATTCCTCAGCCTGCGGCTGGTCTCTGTGCAATCATGAAGAGTAGCTTGACTGTCTTTAAGAAAAAGGGAAAAAGACTGTAAAGACAGTAAAGTGATCATACATTTCATAAATTCATGCTTCTACTATATTCAAATTAATCACACTCTTACTGCAACAGCGTTTACATGTACATCTTACACTGATTATGCTGAAGTTGACAACATATATGGTGATGCAAATGCCTTGACTAATGCTGAGTCAAATGCAATTGGTTTCAATTTTCTTTCTTTTTCTAATTTCATGCAGAGCATTTATTGTTTTGTCACTATTGGACTCAGATCAACTTAAGGCCATGCTGAACAAATTTATTAAAAGGTTTTTGATTAAACATTCATGTAGCACACCAAACAAGACATGAGACTGTATTAGGGTTAGGTTAGGGTCATTGCAATAACCCGTCCAATATAGAAGTTGCTTGCAGAAGTTTTAATTTTGGACTTAAGACCCTTGTAAACCATTTAACCATTTGTAAAATCATGATTAGACACTGTTCTATTAAATGGTCTTGTATAAGATCTGCTGCTGTTCTTCTTGGCTCTGTAATTGTTGCTTGCCGTTATATTTTCTTATTTCCATGTACAGGCAGTGATTGTTATTTACCACATATCTCTTTTGAATGAGCACCAACAGCAGCAGATGTTTTCATATTGCCTTCAGACTGACCTGCGAGTGAGAGTGAGAGAGGATCACACACTGGGAAACATAAATCACTCAAACACATCAGCAGAGCAAAGAGAAAAGTTTAGTCAAACCATCGCATTGGTAAACAGCTAATCACATTACAGCCATAGTAAATTAAACGATACCTTGCTCGTGATTGTTCTCCAGCTGCTCAGCCAGATTATTCTGGTTCATCTTCCTCAAGATCTCCACTGTGATCTTCACAGCTTCCTCTGGTCCAAAACATGCGACCATCTTATCCACAGTTTTTAATCGATCTACATTCTCCATGTCAGACTTTGATATACACTCATGATCGTTCCTTAAATGCCACTGAAACTTCTTCAGTTCAGCTTCTACTAGTTCATTCAGTGATTTCTCAAGAAGATCTTTAACAGACGCCATCGCTCTTCACTGATTCATAGCTGCAGGATATAAAGAAAAATATCTGAAGTAGTTTCACTCTGTTACGAATGAGTGTGTGCCAACGTGGGTGTAGATCCAAATGCAGGTTTTATTTAAACACGCGTAGTCACACAGGCAATGGTCAAAGGACAGCAAACAGGTGTGGCAGATGATTGACAGAATCGTGATCGTAAAACAGGCAAAGGAGTCAGATCAGGCAGATAACATTCACAGTCCAGTACAACAAGCAAAGATCGGGATAGGCAGCAGGAATCAGACGACGTAAATCAGACAGGATCAAAAACAGGAAAGCAAACACAAAACAAAGCTCAGAAATGATCACCAGGGCGTATCAAGACCTCGCACTGATGTGTATGTGTATGTGTGTGATCAGTGCTAGATCCAGGGCTGATGGGAAATGTAGTGTGTGTATGAATTGATTGAGTGAGTGATCATTCCTGTGTGATGCATTGTGGGAATTTGAGTCCGGTAGTGAGGTGAAAGTTCAGGGTGGAGAGCCCTCTAGTGGCTATTATGGGCACTCCGGCTGATAATCGTGACACACTCATTACACATGGACCTAAGCAGTCAAATGTTACTTGTAATATGAATTGAAGCTGTGATTAAATCAGGACTCTCAGAGGCACCTCATCCAAATTGTTAAATCTGGTGGTTTATCCAAATCTGTTAAAGTAGTCCTATAATGCTCCTTTTTGCATGGTATCTATCTGAAATATGCTAGAAATGAGTACCCTAGCAACCAGATATCAACACCCTAGCAACCCTAACAACCCAATAGGAGCCACCCTGAGTACCCTAGCAACTATTTAGCAACACCCTAGCAACCACCGCGAGTACCCTAGCAACCACATAGCAACACACTAGAATCTATCTATCTATCTATCTATCTATCTATCTATCTATCTATCTATCTATCTATCTAAGAACTTCAGATAAAGCAGACTCTGGTGCACCTTTGCTAAATTTTGCAATATATCCTAATCATTTCAACACATATTAATTTCTGAAATACATAACTTGACATAGTCGCCTCTGATTGCAGATCACTCTAAATTGTAATGTATTTTCAAGCATTTTCTGTAAAACTGCTTTGAAACCATGTTTTGTGAAAAGAGCTATACAAATGAACTGAATTGAACAATGACACTGTAGATGTTTCTTTATCTTTAAAAGAACAGTTCTTCTCTGTCATGCCGCACACTAGTGTCAGTTCTGGGAATGTGTCTCAGTCTGTTAAGTGATCTGACAATGGATGATGGCCTTATGGCAGACAAAGCAACGTACAAGAGCAAGATGAGAAACACTCCTGAAAGTGTAACCAATAAAGGTGCTTTCAAATGATTCCAAAGTGGCCCCAATATTGATCCAAACCATGTGTCCCACTTAGAGATGCTCTAACCTGTCTCCAGAGGTGACTCAAGCCCTAACTCCCTAATTTTACCCAAGTAGCCACTTCTTCTTCACCCACACGCACTCGATTTTGCTCACGCGAAAGCTTTTTATTTATGGCAGTCGTGGGGCGGGACATTACTTATTTAATTGTAAACTGAAATATCATTGGTCAATTCAGTTTTTCAGGAAGTCAGTTGTGATTGGACGCCTGTGATTAGCAATCAAGAGTTGAAGCAGAAAGATTTATCAAGATGGACAATCAAAGAGGTATTTTATTTTAACAATGTTATCATTTGAATGGTTACTTTATATTAGAGGTGGTGAGATGATGCCTCATGAAGCATTGAAGCTTTTCAGCCCAGTGGTTCATAAAAGGATTCATTTCTCAAGGCTTCATTTTCTCACAGTACCACCTGGTGGTCAAAGAGTGTAAAACAAGCAGATACATTACAGATGACCTCATGCGATTTGAAACACTGTATTTTGCGTGAGTAAAGGCTTAGAAATAACTGTGAAGAAAAACTCTGTTTCCACATGGACTAATCTATCTATATGAATATAGTGTGTGTTTTCTGGTGGTTTATAATCATTGTATAACATATGTGTAATAAATGTATTTTCTATCAAATGTGTGTTAATGAATTATTTGTTCATAATAGGCAAAACTCACCTCTATCACAACCACACATCTTGATGGGATCCCCCGGGTTATATATAGCTGCAAAATTTTGCGGAAAGATTTGAACCGCTTAGGCTTCAGAAGTCATCTCTTTCTAAACCGATACAAGCTTCACTAAAAGCTTACAGGATTTCTCGACACACGCTCCAAAGCCTCAGCACAGAGCGTAACATCACTAACAAACACAGCAGAAAGGGTGAAGATCAAACCAGAGTCCTGACACTTTTGCCTTAGTCATAGACAAGGCTCATGGAGGCATTTATGATCATTATGGTATGGTTGGTTGAAGTGCATGTAAACTGAGGATTAGTACAAATTGAATACCGCCAAAAACTACACATGTAGATATTTATTCGTATTATGATTCATTCTTAATAAATAAGAAGTGAATGACACTCGAGCTGCGCAAGGGGTTTGCACTATTTTTTAATCAAAATAGAAGCCGTCACGTGGTTGTATGCAAAAACGACGCTTCGAATGTCACAGATCACGTAGTTATGGCAACACGAAACAAGCTCCGATATAGTCCTACACTGTGAGATGTTTAGTTTTTTGTAATATAAGCTTTGAAGCCTTGGTGTTTAGCTGTGATAGTGGAGTACAGAGTCCAATACTGGCACCTACAAATGCAAGTAAAAATCTACATTCAAAATTAAAATTTTAGCTGCCATTAAGTGTTATGTACATGGCTGAAATTAGTACAACACTGTTCTTGTTGTTTAACTATGTAATGCCTTTCACAGCTGACGTTAATTAGAAACGGGGAGTAGTTAAGGGGCTGTTTACACGATGACTTTTTCCAATAAAAATGGAAAACTTGGCCTGAAAACATAAACGTTGGATTTCAAAGTGTGAGTTTTCAAAAACGATACCATTGTTATCTCTGTTACAGCACGTGTGGGATAAGGAACTCTCACGACACGGAAGCATGTGGAAATGCTGACTTTAATCAATATAGGAACACCAGGAAAACAATGAACACTCAAACGTCCCAACATAAAGGAGAACCAGAAATATAGCATACTTGTGAAATGAAATTTGCCTCGGACATGTAAATGTTTTCTTCTGCAGACATGGCATTCAAAAAATATAGTGTACTTTAACACTATCATTTGCATATGTCAGTGGAAACTTTCAGAGACACAAATGTATATGTGTACAGCAGAAACAAAAGAACAACTTAAAAGGCATTTCATGAAATAAAAGGATGATAAAATTCAAACAATAAATGTTTTCATATGATTAAAATATAAATTATTAAATGATCGATTTATAGGTAAGAGAAATATCAGGCCAGAGATTTTCCATCCATCCCTCCATCAGTTAGCCTCTATGGGAAATAAGAATATGAAAGTGCAGTAAACTATTTCAATACGGTGGATAGGCATGTGTGTTTGGTGCGAGTCTTTCTTTACAAAGTGATATCTCCAACTACTTATCTGCAATGCGTAACACAGCATTTTTAGTCATTTTCACGGATCCGTATGCTGAGATAGTTTGGATAACGTTGTCATTAGAAACGCTGCCAAAAGAATAAACCTCTCCGTTTTTAGTTAATCGTTATTGTGCAAATGTACCTCAAGATAAAAAGGAAACTCAACATTTGAACAAAACCAAACTAAACATAACCCTGACAATAGTAACATGATAAATGCTGTTAATCAAATGGCATCTACATACACGACTAATGAATATACATGATTGAACTGAATATAAAATCAAAGAAAATAAAGCACATCAAAGATGTATAGAAGTAATACATATACACAATTTTGAGATCTTTCATTCACACTGGAATTGATCAACAAACTGCAATTTATTCATTCTCTTGAATCTGTCTTAATTCCTTTAATCTATTTAATCTAATCCTTTGACATTCTGTTCCTGTATGTCTTTCCTTGTTGCTTCTAACTCAAGGTCTTCCTTAAACTCTGCAAATTCACTCTCCATTGGTCGTTTGAGATCATCTTTGAAAGTCTTGTATCTGCTGGGATCATCCAGAGATGTTTGCAGTGAGTCTCATTGTGTCTCCATCATCTTCTGTCTCATATTTCCTCTCTCTTCCCTGTTAGTTTCCTTGACTGTTTTTTCTGGGCTTCTCTTGATCTTCACCTTGTTTCTCTCACTCATCCTTAAACCTTTTCTGACTTTATATATACTGAAGCATGTATAAACTTCAAGAGAGTTCATCATTTACTCAACCATGACAGGATATTACAGTGACAGAAGTTCAGCTGTAGTATTAATGTAATGAAGAGAAAATAAGAGACTGTATAACATCTCACTGTTACTGATTTATCATGAGCTCAAAGCATTATGGGTAGAATCTCTACAGTCTATTCTGATTCATCAACACAGTTTCACTGATGATCCAATAAAAGCAACCCTAAACCCAGGATAGAGCGGTTGAGTGAATGTGGTCTGGACTGTGTGGATGAGGCTCGTTGTGTCAGAGACGCTGTAGAAGGACAGAGTTCCTGCAGTGTGATCCACATACACTCCTATTCTCCTGCTGATGGACTGTACTGGGAGATCAGTCTCTATTTTATTGTGTCTGAATGAGTAACTGGAGTGAGCGCAGAACAAACTCCAGGACTGATCATTACGTCCAAACACACACTTATTACCCTGTCCCTTCCTGCTGATGCTCTTATATGACACTGATATAGACACACATCCACTGCACTCAATCTCCCAGTAACTGCGTCGATCACTCACAGTCTCTCTACACAACACCTGAAACACACCATCAAATCTGTCTGGATGATTAGGATACGACTGGACTGTGTTAGTGAATGTAATCACTCTGTTATTCTCAGACAGATGGAGGCGTTTATTCACTGTGTTCAGATCCAGAGTGAACTGATGGGAATCTGATGGAGAAAAAAACACATCAGAATCAGGAATTATGAATCTGATCTGTTAACATATCTGAACTCTTCATGTTTGTGTGTTTGTAAGAGAGATGAATAAACTTCATAAATTTTGAAGTTTGAAGTAGTTTTTAAGATTTAATGATAGACAGATAATTTTATTGTGGTGTTGTTATGTGATTGCTAGGGTATTCTGGGTGGTTGCTAAGGTTGCCAGCAGTTGCTAAGGTACTCGGTGTGGTTGCTAAGGTGATCCTATGTGGTTGCTATGCAGTTACTAAGATACTCAGGGTGATTGCTAGGTTGTTGTTATAGAGTTACTAGGGTACTCAGGGTGATTGCTAAGGTCTTGCTTTGCTGTTTCTAGGGTACTCTGGTTAAGTCAAGTCAAGTCATCTTTATTTATATAGCGCTTTTTACAATGCAGATTGTGGCAAAGCAGCTTTTACTTGTTAATTTTTTATTGCTTTGGCAACAATGTGCTATTCCACAGTCATGCCAATAAAGCTCATTTGAATTGAATTGAGAGAGAGAATATGTGTGTGTGTGTGTGTGTGTGTGACAGAGAGAGAGAGAGAGTTTACGTACATTTGTGTAGTCCTGCTGTAATCCTGATCTCTCCTCCATGATCCACACTAGAAAACACAGTGTCACATTTAATCAGTAAACACACACACTCTTTCTCTCTCTCTCTCTCTCTCTCTCTCTCTCACACACACACACTCTCACACACACACATACATAAACACACTAATAAACAATATCATAAAGAAATGCTTTCATATTTGAACTGTGCCACACAGATCATTTATCTGCTTGGTTCAAAGCCCAAAAAGTGGCACACAACTTTAAGATACATTGACTCGCTGATCGGTCATGTGACCACTAAACAGCACTGTGAGATCTAGTAAGAAGTGCGTGAATTCAGCAAAGAAAACCTAATGTCTCTGTGATTCAAACAAGTTTAAAGTCGGACGAAACAGCGCTGACAAACAGGAGAAACACTGTGTAATGAAACAGACAGTAGGATTATTAATATTTAACCACAATCATTTACCATGGATTTACTGTAATAACTAGACCATGGTATTGTGGCAGAAATGTGGGATATAATTATAGAATTGAATTATATTATTAATGTAGATGCAATAAATGTATTAACCCTTAAATGCATAAATGTTTCACCAAACATTCTTACATATAATACAAAACTCTCCTGATATTAGAGCAACAGTTACAGAAGAATAAATTAAAACATATTTTGTACCGTTTTGGCACTTATAAGGGTTCATTTTGATCAGATGTTTTATGCCATAATCACTGTCCTCGTCAGAGCTCATTTCCCAGTACATTATTACATATATATATATATTGTAACGCTCAGGATGACAGGAGACGAGGTAGACGAATAACAAGTAGGTTTAATCAGGACTGGAACAGATACAGACACACAACAGTGTGCCAAGCACAAACAATAACCGACAGGGGCTGACTGACAAACAGGAACTAAAATACACATGACTAAATGAAGGGCAGGTGATAGGGATTAACTAATTACGTGAAGACAGGTGCAGATACAATGACTGAATAACCAAACTAACTTAAACACGACAAGACTAAACTAAACATGACAGAAGTGAACATGTGACATAGCGCCCCCCTTCGGAAAGGCGCGTCCTCGCGCCGTAGAAAGGAGAAGAAGGCGGAGGCTTCGGAGGAGGGCGTGGTGCTGGAGACAAACAGTTTACAGGGGAAGGTGGCCGCCACCAGGTTGAAGTTGACAGAGGGAGGGGCCAGGGCGGAGTCCAGACGGAGTGGGTGGATGACGTGCTGGGGCTGATCGATGGCGACGGAATCCTGGTAGTTGATGGAAGAACCCTGGGAACTTCTCGGACGACAGCCCTGGGCGACTCCGCCGACCCGGAAGTGCGACCCAGAGCTGCCGGCTTGCGGGACCGAGGCAGCGACGAGGCTCTGACTGACCGGGGTGATGCTGGGGTGACCGAGGCTGACTGGGAAGTTGAAGGGAGGGAGGAGCCTGCTGGCGCCGTAGGGGTGACGGGTGGTGACGTAGCCGCCATCCCGGAAGTCCGTGGCGGCGGCTGGGCGTCGACCCCCGCAGGCTGACCAGGCGTGACGAGGGGCTCTAGCAGAGCCTAGGGCAGACAGGCCGAGGAGCAGGTGAGGGAGGCGCAGGCCCAGGCGATGGTGGCGGGCTGATGGGTCGCGGTGGTGACGTGGGTCTGGAGGCTTGGAGTGACGCTAGGGGCTCCGCCTCAACCTGGGTTGGTGGCAGGGTAGCCCGAGGCGCTGGTGAGGAGCCGCACGGAGTGGGTGACGGGGACAGAGCCGAGGAGCTGGCCGACAGCAACGGTGACCACGGATCCAGGGGGCTGGTTGTGACCAGCGAGGGAGACGGTATCGGGGAGACAGGCAGGCTTCCGAACTGGAACGGGGCAGACGAGGTTTTACGGGCGGGGATTTGGGTGGGACCACGGATCGATAAAGTTCCGGGCCGCTCCTGGCTCTGTTTTGGACTGTCCCCCGAACTCGTCGACTCCGCCCTCGACCTCAGCGCGCACCCCAGGCTTCCAGGCTGAGGCGGAGCGGTAGTCCTTACGGAACGCCCAGAGGATGCCCGCCAGGTAGGGCCTGGCCTCCGGACTCAGCAGCAGGGCTGCCGTGGGTAAGTCCATCTTGAAACTTTGAAAAAAGTTTCTCTTTGTTGGGTCGGTTATTCTGTAACGCTCAGGATGACAGGAAACGAGGTAGATGAATAACAAGTAGGTTTAATCAGGACTGGAACAGATACAGACACACAACAGTGTGCCAAGCACAAACAATAACCGACAGGGGCTGACTGACAAACAGGAACTAAAATACACATGACTAAATGAAGGGCAGGTGATAGGGATGAATTAATTACGTGAAGACAGGTGCATACAATGACTGAATAACCAAACTAACCTAAACACGACAAGACTAAACTAAACATGACAGAAGTGAACATGTGACATATATATATAGTTTTCTGTCTGAATGAAACATCACTTCATCATTGTGTATCAGACACCTTTTTGGAATAAAGGTGAATTGCACTTATTCCGTCATCAAATATTCAATTATTGTTGTGCAGAAAAAAATATATGTACACTGATACACACCTTGAGTCGTTAGTGACCCTATACAATTTTTTTTTTACAAAAAATGAATGGGAAAACAGACATTCTTTTATAATTTCATGATTGTTATATTATTTATAATGAATTGATTGAGGAATACTAAGAAGGTTGATGTCTAATGTTAAAAAATGAATGTGGAGGGTAGTAAATGACGACCTGAGGTATGATTTAAGGGTTAAAGAAGTAGCCTAATGGAATACATTTACAGTATTTTTAGTGATAACTATATATAATTTGTGCATTTATATTAAATGTATTTAGGCTACTGTTTTTAGGCGCCATATGCATGATTTAAACTCTTGTTATAACAATTTAAATACTACAACTTTCATTTAGGAGCAAAACTGTGCCTTTAAATTTGATAGAAATAAAGATTTGCTATTGATCATGATGAATATCTATAACGACTAATATGAAAAATTTTATAGTGATAATTGTTTGGCCATATCACCCAGCCCTATGTGTGTGTGTGTGTCTGCACTGTCTGTGTGTGTTTGAATTTGAGAGAGCAGGAGGAAACAAATTAAATTTGATTTTGTAGGAAAATCAAGGAAATCATGATTTATATCATATATTGTTATATTTATTTGTTTGCACAATGTCTTTATAGATTTTGGTTCTTTTGCTGTTGTAGGCTGTCAGGAACTTTGAAAAGACTGAAATCATTTTGCAAAGTGATATGGATCTGTATTGTAGTCAAGACCTGTCTGGAACTACTTTAGCACAATTTAGAATGTTCTTCAGCCAATCAGAATGAAGCATTCAACAACCCTGTGTATAACTAGAGCTAAACCTCTATTAATTCTCAATAAAACTTTGTAAATGTATGAAAGTAAGTGAAACTGATTTGTAATAAGTGAAGATTGTAATGCTGTTTTTGTAGTTGTTAAATCAAAACTCTTACTGTTCTACATACTTGAGTTTATCCAGTCTGTAGTTTGGATGGTTGAGTTTGTCGGTGAGCAGCTTGACTCCTGAATCTCCGGGGTGATTGTAGCTCAGATCCAGCTCTCTCAGGTGTGAAGGGTTTGAACTCAGAGCGGAAGACACATAACCACAGCCATCCTCTGTCACCATACAGCCAGACAACCTACAAAGACATACAGCAACAGTCCACATGACGGGTTTGATAATCAGACATGACTATCTCACACTGACCTGTAGAGTTTGTATTTGCAGCTGTTATTTTCAGAAAATTCAGTCACAAAAATTGTCTGTGGAAGCGTACCAGAGTAAAAGTATTAATTAAAAGTATTAATTTACATTTATAAATGTAGTTAAGACATCAGAAACATTTATACTTATTTGTATTATCCAAATTGTTATTTGAATATTTATACCTATTTCAGCCTTTTATTATTTTTTTTTAAATAAAAATATATAATTTACATTTAGAAAAGAAACATTAACAGAGTTAATTTAAAATAAATTAATAATTAAATAATTTTAATAATAAATTAATAAAATTAAATTAATTAATTTTAAATGAATTAGTTATAATTGTTAATATTTTAACTCTTTGTTTCAATTAAATATTTTTAAATACTTTATTAATTAACTTCAAATTTAAAATAACTGAAGCTTTTATTTAAGCTAAAAACCTTGGGGAGCTAATGACAAAAAAAAAAAAAAAAAAAAACCAGAGACACACAATAATGCTTCTTAATTGTTGAGAAGACATAAACAATTCACATTATAAAATTAGGGAAATGTTTGGAACATGTTGCATTTTCGAATTCATGTTATGAGTGGCCCAAACTCATTTGGAGGAGTTCATGTGAAGTAGAATTTACAGCAAAGGACTCAACCTTAGCTCCTGGATGGATATAATTCTGCCCAGCAGAATTTAACTCCACCCAAATTAAAAATCTGATCTAGCTAATCTCAATAATCAGGATTACCATAAACTTCCAGGCAAGCATTTGAGCTGGTTGGATCTAAACTCTGCAGGACAGTGGCCCTCCAGGATCTGAGTTTGTGACCACTGATTTACTGTGAACTGTGTCACTCTGAAACACTAGAGACACAGGATCATGAGTTCCTCGTGTATAAATGAATAGAGTACCATACTTCACTCTGAAACATGGAGCATGCCAGAATTTATATTTATATGATTCCATTTAAAGGGGTGGATTCTGGAATCCACTGCTGCTTCAGTATATATATATTTGAGCGATTTATCATGAAATTATCTTTCTAAATATGGAATTATTTAGAATGACTAACTTCAACTTATGTTAAAGCCTTTCATTTCCTTTTCATTTTCAAACACTAGAAAATAATACTGTATATTGTCTGTACTTCGGACTGAGAGAAAAATACAACTTATCAGTATGTTTTGGTAAAGTTTCCTGTTCATTGCAGAGCTCAGATCAACTTCAGCCTTGAAGAAACTGTGAATCATTTACATTTTACATTTATTCATTTAGCAGAGGCTTTTATCCGAAGCGACTTACAAGTGAGGCAATTAGGGGTCAGGTGTCTTGCTCAAGGGCACTTTAGTCATGGTATCAAAGGTGGAGAGAGTGCTGTTCATTCACAATCCCCACTTTCAATTCCTTCCAGCGTGGGAATCGAACCAGCAACCTTCAGGTTATCTTTTTCACGTGTATCTTTGTATGTGCGCTCAGTGTTCTGTACAGGTCTGTTATGGGTACTGGTGGACTGTTGTCATCTGGACTGGAGACCCGAAGGCGCCTAGGCCTGATCTAGAGGGACATTCTGTGCCTAACTTCAGGGTCCAATCGTCAGCATCATAATGGAAGGAGAAATGCTTCTGACTATCTGTCCATGTGTGGAAAATTACCAGTTGTGTCTAGTGTTCTTAACCAATCAGTATCTTAGAATTGATGAAGTTAGTGGACTCTGTTAGAGTATAATTGTTCTGGAAATGTGACAGGAAGAGAGAGAGAGAGAGAGCGGTCTACGAACTCCTTGTGAGACTTGATGCTGGCTTCTGCTGATGAAACTGCAAACTATTCTTTATATAAATTTTCTTCAATTTATTTTTTTAAACTCTGACTCTGGGTCTTCATTTATCATATCTGGTCTTTAACTGTAAAATCCCCTACAGTTAATGGTGGAGAATGCGCGGGCAATCATTCCTTGGTGACATTCCTGGCTAAACAACAAACAAGGTAGGAACTTGTTTTATTATTTTTGCTAGGACTGTCTGGAGTGGAAGTGGTGCAGAGAAAGGGGAGTGATAGGGTTCCCTCAGACGTGAGGATCCATGCATCTTCCAGAGGTCATTGTTTGACCAGGGTCGATGTTGAGGACAAGAAGCTGAGGTTCCAGTTCTTTTTTTGCTTGATACGTTGTGAAAGGCGGGCGCTCTGAGGAGCACTCTGGATGGGACACTTGTTAGTGGCACATTGATTGTGCATTTGGTGTATTGACACACCCCCGACCAGAGTGAATAGACACTTGATGTGTAAAATCATAAACCTGACGCTTCATTGCTGCCACTCCAGATAGGGGTACCCCCAATTTAGAGATTAAGACAGGTAGGGACAAAAGTTTTAATTAGATACAAAATATAAGAAGATAATAGGGTTGGTTGTTTGCCAGGGATGCCTCTGGAACAATTCCGATTTTTATAAGAAATTTTGTGACCCTGATTGGATTGTACCAGTATATGTGACCAGTGTCTCGTAGTATACTTTGCAGTTTCATCAAGCAGAAGCCAAAGCTGTGTTTTTCAAAGTTTGCCGTCTCCATCTCTCTCAGGTGAGTATTAACCATGACTAAGATATGGCTAACAAAATTAGTAACTTGATCAGTCCTGATACAGATAATGAGACAGAAGAGAGCAAATGCTGTAAGCAGCTTTGCTCTGAATCGCTCACTTAAGTGAAATTTGCAGAACTTATTAAGAGAATGGTCAGCCTAGGTTTTAATTCTGATTGGAAAGTTAAACAACTTGACTTCCTTCAAACAAAAGAACTAGAAAAGTTTAGCTGTTTGTGCTTATTCGTGGATTTGCCCAGAAGTAACTGGGGGATAATACAATTTGATGGCCAAATGTGATAAAGTGACAGATATGCCTGTGCTTAATGTGTCAAAAAGACTCAACAGGATGGGAAATTTGTAATTTCTAAATTCCCTGATATGTGTGTAAAAGTAAATATAAAAATGATGCTTAATTCAAAAATACATGTCAATTCTGGCAAAGTCTTAAGCTGGGCCACAGTCAAAAGATATCAGACAAAGTCAGATTTTACAAGTTTATGAAAATGCTACCAGTCTTGAATACCACAGTCTCTCTCTCTCTCTTTCTATCTTATTCAAAAGTCAGCAAAATGCTGCTATCTTAGCCGGTGTTATAAGTGATAAGATATTTATATTAAAAGCATAGGGTGTCAGTTGAAAATCATTGACAGAGATGTTAAAGAAATGAGAGACATGAAGAGGGCAATTTGTTAAATGTGACAGAGTAAAATGAAATGTTTTTAAAGAGGTCTTTAAATACAGACCCGGAATGATAGAAGTGACTATTTTGACAAATTTATTTTATGACCAGTAACTTTTTTGTCTCATCCTTGTCACGCCGGGATGACAGGAGACGATGGTACAATTAACAAGCAGGTTTATTCTCGAATGAGGGTAACGGACAGGCAACAGTGTGCATTGCACAAACATCGACAGACAATGACAGAAGAATAGACAGGAACTTAAATACACTGATACTGATTACTAACTGACAACAGGTGATGACACTAACTAATGGGATGAACGAGGACAGGTGCAGACATGACTTGACAGAATGAGACACAACAGAACTGAACTAAACAAGACATGACTCTGACATTACGCCCCCCCTGGAAAAAGGTGCGTCCTCGCGCCGTGACGAAGTCCATAGATGGAAAACATAAACAAGGGCGGAGGCTTTGGAGGAGGGTGTGGCGGTACCAGGCAATCGACTTTAAGCGTAGGCCCCAGGAGCCATGGTGAAGCTGACGGTGGGCGGAGCCAGGGAGGAGTCCAGATGGTAGCGTGGGATGACTTGGGGCTGCACGCCAACTGCAGAATCATGGCGACTGGCGGAGGTGGTGGGGGAACTTCCCGGCCGACGGACCTCGGAGCTGCCGCCGACCCGGAAGCTGGGCGCCAAGCCGCTGACACTGGGGACCGAGGTGCCGACGCAGGAACGGAAGAGCGGGGTGACGGTGCGGCGAGGGAGGACGACATGGAGGTTGAAGGGAGGGAGGAGCTCACGGATGACGTAGGGGTGACGGGTGGTGGTGTAGCCGCCAGCCCGGAGGTCCGTGGCAGATGTAGAACGTCGACCCCCGTAGGCCGACATGGAGGGACGAGCCGAGGAGGTGCTGAGGGAGTCGAGGGTCGAGGTGCAGGTGGTGGGCTGTGGGGGGGCTGGGGGAGAAGCCCGAGGTGCCGGTATGGAACCGCACGGAGAGAGCGGCGCGGGCAGAGCCGAGGAGCTAGATGACAGTCGCTGGGGCCACGGATCCAGGGGGTTGGCTGTTACCAGCGACGGGGACAGGAAGACGGATACGGGATCAGGTAGAGGGCTTCCGGACAGGACCGGAAGCGGAGAAGAAGAAATGAGGGTGGGGACTTGGGTGGGAATTGGATCCGTGACCCACCAGTTGATGGGACTCTGGTGGGCTCCTGGCTCTGCGTTGAACTGACCCACGCGCTTCACCTACGGGGCTCCGAAGTCGTCCATCTCCCCTCCGACCTCGGTGGAAATGGAGCGGTAGTCTCCCCGGATGGCCCAGAACATGCCCTTCAGGTAGGGTCGAACCTCCGTGCTCAACAGAAGCGCCGCTGTGGGTGAGTCCATCTTTTTCAAATTTACTCGTTGTGAGTGGTCTGTCGATCTGTCACGCCGGGATGACAGGAGACGAAGGTACAATTAACAAGCAGGTTTAACAAGCAAGACATGACTCTGACAATCCTAGTCACCACCATGCACAGGGCGGATAGTTCTGGTTAAAGATGTAGCAGAACATTACACTGAATGGATGGTTGTGATAACTGAATTCGCTATATATAATATCATATAATGTCAGCTTTGATATGTTTCTGCTTTGAAGATGTCTAATGACTTTTAGCGATTAAATACTGCTGTCATTAACCTGTTTCCCTGTTGTAACACTATTAGCACACCAATGGCTCTGATGGCTCTTGAATGCATCTTCCTTAAGCTCAACAAAACACCTGATTCTGTTGAAGAAAACTGTCTAAGATTTTGCAGTGGGAAAGAGCGGTTACCAGTGTGCACGAGGTGATTTCTCAATGACGGGTAAGATCCTCTTTGGCCAGACAGGGGACAAACTAACGCAGGGGGTTACTGCTCCACTGGGCATCTACCCTGAAGGGAGGTGTTGTATGTGAGATGGGTATGAGAGTGGAGCGGATGTCTGTGAGGCCAGCAGCATCATTAAGGGGGGATCTGTGAGAAGTACAGAAGTCTGACCCAAAAAAGTTCCCCCATACCACTCACCAGAAACCACATTCCTAGGACGGCTTGTTTTTCATTGTGACAAGTGTCCACAACTTGATGCAACTATGCAAGGGGACAGCACCCTGAGGAAGAGGAGATTATTTATAAAGAGCTGATGGGAATGAGCTTTCAAGAGCCGATTGAGATCATGAGGTGACTGTCCGTAATGTCTGGGGAGACCAGGGCAAAATTTGGGACTTTAACTGTAAAATCCCCTACACATCACAACCTTCACAATGTGATATTTAAAAAGTATTGAAGTATATATATAATACGTATAAGTAATTTCCCATGCTCCCAATGTATTGTTAGAATTCATTTATAAAAAAAAAGGTTAAACTTACCATTTCATTTAATCAACATTTGGTATGTGCATTCATTTTGGACCTTGGCTGAGCCACTAGATGTCACTGCAAGTTTGTTCAATGCTGTCAGAAGCAAAACAATAATGAAATGGAAGCATTTTGCAGCTTGTTTAGTAATTGTTTAAAGCCATTTCACAATTTAAGTCTTCATGCAGTACATTACCATCTCCCCATCCAAAGCAATATTTTTCTCAGGCTTGTGCAGTCCACATGAGTCAGACTTCTGGATAAATGCAGAAAAAATATCACATTCTGTAATATGTATACCTGTTTCTGGACTGTTTGTTTCCTGTCTTCAGTGCTCCACACGTGTTCTCTGTTTTTGGTTTTGTTCCCGCCACTTGTTAATCTCATCATTAGTTTATTCTCTTCAGCTGTTTCCTGTTAATTACCTGTTGTTTCACCTGTATATCACCCGTGTTTTTCTTTAGACTTAGTCCGATCCAGTTTGTGTTTACATGTTCATTCCTCTTTGTCGTGTAATTCCTCTGTATTATTATTAAATAGATAAAGACTCTGTTCATTTTGTTGCTGTCTCCTTGCTTTTGTGGACACGTAACGTTACAGAAGATTGGACCAATTACCGAAGATGCAGGTGGAAGATCTTCTTCTGAATATACAGCACAATGGACGGCCTTTGGAGTGGTATGTGAGGGAGTTTTTGGAATTTTCATATCAGGTGAGTTGGAGAGAGCCAATGATTAACGCCTCCATTGCGAACTTTATTAATTTTGTCCTCCAGTTAGACAATTCCAATTTTTACGTTGATTCTACTGGGGACAATTTAAACGATCATTCAGTCCCTATCCGAAAGCAGATTGCCACTCCAGCTCACCTAGATCCAATACCCCCCAAATGCCTCTCCAATGGTTCCGGTGTATTGAATCCCTGGAGTGTACCGAATCCCTGGAGTGTACCGAATCCCTGGAGTGTACTGAATCCCCAGAGTGTACTGAATCCCCGGAATGTACCAAATTCCCGGAGTATAATGAATCTTCAGCACATGAATCTCCAGCGGCGCCGCCTGAGTCATCCTCATCTGAGTCATGTGAGTCATCCTCATCTGAGTCTCCAGAACGCCCCTCAGGAAGTCCGTCCCCTGAACAAGAGGGGGGGGGGTATATCCTATTTAGCCACAGGGGTCACGGTCCCCGTGACTCCACCCTGAACTCCGCCCTGGCTGCCGAAGTTCCCAGCACCAGCCCTGACTTAACCCTGGACGCGGCCCAGGTCGTTGGAGGCCGCAGCCCTCCACCCTGGATTTGATGGCCACTTGATACATCTACTCCTATCCATGGCCTCCAGGTTGCCCCCCCCCCCTCCCTGTTGGTAATCTGTTAGGCGTGAGGTGGGATATTGTTATATGTATACCTGTTTCCAGACTGTTTGTTTCCTGTCTTCAGTGCTCCACACGTGTTCTCTGTTTTTGGTTTTGATCCCGTCACTTGTTAGTCTCATCATTAGGTTATTCCCTTCAGCTGTTTCCTGTTAATTACCTCTTGTGTCACCTGTATATAACCCCTGTGTTTTTCGTGTAATTCCTCTGCATTTATTTATTATTAAATAGATAAAGACTCTGTTAATTCTATTCATGTCTCCTTGCCTTTGTGGACATATAACTTTACACATATCTGCAAATATTGCTTTGTCTCTTGTTCTAACATAGTCTCAGTTCACTAGTTCACACTTACATGTAATCAGATAGAGTAAAGTTTATGCATATTTGGCATACCGTATGAGGGGAGGGCTTTGAGCTTGGAATTTGGCCCGAACACAGAGTACTCCCTCTGTATATCCCAAACTGGGATAGGAATAGTTATATAATAGATTGGGTGGTGGACGGATGATGGAAAACTGTTGTGGAACAGAGGTAAGGACTAAATAAAACTCAGACATTTCGATCTGCGAGTGTACACCTCTGATTGGCCATTGCATTCAAGAAATCACCAGATATGTCAGTGACTAGCTATATTTCTCAACCCTGCCAAAACATGTAGGGAATAGAAACCTTTGACACTTTCCAGAGCACAAACGTTTGCCAAATTTGTTTCACCAAATCAGATGGGGCGCCAAATTTCCTTGGGCCCTAAGCTGTATTGCTTATTGGTTAAGCCCACCTCTGATGTAGCATAATTATTTTACAACTATTCACCTCAGTATCTCCAGCTGACAGTTTGGACTCTTCATTCCATCAGAAAGAAGCTTCACTCCAGAATCCTTCAGGTCATTGTTACTCAGGTCCAGCTCTCTCAGGACACAGTTTGAGGATTGTAAAATTAAAGACAAACGTTCACAGGATTGAGCAGTGAGATTACATGTCGAAAATCTGAAGAAGAAAAACACAATGCAATTGGATACAGAATTAATCTTAGCAGTGTGATTTTTAATAATTATCTTATTTGCAAAAATAATATAGCTGTGAGCAGCAATTATCGGGTTCAAGCGTATTTAAGCCTTTAAGAACATGCGTAAAAAGGTATTATGTTTCATTTACCGAGCATGTAACCACTTAGATCATAGATGGAAAAGACAATTTACAGCCAAATCATGGTTTTTATGATTTTTAAAGCTTTTAAACAGTTATAGTGCCAGCTATGGTTCAATTTCCATGTACGTTTGTATGCTTGTTTAGAATCATTTTACATGTGCTCACATATTTTCATGAAGTTCTGAGTTTTCATTTAGGGATTATAGGCTTTTGAGTATATTTTGCCACACCCTTTTTCTAAATGACCCTGTTATAGTTACCCAAAGAGTAAAGTTAAACTTTTTTGATAATTATTGATCTACAGAGTCCAGAGAACTGTACTACACTGATTTGGTTCCAATCAGACTAGAACTCTAGGACTAGTTTGCAAAAATAGGATTTTAAGATTATTGCGAATATTTATTGGCAGCAGTGGTTCCTGAGGCTAAATTGCTCAGCATGAGGAGATCTATCAATGATATTGTAAGCTTCTCAGTCCAAATAAGGGGTGTGGTGATGTCAGTTGCATCCACAGCGTTTTCCTCATGTTTTGCCAGGGCAGAGAGAAACACCTGTGTTGCATTAACAATCAGCAATTAAAATTATTAAAGATGTGATGTTGTTGTAGTAGTTGTTGTTGCTGTTTGGGGGGGGGGGGGGGGGGTTGTTGGTGATGCTGAGCAATTAGCCGAGGCTGCCGTGCCGGGACGTGTGCTGGAGATTATTGCACGACACAAATAGATTGGGAGGAATAGTTTGTAGTGTTGGGGTTCCCCCTGCAAAGTTTGGCGGCCGCCGTTGATTTCCCCGAACGCTGTATCCCACGTCCGGTAGCGGGTAAGGAAGCCAGCAGTACACTTTTATATTATTGATGTATGAAATGTTGTTATATATGCTGTACTAATATTTGCTGGGGAGACCTTATTTAATGTGTATGCCTATTAAAGTCCCCCGGCGCTATTTGTTTGTAAAGTGAGCGCATGTGAATGAGTACGGGGGTATGAGGGCAGGTTATTGTCATTTCCCATAACTCCCATACTGTATATTAATGACAGTTAAGTATTTAGCTCGAGTGGTAGAGATGGTATGTCCTGATTGATATTTGGTGTGTATTTATTTATGTTATGTGTATTTATTTATTTTATGTTATTTTAGTGATTTAGAAATAGATATTTATATGGCTTTGAGGTTTGCTGTGTAATAGCGACCGTGAACTTGAACATAAACCTTTTTTGATAACTTTTGATTTTCAGTCTCCAGACAACATTAAAAATAAAAATAAAGTATTTGATCTCAAACCTCAGTATCTCCAGCTGACAGTTTGGACTCTTCAGTCCATCAGAAAGAAGCTTCACTCCAGAATCCTTCAGGTCATTATTACTCAGGTCCAGCTCTCTCAGGACAGATTTTGAGGATTGTAAAATTAAAGACAAACTCTCACAGGATTGAGCAGTGAGATTACAGTACTGTAGCCTGTGTAGAGAACAAAACAAACAGCATCAGTAATGCTTATTAGGTAGCGTTTATGATATGGAGCTTGAAAAAACCGTTGACTGTAGTGATGTAAACAAAGCTAAAACAATTTTCTCTTCATAAAACATCAAACCAGTAATATCATCACACACATTAAATTTATTCATTTGTCTGAACAGTCTAGTCCAACAAGTCACGCATTTAAAATGTAGTCCCAATTACAAAAGACTAACATATATAAATGTGTAGGAGCCATTTTGATATTAACTAGTATCAAATTATTTTGTTATTGGAGCGTGGGTACTTTTTGTTAGATTAGGGTCCTTTATTTGTAGGGACTTTTATTTTGATAGTCAGTGAGAATGTTTGGGGATAAAGATGGCCGCCTCTCACCTTTCTCAAACAAAAGGAAATATAGGAAGCAGTTGGAATGTATTGAGCACACAGTTTTTTACATTGCTATCGTGAATTGCTATCTTGAATTGCTATCTTGAATTGCTATCTTGAATTGCTATCTTGAATTGCTATCTTGAATTGCTATCTTGAATTGCTATGAATTTATTTTGATAATAAGTTGTGCGCTCTTTAACCACCACTCTGTTCAATTACCTACGAATTGTTTGTTGGATTACCTGTCTGATGCCTGGCTTGCTCTGCTCACCTCACCTCACCTCACCTCACCTGCTAGGACCCATCTCATCCAGCCAAAAGGCAAAGGTACAATTTAAGATCTAGGAGTTGGATAGCTTGTCAAAGAAGCTAAACAATACGTCCCAGCTAAGAGTGGTCCGCCGCTACAAGTTAGTAAAGAACTTTGCAACCGTTTACACTGCTTCACAATCGAATTGTTTGGAACCCATGGAAGCACTTGTTTGACTTCTAATGAAGGTGTTTTTTTTTTGTTTTTGTTTTTTCACTATTGGAGTGCATTATCATTTGTTGCTGGATTTGCTATTGGAGCGGACCATGATTTTGTTGTTCATGCATATACAGCTTAAGAGAAGCCATGAGAATCAACTGAGTTGAAGATAACGGTGCTGTGTTTAATTTTTTGAAAAGAAAAAGGAAATAAGTTTTTTTTGTTGTTCTCAAAAATGGCTGATGACAAACTTAAAGAGCTTTGCGCAACACGCAGAGGAAAACTTGGTGTGTGTACACGCAAAATGAATGAGTTAAAGGAATTATTAAAAGGTGAAGATATTGAAGCCGTTGATGCAGGCGTTGAACAGCTCCATGTGGTATTGGAAGAGTTTAAAGATGTGCATCAATCTGTGCAAGTGTTGCATGAAGACGAGGAAAGGAAAAGTGACAATGACGATTGGTATCAACCAAAGATGCAAGCTTTTGAAACATTTTTGAATGAAGTGGAAATGTGGAAGAGTGCTCAAAGTTATGAATCCCAAGCTGTGGTGTCTCCTTTTGACAGTATATCCATTGTGGCAGCACATGCCAGTAAAGTAGAACCTTCTCGTTCTGGTACCAGTGTTGCCTCAAATTCTTCGTCTGTGTCTTCTGCACGTTTAAAAGCTGAAGCTGAAAAGGCTGCTCTATTGCAACGTACTGAAAGACTGAAGAAAAAACATGCCTTGGAAATGGAAAAAATTAAAGTGCAAAATGCGATGGAAAGAGTTGAACTTGAAAAGAGTTGAACTTGAAACAGAGCTGGCTGCAGCTAATGCAAAGGTGCGAGTGTTACGGAGCATTGATGCCGAATATATGAACTCTAAAACCATATTGACAGAAGTTGCAGAGTTGCCAGGAAATGGCATGAATGCATATCTGGAGAGCTATTATGAAAGAACTAAGGAACATGTTCATCCAGAACCCTCACCAGTGGAGTACGCAAGAATTTCTACTGTTCCCAAAACCCCATTGCAAAAGGTTTTAACACAGGATACAAGACCGCGGAGGTCGCAGAGGCTGGTTCAGACCTTTCAAGCCAATCCGACCAGTCAAGCAGCTACAGGTACTTCCTTTCCACATACACCTTTAATCTCAGATACCAGTAACCTGGGTGCTGTTGCTGACCTTATTATGCAGCAGCAGAAAATGACATTACTTCCAACTAGGCATCTACCCATGTTTAACGGTGAACCTCTGAACTTTAAACCATTCATGCAGGCATTTGAACACTCTATTGAGAAAAACACCAGCCATAGCCAAGACAGACTGTATTACCTTGAGCAATACACCTCTGGCCAACCTAAGGAACTGGTCAGAAGTTGCCTTCATATGGATGCAGATAGAGGATATGCAGAGGCAAAACGGCTATTGGAACTTCATTTTGGAGATGAATTTAAAATTACCAATGCTTACATGGATAAAGCCTTAAATTGGAATAATATCCCATCAGACAATGGAGAAGCTCTATACAGTTATGCTCTTTTCCTCCGTGGATGCTGTAATGTCATGCGTACCTTAAGGTACATGGATGAACTGAACCTTCCATTAAACCTGAGGCTTTTAATCTCCAAGGTGCCTTACAAAGTGAAAGAAAAATGGAGATCACATGCCTTTGACATCAGGGAACGAACGGGAGCAAGAGCCACGTTTTCTGACCTTGTCCTCTTCCTGGAAAGGCAGGCCAGGATTCTGCAAGACCCAGTCTTTGGTAACCTCCAAGGCGGTTCCTCAAACAGAAGGTCACCAAAAACAGGCGATAACAGTAGCAAGCCAATGAGTCCCATGCAGAAGAGCAGAGGGAGCAGTTTCGCCACAACCGTATCAGTTGCACCAAAGACCAACAAGGAGAACACAATGCAAATATTCAATGTGCCCAAAAACAGTTCATCAAAACTCTGTCCTGTCTGTAATGGTGAGCATGAGATCGTGTCATGTCAAGAGCTGATAAAGAAGTCTCAAAACGCACGAGTTGAGTTGCTAAAGACTAAAGGTGTCTGCTTTGGTTGTCTTGCTAAAGGACACATGAGTTTGACTTGCAAAAATAGACAAACCTGTTCAATTTGTTCAAAATTACATCCCACTATCTTGCATATACCTCAAAACGTATCAAAAGAGCAGAAAAATGTAGGTCCTTCAGACAAAAGGGCAGTGAGTAGCGGGTTGGTTTCACTGAAAACAGAAACACCTGATTGTAGTGATGAACACTGTGCACTCGCAATAATACCAGTTCAAGTCAAAATGAGTAATTCAAATCATGTAGTTCAGACATATGCTTTCCTTGACCCAGGGAGCTCCGCAACATTCTGCACAGAGCAACTTAGGAGGAGCTTGAACGCTAATGGGAAACATCAACAAATACTTCTGCACACTATGGGGCAAAAGAAATTTGTTAACAGCTTAGTAGTCAAGGGACTGGAAGTGTGTAGCTTGGAAGGAAAGGAATTCGTAAAGTTACCTGAAGTTTACACTCAGCAAGAAATTCCAGTCAACAGGGAACATATTCCCAGACAAGAAGATATTCGAAAATGGCCTTATCTTCAAGACGTTGATATTCCCAACATTAATGCTGGGATTGACCTTCTAATTGGGATTAACGCACCCAAAGTAATGGAACCTTGGAGAATTATCAATAGCCAGGGTAATGGACCCTTTGCTATTAAAACACTGCTAGGTTGGGTGGTGAATGGACTTCTCCACAATGAGGATGTATGCATCAACAAGCAAGGTCAGAAATATGTTTGTGCACATCGGATTTCTGTTGATAACCTGAGTGAACTTTTGATTCAGTAGTACAACCATGATTTCCCAGAAAAGACTTTTGAGGAGAAGAAACAAATGTCGGTAGAAGACCACAAATTCATGCAGATAATGGACGGAGCTGTTGAAATTTTGGATGGACATTATCAATTGCCTTTGCCATTCAAGAAGGATAATCCTATGATGCCAAACAATCGTCACATGGCAGAGCAAAGAGCATTGTCTCTAAAAAGAAAGTTGCAAAGGAGTAATGACTTTCACAATGAGTACAAGGCATTCATGGAAATGATCCTATCATGCGGATATGCTGAACCTGTACCCCAAGACCAATTGATGCAGGAAAATGGAAAAGTGTGGTACATCCCACACCATGGTGTGTTTCACCCAAAGAAGGGGAACTTGCGTGTGGTATTTGACTGCTCTGCAGCGTATCAGGGTGCCTCACTGAATGCCGAACTCATTCAAGGTCCCAATCTTACAAACAGCTTAATTGGGGTCTTAGTCCGTTTCCGTCTCGACAACATCGCTATCATGGCTGATGTCGAGAAAATGTACTATCGAGTAAAGGTCCCATCTCATCATGTGAACTTCTTGCGCTTCCTTTGGTGGCCTAATGGGGACGTTAGTCAGCCACTAAAAGAGTACAGGATGATCGTACATCTTTTTGGCGCAACATCATCAGCTAGCTGTGCAAACTATGCTTTAAAGAGGACAGCTGAGGATAACAAAGGGTGCTTCTCAGCTGATGCAACTAGCACGGTCAAGAACAACTTCTATGTGGATGATTTGTTAAAGGCAGTGGACACAGAGGACCACGCCTTTAGACTTTGTAAAGAGCTGAAATCCCTCTGTGCAACTGGAGGCTTTAAGTTGACCAAATGGGTTAGTAACAGCAGAGCTGTATTGGCCTCAATTCCAGAGCATGAAAGGGCCAAGGACATAAAGAATCTTGATCTTGACATAGAAGATTTGCCAGTTGAAAGAGCTCTCGGTGTGCAGTGGTGCGTTAAGGAAGACACTTTCACATTTCAGGTGACAATAAAGGAGCATCAATGCACCAGACGTGGGATACTGTCCATGGTCAGTTCTATATATGACCCACTTGGATTCATTGCACCTCTCACCTTTCCGGCAAAGCACATCTTGCAAGAGTTATGCAAGCAGAACATTGGATGGGATGAAGAATTGCCAGAGGTCCATGCTCAAGCCTGGAAGCAATGGTGGCAAGAGTGATGGAGTTCAAGGTCAATCGATGTCTTGTACCAAACAACTTTGGAGACGTCAAAACCGCACAGATGCACCACTTCTGTGATGCAAGTGACCTTGGATACGGAACAGTTTCGTATCTTAGGTTGACTAGCAGCAACAAGGTCCACGTCGCCTTTATAATGGGAAAGGCCAGAGTTGCTCCATTAAAACTGATGACCACACCACGAATGGAGCTCACTGCTGCAGTTTTGGCTGTACGAATAGACAAGATGCTATCTGATGAGTTGCATATGGAATTGGAAAGGTCTCTGTTTTGGACAGATAGCATGACTGTTCTAAGGTACATCCGGAATGAAAGCAGAAGATTCCTAACTTTTGTGGCAAATCGTGTAAATGTCATCAGAAGTGCGTCAGACGTCTCCCAATGGAAGTATGTAGGCACCAAACTCAATCCCGCTGATTACGCCTCTCGAGGGTTACATGCCAGCACATTCCTAAAAAGAACAACATGGATCAGTGGCCCAGACTTTCTAAGGGAACCATCTCATCACTGGCCAGAGCTTCCATCTGAACCCATTCTCTCTCAAAACGACCCTGAATTAAGAAAAGGAGTTGTTACTGTCAATGCTGCTGTGAAAGAAAACTGTGACGCCACTACTTACCTCATGAATTACTTCTCAACTTGGGTGAGGCTCAAGAAAGCTGTAGCATGGCTCCTAAAGTTCAAGTCTGCACTGTTGACATTACTTAAGAATGGCAAGAAAGATTTAAACAGACATAACATGACCACAAGAAAAGGAAAACATGAAAAGACCAGTCCACATGTTCTATCAATCAGTGATCTAGAGGATGCTGAGGTCGCAATCTTACAATTTTGCCAAAGGCAGGGTTTCCCACAAGAAATAGCCTGTTTGCAGAAAGGCATGCAAAATGTAAGCAGAAACAGCCCCATCTACAGGTTAGATCCTCTGATGGCAAATGGCATCTTAAGAGTTGGTGGGCGTCTGAGTAAAATGTCAATGCCCACTGAGCAAAAGCACCCTGCTATTCTGCCTAAGGGCCATCACGTTTCCAAGCTCTTACTTCAGCACATCCATGAAGAAGTTGGACACGGTGGAAGAAATTTCATGCTCTCCAAGCTCAGACAAAAATATTGGATTCCTTGCGCCAACACTCTGGCCAGAAAGGTAGTCAATGAATGCACCAAATGCAGAAGAGTCAAGTTGAGTACAGGTGAACAAAAGATGGCAGACTTGCCAGTTGACAGGTTGACCCTTGACCTGCCGCCCTTCACGCATGTAGGAGTAGATTATTTTGGGCCACTAGAGGTAAAACGAGGTCGCAGCATTGTAAAACGATATGGCGTGATTTTTACATGCCTTGCCAGCCGTGCGGTACATTTGGAGGTTGCACATTCCCTTGATACCGACTCGTGCATTCATGCATTCAGACGTTTCATTGCCAGAAGAGGTCCTGTGTCTGAGTTGCGGTCAGACAATGGAACAAACTTTGTTGCCACTGAAAGGGAACTAAAAGAGTCTTTGAAATCTTGGAACATGCAACAAATTGAAAAAAGCCTGCTCCAAAAGGGAGTGAAATGGACATTTAACCCTCCCCATGGTGCCCACTATGGAGGGATATGGGAGAGGTTGATTCGCATGATCAAAACGACATTACGTTCAGTCATCAGCCAGCAGTATTTGGATGATGAAGGCCTTCAGACGGTGATATGTGAGGTTGAGGCCATTCTCAATAGCCGTCCCCTCACAACTGTTTCTGATAATCCAAATGACTTGGAGCCGTTAACGCCTAACCATATACTGCAACTTAAGGTGCAGCCTGTTCTACCTCCAGGTTTGTTCGTGAAAAAGGATCTTTATGCCAGACAACGTTGGAGACAGATCCAGTACATTGCCGACTTATTTTGGAAACGTTGGGTCCGAGAGTACCTCCCTCTTCTGCAAACACGGCAAAAATGGGCTCGTGTCAGACGCAACTTTTGTACAGGAGACATCGTGTTAGTAGCCGATAGCACGGCGCCAAGAGGATCATGGATGCTGGCTAGAGTTACTGAAACCTTCCCTGACTCCAAAGGCTTGGTCCGCAGTGTACGGCTTCAAACCAAAACAAGCCAGCTTGAAAGACCTATCAGTAAGATCTGCTTGCTAGTAGAAGGCCAGCAATCTAAAGCTGACTGAAATCTGAATGAACTTGCGCACGTGCACACATTATCATACAGATGCATACACTGAATTTTTGCACTCCCTTATCCTTGTGAATGACCCATAATGAGCTTAAGGGAATAATTTATGGCTCCTTAGAAAATTACTTTAGTTAGTTATAGCTTGCTTCCTGCAATAGCTATAAGGTGCCGGCTATGTAGGAGCCATTTTGATATTAACTAGTATCAAATTATTTTGTTATTGGAGCGTGGGTACTTTTCGTTAGATTAGGGTCCTTTATTTGTAGGGACTTTTATTTTGATAGTCAGTGAGAATGTTTGGGGATAAAGATGGCCGCCTCTCACCTTTCTCAAACAAAAGGAAATATAGGAAGCAGTTGGAATGTATTGAGCACACAGTTCTTTACATTGCTATCGTGAATTGCTATCTTGAATTGCTATCTTGAATTGCTATGAATTTATTTTGATAATAAGTTGTGCGCTCTTTAACCACCACTCTGTTCAATTACCTACGAATTGTTTGTTGGATTACCTGTCTGATGCCTGGCTTGCTCTGCTCACCTCACCTCACCTCACCTGCTAGGACCCATCTCATCCAGCCAAAAGGCAAAGGTACAATTTAAGATCTAGGAGTTGGATAGCTTGTCAAAGAAGCTAAACAATACGTCCCAGCTAAGAGTGGTCCGCCGCTACAAAATGAATGCAAAGAAGACTCTTACAGTGCTCTTCTGGTGTTTCTGATCACTGGCAGCAGTCTCATCAGAGCTTCTTCAGATCTTCTGTATTTCTGCAGTTCAAACTTCTCTTGAGTCTCTTCTGACATGAGGAGCACAAACACCAGACCAGACCACTGAACAGAGGAGAGATTCTGTGTTGAAAGATTTCCAGAGGTCAGATTCTTCTGGATGTCCTCCACAAAGTCATCTTTCAGTTCACTCAGACAGTAGAAGAGATTGAGGGTCCTCTCTACTGATTTCTCTGTCTCTATCATTTGTTTGATATAGTCAGCAGTGTCTTTAATGTTCTTTGTTTTCAGTTTCAGTTTTGGCAGTAGTTCCTTCAGTTTATTCTGATTAGACTCCAGTGAGAGACCCAGAAGGAACCGGAGGAAAAGGTCCAGGTGTCCATTCTCGCTCTGTACAGCCTTCTTGATTGCAGCCTTATGAAGTTCAAAAAGTGGTTTTCTGGAGAGTTTCCATTTCAGCTTTTCTGTCCAGGATTCAAGAAATGGGTTCGTTTTCTTGTCTTTGCTAATCAAAAACACATAAAGAGCAGCAAGGCATTCTTGTACACTGAGATGTACAAAGCTGTAAACGCTTCTGGCTGAAACGTTTTCCACCTGAAACATTCGAGTGCATAACCCAGAGTACACCGACCCGTCATTGACATCTATTCCACATTCCTTAAGATCTTCTTGGTAGAAAATCAGGTTTCCTTTCTCCAGCTGTTGAAAGGCCAGTTTCCCAAGCGTCAGAATAATCTGATCAAAAGACTCTGCGTTGACTTTAGATTCAGGGCCATCACAGTATTTTTTTTCCATCTGTTGCTGCAGAGAAATGAAGAAGCTTGTGTACATCCCTGTGAGAGTTGCTGGTGTTTTGTCATTCCTCTGTTGAGCCAGGAGAGGCTGAAGAACAGTGAGGGAGATCCAGCAGAAGACAGGGATGTGGCACATGATGTACAGACTCCTGGATTTCTTGATGTGATTGAGGATTTTTTCAGAAACCCCAGGACTGGTGTTTTTTTTGAAGTATTGCTCTTTCTGCTCATCGTTAAATCCTCGCACCTCCATCACTTGATCAATGTAGTCACGGGGGATCAGACTGGCGGCTGCTGGTCTGGTTGTGATCCAGATGAGAGCAGAGGGAACCAGGTGTCTCTTGATCAGACTTGTAACTATCTTACTCACTTTTGCTTTTTCATTTACACTTGTAAAGGTGTCATCTTCTGTAAAGCTCAAAGGAAAGCGACATTCATCCAGCCCATCAAAGATGAACATAACTTTACCATCACCTTCAGGAAGAGAGGGCAATTCTTCTGGACTACTGAAGAAGTATTTGTTAAGCAGTCCCATGAGACTGATCTCGTCTTTAATCAAATTCAATCTACAAAATGGAAGTGGAAATATGAAGACTATATCCTGATTTTTTGTTCCTTTAGCCCAATCAAAGATGAATTTATTGACAGAGACAGTTTTTCCCACTCCTGCGATCCCCATTGTCAGCACTTTTCTGTTTCGTCGATCTGTGTCACACTGGACTTTAAACATGTCGTTACATTCAATTGCCGTCTCTTTGGCTGTCAATCGTTTGTGATTTGTTTCAATCTGTATCACCTCGTGGTCGTTCACTCTTCCTCCAGTCTCATTCTCCACCACATATAAATCAGTGAAAATATCGTGCAGGAATTCCCGATGACCCGTCTGTGAATTACCAACCAATATCTTCTCATAGTCCTGTTTTAATTTAATCCTCAGCCTGCGGCTGGTCTCTGTGTAATCATGAAGAGTAGCTTGACTGTTATCTTTAAGAAAAAGGGAAAAACACTGTAAAGACAGTAAAGTGATCATACATTTCATAAATTCATGCGTCTACTATATTCAAATTAATCACACTCTTACTGCAACAGCGTTTACATGTACATCTTACACTGATTATGCTGAAGTTGACAACATATATGGTGATGCAAATGCCTTGCCTAATGCTGAATGAAATCCAGTTGGTTTCAATTTTCTTTCTTTTTCTAATTTCTAATTCATTTTTAAATATATATAAATACAAGTGTGATTAAAAAAAGAATAGCAACAGAATAAAATTTAATTTCAGACTCAGCTCACAAGTGCTATTTTTAGAACAGGCCTGCGGGCGACTCGTGGTCCTTGGGGGCAACTTGGTGCCCTCAGGCACTGTGTTGGTGACCCCTGTTCTAAGACTTTTCCGATAACTATTATCAGACAATATTTTGCATCATTCAAAAATGTTTTATTTGGCAATGTAATTGGTGACAGTGTTTCTTATATCTTTCCATCTGTTGCTTTTCCTGTCATAAGGAACTTTCTTGCTAAATGATTCGGCCATGTTTATTGCGTGTGTTTTTGACTTTGCTCTGTCTGCTGCAGACGCGCCATGTTCAGATGACTCCTGAAGCTTTTCATAATCCTCATATCAGGGCAAAGGCTGCGATTATTTAATGCTCAGCTTGTCAGAGCTGTACTGCTCTGTGATCAGTGGTAAATGCTTCTCCATCTGAAAGCTAGGGCGCTCTTGCACAGAAACTCAAAATATGCACTGCAGCAGAAGAAGATAACGCATCATATCACTGTAGCTGAATAAACAGGAGATAAAACGCTTTGATTGATTAAACATGACTAATAAACATTGGCCTTATTATCTCTCAGAAGGATGCACAACTGTCATTATGAAGTGAGTTTGGAGTAAAAACATGTTATTAAATGTTGTCTTTTGTTCGACAAGATGTTAATAAATGCTCCTCATGTCTGGAAAGATGTTTGACGCGCGCTGCTTTTTCAAATGTACATTATAAGCGACTGAAACTAGACTAAAAATAAGCCCCTCCGTGCTGAAAGGCGATCTCTATTAATAAGGGGCACTCCACTCCACCTGCCAACTATTTTAGCATCATACGATGCATGCAAAACTAGTCAAAATAGAGTTTATATTCCAACAAAAAGTGCTAACATCAATATCGGAGCACTGAGCTTCAAATATTTCAAACTTCGGTTTGAAACCGTTTTCTGCAAGCTACTGTTGGATTACTCATTTAAAAATGACCAGCAGAATAAAAATGGTATACCTCAACTTGTTTCCTTATGTAAAGCTCCGCCTGTCGCCCAATTGTAGAATCGTCAGCCCCGGGGGTGAAGAATTTTTTTTGCGTAAATTTCTTTTCAGCGTTAAATTAAATTCACATTAGTTTTTTTTTTTTTTTTTAAGTAGTTTTACTTTAGCTCGCTCGATCTGACTCTCCAATTGTAAAATCTCTCTATGGTAAAATGTTCCATAATAACATTAATAGCTAAATCGCGCGCATTAAATGTGATTATAATTTAGATTTTATTTCTTTGATTTCTCTTTCTTTCAATTTTTCAATTTCGGGATCTCTTCGTGTGTATGGACTCGTCGCACTGTAACCACGCCTCTCCAACGACGTAAGAGACGCAGTAAGAGGGCCATCAAAGAGGAAATATTTAGATTTTACTAAAAAAAATTATGGAAACGCCAACCTGCCTATTCTGCTTATTCTCATAAAAATGTCACATCGATTAGTCATAAATTGTATAAACTGTCATAAATTAAATCATAATGAAAACCTAAATATTGTTGCTGCTCCCTATATATTATTATTTTATATATAACGATTTCTATCCTGGCTCTACTTCATTACGGAAAATAAGAAAACTACCAAAATCTTAAGGTAACAAAGGATTTCAGACGAATTCAAAATAAATCAAAACAATAACAATTATAAATAAAAAAAAAAAAAATTACATAATTAATTAATTCAATTAATATAAAAATAATATATAAATATAATTACATCAATTACTCAAAGAGTATTTAAAGTTTTAAAGTTATGCATACACATATGCATGGCGGATTATTGGAAGTCAAAAGATCTTCATCATCTTATGCGGGGGGTCTATGCGTGGGGTGTCTTGGCTTGTTGCTTTTTGTTCTTTTTTTAAAAACCCAGAAAAATAACGTTAAAAACAGTTTAACATAACCAGTGTAAATATTTATTGCCCCCAAGGTGGGGTGGTTGGAGAGGAGGGAAAGGAGGTAGAAGAAGACTTTCTCAAGATAATATAAGTGACTGCTGTGATTCAAACTGAGGCACTGATACTCGCACTGAGACATTTATTTAAAATGAGACTAAAACATGGAAAATAAAACTAATAGATTCAAAATATATATAATCACATAATAATATACATATAGTACATAATACATATGATTTGGATCAGAAAGGAGAGGATCAGGGGGGGGGGGGGGGAGAGGGGGACAGAGGGGGAGAGAGGGGGGTTGAAGTCTTAGGCTTTGTATGCTTTTCTTTGCTGGTCCTCTCCATATGAGCTTTATTGCAGCTTTATTGATAGGACCTTTCTCAGCACTTAGATTGGAAGGAGAATTCTTGTAAGAAGAAATTCTTCAATTCCGAGGCAGGCAGAGAAGGCAGTTGAAACTATTTCAAAAAAATTGCGGAAATAAGGCCACGGGTGTTGTGGGACATTGGACTTCGCGATTCTTCCATGATGAAGGCACTGTTACTCTCAATGTCATGTCGTTGCACTGACGCTGAACTGCTCGCGCTCAGTAAGCAGCAATCAAACCAAGTTCAAAACCGAGCTGAACCCTGATTGGTGGTTTGCCACACGCTTAACCAGCTCAGTTTTTTTATCCACTAATAAATAAAAAGGAACGACTGATTTAGCAAAATGTAGTTGAGTAAAAAGTAAGATAATTGACTTTGAAATGTAGTGACGTTAAAGTAAAAAGTCTCACCAAATGGAAATACTCCAGTAAAGTGCAGATACACGAAAAAGCTACTCAAGTACAGTAACGAATTACATTTACTTTGTTACTGTCCATCACTGTTGTTTTGTCCCTATTGGACTCAGATCAACTAAAGATCGTGCTGAACAAATTTATTAAAAGGTTTTTGATTAAACATTGACATCTAGCACACCAAACAAGACATGAGACTATATTAGGGTTAGGTTGGGGTCATTGGAATAACCCTTCTAATATAGAAGTTACTTGCAGAAGTTTTAATTTAGGACTTCAGACCCTTGTAAACCATTTATTCATTCATTTTTTTCATTCATTTTCGACCGCTTATCCGGGGCCGGGTCGCGGGGGCAGCAGTCTGAGCAGAGATTCCCAGACTTCCCTCTCCCCAGACACTTCCTCCAGCTCTTCCGGGGGGACACAGAGGCGTTCCCAGGCCAGCCGAGAGACATAGTCTCTCCGGCGTGTCCTAGGTCTTCCCCGGGGCCTTCTCTCGTTGGGACATGCCCGGAACACCTCCCTTGGGAGGTGTCCAGGAGGCATCCGAAACAGATGCCTGAGCCACCTCAGCTGACTCCTCTCGATGTGAAGGAGCAACGGATCTACTTTGAGCTCCTCCCGAGTGGCCGAGCTCCTCACCCTATCTCTAAGGGAGCACCCTGCCACCCTGCGGAAAAAAGCTCATTTCGGCCGCCTGTATCCGTGATCTCATTCTTTTGGTCATGACCCAAAGCCCATGACCATAGGTGAGAGTAGGAACGTAGATTTACCGGTAAATCGAGAGCTTCGCCTTGCAGCTCAGCTCATTCTTCACCACGACAGACTGGTACATCGACCGCATTACTGCAGAAGCTGCACCGATCTGTCTATCAACCTCACGCTCCTTCCTTCCCTCACTCGTGAACAAAACCCCAAGATACTTGAACTCTTCCACTTGAGGCAGGAGCTCTCCACCAACCTGAAGAGGACAAGCCACCCTTTTCCGACTGAGAACCATGGTCTCAGACTGAAGTGCTGATCCTCATCCCAGCCGCCTCACACTCGGCTGCAAAACGTCCCAGTGCACACTGGAGGTCCTGGACTGATGGAGCCAACAGGACAACATCATCCGCAAAAAGCAGGGATGAGATCCGGTGGTCCCCAAACTAGACTCCCTCCGGCCCCTGACTGCGCCTAGAAATCCTGTCCATAAAGACTATGAACAGGACTGGTGATAAAAGGCAGCCCTGAGCACTTAGCAAAGTGCCCCGGACTCCATACTCCAGGAGCACCCCCCACAGGGCGCCACGAGGGACACGGTCGAATGTCTTCTCAGATCCACAAAAAACATATGTGACTGGTGGGGCGAACTCCCCTCCACCTCTAGCACACCCTAGAGAGATATAGAGCTGGTCCAGTGTTCCACACGACCGGGGAAAAAAAACCGCATCCTCCTGAATCTGAGAGTTCGACTATCGGCCTTATTCTCCTCTCCAGTACCCTGGCATAGACTTTCCCGGGGAGGCTGAGGAGTGTGATCCCTCTGTAGTTGGAATACACCCTCCGGTCCCCCTTCTTAAAAAGAGGGACCACCACCCCGGTCTGCCAGTCCAGAGGCACTGTCCCCAACCGCCACGCGATGCTGCAGAGGCGTGTCAGCCAAGACAGCCCCACAACATCCAGAGACTTGAGGTACTCAGGGCGTATCTCATCCACCCCCGCTGCCTTGCCACCAAGGAGTTTTCCAACTACCTCAGTGTCCTCAGCTTGGGTGATGGGTGAGGCCACCTCTGAGCCCTCGGCCTCTGCTTCCTCAGTGGAAGACGTGTGTGAGGGATTGAGGAGATCCTCAAAGTATTCCTTCCACCGCCCAACGATGTCCCCAGTTGAAGTCAGCAGATTCCCACCCCCACTGTAAACAGTGTTGGCAGGGCACTGCTTCCCCTTCCTGAGGCGTCGGACGGTTTGCCAGAATTTCTTCGGGGCTGACCGATAATCCTTCTCCATGGTCTCACCAAACTCCTCCCAGACCCGAGTTTTTGCCTCCACAACTACCCGGGCTGCAGTCCGCTTGGCCTGCCGGTACCCTTCAGCTCAGGAGTCCCCCGAGCCAACCAGGCTCGATAGGCCTCCTTCTTCAGCTTGACGGCATCCCTTACATACGGTGTCCACCACCGGGTTCGGGGATTGCTGCCACGACAGGCACCGGAGACTTTACAGCCACAGCTCCGAGCGGCCCCGTCGACAATGGAGGTAGAGAACATGGTCCATTCAGACTCAATGTCTCCAGCCTCCCTCGCTATCTGGTTGAAGCTCTTCCGGAGGTGCGAGTTGAAGATCTTTCTGACAGGGGACTCGGCCAAACGTTTCCAGCAGACCCTCACAGTACGTTTGGGTCTGCCGAGTCTGTCCAGCTTCCTCCCCTGCCATCTGATCCAACTCACCACCAGGTGATGATCAGTTGACAGCTCCGCCCCTCTCTTCTCCCGAGTGTCCAAGACATACGGCCGAAGGTCAGATGAAACGACTACAAAGTCGATCATCAACCTCCACCCTAGGGAGTCCTGATGCCACGTGTAATGGTGGACACCCTTATGCTTGAACATGGTGTTCGTTATGGACAAACTGTGACTAGCACAGAAGTCCAATAACAGAACACCGCTCTGGTTTAGATCAGGGGGGCCGTTCCTCCCAATCACGGCCCTCCAGGGAGCACTGTCGCTGCCCACGTGAGCGTTGAAGTCCCCCAGTAGAACGTCAGAGTCCCCATTCGGAGCAGTTTCCAGCACCTCTCCCAGAGACTCCAAAAAGGCCGGTTACTCTGCACTGTCATTCGGCCCGTAAGCACAAACAACAGTGAGAGCCCTATCCCCGACCCGAAGGCGCAGTGAAGCGACCCTCTCGTTCACCGGGGTGAACTCCAACACATGGCGGCTGAGCTGGGGGCTATGAGAAAGCCCACACCAGCCCGCCATCTTCTACCGCAGGCAACTCCAGAGTAGCGGAGAGTCCAGTCTCTCTCAAGGAGTTGGGTTCCATAGCCCAAGCTGTGCGTGGAGGTGAGCCCGACTATCTCTAGTCAGTATCTCTCGACCTCCCACACAATGGCCAGTCCCTAGAGCCAGATTCCGTATCCGGGAATTTGAGTTGCCGAGGCCCCTGCCCTCAGCTGCTGCCCAATCCACAATGCACCGGCCCCTTATGGTTCCTCCCGCAGGTGGTGGGCCCACGGGAGGTCGGCCCCACGTCACTCATTCGGGCTGAGCCGGCCGGGCCCTGTGGGGAAAGACCCGGCCACCAGGCGCTCGCCTATGAGCCCCAATCCCAGGCCAGGCTCCAGGGTGGGGCCCCGGTTGTGCCATACCAGGCGACGTAACTGCCTTTGGTTTTGTTATGTCCATGAGGGGTTTTTGAAACCATTTAACCATTTGTAAAATCATGATTAGACACTCTGTTCTATTAAATGGTCTTGTATAAGATCTGCTGCTGTTCTTCTTGGCTCTGTAATTGTTGCTTGCTGTTATATTTTCTTATTTCCATGTACAGGCAGTGATTATTTACCACATATCTCTTTTGAATGAGCACCAACAGCAGCAGATGTTTTCATATTGCCTTCATCCTGACCTGCGAGTGAGAGAGAGAGAGGATCACACACTGGGAAACATAAATCACTCAAACACAGCAGCAGAGCAAAGAGAAAAGTTTAGTCAGACCATCACATTGGTAAACAGTCAATCACATTACAGCCACAGTAAATTAAACGATACCTTGCTCGTGATTGTTCTCCAGCTGCTCAGCCAGATTATTCTGGTTCATCTTCCTCAAGGTCTTCACCGAGATCTTCACAGCTTCTTCTGGTCCAAAACATGCCACCATCTTATCCACAGTTTTCAATCGATCTGCATTCTCCATTTCAAACTTTGATATACACTCATGATCGTTCCTTAAGTGCCACTGAAACTTCTTCAGTTCAGCTTCTAGCAGTTCATTCAGTGATTTCAGCAGATCTTCAACAGACGCCATCGCTCTTCACCGATTCACAGCTGCAGGACAAAAAGAAAAAGTTAAGCACTCAAATGTTTTGGATTATGAATTGAAGCTGTGATTAGATCACAAACTGTTAAATCTGGTTTATATCTGTTAAATCAGGTGTTCCATTCAAATCTGTTAAAGTAGTCCTGTAATGCTCCATTTTGCATAGTATCTATCTGAAACATGCTAGAAATGAGTACCCTAGTAACCACCCAGAATACCTTGAGTATCCTAGCAACTATTTAGCAACCACCCTGAGTAACTTAGCAACTGCATAGCAACACGTCTGCAACCACCCCGAGCAAAACCCTAGAATCTATCTATCTATCTATCTATCTATCTATCTATCTATCTATCTATCTATCTATCTATCTATCTATCTATCTATCTATCTATCTATCTATCAAGGATTTCAGATGAAGCAGACTCTGATGCACCTATGCTAAATTGTTCAATATATCCTAATCATTTTGTTAACTTGTATTCATTTTTGAAATACATAACTTGACACCGTCACCTCTGATAACAGATCTCTCTAAATTGTAATGCTGACAAGCATTTTCTGAACAATGACGATGTAGATGTTTCTCCACTGAACTTGTGTATTGACCTGAAGTTAGAAGTGTCAGAACTTAAACCTGCTAAACCAGAAATTTTTCAGAAAATGAATAGAATCAGTTTTTCAAAAGGACTCCTGAGATAAGAGCGAAGAATCACTGTCTGTTTTTAAAAGCCCCCCACACAACGTAACCGAAATTCGTGCGCTTTGGGAGAATTCCAATAGTAGCCGTTATTTTTGTAAACAAATTTATTTAGTGGAGAAAAACTAAATGAGGAACATCCCAGTGAAGGAACACATTGCAAAAAGAGAGTCGTATCATCAACAGCGAAGGTAAGAAGAATGGAAGAATCAGTTTGCTGTCAATGAGCGAGATGGACAGCCTTTGTTTGCTCTGTAGTAAAGTTCTTGGCATATGCAAAACCTTCAATGTCAAAAGATATGTGAATTCGATGTGTTTGTTTGATGTACTTGTATTTTAAATCGATAAAAAATAACCACTTTGGCAGTTATGTATGTATGAAAAATTAACATGCAGCTACTGTACCTCATATTCATTCAAATGAATCAAAATTGAATCAAGATCGAAATCAAATTGCAAGCTTAAGAATTGAAATCAGGAAATGTGTGTAAACCACTAATAAATACAGTAGCCAACAGTCATTGTACCATGTAAACTTTGTAACATGTTTTCACTAAACTTAACTTCATAATTCTGTTTAGTTTAACAAATGTTTGCACAATCACAACACAGTTATTGCAAGTTTTTTTTTTAAACTTTTATATATATATATATATATATTATATATATATATATATATATTCAATATTTGACACTAAAATCTAAACATGTCAGTATTTTGTGAAATAGTTTTTACTAACCATGTGGATGATTCTTGTTCCTCCACTGAACTTGAACTGTCTTCTGCAGAAGTTATTCTGAAACTCCTTACAGCTCGTCGTTTTTTTTATAAAGTACTGTGGAGGAATTATCTACAGAACTGAAACCTGTTATAACAGATCTTTCTTGGAAAACTAATGGAAGAAGTACACATGACATCTATGTGTTAAATCAATGTCTGTCATTAAAATACCCACACACAACGTATCTGAAATTACAGGTAAAAAGAGAAACACTGTGCGAGCGTAAGGAGCGCTGAAAGGATTTGGTTAGGCACCAGTAGAAATGGTGGTGGGAGTTCCCGGTTAGAGAAACGGCAGCGAGAGAGCAGGTCCCATTTGAAGAATTTTATTCGTATTATATCTGCATAGATGAAGTTCTACAGGCATTTGCTCTTATAGCTCTTTTTTCATGTATTAATTCTTGATTGCTTTCTATAATCTCCTGTAGTTTTGTCATTCTTACATGTTGTCATCCCCTCGCCTTCTGCTTTTCTCTCTTCACCTGTCTATCATTCAGTTTTAATAAAGGGCTGCATTTATACTCCACTACAGAGACCCCCTAGAATGCGTTTTTTTTGTGGGAAACAAAGAGGGCCCACGGCAGCAACTGGGTCTATTGGTGCGTTCGAGTCCTTTCTATTTCTCTGTTATGGTTAGCAGTCTCCAGAAACCGGCAACCTTCAGGTCATAAGCCCGACTCCCTCACCATTAGGTCACGACTACCCTAATAAAAAAAAAAGTGGGAAGCTCTGAATTTTCTGCAAGCCCTGATCTTTGAGAGTTGCGAGAAACATGGTGGAATACAGCAATATTAATAGGTATTTCACAGTAACATTGTCAGGCTTTTATTTACAACAATATAAGTAACAAAAAAATAATTAAAAATATTCAAAAGCAAAACACATCTACTGCACATTGTTTGTGTTTTTGTGTGATTAATCACGAGAAGTCATCTAGCTCTTGATGTCGTAAACACGACTTCCCAACTCGTACACATGATCTTCCTAGTTGGACTTGAACGCATTGATAGATCCAGTTGCTGTCATGGCCCCTCCTCGTTCCATGTTTTACTGGGCAGGAATGACAGAAGACATTGATATATGGGTGAGTATATGTTTTTACGTGCTGAAATGAACAACAATAGTGAATACATAATACATAAATAACTGTTTGAAACTTGTAAATACTGTTCAGAAACAAATTAGTTTGAACTTATTTGTATGATGTTTGTTATTACTTATAAGTGTCTGCTTAATAAGTCACTCTGTCTCTTTCTGTACTCAGTCCACAATCTACAAACTACATACATAAGCTTTAGGCACTTTGTTGACAGACTGCCATTTTCCCCTAATGTTTTCAAAAACTGGTTTCCCAGAAATGAGTTTCAGAGCTCAGTTCAGAGGCTTGTAGAAGAAGCCTCAAATGTGCTCATTCACGGCTAGTAAAACAGTGCTTCATATGCGTCAATACTGACCTATTTAGATGTAACCCCTATAAGGCATTCTTGTTCATTTAGTGGTTTATTTATGTGACGGGGGTGTGAGGGCAAAAGGGGTTTACTTTCAGTACAATGATACCAGTCGCACTCAGACTACGCCACTATGGGAATTTCACCCAAAGAATTAGAATAAACCGGGAGGCATACACAGATTCATGGGTCATAATACAAAAATGAACTCATTATTAAAGATGTCAATAAAAACAATGAAAATAAATACTGAAACATTTGGGGGTTAGAACAAGAGCTTACCAGTAGAGGTGGAAAATCAGACCTCGCCATCAATAGTCACTTCAGGAGCTGGGTTGGTTAACAAGCTCAAATTTTGCAACCAATGAATCCGCAAGTAAACAGTTTAACAAAATAAGTGTATAAAAGAAATCAATAAAGGGAAACAAAATAGAAACTACATATATTTAAAAAACAAAACAACATGTAAAGCAACTGAAAGAGCAGTAGAAACAAATAAAAGAAATCTCAAAAATATAATAAAAATTGAAAACAAGATAATTCAAACTTCAAAAACGAAGACTGAAGAGCAAGCAGAACAAATATAAAATGGCCAAAGGAAACAGGATGGCACTGCAGTCGTACACGAACGCGGACTGTGACTGTTAGATTTGTTCTTTCCCATCGTAATGAATGCTTGCATAAACACATACCTACCAACACGCTGAAACTTGATCGTTTGCTGTAAACTGACTGCATGTTTAAACTCTATCACTCCTGTTTCTACACGACTACAGCGGCTTTTATCAGGATCTAATGGCCATAACCTGCAAATACACAACATTATGTCACAACATTACGTCCGTGTTGATAGCAAAGAAACTTCTCTTGGTATTCAATAATCAAAACTATTAATTTAATTGGCCATTTATAGTGTAATCGGGCATGATATTTACGGGATTATAGGCAATAAGCCTATTTTACTTGCTTCGTGACAACCAATCCATGTCGTAACATTAAGTTTCTGCCTCAAAATAACTTAAATTAATTCATGTTTGTTATATTTGACAGATTATAGCTCATGCAGGTCTTTTTACCTGTTGAAATACCTTTAAAATAGCCAAGTAACAGTTCTTTGTGCCCCAAAATGACTTTCATTCATGGTTCATGGAGGTTTTTTTTTTTTTTTTGTTACTGTACGTAAACATTTTATTTGCGGATATTAAGTTTTTTTTTTTTTTTTACAGCATGTTAGCATCATGGCTGTTTACATTATTATAAAACATTTGAACTTAATGTAAGATGAATCTAAAATACATTCAGGAGATACATTTTGAAATATTCCTTTTCTGTGTTTAATGGATGAAGTTCAGACTTTCATAAGTTCAGTTATTACCCTTCTGATCAACAGCTGTCTGTATAAATCAAACTAAACTTTAATAGAATGAAATGTTGAGCAGTATTGCTGGTGTTGGTGTATCAGACCCATTTTAGTAACTCTTTAGGTATTCAGACAGAAGAAATAGGGCGAATCCAGGTAGGTGGGTAAAAATGGGACACTCCAAAATACTAAAACTTGTCCATTTAAAATGGACAAATGACTGGATGAGGAAAAATAACATGAATGAAATCAAGTCATTTTGAGGCAGAAGGAACAGTTCACTCAAGCAGCTAATCACTGTAATCGCTTTTTAGCAAGTTGAAAACACCATATTATGGGTCATATTGACCGTTTAAAAAGTATTTCAACAGGAAAAATGACTCGTTAAACTATAAACGGTCAAATATAACAACCATGAATGAAATCAAGTCATTTTGAGGCAGAAGGAACAGTTCACTCAAGCAGCTAATCACTGTAATCGCTTTTTAGCAAGTTGAAAACACCATATTATGGGTCATATTGACCGTTTAAAAAGTATTTCAACAGGAAAAATGACTCGTTAAACTATAAACGGTCAAATATAACAACCATGAATGAAATCAAGTCATTTTGAGGCAGAAGGAACAGTTCACTCAAGCAGCTAATCACTGTACTCGCTTTTTAGCAAGTTGAAAACACCATATTATGGGTTATATTGACCGTTTAAAAAGTATTTCAACAGGTAAAATGACTCGTGAAACTATAAACGGTCAAATATAACAACCATGAATGAAATCAAGTCATTTTGAGGCAGAAGGAACAGTTCACTCAAGCAGCAAATCACTTTAATCGCTTTTTAGCAAGTTGAAAACACCATATTATGGGTTATATTGACCGTTTAAAAAGTATTTCAACAGGTAAAATGACTGGTTAAGCTATAAACGGTCAAATATAACAACCATGAATGAAATCAAGTCATTTTGAGGCAGAAGGAACAGTTCACTCAAGCAGCTAATCACTGTAATCGCTTTTTAGCAAGTTGAAAACACCATATTATGGGTTATATTGACCGTTTTAAAAAGTATTTCAACAGGTAAAATGACTGGTTAAACTATAAACGGTCAAATATAACAACCATGAATGAAATCAAGTCATTTTGAGGCAGAAGGAACAGTTCACTCAAGCAGCTAATCACTGTAATCGCTTTTTAGCAAGTTGAAAAACACCATATTATGGGTTATATTGACCGTTTAAAAAGTATTTCAACAGGTAAAATGACTCGTGAAACTATAAACGGTCAAATATAACAACCATGAATGAAATCAAGTCATTTTGAGGCAGAAGGAACAGTTCACTCAAGCAGCAAATCACTTTAATCGCTTTTTAGCAAGTTGAAAACACCATATTATGGGTTATATTGACCGTTTAAAAAGTATTTCAACAGGTAAAATGACTCGTGAAACTATAAACGGTCAAATATAACAACCATGAATGAAATCAAGTCATTTTGAGGCAGAAGGAACAGTTCACTCAAGCAGCTAATCACTGTAATCGCTTTTTAGCAAGTTGAAAACACCATATTATGGGTTATATTGACCGTTTAAAAAGTATTTCAACAGGTAAAATGACTCGTGAAACTATAAACGGTCAAATATAACAACCATGAATGAAATCAAGTCATTTTGAGGCAGAAGGAACAGTTCACTCAAGCAGCAAATCACTTTAATCGCTTTTTAGCAAGTTGAAAACACCATATTATGGGTTATATTGACCGTTTAAAAAGTATTTCAACAGGTAAAATGACTCGTGAAACTATAAACGGTCAAATATAACAACCATGAGTGAAATCAAGTCATTTTGAGGCAGAAGGAACAGTTCACTCAAGCAGCTAATCACTGTAATCGCTTTTTAGCAAGTTGAAAACACCATATTATGGGTTATATTGACCGTTTAAAAAGTATTTCAACAGGTAAAATGACTCGTGAAACTATAAACGGTCAAATATAACAACCATGAATGAAATCAAGTCATTTTGAGGCAGAAGGAACAGTTCACTCAAGCAGCAAATCACTTTAATCGCTTTTTAGCAAGTTGAAAACACCATATTATGGGTTATATTGACCGTTTAAAAAGTATTTCAACAGGTAAAATGACTCGTGAAACTATAAACGGTCAAATATAACAACCATGAGTGAAATCAAGTCATTTTGAGGCAGAAGGAACAGTTCACTCAAGCAGCAAATCACTTTAATCGCTTTTAAGCAAGTTGAAAACACCATATTATGGGTTATATTGACCGTTTAAAAAGTATTTCAACAGGTAAAATGACTCGTGAAACTATAAACGGTCAAATATAACAACCATGAGTGAAATCAAGTCATTTTGAGGCAGAAGGAACAGTTCACTCAAGCAGCTAATCACTGTAATCGCTTTTTAGCAAGTTGAAAACACCATATTATGGGTTATATTGACCGTTTAAAAAGTATTTCAACAGGTAAAATGACTCGTGAAACTATAAACGGTCAAATATAACAACCATGAATGAAATCAAGTCATTTTGAGGCAGAAGGAACAGTTCACTCAAGCAGCAAATCACTTTAATCGCTTTTTAGCAAGTTGAAAACACCATATTATGGGTTATATTGACCGTTTAAAAAGTATTTCAACAGGTAAAATGACTCGTGAAACTATAAACGGTCAAATATAACAACCATGAATGAAATCAAGTCATTTTGAGGCAGAAGGAACAGTTCACTCAAGCAGCAAATCACTTTAATCGCTTTTTAGCAAGTTGAAAACACCATATTATGGGTTATATTGACCGTTTAAAAAGTATTTCAATAGGTAAAATGACCCGTTAAGCTATACACGGTCAAATATAACAACCATGAATGAAATCAAGTCATTTTGAGGCAGAAGGAACAGTTCACTCAGTAAGTAGATACTTTATGGCAGGTGGAAAACTGCATTTTATGGGTTTTATTGGCCATATAAAGATTTTAGCTTTTTTAGCTTTTTGCCGTTTCGGGATGACGCGTCCAGGTAGCGCATCTGTTCCCGTTTTCACAGCCCAGCTTCCCGCTCTGCCAAAACTCCAAAAGAACAGACAACAATGACGCCCCTCCTACCACATGTAGATGGTCCAATAATAAACTTCGGTATAACAAATCTGCCTAGCAACTGTTGATCAGCTGTGAATGGTGAATTCTGATTGATCGGCTTCATCCTCTCAGAGAAGGTCTCTGGGGACACAGGAGCGGCGGCCTTTTCAAACAAGTAAAAAAGAAGAAAAGAAGAAGCTGAATTGAAGGCGATATTACAGTTCGAAAACAAAGAAGGGAGACACCTGCATCCATTAAAACTGTCTGAAAGGTAAAGACAAGAGTTAAAAAAAAGCTAACTGTAATCGTGATAGCTAACAGTCAACCATGCAGTGTAAAACACTAGTTTTGAACAACATTAACTATTTAATTACAGTTTCATTTTAAATGGCTGGTAATCAAATTATAATTGCACCTGAAAAGTATTTTAGATTGCCAAAGTGATTACTTTGAATTTTAATGTCATTTAAGCATTAATGTAAACAGTAATTGGTGATTTTATGATTATAATGGTCTGAAAAGCTGAGTTATAAGTTTCAGAGTCCTTGCAGGATATGCAACATTTTAGTACTTATAACAAAATAAGAGGGATCATAAAAATTTAGTTATTTTATATAGTACTGTCTTGAATAAGCTATTTCACATAACAGATGTTTGCATACTCCACAAGACAAAATGACTGAATTTATAAAAAATTGCCCAATTCAAAAATTTGCAAATCCTGTCATGACCTGAATGAACTGTTTTCATGTTTTTGCAATATAGTTGTTTGTGAATCCCTTTATAATTGTAAAAAAAGGTACGTGCAACTTTTTATCTCACAATTTGACTTTTTTTTCTCAGAAATCCAAGATTTAAACTCATAATTGCAAGTTATAAAGTCAGAATTGTGAGAGAACTTTCAATACTGATTTTTTTTTTTGCAATTGCAAAGTTATATCTTAACTTCTTTGCTTGCAATTCTTTCGTTTCTCAGTATTGTGAGTTTATATCTCAGAATTCTGACTTTATAACTTGCAATTGCGACTTTTTATATCACATAAAATTCAGAATTGTGAGAACTCGCAGTTTCCCCTTTGTGTTACATACTTATAAGTATGTAATAATTATTTAGATTAAGTTACTAAACTTGGGTAATCAAACGAAATACGTTACAAATGACTTTTTAAAGCACGTGTTTTGTAATAGTGAAATACATTTTAAAAGTAACCGACCCAGCCCTGCTCAGGGGTTTCAACATCAGTCACAAATGAAGAAATTAAAGCAAACTTGAAAGGAGGAATCGTACAAGATGTCAAAAAACAGGACAGTCTCAGTGTGATGAAGAAGAAACCAAAAACCAACTAAATGTTCACATAAATGTGTAAAACCAGATATAATTTCTACAAGAAACATGGTTATAACCAAAACATGATTTTATAATTAAAGAATGTAATGTTATTTGAAAACATTGAAAAAAGAGGAGGTGGTGTGATTACATTTATTAAAGTATGCCAAACGAATTTGAATGTATATAGAATGGAAATATAAGCAACCAAAGAAGTCTAACCATTTGAGATATACATAAATATATAATCCACAACTCATGGGGTAGTGAAAGCACTGACACAAATGGTGTAGTAGAAGAATTAAAGGAAGATCGCACTTCTATACTTTTACTCAACTATGGCTTTCAAGTACTTTATACACGACTGACTAAGACCCACTTTTGCAGCAGCTAAAACAAACCTAAAACAAAATGGGTATAATACAGGCTAACTCTTTAAGACTATGTACTGGAGTACATCAACATGCTACAAATAAAGCCTTGATGGCAACTGAAGAACTACCACTAGATGGAAGCAGAAGCTAAATATCTCTGGCATATTGGAGTAGATTGGAAAACATCTGCAGCAAGAGGAATAATCCCACCATGTTTGTTTCCTATGGCAAAGGTAGATGTAAATTTAAGCAAAAATAAAGTATATATAGAGAAGCTTTTCATATTTACAGATATTTACAGATGGATCAAAGGTACCAGAATCTGGGGTATAGGACTATTTATTCCAGAATTCGAAATAAGCATATTCACAATATTATCAAATAATTAGCAATATATACAGTAGAATTAGTCGCAATAATGGTTGCATTACAGTGGACAAAAGAGTAATTATATATTCAGACTCTGTCAGCGTTTAATAGTTTGGTTTGAAATGAATCCATTAGAGAAGACACTTTAAATTTTATATATGAATGACATTAAAATCTCAAAATGGCATGAGAATAGATGTCAAATTTTGTTGGAAACCGCCTCATACTGGAATCAATGGAAATGAAATAACCGATCAGTTAGCAAAAAAGGAAACCAAAAAATAAAAAAAAGATATCGAGATTGAAGTCCCACTAGGACGAGAAATCAATTATTAAATCAAATATTCAAAAAGCTGATACAGGAAGATTTTATCATAAAATGAATTCATCCATCAAAGGAACATACAATTTTGGAAGATGTTGGAAAGATAAGGTGATTTTAACTGATTACAATTTGGACACACAAGACTAAATGCCTCGCTATACAAAATCGGTAAACATTTTACAGGTAAATGTGCCTTTTGCGGGGTAGTAGAAACCGCTGAACGTGTAATATTAAAATGTCGGAAATAGAGAGATCATTAAAATGTTAAAGAACTTAAAAGGTAATACTCGGGGAAAAAAAAGAAATTGGATATAAGGAAAATGATTAAAAGAGAATTTATCGAAGAATAGTAATGGAATTACATAGTGACAACAGGATAAAAAAAAAAAAGAATTTTGGGAATTTAAATAAAACAAAGGAATATGGGAACACACAAGCTGTTTTTGAACACACAGCAGCTAGAAATACAGATCGGGTGGACCCGAAATAAAACGATAAAATAAAATATGAAGAGACGTTACTATCATCCATCTATGTATAATTTTCTATTATTTTAGCTGACTGCGGAAATGAAAGAACATTTATCAAATCAATCTTGGTGAAGTCATGTTCAACATTCCCAACTAGACTGATGAGGAAACAGGAGAAACATGCCATGAATGAAGTTAGAAGACTTTTAAATCCCAAAATCAGCACCCTTACAAACATTTACCATGGTTTGTGGAAACTGGAATATTTATATTGAATAATATGTTATAGCCTATTGCAATATATTTAGTAGGTAGGTAGGGGAATATATAATTCATTTCTTTGTGACGGTGTAGTAGTTCTTACCTGTGTTTAGGCTTTTTTTTTTAAGTACAATATAACATATCTTAATATAATATGACAGTAGTAGTGAGTAGCCATGAATGGTTTTACCTGTGGTTACAAAGTCTCACTGTCAGAATATTTTAATTTAAGCCTAATAATAAATGATAGGTCCAATAACCTATCCCCCACCGACCCACAACTTTTTGATTCGATAATCCGGCCCTCGAATGAAACTACTAATACATATGATCTACCAGTGACATAAATGTACGTTGATTCGTTGAACGTCTTTTTTGCCCTTTCCATCGTATTACTTATATATTCCATCTCCATTTATCATGAAACCCACGACACACTACAAAAACACTGTCGTCACCTCCTCTTTTATGCTTTCCTCCGTGAGAGACACGAGACCGGTGCAGCGCGCAGGTGACGCTCATTATCTCTCGCGTCACCGACCTCGCGCCGTTCCCTCACGGCTCTCGCCCGCCCTGCTCGTCACATGGAATAATCGTAATTTTTGACCAAAATCATATATCGTAGCATTGATTACATGTGTGTGTAACGTTATTTTAGACATTTGCACACCATTTAGCTGCTAGAAGGGGATGGAGTCCTCTGCCTTGATGAGGATTCCTCTGTCGGTCAACTGTTCTGTTGGTCACGTTCCTAGGATTTTGTCCAGTTCATCATACCATAGAATTTTTTTTTTTTTTTTTGTCTCTAGAATTTCCTCTCTTGGTTAGAGCATTGCACACCTTCATGTAATGTTGGCTAAATTTTTTGTACTTTCATGCAGGAGATTGCTCTAATCCCTTCATCCATTCGCTGAACTTGCTGAACACATCAGTATTTTTTTGGTCCTCTCTAGTAGCTGTGATATATAGGCATCTTTCCGAATATCAATCAGGGAGCTCCAGGTCAAACCATGACTCAATTCGCAATGGCTAGAAAATAGCAAACACAACGCTTTCCCATAATGCAACTCCGACTATGGGAGCCTGTTAACTCAAAGATGGATTACTTTCTGCAATTTGGTCGGATCATGTTCACACCTTAAACAGACTGTATCAGAGTTTATTAGGAACCGGACCGAGATCACCTCGTCAGCTGGATCTCGATACGGTTGTTTGGTCCGCAACTCTGTGCGATTTGCTGTATTCACACCTGCCCAAAATATCCGTAGCAAACAATGAATTTGAGCTCAATTCAATTGAACCAAATAACAAGTGTAAAGCTCCCATTAAGCATCAGACAATATTGTGTATCACAATATTTGTGTTCAATAATTAAATTCAAATGCAATTATTTACTATTTTCAAAGTAATTATAGCTGTTTAACACAAATCAGATGACTTGCTGTATCTACTATTCTACTTGTCCTGCAGATGTGAATCAGTGAATGATGATGGCGTCTGTTTCAGAGCAGCTTCTGGATGCTCTGGATGATCTAGACCAAGATGAACTGAAGAGGTTTAAATGGCGCTTACAAAAAAAGGGCTTTTCAAAGGCTGCTTTTCAGAATGCAGACGCTACTGACACAGTGGACCTGATGGTGACGCGTTTTGGACCAGAAGATGCTGTGAGGATCATGGTGGACATCCTGAGGAAGATGAACCAAAACCATGTGGCTGAAGAGTTAGAAAAGAAATACAAGCAAGGTAAATGGTTTACAGATTTCTAAATATATGTGAAATATGTGAAAAAAAAATGTTATACTATTTTCTGTAATTAATCTTAATGTTTACAGGATAAATAACAGCTGGTTTTCACCCTAAACTTTCCTCTCTGTTTTGCTGATGTTTGTGTGGTTTAATGTCACTGAATTTTCATTCGGATCTCTTTCTCTCACACACAGCTGAGGGCAGTATTGAGGATCCTGCTCTTGTCGGAGCCGGATCACAACCGATAGGAGGTAAATAATGATCACTGTCTGTCTAATGATCGAGTCAGGATATTTTGCAAAAAAGCAGAAATATATATGAGATTCATGCGGTCTTAATTCCTCCATATCATGTAGAAGATCATGTTAGAAATGTCTGAGGATCATTTTCTCTTGACATGATAATCACACTCTTCATGTCTGTTGATTTCCACAGGCACTTTCACCAACATTGTTCCCAGAACCAGGATCGACTTCCTACAATGTAAGTCACTGAGAAAACAAGCAGAGAAACTCACTGAGTGTGTTCATGTTCTTCCTGTAGAAGGAGAAAGAAAACATGACAAGAGTTTTAAAGTTGATCATGTAGATGATGATTTACACAGGATATCTGGTAAACTTTACTGAGACACTGCTGATATATTGAACATGAAGAGTTCAGAGACATTAACAGATCAGATTCATAATTCCTGATTCTGATGTGTTTTTTCTCCATCAGATTCCCATCAGCTCACTCTGGATCTGAACACAGTGAATAAAAGCCTCCATCTGTCTGAGAAGAACAGAGTGATTACTAACACTAACAAAGTCCAGTCATATCCTGATCATCCAGACAGATTTGATCATTGGGAGCAGGTGTTGTGCAGAGAACCTGTGTGTGGACACTGTTACTGGGAGATTGAGTGCAGTGGACGTGTGTCTCTATCAGTGTCATATATGAGCATCAGCAGGAAGGGATGGGGTGATGAGTGTGTATTTGGACGTAATAATCAGTCCTGGAGTTTGATCTGTTCTTCCTCTAGTTACTCATTCAGACACAATGACATAAAGACTGATCTCCCAGTAAAGTCCATCAGCAGGAGAATAGGAGTGTATGTGGATCACAGTGCAGGAACTCTGTCCTTCTACAGCGTCTCTGACACAATGAGCCTCATCCACACAGTCCAGACCACATTCACTCAACCGCTCTATCCTGGGTTTACAGTTTATAAAGGATTCGTGAAATTTTGATGTATCAGAATAAAATGAAAGAACTCTTATTAATCCCGTATCTCATTACAAGAGTATCTATTGAAACGAACCTGCAAGAAGCAAGAAATTGTACACCTCCAGGAAACAAATAATGAGCACTTGCACAAAACTTGGCCGTACTAAACAGACAAAGCTAAAAAACATGAATCATAAAATTGAAAACCACTTTATGGCCCAAAATATTTTTAAACATAATCAAAAAAGGAATTGTTTCTAGTGGAGTAATATCTTGAAATTCATTCCACAGCCATGAAGCATAGTAAGAGAGAGCAGATTAGTGTACCCCAGGTACTTCTAGATTAATTCTGTAAGACTGATGCTGGACTCTAGACCAAGTGACGACTACTCTGAGAAATCAAAGGATTTTTTTTTTTTAAATGTATTTATTTCAAAAAATGACAGTGTACCTTAATCAACATTCATGAATGTAAATGTACCCAAATTAGCCAAAAGACTAGTTTTCATTGGTAGTCCCTTTACCAGATGTAATTGGGCATAAGAACTAGAGACAAAATTGAAAAAAACATCTAAAAAAAATGATAAACAATGCTCTAAAATACAATTTATCAACGCATTATTCAAATTAACATTATTTAAAAAATAATAATAATAATAATAATGGGTAAATCAACATTAATGTTCACATCGCTGATTAGGAAGAAGCCATTTCTTGAAATTATACTTAAATGAGCTAAACGATAAGAATTCTCTAACTGACTGTGGTACAGATTTCCACTGATGTGATGCTCTGAATGAAAACACAGCTTTACCAAATGAAGTTTTCCTAAGTGGAATTATAAAATCCACCAGAGGAGGAGGAGCTAAACCATACATAGTTTTATGAACCAAGCAAACATTTTTAAACTTAATAAGGTTTTCCCAGCTAAACAAGTTATACTTATTTAAAATATGATTGATGAAAACTCAATTGTTTTTTATCTAAAATTTTAAGTGCTTGTTTGATTTCAATGGTTTTAGAATGGAATGTGTATTAGACCAGCTTGTCAATACAGGACGTAAATATATATTTACAGCCTCGTTTGATAAAGAATTTGTAGTAAACCTAAAATTAACTAAGTTGAATTTGACCTTTTTGCATATGCGTTTTAAAAACCAGGAGTCTAAATGAACCTCTAGATATTTATTTTCTGAAACATCCTGTAATCTCTCTCCATTAATTAAAATACCCTGCTTTATAGAAAAGAACATACAAACTGTTTTTGACATGTTTAATTTCAAATGACATATTTCAAATAAGCCAGGATGTAACTTTTGCCATAACATCTGTTCACTTAATTGCAACCTCTTCTGCGTTTTTACCATATGCGAAAATAACATATGCAAATTCCCATTGTGAACTTGTTTCCATTTGAAAGAAGTTTCTTGGTCTGAGTATTTATAGAGATGTTACAGGAGGCTCAAGGTGCGATTCTAGTCAGATCAGCCCACATTGGTGAATGTCCAGGGCACTCAGCAATTTCTATTGTCAGGTATGCATCTTTTACTCTCTTTCTGAGCATTTGATGTTTTGTATTGATTACCTTTGAATGACGTAATTAGCATGATACATTTGTCTGACTAATAAATTGTTACATTTGGTTTTATTCTGTTTTAATAATTTACATTTAATCATTTGGCAGACGATTTTATCCAAAGCGACTCACAAGTGAGGAAAACAAACAAGTGATTCTTCATAAAGAGGTAAACAGAAGTTTCAGACATTGCTCAGAGTAACATAACCTAGACTATGAAGGGAAAAAGAAAGGATGGGGTTTTTTTTTAAAGAAGGGGTTAAGTGTTCATGAAAGAATTGAGTTTTCAGCTGTCTCTTGAATATTGCCAGGGATTCTGCGCTCCTGATGAAGGTAGGGAGATCATTCCACCACCTGGGAACTGTGAGTGAGAATGTTCTGGAAAGTGATTTGTGCCTCTCTGTGACGGTACCACAAGCCGATCGCAGGCTTCTGGTGGGGACGTAGCATTGTATCAGTGTGTGGAGGTAGGAGGAGCAGAGCCTGTGGTGGATCTGTAAGCAAGCGTCAACGCAGTAATTTTTAGCTCCGACTAAAAATGGCCTCTTCCCCCGTCGCAGAGCCGTATACTCCATATTCACACCAGAGGGCCTCATGTATAAATGGTTTTTGTGTGTGTGTGTGTATTGTTGTAGAAATTTTCCATTATCAATAAAGACCACGATCAGAGACAGAATCTTTAAATGATTTATTCTTGCAAGAAGGTCAGACAAACAGCAGCAAGTTCTGCCATCTGTGTGACAGAAAATAAGCAATTCACCCCCCTATCTTTATACCCTTATGGCTGTTGTTTTGCTGAAGAAAGTGTGATAAGTACTTAGTATGTGCAGGATAGAGCGCAGAATCCTCCTGTTACCAAGGACATCAGAGACCGACCCCTTTCCACTCAGTCATAAATATGCTTGAGGCCTGTAAAGATTCTTTCTGGCCTATGCACTCATATAACATTATATAATATATTGTAGTGAATATATGGAGTAAATAAATACAGAGTAAATATTAATGAATATTGAATAAATGATATGAATAATATACAGGAAATGGAAATTTTCTTCACAGTACTCACAAAAAGGCATTGAAATGTGCTTATTCAATTTCCCATGCACATATCTGTATTTAGAAAAAAGAAACTAAGCGTAATGTGTGGAGCTCTAGACTGTGCGTATGCACTCTTTTCCTGGAGTGAGTGAAGTGAATAGAATAATTTTAAACTCGGTTTTCTCCATAGATTAAATATGCCACTCTCATTAAAGGCTTAGTTCACTTTAAAATGAAAATTACCCCAAGTTTTAATCACCCAAAAGCCTTTTTTCTTTCTGCTGAACACAATCGGAGTTATATTAATAAATATCCTGACGCATCTAAGCTTTATTATGGCAGTGAACGGGACCAACGAGAATGAGCTGAAGAAAGTGCCTCCATCCAGTATAAATGTACTCCGGGGGGCTAATAAAGGCTTTCTGAAGTGAAGCGAAGAAGAAAAATATGGAGCTTCCGTATTCAACTTGGGAAGAAAATTGAATCAGTTAAGCTTTTCTCTGAAGTTGAATACGGAAGGCGTATATTTTTATTTTGGGGAGGAGACGGGGTGGAGATGTAATGTGCACAATCTTCCGCTGAGTTGGTTTTATACCGGGAATTTTGTGCAGGTGCTGGCATATGCACACTTGTAGGATGGAAACTACAGAAAGTTTTATTCGTGAAGCCCCTGGTATTGTGTGCCACAGTATCAGGCCTTCTTCCCTTCCTCATTCTCACTGGCTTTGTGTGAATGTTAATTGAAGCTGTGTTGCTCGGCATCTGATCACAGATCAGCTTCATAAAGAGGGAGGGTTAACAGTGGATTCCTTTGTGTGTTTTGATATGTAGATGCTCTGGTTGGGGTGGGCATGTTTTTCAGGCTAGTTCCTGAAGGTTACAACAGTAAACAGTGTGTTTGTTTGTTTGTTTTTAATGAATTTCATTAGAAGGAAATAAAACCACTAGGGGATTTTGTGACATTTCTACTATGGGTTAAAACAATAGCTTTGACATAAGCAGTCTCAAAGTCGTGCACAACATTCAAATCTGTAATTTCAGCAGTCAACACCTGTATTTTGGTAAATTTCCTTGTTATTATATTGTTTCCTCTAAAAAGCTGCTGAATTATAGGGGATACGGTTTTTTATGGAGTTTTTTTTTGTGTGTCATACAAGCAGTAATGAAAACTGCTTGTTATAAAAGTTATAAATGTTCTTCACATGGGCTGTTTAATTCAAGAAAATCTCTTTCTCTGTAGGATCATAGCATGTAAAACGCTGGCTCACTTTGTGGTTCTTGGTCCCGGTCCCGGAGATAGTATAAGAAAGCATCAGTATTTACTAAAAATGCAACTCTACTCCCTTAAAACACCTTTAACAAAATTGATTTGAACTTCATGAATTTCAGAGGTTAAATGAGAGTGGCAGGAGCAGCTTCCAAATCATCAGTATTGATCTAGCTTGACACAGTTATCCACCAGATCATCCTCCAGTCAGCCCCAGTGCATCTCAGGAACCACACTCCAGTAATTAGTTTAGGTCCTTCAGGGTGTCGTGGAGAGGTGAGGTGTCTAAGTCGCAACATCTAGCTACTGGGGTACCTCAGGGCTCAGTGCTTGGACCACTTCTCTTTTCCATCGACATGTCATTACTAGGATCTGTCATTCAGAAACATGGCTCTTCCTATCACTGCTGTGCTCATGACACACCACTGTACCTCTCATTCTAGCCAGATGATCCGACGGTAGCTGCTCGCATGTCAGCCGTGATAGACATTTCTTTCTGGATGAAGGACCACTACCTTCTGCTCAACCTTGCCAAGACAGTAGTGTTTGTGGTTTCAGCAAACCCAACACTTCATCACTTCTTCTCCATTAAGCTAGGTTCATAAACAATAACTCCTTCAGTTAGGATCCTTGGAGTTGTGTTGGATGATCAGCTAAACTTCACAGACCATTGCTAGAACTGCATGCCCTCTAGAAGCTTCTGCAAGTGAACGGCACCTTATTGTGCCATCCCAAAGAGACACAATATCACTCTCTTGGACCTACAACTCGACTGTTCCAAGTTTGAGGAATGACCTGCATAACTCAACCAGAGCAGCTGAGACTTTAGATGTTTTCAAGGAATAAACCATATCTTATTTTTGCCAACACTTGACCCATTAATACTAACACTTTCTATTATATTATATCAGTTGTTCTAAAAAAAAAAAAACTTGTGTTCTGTGCAAATATGGAGAGATCTGGCACAAATCTACTCTGACATGTTATCGCAGAGCTATTCACTGCTGGAGCTGCGCTGCTCTTCATCTGTAAAGAACCTATCATGGATCAGGTCCAAAAAATACAGGTGCTTACCAGTGGATTTCTGTGCGATATTGGATTTGTGGTTGCTCTGGTTGTGGTTGGCGTGTCTGCCAGACTGGTTCCTGACGGCTTCGGCTGTGAACAATGAGTTGCTGTTGTTTATTTTTGATATTAATTTGATTATGAGGAAATAAAACAGCTTGGGAGTTTTGAGAGATAACAATCCATCTTTGACACAAGCTGTATCAGAGTCACGCATATCTAATAATTTAATAGTTACACCTGTATTTTGGAAATGTTCATTCAGTTTTTATAATGTGTTTTCTTCTAAGCAACTTCTGGATTAAAGGGGACGAAGTTTTATCTGTAGTGTTCTGGGACCTGTTTGTGTCATGATAGTTCTAGTTATAAACGTTCTTCACATGGGTTGATGAAGTCAAGAAAACTCTTTTCTCAGCTTCTCTCATGGCATTTAAAGTACTAGCTCAGTTTGTTTTGCTCCTGGATTGTGGATTTCTTCACTAATGGCAGAAAGCCGCAAGAGATCTGCTTCCTGATCTTGAACTCCAAGCAGGGAACCTTCATATTCCTGATCTGTTTTGTCCACAATTATGAGGTCAGACATTTTCCCATGCTACTCTATAAGTAATCCATCTTACTAAAACACATTTTCTTACTATATGTTTCAGAGGTAAAACTGATGTCATGAAGTCACTCAGCTTCTCTCGTCTCATTCTTGTCCAGGTCAGGCAGCCGTACAGGAAGTGCTTCAGATGTCTTTACTGTGGACTCATACAACAAACAGCATCAGTGGAAAATGAGTGCCACGATTATGCAGTAAAAAAAAAAAAGCTACAGCACAATAAATTCTTTTAGGCTGCGTTCACACTTGTAGTTCGGTTGGTTTGGTTTGTTTGGTCCGGACCAAAAAACAAAAATGGAACATATAGTCCTGGTCCTCTTAGCGTTCACACTGGCATTTCTAACAGGAACCTGAAGTTACTGAACCGAAGGCGTAGAGATACGGTCACGACCTGATTGGTCGGCTTTTATGACGTATATTTGGCGACGGATCTCGCTTACCGAACATTCAAAACAACACTGTGTTCTGGATTAAACGCCATCATTTTATGCTTTATTTTGACCAGCTGAGAATCACGAAGAGCTCATCAAATTCAAAACAGCTCCAGGATTTCCTCCATCGTACGCAGAAACAGAAACTTCACCTCCTCGTCGCTCCACGTTTGCCCTCGACTCATTTCGGATATGCCGATCTTCACGCGTCGTCACATCAGTGACTCGTAGCGTCACATCTTGTGACATCACGTCCTGTTTTTGGTTGGTTTACACGTCTTTGGTCCGTGTTGCGTTCATATATCAATCGAACCGCACCAGAGTTTGTTTGGAAGCGGACCGAGACCCATCTTTTTAGCGGTCTCGGTGCGCACCAGGGTTCGGATGGCAGCGTTCACATAACGAGCGTAGATCCGGAAGATCATCAGGCTTCATGAATGATTCATCAAACATTCGTATGCTGGCAATCCTATCATACAAATGATTGTGCGTTGATAAATGTGGTGGCTGACAACAATTGTCATTTAAAGATCACTCAGCTAAAAATTCACGCTAGAACAATCCACTCACAGAGTGAGTAAAAGTAATTCTAAATCTTTGGTCATTATTCTTGATGCTGAAATTCTGATGGGAGTTTTTGTATCTGGTATTGTTTTGGCTTCAATAAAGAGGTTATAGGATGTCTTAAACCACTATATCATTCACCGACAACCCAGGTTTATATAAATGGTAATGTTTTTTAGCAAAATTACATTGGAATGGGGATGTCCCAGAGATGCCACTTATTCCCACACTTTTTGCAGAGAAGATGTAGAAATATCAGGATTCCAATTTTAAGGAAATTAATACAAAATATGTTGATGATATTCTAATGACAATCTCCAGACTCCAGTTTACCTAAACAGTTTAGGTGGTACTCAGGTTACAGATTAAATTTAGACAAATGAAATGAAGTTAATTGTATATGAACAACATAATTGTATTTGATACGCCTTGTAACCTGTCTGATCCATTTTTTGCATGTGTTCTACTAAAAGCATATATAAAAACAATAAGTTTAAATATATATATATTATATATATATTATGGACAGTTACGGTTGCTGTTCGAGGGAATACGCGCACAACAAGGAAGTTCAGGAACATATAACTTTTACTTTGAACTCAGGAGAATAATTCCACACAACATCCATCAACACAACGTTAACGCTTGACGGGGAATGACAGAAATACAGGGCTTAAATAACAAGAACACAAGGCGATCAAACTAGACGAATTAATAACACACACTAGACACAAAGGAACTAATAATAATATACGTGTAATACGTGTAAATTCATCTTAGTGTGTTTTCTGTTTTTGTGCATAAATTTGAATATAAATTTGAATTTTATCTGGAAGAATATGCTAAATATGTTTCATCAGCAGATGAACAGATAACTATCATATAAACCTCTGACACAAATATAGTCAATCTAGTTGGGCGAAGATCACTACATGTAAACTCATATCAGGTGAGTCCCTCCCTCTTTACATTCTTGAATTCAAATTTAGGATATTCAAAACTTTATTTGCTATTAAAAATTTGGGAATAATAATAAATAACAGCAAAGTTTTTTGGTTTTTTTTACTTTCGAAACAAAGCCGTCGTCGTTGTCACAATTTTTGATAAATGAGGAAAAGACTTTGAGATATTCAAATGAGAAATAAAAAAAATAAAAAAACAGTTTCCTAGCTATTTCTGAGTGAAAATTGTTGCTACACCATATTTTTTTCTCATAAAACAAACAAATAAAAAATTTAAAGATTTAAAAGCTTTTTAATGAGACTAAAGCAACAGACCTCGCTTCTTTCATGTCAGGAGAGTGCTGTAGCTTATTTTGGTTAAACTGGTTAAATTTTTGGCTAATTTGTGTTTTTTCTATTAATTTATTTCAGAAAAATCAATGCCTGATGTGGTTTATTGAATAAATATTAAACAGTGGAGTATCAGATTCCACAATGATGTTCACTGGTTTTAAAAGTAAGTATTTTTCTTTTCCTCCTTTGATTTAGAAAAATTGCATTGTGTACTTTGAGCAGGTGACTACTGAAAATTAAATATAACAATTGACTAAATAGTTTTCTTAACACACATCTGTGTATTTTCTGTGCATTTATAGCTCAGCTGTTAAAACCACATGAATATTATTTAATCACAATTGATAGTTCATTACAGTTGCATGTAAATGTCATGCACGATCATTACTCCATCATCCTCAGCAAACCAAACTTCAACATTCGTTTACCAGTAAAATGTTTTCTTGAAACTGTAACCACCAAACAAAATGCTAATTTTTCTCTTTTAACAAGCAAAAGCAAATAAGAAGTTAAATGGCACCATCAGTGTCTCTAAAAGGTATAGACGGTAATAAATCTGTCCTTGCAGGACATTATAAATTAACATAAATTAAAAGTGCACTTTTGTTTAGCAGTCGTGTTGCTATTGGTTTCTTTGCTGTAATGGACTTTTTCTAAGTGTTATATTCAAAATACATATATAAATATAATACAGTAAAATAAGATTTTTATTAAAAACATATTTTAATTAACTTGGTAAGCAGTCCTACAAAAAAAACAAAAAAAAACGTTAGGGTCCTGATCATCAGCAGGCAAAGGATTTACTTCTTACCATCGAACAGCGCGGATGGACTTTGGAGTGGTATGTGGAGGATTTGAGCTGGAGAGATCCGATGATTAATGCATGCTCCTGATGGGACTGGATGATAAGTTATTTCATTCCATGTCCCCTGGTGATTGTTATATGTCCGTCTCAGACATTATTAATTATGTTCTCGATTTGGAGAATTCCGATCTCTTTGTCGATGTCTCTGAGAACGATCTAGATTATCACCCAGTCCCAACCCGGAAGCATGTCACCTCTCCAGCTCACCCGCAACCAGTACCCTCCACATGCCACGCCAAATGGTCCGTCCCGTTCTGTACCTCGACTGCCGCGCTTGAGCCGCAGCACGAGAGGCCCGATGCTTACGATCCGCGACGAGACCCGCCACCTAAAGTGGCCACCGCACCCAAGCCACGCCCTCAACCTGCCGCGATGGTAATGCCAGCCATGAGAGAATGGCTAATTGACTTTTGGACTGTACCTGATTCCCCTGAGCAGTCTCCAGTGCTCTCTGGCCCTGAGCCGTCTCCAGTGCTCTTATTCCCTGAGCCGTCTCCAGTGCTCTTAGTCCCTGAGCCGTCTCCAGTGCTCTTATTCCCTGAGCCGTCTCCAGTGCTCTTAGTCCCTGAGCCCTCTCCAGTGCTCCTAGTCCCTGAGCCGTCTCCAGTGCTCTTATTCCCTGAGCCGTCTCCAGTGCTCTTATTCCCTGAGCCGTCTCCAGTGCTCTTAGTCCCTGAGCCCTCTCCAGTGCTCCTAGTCCCTGAGCCGTCTCCAGTGCTCTTATTCCCTGAGCCGTCTCCAGTGCTCTTATTCCCTGAGCCGTCTCCAGTGCTCTTATTCCCTGAGCCGTCTCCAGTGCTCTTATTCCCTGAGCCCTCTCCAGTGCACGTACCACCCGAGCCCTCTCCGATTACGCCGGCGCCAGACCGCCCTGCATCTCCAGCGCATGAGCCTGCGCACCCTGCATTTCCACCGCCTGAGCCAGCGCCTGACCTTCCTCCGCCTGAGCCCACGCCGGACCATCCTCCGCCTGAGCCCACTCCGGACCTTCCTCCGTCTGAGCCCCCTCCGGACCTTCCTCCGCCTGAGCCAGGACCTGGGGTGACTCCGCCCATACAAATTTTTTGGGGGGGGCTACATGTCCAGTTGGGGAATGGGGACAGGGGCCACGGGAGCCATGCTGCCTCTGACTCCACCCTGGCCGCCACCCTTGACTCCGACCAGGCTGTCGCCTCTGACTCCTCCCTGGTCACTACCCTTGACTCTGCCCAGGCTGTTGCTTCTGACTCCGCCCTGGCCGCTACCCTGTACTCCGCCCTGGCCGTCACCCTGGACTCTGCCCAGGCTGTCACCTCTGACTCCGCCCTGGCCGTCACCCTGGACTTCGCCCTGGAGGCCACCTGACTTGCTCCTGCACATAGCCTCCAGGGTGCCCGCTCTCCCTCCCAGTTTGTACTCTGTTTGGTGCGAGGACGCGCCTTCCGGGAGGGGGTGGTACTGTCAGAGATCTGTGTGTTTCTTGTTTACCTGTCTGTCTGTTTGCCCTGTCCTGTGTGCCTCGTGTGACCAAGTTTCTCCCCAGTCTGTGACTTTTAGTTCATTGTCTTTAACTGTGCGTCATTATTAGTTATGTCTTTCACCTGTATTCCTGTCATTAGTGTCTGTATTTTATCCCTGTGTTTCCCTCACTCCTGGTCGGTTCTTGTCTTTGAAATGTGGTATGGTTGTATGTGCTTTCCGTTTCTACAAATTAAAGATTCCATGTTTAATTCTCAACTCCGTGTCTGCCCGTCTCCTACACGTACCGTGACAAATAAGGTGATAAGGTGTATTCAATGCAGAATTTTTTTTAAAATAAATACGGGGATGTTTTCATGTAGTAATAGAAGCACTCTTCATTCAGTACATAATATACTGTTTAATATAGCCCATGCATGTACAAGTGTTGCATTCGAATATAATCCTAGTGTAACACTCTGGAGTGGGCTCATGGGCTTGAGTGTGCTCCCTTGAATGGGTTTGCGTCTGATGTCTGGGACTGAAGTGGGCTTGTAACGGAGCTCTGGGGCTGGAGTGGTCTCCTGGACGGAAGACTGAAAGAATGTGTGTGTGGCCCAGACACGGATAGTAACCGCTACATACAAAGAAAGAACCACCTCTTCAATCAGGCCAGGGCAGATAGAAAGAATAAGCTCTGATGCAGCTTTCTCAGAAGTGGGCCCTGGAACTCTCTGGATCTCTGGAGAAGACTTGGGATTTTCACTCTCTGGAACCGGCACTCTACTGTGCTCAGAGGTTGCCCCATACCATGCCCCTCAGTCTTGGGCCCCTGAACCATATGCACTGCCATGGGCATCTGAGCTGGCAGCACCACCATGGCTCCCAGAACTGTCAGAACCACCTCCTAAACTGCCAGCTCAGCCCTGGTCCCCTGTGCTACATACTGCGCCCTGGCCCTCTGAACTGCAGGCATCGCCCTCGCTCCCAGTACCATCCTGGAGTCCTCTAGTCATCGTTATCACCCTTAAGAACTGCCAAGACTCCAGTGCGCCCTCCCTCCCAGGTTGGATTCTGTTTGGTGCGAGGACGTGCCTTTCAGAAGGGTGGAGTAGCCACCAGCGCAATCCCCTGTTTACCTGTCATCTACATCGCAATATACTTCCGAGCATCCCTCCTGATCCACATCTGCCAGAGATCACCTCCTGATCACAGATCACCTGCACCCTCATCAGCACTGCTTTTAAATGCAACCGTTCCCTTCTCCTAACTGTATGGTCCCGTCTACGACAAGCTCCACGACCCTACCTATTACTCACCTGAGCTACTTACCTGTGATTTATCTTCTGTCTCTGGTCTTCCGTCATCTCCCTGGATCCTCCACTCAGCCCGCCTCCACCGCACATGCACCGTATCATGCATGCACAAAATTAAATCCTGCTAAATTCACCATCCAGTTATTCAGTGACTTTACTGCAATAAAGTACTGTTTGTTCTCTACTTGCCTTGTCTGTCTTTTTCTGTGCATGACAAACCTAAGTTGTCCTCATTTCCTTGAACTAATTAGTATCGATCCAGATATTTACAACACTGTTTGAACAGACATTGATCATTTGAAACTTAACAGTGTCTAACAGTCAGTAAGAAATGTCTGCTTTGAAAAAACATTATTTGTGTGCAATGTGAAATAATTCTTAGTTTAAACCTTTTAATATTTTTTTTTTCATGCCAGGTGTTGTATGGTCACTGCTGACTGTCATCTCTTTAATCCTGTGTAAGTTTTCTTTAAAGAAATGCCTATTGACACTGTGAAAGTATAAATTTTTTTTTATATAATTGGTTACATTCATTTCTCAGTACTTGGTCATTGTCAAAACTCTATGCAGTTTTCCATAAGAACACAACTTATCAGACCTGCTAATCTCACTTCCAAAACGCTTTACAAAGTCATACATGCCTAAATGAGACATTTTGAAAGTATGCATTACATTTTAAAGAATTCTATGAATCAAAACAAACAGTGCCTGAAGCATGTGTGGAAAATATGCCAATTTTATTGGCCGACAGAGTGATCTTGTGATGTTATGTGAGTCACCAAGACAACAAATAGATGCCTGAAGGAAGACATTTCAAACATTACATCAGTTGTTCCCAAACGTTTTCTGCCAGGCCCCCCTTAAAAAAAGTGTAAACTTAAAATGTGTTTCAAATTAACTGTGTTAAACAAATTCACCTGGTTTGGTGTTTGTGTTTACTTTGATCTTTTTCATCCTCAGGTATATTATCCTCCACTGCTGCTGAATCAAGATCAGCGGTCAGTTCAGTTTTGGACTGTAAGCTTGATAATGACACGTACATCTGCACTGGTGCTCAGCACCGCATGCACTGCAACACAAGAGTGCATCATTTCTCCTACCAGAGATACCAATACCAAAACCAATACCAGTGCATGAGTAAAAACTGTATCTGTGTCGGTAATAATGACACCTGTGCATGCTACAATAATACTTCATCCTGCTTCTGTGAAAATTTCCGCAATAACATCACTATCCCTACAGCAGTTAGACCAGTCTATGACTGTGGGCTTTATAATGACATGTACATCTGCACTGGTGCTCAGTACCGCATGTACTGCAACACAAGTGTACACGACTTCCATTACAGCATGAACCATTACCATTGTTTAAATAATAACTGTAACTGCTATGGTAATAAGGACACCTGTGCCTGCTCTCATAGCACTTTGTCCTCCTGCTTCTGTGAGACTAACAACAAGAGCATCACTGCAAAAGTTAGTCCAGAGTATGACTGTGGGCTTTATAACGACACGTACATCTGCACTGGTGCTCAGTACCGCATGTACTGCAACGCAAGATTACATAGTTTCAACTACCAGAGATATAGATACCCAAACCAATACCAGTATCATTGCTGGAATAATAACTGTAACTGTGTTGGTTATAAGGACACCTGTACCTGCTACAGTAGTACTTTGTCCTCCTGCTTCTGTGAGACTTACAGCAATAGCATCACTATCCCTACAGCAGTTAGTCCAGTCGCAGACCCTGACTGTGTGCTACAAAAAGACACGTACATCTGCACTGGTTCTCAGTACCGCATGTACTGCAACACACAAATGCATGATTTCTCCTTCCAAAAATATCAGTTCCAATACCAGTACCAGTGTGTGAACAATAACTGTGACTGTGTTGCTAATAAGGACACCTGTACATGCTCTCAGAGCACCTTGTCCTCCTGCTTCTGTGAGACTTATGGCAATATCACTGCTCTCACTACAGCAGTTGCTCCAGTCTATGACTGTGGGCTTTATAACGACACGTACATCTGCACTGGTGCTCAGTACCGCATGTACTGCAACGCAAGTGTATATGATTTCCATCAGGATAAATACCATTACCACTGTTTAAATAATAACTGTAACTGCATTGGTAATAAGGACACCTGTACGTGCTACTATAATATGTCCTCCTCCTGCTCCTGTATAACTTACAACAATAGCATCACTATCCCTGCAGCAGTTACTCCAGTGTATGACTGTGGGATTTATAACGACACATACATTTGCACTGGTGCTCAGTACCGCATGTATTGCAACACAAGTGTGCATGATTTCCATCAGGATAAATACCATTACCACTGTTTAAATAATAACTGTAACTGCAATGGTACTAAGGACACCTGTACCTGCTCTCGTAGCACCTTGTCCTCCTGCTTCTGTGAGACTTACGGTAATATTATTGCTGTCAATAGAGCAGTTGCTCCTGCGTATGGCTGTGGTCTTTATAACAACACGTACATCTGCACTGGTGCTCAGTACCACATGTACTGCAACACAAGAATGCATGATTTCTCCTACTGGAAATATCAGTACCAAGACTATTACCTGTGCATGAGTAATGACTGTTTCTGTGTTGGTGATAAGGACACCTGTAAATGCTACAGTAGCACTTTGTCTTCCTGCTTTTGCGAGACTTACGACAATAACATCACTATCCCAACAGCAGTTAGTCCATTGAGACTCTCTCAATGTGTGTTTTTTAATGATACGTACATCTGCACTGGTGCTCAGTATCGCATGCACTGCAACACAAGAATGCATGAGTTTTACTACCTTTATCAGAATCAAAACAAATACCAGTACGAATGCTGGGATAATAACTGTGACTGTGTTGGTGATAAGGACACCTGTACATGCTCTCGTAGCACCTTGTCCTCCTGCTTCTGTGAGACTTATGGTAATATCACTGCTCTCACTACAGCAGTTGCTCCAGTCTATGACTGTGGGCTTTATAATGACACGTACATCTGCACTGGTGCTCAGTACCGCATGTACTGCAACACAAGTGTACATGATTTCCATTACAATAAATACCATTACCACTGTTTTAATAATAACTGTAACTGCATTGGTAATAAGGACACCTGTACGTGCTACTATAATATGTCATCCTCCTGCTCCTGTATAACTTACAACAATAGCATCACTATCCCTGCAGCAGTTACTCCAGTGTATGACTGTGGGCTTTATAACGACACGTACATCTGCACTGGTGCTCAGTACCGCATGTACTGCAACACAAGAATGCATTATTTCAACTACCTAAGATATAGATACTTAAACCAATACCAGTATGAATGCTGGAGTGATAACTGTGACTGTGTTGGCGATAAGGACACCTGTACCTGCTACAGTAGCACTTTGTCCTCCTGCTTCTGTGAGACTTCCGGTAATATTGTTGCTCTCAATAGAGCAGTTGCTCCAGCTTACGGTTGTGTGCTTTATAATGACACTTACATCTGCACTGGTGCTCAGTACCACATGTACTGCAACACAAGAATGCATGATTTCTATTACTGGAAATATCAGTACCAAAACCAAGACCAAGACCTATACCTGTGCATAAGTAATGGCTGTATCTGTGTTAGTGATAAGGACACCTGTACCTGCTACAGTAGCACTTTGTCCTCCTGCTTCTGTGAGACTTACAGCAATAGCATCACTATCCCTACAGCAGTTAGTCCATTGAGACTCTCTCAATGTGTGTTTTTTAATGATACATACATCTGCACTGGTGCTCAGTATCGCATGCACTGCAACACAAGAATGCATGATTTTAACTACCGGAGATATCAGAACCAAAACCAGTATGAATACCAATGCCGGAGTAATAACTGTGCCTGCATTGGTAATAATGACACCTGTACATGCTACAGTCATTCCGCCTCCTGCTTCTGCGATTATAATATCTCCACCCCAACCACAGTCAGCCCGACTACTACTACAGGTAAGCATGTTTGTAGACTGAAAAGTGGTGTTTGATTTTACTGCATTCATGTTATAATGATGAATTCCCTCATTACAGGTCTGGATAACATGCCAGATCAATGCAGGGTAAGATGATTATTTAAATTTACACAGTGCAAAGTCTTTCAGTTTTACTCATGAAGCTCAATTATGATTTCAGAGTCAGAACTCTGGAGAATGTTTACAAAATCTTCTTGACCAGATAGAGAACATTACAAATCAAGAGCTGCATTTGGATGTGAGTATTTTGAAATAATAATAATCGAGTCTGTGTCAGCTACATAATGATTGGCAGTTGTGTCTTTTTGCCTTTCTTAATGCTTACACATACATTGACTGTATATCTCTGATCAATCATTTAGACTGTGACCAGCATTTTGACTATGACCATCAATGCTTCAGAGAAGATTTTAGAGTCATCCTCACCAGTCAGCCCAACTGAACTAGCCTCCTATGGAAACAGTGTGTTAAAAACTAGCGAGAAACTCATGTCTACATTGGTGAAGCCAACAGACACGAGTGCCAATGTCAGTTTTACTCTTGCCACCGTAGGTAAGTGAGAAACAGTTATGATTGATAATTAAATTAAGATTATGTATGATATCAGGGACCCTATAAAGTCTAGAGATCCGTCTTTTGTTATAAATGCCTTGGAAATACAACAATACACCACGATGTGTTTTCTGACTATGTTGCCTAGAAACAACAACATCATTCTCGAGACATTTACCAAACAATAAACCTGGGCAGTTTAAAGTAATACTCAATCACAGGGTATGATTTTAGATCAAACAACTACAGAGATGAAAACCCAACAATAAGTTTGTCATTGTCTGTAACTTGGACTTTCATTAAAAAAAAAGATAAATTAGTATAGTTCATAACTGCTTGTTTGTGTATAATCAGAGGGACAAGTCTTCATGGTTGGACCAAGTGTCACCTTAGTTAAAATCCCTCGACTTGACACAACAAGTTCTTCTGTGGACATTGATCTCATTGGGATCGCCAAGAACAACAATGACGGTACCTGAAATGTTTTAGTTTGATTAAAGAGACCTCATTTACTTACTTTTTAAATGATTGTTTCAGCACGGTTTTACATGTATGCTTCTGTTTCTGCCACTCAGGATCAGCAGCTGTGGCTTTCATGAGTTATAACACAATGGAGAATCTACTGAAGCCCGACTTCTTCAACACACCAAATGACACGGTTAAAACCATGATGTCCACTGTGATCTCAGCTACTCTTCCCAAAACCACCAACACTAAACTCACCAAACCAGTCAACTTCACCCTCAAACACATCGGAGTGAGAGACCAACCTGAGATTTGATGAACATCTGAGAACATCTAATATTCAGTGTTGTAATATTTTCTGCATGTTCTTTCTTCTTTCTGCAGGAGTTCGACCCCAACGGTTCTCTGTCCTGTGTTTACTGGAACATCAGCGAGTGGATTGTAGATGGTTGTTCTGTTTTAAAGACCAACAGCAGCTTCACTGTGTGTTCCTGCGTCCATCTGTCGACATTTGCTCTCATACAAACCAGCAGTCGTCCATCAGAGGTACGAATGAGAGCAAGTTTAAGCTCCTCAAAAGATTGATCGCACTAGCAGAATTCAAATTAACATTTACAGTGGCACTGATGTACTCTGACATGTTTTCACAGAGCATTCCACAGCTGAACCTGTCGACTGCGGTGTCTGTAATCTTTGGGCTGGTGTTCTTCAGTTTGGCCCTGTTGACCTTTGCCGTTTGTCGTTGGAGTCGTATGTCTGATTGGATATGTGGGCACTCTAATTGTGTCAGGCTGGTTCCTGAAGGCTATGTCAGGGAACTGTGAGTTGTTTTTGTTTAGAAGGAGATAAAACGGCTCAGGCTTTTGTGACACTTCTATCTGATAAAAATACAATGTCACGTACAAGATTAAAAAGGTTAAAAAGTCAACACCTGAAATACTATTTCAACACTACCTCAGTCTGTGGTTCCTGATTGCTCATGGATACAAACGTTAATACTAGGGAATACCACTTTTATGACATCATGAGCAATCCAGTTCTCCAGATAAATCAGTGGGTCAGACATCACTCAATTTACCACCATTTTCAGCCTTTAGTCTCCCTGTTAGAGCGTCCGACTCCCATGCCGGAAAACCTGGGTTCGAAGCCCGCTCGGAGCGGGTCGAGTAGGATCCGGGTAGAGGGGTTACATTGGTGCCGTGACCTGGACGGGAGTGAGGTTTAGGGGGGTGAGTGTAACGGAGGCCAGCTAGTAATTGCTGTGGGAGTAAACCTCACTCCTCTGACCTCAAGAGATGCTCTAGCGACAGATGCTAGAGGTTGCAGCCTTTAGCCTCCTTGTTAGAGCATCCGACTCCCATGCCGGAAGACCGGGGTTCGAGGCGGGTTGAGTAGGACCCAGGTAGAGGGTAGAGTTTCATTGGTGCTGTGACCCGGATGGGAGTGAGGTTTAAGGAGGTGAGTGTAATGGAGGCCAGCTTGTAGTTGCTGTTAGAGTAAACCTAAACTAAAAAACATTTTTTTCCCGTGACAGAATATTCAAATGAGTCAAAACTATTCAAAATGTTTGATCTTCTGTCTGTGTGTCTATGTGATGTTTGTCTGACTGCATAACATTAGTCCTTTCCAACTCTAAGCTTTTAAAACTGCCTTAGGCCCAGATTTCTCAATGTGACAGTTTAAAATGTCATCAGTAATGATTTTAGCATCCTGCTCCACAGGAATACCATTTTACGGTCTCAAGAGACAGTATATGAAGAATCAGTATTTATCAGCATTTACTTCTGAAAATACTAATCTAGTCTTTTAAAACACCTTTTCTTACCTGTTTATTTCAAAGAAATTCCAGTGTGGTTCATGAGTTTCAGAGGTTAAACTGATGCCATGAAGTCACTTAGCTCCTCTCGTCTCATTTGTCCAGGTCAGGCAGCCATACAGGAAGTGCTTCAGATGTCTTTACTGTGGACTCCAAGCCAAGGACATCGAAAGTGTCCCAAGAAAAACACTGCAACATCATCCTAGAACGCACGAACCAAATACCTACACGAGTCCATAAAGAAGAGTCAAACATTTAATTGAATAGTTTTCTTAAAGTGCCCTCGTAATGACAAATAATCAAGAATGAATGTGTGTAGTGTCAATGCAATGTTCTACATCCGCCACCATTTTAGCATTATCATGTGAGCTGCATGGCTTCCCTTCTCCCATATGAATAGTAAAATGTCTATTGGATGTGAACTTCAAAATCTTGGCAGAGCCTGTAGATTATCTGGGTTCTTTTGTTTGTTTGTTTTTTGTCAAAGGAATTTTGTTTTTAAAAACTTGACAATCTGTGAATTGGCTTACAATCTCAGCTTCTTTTTGCAAATAATATTAAAACATGTCATTCAAGTTTCTTAATATTATAGCAGTTAATACTACTGATGTAAATGTAATTACTCATTTAAGATTTTTTTTTGGTGGAGGGCAAAAGTATATTTACAGACTAATAGTTTTTGTTTAATATAAAGGCTGTAATATGGAATAAGTGCTTGCAAAATGAAAAAACTTAAAAGTTCTTCATGTCTACATGGTAAAAAGAAATATTAAATGACGTTACATTTAAACATGAGGCATGTTTAAGCTGAAATAATTAATCAAACGGTTAATCTGCAATTATATTTTATTTTGTCAAGCTCAATTCCATTCATTTGATAATCATTCCTCTGTAAAAACATGCTATATGAGTGTCCTTTTTTTTGTTTTTAGCTGTTAATAATATTGATGTAAAGCTCATAGTCTTTTTTTAGCATATTTTTACAGATTCCTCTGAATAATCAAACTTAAATATTTCAAGTAAATGTTGGCAAATAAAAATAAAAGCCTAAAACAATTTCAGGTGTGCATGGTGAAGGGAAATGAATGAATTTACACTATATGGAATCATTGTTTAGTTGTAAAGTTACGAAATTGTTAATCTCGAACAGTTATATTTTTGTTTGTCAAGCTCAGAAAGTTGTTTCTTCTGTAAGGATCAATTTAACAGAATGTTACTTTAATATGCCTCATACAAAATCTCATTTTTGTTAATAAATATCTTAATAAACAAAACAATTGTATAAAGTTTTTTTTTCAGGTTCCACAAAAGAAAAAAGCTCCATTGACTCAGATTTGAGAGGAATAACAGAAACATGAAATACTAAATCAAACTGTCTTACACAAGATTTATATATTTAAAATGCAACATTAATAACCTTTAGAAAGTCAATAATCAGAGTTTGAGGGATGGATGAGGCTTGAAATGTCCATCTTATTGAGGAAGTTAAGAAGGGAATATTGGGATTAGTCATGACAGGTTGTGCCAACCTTACGGAAAGGTGATTAATATATTAAATGATTTAAATATATTGAAAAATAAATAAAATAGTATACTGCATTAATTAATTATAATGAATAATAAATAAGGAATGAATACAAAAACATGAATACATCTAGTAACTTTTACAGTGAAATACTTTAAAAAAAACATGTTTTCTCATGTCCTTTTTAAAGCAATGTTTATTAAATAAAAAAAACAGGGTATTTCATGAAGGTATGTAATGTATAATTCACTCAGAACACTATTTATTAATAACATTTATAATTAACTTATTATTTATATTCAAATAGGAACACATCACTCACCCTGAAAGGCCAAAATACAGCGGATGAAGTTCTTCAGAAGCTGCTTCCTGTGGTTACAGCAACTAGATTAGCTGAGTGAGTAATAGAGAACAATCATCACTGTTAAAACATAGCATTTCTTACTTACTTTTGTTAATATTAATTTATAATTACATTTCAGCTTTTAAACCCTCCACCAATTTGTCCTGCTAGGCTTCTGTTCTAAGCATTACTGTAAATGTGTTCATTTTTTTTTTTGCGTATATAGACTTGTTCAAAAATGTAAAGTTTAAAGTAAATTTTGTCAAAATATTTGATCCTTGTTACAACTACAAAGTAGCCAAAAAGATACTTAGCCACAAAAAATAATCACATTTACTCAAATACTTTACACCATTGGTTTTGGGAAACACTGTTATTTTAGGATGATTCGTACAGTTGTTTCTACAACCTAATTAGGTTTATAATGCTTTTGGGAAATACAGCCATGTCTGTTTTGATCTGAGACTGAAGAGCATGTCATTGTTCTGTACAGATTGAGTAATTGTGGTATCACAGATGAATGTTGTGCTTGCTCTGGCTTCAGCTCTGAGATCAAATCCCTCACATCTGAGAAAACTTTATCTATCTCTGAATAAACAACTGGGAGACTCAGGAGTGAAGCTGCTCTCTTCTGTACTGGAGAATCCTCACTGTAAGCTGGAGAATTTGAGGTAAGAATTTGACTACCTCTCTGATAGTCACGCGATCTGGTGCTTGGAGAGAAATATATTAAATAGTCTATAGTGTGACCAAAACTAAACTAATGAAATAAAAATAATACACAAATAAACACACTAAATAAAGAGGAATCTCATTTAATTTACATTAATATTGAGTTAATCTAAAATTCAAGTTAATCTTTTCGTGGTGTCTGTCTCGATCTATAAAACTATTAGTGTAAACATGATAAGATGAGTATTAGCTACATTATATCATACAGATATCCTTTGTTAGCGATCTTTAAATCATGGGATAAAGAGTGACTGAAGAGTGTGTCACTGTACTCTACAGGTTGAGGATGTGTGGTGTCACTGATCAAGGTTGTGCTGCTCTGGCTTCAGCTCTGAGATCAAACCCTTCACATCTGAGACAACTTTTTCTGTCTGGAAATAATCTAAGAGACTCAGGAGTGAAGATGCTTTCAGCGGCACTGAAGAATCCTCACTGCAAACTGGAGGAACTGTGGTAAGATCATACCTGACTCACATGATGCACTGAATTTAACAATTCCAATGATTCATGAAGTAACATCAAAATGATATAAAATGCAGAGACAAATAACATTTTACATTTGTTACATGCAAAATGATTGAAACAACATGAACAAATTACCAGTCATCAATTAAATCACATTCGTTCATGCAATGTAAGAGAATTAGTGTTTGTATTTGAAGCATTTACTTTCTTTCTCCTGCTGCTGCGAGTTCATGTGATTGATCTCTAAACCGAGAGTATTACTTTCCCTGAGGAAGGCATGCTCCAAAACACATTGGAGAGTTTTGTTTTTTGAGTGCAGCCGTGAAACGGGAGAAGTACGCCCCCCCCCCCCCCCCCCTTGATCACAGCCATCAAAACCCATTCAATTTGGATTTTCAAAATGATTGTGAGATAGACTTGTGCTGAAAGAAGGGGGTTTCATGACTCTTTAACCCTCTAGGGTCTGAGGGTGTTTTGGGGGCCCTTGGAGAAGCTTTGACACGCCCTGACATTTGTGCTTTTTTCAGTTGTTTATAAACATTAATGGCAAGTGTCATTACTGTCATTACACTGTATTCAGCATGAACTCGACTTGAACCCATAATGTGAGGAACATGTATGTAAATGTTTGCATTTTTGAGGGAATAATATTTGTGTGGTTATTGAAAAAAGCAAAAAATTAAAGTCACTGAAATACAGCCACTGAACATACTAAATGTGTCCACAATACTTGAGTATTGGATGTTGAAGCCTAGAGTTTTGCTTCAAAATAATGTGAAAATCATCCTGCCTACTCATTCATATAAGATAACATATTGATTTAAATGTTGTAAGACACTTTTTGTTTAGAAAGACTGTATGCATGGTGCCGTGAATAATGTCAAGTCAAGTCAAGTCATCTTTATTTATATAGCGCGTTTTACAATGCAAATTGTGGCAAAGCAGCTTTACATTAATAAGAAAATGGTGTCATTGTGCAGCTTATTCTATGTATTATTGATTCATTCCGTTGCAAATATCAATAGTTATTAGTCTAGTTAATTTAGGTATATCAGCACTGCAGAAAACAGTGACGTAATCGTCCGGCTCAGCTCAGTTTGTATACAACGGCGCCAATGCAGGCATAGCAAAAACGCTGCTGAATATCAAGCAAGTGTCCCCAACGTAAGCAAGCCAAAGGCAACAGCGGCAAGGAACCAAAACTCCAACAAATGGAGAAAAAAACCTCGGGAGAAACCAGGCTTAGTCGGGGGGCCAGTTCTCCTCTGGCCAACAGTGAACACTTGTCCGATACTCAGGCAGAGTTACGGGTCATTAAAGCAATTTGGAATCGCAACAGTCAAAATATTTAATCTAGTTCCATCTAGTTTAAGATCTTTTGATCACGCCGGTATGGGACGGTTTGTTGGGATATGCCACTGGCTGATGAGTCGGTAAGGTCTTAACAAAGGATGACCTAGTTAACACAGTCTCCGCCGACACCACAGGACCACATTGCTGCCGCACACAGGCACAGGTTCCCCGTCCGACCCGGACACGGCCCAGGTCCAGCCAATCACGTTAACTGGTAAACCTCGGGATAAGCAGAGAGACAAAAAAAATTAGCGTAGACGCCATTCTTCTTTTGATGTACCGAGTACATCTGGTGTTATAGGAAGTGTTCCCGGTTCCGGCTGACCTGATCTATGCAGCCTAACAATCCTTTAACGGATATGAAGACAAAAGTTTATAGTGCGTCATGTGTATGCCAGGTTAAATAGATGCGTTTTTAGTCTAGATTTAAACTGACAGAGTGTGTCTGCTTCCCGAACAATGCTAGGAAGATTGTTCCAGAGTTTAGGTGTCAAATAGGAAAAGGATCTACCGCCTGCGGTTGATTTTGATATTCTAGGTATTAACAACTGGCCAGAATTCTGAGATCGTAATAGACGCGAAGGACTATAATGCATTAAGAGCTCACTCAGGTACTGGGGAGCTAAGCCATTTAGTGCTTTGTAAGTAATTAGCAAGATTTTAAAATCTATACGATGTTTAATAGGGAGCCAGTGCAGTTTTGACAGAACCGGGCTAATATGTTCATATTTCCTGGTTCTAGTAAGGACTCTAGCAGCTGCGTTTTGGACCAGCTGTAATTTGTTTATCACGCGAGCAGGGCAACCACCTAATAGAGCGTTACAGTAATCTAGTCTCGAGGTCATAAACGCATGAACTAGCTGTTCCGCATTTGTCATTGAGAGCATATGTCGCAATTTAGATATATTTTTAAGATGGAAGAATGCTGTTTTACATATGCTAGAAATGTGGCTTTCAAATGAAAGATTGGTATCAAAGAGCACACCCAGGTTCCTAACTGACGAAGACGACTTAACAGAGCAGCCATCAAGTGTTAGACAGTATTCTAGGTTTTTATGTGCTGAAGTTTTTGGTCCAATAATTAGAATCTCTGTTTTTTCTGAATTTAGTAGTAGGAAATTACTAGTCATCCAATTTTTTATATCAGCTACGCATTCTGTTAATTTTGAGAATTGGTAGGTTTCGTCAGGGCGCGAGGAAATATAGAGCTGAGTATCATCAGCGTAACAGTGAAAGCTAATGCCATGCTTCCTAATGACATCTCCCAAGGGTAGCATGTACAGAGTGAAAAGCAACGGTCCTAGAACTGAGCCTTGTGGTACTCCATATTTAACTTGTGATCGAAATGACATCTCTTCGTTTACTACTACAAACTGATAACGGTCAGATAAGTATGATTTGAACCATGCCAATGCAATTCCACTAATTCCAGCATAATTTTCTAGTCTATTCAAAAGAATATTGTGGTCGATTGTGTCAAAAGCAGCATTGAGGTCTAGTAACACTAATAGAGAGATACAACCATGATCTAATGATAAGAGCAAATCATTTGTAACTCTAATGAGAGCAGTCTCAGTACTATGGTACGGTCTAAATCCTGACTGGAAATCCTCACAGATACCATTTCTTTCCAAGTAGGAATTAAGCTGAGATGATACTGCCTTTTCGAGTATTTTTGACAGAAAAGGTAGATTGGAAATTGGTCTGTAATTGACTAATTCACCAGGATCAAGTTGTGGTTTTTTAATAAGAGGTTTGATAATAGCCTGCTTAAATTTTTTTGGTACGTAACCTAGTGATAAAGATGAATTAATGATCTTAAGAAGAGGATCTATGACCTCTGGAAGCATCTCTTTCAATAGCTTAGTCGGTATAGGGTCTAATATACATGTTGTAGATTTTGATGATTTAACAAGTTTAGACAATTCTTCCTTTCCTATAGCAGCGAATGAATGGAATTTTTCCTCAGGGATACAACAACCCACTGTCTGATGTGATAATGTAGTAGACAGTTGCATGGCTATAATTTTCTCTCTAATGTTGTCAATCTTGCAAGTAAAGAAGTTCATAAAGTCATTACTGCTGTGCTGTTTGGAAACATCAGAAGTTGAGGCTGTATTTCTTGTTAATTTAGCCACTGTATTAAATAAATACTTAGGGTTGTGTTTATTTTCTTCTAAAAGATTTGAAAAATAAGCAGATCTAGCGGTTTTTACAGCCTTTCTGTACTCCATCATTTTCTCTCTCCATGAAATCCGAAAAACTTCTAGTTTTGAATTCTTCCAGCTGCGCTCCAGTTTTCTGGCTTCTCTCTTAAGGGCCCGAGTGTGCTCGTTATACCATGGCGTTGGACTAATATCCTTAATCTTTTTTAAGCGCAAAGGAGCGACAGAGTCTAGAGTGTTCGAAAAGAGAGCGTCAATAGTTTCTGTTGCAACATCGAGTTCTTCTAAGCTGTCTGGTTTGCTAAGTTGATGAAACTGATCAGGAAGATTATTTATAAAGCAATTTTTAGTGGTAGAAGTGATGGTTCTAACATATTTATGGCAGACAGGCGGTTTTCCAGCCTTGGATAAATGTAGCACGCATGAGACTAGATAATGATCTGAGACGTCATCGCTCTGCTGCAGAATTTCAACGGCATCAATATCGATTCCATGTGACAATATTAGATCTAAAGTATGATTACGACAATGAGTTGGTCCTGACACGTGTTGTCTAACTCCAATTGAGCTTAGAATATCTGTTAGTGCCAATCCCAATGCGTCTTTTTCATTATCTACATGTATATTAAAATCACCAACAATAAGGACTTTATCCACAGCCAGTACTAACCCCGATAGAAAATCAGCAAATTCTTTGATAAAATCTGTATGGTGCCCTGGTGGCCTGTATACAGTAGCCAACACAAATTTCAAATGAGAGTTTTCACTAACATTATATAAACTTACATAGAGCACCATCACTTCAAAAGAGATATATTTGAAAGACTTTTGAGTAATACTGAAGATATTACTATAGATTACAGCAACACCTCCCCCTTTACCTTTCTGACGAGGTTCGTGTCGATAATAGTAACCTTGAGGGCTAGACTCATTTAAAGTAATGTAATCATCTGGTTTTAGCCAGGTTTCTGTCAAACACAGCACATCTAGATTATTTTCTGTGATAATATCATTTACAATAAGTGCTTTTGAAGAAAGTGATCGAATATTCAGCAACCCAAGCTTTATCATTTGTTTATCTTTATAATCTCTGTTTACTACTTGTTGAACATCAATTAAATTATCACCCGTAAATGGGTTTGGAAGTTTTCTGTATTTATTAGTTCGGGGTACAGACACAGTCTCTATCTGATGATATCTAGGTGAAAGAGTCTCTATGTGTTGGGATTTATCTGAATTCTGTGACGTGAGACAGCTAGCAGACGGTCGGTTTAGCCAGTCTGTCTGCTTCCTGACCTGGGCCCCAGTTAGTCAAGGTTGAGCTCTAAGACTATGTGCCATATTACTAGAGAGAAGAGCAGCACCACCCCAGGAGGGATGAATACCATCTCTTTTCAACAGGTCAGGTCTGCCCCAAAAACTTTTCCAATTGTCTATGAAACCTATATTATTCTGTGGACACCACTTAGACAGCCAGCCATTGAGTGATGATAGTCTGCTAATTATCTCATCACTCCTACGAGCAGGAAGGGGTCCAGAAAAAATTACAGTGTCTGACATCTTACGTGCGATTTCACACACCTCTTTAATGTTAATTTTGGTGATCTCCGACTGGCGAAGTCGGACATCATTCGCGCCGACGTGAATAACAATCTTAGAGTATTTACGATTAGCATTAGCCAGCACTTTTAAATTTGCTTTGATGTCAGGCGCTCTGGCTCCCGGCAAACATGTGACTATGGTGGCTGGTGTCTCTATTTTCACGTTCCGTGTAATAGAATCGCCAATAACTAGGGCACTTTCAACAGGATTCTCAGTGGGTGCATCACTGAGTGGGGAGAACCTGTTTGATGTTCTAATCGGAACGGAAGAGTGGTGTTTTTTAACACGACTAGGCCGCCTCACGGTCACCCAGTTGCCCTGCTGCACGGGCTCTACAGCCGGAACCGAACAATGTATGGAGTTCACTAGGCTAGTCGCATCCAAAACAGTATCTGAAGCCCCTGCATTCTTACTATCCTCAATTAAAGTTTGGACGCGTGTCTCTAATTCTAAGATTTTCTCTGTCAGCCTGACTATTTCCCTACATTTATGACATGTGAATCCTTCATCGCTGACAGAAAAAGCTAAACTATGCATGTGACAGGCAGTGCAAGTAACAATGAAAGGAGAAGATGACATAGCTCACCGTGTTTGTAGACCGATCCGACTTACCAGATGTTTGATGAATTTGAAGAAAACGAGAGCGCGACAAATGACGGTGGGCACGATTAACACAAACTAGCGTAATGCTAACGCGTTGTGATGGTGATTAAGATTAAAAGATTAAAAACTAGCGATTTCAAATTAATGTGATAGGCAATATAAGACAATATCAGATATATAGTGAAGATGTTAATAATGTTAATAATGCTGTGATTCACACCTGAGGAGACAATGTCCTCCATAATGAGACAAATAATGAACCTTTCAGTCAGGTATGTGAGAGGGAACTAAAGAATGCGAGGACAAAGTAGTTTATTTTTAAATTTTTTTAAAATATAGTTAATAATACAAATGAGAGTCATACATTTTGAGCATTCAGAATACATTTTGAGCATTCAGTTTTACCTGGAAATATATTCTGTTCAAAGATATAAGTGTACATCACATACCTAACATTTAAAAGGTTTCTACGCAAGATGGAGAAAAAAAATTTCCTACTTCCAGTCAGTGATCTCACCATCATATTCATGTAGAATATCTGGTCACTATGATTCTCAAATCTGTGAGATAAAAGTAAAATCCCTCTGTGAGCATACTGATAACAGGATCACATCAACTATTATAATAAGGTTAATATAATGCCCACTCTTAGCAGAAAACTGATCAGACTTTCCTTATCCTCTTCCAGTGGTGGAGGAGGTGTTAAACAACTAGATTGATTGTCCTATTCTGGAGCAGCCACCCTTGCTTCTGACTCTATATACAGGCTGCTGAAAGAGCTTACCAGCTCTTGAACTGACTCACGTCAGGTCATAAAAGCTTCAGAAGTATAGTCTTGATCCATTTTGGGAACAGACTCAACATTGTCTCATGCAGTAGCCTCAGCCAAGACTTAAACTAAGAACTGAGGCAGTTGTAAGATGATAAACCATTGAAATGTGTTTACAAACCGCAACCTTGTGCTTGAGAAGGGGAGGGTCTGTATAACAGTGATAAAACGTAAAGTTAGAAATTTCTGTCAAGTGTTAGAAATAGTTAAGATTATTTTCCTTCTTGAATTTGCAGCTGTCATGATAATCCCCGCTAGAAATTTTACGTTCCCAGCACGTTCTGAGAACGTCCCCGCTGGTATCAAGGACGTCACCTGGTAACGTCCCCGGCACGTTCTGAGAAGGTAACGATGTCGAGTTCTTTAAAGGGATAGGGGACGTTATTTCGGGGACCTTAGCAGAACTTTCAGGACGTTCTCTGGACGTTTAGGGGACCATATTTTATTTGGAAATGTTACGTTTCCAGCACGTTCTGAGAACGTCCCCGCTGGTGTCAAGGACGTCACCTGGTAACGCCCCCGGCACGTTCTGAGAACGTCCCCGCTGGTGTCGAGGACGTCACCTGGTAACGTCCCCGGCACGTTCTGAGAAGGTAACGATGTCGAGTTCTTTAAAGGGATAGGGGACGTTATTTCGGGGACCTTAGCAGAACTTTCAGGACGTTCTCTGGACGTTTAGGGGACCATATTTTATTTGGAAATGTTACGTTTCCAGCACGTTCTGAGAACGTCCCCGCTGGTGTCAAGGACGTCACCTGGTAACGCCCCCGGCACGTTCTGAGAACGTCCCCGCTGGTGTCGAGGACGTCACCTGGTAACGTCCCCGGCACGTTCTGAGAAGGTAACGATGTCGAGTTCTTTAAAGGGATAGGGGACGTTATTTCGGGGACCTTAGCAGAACTTTCAGGACGTTCTCTGGACGTTTAGGGGACCATATTTTATTTGGAAATGTTACGTTTCCAGCACGTTCTGAGAACGTCCCCGCTGGTGTCGAGGACGTCACCTGGTAACGTCCCCGGCACGTTCTGAGAAGGTAACGATGTCGAGTTCTTTAAAGGGATAGGGGACGTTATTTCGGGGACCTTAGCAGAACTTTCAGGACGTTCTCTGGACGTTTAGGGGACCATATTTTATTTGGAAATGTTACGTTTCCAGCACGTTCTGAGAACGTCCCCGCTGGTGTCGAGGACGTCACCTGGTAACGTCCCCGGCACGTTCTGAGAAGGTAACGATGTCGAGTTCTTTAAAGGGATAGGGGACGTTATTTCGGGGACCTTAGCAGAACTTTCAGGACGTTCTCTGGACGTTTAGGGGACCATATTTTATTTGGAAATGTTACGTTTCCAGCACGTTCTGAGAACGTCCCCGCTGGTGTAAGGACGTCACCTGGTAACGTCCCCAGAACGTTCTGAGAAGGTCATGATGTCGAGTTCTTTAAAAGGTTAGGGGACGTTATTTGGGGGACCTTGGCAGAACTTTCAGGACGTTCTCGTAACGTTTAGGGGACCATATTTTATTTGTTTTCAAGACCTTTGGGGGACCAACCTAGAATATTATTTTTTGTTCCTATTTAGGTATTTCCATCACATTTTTTGAATATTTTCAGAACCTTTAGTAACATTACAGGACACTTTAGGGGATCAAACTATAATATTACTGCAACACACACTGGTTCTTGGTCTGCAAAACCCAATCAGGCATAAGCACTGTATCTTTACACTTAACATATTAAAAGATAAATACAAAGCAGGAATTCTTCATTCATTTCCATTGTGGGTGAGAGAGAGAGGGGTCAGAGAAAGCACAATCAATTCAACTGAATTCAAACGGGCTTTATTGCCATAAACATCTAGAGCATGAACATTTTCCAAAATAACAGTAACAGTGTAAGAAATAATGAACATGAATTAAAGAAAATGTGTGCATGTGTGTGCGCGCGTGATTCATTCACTGTCTGCATCTTCTGGAGCTGCCCCGAGTTGTTCTTCTGCTGCCTGAAAAAAAAAGCATAAATAACAATATATACTGATCACTTCAATTACTTTTTAATGGTTTTTAATTACACTTAGGTATATACAGTGGTGCTTGAAAGTTTGCAAACCCTTTATAACAGCGGTCACCAACCTATTGATTGAGATGGTGGATCTTTATCACTGCCCCAGTAGATCCCAAAAATAATAGTAAAGCAGTAACCAAGGAAACGCTATATCATGTCTATCTGCTGTTAGAGAGTGAATTTGAGCCTCATTCAGACCTGCTGTCTGTTTCATGCAGATGTTTTATGTAGCAAAAAATAAAATACATAAAACCTAAAGTCAGACCATTCTGTTTTTGTTTTAAATCCTGAAATTCTACAATCACATTCAAATTAAAAACAACTGCTCGTGCAACATGTCTTTCCTCTTTGTTTGGATCATGATTAAAATGCAGTGGTTGCCTCTTATTTCAAAAGACTACAGGTCTTTGTGTTAAAGGATAGTTTGTTTGTTTCAATTAATTAGCCAATAAATTTACTTTTAAAAAAATCCGTATCAGAATAAGCTAAAAAAAAAAAAAATTATAATGTTTCAGGTAGGCTTAGCACCACTGTATGTACTAAGTAAATAAGTGAAGGGATAAATCAAACAGTTATGCTATTCTAGAGATTTTATACATATATATATATACACACACACACACACACATGCATAGCCCAAAAGCCCAGTAATTGTGTCATACTCATATGTATAATTTATACCCTACAAGTAAATGTATTTTATGATAGCAGATAACAGTAATGGGGTAATCTAAATATAACGCAATTAATCTGTGTTCCTGTGTTTATGTGACTTCATTTTTAGTTTAGTGAATTGAACTTCTGCTTTAAAAAGTATTATTTTTATTTTTAGATTGTAATGTTACAAAGAGCATAGCCTACTTTCACTATTTGTTTTCATTGCCTATATAAAATAGAGATATGAATTATTTGGCCATATCGCCCATTGCGAGCTATAAAAAAATCATAATTCTAGTTATCATGGCATACAAACTTCATTGAACTAATCCTTACATACAGGATATACACAATTTAATTATTTCAATACTTCATGGTTGGATTTAACACAACAGTATAACAAGAAAGGTTTCCCTGTTATAAACCAATATTTGTATATATCTTCCTAATAATGTCAAAATTGTGTTATAAGGAGAAAAACATCTTGTTATAGAACTAATCACATTATTATAATGTGAAATTTACGCCATTTTTCTGGCCTGTCAGCAATATGCTGCTGTAATTTTGGAGAAAAAAACTTTTTGCATGTCAAGCCTACCTTCTGAGATGACATTGCAGCTTTTTTGAGGACAGGGCACAAGGCAGGGTCTGGGAAGCACAGAAAAGTGAATAGTAATAGAACACTGCATTCACTGCAGTACAAAAATAATTGTTCATTGCTAATCAAAGGGGACAAAACAGGCACACAAAAAAGACAACCGTAAAAGGCTTACATTTTAGGAGAAATTACTAAAAAAGAAACAAAATTCTTATCCAACCTCTTTTGTTTAAACTCAATTGTTCTTACATAGGTATTAGATAGTGCTTCCAAGGACAACACAACACAACACATACATTTTAAAAATTTGGTTAATGTGTTAAAACGTTTAAAACATAAAATTTAGATTTTCAGCCCTGGAGTTTCATTAGACCGCCCACTTATTAGCCAACTAAAATTAACCGTAGCAAACCTTTTTATTTATTTTTAGTCGGATTGATTTTACTGCCTTGCATGTTAGCTTCTTGAAGGGATTTCTGAATTTGAATTTAAGCGCGGGTTTTTATGCTAACGGACGTTGCCGAGGATGACGTTTGAAACACAAGCAGTTTTATGATTTAAGATTTAAATTGCAGCGCACGAAAATTGATTACTTAATTATTTTGCGTTTTGGTGTGTGTTCAATTGTCAGTCACAGCATATCGGAGAAAAGGTCTTTTGGGTCCCACGTATGGCAAACTAAATAGGCCTACATGCAATGGTTAAACGATGGCAGAAAATGCTATTAATTTTAAGTGTTTATAAAATGACTAACGTGAGCTACTCTTGTTGAACTGTATTGTTCGAAATGAGCTGGCAGCTGAAATCTATTCACAACGTGATCATTTTCGTTAATGAGTAAACTTATCAAGACACATGCCTTGGTATGAAAAATGCAATATAATGTACATGCCACGGTTGCAATATTCATATGGATTTATTTGTAAGACGGTTAAGTTTGTTCATACATAAATCATTTACGTTTTGTCAGGACGACAGAACTGTGTTTAACTTGCTGTTAAAACGTTTCAGTCTCTATACAAGTAAACATACATTTTGTAGAACCACATTTTACGAAAAACAGATGCGAATTCTCGTGAGATCATGTTGATAACTTTAAAGCTGACTTTGGTTGCGCAAAGTGTGGTCACGACATTACCTTCATTAACAGAACTTCAACGTTTATCAGAAAAATAACTTTTCACAAAAACTGCTCATTAAAATAACTTGATAGATAATCAAATTAGCAGACAAACGTTAACGTTACTCACCATAAAAAACTGCTGCTAGCCGGGGCGGTGGGGAAAAGACCGCCAAATGTTGTTAGTCTGGCTCAATGGATGCTGGGATAGATGTCCCGCCCCTCCTCTCCCGCTATTGGGGCACACGCCGCACAAGACCTTTCTTATTGGTTTAAAACGCTATATCCAACGTTCACCATATATATATATATATATATATATATATATATATATATATATATATATATATATATATATATATATATATGTGACAGAATAGTTGAAAATTAATTCATAGTTTAAAATTTTAAAACGAATGTTTAAAATTCTCATGCAAATAATACTAAAAAATAAATTTATATATATATATATATATATATATATATATATATATATATATATATATATATATATATAAATTTATTTTTTAGTATTATTTGCATGAGAATTTTAAACATTCTGTTGACGTCCCAAATGTTCTCTTTATAACGTTGCTATGTGACCATAGAATAACCAATACAGAACATTCCCGTTAAGTCATATCTGGAACGTTATAATATGACCAACAGAGGACCATGTGCGAACGTTCTGTTAAAGTCCCAAATGTTCTCTTTATAACGTTGCTATGTGACCAAATAATAACCAATACAGAACGTTCTCATAAAGTCATATCTGGAACGTTATAAAGTGACCAACAGAGGACCATGTGCGAATGTTCTGTTAAAGTCTCAAATGTTCTCTTTATAACGTTGCTTTGTGACCATAGAATAACCAATACAGAACATTCCCGTTAAGTCATATCTGGAACGTTATAATATGACCAACAGAGGACCATGTGCGAACGTTCTGTTAAAGTCTCAAATGTTCTCTTTATAACGTTGCTATGTGACCAAATAATAACCAATACAGAACGTTCTCGTAAAGTCATATCTGGAACGTTATAAAGTGACCAACAGAGGACCATGTGCGAATGTTCTGTTAAAGTCTCAAATGTTCTCTTTATAACGTTGCTTTGTGACCATAGAATAACCAATACAGAACATTCCCGTTAAGTCATATCTGGAACGTTATAATATGACCAACAGAGGACCATGTGCGAACGTTCTGTTAAAGTCCCAAATGTTCTCTTTATAACGTTGCTATGTGACCAAATAATAACCAATACAGAACGTTCCCGTTAAGTCATATCTGGAACGTTATAATATGACCAACAGAGGACCATGTGCGAACGTTCTGTTAAAGTCCCAAATGTTCTCTTTATAACGTTGCTATGTGACCAAATAATAACCAATACAGAACGTTCTCGTTAAGTCATATCTGGAACGTTATAAAGTGACCAACAGAGGACCATGTGCGAACGTTCTGTTAAAGTCTCAAATGTTCTCTTTATAACGTTGCTATGTGACCAAATAATAACCAATACAGAACGTTCCCGTTAAGTCATATCTGGAACGTTATAATATGACCAACAGAGGACCATGTGCGAACGTTCTGTTAAAGTCTCAAATGTTCTCTTTATAACGTTGCTATGTGACCAAATAATAACCAATACAGAACGTTCTCGTTAAGTCATATCTGGAACGTTATAAAGTGACCAACAGAGGACCATGTGCGAACGTTCTGTTAAAGTCTCAAATGTTCTCTTTATAACGTTGCTATGTGACCAAATAATAACCAATACAGAACGTTCCCGTTAAGTCATATCTGGAACGTTATAATATGACCAACAGAGGACCATGTGCGAATGTTCTGTTAAAGTCTCAAATGTTCTCTTTATAACGTTGCGATGTGACCAAATAATAACCAATACAGACCGTTCCCGTTTAGTCATATCTGGAACGTTATAAAGTGACCAACAGAGGACCATGTGCGAACGTTCTGTTAAAGTCCCAAATGTTCTCTTTATAACGTTGCTATGTGACCAAATAATAACCAATACAGAACGTTCTCGTTAAGTCATATCTGGAACGTTGAACAGCAGCACTTTCATAACCAAAAGAGGACGTTTTAGGAACGTCCCGAATGTTCTCTAAAGGTTCGGGACTTTTGTCACCTTTACAGAACTTTTAGGGAACGTTGCGCAAGGTCGCGAGAACGTCGCCTCCTACGTGGGATGTGTATCTATCTAACATGGTGATTTTAGCTTGTCATTTATTTCTCTTTGATGATGTCTGTTGATTTGAGAGAGAAGAGTGTGTCATTGTTCTCTACAGGCTAATTAATTGTGGTGTCACAGATGAAGGCTGTGCTGCTCTGGCTTCAGCTCTGAGATTCAACCCCTCACACCTGAGAAAACTATATCTGTCTGAGAATAAACTGGGAGACTCTGGAGTGAAGCTACTCTCTGCCAAACTGGAGAATCCTCACTGTAAACTGGAGAGACTGTGGTAACATCATTTCTACCACAAAGACTCTGAGTGAATAAAGATTAATATGTAGATAGTGCATATAATATATTTTTCTGCGTAAGCCACATTCGGTGGTTCAGCGACAGATTCCTGCTTGAACTGTCAAATCGCGCAGGGCTGTCATGATACCAGATTACTATATGATTATCATAGTCAAAATAATTCATGATATATCACAATAACTGTAGAAATCTTGAAAAAATAATACTATCAAATCCATCTTTACTTAACTTTATATTTTTTTTATCTTCCTTTGAAGATTTACACCATTGCATACAAAAGAAACAATTACACTTAATGGCAACCAGTTTGAAATAACTTTCTTTTGTGAACAGATGTGGCTTCTTATCAAAATGAGACAATTTTATTATTTTAAAGTTTTCTGTACAGTGATAAAGGCTATGTTGACTGGTATTGCTTCAGATATCTGAGATAGCTTGACAAGCAGTGTTTCAATACCACCACTTACTGTACTTTGAGATGTTAATCAGATATTGGTGCTGGATTATTTATTTACATAAATTTGCAGAATATCATATATATACTATTCATTTTAAATATTGTGATTATGGCTAACACCAGTATATGATACCTTAAGCCTAAATAAATAAAGATGTAATCAAAACACTGATTTTAGTCAATTAGTAAAGTAAAATGTAACAATTCACAGATATATCAATAAAAAAATTATTGCAAAATGAAGGGAAAACATTCATTAGTAACACAAGATTGACACTAAATAAACTCTCAACAAAATAACATCAGAATGATAGTGAAACAGCACAATCAATAGCTAGTGTCAATAGCTAAACTCATTTATTAAAGATTTGTGGAATGAATGCAGAGTGAATTGCCCCCCCCCCCCCCCCCCCCCCCCCCCCCCCCCCCCCCCCCCCCATGACCTTTGCAGTATCTCCTTGTAAATATACTGGTGCAAACCATAAGGTAATGCAATGTTTGTGTGATGTGTTTTGGAGCAAACCAACTACAAGAATCGGTATGAAAACGACATTAAAAAAATTAAATTGGTTTCTATTGTTGAAGGACACTCTCCACCCAAGAGTGGGAACTTTGAAATGAATCTGTATTGAAGAGTCAAAGAATGCTTATAGATATTATTCAGCATCTGACATAATTGTCAGCTTGTGAATGCGTGTATAGAGCTGCACCCCGGAGCAATGAATGAAAGATTGGTGGAGAACTTTTAAAGCAGATTTCATTTTTTTTTTCATTATTTAGCAGACGCTTTTATCCAAAGCGACTTACAAAGGGAGCAATTAGGGGTTAGGTGTCTTGCTCAAGATCACTTTTAGTCATGGTATCGAAGGTGGAGAGAGTGCTGTTCATTCACAATCCCCACCCTCAATTCCTGCCAGCGTGGGAATCGAACCAGCAACCTTCAGGTTAACAGCCCGACTCCCTCACCATTAGGCCACGACTACCCAGATGCTGCATTGTAATTGGATGAGAATGAATGAATGCTAAAATGACCTTCAATCAGTCATCTGATAGAACTATCACTTATGCTTCCATCTCTGTGAGAGTCGCATGATCTGGTCATAAGCTCATACATTATTGGGGGCATAATGGAAGGAGTCTAGCAAAAGTGTGTTTAGGGTGATTTTCACATCAGTGTGTTAGGAGAGATATAGATATACTATCAGTTGTTCATAACCACAATTACAAATCTATAGTTTATTTTTGTATTGGACTAAAAAAGGAATATGATTTTAGAGAAATCTGACTATTCATTGTTAGTTTGATTGTGAACATAAATCTTTGTTAATCTGATCTGAGAGTGAAAAGTGTGTCGTTGTTTTCTACAGGTTGAGTTACTGTCACAGGTGAAGGTTGTGCTGCTCTGGTTTCAGCTCTGAGATCAAACCCCTCACACCTGAGAGAACTGGAACTGTTTGGGAATAAACTAGGAGACTCAGGAGTGAAGATGCTCTCTGATCTGAAGGATGATCCACGTTATAAACTGGAGATACTACGGTAACAATAGTTCTATATCTGTCAGTCAGATTCAATGTGCTGACTGGAGCAATGGGACTTTGCCTGAGAGCCCAATCACCTTTGTGTGGTTACAGTGTATGTGTGAGCTAGACAAGAGGGAAGCAGTTCTGTGTTGGTGTGACGACATATTTAGCAGTATTTTTGACAGAACAGGTAGATTTAAAGTGCCCCTATTATGCCTTTAAGATTCCCAATATTATTTTAGGAGTCACCTGCAACTGGTGTACATGCATGTAAGGTCAAAAAACACTTGTTTTCTCATATTTTAGATCTAAAATAATCCCGGAGATTTGCTCAGAAACCCCAATAACGTAAACACGCCCCTGCAGAACATGCAAAATCTTGATCTTTCATGCAGAGCAGAAAGAGACGAGTTATTTGAAATGCATTTAAGGGTGTAAATAAAATAATATTCTGGCAATCAAAAGTGACATTTAAAAAGTTTTTGCGACTCGTCCTACAGTCGGCTTGTGCCATTTTTCTGCCCCGCACAGCAAATAACACTCAGGCTAAAATCTCCAAGATGTTGTCATTAATATTAGAGTTCAGTTTCTAAAATGTCATTAGAATAAAATAATTTCTGAAAGGTTATGATATGGTAAGCTAAAGCATCATAAACGGATCACAGCAGTAGACCGACACAGTCATCAGCAACATGGTAAATATTTGCGTCGGTATAAATGTGATGTAATATGATGCGTAGGTAATGGTCACATCCGTAACGCATTAGAGAAAAGAATGGAGACGAGTTGTTGATCATCATTAGAATTGACATTGTGGCGGTTTCGGGATGAACCGCACCGTTTTTTATGCCAATCAGGAGAAAGGTGTGGAGGATCGGATCATGAGTGGAAATATTTATGTATTTATTTTTCTATTTATTAATTTAGTATTTATTACAGGTATCCATCTTTCTATATAGTGATTCCTGTTGAAATAAATGTTTAAAAATGGACGGCCTATCTTTTGAAAGCATGAAAAATAATTGGATGAAAATGTAATTTTCCTATTGGTGCTGTGGATAAACAATGATTTCCTTCAAATTTCTATTAAAGCACATTAATGCAGTAAAATACAGACATGCACAACTTAAATAGGGTTTTGTTCTTTTATGGTAAGGTTGACATTTGCATGGAATTGCTCATTTACAGTGTGTTTAAATATAGGCTACAGTATGTGGTGGATTAAAAGGGCCAGTTTTAGGATGTGTTTGAGTCGATTTCTAAGTGTTTGTGAGTAATTTGGTCTGGCCTGTACACACTGTGTTGATCCAATGCGCCATCTGGTGGATATTCACACATTTATTTAACCTCTGACCAACTTGCTGCATATTTCGGCATGCCTTGGGGAAAAAACGGGCATTTTTAATAACCACATCTGTATATGGGAGTATGCAAAGACTCCATGGAAAACCAAAAACACTTATAAACAATGTGTCATATTGTTTCTTTTAATCAGTTAATTCATAACTTCACAATGGTGGATACTTTCATTATTACGTGAATATGTGAAGCACACATTAAATTTACAGCATTTAAAAGTCATACAGTAATGGTGGGGAAAATGATTTAATGAAAACAACTACAAGGTGTAAATACAATAGAATTATTAAAGTACAAATATAAACCGGTTTAGTTGGATCTTTGTAATATAATCAGTGGAGGATTAATATAAAGGCCATGTTTTAAAGAATATTGAATAGTTCCTAAACTAATATTGAGAAATTATATTTGTTCCATAGTAATTATTGTAAAAAAAAAAAACATGGCTATGGTTTTACTATTTTTACTATGGTTTATTTGCCATGCACTCTGCGTAAACTCTGTTATCAAAGTTCATTTGAGGGATGTTTAATTAAGGAATAGCCACAATCCTTAAGGTTAATTCCAGCGAACGTTCAGTCTGCGTTTGGTCTGGTTTATGACTGGACATCCTGTTTGCTGGGTTCTTCTGTCTCATATTTCCTCTCTCTTCTCTGTTTGTATCATTGGCTGTTTTTTGTCTGGGTTTCTCTTGATCTTCACCTCACTCATCCTTAAACATTCTCTGACATTTATTTTATTTTAGTGAGGTATATTATATAAACTTCAAGAGAGCTCATTGTTTATTCAACCATACAGCTTTAGCGCTCGACTGGAAGGACCTGAACCTGTTATTTCACTGACAGAAGTTCAGCTGAAGTATTAATGTAATGAAGAGAAAATAAGAGACTCTATAACATCTCACTGTTACTGATTTATCATGAGCTCAAAGCATTATGGGTAGAATCTCTACAGTCTATTCTGATTCATCAACACAGCTTCACTGATCCAGTAAAAATAAAAACCCCATCAGAACCAACAGTAAACCCAGGATAGAGCGGTTGAGTGAATGTGGTCTGGACTGTGTGGATGAGTTTCATTCTGTCTCTCTTGACGCTGTAGAAGGACAAAGTTCCTGCACTGTGATCCACATACACTCCTATTCTACTGATGGTGGATTCTACTGGGAAATTAGTCACTATCTTATTGTGTCTGAATGAGCAACAGGAGGAAGAGCAGATCAAACTCCAGGACTGATCATTACGTCCAAACAAACACTCAATACCCTGTCCCTTTCTGCTGATGCTCTTATATGACACTGATATAAACACAACTCCACTCTTCTCAATCTCCCAGTAACAGCGTCGATCACTCACACTCTCTCTACACAACACCTGAAACAGATCAAATCTGTCTGGATGATCAGGATACGGCTGGACCGTTTTAGTGTATGTAATCACTCTGTTATTCTCAGACAGATGGAGGTGTTCATTCACTGTGTTCAGATCCAGAGTGAGCTGATGATAATCTAATGGAGATAAAACACATCAGGAGTATCAGTATTACATAAACTTTATATCTTAAGTTCAGAACTGTCAAGTTAATGTAGGACTTTTCACAAATGTGTTTTAAAGAAGCAAATCTTAACTTGATTTTTGGATCCTATCTTACAAAATCTCATCTATATTTAGGAATTCTTGAGTTTGGTACTCAACTCTCAGATCTGTTACCAAGCAGCTAACAAACAAGTGTGTGTGTGTGTGTGTGTGTGTGTGTGTGTGTGTGTGTGTGTGTGAGTGTGTGTGTGTGTGTGTGTGTGTGTGTGTGAGAGAGAGAGAGAGAGAGAGAGAGAGAGAGAGTGTGTGTGTGTAAAAGTGTATGCGAGTGTAATTGTGTGTTGACATACATTTGTGCAGTCCTGCTGTAATCCTGATCTCTCCTCCATGATCCACACTAGAAAACACACAGTGACAGAGTTAATCAGTAAACACACACACTCGATCAAACACACACAGGTTTGTTTAGTGACTTCTCTTTATATCAGGTTAATGATTCACACAGCAATTCAGGGCTTTAGAGGATTAATCAGGTCAGATTTTAAATTATGATTTCTAATTGCATCAGAAAGTTGCAGTTGACATCAGTTTGTGGGTAAATTTGTGTGTAAAAAGTTTTAATAGTAAAATTTCATTAAATTGAAGTGAATAATCCTTCCATATTATTCATATTCTGAATTAATAATTAAAAAATATATATATAAATCTAAAACACCATACAACTTAATGATAATGTTTCCTGAATGAATCGACTGCCTGATGACTAATAGAAAAACTACTCTTTTATGGCATTTTATAGTAATTTTGAGTGATATTGTACTAAAAATGCTGATGTTTTCTTTATTTGGCTTCCAGGTTTTATCAGTAAAGACATGTATTGTAATGACTATTATAACTGCAAGTGGGTTGTTGACGTGACATGGCATTTTCAGTCACATCAGACAAAAATGAATATAATTAGTATTGTCATCATTTAAAATGCAGGAAATGGTTAAACATTTCTTTTGTCTTACATCTACCTGTTGTTTTAAAAACTGCTGTGTAATTACATTTTTTTAAATTTTTGAGCCAGACCTCAAAATTGTCCTATTGTATGACTGTCTCAAGCATGATTCAATCAGTGTTTTATTTTTGTTCAATAAACTTTTATAAAAAAGAAAAGCATAAAAAATGTTAATAAATACCACAGGTATAATTTTGCAAATGTCTATTTTAGAGTACGCAATCATTTTTTTCATCCATATACTGTGGGGTTGGCTCAAGTCGGCAACTTCGGGGTCCAAAGTTGCCCTGACACCAAACCAACGCTCGACACCCGCGTATGGAAGAGATAACTGCCTGTTTAAGCAGATATATTTGTCATTCAAAAAGGGAACGCAAAACAAAGATTGCATGTATACAAACCATAAACAAAGCAGCGTTTGCTTCCCGTGTTGGCGTGTTCCTGCCTTAAGAATTGTTCAAATATTTAAGTTTTGTTTTTGTGCGACACCCCTAAATTATATTTTTAATTAAAAATGTATGTTAAACTACATAATCATGGAAAATTGTGCAAATGTGTCTTGCTAACTGCTAATGACAGGTTAGTAAGGTCATCTACCGACTCAAAAGGCTGAAACATCCTTTGGTGTGGACACCTGTACCTGAAGCATAATTAAATAAGATTTAACTCATTTTTATTCTTTTTGATGATTTTCAATTCTTAAATGCAATAATTACATTAATTAAAAATTTTATGTTTTTGCAGAAAATTTGTATTGTTATAAAATGTCATGAAAATAAGTATAAAATTTAGCCATATACTTCACTTTAGCCATTCACATCTTAATGAATAGTTTGAATATCAATCATATTTTCATGCACAGCAGGGAGGCTCTAGAAGAGTTTCAGTAACACACTGATTGACTGAGTGACTAAAGGACAACCCATTGAAAGTACCAGACACGGCTTACACTGGGTTCACCTAGTCACGTTTAAATTAAGTTTTAATAACACTGGTGGATATCAAGCTAATCATTTTATAATGAAGTCTGATTGTTTTTTATAATATTTGAATAATTGCGTGCTTATAACTGTTGGGTTATCACATTGGAACACATGTTTGTACTGAATTAAGGACATAGGAAATGTTACCATATTCTCTGGGAATATTTGAGGATATTTGGATATGTTCTTTTTTAAAAACTTGAAACTTGATTGATATATATTGTCTATTTATGAATTTTTCAAATAGGTATAAAGAAAAAAAAAGACTGAGGGGAGAGTGGAAACCTTCAATATCAACTTCCTGCCAAACAGGGAGCAGAATGAACTGCTCAAATAGTGGACTCCAAAGAAAAGATGCAGGGTAAAAGATAATATACTCAATGCAACTGTAAACCACCTCACTGGCTCCAGAAACCTTACAGGAGGGTAGTCAGTGGCTGAATTACAAGCAGAACCTCCAGTGGAGCCTCCTCAAGCACTGTTACCTCTTCAACCAATGGTGTCCCCCAATGTGGAAAGACATACTCCTCCATCACCCAAGGTCACACCAACAAGATGGAAGAACCAAACAAAAAGAATGAAAGAAACTCTACATTACATTTACATTTAGTCATTTAGCAGACGCTTTTATCCAAAGCGACTTACAAGTGAGGAATACAAACAAGCAATTCCTCATGAATTGGCAAATAACAGAGGAAGTGCTCACAATACAAGTTTCATACATTGCTCAGAGTAACACAAGCTAGAGTAGGAAGGGAAAAAGGATAGATTTGTTTTTTTTATGAGGGGATTAAGTGTTCACGGAAGAGATGAGTTTTCAGCTGTCTCTTGAATATTGCCAGGGATTCTGCGTTCCTGATGAAACTAGGGAGATCATTCCACCAGCAGGGAGCAGTGAAGGAGAATGTTCTGGAGAGTGATTTTGTGCCTCTCTGTGACGGTACCACAAGCCTTCGCTCCTTTAGTGATCGCAGGCTTCTGGTGGGGACATAGCGTTGTAGCAGTGTGTGGAGGTAGGAAGGTGCAGAGCCTGTGGTGGATCTGTAAGCAAGCATCAGCGCTTTGAACTTGATGCGAGCAGCGAGGGGTAGCCAGTGCAGAGAGATGAAGAGGGGCGTGACGTGGGTTCTCTTAGGCTCGTTGAAGACAAGACGAGCAGCAGCATTCTGGATCATTTGAAGAGGTTTGATTGCACTTGACGGCAGTCCAGCCAGAAGAGTATTGCAGTAATCAAGCCTTGAAATGACCAGGGCCTGGACAAGAAGTTGTGTTGCGTGCTCAGTCAGGAAGGAACGGATTTTTCAATTTTAATTAAGTTTGTGATTCCTTATATTTTTTTGAAAGATCAGACTTGTAAAGCATTTTTATTGTCTATTTGTCAACTACCCATGTATGCATAGTGTTATATGCACACATGCATTTATAATAGTTATTACAATAAATGTCTCATCATAACACGTATTATCATTGGTGGAATATTCCACAAACAGTGCAGTCATACTGTACGTTTACTAGCGATAACACACCAAATATAGAACATTTAGCCACAAGACCAACGTGCTAATCTACAAGAAACTGTGTGTAATATAAATTGTAACATTCATAAAACTTATCTGGCCACTGACATCACTCCCATTATATGATAGGATCAGGTGTCTCACGTGATCCAAGTAAGTCGTTAGGCTTTCTCCTATGGTAAGAGTTACTCATCTCCCTATAAAAAGACAATCTCTGGAGTTCCTTTACTTGCTGTTCTTCAGTGCAAACTGTGATTCAATCACCGAATCTTCCAGGTTCTATGTCAGAATGCCATAGTGAGCCGACATTTGGACGTAAACAAGGAAGTGCTGAACTGCATGAGCATCAACTGTGTACGATTTTTTTTTTTTTTTTTTGTGCACAAAAAGTATTCATGCCGCTTCATAACATTAAGGTTGAACCCCTGTAGTCAAGTAACAATGTATTTAATACCTTTCTGGACTTTGAAAATGGTGGTTAAGTTGCTCTCTATGAAAAAGACAGATACCTCTTCATCAAAAATATCTTAATTTCTGTTCCGAAGATGAACAAAGGCTTTACGGGTTCAGAACAACATGAGGGTGAGTAGTTAACGACAGCGATTTCATTTTTGGGTGAAATTACACTTTAAGATTATAATAATTTAATTTTAAAGCACAGTCACCACAAAATTAGACTTTAGCACCTCTTTTTACTTTAACTTATACTGCAAGTGGCAAAATTATTTTATTGATAATGATAACTGATAATAACTGAAATAATTTTGTGAACTGATATGTAAAGAATGATTAATGATGGGCTGTTGAATCATTAGAAAATAATGCGCACTCCGAGGAGGGAATGCGACCATGATGCATGTCTGTGTGTGTGTGTGTACTTTATGTGTGTACCTTTGTATGGGAGAGATAGCAGGAGAAAGTGAATAAAACATTATTTTGTTGGAATTGTTGTCCTATTGTTAGTCATATTTATTTGTTTGGTCAGTGTTTTTGTGGATTTTGGTTCTTTTACTGTTGTAGGCTGTTAGGACATTTTAAATAATGGAAAAAATGTTGCGAAGTAATATGGTACTGTAATGTGGTCAAGACCTGACTGGAACTACTTAAGCCATGAGTTTCCTTGAAAATCATTGCAGACCTTAGAACATTTAACAACCAATCAGATTAAAGCATTCAACAGCCCTGTAGTATAACTAGAGCTAAACTTCAGTAAAATCTTAATAAGAAATTTTGTAAATGTATTAAAGAAATAAAGTGTAACTGGTTTGGGATAAGTGAAGTTTGTAATGCTGTTTTTGGAGTTCTGCTCTACATACTTGAGTTTATCCAGTCTGTAGTTTGGATGGTTGAGTTTGTCAGTGAGCAGCTTGACTCCTGAATCTCCAGGGTGATTGTAGCTCAGATCCAGCTCTCTCAGGTGTGAAGGGTTTGAACTCAGAGCGGAAGACAAATAACCACAGCCCTCCTCTGTCACCATACAGCCAGACAATCTACAAAGACATACAGCAACAGTACATAAGATATTAGTTTGGCAATCAGACATGACTATCACACACTGACCTGTGGCTGTTATTTGTAGCTGTTATTTCTATATATACAGTCACAAATATTACAAAACTCTTAGTGGAAGTGTGTCAGAGTGAAAATATTACTTTTCTAAATGTAGTTAAGTCATCAGACAGTAGGGAGAACAAGTATTTGATAAACTGCCGATTTTGCAGGTTTGCCCACTTACAAAGCATACAATATCAAATATTTGTTCTCCCCACCGTACTTCTTTGAATTACAGAAATTGTTAATTGTTAAAAATGTAGCTGACCCCACTATTTGTTGGGTTAATAAACGAGTACTGAGAACATAGATTGTTAACTGTTTTTATTGAATGAACTGAAACAAAAAATGTTTATAACTTGGGCTAGCACTGCTCAGCAAAACAGGGAAACTAGATACAAGCAGTGGAGCAATTAGTCAGAGGGGACATGCAGAGCAGGGTTGAGACGATCAGTCAAAACCAGCAGAGAACTGGAGCACTGGACAAAGAAAGACTAGAGTCAGGCTAAAATGAAGTGCAAATTTAGATACAGAGATATAGCAGATTGAGATTGTCGACAATCAAGAGAAAGAATCAGATGAGAAACCAATGAGCGGCTGTGCTGCGTGGGCTTGCTGCATTGAAGGGAAAAAGATAAAACATGAGGGAAACACAGAACTGAGAAGCCTTGACCATTTTTAATTTGCAATGTGTGGATGGATAACATGAAAAAAAAAAACCTTCTGGCCATAAACTATCATCTTTATTACTCACCTAATACGAAGGTAGGTGATGTTTAACACTTACTAAGTGCTGTATGTCGGGCTGAAGTGAAGAAATTACAAGCGGAGATCATGCTCGATGTACAGTAAAGCTTATTCAGGTATTTTGTCTTGAGTGCCACCAATGCAGAAAATCCAGCTTATAGACATACGTGACATGGAAAAATACAATCGAAAGACAAAAGACCAGGCGTGTCGCTGTCTTTTAAGGCAAGCAAGCCAAAACACCTCCCTGGATGAACCGGTCAATGTGGAGCAGGATTTTGAGCAGGAGAAGTTTCTTTAGTCTCTTTTTATTTGATTTTTTGGTCATACAGAGAAACATCTGCATTTGTTCTTTTCAGCGAACCTGTTGACAGCCACTTATCTATGTTTGAATCGTAGCATATGCAGCAAAAATATTTCATATAAATTGGTGGTTTATTCTTAAACCAATCAACGAGCTTGAATAGTGGACGCATAGTAGTATTTTTTATTTCTATGTAATTATATATATGTACAGTATATATGAACTTATATTAAGTATAGACACATGTATTAAAATTAACAGTTATTGGTGTCTTGTCTTGTTTAGTTCTGTTTTGTCATTATTAGTTCGATTTAATCACCGTGTCTAATTAGTTAAGTCATGTCAGCTGTCCTCGTTCAGTCATCATCATCTGTGTATTTAAGTTCCTGCCTGTTGTATGTTTATTTGTCAGTTATTGTTTGTGCTATGCACACTGTGTTCATGTTACCTGTTATCTTGTATATTGGAATGGAATAAACCTGTCTGTTTGGAATCTGCCTTCGTCTTCAGCTGACCCGTGCGTTACAACAGGTTGAAAACCACTGCATTAAGGTATTATTTATTTTTAACTGTTTAAAAAAAGCTTAAATAACTGGCAGTAATTTCAAGTAATTACTGTACTTGTCCAAATACTGTAGAAATTTTATTTATGTTGAATTGAAAATATATCATTTACATTTGGACAAGAAACATTAAATTTGAATGACTGTCAAGAAGAGTGAATGTGTGGATAAAATTAAATTATTAAATGCAAGTATTTCAAATGCATTTGGCCTGAACCCAGGCTGGGATAGGAATAGGACTGAGGAGATGGGGTGGAGGATGCTGGAAAACTGTTGTGGGACAGAGGTATGCACTGAATAAAAGCTCTGATGTTTTGAGCAGCCTCTGACTGGCCATTCCATTTAAGAAATCAATAGATATGCCTGTGATTTGCTACATTGCACAACACTGCAAAATTATCTTGGAAATAGACACCTTTGACTGTCTCCAGGGCACAAAGACAAAGATCCACTTGAGTGTTTGCTAAATATTTTTTGCCAGATCAGATGGGCACCCCGATTCTCTAGGGCCCTGAGTGGCCGCCTACCTCACTTATTGGTTAAGTCCACCTCTGATTATCACATAGTTAATTTTTTAAAATCATTCACCTCATTATCTCCAGCTGACAGTTTGGACTCTTCAGTCCATCAGAAAGAAGCTTCACTCCAGAATCCTGCAGGTCATTGTTACTCAGGTACAGCTCTCTTAGGACAGAGTTTGAGGATTGTAAAACTGAAGACAAACTCTCACAACACTGAGCAGTGAGATTACATGTGGGAAATCTGAAGAAGAAAAACAACGTAACTGGATACAAAATAAATCTTAACACTGATTTTTAATAATTAACTTTATTGCAAAAAATCAAAGTATCTGAATTCAAACCTCAGTATTTCCAGCTGACAGTTTGGACTCTTCAGGCCATCAGAAAGAAGCTTCACTCCAGAATCCTGCAGGTCATTGTTACTCAGGTCCAGCTCTCTCAGGACAGAGTTTGAGGATTGTAAAACTGAAGACAAATTCTCACAACACTGAGCAGTGAGATTACATGTGGGAAGTCTGAAGAAGAAAAACAACGCAACTGGATACAGAATAAATTTCAACACTGATTTTTAATAATTAACTTTATTGCAAAAAATCAAAGGATCTGAATTCAAACCTCAGTATTTCCAGCTGACAGTTTGGACTCTTCAGGCCATCAGAAAGAAGCTTCACTCCAGAATCCCTCAGATCATTGTTACTCAGGTCCAGCTCTCCCAGGGCAGAGTTTGTGGATTGTAGAGCTGATGATAAACTCTCACAGGACTGAACTGTGAGATTACAGCACTGCAGCCTGTGTACAGAACAAAATAAACAGTAATGTTTATTGGGTAGCATTTATAATCTGGACCTTGGAAAAGCCTTTGCCTGGAGTGATGTAAGATAAGTTAAACAAATATTCATATCATAAGATACATTTATTCAATTTTTGAACAGTCTAGTCACCCATGTAAACCAAAGGCCCATTTACAAAAGACTAACAGTGCATATGAATTAACTTAAAGGAGACTCTTGTAGGAATTGAGGACGAACCAGACAAATTAATCTTCCAGATGATTCATTCAAACATAACTCCATACAAAACTCATCTCAAAATCAGGGAATCTGTCACTTGCAGCTCCATTCAGTCTTTTATATATGAACCGCCTCAAACTGTTCCAAAAACAATTCTAACTGGAATTGTAGTCAAACATCATTCAACTGCATAATTCCATGTCATGCATACACATTATACATGTGTCTGTCAGGTTCTTGTGGTGTAGAAGAGGAGCGAGCTCTGTCACAAAACCAATAAAATAAACTAGACCCTGACAGTGACTAGTTATGCTCAGATCACTCACAATTCATGTAATTGTTATAGCTTTTGAATGGTTCATTTCAAGTGCGCCTTGCTTGGTATGAGCTGAAATCGCTTTTCATAACTCAAAGTTTGGCTTGAATGAAATCTGTGTAAGATGTATTCTATACTTTTTAGAGTAATCATGACTATATTGTACTCTCTGTACCCTCTGAAAGTTGAGAGACCACAGGTAACATGTAATTTATGATCGGGGAGGAGGAAAGCCACCTCTGAATCAAAGATGATACCTAATTGGTCAAAACTCCTCAAAATCGGTCTGGACTTCTGGTTGTACCTAGGATATCTAAGTCCACTAAAGGAGGGAGAGCATTTTTACATTTGGTTCCTAAACTCTGGAATAGACTTCCTGATAATGTTCGGGGCTCAGACTCACTCACCCAGTTTAAATCTAGATTATAGACAGATCTCATTAGCTAAGCATTCACATAATGCATCTCATATCCTTGTACTCCAGTTATATTAGATCAATTTCACATTTATCTTTGCTTAATTTTATGACCAGCAGCTACACTAATTATTCTCCATTTGCTTTTCTGTTTTATCTTGGGATGCCTGTCCCGAGGTGACTAGAGTACATCAGCTCCAGTTTGGATCCGGCCTCTTATGAAGTCTTCAGATGCCTCAACACCTATGAAGAGATGGTGCAAACTCCTGCGAGGACTTCAGACGACAAACTCTGGATCAACATGTACATTCCAAATTTTGCTATATATCTTAATCATTGTTAACATGTATTAAATTATGCTTAAATTAATACATTGTTAGCTAACAGCATGATTTATTTATGTACATTTCTGAAATTACATCATTTGGACACAGTCAACTCTTGGTAACAGATTACTCTAAATTGTAATGTTGCCATGCAATCTCTGTAAAGCTGCTTTGAAATGATACGTATTGTGAAAAACACTATACAAATAAATGTGAATTGAATTGAATCTTACAGTGCTCTTCTGGTGTTTTTGATCACTCGCAGCAGTCTCAGCAGTGCTTCATCAGATCTTCTGTATTTCTGCAGCTCAAACTTCTCTTGAGTCTCTTCTGACATGAGGAGCACAAACACCAGACCAGACCACTGGGCAGAAGAGAGATACTGTGCTGAAAGATTTCCAGAGGTCAGATTCTTCTGGATGTCCTCCACAAAGTCATCTTCCAGTTCACTCAGACAGTAGAAGAGATTGATGGTTCTCTCTACTGAATTCACCTTCTCTATTTTCTTTTTGATGTAGTCAACAGTGTCTTTAACATTCTCTGTTTTGAGTTTCAGTTTTGGCAGTAGTTCCTCGAGTTCACTCTGATTGGACTCCAGTGAGAGACCCAGAAGGAACCGGAGGAAAAGGTCCAGGTGTCCGTTCTCGCTCTGTACAGCCTTGTTGATTGCAGCCTTATGAAGTTTAAAAAGTGGCTTTTTGGAGAGTTTCCATTTCAGCTTTTCTGTCCAGGATTCAAGGAATGGGTTTGTTTTCTTGTCTTTGTTAATAAAAAACACATAAAGAGCAGCAAGGCATTCTTGTACACTGAGATGTACAAAGCTGTAAACGCTTCTGGCTGAAACCTTTTCCTCCTGAAACATTCGAGTGCATAACCCAGAGTACACCGACCTGTCGTTGACATCTAGTCCACATTCCTCAAGATCTTTTTTGTAGAAAATCAGGTTTCCTTTCTCCAGCTGTTGAAAGGCCAGTTTCCCAAGCTTCAGAATAATCTGATCAAAAGACATTGCTTTGACTTTAGATTCAGGGCCATCACAGTATTTTTTTTCCATTTGTTGCTGCTGAGAAATTAAGAAGTTTGTATACATCCCTGTGAGAGTTGTTGGTGTTTTGTCATTCCTCTGTTGAGCCAGGAGAGGCTGAAGAACAGTGAGGGAGATCCAGCAGAAGACAGGGATATGGCACATGATGTACAGACTCCTGGATTTCTTGATGTGATTGAGGATTTTTTCAGAAACCTCAGGACTGGTGTTTTTTTTGAAGTATTGCTCTTTCTGCTCATCGTTAAATCCTCGCACCTCCGTCACTTGATCAATGTATTCGCGGGGGATCAGACTGGCTGCTGCTGGTCTGGACGTGATCCAGATGAGAGCAGAGGGAACCAGATGTGTCTTAATAAGGTTTATTATTATGTTACTCACTGTTGTTTTTTCATTTTCATTTATAAAGATGTCATCTTCCTTAAAGCTCAAAGGAAAGCGACATTCATCCAGCCCATCAAAGATGAACATAACTTTACCATCACCTTCAGGAAGAGAGGGCAATTCTTCAGGACTGCTGAAGAAGTATTTGTTAAGCAGTCCCATGAGACTGATCTCTTCTTTAATCAAATTCAATCTACGGAATGGAAGTGGAAATATGAAGACTATATCCTGATTTTTTGTTCCTTTAGCCCAATCAAAGATGAATTTATTGACAGAGACAGTTTTTCCCACTCCTGCGATCCCCATTGTCAGCACTTTTCTGTTTCGTCGATCCGTATCACACTGGATTTTAAACATGTCGTTACACTCGATTGGCTTCTCTTTGGCAGTCAGTCGGTTGTGATTTGTTTCAATCTGTATCACCTCATGGTCGTTCACTCTTCCTCCAGTCTCATTCTCCACCACATATAAATCAGTGTAGATATCGTTAAGGTATTTCTGATGACCCGTCTGTGAATTACCTATCAATATCCGCTTGTAGTCCTGTTTTAATTTATTCCTCAGCCTGCGGCTGGTCTCTGTGTAATCATGAAGAGTAGCTTGACTGTCTTTTGAAGATGAATCTTTAAGAAAGAGGGAAAAAGACAGCAAAGACTAAGTGATCATGTTTTTCATAAACTCACGCTTCTGTATTCAAATTAATCACACTCTTACAGCTTTAACATTGTCACACCCATGGACGGTTTAGTTTAGTTCTGTCATGTCCCGTCATCCTGTTCATTTGCCCTCATTGTGTGTGTTTGTCTAGTGAATCACACACACCTGTTTCAGTTCTCCCTAATTACGTTCTCATTATCTACCCTTTATATTCTCCTCGTGGTGTTCAGTCGATGTCCGTTCTCGTCTTTGTAAGCTGTGTGTGTCTGGTTATTGCAATGACCTGTCTGTGGAAGTTGCTTGTGTAACAGACATAGCCTAGTGAGAAGCTATGTCTTTAGCCTCCTTGTTAGAGCTCCTGCCTCCCATGCCAATGGTTGCAGGTTTGAGTCCCACTTAGAGTGGGTGGTTTGAACTGGAGGAGCTACACTTGCAGAAGTTTTAATTCAGGGTCTAAGACCCTTGTAAACCATTTGTAAAACAATGGCTAGTGACTCTGTTCTATTAAATGCACTTGTATTAGATCTGTCACTCTTCTCATCATCATCATCATCTTCCACCGCTTATCCGGGGCCGGGTCGCGGGGGCAGCAGTCTGAGCAGAGACTCCCAGACTTCCCTCTCCCCAGACACTTCCTCCAGCTCTTCTGGGGGGACACCGAGGCGTTCCCAGGCCAGCCGAGAGACATAGTCTCTCCAGCGTGTCCTAGGTCTTCCCTGGGGCCTTCTCCCGATGGGACATGCCCGGAACACCTCCCTAGGGAGGCGTCCAGGAGGCATCCGAAACAGATGCCCGAGCCACCTCAGCTGACTCCTCTCGGTGTGAAGGAGCAACGGATCTACTTTGAGCTCCTCCCGAGTGACCGAGCTCCTCACCCTATCTCTAAGGGAGCGCCCTGCCACCCTGCGGAGAAAGCTCATTTCGGCCGCCTGTATCCGGGATCTCATTCTTTCGGTCATGACCCAAAGCCCATGACCATAGGTGAGAGTAGGAACGTAGATTGACCGGTAAATCGAGAGCTTCGCCTTGCAGCTCAGCTCCTTCTTCACCACGACAGACCGGTACATCGACCGCATTACTGCAGAAGCTGCACCGATCCGTCTGTCAACCTCACGCTCCTTCCTTCCCTCACTCATGAACAAAACCCCAAGATACTTGAACTCCTCCACTTGAGGCAGGAGCTCTCCACCAACCTGAAGAGGACAAGCCACCCTTTTCCGACTGAGAACCATGGTCTCAGACTTGGAGGTGCTGATCCTCATCCTGGCCGCCTCGCACTCAATTGGGACGGCTGCAAACCGTCCCAATGCACACTGGAGGTCCTGGCCCGATGGAGCCAACAGGAAAACATCATCCGCAAAAAGCAGGGATGAGATCCAGTGGTCCCCAAACCAGACTCCCTCCGGCCCCTGACTGCGCCTAGAAATCCTGTCCATAAAGATTATGAACAGGACCGGTGATAGAGGGCAGCCCTGCCGGAGTCCAACATGCACTGGGAACAGGTCTGACTTACTGCCGGCAATGCAAACCAAGCTCCTGCTCCGGTCATACAGGGACCGGACAGCCCTTAGCAAAGGGCCCCGGACTCCGGACTCCCGGAGCACCCCCCACAGGGTGCCACGAGGGACATGGTCGAATGCCTTCTCCAGATCCACAAAACACATGTGGACTGGTTGGGCAAACTCCCATAAACCCTCCAGCACCCTAGAGAGGGTATAGAGCTGGTCCAGTGTTCCACGACCGGGACGAAAACCGCATTGTTCCTCCTGAATCTGAGGTTCGACTATCAGCCTTATTCTCCTCTCCAGTACCCTGGCATAGACTTTCCCGGGGAGGCTGAGGAGTGTGATCCCTCTGTAGTTGGAACACACCCTCCGGTCCCCCTTCTTAAAAAGAGGGACCACCACCCGGGTCTGCCAGTCTAGAGGCACTGTCCCCAACCGCCACGCGATGCTGCAGAGGCGTGTCAGCCAAGACAGCCCCACAACATCCAGAGACTTGAGGTACTCAGGGCGTATCTCATCCCCCCCCGCTGCCTTGCCACCAAGGAGCTTTCCAACTACCTCAGTGACCTCAGCTTGGGTGATGGGTGAGCCCACCTCTGAGTCCTCGGCCTCTGCTTCCTCAGTGGAAGACGTGTCAGTGGGATTGAGGAGATCCTCAAAGTATTCCTTCCACCGCCCAACGATGTCCCCAGTTGAAGTCAGCAGATTCCCACCCCCACTGTAAACAGTGTTGGCAGGGCACTGCTTCCCCCTCCTGAGGCGCCGGACGGTTTGCCAGAATTTCTTTGGGGCCGACTGATAGTCCTTCTCCATGGTCTCACCGAACTCCTCCCAGACCCGAGTTTTTGCCTCCACAACTACCCGGGCTGCAGTCCGCTTGGCCTGCCGGTACCCGTCAGCTGCCTCAGGAGTCCCCCGAGCCAACCAGGCTCAATAGGCCTCCTTCTTCAGCTTGACGGCATCCCTTACATCCGGTGTCCACCACCGGGTTCGGGGATTGCCGCCACGACAGGCACCGGAGACTTTACGGCCACAGCTCCGAGCAGCCGCGTTGACAATGGAGGTAGAGAACATGGTCCACTCAGACTCAATGTCTCCAGCCTCCCTCGGTATCTGGTTGAAGCTCTGCCGGAGGTGCGAGTTGAAGATCTCTCTGACAGGGGACTCGGCCAAATGTTCCCAGCAGACCCTCACAGTACGTTTGGGTCTGCCGAGTCTGTCCAGCTTCCTCCCCTGCCATCTGATCCAACTCACCACCAGGTGGTGATCAGTTGACAGCTCCGCCCCTCTCTTCACCCGAGTGTCCAAGACATACGGCCGGAGGTCAGATGAAACAACTACAAAGTCGATCATCGACCTCCGCCCTAGGGTGTCCTGGTGCCACGTGTAATGGTGGACACCCTTATGCTTGAACATGGTGTTCGTCATGGCCAAACTGTGGCTAGCACAGAAGTCCAGTAACAGAACACCGTTCTGGTTCAGATCGGGGGGGCCGTTCCTCCCAATCACGCCCCTCCAGGTATCACTGTCGCTGCCCACGTGAGCGTTGAAGTCCCCCAGTAGAACGACAGAGTCCCCGTTCGGGGCACTTTCCAGCACCCCTCCCAGAGACTCCAAGAAGGCCGGGCACTCTGCACTGTCACTTTCGGCCCGTAAGCACAAACAACAGTGAGAGCCCTATTCCCGACCCGAAGGCGCAGTGAAGCGACCCTCTCGTTCACCGGGGTAAACTCCAACACATGGCGGCTGAGCTGGGGTGCTATGGGAAAGCCCACACCAGCCCGCCGTCATCCACCGCAGGCAACTCCAGAGTAGCGGAGAGTCTAGTCTCTCTCAAGGAGTTTGGGTTCCAGAGCCCAAGCTGTGCGTGGAGGTGAGCCCGACTATCTCTAGTCGGTATCTCTCGACCTCCCGCACAAGCTCAGGCTCCTTCCCTGCCAGCGAGATGACGTTCCATGTTCCTAGAGCCAGATTCCGTGTCCTGGGATTGGGTTGCCGAGGCCCCTGCCTTCGGCCGCTGCCCAATCCACAATGCACCGGCCCCATATGGTTCCTCCCGCAGGTGGTGGGCCCACTGTCACTCTTCTGTCTTTGTAAATGTTTCTTGCTGTGTAAGATTGTGTATTTTCATCATCTTTAGTTAGATGCATTTACATTGTGACTGTGCCTGACATTCAATCAACTCTATCAGTGTCTGTAAAGGTGTGAACCAAATGACTCATACAGATGTATGGCCCACAGAAACTGATGGGTGTGAATGACAAAGAAACAGCATTGCTTAGAGTAGATCAATCTCCTGTAGGAGGTCCTAACAGTTTTCTATTGTTTGTTTCCCTTTTGTCTTCATGCATAAAGTTCTGTCACACAGACAGAACTTTGGGTTACGATATTTTGAAGGCCAACATGCTGACATCACTGCTGAAGAACTGTGCGTTCAATAAATTACTACTGCCTTCAATAAATTCTTCTCCCACAAGAACTCTGGTCAAGAGTCATCACTTTACAGCCACAGTAAATTAAACGTTACCTTTCTCGTGATTGTTCTCCAGCTGCTCAGCCAGATTATTCTGGTTCATCTTCCTCAGGATCTCCACCGTGATCTTCACAGCTTCTTCTGGTCCAAAACATGCCACCATCTTATCCACAGTTTTTAACCGATCTGCATTCTCCATTTCAGACTTTGATATACGCTCATGTCTCTTTAAGTGCCACTGAAACTTCTTCAGTTCAGCTTCTTCCAATTCATTCAATGATTTCTCAAGCAGTTCTTCACAGTTCTTCGCCATCTCCATTCACAGATTCACAGCTGCAGGACAAAAAGAAAAAGATCTGAAACTATTTTCACTCTTAACATGTAGACCTAAGCACTCAAATGTTATTTGTATTATTCAATGAAGCTGTGATCTTTTAGAGGGACTGATTCCAAACTCATCTGTTACTAGGGTCCTATAATACTCCTTTTGCATGGTGTCTATATGAAATATTCTACCAATGAGAACCCTGCAACCACCCTCAGTACCCTAGCAACCATTTAGCAACACCCTAGAAAATTAGCTGCTGCTCCTCACCCCCTTTCCAGAAGTGTTTCCTCGGATACTCTGCCAAGAACGAATAAAACATCAGCTTGTTTTCTTTGGAAAACCTAATATAACCAGTTTTCAAAAGAACTCATGACATAAGAGTGAAACTATGTAGAGAAAAAAAAAGTTTTCTAATGCTAAATGAAGAAAAAACCGAAGTCATTATGTTTAGCCATTCAAACAGCCACACAATATTAGCTGATCTGAGCCCATTGGCACCGCATTCGAAAACGACTGTACGAGATCTTGGATTTTTAATTGATAACAATCTAAAAATGGACAAGCAAATAATCTCTGTGGTCCAAGCTTAAAATTAAGCCATTTTTAAGAAATTCTGACTTTGAAAGAGCAATAAATTGCTTTATTTTATCACGGCTGGACTTCTGTAATTCTCTGTACTCTGGCATCACGGCTTCGTCCTTGTCTCGACTGCAATCCGTACAAAATGCTGCAGCAAGGCTTTTAAGGAGAGTAAAGAAATATGAACAGATCACTCCTGTATTAGTTTCTTTAAATTTGCTCCCTGTCCATTTTAGAATTACGTATAAAATGTTATTGTTCGTCTACAAATCCTCAAATAACCAAGCACCAGTATATCTAACTAACCTTTTAATTACACACAATCCTTCCAGATCACGCCGCTCGGGAAATCAAAAGTGCCCAGAACAAATCGCCTACATAAAGGTGGCCGAGTATTTACAGCGATTGGGCCGAGATTATGGAACGAGCAGGTCCGCTACATCTCTGTCAAATTTTAAAAGAATGCTGAAAGGGCACTTAATGGTGGAAGCATACAACGGTTAGTCTTGTTGGGTTTTATGTTGATCCGTGGTTTTATGTTGTCAATGCTTGTCTTTTGTCTGATTTTGGTTCAACCTTGGTTGTATTTTAAATTAGTGCTATATAAATAAAAGAAAGAAAGAGAGAAAGAATCACTGTCTGTCATTTAAAGTCCCACAAAAAACGTATCTGAAATTACAGATAAAGGGAGGCTGTGACGAGCAGGGCGGGCGAGAGCCGTGAGGGAACGGCGCGAGGCCGGTGACGCGAGAGTTAACGAGCTTCAGGTGCTCGGCGCACCGGTCTCGAGTCCCCACGGAGGAGCTCCGGAAGCATAAAGGAGGAGCGACGACAGTGAAGGACGAGAGAGGACCAGGCCTGGATTTTATGTTGTGGTTTATTTGGTTTGTGTGGGCGGCAGTCGCCGTGAGGAACTGCCGCCCTTATACTTTTTGTTTCATTGTTTGTTTATTTGAATATTAAAAGTTGTTAATTGTTCGCCGGTTCCCGCCTCCTTCTTCCCATATTTACGAACTTTGTTACACTGGTGCCGAAACCCGGGAGGAAGGAGGGACATGCTGTCGAAGAGCCCTCGCTGCTGAGGGGAATCGCGGTGCTGAGGAGGTCGGGCAGCGCGGGAGTGAAGACCGCGAGTGGCTGCCCGAAGCGGTGGTACTGGAGCAATCGAGTGATAGGTGGGACGGGAAGCTCGCTGCCGCGCCCCTGGGACGAGGTGGGGTGGCGGCCGTCCAAGAGGGAGCGGAGGAGCCGCCGTTCGCCGGGGGCCGAAGCCTGCTGCCTGCCGCCGTAACGGGAAGGAGCCGCCGTCCGCCGTGGGCCGAGGCCTGCTGCCTGCCGCCGGAGCGGGGAGGAGCAGGGAACGGCGGGCTCGCTGCCGGCTGCCCTCATGAGGAGGAGTCATCGCCGGCCGCCAGGGGGCGGAGGAGGATCGGGCCGTCCACCGAGCGTCCAGTGCCATCGCATGGCACCGCGAGGAAGAGCCTCTCGGCGGGCTGAGGACCGAGCGGCAGTGTGTCGGGGAGCCGGACCAAGAATTTTTTTTTGTTTTGTTTTCCTCTCTCCACTCTCTCGTCCTTGTCGCTCCTTGTGCTTCCGTCTCCTTTTCTCTCGTCTCGTCTGTCCGTACCCCCATGCGCTGCGGCCACGGACTGGCCCCCGGGGGGGAGTAGGCGCAGCCTCGTGGGTACCCCCCGGCCTGCGAGGGGCGATGGGGGTATGTGACGAGCAGGGCGGGCGAGAGCCGTGAGGGAACGGCGCGAGGCCGGTGACGCGAGTGTTAACGAGCTTCAGGTGCTCGGCGCACCGGTCTCGAGTCCCCACGGAGGAGCTCCGGAAGCATAAAGGAGGAGCGACGACAGGGAAGAACGAGAGAGGACCAGGCCTGGATTTTATGTTGTGGTTTATTTGATTTGTGTGGGCGGCAGTCGCCGTGAGGAACTGCCGCCCTTATACTTTCGTTTCATTGTTTGTTTATTTGGTTATTAAATTTGTTGATCGTTCGCCGGTTCCCGCCTCCTTCTTCCCATATTTATGAACGTTGTTACAGAGACAAACATTGAAGAAACTAATAAACAAATAGAGACAGACAGACAGCACTAACATATATAGTTAAATAGACAGACAACACTGTCTGCAGAGGTTTCTCTGAGCTCAGAGCAGGATAAGGATTACGAAGTGATGATAATAAATTGTAAGGTTTGATTTTCCTGCTAAGATAAAGCTGAGATCAGGCATCCTCATGAGCAATAAAACTCATCTGAAAAGAAGATTTCAAAGGAATAGGACAAAGTCTTGCCCAAACTGTCCTCACTCAGCTATGTGACCAGCCCCCCTCCCCCCCCCCACTCCCTTTTTCCCCCCCCTGATTCAAGTCACTGAAGTTCTCCAAGAATATATATGCACTATGTATGATGTATCTTGTGAATCTATTATTTTACAATTTCATGTTTAGTATCATTGTAAATGTCTCAGTGCGATTGGTAAAATGGTCTCAGTTTCAAAGCAGTCACTAGTATTATGAGAAAGTTTGAAAACTTAGGAGAATTCTGTTCTCTTCAAGAAAACCACCTCCTCTCCCCCAAAGCCAGGTGTGGGGGCAATAAATATTTACAGCTCTTTTGTTTCTGGTCTGGGTATTTAGGGGAAAAGACAAAGCAGTAAGACGGGACATTCTGTAAGAGAACCCCCACATAGAGATGGTGAATGTCTTTAAGACTTCCATCCGCCATCTCTATGTGTATGCATAACTTTAAATACTCTTAGAGAAATCTTTTGAGTAACTGATGTTATGTATTTATTATATTTGAATTGGTTTATAATTGTGTAATTATGTAATTGGCATTGAAACATTTTTACCTGATGAATAAATTGTTACATCTTGATTTATTTTGAATTCGTCTGAAATCATTGTCACCGTAGATTCAAGTGGTTTTCGAGACTTCCGCAATTCTAGTTGTTAGGATAGGCCCAGGCCGTCAGATTCCGCCATTGGGCTGACGGGTGGTCCTTACAAAATAGAGCAGAATTCATTGAATAATCTTAGTTGCATATGTTTCAAAGCTCAGGCTTCGACTAGATGTTACAATTCTGTTGCTCAGGCGTCACAGAATGATCAAAACAGCATTTCAGATGCTGTGAAACGAGATCGCTTGGCTGGTGGGTCCAGTCATGCAGTCCCATCACAAAGTCACATATGTCTTTATTTATAAGTGTTTCCATCGTAGTTTATGAGCATGTTTCCGTGTCGTTTAAAATGTATCCAACTTAGTTGAGCGCATACGTTTTTTTTAATGGGCATTTTTAGAATTTTTACGCGTTTTGGTGTTTCCAACTACCATTTTTTATGCAAATATTCTTCTGTATATTTTTTTTTTTCCAAGATTTCTATTGATAATCACAGTATTTTTTACAGTGAATTCTTTTGGCAAAGACAGTTGTGTAGTGACAAATCTGAGATTGTGACAGCGTTACCATTTATATTGAGACACTGAAGCATCAAAAAGCTGTTGTTTAAATCTGCCCAGCAAATAATTGCTTTGAGTTTTGCTAGCAATCAAAAAAAGTTATAAACATTGTTTCAATGCTGTTTGTTAAGCCTAAGTCAATATATATGGCACTTTCAAATCTATATAAGTCAGTATTTTGTGAAGTAATTTTTACTAACCATGAATAATGGCGATGTGGATGTTGCTTGTTCCTCCACTGAACTTGAGCTGTCTTCAGCAGAAGTTATTCTGAAACATCTTTCAATTCTGCGTTTTCATTAAAGGAGGAAGTTTTATACAGAACTGAAACCTGTTAAACCACCACTTTTTCAGAAAACTAATAGCACCAGTTTTCAAAAGGACCCGTGACAGAGAGCAAAAGTATCAGCCAAAAGCTCTGTCCTCTCTGTATGATTGTTTTGGCGACACTGGTTAATGTGGATGGGGGTTAATTGATAATTGCACCCTAACCCTAATCTCTTCATACCTAGTAATTCCCTTACAAAAGATTACTGCAGTTTTTTAGAAGTAATACTACAGTTTTTGTTACATATAGAAAAATGCAGTGTTTTAGACATGAAAAAACTGCAGTACTGCAGTATAACCTAAAATGTCTGTAGTTTTACTGGAGTACAACTACTGCAATACATCTAAAGTACTAGTAAAATAAAACTGCAATACAACTGCAGTTATACTGTTTTTATACTTCATGCAACTTTCAGTTGTACTTCATTTTACTGCAGCTGTACTTATACTACAGTTTTACTGCTGTTGAACTTCAATGTACTGCAGTTGTACTGTGACTATACTTCATTATACTACAAATCTATGGTTGTGCTTAACCCTTGTGCGCTGTTAGATTTCTGTGGACACTCTTTATGGGGCGGGTCAAATTGACCCTAATTGGATTCAATACAATTCCTCAAAAATCACACTATGAAAAACAACAAAGATTCAGGTACAAACTGCAAACTTTTAATATCAACATTTGTCAAATATTTAAAAAAAAACATATATCTGAAGATATGATTAAATGAAAATGTTTTTTAACCATTTTTAAAAACTGCTTTGTTTTGACAAAATTTGAAAATAAACAACATGCTGACTTGTTTTGCATATACATTTTTTTTAACATTTTTTTTTTCTTAGAACATCATTACTGAACAATTAAATGTAGCTATATAATTTTGTAAACTCATTTCATAGTAAAGTAAAGAAGTTATTTCTGGCATGATGAGCACACAGCAAGTGTGTGCTTTCTACATGCAAATTTTTTGCACTTCACAAACACGGTGCTGGTTTTGCTGTCGCGCTTGGATGGGCACAACTCACATCTCTTCCGTTTTTTACCGTCATTTGTGTATCATCAAGTGGTTTCCATTTCTCACCAAACACACGTCTTCCCTCCAGATTGGTCATATTCAGGATAGTCTTCTCTATTGGTTGTAAATACAGCTCAAAAGCTGAGGGTATGTCGTGGACTCTTGAGATGGCAAATCGTGTAGAACCTGGAATGTTCTTGATAACCATGGATGCTGGCAGTCTTCCCCGTTGTTGTGGGGGTGTAGATGTCCATTCTTTTTTACCATCTTTTGACATCCAAGCATCTTCTAACTGTGAAACATCTTCATCTTCATCTGTATCAGTATCATACTCCAAAACCTGTGAAATTACTTCTTTTGCTGTAAATCTTTGGGAGCTCATTTTTCCTGCTGTCTATGTCAAAGTCTCGTGCCACACTGAGCAAAAGTGTGGGAAAGCTCATTATTCACTCACAGGGGAGTGAGAAACAAGACATAACAAAAATATACATCAAATAAATGTTTTTTATTTATTTTTCGGCTCTGTGAAGCTGCCTTTGAAAATCCTACATAAAAGGTTTGGCTAAAAGCTAGGTATTTCAGATATCTTGAATATATACAGGGAGTGCAGAATTATTAGGCAAATTAGTATTTTGACCACATCATCCTCGTTATGCATGTTGTCTTACTCCAAGCTGTATAGGCTGGAAAGCCTACTACCAATTAAGCATATTAGGTGATGTGCATCTCTGTAATGAGAAGGGGTGTGGTCTAATGACATCAACACCCTATATCAGGTGTGCATAATTATTAGGCAACTTCCTTTCCTTTGGCAAAATGGGTCAAAAGAAGGACTTGACAGGCTCAGAAAAGTCAAAAATAGTGAGATATATTGCAGAGGGATGCAGAAGTCTTAAAGTAGCCAAGCTTCTGAAGCGTGATCATCGAACAATCAAGCGTTTCATTCAAAATAGTCAACAGGGTCGCAAGAAGCGTGTGGAAAAACCAAGGCGCAAAATAACTGCCCGTGAACTGAGAAAAGTCAAGCGTGCAGCTGCCAAGATGCCACTTGCCACCAGTTTGGCCATATTTCAGAGCTGCAACATCACTGGAGTGCCCAAAAGCACAAGGTGTGCAATAATCAGAGACATGGCCAAGGTAAGAAAGGCAGAAAGTCGACCACCACTGAACAAGACACACAAGCTGAAACGTCAAGACTGGGCCAAGAAATATCTCAAGACTGATTTTTCTAAGGTTTTATGGACTGATGAAATGAGAGTGAGTCTTGATGGGCCAGATGGATGGCCCGTGGCTGGATTGGTAAAGGGCAGAGAGCTCCAGTCCGACTCAGACGCCAGCAAGGTGGAGGTGGAGTACTGGTTTGGGCTGGTATCATCAAAGATGAGCTTGTGGGGCCTTTTCGGGTTGAGGATGGAGTCAAGCTCAACTCCCAGTCCTACTGCCAGTTTCTGGAAGACACCTTCTTCAAGCAGTGGTACAGGAAGAAGTCTACATCCTTCAAGAAAAACATGATTTTCATGCAGGACAATGCTCCATCACACGCGTCCAAGTACTCCACAGCGTGGCTGGCAAGAAAGGGTATAAAAGAAGAAAATCTAATGATATGGCCTCCTTGTTCACCTGATCTGAACCCCATTGAGAACCTGTGGTCCATCATCAAATGTGCGATTTACAAGGAGGGAAAACAGTACACCTCTCTGAACAGTGTCTGGGAGGCTGTGGTTGATGGTGAACAGATCAAAACACTGACAGAATCCATGGATGGCAGGCTTTTGAGTGTCCTTGCAAAGAAAGGTGGCTATATTGGTCACTGATTTGTTTTTGTTTGGTTTTTGAATGTCAGAAATGTATATTTGTGAATGTTGAGATGTTATATTGGTTTCACTGGTAAAAATAAATCATTGAAATGGGTATAAATTTGTTTTTTGTTAAGGTGCCTAATAATTATGCACAGTAATAGTCACCTGCACACACAGATATCCCCCTAAAATAGCTAAAACTAAAAACTAAAAACTAAAACTTCCAAAAATATTCAGCTTTCATATTAATGAGTTTTTTGTGTTCATTGAGAACATGGTCGTTGTTCAATAATAAAATTAATCCTCAAAAATACAACTTGCCTAATAATTCTGCACTCCCTGTGAATGAGAGCTTATTTTACTATCTGTGTCTGTCAAAGATTTTCATTCGTAATTTGCCATTAATTCTGAACACCATGATTTAGCTTTTTGAAGTGTGTTTGGTTAGGGTTTGAGCAGGGTTGATGCCCTGAAATACATAAAATAAATGTTTTTATTTTGTGTCTGTACAGTTGCTTTTCAATAGCTGCCTATGAGGGTCAAATTGACCCGCGAACATCACGAACGTAACAGTAATTTTGTTTGTATATGTCAAAAAACACCAGCATGTTGAAACTTTGCATGCATGTTCATGGTGATAAATAAGAAAAAGTCACAAAATATCAAGAAAAAAAACAAAGGTTTAATATTATATCAGATAGCTTGAAAAAATAAATGATAGGTAATTTTTACCATCTGTGGCTGACAAAATATTTTTCTATATTGAAATGCATGTTCATGATGATAAATGAGAAAAAGTCACAAAATATCAAGAAAAAAAAACATAGGTTAACCAGTATTTCCAACAACATGCATTGAAATTCTGACTTTTTATCCCCTCAGAATTCTGATTTTATAACTCAGAATTCTGACTTTTTATCCCAGAATTCTGACTTTATAACTCACAATTCTGAGATAAAAAATAGCAAAAATCTTCTTCTTCTTTTTTTCAGTGGCGGAAACGGGCTTCCATAGGAATCTGAAGTTACAACATTACTAATGTAATTTGACATGAAACACCTGCGATCAGGACAGGTATCTGAAGTTATAACAGTATGAATGTCACGAAACACTGGCAATTGCGGAAAGCTGATCTTAGGTTGTAATAATATGAATGTAATATGAAAAACACCCAAGATCCCAGATAGCAATGAGTCGGCGGACCACCGGTGGGGCTGCGGAGGCAGTCGAAGCGTCAGAAAGGCGAAATCGTAAACATGTTTTTTACACTCTTGTACACTTTTTAAAAGCGGCGACCGCCTTCCTACCGCCTTCGCTCCGCCGCCGTTATACCGAAGGGCTGCCCTTACACGGCCCGTAGGAGGCAAACGCTATTTTCGAGCGATCTGCCGCCGCTTATTGTATATATATTTTTTATATTCATAGCATACAGTTTTAACAAAAATAATGATTGATTAAACCAGAAAAATTTCCATTTGCCGTTTTAATTCCACATCTCAAAGTAAGTTACAGTAACTGTCATTGAAACAAAATGTGTCAATCACTGAAATGTAAAAAAAAAAAAAAAAAGTCTGTTCACTGTGGATTGGGTGAGTAGTCTGGCACTTCTGGCGTCTTGATGTTACTGACTGCAGGATAAAGACAGTGTTACAGTTGTCAGTGATGCTGTTGGGTCAGTGGTCAGCCTAGGTTTAAGGGGTCGGCTGTGGGTTCCTCTCAGCTGTGCGGCGCCTTTTTCTGCCTTCACGGTCTGATGCTCCTTTCAGGTAACGCATAACGTTACCCTGGACCTCCTCATCAGTGGCATCCTGGGTTGCCGGGTTCTTCCGGATGGAAAAACAACCGATATACATCATTCTGTTATGTTAGAAAACACCAAAAGCTATAGATGTAAAGCTTTGGCTAACTTACCTACAGTAAACTAGATACATTTTAACATGTAGAACATGCTTGAACTCAATAAAAACACATGTTAACTAACTAATACTGTCCATTGTGAACTAGACTAGCAGTGTGTCGGAACAAACAAAGTAAAACAACCTGACTAACGTTAGTAACTCCCACACGGTAACTTCCGGTTTACAAATTGTCTTCCGTCTTTTTTTGGTGCTGCCCCTCTCGACTGGTGGAGATACTTCTCTGTTTGTTGTTATTTATTTTATTTTATTTAGTGCAGTTATAGACAAGTACAATACAAAAAGTACAATGAGAGTTTTTTATCTCTTAGTTTTTTATTTTATCTAGTTTAAAGTCAGTCCAAAAAGAAATAGAAAAAGGGCAATAAAAAAATTAATGTTCAATATCCTCAAATTAACTTACACAATTTCTTAACCCCCCTGCTAAAAAAATTATTACATCCGTTATGTGTCAAATTGACCCACACTGCTTAAACACACTCGACAGGCAAATAATTAAGTGAAAATTTAAATGTAATTTCCTAAACCTAACCTTATTTAGCTCTTTGATACCAATCTTTCATTTGAAAGCCACATTTCTAGCATATGTAAAACCGCATTCTTCCATCTTAAAAATATATCTAAATTGCGCCATATGCTCTCAATGACAAATGCGGAACAGCTAGTTCATGCGTTTATGACCTCGAGACTAGATTACTGTAACGCTCTACTGGGTGGTTGCCCTGCTCGCGTGATAAACAAATTACAGCTGGTCCAAAACGCAGCTGCTAGAGTCCTTACTAGAACCAGGAAATATGAACATATTAGCCCGGTTCTGTCAAAACTGCACTGGCTCCCTATTAAACATCGTATAGATTTTAAAATCTTGCTAATTACTTACAAAGCACTAAATGGCTTAGCTCCCCAGTACCTGAGTGAGCTCTTAATGCATTATAGTCCTTCGCGTCTATTACGATCTCAGAATTCTGGCCAGTTGTTAATACCTAGAATATCAAAATCAACCGCAGGCGGTAGATCCTTTTCCTATTTGGCACCTAAACTCTGGAACAATCTTCCTAGCATTGTTCGGGAAGCAGACACACTCTGTCAGTTTAAATCTAGATTAAAAACGCATCTATTTAACCTGGCATACACATGACGCACTATAAACTTTTGTCTTCATATTGGTTAAAGGATTGTTAGGCTGCATAGATCAGGTCAGCCGGAACCGGGAACACTTCCTATAACACCAGATGTACTCGGTACGTCAGAAGTAGAATGGCGTCTACGCTAACTGTTTGGCTTAAACTAGATGGAACTAGATTAAATATTTTGACTGTTGCGATTCCAAATGGGTTTAATGACCTGTAACTCTGCCTGAGTATCGGACAAGTGTTCACTGTTGGCCAGAGGAGAACTGACCCCCGACTAAGCCTGGTTTCTCCCGAGGTTTTTTTCTCCATTTGTTGGAGTTTTGGTTCCTTGCCGCTGTTGCCTTTGGCTTGCTTACGTTGGGGACACTTGCTTGATATTCAGCAGTGTTTTTGATATGCCTGCATTGGTGTCGTTGTATACAAACTGAGCTGAGCCGGACGATTACGTCACTGTTTTCTGCAGTGCTGATATACATAAATTAACTAGACTAATAACTATTGATATTTGCAACGGAATGAATCAATAATATATAGAATAAGCTGCACAATGACCCCATTTTCTTATTAATGTAAAGCTGCTTTGCCACAATTTGCATTGTAAAAAGCGCTATATAAATAAAGATGACTTGACTTGACTTGACTTATCATGGAATCAAGAGTCAAGAATCTGTTTGAAACCCTGATGGCTCTGGAGCAACAACATTTTTTGATATTATTCACATATAGGCTATTATGCTTTTATAATCACTTCAAATGTAAAACTAGTTAAAATGCTGTCAGTTCCTTTCTAACTATCAACATGCCAAACATAAATGAGAAAATGAAGCAGTTGGCCCGCCGGCTATTCGGCTGCGGCATCTCGCAAGAAATGAGAGTGACGTGTTCGGCGGCAAACGTTTCAGAAGCTGTGCAGATATTTTTTGCTATCTGAGTCACAGCATCAGTAACTCAACACTACCTCGTACGGTTTTTCGCAGCTGCTCGAAGATCTCGCCTTTGGAGAAGAATGTTGATTTTGTACTCAGAAAATGTAAGTATTACTACTAAAAATAAGATTACCCCAGAATGAATTGCATTGCTATCCCACCCCAACACTTACACACAATAATAATGAAAATGCGGCCCAATACTTCATTATATCACTTCTTACTGAAAATGATGTTTTAGTAAAACAAGCAAAATGTCATTTGTTTTGTCATATGACTGAACACACACTACACAAGTGCAGTCAAGGTGAATACATCTCAATTTTCAGTCAAGCAATGATTTAAAGCATGAATAAATAAAATAATTATGTTTTATTTACTGATAACAATAGGAAACAAATGAGTAAAAGAATGAATAAAAGTAAGCACAAAAAATAAATACATATACAAGTCAACAACACATGAAACAAAGCTTTATTCAGACTTATTGTACTAATAATCACATATTTACAGGCGTTGAATCCCACACTTCTGCCATCTCAACACAGCTGTGCCAATTCTGCAGCTGTATTTTGATGAAGCAGCTGATCACCGTGAACACCTTCACCTGTCTTTGCCGTCCATCATGTCCCTCATTGCTGCTCTTCTCAATGGGGACATCATTGATGCAGAGGATGAGGAAGACCATGATGATGATGGACCCCTGAACCCCACAAACTTGAAGCAATAGTGGGAGAAGATGTGAGGGACAATCTGGCTGCCGTTGTGTCTGCTCCAAACATTCTCCAAGAACATGACTACCTGTTAAAAAAACATTTAAAGATTAAGACATTTTACAATCCATGTCAGCATTCCGTTTCTTGCCATTTTTCATGCTAATTTGTGATGTAACTTTATTAATTTTGTGGTGTAGTGGCTGAACCACTGAAATAGTAAGCAGAAGGTTGCTGGTTCGATCTCTGCAGCGTCACCACCAGTGCGTCCTTGAGCGAGTCACTCGTGTTAACTGACTTCTCATATAAATATTCCTTAATTTATCAACAGTACAAACGGTCAAATAAAACAGATAACTAAGTCAAGTTACTTGTACATTTGTTTGTTTATATTACTCAGTCATGTAATGTAAGTGTTGAATTCTACGTAATGTCACACACTCAAATGTCTATTTCATGTTGTGATGTGCTCATCATCTGCAATACTTATTGAATATTTCCCAGTCAGATGTTAAATAAACATTTAGTAAGCGTGTTTATGATGTATATGGTTCAGAGGTCATGTAAATCCAGTTTGGTGACATACGTGAGTTTACTAGAGCTCCTCTTAGCTGTACGTAATAAACATATTTTTACAGCAAAATCAGAACTATACTGCCTAGCGTCTTTACACCTTCAACACTTCAACAGTTTACAGTAGTTCAACAAATGCCATTTTAACACAAGGAATGTTTTCAATACTCACATTTGACAACGCCTCTTTCTCCTCCGTGTTTGATTGACGTATCCTTTCCCGTGGCCTCCTGGGATAGAAAAGTACTTCTCGGTAAGCGCTCAGGAATCTGGGCCGAATCAGTAGGCCATCCGGAAACTTCTCGACTACTCTTTTATGACTACTAAGATTTCGGACATACTTATTCGCTCACCTACTGCTTTTCATCTACTCAATAGTAGAGAAGTAAGCGATTTCAGACGCAGCCTGTGTCTGTGACTGACTCTGTGACAGAGTTGTTGATCATCATTAGAATTGACATTGTGACGGTTTTGGGATGAACCGCACCGTTTTTTATGCAAGAGCCAATCAGGAGAAAGGTGTGGAGGATCATGAGCGGAAATAACCCAATCATGTATTTATTTTTCTATTTATTACTATTTATTAATTTATTATTTATTACAGGTATCCATCTTGCTATAGAGTGCTTCCTGTTGAAATAAATGTTTAAAAATGGACGGCCTTTGAGCTGTCTTTTGAAAGCATGAAAAATAATACAGATAAACAGTGATTTCCTTCAAAGCACATTAATGCAGTAAAATACAGACTTGCACAACTTAAATAGGGTTTTGTTCTTTTATGGTAAGGTTGACATTTGCATGGAATTGCTCATTTACAGTGTGTTTAAATATAGGCTACAGTATGTGGTGGATTAAAAGGGCCAGTTTTAGGATGTGTTTGAGTCGATCTCTAAGTGTTTGTGAGTAATTTGGTCTGGCCTGTACACACTGTGTTGATACAATGCGCCATCTGGTGGATATTCTGTGAAGCACAACACATTTATTTAACCTCTGACAAACTTGCTGCATATTTCGGCATGCCTTGGGGAAAAAACGGGCATTTTTAATAACCACATCTGTATATGGGAGTATGCAAAGACTCCATGGAAAACCAAAAACACTTTTAAACAACGTGTCATATTATTTCAAACTTTTAATCAGTTAATTCATAACTTCACAATGGTGGATACTTTCATTATTACGTGAATATGTGAAGCACACATTAAATTTACAGCATTTACAAGTCATACAGTAATGGTGGGGAAAATGATTTAATGAAAACAATTACAAGGTGTAAATACAATAGAATTATTAAAGTACAAATATAAACCGGTTTAGTTGGATCTTTGTAATATAATCAGTAAAGGATTAATATAAAGGCCATGTTTTAAAGAATATTGAATAGTTCCTAAACTAATATTGAGAAATTATATTTGTTCCATAGTAATTATTGTAAAAAAAAAAAAAACATGGCTATGGTTTTACTATTTTTACTATGGTTTATTTGCCATGCACTCTGCGTAAACTCTGTTATCAAAGTTCATTTGAGGGATGTTTAATTAAGGAATAGCCACAATCCTTAAGGTTAATTCCAGCGAACGTTCAGTCTGCGTTTGGTCTGGTTTATGACTGGACATCCTGTTTGCTGGGTTCTTCTGTCTCATATTTCCTCTCTCTTCTCTGTTTGTATCATTGGCTGTTTTTTGTCTGGGTTTCTCTTGATCTTCACCTCACTCATCCTTAAACATTCTCTGACATTTATTTTATTTTAGTGAGGTATATTATATAAACTTCAAGAGAGCTCATTGTTTATTCAACCATACAGCTTTAGCGCTCGACTGGAAGGACCTGAACCTGATATTTCAGTGACAGAAGTTCAGCTGAAGTATTAATGTAATGAAGAGAAAATAAGAGACTCTATAACATCTCACTGTTACTGATTTATCATGAGCTCAAAGCATTATGGGTAGAATCTCTCTACAGTCTCTTCTGATTCATCAACACAGCTTCACTGATCCAGTAAAAATAAAAACCCCATCAGAACCAACAGTAAACCCAGGATAGAGCGGTTGAGTGAATGTGGTCTGGACTGTGTGGATGAGGTTCATTGTGTCTGAGACGCTGTAGAAGGACAGAGTTCCTGCACTGTGATCCACATACACTCCTATTCTACTGCTGATGGGCTTTACTGGGAGTTTAGTCACTATCTTATTGTGTCTGAATGAGCAACAGGAGGGAGAGCAGATCAAACTCCAGGACTGATCATTACGTCCAAACAAACACTCAATACCCTGTCCCTTCCTGCTGATGCTCTTATATGACACTGATATACACACACATTCACCACTCCACTCAATCTCCCAGTAACAGCGTCGATCACTCACACTCTCTCTACACAACACCTGAAACAGATCAAATCTGTCTGGATGATCAGGATACGGCTGATCTGTGTCAGTGACAGTAATCACTGTGTTCCTTTCAGACAGACGGAGGTGTTTATTCACTGTGTTCAGATCCAGAGTGAGCTGATGGGAATCTGATAATTGAGATAAAACACATCAGGAGTATCAGTATTACAGAAACTTTCTATCTTAAGTCTTAAGTTCAGATCTGTCAAGTTAATGTAGGATTTTTCACAAATATGTTTTAAAGAAGCAAATCTTAACTTGATTTTGGATTCTTATCCTATCTTACAAAATCTCATCTATATTTAGGAATTCTTGAGTTTGGTACTGAACTCTCAGAGCTGTTATCAAGCAGCCAACAAACAAGTGTGTGTGTGTGTGTGTGAGAGAGAGAGAGAGAGAGAGAGAGAGTGTGTAAAAGTGTTTGTAAGTGTAATTGTGTGTTGACATACATTTGCGTACTCCTGCTGTAATCCTGATCTCTCCTCCATGATCCACACTAGAAAACACACAGTGACAGAGTTAATCAGTAAACACACACACACACACACACACACACACAGTATAACTAGAGCTAAACTTCAGTAAACTCTTAATAAGAAATTTTGTAAATGTATTAAAGAAATAAAGTGTAACTGGTTTGGGATAAGTGAAGTTGTAAGAGTGTAATGCTGTTTTTGGAGTTCTGCTCTACATACTTGAGTTTATCCAGTCTGTAGTTTGGATGGTTGAGTTTATCAGTGAGCAGCTTGACTCCTGAATCTCCAGGGTGATTGTAGCTCAGATCCAGCTCTCTCAGGTGTGACGGGTTTGAACTCAGAGCGGAAGACAAATAACCACAGCCATCCTCTGTCACCATACAGCCAGACAATCTACAAAGACATACAGCAACAGTACATAAGATATTAGTTTGGCAATCAGACATGACTATCACACACTGACCTGTGGCTGTTAGTTGTAGCTGTTATTTCTATATATACAGTCACAAATATTGCAAAACTCTTAGTGGAAGTGTGTCAGAGTAAAAATTTTACTTTTCTAAATGTAGTTAAGTCATCAGACAGTAGGGAGAACAAGTATTTGATACACTGCTGATTTTGTAGGTTTGCCCACTTACAACGCATGTAGAAGTCTGTCATTTTTATCGTAGGTACTCTTCAAATGATAAAAGGTACTACTTAATACTTGTTCTCCCCACCGTACTTCTTTGAATAGATACAGAGATATAGCAGATTGAGATTGTCAACAATCAAGAGAAAGAATCAGATGAGAAACCAATGGATTTTGAGTAGGAGAAGTTTCTTTTGTCTCTTTTTATTTGATTTTTTGGTCATACAAGCATTTGGGGGCTGGTGTGGTTGAATTTTTGAGTCAGATCTGTTTAGGATGTAATGTGAAATCAGATTTAACTGCTTGTGGGCCTTTTCTTCTCACACCACGCCAACTATTTTGAATGCGAAATGTAAAATCAAATTTTCACCATTTTTGTGAGGTTTTCCATCCTTTGAGATAAGCTTTGCTACACGATAAGATGCCTCCGCTGCATTAAGTTTGTTCTCAAAAACTCAATAGGCTTGGACACATTCACTGTGTTTTGTCTCCAAGTGCCATCGTGGTTTGCTCGGTTTCAGAGTTCTGAGCATACAACACAGAGCGGTAGCTGCTCGTTCTCCACTCCCACACATCTGAAGCCCAGTGCTAGATAGTCACTTGTACTTTTCTTTTAGATTTATTTTGAATCTTTTCAGTGTCAGGTTTACTTGTAAATGGAGAAACATCTGCATTGGTTCTTTTCAGCAGACCTGTTGACAGCCACTTATCTATGTTTGAAACAGTTGTTCTGTAGCATATGCAGCAAAAATATTTCATATAAATTGGTGGTTTATTCTTAAGCCAATCAACGAGCTTGAATAGTGGACGCATAATAGTATTTTTTATTTCTATGTAATTATATATATATAAATGTACAGTATATATGAACTTATATTAAGTTGTGATAGACACATGTGTTAAAATTATTATTTCTTTTAACAGCTATTGGTGTCTTGTCTTGTTTAGTTCTGTTTTGTCATTATTAGTTTGATTTAATCACCGTGTCTAATTAGTTAAGTCTTGTCAGCTGTCCTCGTTTAGTCATCATCATCTGTGTATTTAAGTTCCTGCCTGTTGTATGTTTATTTGTCAGTTATTGTTTGTGCTATGCACACTGTGTTCACGGTACCTGTTATCTTGTATATTGGAATGGAATAAACCTGTCTGTTTGGAATCTGCCTTCGTCTTCAGCTGACCCGTGCGTTACAACAGGCTGAAAACCACTGCATTAAGGTATTATTTATTTTTAACTGTTTAAAAAAAGCTTAAATAACTGGCAGTAATTTCAAGTAATTGCTGTACTTGTCCAAATACTATAGAAATTTTATTTATGTTGAATTGAAAATATATCATTTACATTTGGACAAGAAACATTAAATTTGAATGACTGTCAATAAGAGTGAATGTGTGGATAAAATTAAACTATTAAATGCAAGTGTTTCAAATGCATTTGACCTGAACCCAGGCTGGGATAGGAATAGGACTGAGGAGATGGGGTGGAGGATGCTGGAAAACTGTTGTGGGACTGTTATGAATTTGGTTAATCCTTCCACCCTCTCACCACTAGAGGTCACCTGCTCACTCTATGCTTCCCCTTCACCACACTACACTTCCCAGAATCCCTCACACAGTCACTGATCATCCGCCAGCTGTTCCTCATGATCATCACTCGTTAGTCTCATTCACTCCACTATAAATGCACCACTCACCCACTTCCACCTCGTGAAGTATTGCTTTCCCAGTGATTTAATTCTGAGCGTATTTTCCCTGTCTGGTCTCCCTGTTTTCTGATTCTGCCCGTTCCATTGTCTGCCTGATATTTATCTGCCTGCCTTCGACCTCCCGCCTGGATTCTACTACGAGCCTGTCTGTTCCCCATTACATTGTTTGCTGTTGCCTTGACCTTCTGCCCGGACTATTCACCTCGAGACTGCCTATTCCCTGCCACTGCCGTTTGCTATTGTGTTGACCCATGCCTGTATGACCACGTTTCTAATAAAGAGCTGCATTTGGATTTTACCCGCTGCCTCCTCATCATTACAGGGACAGAGGTAAGCACTGAATAAAAACTCTGATGTTTTGACTGGCCATTCCATTTAAGAAATCAATAGATATGCCTTTGATTTTCTACATTGATAAACACTGCAAAATCATCTTGGAAATAGGCACCTTTGACTGTCTCCAGGGCACAAAGACAAAGATCCACTTGAGTGTTTGCTAAATATTTTTTGCCAGATCAGATGGGCACCCCGATTCTCTAGGGCCCTGAGCGGCCGCCTACCTCACTTATTGGTTAAGTCCACCTCTGATTATCACATAGTTCATTTTTTAAAACCATTCACCTCATTATCTCCAGCTGACAGTTTGGACTCTTCAGTCCATCAGAAAGAAGCTTCACTCCAGAATCCTGCAGGTCATTGTTACTCAGGTCCAGCTCTCTCAGGACAGAGTTTGAGGATTCTAGAGCTGAAGACAAACTCTCACAACACTGAGCAGTGAGATTACATGTGGGAAGTCTGAAGAAGAAAAACAACGTAACTGGATACAGAATAAATCTTAACATTGATTTTTAATAATTAACTTGAACTTTTTAATAAATAATTTGAACTCAAACCTCATTATCTCCAGCTGACAGTTTGGACTCTTCAGGCCATCAGAAAGAAGCTTCACTCCAGAATCCTGCAGGTCATTGTTACTCAGGTCCAGCTCTCTCAGGACAGAGTTTGAAGATTGTAAAACTGAAGACAAGCTCTCACAACACTGAGCAGTGAGATTACATGTGGGAAATCTGAAGAAGAAAAACAACGTAACTGGATACAGAATAAATCTTAACATTGATTTTTAATAACTAACTTGAACTTTTTAATAAATAATTTGAACTCAAACCTCAGTATTTCCAGCTGACAGTTTGGACTCTTCAGGCCATCAGAAAGAAGCTTCACTCCAGAATCCCTCAGATCATTGTTACTCAGGTCCAGCTCTCTCAGGACAGAGTTTGTGGATTGTAGAGCTGATGATAAACTCTCACAACACTGAACTGTGAGATTACAGCTCTGCAGCCTGTGTAGAGAACAAAATAAACAGTAATGTTTATTGGATAGCATTTGTAATCTGGACCTTGGAAAAGCCTTTGCCTGGGGTGAAGCAACATTTTTTTCTATGTAAGACATTAAACAAGATTCATATCATAAAATACATTTATTATTTTTTTTTAACAGTCTAGTCACCCATGTAAAAGTAAGGCCCATTTACAAAAGACTAATAGTGCATATAAATTAATTTAAAGGATTCGTTTCATCTTGTAGGAATTGAGGACGAACCAGACCAATGAATCTTCCAGATGATTCGTTCAAACAAAACCCATCTCAACCCAAATCAAAATCAGGGAATCTGTCACTTGCGGTTCCATTCAGTCTTTTATATATGAACTGCATCAAACTGTTCCAAAAACAATTCTAAACGGAATAGTAGTTAAACACCGTTCAACTGCATAATTCCATGTCATGCATACACATTATACATGTGACTAGTTATGCTCAGATCACTCACAATTCATGTTATTGTTATAGCTTTAGAATGGTTCATAGCAAGTGCACCTTGCTTGGTATGAGCTGAAATCGCTTACTCTCGTCTCACTCACTTTCCTTTTTTTTTTCCGTTGAGTCTCGTGTTCAAACTTAAGTTTTGACGCAAAGTTTAGTTAATGACTCTGCAGGCTTTGCCGCCTCAACTTCAAACTTCAGCCACGAGAGAAACTCCATTCATTTTCCAGCACACCAGAATGTGATTGTCTTCCTGCTATATCAATCAGGACCGAAAAGACCATCAAATAAAAAGGGTTAAATTAATGATTGATGGTTAGTTTAGATCAGGTCTTATGAAATGCATGTATTGCTAGAACCTGAACCTGAATCCCTTTCTGTTGTGAATTAAAGACTGTATTCCCGTAAGCTGCTTTATCTGGAGTATTTCTTAACCACACAACTGTAACATTAGCATTTATATTTTTAATGAGAACTGTCTTGTGTTATATGCTTTTATTTAATGTGTTAAACTGCAAATTTTATGTTACCTTGCTAATAAAAGGTGTTTTCAAGATAGTTGGATATTCTTATCCGCTACAAAGCATATTATATGGCCCGTGAAAATGAACGCTGGACGATTCAGTTGCTCAGTCGTACAATAAGTGACTCGTTCAAAATTTCCTATAAATAAATAAATTAATTAATAATTTCATTTGAGCAATTTCGCTTACATTTTGTCTAAATTGACAGTGTGTTAAAGATATAAAACATAGGATGACCAGTCATTTTTCTTCTATTAAATTCAGACAAGAGTGAGATATTACTTATTCAAGCAAAAACCCGTGCAAAGAATCTCTTAGACTACAATTTGCATTTCGAAGGATGTACTGCTACCTAATCCTCTGCAGTTAAAGACTAGGGTCTTATATTCAACAGCAACTTATCCTTTAAAAATCTCATATGTTACAAAAACAGCCTTCTTCCAACTCAGAAACATTTCTAAGCTACCGTACATGTTATCTATATGGTTCAAGTTAGTCATGTATTCAAGTCTAGACTAGATTACTGTAATGCATTACTAGCTGGTTGTCCTGCATCCTCAATAAACAAGGTACATATATTTCAAAATGCAGCTGCTAAAGTTTTTACCAGGTCAAGAAAATATGACCATATAACACCAATTTGATTATCTCTACACTGGTTAATTATTAAGTTCCATATCGATTATAAAGTATTACTATTGAACTATAAGGCCCTAAATGGTTTAGCTCCTGTGTATTTAACCAATCGCCCTACAATCCATCCCACTCTTTAAGATCACAAAAGTCTGGACTTCTGGTTGTACCTAGGATATCTAAGTCCACTAAAGGAGGGAGAGCATTTTTACATTTGGTTCCTAAACTCTGGAATAGCCTTCCTGATAATGTTAGGGGCTCAGACTCAATCTCTCAGTTTAAATCTAGATTATAGACAGATCTCATCAGCCAAGCATTCACATAATGCATCTCATATCCTTGTACTCCAGTTATATTAGATCAATTTCATGTTTATCTTTACTTAATGTTATGAACAGCAGCTACGCTAATTATTCTCCATTTGTTTTTATGTTTTATCTTGGGATGCCTGTACATCAGCTTCAGTTTGGATCCAGCCTCTTATGGAGTCTTCAGATGCCTCAACACCTGTGAAGAGATGGTGCCAACTCCTGCGAGGACTTCAGACGACAAACTCTGGATCAACATGTACATTCCAAATTTTGCTATATATCCAAATCATTGTTAATATGTATTCTTTACTGCTCATTGTTTCTACCTTAAAGTAATACATTGCTTAAATTAATACATTGTTAGCAAACTGCATGATTTATATATGTACATTTCTGAAATTACAACATTTGGACACTCTTGATAACAGATTACTCTATATTGTAATGTTGCCATGCATTCTCTGTAAAGCTGCTTTGAAATGATACGTATTGTGAAAAACACTGTACAAATAAATGTGAATTGAATTTAATCTTACAGTGCTCTTCTGGTGTTTCTGATCACTGGCAGCAGTCTCAGCAGTGCTTCATCAGATCATCTGTATTTCTGCAGTTCAAACATCTCTTGAGTGTCTTCTGACATGAGGAGCACAAACACCAGACCAGACCACTGAGCAGAGGAGAGATTCTGTGCTGAAAGATTTCCAGAGGTCAGATTCTTCTGGATGTCCTCCACAAAGTCATCTTCCAGTTCACTCAGACAGTAGAAGAGATTGAGGGTCCTCTCTACTGAATTCACCTCATCTATTTTCTTTTTGATATAGTCAACAGTGTCTTTAACATTCTCGGTTTTGAGTTTCAGTTCTGGCAGTAGTTCCTCGAGTTCACTCTGATTGGACTCCAGTGAAAGACCCAGAAGGAACCGGAGGAAAAGGTCCAGGTGTCCATTCTCGCTCTGTACAGCCTTGTTGATTGCAGCCTTATGAAGTTTAAAAAGTGGCTTTTTGGAGAGTTTCCATTTCAACTTTTCTGTCCAGGATTCAAGGAATGGGTTCGTTTTCTTGTCTTTGTTAATCAAAAACGCATAAAGAGCAGCAAGGCATTCTTGTACACTGAGATGTACAAAGCTGTAAACGCTTCTGGCTGAAACCTTTTCCTCCTGAAACATTCGAGTGCATAACCCAGAGTACACCGACCCGTCGTTCACATCTAGTCCACATTGCTTAAGATCTTTTTTGTAGAAAATCAGGTTTCCTTTCTCCAGCTGCTGAAAGGCCAGTTTCCCAAGCTTCAGAATAATCTGATCAAAAGACATTGCTTTGACTTTAGATTCAGGGCCATCACAGTATTTTTTTTCCATCTGTTGCTGCTGAGAAATTAAGAACCTTGTGTACATCCCTGTGAGAGTTGTTGGTGTTTTGTCATTCCTCTGTTGAGCCAGGAGAGGCTGAAGAACAGTGAGGGAGATCCAGCAGAAGACAGGGATATGGCACATGATGTACAGACTCCTGGATTTCCTGATATGACTGAGGATTTTTTCAGAAACCTCAGGACTGGTGTTGTTTTTGAAGTATTGCTCTTTCTGCTCATCGTTAAATCCTCGCACCTCCGTCACTTGATCAATGTAGTCACGGGGGATCAGACTGGCGGATGCTGGTCTGGATGTGATCCAGATGAGAGCAGAGGGAACCAGGTGTCTCTTGATCAGGCTTGTAACTATCTTACTCACTTTTGCTTTTTCATTTACATTTGTAAAGATGTCATCTTCTTTAAAGCTCAAAGAAAAGCGGAATTCATCCAGCCCATCAAAGATGAACATAACTTTACCATCACCTTCAGGAAGAGAGGGCAATTCTTCAGGACTACTGAAGAAGTATTTGTTAAGCAGTCCCATGAGACTGATCTCATCTTTAATCAAATTCAATCTACGGAATGGAAGTGGAAATATGAAGACTATATCCTGATTTTTTGTTCCTTCAGCCCAATCAAAGATGAATTTATTGACAGAGACAGTTTTTCCCACTCCTGCGATCCCCATTGTCAGCACTTTTCTGTTTCGTCGACCCGTGTCACACTGGAGTTTAAACATGTCGTTACACTCGATTGGCTTCTCTTTGGCTGTCAAATGGTTGTGATTTGTTTCGATCTGTATCACCTCATGGTCGTTCACTCTTCCTCCAGTCTCATTCTCCACCACATATAAATCAGTGTAAATATCGTTCAGGAATTCCTGATGACCCGTCTGTGAATTACCAATCAATATCTTCTCATAGTCCTGTTTTAATTTGTTCCTCAGCCTGCGGCTGGTCTCTGTGCAATCATGAAGAGTAGCTTGACTGTCTTTTGAAGATGAATCTTTAAGAAAGAGGGAAAAAGACAGCAAAGACTGAGTGATGATGTTTTTCATAAACTCACGCTTCTGTATTCAAATTAATCACACTCTTACAGCTTTAACATTGTCACACCCATGGACGGTTTAGTTTAGTTCTGTCATGTCCCGTCATCCTGTTCATTTGCCCTCATTGTGTGTACTTGTTTAGTGAATTACACGCACCTGTTTCAGTTCTCCCTAATTACGTTCTCATTATCTACCCTTTATATTCTCCTCGTGGTGTTCAGTCGATGTCCGTTCTCGTCTTTGTAAACTGTGTGTCTGCTTATTGCAATGACCCGTCTGTGGAAGTTGCTTGTGTAACAGACATAGCCTAGTGAGAAGCTCCTTGTTAGAGCTCCTGCCTCCCATGCCAATGGTTCCAGGTTTGAGTTCCGCTGAGAGTGGGTGGTTTGAACTGGAGGAGCTACACTTGCAGAAGTTTTAATTCAGGGTCTAAGACCCTTGTAAACCATTTGTAAAATAATGGCTAGTGACTCTGTTCTATTAAAAGTACTTGTATAAGATCTGTCACTCTTCTGTCTTTGTAAATGTTTCTTGCTGTGTAAGATTGTGTATTTTCATCATCTTTAGTTAGATGCATTTACATTGTGACTGTGTCTCAGATTCAATCAACTCTATCAGTGTCTGTAAAGGTGTGAACCAAATGGCTCATACAGATGTATGGCCCACAGAAACTGATGGGTGAATGACAAAGAAACAGCATTGCTTATAGTAGATCAATCTCCTGTAGGAGGTCCCAATAGTTTTCTATTGTTTGTTTCCCTTTTGTCTTTCATTTCATTTTCATCATTTAGCAGACGCTTTTATCCAAAGCGACTCACAAGGGGAGCAATCAGGGGTTAGGTGTCTTGCTCAAGGGCACTTTAGTTATGTTATCGAAGGTGGAGAGAGTGCTGTTCATTCACAATCCCCACCGGCGTGGGAATCGAACCAGCAACCTTCAGATTACAAGCCCAACTCCCTCACCACTAGGCCACGACTACCCCTTCATGCCTTTATGTCTTCATGCATAAAGTTCTGTCTCACAGATATTTTGATATTTAATAAGATATTTTGAAGACCAACACGCTGACATCGCTGCTGAAGAACTGTGCTACACTACTGCCTTCAATAAATTCTTCTCCCACAAGAACTCTGGTCAAGCTTACTTATTTTATGTATTAGACAAATCCAATAGATTGATGACCCACCCCAAAAGACTGCTTAGAAAAATACAGCAAAATCTAAAAGCTGTTATATTTTATCTTGTTCCCATGCACAGGCATTGATTGTTATTTACCCCGTATGTCTTTTGAATGAGCTCCAAGAGTGGCAGATGTCTTCATATTGCCTTCAGCCTGACCTGCGAGTGAGAAAGAGAGGATCACCAACTGGGAAACATAAACCACAAAAACACATCAGCAGAGCAAAGAGCAAAGACCATCACATTGGTAAACAGCTAATCACATTACACCCACAGTAAATTAAACGTTACCTTGCTCGTGATTGTTCTCCAGCTGCTCAGCCAGATTATTCTGGTTCATCTTCCTCAGGATCTCCACCGTGATCTTCACAGCTTCTTCTGGTCCAAAACATGCCACCATCTTATCCACAGTTTTTAACCGATCTGCATTTTCCATTTCAGACTTTGATATACGCTCATGATCTTTGGTTAAGTGCCACTGAAACTTCTTCAGGTCAGCTTCTACTAGTTCATTCAGCGATTTCTCAAGAAGATCTTTAACAGACGCCATCGCTCTTCACCGATTCAAAGCTGCAGGACAAAAATAAAAAGATCTGCTTAACATGTAGACCTAAGCACTCAAATGTTATTTGTATTATTCAATGAAGCTGTGATCTTTCAGAGGCACCGAATCCAAACTCATCTGTTAAAAGGGTCCTATAATACTCCTTTTGCATGGTGTCTATATGAAATATTCTAGCAATGAGAACCCTGCAACCACCCTCAGTACCCTAGCAACCATTATCAGAGTCATGTCTTGTTTAGTTCAGTTCAGTCTTGTTTAATTCTTTAACGTCATGTCTGCACCTGTCCTTGTTCTTCCTATTAGTTAAAGTGTCATCACCTGTTATCATTTAGTAATCATTATCTGTATATTTAAGTTCCTGCCCGCATCCAAGTCATTGTCGGTTATTGTTTGTGCTTTGCACACTGTTGCGTGTCTGTTCATCCGTGAATAAACCTGCTTGTTATTTGTCAACCTTGTCTCCTATTATCCCCGGCGTTACAATTAGCTGCTGCTCCTCACCCCCTTTCCAGAAGTGTTTCCTTAGATACTCTGCCAACTACTAATAAAACATCAGCTTGTTTTCTTTGGGAAACCTAATATAACCAGTTTTCAAAAGAACTCATGACATAAGAGTGAAACTATGTGGAGAAATTTTTTTTTTTAAATGCTAAATGAAGAAAAAACCTAAGTCATTATGTTTAGCCATTCAAACAACCACACATTATTAGCTGATCTGAGCCCCTTGGCACCGCATTCGAAAACGACTGTACGAGATCTTGGATTTTTAATTGATAACAATCTAAAAATGGACAAGCAAAAAAACTCTGTGGTCTGAGTTTAAAATTAAGCCGTTTTTACGAAATTCTGACTTTGAAAGAGCAATAAATTGCTTTATTTTATCACGGATGGACTTCTGTAATTCTCTGTACTCTGGCATCACTGCTTCATCCTTGTCTCGACTGCAATCCATACAAAATGCTGCAGCGAGGCTTTTAAGGAGAGTAAAGAAGTATGAACAGATTACTCCTGTATTACTTTCTTTAAATTGGCTCCCTGTCCATTTTAGAATTAAGTATAAAATGTTATTGTTCGTCTACAAATCCTTAAATAACCAAGCACCAGTATATCTAACTAACCTTTAATTACATAGAATCCTTCCAGATCACTCCGCTCGGGAAATCAGAAGTGCCCAGAACAAATCGCCTACATAAAGGTGGCCGAGCATTTACAGCGATCGGGCCGAGATTGTGAAACGAGTAGGTCCGCTACATCTCTGTCAATTTTTAAAAGAATGCTGAAAGGGCACTTAATGGTGGAAGCGTACAACGGTTAGTCTTGTGGCTTTCTATGTTGATGCGTGGTTTTATGTTGTCAATGCTTGTCTTTTGTCTGATTTTGGTTCAACCTCGGTTGCATTTTAAATTAGTGCTATATAAATAAAAGAAAGAAAGAAAGAATCATTGTCTGTCATTTAAAGTCCCACAAAAAACGTATCTGAAATTACAGATAAAGAGAGACAAACATTGAAGAAACTAATAAACAAATAGAGACAGACAGACACCACTGACATATATAGTTAAATAGACAGACAACACTGTCTGCAGAGGTTTCTCTGAGCTCAGAGCAGCATAAGTATTACGAAGTGATGATAATAAATAGAGCAGAATTCATTGAATAATCTTAGTTGCATATGTTTCTGTCACATATGTATTCAGTTCTGTCATGTCTAGTTCAGTTCAGTCTTGTTTCATTCTGTTACGTCATGTCTGCACCTGTCCTCATTCATCCTATTAGTTAAAGTATCATCACCCGTTATCATTTAGTAATCGTTATCTGTGTATTTAAGTTCCTGCCCGTGTCTTAGTCATTGTCGGTGTTTGTTTATGATATGCACACTGTGATTCATGTTACCCATTCTTCCCGTTGGAATAAATCTGTTTATATTTACCTTCGTCTCCTGTCATCCCGAGCGTTACAGTTTCAAAGCTCAAGCTTCGACTAGATGTTACACTTCTGTTACTCAGGCGTCACAGAATGATCAAAACAGCATTTCAGATGCTCTGTGTTATGTTCGCATCAATATGCTTAATAACACTCGTATTATGGTTCGTTTACGAATAAGGATAAGGAGACCCGGAGACCTGCTTGCATGCTTTGTATGGTTGTTTTACTCTGCACATTGCAATAACAGCAACCACCGGACGGGAGTGCCCTCTAGTGGACATCAGTTATATTAAACAACAACTCAAATACATTACACTCTGCAACGAGATCGCTCGGCTGGTGGGTCCAGTCATGCAGTCCCATCACAAAGTCACATATGTCTTTATTTATAAGTGTTTCCATCGAAGTTTATGAGCATGTTTCCATGTCGTTTAAAATGTATCCGACTTAGTTGAGCGCATACGTTTTTTTTAATGTGCATTTTTAGAATTTTTGCGTGTTTTGGTGTTTCCATCTACCATTTTTTATGCAAACATTCTTCTGTGTACAACTGCGCCCCCCCCCCCCCCATTATATATATATATATATATATATATATATATATATATATATTTCCCAAGATTTCTATTGATAATCACAGTATTTTTTCAAATGAATTCTTTTGGCAAAGACAGTTGTGTAATGAAAAATCTGAGATTGTGACAGTGTGACTATTTATATTGAGAGACTGAAGCATCAAAAAGCTGTTGTTTAACCCTTTCGCACGATGATCATGTTCGCGCGCGACAGGCATGTTAGTTTGCGCCTCTACAGAGAATCGCGTCTGTTGGATTTACAGCGCGGGAATTCATCCTTCTCCCGAAATACATGAAAGTAAGTGAGCCGGTGAACTGAGAGAAGAAGAGAGTAAACTTTGAAGTGACTTACACAATGTGTATCTGATATGAATAAAACGTGCTGTCTAATTATTCTGGAAATGATTGCTATTGTCGCTTCCATAGACATCAGTGTGTATTTTACAAACTCTAAATGTATTGATTTGTTAGTACTTCTGTGCATTTAAATGTATTAAACCTAAAATAAACATTATGTGGTTGAAAACACTGCATATTTGTGATATATTGACAGCGCTGAGCGCGTCTGTCACTGGCTCAGCGCCAGAGAACGCGCGCAAACACTTTTGAATTTGGCAGTTGATCACGTGATGCACTGAACGTTCTAATCACACCGGTGTGATCGGACGCGTCAAAGGGTTAAATCTGCCCAGAAAATAATTGCTTTCAGTTTTGCTAGCAATCAAAAAAAGTTATAAACATTGTTTCAATGCTGTTTGTTAAGCCTCTGTCAATATATATGACACTTTCAAATCTATATTAGTCAGTATTTTATGAAGTAGTTTTTACTAACCATGAATAATGGCGATGTGGATGTTGCTTGTTCCTCGACTGAACTTGAACTGTCTTCAGCAGAAGTTATTCTGAAACATCTTTCAATTCTGCGTTTTCATTAAATGAGGAAGTTTTATACAGAACTGAAACCTGTTAAACCAGCACTTTCTCAGAAAACTAATAGCACCAGTTTTCAAAAGGACCCGTGACATAAGAGAGCAAAAGTAACAGCCAGAAGATAAAAAGTCGCAAAAATCTTCTTTTTTTCAGTGGCGGAAACGGGCTTCCATAGGAATCTGAAGTTACAACATTACTAATGTAATTTGACATGAAACACCTGCGATCAGGACAGGTATCTGAAGTTATTACAGTATGAATGTCACGAAACACTGGCAGTTGAGTGATCTTAGGTTGAAATAGAATGAATGTCATATGAAAAACACCCAAGATCTCGTTTATCTGAAGCAATCTAAGCGAACGCCTTTCCTCCGAATCTGCGCATGATCGTAGACCTATGCAAATGATCAAAGAGACCACGCCTACACGATGACGCAATATCTCTTCATCGCTGGAAGTAAGAGTTTGCAGTGCGCGCGAGTGAAGATGGCGGAGTCCGGCGCGGCGGATGCGGAGACGCAGAGAGAGGAGATCGCGACGCTCCTGAAGACGCCGCTGCGCGCAGCAGAGACCTGGTGAGACACGAGATACACAGCCGAAATAAAGCTTCATCAACAACATCAGAATCATGATAGTGAAAACACTCACTTACTTCCGCCTTAAACTCATTCGGACTCTTCATGAACCCATTATTACTGTTTATTTTATATTATTGTGCTGAGGTGTTTCCTAAAAAAGTGTTTCTTTGGCAGTGGTACATATTTGGAAAAGTTAAGAAGGACAGCATTTATTGAAAATAGAAATGTTTACTCTCAACAGAGCACATCCTTGCTGAATAAAAGTATTAATTTCTTTAAAAAGAAAGAAAAAGTACAGACCCCAAACTTTTGAAGGGCAGTGTGTATTGTTACAAAAGAGTTATATTTTAAACTTTAAAATATCACCGGTTATAAAACATATATTAGAGTAATGATTAGTAAATGAAGCAGAACATTGCAGAAATAAATTACATTTTACATTACTTTATATTGATTCATTGTATAATGAGTTTTCTGTATTTTTGATCAAATAAATAAAAAGTCAGAATTCTGAGTTATAAAGTTTTGAACTTCTTAAAAACATTAAAATGCTAATATTTCCAGACTTTTGACCAGTACTGATTGATGGGCAATTTTACTTTTTGCTTTGAAACCATCATCATCTTCATCGTCGGTCAGCTCCTCACTCTCTGACTGGAGTGTACATTCATAACTTGTTAAATATGGAGATATATATATACACACACACACAAATGCATGGCGTTTATAATGGATGAATGAACGTTCTTCATACTCACTGATCCCGTTCACTGCCATTATAAATATGTGTACGTCACATGAGCGCCAAAATCTCCGCCGGTTGATCGTATATTGGCCACCTTTACATTCTCTTAATATTTTTAGCTTGATTCAAGTCCTTTCCGCTCCGTGCACGTTGCTACTCTCCTGCTAAAGACGGAAAGCGCCACTTTAAGAGCTGCAGATGACGTGTTATTCCCATATGTGACTCTGACAGGCCGGTTAACGGTGATGGAATGAAGAACTGTGCACCAGTTTCATGATCTGATCGCTCCCAAAACTTGCCTTTTCTGCCGCACACTCAAGAGTACATACTTGTAGGGCATAGTGTAAGTAGGCAAAATGAGTCATTCCCTGTTTCCTGCAGGTATTTGGTGAGCACTGACTGGTTCAGGAAGTGGAAGAAATATGTGGGTTTTGACAGCCGGGATACTGGGAACATTTATCCTGGACCTGTGGATAACTTCAGCCTGTTCGAAGGTTTGTCTTTCACACTGGAGTCAAGTCATTCAAACGGCCATTTATCATTATTTTGCATAAAATGAGGATAAACGTACTTATTTAGACACATCTGACTTCATTTCTATGTGCTCACAGGACTGCGTTCATCCATTTGAGCTTGTAGTCCAAAAGCCTCATGCACTTATATGTTAATATCTCATATATTCACGTCGCATTTGTGTTCGTTTTCCAGTTCGTGACGTGATCTGAGGAGGTTCGAGCGGCGTCTCTCCCGTCTCTCTGCCAGAGTTTCTCAAATCCAGTCCAATTGGTTAAAAATAGAGATTGCGATTCTCACACGCATCTAAATAGACAACTAAACAGAATACTAGAGGTTCTGACAAAATATTAATTGCTGGAAAAAACTTTGATCAATTTGAAATGGGTTTGAATAAATTCAACGAATTTAATACTTGTTTCATTACTGGATTAATCCGTGTTTTTGAACAAATCCTTTTTTTTTAACAGTCATTTGTCGAACTAAATCTGTCTGAACTGGCATTTTTTGGTGAACTATACAACGATAGACAAAAGATGTATTCAAATATATTGTAGAACAATATGTCGCGACACCCCAAGTAATTTATAACACAATGTGTATGCAGTGCTATCAACAGAGAAGAGACGAGACGTACTGACAGATGAAATATGAAACCAAATGAATATTATTATGACATCTCCGGAATTTTTATAAGAATAATGCATATTTATTATGGCAGTGGTTTGTATACGTAACCTTTAGCATTGCATTTCCCGTCTCCCGGTTGTAGTTGGAGACACGCGGGACATTAAGGAACACCTCATTGATGAACTGGACTATATCATGGTGCCCACGGAGGGCTGGAATAAGCTTGTGAGCTGGTACGGATTGACTGACGGACAGGAGCCCATCGCTCGGAAGGTAAGAGAATCCGCTCTGATTGTAATAATAAAGCAGGAAACATTCAGTGAGAAGCTCATATGTAAATTTCGGCTCACAGGTCAAAATCAAATGCAAGAATCCGCACGATAGCCTAGTGGTTAGTGTGCCGAAATATGGTGCAAATGCGTTCACGGCGACCCGAGTTTGATTCCCATCTCGAGGTCCTCAGCCGATCCAGCGCCTCTGCCCAATGCTTTCCTGTCTGCTATCTACTGTCCTTTACAAATAAAGGCCCAAAAGCCCATAAATATAACTAATGAAGTTTTTAACTTTATATGTTCTACAATGTATGAATGTTTTGTAATTTAAATAAGTAATTAGAACTGCAGGTGGGGTGCTTTATTGACATCAAAATAGTGACAAATCTTTATGGTTCTTAAAAGAGGCTTCATTTTCTCTCTTCATAATGTTAGAAATGAAAAGCGGATGCATCATAAGTGATCTGATGAAACATGATTTGGACACTTATTTCAGTTTAGTTTGCATTTGATAAATCCTGTAGGGTGTTGAGTGTAGTAGCCTGTGGGTGTGTGTTCATTTCCTGTATTTCCTGCAGCACAACAAACACTTGATGATGTGCGTTCTTCCTCCTCAGGTGGTGCTTGTGGGGATGTTTGTGAAACACTACAAGGTGGAGGTCTACCTCACCAAACTGAATCTATGTGAAAATGGCCACATGGACAATATTGTCAGTAGGAGGTTCAGCAAAGAAGACACCATAGGTCTGTTCAGACTTGTTTTTTCTTTAGCTGATGGTTATTGATGGTTGGTAGTTGCTTCACAAGCAATCTTTGCCACCAGACAGTATCATTATTTCTAGGCCTGCCCACTGCCCAAGGTTTGCACTATCTCCTTTGCACTTTATCCACACGTCACTTTACCATTTACCTAATTCTTGTTCTGTTGTTGCTGCTACTGTTATGTTGTATGTTGTTATTGCACTGTTGTTGTTATTGTTATGTTATCTGTTATGTTATTTGTATGAATCGAGGGTCTGAGGGTAACAGAATTTCAATTCTCTGTATGTACGTGCTGTATGTATGGTAGAATTGACAATAAAGCTGACTTTGACTTTGACTTTGATAAACGAAAACGGACTTAGTTGACTAAAAGTATATTAGTTGCAGGAAAGGAAGTGGCGAAGTCGAGCAGTCCATAAGGGACCGATCGTGAATGGCGGTTCATTGTGGTTTTTAAAAGTTACTTAATAAAGACGTATGAATTGTACATCATTTACCTGTAGAAGTGAGATGGAGATCGCCGATCGAGTCATTAGAGGAAATTATTGGTCTGCAGCCGATCGAAGAGGGAAATATTTAAAAATGAATTATGACCAATAAAAAGTAATCGGATCAAGTAACTGATTGAGCTCTGGCTCTGTACCCATTTAAGTACTTGTATTATGTTGTATTTATTAATAATAAATTTATTGACGGATCACAGAAATCACACCACATGTTTCCTGACAGACACCATCGAACGAGAGATGCGGAAATTATTCAGGATTCCAGACGAGAAGGAAACCAGGCTTTGGTGCAAATACATGAGAAACACGTTTGAGCCGTTGAATAAACTGAACGGCACCGTTGTGGACACTGGACTCTTTACCGAACAGGTGAGATGGTCTAGCATCATACCTGCTCTTTGGTTTTTGAGTATTGGCAGATATTAGTGCATTCTTGTAGTGTTAATACTGTATTGGTCACATATATCCCCTACTGTGGGATTGGCTGTTTTTTCATGACCAAAAGATAAACCTCTGACGTTATGTTGACCAAGAACTGATTTAGTTCAGCCAAACTAGAGGGTATTTAATCATTAACTGCCCATTTAAGGTTCTGCCACAGCATCACAGTTGGGTTCACATCACCACTTGGACCAGTCCTCTCCAAATTTTAAATTTTGCTTGTGTTGAGCCATTCAGAGGTGGACTTAATCCTATACATAATCCAGTTGTGCTTGAGCTTCAATTCAGACTGAAGACTGGACATTCTCTTTTTAGGATTTTCTGGTAGAGAGCGAATTCATTTTTCTTTGTTATTGTAAGTTGCCCAGGCCTTGAAGCAGCAAAGTTCCCCTACACCAGTACACTGCCACCACCATAGGTTTAATGTTCTTTTTATGGGATTGGTGTTTGGTTTAAGGAGGTTCCTGTCTTCCAAACAGTCCCACTTTCAACTCATTCTTCCAAAAAGCTAGAAGATCAAGGTGTGTTTTGGCAAAATTCAGACTAGCCTTAATGTTCTTCTGGGTTAGTAGTGATTTTTGCCTACTACTACAGCAACTACTAGCTGGCCTCCGTTACACTCTCCCCCCTAAACCTCACTCCCGTCCGGGTCACGGCACCAATTTAACCCCTCTACCCTGGTCCTACTCGACCCGCTCTGAGCAGATCTCAAACCTGCGTCTTCCGGAATGGGAGTCGGACGCTCCAACCTCTAGCATCTGTCGCTAGAGCATCTCTTGAGGTCAGAGGAGTGAGGTTTACTCACACAGCAACTACTAGCTGGCCTCCGTTACACTCACTCCCATCCGGGTCACGGCACCAATGTAACCCCTCTACCCGGGTCCTACTCGACCCGCTCTGAGCAGATCTCAAACCTGCGTCTTCCGGAATGGGAGTCGGACGCTCCAACCTCTAGCATCTGTCGCTAGAGCATCTCTTGAGGTCAGAAGAGTGAGGTTTACTCACACAGCAACTACTAGCTGGCCTCCGTTACACTCACTCCCATCTGGGTCACGGCACCAATGTAACCCCTCTACCAGGGTCTTACTCGACCCGCTCTGAGCGGGCCTCGAACCCGCATCTTCCGGCATGGGAGTCGGACGCTCTAACAAGGAATATAATATAAAATATAATAACCTGAAAGCTCCATCATCAAAGAATACACAGACTGAGGAGGCAGAACCCTGAAAGACTTTCAATTGTTTTATGTTGTTTTGTTTTTTTTGCTTTGGGAGTATGTGCTAGATATGCTCTTCGTAGGTTTTATGAGACTCCTCCAGTCAGATTTGTTTTTCTCTGTCTGCAGGTAATAGTTATCGAACAGAAGAATGACGATGGCACTTGGCCTCGTGACCCTTCAACAATTAAGTGAGTGAATCTGAAATATGGCTCATATCATGGCTTTTGGACTTATTTTGCCTTCTGAATGTTCTTTAACTAATGGGGTACGTCAAGAGGGTAGACATCGTTGTGATAGTGCCATTTCCTGTAACTCATGCTCTCCTTGTCTTTTGAAGGTCATCTGGTGCTTCCACTCACTCTGCTTTATCAAAGTGGTAAGTGTTCTAATGAGTTAATGTTAATGTCATGAAGATGTTGGGTTTGTTTGAGTACTCGTTCACGCTGATGGCAGTCCCGCACCTGAAATTCACCTACCGAGGTGTACATATTTAGGACATCCTTAGATCATTACGTCAGCCATTTGGCAGATTAGGCTATTTCAAGCAGGCTTTTTGGCCAGGGAAAGCAGAAACAGAGGTCTTTGAATGGGATGCACAATCCTGGGGATTCCAACGTCAATATCCTAAAAAAACAAGAATAGATTCTTAATCGAATCATGACTCCAAGAAGATTAAATCACACCTAAAAAGGCTATTTGCTTGGTTTTACATCCATGTGAGAGAGGCTGAATAGAATGAAACTGTTGATCTGGAGCTTTTGGAGTATAATGAAGTGAAGTTGAGTTGTTTGTGTCTCTGTGTTCACGCAGTAAAATGGCAGAAGCCAGATTTTCTCAGGATGAGTTCCTGTGTCCAGTGTGTCTGGATCTCCTGAAGGATCCAGTGACCATTCCCTGTGGACACAGTTACTGTAAGAGCTGTATTACAGGATTCTGGGATCAGAAGAGAGTCTACAGCTGTCCTCAGTGCAGACAGACCTTCAGTCCAAGACCTGCTTTAGCTAAAAACACCATGTTAGCTGAAGTGGTGGAGAAACTGAAGAAGACTGAACTTCCTGCGGACTGTTACGCTGGAGCTGGAGATGTGCAGTGTGACGTCTGCACTGGAGAAAAACACAAAGCCGTCAAGTCCTGTCTGGAGTGTCTGAACTCTTACTGTCAGAATCACCTTGAACAACATGAGAGTTTCTTTAAAAGAAAGCGACACAATCTGACTGAAGCCACTGGACGACTGCAGGAGATGATCTGCCAAACACACGATAAACTCCTTGAGGTTTTCTGCCGCACTGATCAGAAGTTTATATGTGTGTTGTGTACGATGGATGAACATAAAAACCACGACACTGTATCAGCTGCAGCACAGAGGACAGAGAAACAGGTATGAACTCTAAACTAGACCCTGGATAATTAAGGCTGACATGAAGGCTCATAACAGACTACACTGCATGTGTCAGCAGAAAATATGGGTTTTTTTTCTTAAAACAATAGTTTGTAAAATTGGCTTTAATAGAGCAACAAAATAATGGAGTGACGTGACCTGTTCACTCACATACCCGTACTTGCGATATCCATAATATTTAAAAATGAATGGTACTCATGATAAAATGACATGTAAATAACCCAGCAGCAGTATCTGGTCATCCCAGCGTACAGTAGCTGGTGGTTTTGCACGCTGGCACCCACTATAAAGTTCAAGCAAACGCTTTTGTAAAAGCGTGCCATCGGATGTGACCGATGAGACCCTCTACCCGCACTCCCAAGACAGTTTGCTCGCCATTGTGGAAGTTTTTTGGATTCCGCAAAATGGGGCAAAACCAACCTATCATCCACCTCCGTTATCGTGCAGATGTGTTCAGTGTCCAGCCACAATGATTACTGGCCGGTTGCTCTCACCCATCGTCATGAAGTGCTTTGAGAGGCTTGTCATAAGGCGCATCAAGTTCAAGTTATTTAGCAGACGCTTTTATCCAAAGCGACTTACAAGGGGAGCAATTAGGGGTCAGGTGTCTTGCTCAAGGACACTTTAGTCATGGTATTGAAGGTGGAGAGAGTGCTGTTCATTCACAATCCCCACTTTCAATTCCTGCTGGCGTGGGAATCGAACCAACAACCTTCAGGTTACAAGCCCGAATCCCTCACTATTAAGCCACGACTACCCATTTGTGTTTATTGTCATATGCACAAACAGAAAGCATGTTTCCCTGGACAATGAAATTCTTTGCCGTCCACAATAAATGTCACACAGTAAATAATACAAAATAAGAGCAATGATGGGAATGAAGTGATATTCTGTTCTGGATAAGGCATTAGAAAGTGAGGTAGTGCAAGTGCAAAAAAAATGAAAGTCAATGTGAACAGTTGTGTCCATGATTGTAAGCTCCTATCAGCTGTTTAGGAGTCTGATTGCAGTGGGGAAGAAGGAGTTCTTTAGCCTTGAAGTCCTGCATTTCACACTTCTGTACCTCCGTCCTGAGGGTAGAAGAGTGAACAATCTGTGCTGGGGGTGGGAGGGATCCTCCTTGAGGATGGAAGCAGATCTCCTGTGGACTCTGCGGTGGTAAATGCTCTACAGAGAGGGCAGTGGAGTCCTGGAGATCTTCTGCACAGTCTTCAGTGAACTATCTCTATAAAACTTGGCATTGATAAAACTCAAAGAAGAAACCTGGCATTAATGAATGAATATTCTTACCATGCAACGTCTTTAACCCTCAATCTCACCACTTCACTGATACTGGATTCATATCGGTTTACATGATGTTTGCTGTTATTGGTTTGTCCTTCAGCACCAGCTGAAGGAGACGCAGAGGTGGTTCCAGCAGAGGATCCAGCAGAGAGAGAAAGATCTTCAGCAGCTGAGAGAGGCTGTGGAGTCTCATAAGGTGAGTCTGGAGAAGAAGAGAAGTTTGACAAGTCTCAGTCAGGACTCACTGAAGCCACTGTGTGATTGTGATGTGTGTCCTAACAGCGCTCTGCAAAGATAGCAGTGGAGGACAGTGAGAGGATCTTCACTGAGCTCATCCGCTCCATCCAGAGAAGCCGCTCTGAGGCCACACAGAAGATCAGAGATCAGGAAAAGACCGCAGTGAGTCGAGCTGAAGGACGACTGGAGCGACTGGAGCAGGAGATCAATGATCTGAGGAGGAGAGACGCTGAGCTGGAGCAGCTTTCACACACACAGGATCACATCCATTTCCTGCAGGTAACAGATCTAGAAGAACAGGATCATAGTGGACTTGAACAAGAGACTCACAGAGAAACATTTCATGAGAGCAGAATGAGCCGTTGACTGAAGTGTTGATCTGTGTGTTCGGTTATTATATAATCATCAGTCAGACTCTCATCTGATCTTCTGCTGTTGAGAGAGACGCTCTTACAAATGCAGTTCAGCTCTGGAAATCTATTAATTAAACTCCTGGAAGATAAATTTAGCTGCTAAACTCCACTAGCGCCACCAACTGTTCAAAACTTCAAACACATTTAACTCATTTATTTGATTTATCTGGTGTGACTCTAGACCAACGTCTCATTCATCTGTGCCTAGAAACAGACCGAATGCCAACCCTGATCTGTTTAACTTGTTATTGCCAGATGTTTGATCATCAAGTGTTTTCATAGAAAGTTCACATATAGTGTCAAACACTAGAACTTACAGCTCTAACATGATATAATGAACATGAGAAGAATGAATCTGATGCTGTGAAAGTGCTGGATTGAGGAGAGTTTCTAAAGATCAACTCAAATCTGACAGTAGAGCAGGTTATTGGCTGAAGTGTGGAGGTGATGAGCTTTGATTTCTGTTTTCTGTAGAGTTTCCAGTCTCTCTCAGCTCCTCCTGAATCTACAGACGTAAATGACGATCTCTTCAGTTCTCTCTCCTCTTTTGATGACGTGAGAGAATCTGTCCGTCAGCTGAGAGACAAACTGGAGGATTTCTGCAAAGAGGAGCTGAAGAAGATCTCTGACAGAGGTAAAGTCCTGGAGATTCATCTGCTCTCAGAAATGATCCTCCATCATCTCATATCATGTAGAAGATCATGTTAGAAATGTCTGAGGAACGGATGCAGGGATCATTTTCTCTTGACATGATAATCACATTCTTCATGTCTGTTGATTTCCACAGTCACTTTCACCAACATTGTTCCCAGAACCAGGAACGACTTCCTCCAATGTAAGTCACTGAGAAAGCAAGCAGAGAAACTCACTGAGTGTGTTCATGTTCTTCCTGTAGAAGGAGAAAGAAAACAAGAGTTTATAGTTGATCATGTAGATGATGATTTGCACAGGATATCTGGTCAACTGTACTGAGACACTGCTGGTATATTGAACATGAAGAGTTCAGATTCATTAACAGATCAGATTCATAATTCCTGATTCTGATGTGTTTTTTCTCCATCAGATTCCCATCAGTTCACTCTGGATCTGAACACAGTGAATAAACTCCTCCATCTGTCTGAGAGGAACAGAGTGATTACTAACACTAACAAAGTCCAGTCATATCCTGATCATCCAGACAGATTTGATTACTGGGAGCAGATGTTGTGTAGAGAGAGTGTGAGTGATCGACGCTGTTACTGGGAGACTGAATGCAGTGGATGTGTGTGTATATCAGTGTCATATAAGAGCATCAGGAGGAAGGGAGAGGGTGAGGAGTGTTTGTTTGGATATAATGATCAATCCTGGAGTTTGTTCTGCTCTCCTTCAAGTTACTCATTCAGACACAATAGCACAGACACTGTTCTCCCAGTAAAGTCCATCATCAGCAGGAGAATAGGAGTGTATGTGGATCACACTGCAGGAACTCTGTCCTTCTACAGCGTCTCTGAAACAATGAGCCTAATCCATACAGTCCAGACCACGTTCACTAAACCGCTCTATCCTGGGTTTAGAGTTTGTGTCGAATCATCAGTGAAACTGTGTTGATGAATCAGAAGAGACTGTCGAGAGATTCTACTCATACTTTGATCTTATTGCTGGTGGGTTGTGGGTGGATGAGATTAATCATTATTGATGGAAATGTTACCAACAATCAAAAATGTGAACATGTTTAAAATGTAACAACCACATGATCAAGCAGCAATGGAGGCAAAACAAATCCCAGAGAAATTTCAAAAATACAGTGTAGGAAAGTTTTGTTGAAGTATTTAACCAGGACCAATCAGGTGCTGGGATTGTGATATGTAACTGCTGTATGTATATGACAATAAACTAATGAAGCCTTTATCCTTCCTTTGCTTGGGCTGAACTTTTTTTCTCTGTTTTCAGGGAGTTACAGTGACGTTCCAATTTAAGTTTAAAGGGAGTAAAGCTAGAGTTTAGGCTACTTTTTCTTTCGCTTCAAGCACATGTAATACAATTATACAAATAAGAGAAAATCGTAGTTTTGGGTGGATGATTTAAAGAGGTAATGACATAAGAAGTCTAATTTTTTTGTTATATAAGACGTCATTACAAACAAAGCCTTCATTTAATCAAGCTTGAAAAACAGCTCATTTTGGTATTGCGGGTTCTGTGACGTCACACAGGAAAACTCATCTGCATATGACAGCAAGACGTCAATCATACATCATCACACCTTAGGCTCCGCCCTCTAGCGTACATGTGCCTGCACTGGACCTATGAGATGTTCAAGCTTTTTTAGAGCAGATTAGTCTATATAATGTTTGTCATCTATATTTTATATATTTCTGTAGCTAGTTTTGCCCATATGATGCATTTTGAGTAATGATAAGATCTGGGCTGGATGAGCTGCTTCATAAATGGGTCAAGATCGGATCCACGGCTTCATCAGCGGATAGGGATAGGGTCTGCCACGGATCTGGTCTGGATCCACATTCCTTCTGTTCCAGATCAGTTGTGCTGTGCAAGTGGACTCCGTTACGGACACAAAGCTGTCAAGTCCCACTGCATAGATCGTTACTGCAGTTAGTAATGGTATCCTGATTCTCTGTAACTTTATACTTTGAGCGGATGACATGTCAAGCCATGGTTGAGGTTCGTGGGCTCTAAAGACCAGAGATGAAGCATTCAGATCAGGAGATAAAGCAGCCTTCAAAACAGCGGTCATATGCTCAAAAAATCAACAACCACTTCACAGACAGCAAAGACACATTGAGCCATTCAGACCATCACTGACTACAACCACAGGCCTGTGACGATGACACATCCCTCCCAGATACACTCAACCACTTTTATTCACGGTTTGAAATGCAGAATGACACACCTGCACAAAAACTGCCCACACCTCCCAACGATCAGGCACTCTGTCTGTCTCCAGCCGATGTAAGGAAGACCCTATCTAGGATTAACCCACGCAAGGCTGCGGGTCCTGGCAACATACCTGGCCGTGTACTGAAAGACTGTGCTGAACGGCTGACAGATGTCCTAACAGATATCTTCAACACCTCGCTGAGCCAGGCAGTCGTCCCCTCGTGTCTCAAATCCACAACTATCATACCGGTACCAAAGAAATCACCTGTATCCAGTCTAAACGACTATAGCATTGACTCCAATCATGATAAAGTGCTTTGAGAGGTTATTCATGCACAACATCAAATCCAGCCTCCCCAACACTCTCGATCCGCTCCAGTTTGCATACCGTCCGAACCGCTCTACGGACGATGCAATTTCCTCCATCCTTCATCTGGCTCTTACCCACCTGGAAAACAAAGACTCTTATGTCAGAAGGCTGTTCATCAACTTCAGCTCAGCATTCAACACCATAATCCCACAACAGCTCATCAGCAAACTAAACCTGCTGGGCCTGAACAATTCACATTTACATTAATTCATTTGGCAGACGCTTTTATCTAAAGTGACTTACAAGGGGAGCAATTAGGGTTCGGTGTCTTGCTCAAGGGCATCTTAGTCATGGTGTCAAAGGTGGAGAGAGTGCTGTTCATTCACAATCCCCACCTTCAATTCCTGCCGGCATGGGAATCAAACCAGCAACCTTCAGGTTACAAGCCCGACTCCCTCACCATTAGGCCACGACTACCCTCTGTACCCTCAATACCCTCAATTCCCTCTGTAATTGGATCCTGGACTTTCTAACCGGAAGACCTCAGTCAGTTCGTGTCGGACACAACACCTCGAGCACTACCACACTGAACACAGGTGCCCCACAAGGCTCTGTGCTCGGCCCGCTGCTCTTCACGCCGCTGACCCACGACTGCACTGCCAAGTCCAGCTCCAACCACATCATCAAGTTCACTGATGACACAACAGTGGAAGGTCTCATCAGCAACAACGATGAAACGCACTACAGAGAGGAAGTGGCACAGCTGGCTGTAACAACCTGTCCCTCAACGTGAGTAAGACAAAGGAGGTGGTGATGGACTTCAGGAGGAACTCCGCTGACCTCCCCCCACTGACCATCGACAGCTCGACTGTGGAGAGAGTCAGCAGCACTGAATTCCTGGGGGTGCACATCACAGAAGATCTCACCTGGACCACCAACACCATGTCACTCTCCAAGAGGGCACAACAGCGCCTACACTTTCTCCGCCGGCTGAAAAGAGCAAGTCTCCCTCCGCCCATCCTCACCACCTTCTACAGGGGAACCATTGAGAGAGTGCTGACCAGCTGCATCACTGTCTGGTACAGTAGTTGTACTGCAGCAGACCGCAAGACCCTACAGTGAACACAACTGCTAAGATCATCGGTGCCCCTCTCCTCTCCATCCTGGACATCTTCCTTACACGACGCTCCAGCAGAGCCAACAGTATCGTGAAGGACTCCACCCATCCCTCCCACAGTCTCTTCCAGCTCCTGCCATCAGGGAGACGGTACCGGAGCATCGGAGCCCACTCCACAAGACTGCTCAACAGCTTTTTCCCCCAGGCGGTGAGAGCCCCCCCCCCCCCCCCCCCCCACTCCACATTAAAGAAAAGAACTTATAGCACTAAACACTTTTCACACTACAAACACTTTCACTACCAAACCATCCTGCACTGTTCCCCTGCCAGCTGCTCGTCTGAATGTTTCTCTTTGCACATGTACAGTATTTATCTGAAACATTTGTATAGTTTGTAGTATTTTAGTATCTTAGTGTATGTATAGGTTAACATTTTTTATATACAGTATATTTATAGTTAAATCAGTGGGATAGTTCAATGCATAGGTTTTGTTGTATGCATTTCTTTCCACTGTATGTCCCCACAACTTGACTGGATTTGATTTGTGTCTGAGACTGACATCTAGTGGACGTTTTGTGATCTGTGACTCTACAGACAAGCAGACATTTGCACACGTCACTCAAACACAGAAGCAGGAAGCAGGAATCACATGAGTTCAGGGAAAGAGAAACTGCAGTGAAGTTGAGCCGTCGTGTGTTTGAGTCTCTGTATTCATGCAGTAAAATGGCAGAAGCCAGAATTTCTAAGGATGAGTTCCTGTGTCCAGTGTGTCTGGATCTCCTGAAGGATCCAGTGACCATTCCCTGTGGACACAGTTTCTGTAAGAGCTGTATTACAGACTGCTGGGATCAGGAGGATCAGAAGAGAGTCTACAGCTGTCCTCAGTGCAGACAGACCTTCAGTCCAAGACCTGCTTTAGCTAAAAACACCATTCTGGCTGAAGTGGTGGAGAAACTGAAGAAGATTAAACTTCCTGCTGACTGTTACAGTGGAGCTGGAGATGTGCAGTGTGACGTCTGTACTGGAGAAAAACACAAAGCCATCAAGTCCTGTCTGGTGTGTCTGGAGTCTTACTGTCAAACTCATTTTGACCGTCATGAGGAATTTCACTCACGTAAGCCACATAAAGTGACTGAAGCCACTGGACGACTGCAGGAGATGATCTGCCAAACACACGATAAACTCCTTGAGGTTTTCTGCCGCACTGATCAGAAGTGTATATGTGTGTTGTGTACGATGGATGAACATAAAAACCACGACACTGTATCAGCTGCAGCACAGAGGACAGAGAAACAGGTATGAACTCTAAACTAGACCCTGATGAAATAATGTTGACACTGTTTATATTGGCAGCAATATGATCAGGAGACATCATTCACACTGCAGACATCAGCAGAAGTGAACAGAAGCTGTAAGAGACTTTCACTGCTGAGTGTGTTTGTGCTCCACATTGAACTTGATAGAAAATATGGTGAAAACATTTATCAACATAAATTTTAAGACAGTAGTATGATGTGACATCTCTGTCATTGGTTTGTGCTGCAGAAGCAGCTGAAGGAGACGCAGAGGTGGTTCCAGCAGAGGATCCAGCAGAGAGAGAAAGATCTTCAGCAGCTGAGAGAGGCTGTGGAGTCTCATAAGGTGAGTCTGGAGAAGAAGAGAAGTTTGACAAGTCTCAGTCAGAACTCACTGAAGCCACTGTGTGATTGTGATGTGTGTCCTAACAGCGCTCTGCACAGACAGCAGTGGAGGACAGTGAGAGGATCTTCACTGAGCTCATCCGCTCCATCCAGAGAAGCCGCACTGAGGCCACACAGAAGATCAGAGATCAGGAAAAGACCGCAGTGAGTCGAGCTGAAGGACGACTGGAGCGACTGGAGCAGGAGATCAATGATCTGAGGAGGAGAGACGCTGAGCTGGAGCAGCTTTCACACACACAGGATCACATCCATTTCCTGCAGGTAACAGAGATCTAGAAGAACAGGATCATAGTGGACTTGAGCAAGAGACTCACAGAGAAACATTTCATGAGAGCAGAATGAGCCGTTGACTGAAGTGTTGATCTGTGTGTTCGGTTATTATATAATCATCAGTCAGACTCTCATCTGATCTTCTGCTGTTGAGAGAGACGCACTTACAAATGCAGTTCAACTCTGGAAATCTATTAATTAAACTCCTCCTGGAAGATAAATTTAGCTGCTAAACTCCACTAGCGCCACCAACTGTTCAAAACTTCAAACACATTTAACTCTTATTTCTTAACTCTATAACTCTTAACTAGTTGAAGTTAGTTGACTTGAAAATATCAGTTTTGAAAGATAATCATCAAATTTGACAAAATTTACAGTATTTTCATAATTGTTTGCCTTAAACATTTTGATGAAATTGACAGTGAAATCCTCAAACAGGAAGTGAGGCTGTTTATTAGGCTGGTGGGACTCTAGACCAACGTCTCATTCATCTGTGCCTAGAAACAGACCGAATGCCAACCCTGATCTGTTTAACTTGTTATTGCCAGATGTTTGATCATCAAGTGTTTTCATAGAAAGTTCACATATAGTGTCAAACACTAGAACTTATAGCTCTAACATGACATAATGAACATGAGAAGAATGAATCTGATGCTGTGAAAGTGCTGGATTGAGGAGAGTTACTAAAGATCAACTCAAATCTGACAGTAGAGCAGGTTATTGGCTGAAGTGTGGAGGTGATGAGCTTTGATTTCTGTTTTCTGTAGAGTTTCCAGTCTCTCTCAGCTCCTCCTGAATCTACAGACGTAAATGACGATCTCTTCAGTTCTCTCTCCTCTTTTGATGTTGTGAGAGAATCTGTCCGTCAGCTGAGAGACAAACTGGAGGATTTCTGCAAAGTGGAGCTGAAGAAGATCTCTGACAGAGGTAAAGTCCTGGAGATTCATCTGCTCTCAGAAATGATCCTCCATCATCTCATATCATGTAGAAGATCATGTTAGAAATGTCTGAGGATCATTTTCTCTTGACATGATAATCACACTCTTCATGTCTGTTGATTTCCACAGGCACTTTCACCAACATTGTTCCCAGAACCAGGAACGACTTCCTACAATGTAAGTCACTGAGAAAACAAGCAGAGAAACTCACTGAGTGTGTTCATGTTCTTCCTGTAGAAGGAGAAAGAAAACATGACAAGAGTTTATAGTTGATCATGTAGATGATGATTTGCACAGGATATCTGGTAAACTGTACTGAGACACTGATGATATACTGAACATAAAGAGTTCAGAGACATTAACAGATCAGATTCATAATTCCTGATTCTGATGTGTTTTTTCTCCATCAGATTCCCATCAGTTCACTCTGGATCTGAACACAGTGAATAAACGCCTCCGTCTGTCTGAGAGGAACACAGTGATTACATTCACTGAAACAGTCCAGCCGTATCCTGATCATCCAGACAGATTTGATGCATATAATCCTCAGGTGTTGTGTAGAGAGAGTGTGTGTGGACGCTGTTACTGGGAGATTGAGTGGAGTGGAGAATATGTGTGTATATCAGTGTCATATAAGAGGATCAGCAGAAAGGGAGAGGATAATGAGTGTCGGTTTGGACGTAATGATCAGTCCTGGAGTTTGTTCTGCTCTTCCTTCAGTTACTCATTCAGACACAATAACATACTGACTGTTCTCCCAGTAAAGCCCATCAGCAGTAGAATAGGAGTGTATGTGGATCACACTGCAGGAACTCTGTCCTTCTACAGCATCTCTGGAGACACAATGAACCTCATCCACACAGTCCAGACCACATTCACTCAACCGCTCTATCCTGGGTTTACTGTTGGTTCTGATGGGGTTTTTATTTATACTGGATCATCAGTGAAACTGTGTTGATGAATCAGAAGAGACTCATAATGCTTTCATTAATTCATTACATTAAGTCTACATTCCTGGTGGGGGGGGGGTCATTCTGCTTTAAACAAGCAAACAATATATATAAAATAACCTTAATTCAATGGGAAAAGCATTTTTTGCAGTCTAAATATTGGATTATATTGCATGTTGTTTAATGGAAAATAAAAAAAGATGTTCTTTCTAACGCTTCCAAGTTTCAACAAATAAATTAGACTTGAATTGAAACGATTGATGTGTGTCTAATGATGATGATTTAATGCTTTTTCATGAATAAAGGTGTGTGTGTGTGTGTGTGTGTGTGTGTAATGCACTGGCTGTTAACTCACACAAAGAGGAAGATGAGAAAAAAACAGGTACGATCCAACAGAGAAGCAACAATCCAACACAACCATAATCCAAATGAGACCAGAAAAAGACACACCGACAAAACTGAAGTTTAATACACAAATGATTATTATTATTCAAAATGAAGGAAAACGAACTGAACATGACTGTGACAGCCGTCACGAGCTCTTTTAACAATGTTTAATATTTTTCTGGACATTGACAGTGGTCGTTAAATTGCTGTCTATGGATGAGTCATATACCTCTCAGATTATATCAAAAATATCTTCATTTGTGTTCTGAAGATGAACGAAGGTCTTACGGGTGTAAAACCACATGAGAGGAGAGGAATTAATGACAGAAATCTCATTTTTGGGTGAACTGACCCTTTAACTGAAGTTTAACTGAGTGTGCCATCTCAGTAATCATTACAATGTCAGTGAAGATTGCTGTAAAAAGGTCAGGAAAAATGACTTCAGTTAATACTAATCCCGTCCAAATTTTTGACCTTGTCTTCCGGCATGGGAGTCGGACGCTCCAACAAGGAGGCTAAAGGCTGCAACCTCTAGTATCTGTCGCTAGAGCGTCTCTTGAGGTCAGAGGAGTGAGGTTTACTCGCACAGCAACTACTAGCTGGCCTCCGTTACACTCACTCCCATCCGGGTCACGGCACCAATGAAACCCCTCCACCCGGGTCCTACTCAACCTGCTCCAAGTGGGCTTCGAACCCGGGTCTTCCGGCATGGGAGTCTTTACATTCCGTAAAGGCTGTAATTACTAGCTGACCTCCGTTACACTTGGTGGAAATGAGCCGAACGAAAAACAACTCTGCCCGAATATATCAGGATGCTCGTGTGAAACTGTATCTTTCCCCAGTGATGGCACAAGAAAGAGAGTTATCGCATGATTCCTGTCTGTGAAATCGATTCCACACTGAAGTCATGAAACAGTTCTCTCATACATGAATCCTCATGTGGTAATTAAGAGATTCTCTATATTTGAAAGTCTTTTCGCAGTGACGACACTCAACGTCTCCAGTGTGAGTTCTCAGGTGTCGGTTGAGGATCCCTTTACGGTGGAAACTTTTCCCACATTTTTTGCAGGTGTAAGGCTTCTCTCCAGTGTGAATTCTCGTGTGGATTTCAATCTGTCCTTTCTTAGTGAATCCTTTTCCACACTGTTGGCAGATGAAAGGCTTCTCTCCAGTGTGAACTCGCTTATGAACTTTAAGGTTTCCGTCTTGAACGATAGTCTTTCCACACTGAGGGTATGTACAATGCTTCTCTCCAGTGTGAGTTCTCATGTGCCTTTGAAGGTTTCCTTTTTGATTGAAACTCTTCCCACATTGTTTGCAGGTGAAAGGCTTCTCTCCAGTGTGAATTCTCATGTGGTCTTCAAAGCGTCCCATTTGATTGAAACCCTTTCCACACTGCGGGCAAGTGTAGGGTTGCTCTCCAGAGTGAATTCTCATGTGGGCTTTAAGGTGTCCTTTCTGACTGAAGCTCTTTCCACACTGAGGGCAGGTGTGAGGCTTCTCTCCAGTGTGAAGAATCATGTGGGCTTTAAGGTTTCCTTTTCTACTGAAACTCTTTCCACACTGTTGGCAGACGAAGTGATTTTTAGTCCCTGCCTTTTGAGCTATTTTTTGTGAGGAAGTCTGTGAGCAACTGAAAGATTTTTCTACACTAATGAAATCTTGATGATTCTTATATTGATCTTTCTCTTCATTTTCATTGAGTTCTTCAGTCTCCTCTTTCAGTGCCATCGGGTCTAAAAAGAGAAATACAAGTTAACCTCACTTTAATGGCACAAAGAAACCGACATCATTAACATTTATCCATGTAAAACCCAAGATGCAAGTAGTTCTTTAAGACATGATACTATAGCTAGTACATAATACTAACTCTGTACTTGCTTTAGGACATGTTAAAAATGTCAAGCTGGCTTTTACACTTTTTAAAAAAAAACATTTTGACCCAGGAGATCCATTTGAAATAGCTAAGTATTACTCTCTTTTAGTGACTTTTACCGCTTTCAAGGTTTATTAACCGTGTAAAGTGTTGATTATAGCATTATATTTAGATCATGACATGAAAGGTTGCAGTGATGATCATTATAGTCCATTCACAGACGTTTCATTTCTGCACACTGACGAATGCTTTTATCACAACATGACACAATGTAAATAAGAGTTTCATTGATTCTAACGGGAAGAACTCTAAACGTGGGGCGTTTGATTGACAGCTCCAGTGATCGTCAAAGGAGCGTTCTGAGGATCCTTTGAAAGGTAATGTTATTTTAGTCTTGTATCGCTCTAAATAAACACTCTAAATAGCTCTAAATAGCCTCTTCGCTAGGCTTGGTTACAATATTTTTTTAATATTACAATTATTTGCCATTTTTGATCATTTTCACCATTGTACAAATTTCATGAAGATCTTTGAGAACGAAACCAACCTGTTTGTTCCTCATGTTTCACTCTGAATGTTTCTTCAATCTTCACATCTTCACTCTCCTCTTTAATAAACGCCATCTTTGTTTGTTCCTCAGCATCTTCTTGCTTCAAACTGAATACTTCTTCAATCTTCATGTCTTCACTCTCCACTTTAATAAACGTCATCTTTATAATTGTTATTTTTTTTAACTTCTTATTTGTTGCTTATATATAATAGTATACTTTCATGAATGCATTTGCAGTTGTTTTGTAAAAGTTGTCATTATTTATTGTGTTCGATCTCGTTCGTTTACATGTTTTGAGTAGCTTGTGACGTCACCGTGCGGTGATTCGAGCGATTCGAACCTGTGAATCATTTTCAACTTGATTCAACTGACTCGGAGTTTACAAAAAGATTCACAATGCAGAGAGCGAAATGAGACACACTTTCTTGTTACTTAACAAAAAAAATAATGCTCATTTATGTTAGATAAAGAATTACAGTATTAAATTCAATAATAACTAAGCTATCGATTTAAGGACGCGGTAAATGCTTAAAAGCACAAACCTTTCTTCATCAGAATCACAACAGACGCGGACTTATGACGTCACATCTCCAGACCAAAATAAAAGTCCTTAATATACAAAAATGGGGGTATGCCATTGTGCCTAAATAATATCCTTTGCCACTTTCTATCCATTTTCAAATGTAGTCAGATCAATACATGTATCCTATAGGGGGAAAAAAATCAAAAGTGAGCTCTCTTTAACATCTCAAACGTTTCTCCTAGACAAAAAAAAATGAGGTTCCTTTAACATCAAATGGAGACTTTCGCTCGAGCTTGAACTGCTATTATCATGCATTTAAAATGCATCTTCTGTCACCACTTGCTTTCAGATTTTCAGGCCCATATAAAAACATAATAAAGTAATTAAAAATGTATTACAATGCTATTATAAATTCTTCCTTTTGTGCAATTTACATGCAAGTAGCTCACAAATCAGTTAACCTTTAATTCCATAACGATATACCAAACTGGTGTACTTTATTCACAATAATTCATAAATATTCTGTATTTGCGACTCAAAGCCTCACAGTCACGCGTTACGCCACAAATGCGTTTCGAATACGACCACCGGAAAGGCTTGGACCTACACCACCACCACCAATGGAGACATTAGGGCTGAAAATGATCAGATTAAAAGTGCCAATAACTGATGTCACAAATGTTTATATAGTGACAAAAAACAAAGGAGGAAGGGATCACTTACATCCTGAAGATATTAAGCACATGCAACGGCTGCCACAATGTGTATTTTAGCCGGAGATCTGCTAAATTCATTAACCCTGAATGAAGCTGAGCACAAGACTGCAAAGGAGGACATTCAAGCTGGAGAGGAAGATATATGCAGCTCAATCACACGGTCACGGGTGTACAGGATGTAGGGGATTTTACAGTTAAAGACCCAAAAGACCAGATATGATAAATGAAGACCTGGAGTCAGAGTTAAAAAAAAATAAATTGAAGAAAATTTTAATAAAGAATAGTTTGCAGTTTCATCAGCAGAAGCCAGCTTCAAGTCTCACAAGGAGTTCGTAGGCCGCTCTCTGTCTCCTCCTCTCTCTCTACATTCACATTTCCAGAACAATTATACTCCAACAGAGTCCACTAACTACGTCATTACTAAGATACTGATTGGTTTAGAAAACTAGACAAAACTGGTAATTTTCCACACATGGACAGATAGTCAGAATCATATCTCCTTCCATCATGATGCTGACGATCGGACCCTGAACTTAGGGACAGAATGTCCTTCTAGGTCAGGCCTAGGCGCCTTCAGGTATCCAGTCCAGATGACAATAGTCCACCAGTACCCATAACGGACCTGTACAGAACACTGAGCGCACATACAAAGATACACATGATTCACAGTTTCTTCAAGGCTGAAGTTGATCTGAGCTGCACTGAACTGGAAACTTTCCCAAAACATACTGATAAGTTGTACTTTTCTCTCAGTCAGAGGTACAGACAATATACATGATTATTTTCTAGTGTTTGAAAATGAAAAGGAAATTAAAGGCTTTAACGTAAGTTAAAGTTACTCATTCTAAATAATTACATATTCAGAAAGATAATTTTTATGATAAATCACTCAAAATATATATATATATATGTTGAAGCGGCAGTGGATCCCAGAATCCACCCCTTCAAGGAACAAGCACAGAGAATGAAGACTTCTTCACGTAAAGCGGTTTAACCACGACCAGGATCGCGATACGTTTCCCAATATATTTTTGCTGTCCCCCACATCACTTCTGATACGACTCGGTCGCTCGTGCGTCCTCTTCTGGATCATTTGGGAGTCCACATCCGTTTCAGCATTTGAGGGCTTCAAGTATTTCAGAGCTTTTTGAAATTTTCTTCCACATTGAACATTGGCGATAATACTAATAAAAATGCGCAAATTTAACATCGTTGGCTTATTTTCTTTCAATGAGTCAGACAAATAAGAGGGTGCCAGATCTTTAAAGGATTTCTTATCAAAGACCAAATATCTCGAGATCAATTTTATAACGCACCAGTTTAAAGTCTTTAAGATCGGAGTAAAACGCAAGAAAACCTGGACTATCTGGAGTCGTGATATTGAAGACGGGTCATATAAAGAGTTTCAGTCATCCAGGCATGTGTGACTCCTCTATAGAAGTAAATATGTTTCTAATAAGGTACATGGGAATGTGTTTTTGATCATCTGACCATATGTGGAAAATTACAGCTGCTCAGAAACCGTTAGTAAGGCTAGAGAGAGATTTAAAGGTGGAGAAAACCCTTCACTCTGCAGTGAGTTTGTCTCTTATGCAGTAAGAATCATGTTTATTTGAATTTTCACTGGCAAAACCAGCTGCTCCAAAGCTGAGTAATGTGTCTGTAGACATGTTTGAAGCCTGACGTGTTTGTTTGACGAGGCTTTGTAAGGACCATTAGATGTGGATTAGATGTTTCTCCTTCTCTCGTTTTATCTCTTGTCTTTGTATTTTATTGTATCCCTTTGCAATTGTTGATATCTGTCAAGACCTTCTCTGGTAGTCCTGCAGACACACAACAGCAATAGAGAAACCCCTCCTCGATGAGCTGAAGCTTCTTGATCCAGATCCATTACAACAGATTCCCAGAAGATCCTGAAAACCCTCTCTGAAGGAAAGCATCATCTGAGAGATGAAATCAATGTATGTGTCGTTGATACACTACACTTACATGTGTATTTTTATGATAGTTATAATATTAATTCCTTATATTTAGAGTTATTAACAAGAACAATGTATTTACATTAATAACATTATCAATATCACTTTCGAAATGACTTCTTTCTTTATTATTTGGGAGTCTCCATCAGTTTCAATATTAGAGCATGCTTCAAGTATTTTTGATAATGTGCTAAAAACAAAATTGTGATTAAATGCTTTTAACTACAGTGTTGTTAGCACATAAAAAATTAATAAATATGTATAAAAACAAATAAAAAAAAAGGTAGGTCTAAAAGTTTCACTTGGACTTGAACTTCATCCAAAATTGTATCTAATCACTTACTCACATCACGCTTTCACGTCTGTCGTTCATTTTCCGAATACAAATGAAGATCTTTTTGATGAAATCTGAGAGCTTTGACGCCTCAAAAAGCTCATAGAGAGATCGTAAAACTAATCCACGTGAACTGAGTGGTAAAATGTTCACTTTATATGAGGAACATATGGCTTTTATTCACTTATAAACAATAATCAATGTACGCATTAGTTATGCTGTGATAAATCTGAACCAAACTGCTCATTTCATATAGTTTCCTCCGACGCAATTTTATAATTTCTTTTTTTTTTTTTTTTAAATGGGGCTTTTATTTTGGCATGAAGAATTGACGTCACAAGGCTGCGATTCTGCTGAAGAAAGGTTTGTGTTTTTAATCATTTAAAGTGTTTATATCTATGCGCAACTTTCTGATAATTGTATAGAAGTTTTAGCATGACCTGTAAAACTTAATTTTCCGAAGAGACACAATCACTTATGGCTTTAGTTATGCTGTGATAAATCTGAACCAAACTGCTCATTTCATATAGTTTCCTCCGACGCAATTTTATTATTTATTTTATTTTCTATTTTTTTTTTACGTGCGCAAGTTTCTTTAAAAGTCCGAGTGGGACTTTTATTTTGGCACGCACACGTGACGTCACAGGGATGCGCCGCGCGGCCGCAACGCTGCGATTCTTCTGAGGAAAGGTTTGCGTTTTTAATCATTTAAAGTGTTTATATCTATGCGCAACTTTCTGATAATTCTATAGATGACCTGTTAAACGACTGCCGTTTTGAATAAAGCAACTGTAATGCTTTATCAAACGCGTTATTTCTGTGAGTGAAGCGCAGAAAAGATGCGTCTGTTTTCACTCGCAATAAATCCGTTTTATTTCCAGAAACTCGATAATTCATACTTCGTGTTTATTAACTTTTTTTCCATCATGTTGGGAAAAAAATAGAAGAATCAAGTATGTTTTTTAAGTAATACTGATATTGGGCTTATTAAAGATGTATTACACAATGAATAATAATAATAATGATCTGTTATTAAAATATTTGGCTAATTTTGTGTAATATATATAATATAATATTTAATAAACACTCTTTTTCTTTTGTTTTTATATTTCTGTTTTGATGGGGGATGTAGTTTTGTAGTTTGTTGGATCTTCACATTTGCATGTCGGTGTTGATTATGAAATCTATTGTAGGCCTTAATAATAATAATAATTAATAATAATAAATAAAATTAATAATTTTCCAAAGGATAGCGTTGAATCAACCACTCGCTCACTTTGATGAAATCCTGAACCAATTTTCTGAGATTTTACTGGAGTTATTTGTTATTTGTTTCCATCAAAAACGGGTGTTTGATTTGACTTTGTAAGAGTTTCTGCGTCGCAAAAGATCTTCGACACGCACGTGATTCAGAACGAATGCGAATAACTGCATTTATTTATTACAATTCTGGATGCACTTGCCTGAAAACTCAAAAATAATAATTAGTTATTGTATTATTAGTAGACGTTTTAACTCAATAATTTTACTAGATCTGAATTTCAGAAAAAAAAAAATCCAGCAAATAAAACGACACTTATTTAATGTACCTCACCAAAATGAGAGAACAATATATGAAAGTAATAATATTAAATTTCTATATATTGTTCTTCATTCAGTTCGGCATCAACTAAATCTTTTTCTAGTCGACCAGCGGTCGGAAAAAATATCCAGGAGACGTTTTAAATGTTAATAATCTAGTGTTTCCTGAGTGAACGTCGGCTGCAAATGTGAAGTTTTTTTGTTGGATTCAAATTGGTTTGTTTAAAAGTGCACATTTCAAGCTTTCTAATTCTCATGTCTCGGTTCATCGTGTAAACGTTGATCAGCTCACATAAACACATGCTCAACCGAACCTGAACCACCGGAAGCCCTTTCACACCGAACACGAATGTTCTTGAATCGAAACCGTTCGTCCCTTTGGGGCTTTTCACTCCGGCCGCTGTGAAAAAGCAAGAATTTTTTTTTTTTTTTTTTCGACCTGTCAATCATGCAATCTCCTGGGCCCAGTTTTTCCAAAAGTAATCCACTAGGATTTTGGATAACGGATTGGATCAAATCTTGAAAATGTGTTTTACAAAAGAAAAAACGGATTACATCATCGGATTAGATCACGTCATCCAATCTCGGTTTTGATCCGGATCAAACCTTTAGTTTGGGTTTTTCAGAACTCATTGGATCACTTTGATCCAAAAAATCTGGATTAAACGGATCCCATCAGAAGGGTGGATTCAGCGTGGATTTCATGGCCAAAATGTAATGAACACTTTAAAAATGTATCAAATAATACTATATTTGGATCATGCAGTATCTTACAAGATATCTACTTATTCATAAGGTTTTAATTTCATTTGTTCATCCGTCAGGCTTCAGTGATCAGGTACGTATTCAGCCTTTCAGTATCGGCCTACAGCAAAGTAGAGTTTGGCCTCATAAAATAATCCCCCAAACAGCCGTCAAAATTGAGCAAAATCAACCAATTTTATTCTGTCTCTAATTGATATATATATATATTCATCACAGTATTGTTGTAGGTCTCAGATGAGCGACTGCTGGAAGAGGATGGGGGGGGGGGGGGGGTTCTCGTTTTTAGTTTTTTTTTTTTAAATGTGTGTTTTCAATTCAAATAAAAATAAACTTATATTGACCCCACACTGGCTATTCTACTTGTCGCTCTTTACATATCTATAGTTCTACATTGTGATTTCCTATCACTGGTTATCCAGATTTGGTGATCCTGAAAAGTTCCTATCCGGATCAGATTGATCCAATCCGATGTTGCTTTAAAAAACCGGCTCCAAAAGTAAGCTGGATTACGTGATCACGTATCGGGAAAAAAAGGATTACTAAATCCGGATCAATTTTAGCCGGATTAAACCTTTTGAAAAACCGGGCCCTGCTCTTCCGCACATAAAAATGGAACATTTTTCTGCAGATAAAAATATAAAGGCAAATACACATGTTTTCCGAGCTCACGGTATTTTTATAACATGTTTATGAGAAATGATAAGCAGATTTAGTGTACAGTACATCATAAAACACACACGTCTGCCCATTATCGAATCGAAACGCACTTTAGATCATTTTCACAATAGCTCTGAAGGTTTAAAGTGTGTTTTGAGCAAAGACTTTAAAGCTGCAATAGATACGATTTTGCAGTAAAATGCCCAAAAACCACTTGGCCGGTGTTGTATATTTTCAGTACTTATCCCAAATATTGTAAGTCAATCGTCACGATTTTTAACCAAGGATCCGGGATGTGTGAGGTAGTCAGTGGCTTCATATTATCCTCGGTTTCCGGTTTTATTTTGTAGAAACCGTGGAAACACCAAAGACGCTTTAATATATTACATGTTATATTAGGCTGCGTTCACACTTGTAGTTCGGTTGGTTTGGTTCGGACCAAAAAACAAAACATAGTCCTGGTCCTCTTAGCGTTCACACTGGCGCCTCGATTGATCGTCTGCCGGACGTTGTCGTTTGTGACAGATATACTCAGAATCGATACACAATATTGTCTGTTGTTACTGATCGCTCCTCGCCTTCCTCAAGGTACTTAAAGCTGCGACTCTTATGAAGAGTCTGACGTGCCTCACTTCATATTTCATATACTTTCAGACCTAAAGGATGGTGCGTAAACAAACTGAGTCCAAATAATAGGCCTAAATCTGGTCCGTAGCCGGTTCCATTTAAACACAATTCAAGGGTTCTGCCTGTAGGGGGCGCTCATGCAACGTTTGAGATTTGGATGTGTTTATATTTCTGGTAATTATTCTCATCTTAAACAGGACAAACACAGAGAAGCGATTGAGATCCTTGCGACGCCCTGTCATGAAGATGGCGTTTATTAAACAGGAGAGTGAAGACATGAAGATTGAAGAAGTATTCAGTTTGAAACAAGAAGATGCTGAGGAACAAACAAAGGAGTCGTTTATTAAAGAGGAGAGTGAAGATATAAAGATGGAGTTTATTAAAGAGGAGACTGAAGACGTGAAGATTGAAGAAACATTCAGAGTGAAACATGAGGAACAAACAGGTTGGTTTCGTTCTCAAAGAGATGATCCTTATTAAAATGTCCATTTTTGAAGAGTGTCCTAATATAACAGTAGTTTTATTTGACATGGAGCAGATCACATGAACAGATGTAAAATGTCATCATGCAATAAATTGGGAAAAATAACACAGATGTAGTGTAAGCAAAACAATTATTTTGTGTAACATTAATCCCAATGTTTACTAATCGGCTCCTTCATGATTATTTGAAAAGTGCAGGTATGTGTTTTGGGGCAGGGTTAGAGCTAAAGGTGCGTTCATGCCATGTCAGAATTACTTCAACTTGTAAAAAGCGTTTGCTGTACTTATTTAGCCATTGTTAGTGACGCCACAGAAATGCATAATTCGAGGATGTCAACATTACCAAATATAACTCCACGTGTCATCTCGAGACTACGGAAGACGTGCCATAAATTCTGTGGCCCTCCAACACTTATCATGTGTAGCTGAACCGCGACAATACAGAAGTGTCACGTCTTCCTGTTTTCCTTGATTTGTGAGCGGCAAACAGAGGTGCAAGGTGTTTGTATAATGGTTTAATAAACAAAAGTAATGGTAAACTACAAGCTAAACAAAGATTATATTCAGAATAAAGTAAAGAGAGAGAGAAGAGTAAAGGTGTCCGAACTCGGTCCTGGATGGCCACTATCCTGCAGAGTTTAGCTCCAACTTGCCTCAACACAGTTGTTTCTAGTATGGCTTGTATTACCTTGATTAACCGGTTCAGGTGTTTCATTGGAGCTGAACTTTGCTGGACAGTGGCCCTCCAGGACCAGAGTTGCCCATGCCTTACCTTGAGGTGCGTTCACACTTGTAGTTCGGTTGGTTTGGTTGGTTTGGTCCGGACCAAAAACAAAACATATAGTCCTGGTCCTCTTAGTGTTCACACTGGCATTTTTCACAGCGAACCTGAAGTTACCGAACCAAAGGCGTAGGGATACGATCACGACCTGATTGGTCGCTTTTATGACGTATATTTGGCGACGCTTACCGAACATTCAAAACAACGCTGTGTTCTGGATTAAACGCCATCATTTCATGCTTTATTTTGACCAGCTGAGAATCACGAAGAGCTCATCAAATGTTCAAAACATTCAAAACAGCAGCAGGATTTCCAGAAACTTCACCTCCTCGTCGCTCCACGTTTGCCCTCGACTCATTTTGGATACGCCGATCTTCCCGCGTCGTCGAATCAGTGACTCGTAGCGTCGCATCTTGTGACATCACGTCCTGTTTTTGGTTGGTTTACACGTCTTTGGTCCGTGTCGCGTTCGTATATCAATCGAACCGCACTAGACTTCGTTTAGAAGCGGACCGAGACCCATCTTTTTAGCGTCTCGGTCCGCTTGTTTGGTGCGCACCAGGGTTCGTTTGAATCTAACCAAACATGACAAGTGTGAACGCAGCCTAAGTCACCAGACTTGGTACGCGTATCGTTCTCCTCAAGTCTGAAAACTTTCATGGATGTGGCTATTGTGGTTCAGGGTGAAACCAGCTGGCCTCCTTTATTTACCCTCTTAAATACATCTGCCTACCGCGTGATGATGGCGCTGTAGTGCTTGAGCCTGTGATCAACGGTTTACGGCTACATCGATGGATTCGATGCTTTAAATGTCAAAATGTTTTGATGCCTGTTCCTTTGTGCCATTAAACTGTGGGTAGTCGTGGCCTAGTGGTGAGGGAGTCGGGCTTGTAACCTGAAGGTTGCTGGTTCGATTCCCACGCCGGCAGGAATTGAAGGTGGGGATTGTGAATGAACAGCACTCTCTCCACCTTTGATACCATGACTAAAGCCTTGAGCAAGACATCTAACCCCTGATTGCTCACTTGTAAGTTGCATTGGCAAATGACTAAATGTAAATGTAAACTGGGGTTAACATGAATTTGTCCTTTCATTACCTTAGACCTGATGCCGCTAAAAGAGGAGCTTCAAGATCTGAATGAAACGGAAGAGAAAGATCAGTATGATTTCACAAGTTGCCCACAAACTGAAAAGACGTCACCAAAAAGAGCTCAAAAGACAGCGAGTAGAAGTTATTTCACCTGCCAACAGTGTGGGAGGAGATTCACTCAAACCGGACATCTTAAAACCCACATGAGGATTCACACCGGAGAGAAGCCTTTTAGATGTGATAAGTGTGGAAAATGTTTCACACAGCAAGGGACGCTCTATACCCACATGAAAGTTCACACTGAAGAGAGCCTTTACCCCTGCAAAATATGTGGAAAAACCTTGAATCGAAAAGGAAATCTCAATACTCACATGAGAACTCACACTGGAGAGAAACCGTTCACATGTGATCAGTGCGGGAAGTGCTTCACACGTAAAGAAAACCTTAATAACCATGTGAGGATTCACTTAAAAGACAGCTGCTGTGTATGCCATCAGTGTGGAATGAGTTTCACGGACAAGGATCAACTAAAGACACACGTGATAACTCACACCGGAGAGAAACCGTACATGTGCCACCACTGTGGAATGAGTTGCGCAAGCAACACAAACCTTAAAGTCCACGTGAGAGTTCACACGGGAGAGAAGCCGTTCACATGTGATCGGTGCGGGAAATGTTTCACACGTAAAGAAAGCCTTAATGACCATGTGAGGCTTCACTTAATAGATGGCTGATCAGTGTGGAATGAGTTTCACGGACAAGAAACACCTCAAGAGGCAGGTGATAACTCACACCGGAGAGAAACCGTACATGTGCCACCACTGTGGAATGAGCTTCCCTAGAAAAGAAAGTCTCAAGACTCACATGAGAAGTCACACCGGAGAGAAGCCTTACGCCTGCAAACTGTGCGGAAAGAGTTTCACACATAAAGGAACCCGTTATAGCCACATGAAAGTTCACACAGGAGGGAAGCGTTTCACGTTTCTGTAGTGCGAGAGGAGATTCGCACATCTAATAGATGTGAACAGTCATTTGCAAACATCCTGGTAAGACATTGCAGTGTAACTCTGTCATCATTTACTCACCCTCATGTTGTTCCAATCCTGTAAGAGACTTTTGTTCATCTTTGGAATACAAATAAAGATGTTTCTGATGAAATTTGAGAGCTTTTTTCCCCTGCTACATAACTACCACTTTCACTCTTCAAAAACCTCATAAAGAGATTGTGATCCATATTGGTGGTTTAGTCCAAAATTTTCTGAAGACAAATTGAATTCAGGGTTTTTATTCACTGCAGTTTCTTTCAGTTTTCCCCTGTTTGGTATAAAACACTATTCGTGGTCATCCAAAGTTTGAAATGTTGACTACAAACCCAGAGGTTTTTCAGATTGTCCGTTGCTCTTCGTATTTTCGATTCTTGGCAGCCTTTAGCCACTGCCGACAATGCTCTGGATCCTTTAAACTGAAAGTTACTCACTTCCTCTAAACATTTCCTCTATATACTTGCGCCCAGGAACGATACAAGTCCTCACCATTATGACTAAAAGACTGGTGGGATTGGCCTTTGAATGGAAACGTGCCCAATGCATTAAAGATGTTGAAGTTTTCCCACCTATTTGGTAAATCAGAAGATAGCAGCCTTATTTCTGTTTCCTCTAGTCAGGTAGCGCCGCTTTAAGAAATAAAATAAAAGTCCAGTGGTGAAGTTCCCCTTTAGGATTAACTCTGCTATCAATTTCTGTGATTGGGATCTTCTTATTGTTTTCAAGGTATATTTTTCTTTCGATGGGAATAAAAGTGGACACGGCGTTTGGAGAATCCACCAATTCATGAAAAACTGGAATCAGTCCATTTGTTTGTGAATTGGGCTTGACATTAGAGTCATTTGTTAATGAAGCAGACTATACTGAATACAACTTACAATTGTCATTATATTATTTTGCTCTACACTACGTGGTCACATTTTTACTAATATGGGTATACTTAAATTAGGTTGTGCTTGACTTTGTGTGTACTTGTGTGTTAGGAAATGCTATTTTAATTTAAATCTATCCCATAGATGCTGCGTGTGTAGTGATAAAGAACAAATATGCATTTCACTTAAAATAAAATAAAGACCCCCTTGATTTATTATCCGTCTTTGGAGTTTGTCTTCTGCATTTTACCTATCCAAGTTAGAGCACGAACATTAGGAGTAGCGAGTCGTGAACACACAATCGGAACATTTTGCTATGGCCCCTGGGGAGCATTAAGGATATACGTCGATATACGATATACGTATTTCCTGTCGGTATTGAGAATCGAACCCGCAGACCTTCAGGTTACTGGTCTGGCTCTCTAAACATTAGCCCATCACTGCCCTCAAGTGTTTCTCCACACATGGCAAAGAGAAATCTTTGGATGTGTCTCTGATGAACACATGCTTGTTCACTTCAAAATTGTACAACCTGTACATATCTGTTCACAAAACAAATGTGTTTTGGGGTTTCATAACCCTATAAATAAACAGCGCAATAAAGAATTGATTTAATTCAGTGATGAACACCTGCTGTTAACAAGCAAAATCACTGAAGGAAAGAGGAATAACAAGAACAGACAACCTGAAATGGAACTAACCACACAATCCCAAATCCAATCCCAATACAGATTCAGTTCCTCATTCGACAAGGCCATAGTAGAGCATAAGGGTCATGAATTTGCTGACCTCTGTGAGAGGAACCTCGGTTACTTCCAACTCCTAGTTGGGACTTGAGGGATGAGGACTTTCTAAATCAGGCATGGGCAAACTCGGTCCTGGTGGGCCACTGTTCCTGCAGAGTTTAGCTCCAACACTAATCAAACACACCTGAACCAGCTCATCAAGGTCATCAGGATTATCAGGGTTGGAGCTAAACTCTGGCCCTCCAGGATCGAGTTTGCCCATCCCTGTTCTAAGCTCATTTTTGATAAGCTGACTGAACATCCTCAGCCATCCATTGCCACCGTCTTGGTTGTCACAGACTATCCGGGGGATCGGGTTACAGTCCGTACCTGTTTGAGATCTTTACAGATCTTCCCCTGGAAGCTCACAGTCATGTCTTCAATCGGGCATACACGGTGCATGGACATACGCCCATCAGAATTCACACCATCACAAATGAGTTTATCTAAAGATCATACGGACACAGTGTTATACCACACCATTTTACGACCAGCCAAATTCCAAAGCAATCGCATGAAGTCCTGCGCCAGAAACATGGAGTCAGAGGAAGACATAACTTGCCCAAGGAACAAAAAGGGACTTTCTGGTCTTCAAAAATAACTTATTTCTGTGAGTGCATGCTTTAAATACTCATTGATATGGTCGTGGAAGATATGCCACCGTAACATTAATATTGAAACCAATTGAATTGCTGTAAATGCAATATAAATGGATTTAAATAAAATACAATATGTGTAATTGAAGAACTTATTTTTTCAGATGAATGATATGACCGGCTTCATGGTGATGTTACGAGTGACTAGATGAGTTTCACGAGTTAGTGTCCATGATCCTTTTGTTACTAAAACAAACACAGTCATGAGGAGGAGCCAAAGACAGACAGTCAGTGACATTGAGGTTTCTGGCCACTGGTAAGTCATGTTAAGTCATAGTCGTGTGTTAATCTGTTAATGTCATGTTTACAGACACCAACTTCTGAAGAAGAGTGGAGGAAAATTGCAGAAGAATTTGACATGAAGTGGAAATTCCCTCATTGCCCAAGTCCAGGTTTTCCATCCTGTTGATGGCTGTAGTGGATGCCAACTACACATTTATTTACACACATGTAGGAGTTCCAGGCCAGAGATTCAGATCTAGGTTTATTTTAGTTTGGAGAAAAGAGAACCCGGCAGTCTGTGAACATGGGAGGACGAAAAATGAGTTTCCCCAGAGGGTCACCAGTTCACATTACCACTGCAGTTTTGTCAATAAACACCACCTCATCTCCTGTTTGTGCGTGACTGGTGTTGTTTTAGTTTGTCAGATCTTTGTTCTCGTATTTTATGTTGTTCATGATTTAATGTCCTTTTGTAGTCTTGCACTTGGTCTTTGTAGTTCTTCTACTGTTTCCCCGCCCTAATTGTACCCTGGTGCTCTTTGTTTTCCCTCGACTATTCCTGTGTTTTCCATTGTCTTGCTTCGGCTGTTGCTTGTATTCCTGGACTTCATGCTGTTTCCTCTCATGGATTATTGAACCCCTTTTAATCAGCGCACAGATCGTAGAAGTAAGTCTTGCACTACAAATTTTTGAGCCAGACTCTTAAAGGTGTTTTTGTTACAAATAAGGAGAGATTAATTTCTTTCAGCAAAACAAAAATTCTACCCTGTTAACCATTTTCTTATTAGATTTAAGAAGGACACTGATGTTAGCTGCTCTTTTTATTTTATTGTTATCAAATTATGCATAAATCTTTTAATTGTATTGCTCATGTTGGCTAATGTTTAAGTAATGAACCTTATTGTGAAGTGTTACTGATTATGTAAAGTACAACAAAGACAATCGAAGTAAGATTAATTTAATCATATTATGATGAACAAGAGTATATATTACAGTGTCGGGTTGGATTTCCTGGAAACGGTGATGTTTAATTGTGCGGAACAGTATCATAACACAGGATGCGTTATCTCAGAGGAGTGAACTAGAAAAACACAGCAAAAACAACAACTGAAGAGTGAATTTTTTTCTTTCTGGTAAGACAAAATGGATCTCATCTGACTACCTTTATACAAATCACTATCTTTGTAATAAGTTGAGGAAGCGTGCCGTCTCGAGAGTTCCAGGAGTGCCACATAAAAATAAAACCAAGAATCAATTCATTCATTTCATAATTCACACATAAAAATGAATATAGATAAATCACTTTTATATAGGCAAATAAATAGACATATTTAAAGTTGTTTATTTAATGCCTGTTTTTAAACGTAGATTAATAGAACAATTAAAAAATACATTTGTAAATGGCTTTTAAAAAAGGATTTGCCAAATGCTTTTCTTTACCCATTTGTCAATCGAGTGCATTGGAAGTACACATGTGGGAGCGACCAATCAGCTTTCGCCTCAATGTGAAGAGCCGAGCCTCTCTAGAAGAGTTCGAGCGACGCGATCACGCAAAATGTGAAGCGAATCTGAACGTTTTGAACTGAACGCGGTCATGATTCCCTTGTCCCCAGCGTTAACGGCGCGCCTGCTCTCACCCTTGAAGAACACTGAGACAGAAAACAGGGAGAAACGGAGAAAGAAAAGATTTATAAGATTTATCTTTCATGTAGTAATGAGTGGATTTATAATGGCGGTCGGGCACTAAACTGTTAAATGCTGTAGATCACTTTAAACACGAGTTGTTTGTAATAAACACCGATCAGGCACCTTCCTAATATTATGTTGGTCCCTTTTGCTGCCAAAACGGTCCTGACCCGTGGAGGCATGGACTCCTCTAGATCCTGAAGGTGTGCTGCTCCAAGATGTTCGCAGCAGATCCTTTTAAGTCCTGTAAGTTGTGAGGTGGAGCCTCCATGGATTGGATTTGTTTTTTCAGCACATCCCACAGATTGGATTTGGAGGCCAAGTCAACACCTCAACAGGGAATACCGTTTCCATGAAAGGCTGTAGCCTACATGGTCTTCAACAATGCTTAGTTAGGTCGTACGTGTCATAGTAACATCCACATGGATGGCAGGACTCAAGGTTTCCCAGCAGAACATTGCCCAAAGCATCACACTGCCTCCACCAGCTTTCCTTCTTCCCATAGTGTGTCCTGGTGCCATAGTGCATCCACCCACCCATCCACTTGATGTAACAGAAAACGGGATTCATCAGACCAGGCCACTTTTTTCCATTGATCCGTAGTCCAGTTCTGATGCTCACGTCCCACTGTTGGCTCTTTCAGCGGTGGACAGGGGTCATCATAGACACCCTGACTGGTCTCGTCTGCAGCTCCATACACATCAAACTGATGCTCTGTGTGTTCTGACACCTTTCTATCAGAACCAGCATTAACTTCTTGAGGAGTTTGAGCTCCAGGAGCTCGTCTGTTGGATCGGAAAACAATGGCCAACCTTCGGCCGACCATGACCCTGTCTCCGGATCACCACTGTTCCTTCCTTAGAGCACTTTTGATGGATCCTGACCACTGCAGACCAGGAACGCTCCACAAGAGCTGCAGTTCTGGAGAAGCTCTGACCCAGTCATCTAGAATCACATTTTGGTCCTTGTCAAACTCGCTCAAATCCTTACGCTTGCCCATTTTTCCTGCTTCTAACGCATCAACTTTGAGGACAAAATGTTCACTTGCTGCCTAATATATCCACCACTAACAGATGATGAAGGGATGATCAGTGTGATTCACTTCACCTGTCAGTGTCTTAATGTTAAACCTGATCAGTGTAATATCTGAGAAGATTCTCTGTTTTCAAGGCCTCGTAGAGTTAGTCTCGTTAGCTATCGATAATTATGTGACATGATTACTTTTATACATTTTCCAGAATATGAAGATTGTTCATTATTATAATGAATGTCAACATACTGTACAATGTTTTAATAAATACTCTGGTATTTTACATTCTTAACCTTCACATGTTTTTACATGTCTTTATTGACTGTGATTTTGTTCAGGTCAGTTTCATATTCAGAAACAAGAATGTCCAGTACCGTCATACCCACCAACTCTGGGACGCTGGTCATCCAGTTTCAGTCACCAGAACAAACGGCTTCAGCTGAAACGGGATCAAATCCTCCAGTGACTGTTCATGCAGCTTCACATCTTCAAGGACTTCAGGCGTTTCTGAAAGGCCAACCAAAAGCACTTGGGGTGAGGAATCTTTCAATAATAGATTTTCATGTGTCTGTCAGTGTGAAGGAGGAAATGTTCAGGAACAAATCCAAAAAAGCAGTAGTACAAACTGTCTAGTTGGGTGGGATTTGTAGTGTAGATCTGGCTGACAACTGTGATTCACCTGAAATAAGTGTCTGTTTTCTGGTCTTACTCAGACTGTCCAGGTAATGATCGGCCTGCTGATTCTCCTGATTGGGATTGTGTTTGCAGTCTATAGAGATTCCATCTTTTTCTTCAGTGGTATTCCTTACTGGGGATCTCTCATGGTGAGCAAACATTATACAATTAAGTACAGTCTGTCTTTTATAACACAATCTAAATACTCTAACAGAAGCTTCCTCTCTCTCCTCTCAGTACATTATCGCAGGATCACTGAGCATTGCTGCAGAAAATGAGCTCCATCGCAAAGGCCCCTCCAGTCTGTGTTTGGTATGTTCCATTTATTTAAAGAATACTTTAAATACTTCGATAGTTTAGCAACAACTATAAGCCTGATTAAAACAATATTAAAGACATGCGAGCAGACAGTAAAAATAAGAATACACTTATTTTGAGATCAGTTTTTGTATGCATTTAATCACAAGGAGACATAAAAGATGCCAACACAACAATAAAAATTTGATAAAAAAAAATAAAATCACAAGGAGTCACGAAAGGGACCTTGATTGAGTGTTTGCACGTAAAGTATCTATGGTGACCATTCAAATGGTCATATATTCAATTCGCACTTAACTTGGCATGCGTCATCCCCAGAGCCTCAAGTTAAAAAGTTATGAAAGGAAGTTTGAGTTATTTTGTCATTGGGGAGACACTGGCTGATGTGTTACCTAATGAGTGATTGGACTATATCTTGTGAACGCAAAGTCCAAACATCACAAAACTACACAGGTACACATGGTCAGGGCTGGGTAGGTTACTTTAAAAATATATTTCACAGATTATAAAATACATGCATTAAAAAGTAATGGAAATGCGTTACAGATTACATTACTCAAGTTTAGTAACTTAATCTAAATACTTTAGAGTGTGGAACAAACACAAAGTTTTTATCTCACAATTCTGACTTTTTCCCTCAGAATTGTGTGAGATAAAGTTGCAATTGTGAGTTATAAAGTCATAATTATGAGATATAAACTCACAATATTGAGAAAAGTCAGAATTATAATATATAAACTCAGTATATTGAGAAAAGTCAGAATTATGAGGTATAAACTCACATACTAAATTCACAATTGCAAGAAAAAAAGTCAGTATTGCAAGTTTATATCCCCAGATTCTGACTCTGTAACTTGCAATTGTGAGTTTAAATCTCGCAATTCTGAGAAAAAGAAGTCAGAATTGTGAAACACAAACTCACAATTGTGAGGGAAAAAAACTAATTGTGAGAAAAAGTTGCAGTGACGAGTGAATTATAAAATGACTCACAAAACATGAAAACAGTGGAAAACATGAAACTGAACTCGTCTTTTTCAGACGGTCAGAGTCAGAGAATCACCAATCGCTGTTTAAATGACATTAAAACTCAAAGTAATCACTTTGCTAATCTAAAACACTTTTCAGATGGAACTGTAATCTGATTACCACCCATTTAAAATGAAATACAGTCACTCACATTTTGTATTTTAAATATGTAACTAAGTTACTTGTATTTCGTTACTCCCCAACCCTACACATGGACAAGACAACATTCTGAGTAATCATGCAAAATTTGATTAATTTCTGATGCTCAGGGGAGCCAACAGCAATTTTAAAAATTTAGCTATTTATATAAATGGGAATCAGAGGCTGTAATACTAATGTTGTCCACAAGAGGGAGGCACAGGATAAAATCTGTGTAAATGGTTAATTTGAATAACTATATGCATAAATTGTTTTCATAAATCTTTATGAAGTAATTAAAGTCTAATCATTTTGCAAAGAAATCTGTGATCTCCAAAGTGCCTTTATTTAGACATGATAAAGAAAACATGTCAAGTTGCCAAACATGAATGAATGTATTGCTATCCAATTAAAACGAAGAGACAATATTATTTGTCTATTGTAAAATAGTCGATAGAAGAATAGTTCCACACCTGTATTTTATTTGAAGAGAGACTCCGCCATTGTATAAATGCATTGCGTCTTCACGACTTATTTGTACTTGGACCACTATAAAAATAAATAAAGTTGTAAGTGGCAATTATTTGGTCCATGTATATTGTTTCATAGTAAAGTGTAAAGTGCTTTCTAACTTATTAACTTGATTTTTGTTATTGTTTTCTGCCTGTAGGTGAAAGGTTCACTTGGAATGAGCATCATAAGTGCTATAACCGCCGGCATTTCCATTATTATACTTTCACTGGATGTGACTATAGGAGGACTGAACACTTACTGCTATGATTATAACTGTTATTCGAGGGACATGTATAAGGTATGTTAGCAACTTTTCTAGTCACTTTTATTCAGTAATGACTATAAGATCTCCTTCTATTACTGATCATTTTCATGAAGGCACTGACATTACACATTAATTGTAGACTCAGTGTAGTTTGATGTATGTTATATGACCGTATGAAGTTCAGCCAGTGTTCCAGTGTGAGTAACTCTCCTGTATTTCATTGATATTTGTGCTGATGATGAGTGTTTTCCCAGACCCTCTTCCGGGGGATCAGTGGTGTGTCTTTGGCATTCACTGTCCTTGAGTTCATCATCTCCATCTGTCTGTCAGCATTTGCCTGTAAAGCCGACGCCTGCTGTTCTCCTCAGGTGAGTCATGTGTTCACGTTGTAACACCAGTGTAACAATGTCAATACTTAAACACTTAGGAAAGAAGAGGACGGGTTTCCCCAGCCAGTAGCTATTTACGGCAGGAGTCTCGGAGCTGTTGAGCCATCACGAAGGGTCGGTGCTGTTCCTGGCTTCGGCCGACCCGCTGGATGATGGCTTTTTTCAGGTCGTCAAAGACCAGGAGATTCTGCACCGGCAGTTGTCGAGCCGCCAGCTGTGCCTCCCCTGACAACAACGGGATTAAACCGTAACGGCCACTGGTCCCGGGGCCACTCCCCGACCTCCGCTGTTTTCTCGAATAGTTCAAGGAAGGCCTCAGGATCATCCTTAGGACACATTTTACTTAGCGGCAGTTGGTTGGCTGATGCGCTGGCACGGCCCGAACCTACCGGTCCATCCAGCTCCGGAACCTCTCGCGGTCCTCCTGGATGATGGCCTGGATCCGACGCTCCTGGTCTGCGTGCATCTCCAGCAACGCCTGATGTTGTTCTTGGTGAAGGGCCGCGAGGGATGAAATGACCTCCGTAAATGGCGTGGTCGGCGGAGTTTGCATGACGGCGGCGGCTTCCTCCTTCCTTCCCGGCTTTCGGCACCAGTGTAACAATGTCAATACTTAAACACTTAGGAAAGAAGAGGACGGGTTTCCCCAGCCAGTAGCTATTTACGGCAGGAGTCTCGGAGCTGTTGAGCCATCACGAAGGGTCGGTGCTGTTCCTGGCTTCGGCCGACCCCCTGGATGATGGCTTTTTTCAGGTCGTCAAAGACTAGGAGATTCTGCACCGGCAGTTGTCGAGCCGCCAGCTGTGCCTCCCCTGACAACAACGGGATTAAACCGTAACGGCCACTGGTCCCGGGGCCACTCCCCGACCTCCGCTGTTTTCTCGAATAGTTCAAGGAAGGCCTCAGGATCATCCTTAGGACACATTTTACTTAGCGGCAGCTGGTTGGCTGATGCGCTGGCACGGCCCGAACCTCCCGGTCCATCCAGCTCCGGAACCTCTCGCGGTCCTCCTGGATGATGGCCTGGATCCGACGCTCCTGGTCTGCGTGCATCTCCAGCAACGCCTGATGTTGTTCTTGGTGAAGGGCCGCGAGGGATGAAATGACCTCCGTAAATGGCGTGGTCGGCGGAGTTTGCATGATGGCGGCGGCTTCCTCCTTCCTTCCCGGCTTTCGGCACCAGTGTAACAATGTCAATACTTAAACACTTAGGAAGGAAGAGGACGGGGTTGGGTTGTGACTGCTTCTTTTTATTATTTTTTCCACATGCATACACTGCTCTCTCAGCACTCCACATTCAAAGTCCTTTATCAAAGCTCAGTTTCAGCTTCCTGGTCGTCAGCAGATCGTCTCTCTCTCCCGTTTCCTGTTTCTGCTCCCCTTTATCCGATCTCTCCACGTCAATCACTGGAATCAGACACAGGTGTTCGTTATTAGCACTTAACCCACTTACTCCCCGCACTCCCAATTCGCTGCAGACCTCGATGAAGGATGCCCCCCTCGCCACAACCAGGTTGTTCACCTGAGTACTGACTGTTTACCACTCGCTCTACTGCTACCTTCACTTCCTGTTTTCACCATATTCAAGTAGTGTGTGCGCACTAGTTCCTGCTTACTCCTGTGTATAATCCTACCTCTTTACTCTGAGTACTCTTCTGTTGGATTACCCCTTTGCATAGTTTGCCTGGTTTGGATTGATGTTTGTGTTTGGACCTCCGTCTACTGGATTGCCCTTGTGTTTGTCGCCTTTGTGGACTGCTTTATTGTTAACGGTCCATTGTCTGGTTTATCATCCTGTTTCCTACTGTTACTCTTAATAAACTTCCGCCAATGGATTCCAATGCCACCTCAGCCTGCACAGGTCTAGAAGCTGAGTGGTTGCTAGGGTGTTCTTGGTGGTTGCTAGGACATTGCAGTTTCTATCGTTTTCAAAAATGTGCACAAGTTTCCACACCAAAACATTTCAACGGGTCTTTTCCTTTTTCCATTTGAAATACAATGCTGTCTGTAAACCTGTAATCCTGGAACTGTCTGCCAATGTGGTTGAATTTATATTGCAGTGAGAAAGTAAAAAACACTACATTTGTATTTTCCCAAAGGTGCTGAACGTTCACCACATTGTAATTCCACAGTCCGATGCCTTTAGACCCAATCACTCCCATGATCTTAACAAACCAGAGGTAAGAGAAGCTTGTAGCACCAGTTGAACTTTGTGCAAAATACTAAATGATCCAGTATTTGGATTAGAGTAGATATTTATATGCATATATATCAAGAATTGATGAGTCTTCCCTGTTTTTCTTGCAGGTTCCTCTGGTCGGCGACTCTTCCATGCTTCACCATCCTGCAGAAAATCCCCCACAATACAGTGAACATCCTGCTCCCAAATATGAATCTTAAACAGTGGACGGAGCTGTGGTCAGGTTCATGCTTTCTTCTAGTGATTTACTGTCCTTTATCTCTGCTTTCCTTTCACTAAAAACAGGACATGTAATCGCTGGATTAAATAGTGAATACAGGTTTCTTAGTCACTTGTGTAAACTATTACTACTTAAAATGAGATGCTGTTTCACAATTTTCTTTACATCAACAATGCTGCTCAATCATCAGTGAAACTCACTATTTTGTATGTTAAAGATTATATACACTCTTTAAATACCTTAACGAATATGACCGATACAAACTGAATGTTTATAACTTGCAAAGTAAAATGAAATTATTCCTCAAAGTCTCAGTGCTCTGTGTCTTCCTGTTTTGGGATTGAAAAACAAAATCAAAGATTAGAGAGCATAATCTGTCCTGATAAAGTCTCTTTTCTCTCTGGATCTCAGGATTGGATCTGTTATTTTCCAGTGATAAATGGTCAATATTTATTTGGCATGGTCAAACATAGAAACAAGCAGATTCTGCGCAGGACAATCACATGCCCTCAGGAAGCCACCCGGACAGTCCCGAAATTGGGAGTTTTGTCCCGAATAACGTAAAGTAAGACGTAAAGTAGTGACCCGCATTTCAGTTATGTCTGTAATTATTATTTTTTTCATCCCTGAAATTATAATACCGCATCAAGGTAGTCGTGGCCTAATGGTGAGGGAGTCGGGCTTGTAACCTGAAGGTTGCTGGTTCGATTCCCACGCCGGGATTGAAGGTGAGGATTGTGAATAAACAACACTCTCTCCACCTTCAATACCATGACTAAAGTGCCCTTGAGCAAGACACCTGACCCCTAATTGCTCCCCTTGTAAGTCGCTTTTGATAAAAGTGTCTGCCAAATGAATAAATGTAAGAAATATAATAAAAACTGTGACTAGCATTTAAAAATCTATATGTGCAGCCATTATGTTCTAGCTGTGAAAATAACAACAATAACCAATGTTTTCCCACTAATGACAACTGGACAGCGCAAAGAAATGAGGGCGAGCCTCATCATCGTCAGTAAACACAGCTACAGCAGCAAAGATAAGAACCTCAAGAGCTGCTCAAATTGATGATTTAAAGCATGTAATCATTCATCCCGATGGAAAATATTTCTAACGAATAAGCAGCGATCCCGTGGATGCTCGGCAGTCGAAAATGGTGGAAAAGCACGAGATGTTTTCAATTCATTTGAACCAATAAAAAAAATTTGATTGCAACTTGATCGGACGTGACTTTCACGTTAACATCTCATTTAGCTGTTTCTATGGTGTTATTATAATGACAAATGTTGAAAGCGCATCAAATGCGTGAGCACGAATCTCCACTCCGCTCGGCTACGTGCTAACGTGCTTCTCTCCAGAAGATCAACATTATAGTGTGGGCACCCACTGGGAGAAACATGTGCCGAGTTTGCCAACAAATGTACATCGATACTAAATGGCATAATAGCAGTAAATTTATGGTGGAGAGCCTCAAGTGGAGGAGTTCAAGTATCTTGGGGTTTTGTTCACGAGTGAGGGAAGGAAGGAGCGTGAGGTTGACCAACGGATCGGTGCATTCATTCATTCATTTTCTACCGCTTATCCGGGGCCGGGTCGCGGGGTCAGCAGTCTGAGCAGAGATTCCCAGACTTCCCTCTCCCCAGACACTTCCTCCAGCTCTTCCGGAGGGACACAGAGGCGTTCCCAGGCCAGCCGAGAGACATAGTCTCTCCAACATGTCCTAGGTCTTCCCCGGGGCCTTCCTGATATTTTTTTAAATTTAGTAGTTTTGATCAGGACTGAGGTTGATTAATAGATTTAAGCAAAAACATTTGAAAAAATATTTACATTTAGACATTTTTAAAGCAGTTAAAATCGTGGCTGAAAACATAATGAAAGGGTTGTGAAGTTGAACAATGCACAAGGGTTAAGAACACTCCAAAAAGAGCTGTGCAATAATGTAGAATCGATATAAATTGGAGGGAGTCGGCCAACTGAAGGATCTGAAGGATTTGAGAGAGTGGCCAACAAGTCAAGTCTTTGATCATCAACACAAGGAAGACACAGTAATGATAAAATCATTGAAATTTATTAACAATAGACACGTCAGAGTAAACATCACAATGATGAATGTGCACAGCTAAAACTTACTAAACTAATAACCAAAAGAAACTACTGAACACAGCACAGAGAGTATATGCGTTGAAACGAACGATGAATCAAATAACGCAGTTCAACATTCACTCATATTCTTGCGTATAATCTTTCATTGACGTTGCAGCATGTCACAGGAAGACAGAAGGGCGTGACTAAAGATCTGCAAAACAATTTTCAGAATGAAAACAAAAAATAACTCGACTAAAGCAAAGCGGACGGTCGGTTGAAGGAGTTTATATGAATAAGAAAGAGGTGGACAGTCACATTCATCTGCGGTGTGAACGTAACTTTACTTTCACACAGATACGAACTTTCTGGTGCCATTTTAAACTCCTGAGCCATTTAAATCTCTTTCCACACAATGAACACAAACGTGGTCTCACATCTGCATGACTTTTCTGGTGTATCTGTAAGTGTGACGGTAAAAGGAATTTTTTACTACACTGATCGCAACTAAACTGCGTTTCTCCAGATTGAACGCGTTCAACGTTTTTGAAATTGCTCCTTTTTTTCCCACTCTCAGAGCACGGCGACTTCTTTTGTTTTTGCAAATGACGTCTCAGGCCACTTTTATATCTGTAACTCTTCTTACACTGAGGACACACGAGAACGGTTTCTCTCCGGTGTGAAGCCTCGTGTGATCGTCAAGTCTGATTTTCTGACTGAAGCTCTTCCCGCAGTGAGTGCAGGCGTAAGGTTTCTCTCCGGTGTGAACTCTCATGTGAGTCTCCAGGCATCTTCTAATTCTGAAACTCTCTCCGCAGTCATTGCACGTGAAAGGCTTCTCTCCACTGTGAACTTCCATGTGAGACTTTAGGTTTTCTTTAAATCGGAAACTCTTTCCACATTGAGAGCAGCTGAAAGGTTTCTCTCCGGTGTGAACTCTCATGTGCGCCTTCAGACGTCCGTTGTACAAGAAGCTCTTCCCGCAATGCTCGCACGTGAAAGGCTTTTCTCCACTGTGAACTTTCATGTGAGTCTTAAAGTTTCCTTTAAATCTGAATCTCTTTTCACAGATGTGGCACTTGAACGGCATCTCTTGGGAGTGAGTTGTTAAGTGCCATTCAAGCCGTCTCTTTTCTGGGAAACTCTTTCCACACTGTTGACAACTGAAACAGTTCTTTCTGGAGTGAAGCCTCATGTGGAAAGTAAGAGTCGATGCGTGTTTTAAACATTTTCCACACTCAAGACACTTGAACGGCTTCTCTTCAGAGTGAACCGTCTTGTGTGCTTTAAGACTTTCAATGTGCGTGAAGCTCTTCCCACATTGATCGCATGTGAACGGCTTCTCTCCGGTGTGAATCCTCACGTGTGCCTTGAGAAGTCCATTTTGCGAGAAGCTCTTTCCGCATTGATCGCATGTGAAACGCTTCACTCGAGTGTGAGTTCTCATGTGCGTCGTAAGGTGACGTTTCTGAGCGAAACTCTTTCCACAATGAGAGCAGGTGAGGTCGCTGTTAGAGTCTAAAGCAAAAAAATCAAAGTTAATGGCAACTCAAAGATAAAAATATTAAATAATCAAAACCAACATTGTGCATCAAAACTGCATTTTTATTGACCAATCCTGAATCTTCCATTCAGTTTAAGGTGCAATATGTACAATTTTTGCAGTAAAATACCCAAAAACTATATATTATATATTTTGTCCAGTTGAGTTCTTACAATATCCCAAATGTTTCCAACTACTTGTAAATCATGAAAAAATTGCGATTTTAACCAAGCATCCGGGACGTCTGGGGGAGTCACCTGTCTTGATGTCATACCCTCGGTTTCTGCTTTTACTGCTGTAGAAACCATGACAACATGGTCATAGTTGTAGCGTCTATCAAGAAACTAGCTCGATATGGAATGCAATTATTCTTTACTGTTTGCAGCTGGTTCTGTCAACAAAGACGAGTCCCAGAAACGTAAACCAAATGACCCAAGACGATTTTGGGATGAGAAATAAAATGAGGATCAATAGTATGTGTTATGCATAAATATTAATCAGCCATTTTGCAAATGATGTGGGTCCGTTCAACTGTACTTTTACTATGATTGTTTTGAACACTGAACTGGGAATGAACTGGACAAATGCAGCAACATCTGACAACCAATTTAGTGTTAAACCTTGCGGCTAATTCATTATAATGAACTAAAATCATGTCATCAAGAGCTACCACTTTACCTCATCGATGAACATGATATCTGACTCCCACCTGACTTGATTTAAATCAGCGGTGGAGCTGAAGACGACAGTTCCCATAATTCAAGCTACGCCGTTGTTGTCGTCATTTTGAATGTACGCCCTCTAGTGGTCAAAAACTTTAAATATTGCACCTTTAAGTCAAATCTATCCAACTACTAATACTTTGCGTAAAAAAATAGACACTTCATCAAACACAACTATGGAGTGCAACAGGGTTCACTATTAAGTCCTCTGAGTTACATCTGGACCAATCAGACACAGACAAATTATTCATTATATTTAATGAATAATCGAGCAAACTCACTCTGCCAAAGGTCTGTGACCAATCCCCAAAACTGCAACAAACAAACTGCTAATAAAAAAATAAAAATAGCCATGTTTCCATCCAAGAATTTTCACACGAATTAAGTTTTAGCTTTAAAAGGTTTAGTGATATAGCTGATGGAAATGCCATTTGTCAATAAACGCTTTCAATCGTTTTTAAGCACATAATACCGATAGTTCAAATGTCACAATAATTACTTTGGAAATACTTTTGGTGGAGAAAATGGGCTTTAACGCAAATAAAAGTGTTTGTGTTGCGCCCATTAAAGAACTGTTTCTCTGTATATAAAAAATAATCACCAATGAATTATTGTTTATTAAAACACGCGGTGCATGTAAAAAAAAAAAAAAACATGTACAATCAAACCTCTACAAATATTTCAGAACGCTGCAGCACGTCTAGCCTCTAATGAACCCAAAAGAGTCACGCCTCTTCATCTCTCTCCACTGGCTACCATTTGCTGCTTGCATCAAGTTCAAGGCATTGACGCTCGCTTACAGATCCACCACAGACTCAGACCCTGCTTCTTCCACTCACATTTACGACTCTACGTCCCTACCAGAAGTCTGTGATCTCTAAGGGTGCGTTCACACTTGTAGTTCAGTTGGTTTGGTTCATTTGGTCCGGACCAAAAGACAAAAAAAACATATAGTACTGGTCCTCTTAGCGTTCACACTTGCATTTCTAACAGCGAACCTGAAGTTACCAAACCAAAGGCGTAGGGATACGGTCACGACCTGATTGGTCGCTTTTATGACGTATATTTGGCGACGCTTACCGAACATTCAAAACAACGCTGTGTTCTGGATTAAACGCCATCATTTTATGCTTTATTTTTACCAGCTGAGAATCACGAAGAGCTCATCAAATGTTCAAAACATTCAAAACAGCTCCAGGATTTCCAGAAACTTCTCCTCCTCGTCGCTCCACGTTTGCCCTCGACTCATTGTGGATACGCCGATCTTCCCGCGTCGTCAAATCAGTGACTCGTAGCATCGCATCTTGTGACATCACGTCCTGTTTTTGGTTGGTTTACTTGTCTTTGGTCTGTGTCGCGTTTATATATCAATCGAACCACACCAGAGTTCGTTTGGAAGCGGACCGAGACCCATCTTTTTAGCGGTCTCGGTCCGCACCAGGGTTCAAACAAACCACACTAACTGACCAATCGCACCGGGTTCGTTTTAATCGAACCTAACATGACAACTGTGAACACACCCTAAATGAGTTAAGGCTCGTGGTACCATTATAGAGAGGCACAGAATCGCTCTCCAGAACATTTACGTTCTCTGTTCCTTGGTGGTGGAACATCATCCGTCATCCGGAATGCAAAATCCCTGACTCTAATCAAAAGACAGCTGAAAACTCATCTCTTTCGAGAGCACTTCATGGTATAAAACCCTATCCTTTCATTTCCTTTAATCACTCCATATTCTAGCTCAAGGTCTGAAACCTGTACTGTGAGCTCTTCTTGAGTCTATTTGCCTCTTCACGATGACTTACTTGTATTCCTCACTTGAAAGTTGCTTTGGATTAAAGCAAATACACATAAATGACATATAAAACGGTTCTTACCTGAGTGTTTTCTCTTTGTGTGGGAATTAAGGGTTGCTTTACATTTAAAACTCTCTCCGCACTGATCACATGTGAATGGCTTCTCTCCAGTGTGAACTCTCATGTGGGTATTAAGGTTTCTTTCTTTAATGAAACTCTTTCCACATTGTTGGCATGAGAAAGGCTCCTCTCCAGTGTGAACTCTCATGTGGGAATTAAGGGTTGCTTTATATTTGAAACTCTCTCCGCACTGATCACACGCGAATCGCTCATCTTCACGGTGAACTCTCATGTGATTCTCAAGGTGTCCTTTATGTCTGAAACTCTTCCCACAGTGAGTGCAGGTGAAAGTCTTCTCTCCACGGTGAACTTTCACGTGAGCATCGAGCAGTACTTTAAATCGGAAACTCTTCCCACAGTGAGTGCAGGTGATTCCCACAGTGAGTGCAGGTGAAAGGCATCTCTCCACTGTGACCTCTCATGTGAGTCTTAAGTTTTACTTTAAATCTGAAACTCTTTCCACATTGAGTGCAGGTGTAAGGTTTCTCTCCACCGTGAACTCTCATGTGAGTCTTAAGGTTTCCTTTAAATTTGAAACTCTTCCCACAGATGTCGCACTTGAAAGGCATCTCTTGGGAGTGAATTTTTAAGTGACACTTAAGATGTCCCTTGACTGGGAAACTCTTTCCACACTGTTGACAACTGAAACAGTTCTTTCTGGAGTGAAGCCTCATGTGGTAAGTAAGAGATAATGCATGTTTTAAAGATTTTCCACACTCAAGACACTTGATCGGCTTCTCTTCAGTGTGAACCGTCTTGTGTGCCTTAAGACTTTCAATGTGCGTGAAGCTCTTCCCACATTTATCACACGTGAACGGCTTCTCTCCGGTGTGAATTCTCATGTGCGATTTCAGACTTCCACTTTGCAAGAAGCTCTTTCCACAATGCTGGCATTTGAAAGGCTTCACTCCTGTGTGAGTTCTCATGTGGTATTTAAAGCTACGCTTTAGTCTGAAACTCTTGCCACAATGAGAGCAGGTGAAGGCACTGTTAGATTGGGTCTCCGGCATTGGGTCTAAAGCAAAAAAGATGAGTTAAATGGCAATTTAATGACTCAAAGCAAGAGACATCATTTTTGTAGACCAATCCTGAATCTGCCATTCAGTTTAAGTCAAATCTATCCAACTTAAATAGACATTTCATCAAACACAACTATGGAGTGCAACAGGGCTCGCTACTAAGTCCTCTGTGTTTGTGTGTGATTGATCCAGAAGTTAAACAAATTATTCATTGTATTTAATAAAACTAATGCCTGTGAACCACCCCCAAAACTGCAACAAAAGCAGCTCACACCAAGCCTCTGGTCTTCCTCATCACAGATAAGGTTTATGATCCAAAGGAATTTAGGGTGAATTTCGGCTCACTCGATTCTCATTGAAAAGGACCCTTTTAATCCTATATATTCTATATAACCACTTGAGAAATGTGTAAACCTGTATCCTGTTTTCCCTAGCATGGGGAAGACACAAAGCCTGTAGAAATAGACTCTTCAGCCTCAATTAATAGACAAACTGTTCAACAATTGAACATGCATCCCAGAACATTGTGTGTATGACTATAACTGTCTTGTAAAGTGTCTCTTGCATTTTGAAAATGGGTGGTAATCAGATTACAGTTCCATATGAAAAGTGTTTTAGATTACCAAAGTGATTACTTTGAGTTTTAATGTCATTTAAACAAGCGATTAATGTCTGAAAAATGTCGAGTTCAGTTTCATGTTTTCACTGTTTTCATGTTTTGTGAGTCATTTTATAATTCACTCGTCACTGTGACTTTTTCTCACTATTTGTTTTTTTTCCCTCACAATTGTGAGTTTGTGTTTCACAATTCTGACTTCTCAATTCTCAGAATTGTTAGTTTAAACTCATAATTGTAACTTATAAAGTCAGAATTGAGAGATATAAACTCATAATTCTGACTTTTTTCTTGCATTTGTGAATTTTGTGAGTTTATATCTCATAATTCTGACTTTTCTCAATATTGTGAGTTTATATCTCATAATTCTGACTTTTCTCAATATTGTGAGTTTTTATCTCATAATTCTGACTTTTCTCAATATTGTCAGTTTATATCTCATAATTCTGACTTTTCTCAATATTGTCAGTTTATATCTCATAATTCTGACTTTTCTCAATATTGTGAGTTTATATCTCATAATTCTGACTTTATAACTCACCAACTTTATATCACACAATTCTGAGGGAAAAAGTCAGATTGTGATTTAATTGTGAGATAAAAACTCACAATGATTGTTTCACACTTATTAGTATTCCAAAGTATTCTAAAGTATTTAGATTAAGTTACTAAACTTGAGTAATGTAACGAAATATGTTACAAATACATATTTTGTAATCTGTAGTGAAACACATTTTAAAAGTAACACATCCAGCCCCTAAACAGATTATTTTTGATCAATTTTTAATAAATTGTTGTTTAACTATTCGTTTATTATTGTTCACTAAAACTTACTAACACTTAAAATAAATAAAACCAGAAAGCGGAATCTAGAAAAAAATAATTTAGGTGTGGAAAAACTTTTTAAATATTTATCGAACTGTAATAAGTTTCATTACTTCAATTACTTAGACATGCTTTTTGATCACTAAAAGTTTTATTAAAACATTAAAATGAAGTCCAAGAAAGGAGGTGACATTCTCTAAAAAATATCCCTCATTCCTGTAGATCTGGACATTTTAATAAGGATTCAATTGAGTCCAGCGTTGAGAATGAAACCAACCAGTTTGTTCCTCAGTTTCTTCTAGTTTGACTGATTCTTCTCTCTCTCATCTTCATGAGCTCCTCAGCATCTTCTTGTTTCAGACTGAACACTTCTACAATCCTCGGGCCCTCGCTGCTCGGTTGGATGAACTCCATCTGTAGTCAGACACTTCTCCAGGGGTTTGGACTCTCTGTCCTGCTGAAGATGAGAACAATTAACAGAACAAAACACATCCAAACTTAATCTCTGGATCCGATTCAGTCAGTCAGAGTGATTAATGGACTTATCTAATTAGTATAAACTCTACACACTAATAAAGTAACAAATTATAAAGACACTATATACTTTAGGGCAGTTTAGGTATTTAATGATTTGTAGAAATGCAGATAAAAATCGAAAGAGAGCGCTTTGAATCACTGAATCATTTCCCGAATCAATTGATTCTCCATCACGACTTGCAGTGAATCAATTCGTGTTTATGATCATCTGAATCACGATATAAAGGAGCGAAATGAGATCGATAGATTTAGTAATAAAGAATAAAATCTGTAAAACGTGAAAGCTGATCTCTATAGCTTTAAAAAGCTAAAAACACAAACCTCTCTTCAGCCGAATCACAACAAATGCACGCGTGCGGTACAGCCTCGTGACGTCACACCACCCAACCAAAATAAAAGTCCTGTTCACGCGCTGCAAATCACAAGAAATAATACAACAAGAGATGAAAGACATGCAGAAATTCAGAAATTAAAAACTACTAAAGCCTGTGAGACTTTGGCTTTGTTTTAGGGATGTGTGTCAGTTCTGAAATGTATAAAAATGTTAGTGTGTTTTTCTCCCGATGTTAAAAATGTGGACACATACATTTAATTTGAGTCTAAAAATACCTGAAAATGACTGAGGATTTTAGATTTACAGTAGAATATTTATTTTAAATAAATATGTAAGTTTTCAACAGTTGTTGACATCATTTGCGAGCCTGTATGTGATCATTAATACTTCTCACTGTTTCTTCAGAGAGTAAGACCGATTCTCAGATAAATGAGAGCTGATCCGCTGACAGCAAATTTCTTGTTCACTTTAAATGTAAATGAAAGGTTGTGTCAATCATTAAATAAATGCAAAGTTTTTTCTCACTTTAATTCCACCAGTAAAAAATAATGTGATTCTGGAAAGAGATGTTGCTGTTGCGTTTTCGTGCTTTTAACGTCATATTTCAGACGCTGGCATGGACGATCACCGAACCGATCACAATAATTACTACTGCTCATTCAAGGATAAATGGGTTCATGACGGGTGGGTTTATATCGGGTTCATATCTGGGCAGCACTTTATTTTACAGTCGTTCTTCATGTACATATTATGTACTTGTTACAGAAATTATAATAACTACTACTAACCCTGAACCTACACCTAAACCTAACCTTAACCCTGGTAGTAACCTTATATTACTCAGTGTTTTGAGTACACTGACGGTCCATGACGGTCGGTCCATGTCGGTCCATGTCGGTTCATGGCGGTCCATGTCGGTTCATGACGGTCCATGTCGGTCCATGACGGTCCATGACGGTCCATGTCGGTCCATGTCGGGTTCATGACGGTCCATGTCGGTCCATGTCGGTTCATGTCGGTCCATGTCGGTCATGACGGTCGGTCCATGTCGGTCCATGACGGTCCATGACGGTCCATGTCGGTCCATGTCGGTTCATGGCGGTCCATGTCGGTTCATGACGGTCCATGTCGGTCCATGACGGTCCATGACGGTCCATGTCGGTCCATGTCGGGTTCATGACGGTCCATGTCGGTCCATGTCGGTTCATGTCGGTCCATGTCGGTCCATGACGGTCCATGTCGGTCCATGTCGGTCCATGACGGTCCATGACGGTCGGTCCATGTCGGTCCATGACGGTCCATGACGGTCCATGTCGGTTCATGTCGGTCCATGTCGGTCCATGACGGTCCATGTCGGTCCATGTCGGTCCATGACGGTCCATGACGGTCGGTCCATGTCGGTCCATGTCGGTCCATGACGGTCCATGTCGGTCCATGTCGGTCCCATGTCGGTCGGTCCATGTCGGTCCATGTCGGTCCATGACGGTCCATGTCGGTCCATGTCGGTCATGACGGTCCATGACGGTCCATGTCGGTCCATGTCGGTCCATGGGTCCATGACGGTCCATGTCGGTCCATGTCGGGTTCATGACGGTCCATGTCGGTCCATGTCGGTTCATGTCGGTCCATGTCGGTCCATGACGGTCCATGTCGGTCCATGACGGTCCATGACGGTCGGTCCATGTCGGTCCATGTCGGTGTCCATGTCGGTCCATGACGGTCCATGTCGGTCCATGACGGTTCATGGCGGTCCATGTCGGTTCATGACGGTCCATGTCGGTCCATGTCGGTCCATGACGGTCCATGTCGGTCCATGTCGGTTCATGACGGTCCATGTCGGTCCATGTCGGTCCATGTCGGTCCATGACGGTCCATGTCGGTCCATGTCGGTCCATGACGGTCCATGTCGGTCCATGGCGGTTCATGGCGGTCCATGTCGGTCCATGTCGGTCCATGACGGTCCATGTCGGTCCATGACGGTTCATGACGGTCCATGTCGGTCCATGTCGGTCCATGACGGTTCATGGCGGTCCATGTCGGTTCATGACGGTCCATGTCGGTCCATGTCGGTCCATGACGGTCCATGTCGGTCCATGTCGGTTCATGACGGTCCATGTCGGTCCATGTCGGTCCATGTCGGTCCATGACGGTCCATGTCGGTCCATGTCGGTCCATGACGGTCCATGTCGGTCCATGTCGGTTCATGACGGTCCATGTCGGTCCATGTCGGTTCATGACGGTCCATGTCGGTCCATGACGGTTCATGACGGTCCATGTCGGTCCATGACGGTCCATGACGGTCCATGTCGGTCCATGTCGGTTCATGACGGTCCATGTCGGTCCATGATGGTCCATGTCGGTCCATGTCGGTCCATGTCGGTATGTTTTGATGGATTTTGAATAAACTGCACGTGATTTCTCACTACAACTTGCCTTCAGTGGATCCATTACAGCGGCACAGCAAATCTAGTTAGTGGAGTTCAGAGTTTATATCTTGGTGAAATACATATTTAAAATACTTTATGTGAGATTGGGTCTAATATCTAAAAGGCAAACTACCTCATATACAATGTCTCTCTGAACATTGGTCTCTGCATACTCAGACTCTTATAATTGCACTATTACTGTTCTGCACTAATATCTTCACAAGTCACTTTATTTATTTATTGTTATTTTTTTATTCTTTAGTTGTTGTTGTGATTGTTAATTGTTACATCGTTACATGTATACATCTAGGGTTTGAGAGTAACGCAATGTCAATTCTCTGTATGTATGTGCTGTATATATGGCAGAATTGACAATAAAGTAGACTTTGACTTGACTTTGACAAAACTTTAATGTCTGAGTGTAGAACCCATTTAACCCTGCATTACAACGCATACAGTGAGCTTTGATGCCTGAGGTGGGAAAATATGATTTTCTGAAAGTTTTATGTGCCTAATGATCTGGAGTACATTAGAAAATTAAGTTGAAATGTTACCGAATCCCAGTAATTACCCAAGTTTTTCTATTTTTAACGTATTCTGTTGCCCTTGTTTTTGCACAGTTTAGACAGAATCTGACATATTGTGGTACAAACTCTTTCATTGGCAGATGTTATATTTTCAGCACATCAATATGTTTAAATATGTGTTCCCCTGACGATTTTGTTATTTCTATTTTTGGTGTGCAAGCTTTAGTGTGAACGGGACTTTTATTTTGGTACGTCGTTGTGACGTCATAAGGCCGCGCTCCGCCACCGCTCTGTTGTGATTCGCCAAAGAAAGGTTTGTTTTTAATCATTTAAAGTGTTTAATTCTATGATTTTAGTTTTTACGTGTGCTGTAAAACGAGCGCTTTTTCATCATAACATCGCATTGCTTTATCAAACACGTTATTTGTGTGTTAAAGCGCGTCTCATAAATCAGTGATTCGGTTTATTCTCAGTGTAATATTTCTTCCGTGATAATTAATTAATTTATTATTCCTGGATTTAAATAACCTTTCTGAAATAAAACCGCTTTTGATTTTAATAAAGTATTGATTATAGTGCTGTTCAGGACGTGATGAAGACATTATATAACTAATAATCATATTAATAGTGATTTTTATTTGCTATAGTAAAATGTTTGGTTAAAGTACGATAAATAAAACAAAATCTTTTTCAGACTGCGTCTCTTTTATATCAAGCACTCCAGAGAACAGTTCAGTTTTGATGTCGTTTTTTAATCTGATGTTGTTAGGAAGTTATGTGCCAAATATTAATATTAAGATCTATAATTTCCGTGGTGCAGATTAAATCATGTTCATAACTCATCTACAAATACCCATTAACTGACAAATAAATGACAGATTTCAATTTCACGTTCATTTATCAAGCACATTTAAAAACTACAAATGTTGAAGCAAATTTATTTAATTTAACCATTAATACTGAGTGCAGAAAAAACGGATTTCATAGGACCCTATAATATTAATTTGATAATATAAGTTATAAAGTAATATCATCTCGATATCATTGAAGGCATCAGCTTTTGGTGATATTTCACTATCATCGACACACAATATCGATAATGAAAGTAAAACTGGCCCTTCTATGCAATTAAAGTCCCCATGAAATCAAAATTGAAACTTAATGGCTTTTAGTATAAATACGCTAGCCTTACTGTTAATGTGCTCCGAGATTCGCTTTTAGAAGATTTAAGCGTTCAAAACTCACTTCTGCCAATGTGGATCGTGACATCATGCTGAACTTCACCTTATCTTCAGATTTTCTGTCCAATCAAATGTTCTCTAGAATCTTTTGTCCCGCCCCCAACACTTCAAATAGAAGCTGCGGCTGAAATCGGTTCATTTACACGACAACAGCCTGAAAACAATACCGTTATTGTCTCTGTGTAAACTAAAGAAACGATAATGTGTGAAAAAGGTCTATAGGCACAAGTGAGATTGCCATCTACTGGCCTGGCAGCATAATTTCACCGAGCCGTGTGAACAGGGATGGTTTTGACAACACTGTTGTCTACAAAAAACAAAGGCAAAACTTTTCAGTTTTAAGCACAGTGTTGTTGTGTAAATGTACCCTAAGTATGGATTTTTCTTTCTGTTAATTATTCTCATCTTAAACAGGACAGAGTCTCCAAATGCACAGGAAAAACTCCTGGAGAAGCAGCCGAGATCCATGTGACACAGTATTTTAAAGATGGCGTTTATTAAAGAGGAGAGTGAAGACGTGGAGATTGAAGAAACATTCAGAGTCAAACATGAGGAACAAACAGGTTGGTTTCGTTCTTATTAAAATGTCCAGATCTACAGAAATGAGGGATATTTTTGAAGAGCGTCTCTATTAATATGGTTTTATTTTATTTTATTCTACTGTGTTTTCTCTAATAAAAAAATCAAATAAAAAGGTTTTATTGGACATGGAGGACAGACATGTTGAGATCACATAATACAGAAGAACTATTTAGTGTCAACATTAAACCCATGATGTACTCTTTCATTTTTATCATTTAAGTCTGAGAAAAACATTGCTTTACATAAAGCAAAACTGTAAATGTACGCAATTAACTTTGTTGTCTTTTAAGTGATTTTTTTATTCTTCTCATCTCATCTTCTCATATCAAAAGTCTCGGAAACACTGAATGATCTGTAAGCATGACATAGTTTTGGGTTCTATTCAACTTTATGTGTCTGTAATAAATTTATATGCATTTAGTCAAGTCAGTTTATTGAAACTATGAAATCTAAAAAAGCTCAGAATGACAAAAGCTAATTTTGTCAAGCTCAGATGTAGGAGAAATATAGTTTTGTTCAGAGAATCAGGGAAAACGATTTGATTGCAACCTGAAACATGAAAGTACTTACTATAGCACCACCTAGTGTCCGGCCGGGGTGGGTGTGTCACCTGAGTAGAGGGGGGCATACCAGTGCGACCTCTAACAAAACTTAGACCCGTTGGAAAAAAGGTAGCAAAATGCAACCATTTGATCGCAATCTGGAGCCCTGATGTGGCTATCATGGTTCAGGGTCAAATTGGCCTCCTTTATTTACCCACTTTAACGCATCTGCCCACTATGTGATGATGGCGCAGTAGGGTTTGAGCCTCTTATCGCTGCTTACAGCTATATTGATAGTTTTGAGGTGTCTTAATTTGTGCCATTAGACTTTGACTCTTTGGGTAAACATGTCTTCTCCTACATGTCTAGGGTAGTCGTGGCCTAATGGTGAGGGAGTTGGGCTTGTAATCTGAAGGTTCCCGGTTCGATTCCCACACCGGCGGGAATTGAAAGTGGGGATTGTGAATAAACGGCACTCTCTCCACCTTCGATACCATGACTAAAGTGCCCTTGAGCAAGACACCTAACCCCTAATTGCTCCCCTCGTAAGTCGCTTTGGATAAAAGCGTCTGCTAAATGACTAAAAATGTAAAGAGAGCTCTTTGTTCTTTTTTCCCTTAGACATGGTTACGCTGAAAGAGGAGAGTCAAGGACTGAATGAAACAGAAGAGAAAAATCATGATGTTTCCCAAACAACTGGAGAGTCATTTACTTGCTCCCAAACTGAAAAGACGTCACCAAAAAGAGCTCAAAAGACAGCGAGTAGAAGTTATTTCACCTGCCAACAGTGTGGGAGGAGATTCACTCAAAAAGGAAATCTTAAAACTCACATGAGGATTCACACCGGAGAGAAGCCGTACACATGCCAACAGTGTGGAAAGAGCTTCACGCATCAAGGGACGCTCTATACCCACATGATCGTTCACACTGGAGAGAGCTCTTACGCCTGCAAACTGTGTGGAAAAACCTTGACTCGAAAAGGAAATCTCAAGACTCACATGAGAACGCACACTGGAGAGAAACCGTTCACATGTGATCAGTGCGGGAAATGTTTCACACGTAAAGAAAGCCTTAATAACCATGTGAGGATTCACTTAAAAGATAGCTGCTGTATATGCCATCAGTGTGGAATGAGTTTCACGAACAAGAAAAACCTCAAGAGGCACGTGATAACTCACACCGGAGAGAAACCGTACATGTGCCACCACTGTGGAATGAGTTGCGCAAACAACACAAACCTTAAAGTCCACGTGAGAGTTCACACGGGAGAGAAGCCGTACACCTGCCAACAATGTGGAAAGAGCTTCCCTCGAAAAGAAAGTCTCAAGACTCACATGAGAAGTCACACCGGAGAGAAGCCTTACGCCTGCAAACTGTGCGGAAAGAGTTTCACACATAAAGGAACCCGTTATAGCCACATGAAAGTTCACAATGGAGGGAAACGTTTCACGTATCTTTAGTGCGAGAGGAGATTCGCACATCGAATAGATGTGAACAGTCATTTGTGGACTCATTCTGCCAAGAAATTTCAGCAAATTTCAGTTTAACCCTTTCATTGCTGTCTCCTTTTGTCTGCATTAAAGGATAGGAAATCTCTTAGCCCTTCTCTTCTATAAATTTGTATAAAGAAATAAAGGCAAAGAACCAGTTCATTTGTATTTCACTGACTATTTAGTTTTATATAATTAGTTTAACAATATAATAAGATAAATTCAGCTGAATATATAACACTTTGAACTGCTAATGATAACTTTGCTATGATATGATCGCTTTTAGTTAGTATTATATTGAATAATCTGACTCAACTAACTGGTCAGTCTCCAACTGGAGACACCGTTTAAATTCATTTTGCCCGCCGTGCCCAGTTGTCCTTAAACCACCGAGGTGGCGGTGCCACCGGCTTGGGCCCGTCATCGCTGCTAGCAGCTATATTTTTTTTTTATTTTTTTTCAACCGTTCGGGGCTTTTTGGGGCCCTTAACATGCTCAAAAACTCTTGAAACTCTGCACACGCATTGGAACCTGCGGCCATTAGGACGTGACAGAGGCTGGGACCCGGGCGTGCCAGGGGGGCTCGACAGCGCCCCCTTGAATGGGGTCCGAAAACTTATTTATTGGTATGAAACTCGGTACACATAAAGATCTTATCGGACCTGACAACTTTCGTGCTCTAAGTTGTTCGCCGCCTCAACAGGAAGTGAGCTATTATGGGTTGTTTGAAAAGCGCATACTCTGGAATTTGATATACTCCTCCTAGGCGCTTAATCCGATCACCACCAAACTCGGTCAGCATGAAGTCAAGACATTGATGACGCAAAATTGCTAGGGGATTTTTGATATCTCACACGGTTTGCCCGTGGCGAGGCAACAAATTTATGGTGAGAAAAGAGAAACAGGAAGTGTGTTATAACGTCTGCATACATTTATTGATTTTTATGAAACTTCATCTGTGTGTTCGTTGTAGAAGGCCGAGTACATGGATGTGACTATTATGAGTCATAGATATAGCGCCACCAATTGGCAGCAGGAAATGTGTCACTTTCAAAATGCTTTGAGATCACCCTCTTATTTTTATCCGATTTGCTTCAAACTTCTTCATTATAATGTCAAAACATTTCAGATGTAGACATATGAATATCTTTGAGATATCTTAAATTATTGTTGCCATGGCAAGACGTCAAACTTTAATAATATTCTTGGGTGTTTTTGAGGCTCTTAACAAACACGGTCTCGTGGCTCCCTCTAGTGGACATACTGCACGTATTTCTGTAAACTCAGAGAAGCAACGCCCCTTGTTTCACAGTTTGGTGATGTCTGTGAATGATCACGAACTCATTTGTGTTTTTTAAACTGATAAGTTAAAATATTCCAGTGATTACACAAGATTTAATCAAAAGAATGTAATAAAAAGCTTAATTTTAGTTTAGAAGGTGTATCCAGGGCAGACGCCTGCTGAAGGTGAATTATGTGTGATTCTATTATATTTCACAGTTGATTCTAACAGGGTTTAATTGAATTAAATAAGTAGGATTTTTATTGAAATAAAGCTGAAATAAAATAAAAAGATTTGTTGAAAAACTTAATCTAAATGGAATAAAAATCATTCCATTGAATCATTGGGTCACTCAATTGATTCACTGAAAACACTGACTCATTCAGGAATGAAGTAAATGGCTCTCTTTATGAATGGATCATTGAATCATTGGTTCACCCTTTTGATTCTTTCAAAACACTGATTCATTGGAATGAAGTAAATGGCTCTCCTAATGAATGGACTCTGTCAAAGCGATGCTTGTGTTCGTCTCAGGAGAAGAGCGGGTTCTAGGCGTACTTGCAGCCTCTCTAAAGGAGCCAGTGTTCTTCAGCAGGAGGTCAGATATGCCGTATCGATACATGACGTCTCTGAAGATGCTGAACTACAGACTTGGAGTCTATGAGGTGAGTGTTCAGAAACACTGATCACACTGAATCATTTACATGATCATTTACACTCTCTCTCTCACAGGAGTTTGATGTGTTTTCGGAGAAGCTGTTTCCCCAGCTGAAGGACAGCACAGAGTTTGTTGTGTACGCCAACCCGTCTGGTGTGGTCATGTGGTACGTCTATCCCACAGCTGAGTGGCGAAAAGAGGCGGGGCCTAGTCACTTCAGCGAGTAGCTAATAGGGCCAAAGTTCCATCGATATGCTAATGAGGCCGACGCCCCTCTGGTGATTTGAATTAGGAAATGAATTTCGCTCTCAGGGACCTTTAGCAAATCAAACGTGCCTCACTCGATTTCTTTTTAAGAATGTAATTTTTTTAGCACTGTTTCTACTGAATGTGTTTCCATATTGGAATCTTTTTGTATTGACCTTTAATAAGAACGAACAGTATCATCTCATTTGTGCAAATTAAGTGCATTAATCAAGTTGTTCAAATCATGAAGCATTCAGTGACGTGTACTACTGTTTTTAAACTCAAATAAACACATGATGGTCAAACTCACATTCCGAGTAGATTATTTGATTGATGCTTAACACTGATGAGTCATGATGTCAGTTGACCCTTTCCAAACAGTTTGATTGACAGGCGATCTGACCAATCATAACCCTGAATCCGGCATTTTGTCTGACAAAGCAGTCAGGGGAGTTAGTAGATTAACGTTGGTGAAATTGAAAAATTGTGTGTACTCCGCGCTTGAAGGCGCTACAACGTCACAACACATTAAAGAGACACTATACGCTATTTAGTTTTTAAACTTCTTTACAAAATTTTAAATATGAAACTGTTTCATACGTTGTCAGTGTCCTCTTTGCTCCTCTGTATTTTTCACTGTGTGAGAACATGATGTGTTGGGTGAGAGCGCATGGGTTGTCGGACAGTAAGTCTTTGTGAAGGGTCAGTTAACCGCAGCTTTCATTATTTATCAGTAAACTGACAGACGTCACGGCGGACAAACAAGAGCGAAGCTGTTAATCACCTCACTTCATCATCTGTCATTCGTCCTGGTCTCAAGCATCAGTGATTCCATGTTCAGGAATGTCTCAGGTGTGTCTCAGGAGTGTCTCAGGAGTGTCTCAGGTCCTGATGGGTTAGTTGTTAAACGTTCTTTGTGTGCTGGGCTGCTGTAGAGATGCAGGTTCTAATCTCAATCTGAGCTCTCAACAGTGAAGTATTAGTTCCAGCACGATTAGAGGTAAGAGATCTGTGGCTCACTGGTATGAGCACTGCCTCATGGTTTCAGAGGTTACTGGTTCAAACCCCGGTCAGATCTCCAAGAAATGTAGTGATTGAGTCCATGGTGCATTGGAAAGAGAAAGAGTCCTTGTTGAGATCATGGTAGAGCAGCAGGTTATCTGGAAAAAGTGTCTGGAAAGTTATCGACTTAGTCTCCAGCCTGGATAATTTTTTTATAAGTACAAACATGGTGTAAAAGATAACTGCTGCTGGTTATCATCCCAGAACTCCCCAGGGGGAGGAGCCTGGATATAACCTCCCCCCTTCGTTTCCGAACTTCTCTCATCCTCCCCTCAGGATTTGATCGCTCTTGCAGCCTGTCACGAATCCTGATCAGGTGACTGTTACCCAATGCAACCATGCTGCAGTGACCAGGCCGGTTTTGAACCGGGATACTCCCGATAGGGAGCACATGCTCTAACCACTAGAGCTACTGGCACTTTCACACTGAGCCCTCTTTTTTTGGGGGGCATATCCTTTATATTTGGAAAAAACCCTTCAAACTAAAGCATTCAACCAAAGAGTGAGATTTGAACCAGGAATCTCTGCATGAAGAAGCAATATTTAGACCACTGAGCCACTGGAGCTTCTTCTGTTTCCTTGCTTTTTTTGGGGGCATGTCTTTTTTTTTTGGAGTCTCAGACTGATGAGCCACTGGGAGCTTCATCTTGCAACCTTTTTCTTTTTAGAGTTTTTTTAATTAATCAATAAAACTAAAGCATTTTCCACCACAAAAGTGAGATTTGACTGGGATTGTCCCACTGAAGGAGTGATGCTGAGACCAGCTTTTCAAGCAAGTTTTTGTCTCATTTAATTAGTCAGAACCAATTAAAGTAATTTCCCTCACTTTTATTGGAAGTGTCAATCATTTAAAATGCAGTGTCAATCAATTTTTGAATCTGACAAGGAATTGGGTGTTTTGGAAGGGTTTTTATTGATACCTTTGTGCTATATGATGGAAAAATGCTCACATTTGTGGGATTTGATCCAAGAAACCAACATACGAAAGACAAGTGATTCACCACTGAACCAAAGACTTTGTGAAGTCCTATAGCTGGGTCAATTGGATTGATTTTCAGTTTATCTATAGCGTTAAATAATAATAATAAAAAAGGTTAATGTAAGTAATTGTGGGATTCAAAGTCAGGACTGACTAAAGCTTTACCACTTGAGCCACTGAATCTGACAAGGAATGGGTTTTTCTTGAGAGCTTTGTGTTACATGATGGAAATTGTTTTAGTAAATCTGGGATTTGAACCAAGAACTCTATCTATGAAAAGGAATTAATCAGCCACTGAGCCATAGACATTGAGACATGTGAGTTGGTTAAATTCGGTTGATTTTCTGTTGATCTACAGCTGTAATTAATAAATCAACATAAGAAACAGTAGGATTTGAACTCCGGACTCTATCATTAAAGCTCAGCGTTTTCTCACTTGAGCCGCTGAATCAGACAAGGAAAGAAGTGTTTTGGATGGAGCTTTGTGTTTTGTGATGGGAGAATGTTTGCAATTGTGGGAATTGATCCAAAACCCCACATATGAAAAACAAGTGATTAGCCACTGAGTCACATACTTAGAGACATTTGAGTTGATTCAGTTTGGTTGATTTTCTGTTTATCTACAGCATTAATAATAATAATAAACAATTTAATATAAAAAATTGTGGGATTCTGGGATTCCCTGCAGCATTGTGAACGGAATGAACTGCTACCTTATGAACGACTTCTGCCCACTGAAATGTGCAACCTAAAGACTTTTTCAAAAGAAAAACATAGGCCTACACATGTTGAGCAAACATATGAAATCCGTTTATGTGCTGTGCACTTTATTCTGTATCAAGGCAATTTTTATTGAACGAAAGAGCAGACATTTCTTTTACAGATAAGTTTATTAAAGAACATTACTTTTGACATATCATATGAAGGGACATTTCCTTCATTCCAAGATATGCTCTTTTATTAACACTAAACTGTAAGATAGCGAAACTCTTTTTTTTTGTTCTAAGCCCTGAAATCTCCATCAAAACATTAAAAAGCCAAGCTTTGGCCAATGAGTAAAACGCTCTGCACATTAATCCATTTTCTGAAGTTGAGAGATGCAGGTTTGCATTGACGCTGAAGCACAGAAACACTGGCTGCACATAAGGAGGTCAGAAAGCAGCATTTTAGCCAGCAATTTTCAGATCTTTGGCCACCAGCATCGCTGTGACAGGGTGCAGTGCTCCAAGGTGCTCCTTAAAAGTCTTCACTGCCTCGTCGCTGTACTTGGAGAAGTTGTGAACTTCTCTAAAAGAGAGAAAATGAGGTCAGCAAGAGCACACTCTGAAATGGTCTTAAAGAGCTTTAGACATTTCAAAACAGAGGTTTGTAGGGTCAAAGACAATGAAATGTTTGGTTGCTCAAGGCAGCAAGGAAATGACAAAACTCTGTAATTCACTCAAAACATCCCCTTTTTTTGTTACTTTTGGTCCATTTTCAACAAGTGACCCCATTTATTGCCGTTATTGGTCCAATCACGGACTTCTCAGAACATTTTAATGAATTTACTTAAAGAGCGGGCGAGTGAATTTCATTCTGCCCTGTTCGGTAGCCATCTTCAGCGCCAGAGGAACGGCTTCCTCCCAGTGTGCCCTCACACAGACACGCAACCACCTGCACAATCAAACAATTTGACATGAAATACTGAAATACTGTACGTAATAATCAGATCATTCAAAAAAACATGTCTGCTGCTTACCTGAAGCGAACCTCTGCATTTCTAACACTGTTCAGCTGGTAGATCTCCTGCATCTTCTTCACATGGGACAGAGGAAGAGGCTCCTGATACAGGAAACAGACAGAGGAAACAAACAGACACATTTCAAGACTACTTCTGCTTTCTGTTCCTCTCTGTCTTTTGATCTGCAGTGCTAATATATATATATAATTTTTTTCCCCCCTGTTTTAACTTATTTAGTACCTCTTGGAGCAACAAAGCCATAAACTCAATGAGTAAGATCCCCTTCTTTTGCCTAAAAATGCACGAACACACAGATAAAGAGGAAGAGAGGGGTTCGTCTTAAACTCTGTAATTTAGAGGAGCTTGAGAACTGTGAAAGGCTTTGTGTAGTTTAAAGGAAGGGTAGGCAATGTTTTTCATAAACACTTTGTTATACTGGTGGAAGCTCTCTTCGCATCCTGATCAATCAATAATAGAAGTGGTCTAAATATTTAAAAAAAAATAATAAAAATTCACGTATCTTCTGTGGAAGTCTCAGGACCAGAAAGTGCAATGATAGGATGTCCTAATTGCCTGTTAACATATATTTGCATACCTCCGCACACCCTCGCGCAGACATCACACGGCAGCAGTGTGTTTCATGAGGCTATGCAGAGTTGTAGATAGACAGTCATGAGGCGACCGAGCGCCACAAACAAACAGCAGCCGCCTTTTCCAGTTCCTCCTGAACCAAGACAATGAGCTTTTGCTGCATTCATGCCATAATTACTGTAATTACAACATGGCAAACTGGGATGTTCTTCTCAGAGCTGTTCACGTCCTCAGACTAGGAATTATGCATTTGATATATCAACACTATCAATACCAAAATGAATCTGCAGCAGTCAGGTGGTACAAGTCAGAGCTCCAAGTTGTTTACATTCATTATTATTATAATGTTATGTGTCTCTCCTTTTCTATCTCTCCTGACACTTTGCAGACTCTGCTCTGGCTGTGCGCGTTCATGTGTTTTGGAGGAGGCGTGGCTTTGAGGACACTTAAGTTAGAGTGGATCTCATGCTTTCAAAGCTAGCTTGCTCTACCTTTAACAGGAGAAAGACTCACCTTCACCCATCTCTGGCACAGAGCAGTGCAGGCATCGGCCATAGTGGTGTCATACCTGTGCACAGAGGCAAAGTCCAATTTAAATCGCAGACACAAACATGTTGGGTTTCTGTGTTTATGGGGAATTTCCATAGACAATGTTTTTATACTGTATAAACTGATTTCTAGTATTCCTATCCACGTGGGGATATTTAGTCTTAACAACGTATGGAATAGCTGAACCACACACACACACACTCCAGTGCTCACTGAGGTTTGACGGGAGGCATTCCTGGAGTGTGCATCCATGCATTCCAGTCCACTTTATTCAAGATGTCCACCTGTCAAAGAGACAAACAGATATTAACACTGTACATGGAGCACAAAAAAATTACCCAAGAGATGGCATGAACAACAATTAAAATAACTAAAAAAAATTCTAAAGAAAAGCTACTGGGATTTTAATCATAATTTTGTAATCCAAATCTACTAGAGACTAGCGTCTTTTTTCAGTTTGACTAGCAATCTATTAGATATTCCACTTAATCAGAATGAATCAAAGCAATCGCAAAAGCACTGAATCTTCCTCATGCAGATGTGTGAATGTGACCTGTAGTGATGAAGTTAAGCAAACACAACAACAGATTTGATTAATCAAATTAAAATTGTACCAGACAAGAGAATTTATCCTCCAGAACTTCCACAGTCAGGGCGACTTTCCCTTTGAGCACATGCCTGTCAAAGTCAACATGGTAAACGAGATTTAAGTGCTTGGTAGAGCACTTGGAGATAGAAGAGAACGAGCTGGGGTCTGACACAGGAGCCATGGCTGAGACAGAGAACAGTCAGCTATCTGCAAGAACGATAACAGTTTTTCTTTTTTTAAATCGCTTGCTTACAATTTCTGAAACTATGGCTCCATTTCTCGAAACTCTACACACGAAACCACAAAACATGCACATCATTTGCAAAAGCAAACATTTCACCCAAAACTACTTTAACTCTTAAAAACTGTTTTTGTATAGTAACTCTACAAACATCAAACGGTTGACCATAAACACATCAAATTACGCACAGATGTGGAAAATGTACAACACTACTCTCTTGTCTTTTGCTTGTTCAGTGTGCAGTGGGGTGTAGAAGTAGAAGTGCACAAATATGTATACTGTACACAGTGTGTATGCACAATTGATGAATTTTCCAGTTATTGAACTGAACTGAATCAACACTGACCTGACTTGAGCTGAATAATGCCACTGTTGGCTTTTTAGAGCTGCTTCTCAGGAGATTTTGAATTTGTTACTATTGTCTGTATTATACACCGATCAGGCATAACATTATGACACTGACAGGTGAAGTGAAGAACACCGATTAGCTCTTCATCACGGCACCTGTTAGTGGGTGGGATATATTAGGAAGCAAGTGAACATTTTGTCCTCAAAGTTGATGTGTTAGAAGCAGGAAAAATGGGCAAGAGTAAGGATTGAGCGAGTTTGACAAGGGCCAAATTGTGATGGGACTGGGTCTGAACTTCTCCAAAACTGCAGCTCTTGTGGGTGTTCCCGCAGTGGTCAGTATCTGTCAAAAGTGATTCAAAGGAAGGAACAGCGGTGATCCAGTGACAGGCTCATTGATGCACGCGGGGAGCGAAGGCTGGCCCGCGTGGTTCGATCCAGCAGACGAGCTTCTGAAGCTCAAACTGCTCGAGAAGTTAATGCTGGTACTGATAGAAAGGTGTCAGATACACAGTGCATCGGTTTTCTGCGTGTGACCAGTCAGGGTATTCATGATGACCCCTGTCCACCGCCGAAAGCGCCAACAGTGGGCACGGGAGCATCAGAACTGGACCACGGAGCAATGGAAGAATCTGAAGAATCATTTCGTGTGGATGGCCCGGTGCGTGTGTGTCGCTTACCTGGTGAACACGTGACTCCAGGATGCACTATGGGAAGATAGCAAGCCTGTGGAGGCAGTGTGATGCTTTGGTCAATGTTCTGCTGGGAGTCCTGCCATCCATGTGGATGTCACTTTGACACGTACCACCTACCTAAGCATTGTTGCAGACCATGTACATCCTTTCATCCGGTATTCCCTGGTGGCTGTGGCTCTTTTAGCAGGATAATGAGCCCTGACACAAAGCAAAAATGGTTCAGGAATGGTTTGAGGTGCACAACAACGAGATTGAGGTGTTGACTTGGCCGCCAAATTCCCCCAATCTGAATCCAATCGAGCATCTGTGGGATGTGCCAGACAAACAAATCCAATCCACCTCGCAACTTACAGGACTTAAAGGATCTGCTGCTAACATGGTCTAGTGGAGGCCATGCCTCGACGGGTCAGGGCTGTTTTGACAGCAAACACAATATTAGGAAGGTGGTCATAATGTTGTGCCTGATCAGTGTATGCAACTGCTATATAGAGGTGTCTAGTTTATGCATATTCAGTAGATATTTACAAAATATGAAATGCAAAGGAGAAAAATTTATTTGTTTCTTAAAACTGTAAAAAAGCAAACGGCTGGATCAGCTTATAACAACTCATTCAAACATCTAAAAACATTGTTTTTTTCATCTTGATTACTTTTTTATCAGTTATGATCAACGGAAGCTCAATTTTTAAATATCCTGACATTCAACTCACAAGGTACTCCTTGGGGAGATCTTCAGGATTTTCTCCAGGGAAAAAGATAAGGGTCTTCTCTTCACCACAGAGCTGTCTCAACCACTATGGTTTATCCATTTTTCCCAAATCATTAGTATAATTCTCAATTTATTTTTTTAATTCGTTTCTTACTCAGACTTTCCCATGATGGTTGTTGTCTGTGGTTATTTCGGCACCTAAAGAATCTGTTGGATGTCTCAGTTTTTCACCTAAAATCAGCCAGGTAGAGCTCTAGTTAGGGCCCAAGCCCAAAGGGCGAAGGCCCTATTGTTTTCCTTAGGATTATTAATATTATTATTATTATTATTATTCATTATTTTTTTTTAGGTTTTTGGCACTTTTGGGGCCCTTAACATGCACGAAAACTCTTGAATCTTTGCACACGCATTGGAACCTGCGGCCATTAGGGCGTCACAGAGGCTGGGACCCGGGCGTGGCAGGGGGGCTCGACAGCGCCCCCTTGAATGGGGTCCGAAAACTTGGTCCATATATCAAACACGCTTGCACATATTGGTATGAAACTCGATACACATATAGACCTTATCGGGGCTGACAACTTTCGTGCTGTTGTTTTGAAAAACGCATGCTCTGGAATTTGATATACTCCTCCTAGGCGCTTAATCCGATCACCACCAAACTCGGTCAGCATGAAGTCAAGACATTGATGACGCAAAATTGCCAGGGGATTTTTGATATCTCAAACGGTTTGCCCGTGGCGAGGCAACGAATTTATGGCGAGAAAAGAGAAACAGGAAGTGTGTTATAACGTCTGCATACATTTATTGATTTTTATGAAACTTCAACTGTGTGTTCGTTGTAGGAGGCCGAGTACATGGATGTGACTATTATGAGTCAAAGATATAGCGCCACCAATTGGCAGCAGGAAATGTGTCACTTTCAAAATGCTTTGAGTTCACCCTCTTATTTTTACCCGATTTGCTTCAAACTTCCTAATTATAATGTCCAAACATTTCTGCATACAAGTCAAGTCAAGTCATCTTTATATAGCGCTTTTTACAATGCAAATTGTGGCAAAGCAGCTTTACATTAATAAGAAAATGGTGTCATTGTGCAGCTTATTCTATATATTATTGATTCATTCCGTTGCAAATATCAATAGTTATTAGTCTAGTTAATTTATGTATATCAGCACTGCAGAAAACAGTGACGTAATCGTCCGGCTCAGCTCAGTTCACATACAACGGCGCCAATGCAGGCATATCAAAAACACTGCTGAATATCAAGCAAGTGTCCCCAACTTAAGCAAGCCAAAGGCAACAGCGGCAAGGAACCAAAACTCCAACAAATGGAGAAAAAAACCTCGGGAGAAACCAGGCTTAGTCGGGGGGCCAGTTCTCCTCTGGCCAACAGTGAACACTTGTCCGATACTCAGGCAGAGTTACGGGTCATTAAACCGATTTGGAATCGCAACAGTCAAAATATTTAATCTAGTTCCATCTAGTTTAAGATCTTTTTGATCACGCCGGTAAGGGATGGTTTGTTGGGATATGTGCCACTGGCTGATGAGTCGGTAAGGTCTTAAAGGATGAGCCAGTTAGCACAGTCTCCGCCGACACCACAGGGCCACATACATTTATTGATTTTTATGATTTTTTTAGGTGTAACTGGTCTGTTTTCTGCGTTGTGTTTTGTCTGTGTTGTGTGACGAACTGGAATGCAGACGGCAGTTTCGCTGATCTTTATTCTTCTCTCTGATATAAAATACAGAGAAGTGGTCTTTTAGTCTGAGAGCCCTTATTTACTCTCTTCTCGTGCATAAGCAATGCAAAGAGCGGAAAAATTACATTAAAACAAGAGAATAGCAGAAAACATACCTGATATAAAATACAGAGAAGTGGTCTTTTAGTCTGAGAGCCCTTATTTACTCTATAAAACAAAATGTGATGTACACTTGTCACATGCGTTCTCATTTCCACATTTGGGCCCAAATGTAAAGATAACAAAAAGGGGGAAATGACAAAAATAACCACAAGGATAGATAAAATAACACCATACACGTGAATTGGAATGAAAATATAGTCATAAAAACAATAATAAAAATATAGATTAAGTAAGATTATCAGGAGCCCAAAATACCTCACCTCTTCTCGTGCATAAGCAATGCAAAGAGGAAGAGGAGGAGACAGGACAGGAAATAATGCTGACGCATTGCATTACCACAATTAAAGGGGAAGGTGCTCTCATTCCAATCAGACAGTAATATCAGGTGTATGTAAATGAACAATTTTGTGTGAATTCTAATAAAGATATATATTTAACAGTATACTTTCTGTACCCGTTACACTCACCCCCCAGAATTTACACAAAATTCCCAAAGTATAACAAAACACTGGTCACTAGAGTTTCACGGTCCACACTTTAAAAGCAGTGAAGACACAGCATTGAAAGCTACCCAAAACAAGAGGGATACAAGCATGAAGAAAGTTGGCCAAACTTCTACACATATTGTAGTCATACACAAAGTGCCCATTACACTTTGAAAAATCTCAGACCAGGTTCTTAGGGTAAGTTTGAAAAAAAACATATGAACAAAACATGTTTCAAAAACTGTATGTACTCACAATCAAACATGGAATTCAGACATGAATAACTGAAGACCCAGAATCTAAACCAAACAGGGTTTCAAGTTGAACCATGGATTCAATAAGTCTGCATACTGGTTTGATAACTCTCCCAAACCTGGTAGTGTAACTATCACCTGTATTTAAACCAGCTACAGGATCTTCTCTAAAAGGTTCACCGGTAGAGACATGAGTTCGGGATGAATGGTAAGCGCCAGCACCAGTCACAGTATTATCAGTCAAAGAGGCAGCAACTTGTGAACGCACCCACGAAGAAGTACGATCATCATCACAAGTAGCCATATTGGAGATGTTTGACACAGAGTCTGCAAGTGAGAGTTCCTTAGCCTCAGTCAGCCCATCATCAATGTGCTCTGCAGACTCAATCTCGGCAACGTAGGAGGACTCACCACTGTGTGTCTGCCCATCTAGACCACCACAGTGTGCTGCATCAGATTTCTGTGAAGGTGCACTGCAGGTAAGTGTTTCTGCATCCTCATGATCAGATCTAACAATTTCTGTTTCAGGCAGAGGAAGGAAGGTCACTGGAAGTAGAAGATTTCGATGAACTATTTTCTTATTCCCAGACCTGTCACGGATCTTATAGACATGTATGGAAGGCTTGGAGGCAACGACAGTGTACATGACTAGCTCCCATTTGTCAGCAAGTTTCCGTTTCCCTCTACAACCCTTGTTAGCCACAAGCACTTTGTCACCAACGGCTAGAGGCAGGCCTTTCGCCCTTTTATTGTACTGGCTGGACTGGTGTTTTTGTTCCACAACAGCATTCTTCTGCGCCAATGCCATGGCAGACTGGAGGTCACTGACAAGAGACTTGACATAATTGTCATAGTCACAGACTGACTTATCCTGGAGAACGCTCTGGAACATGAGGTCAACTGGCAACCTCGGTACCCTTCCGAACATTAAGTAAAAAGGGGCGAAACCCGTTGTCTCATGTGCTGTGCAGTTGTACACAAAAGTCATGGTCTGTACCAACTGCGGCCACATCTGCTTAGGCCTAGGTGGAAGGGACCTCAACATATTACCTAATGTCCTATTGAAGCGTTCGGTACCGCCATTCCCCATCGGGTGGTAAGGGGTGGTTCTTGATTTGTCAACGCCAGCCAACTCGAGAAGCTCAGCCATCAGCTCACTCTCGAAGGTGGCCCCCTGGTCAGAATGGATACGTTGGGGAAATCCATAAACACAGAAGAAATTGTCCCAAAGTTTCTTAGCCACTCTTTTCGCTGTCTGGTCTTGGCACGGGAAAGCATGTGCCAGCTTTGTGAAGTGATCCGTTATCACTAAAACATCCACAGATTTGTTGTTTCTATCTTCAGCAGACCAGAAGTCGATGCAAACGAGCTCCAATGGGGCTGTGGTTTTAATACTCTCCAAAGTGGCTCTCGCTGCAGGCTCTGGAGTTTTGCTGAGGACACACCTGGGACATTTCTTCACGTAATCCCGCACATCACGCTCCATATCAAGCCAGAAAAACCTCTGACGGGCCAAAGATAATGTGCGAGGCTGCCCTTGATGACCGGCCAGGTCGTGAACACCAGAAAGTGCTTGGCATTTTAAGGATTGAGGTAAAATGAGTTGAAACTTCTTGTGCCTGGTGAGCGGGTCTTTAATAGCTCTGTACAATATTCCATTGAGCACTGAAAACTTGTCCCACTGCTTCAGAAACCTCAGCACAAATTGATTTTCACTGGCACGTTCACGTCTTGATGGTCTGCGCTTCCTATCAACATAATAAGACACTCTAGCAATGACAGGGTCGTTGTGTTGATGCTCTTGCATGTCTGTCAATGAAAGGGAATGAAACGCTTCTTTGTCTCCACTGGTTAAAGACTTCAAATGTTCAGCAAAGGATGTTGCTCTACATTCCGTTACTCTTTCCCACTCATCACAGGAAGACAAAACTGAAGACACGTCATCAGCAGACATCGATGAATCCAGCCCAACATCAAGTGCACCTGATCCTAATGTTTGCGGTTGGCAGGTAAGACGGAACACCTCTTGCACATTTCCATCCTCTACACTGTGAACTTGTCTCAACAGTTCAGAATAAGGCTCGGATAGAAGCCGCTGACTCACTGGTCTGACAAACGGATCCCTACTGAGCGCATCTGCCACCACATTGAATTTTCCAGGAACGTATTTGATCTCAAATGAGTATGGAGCAAGTTTCGAGACCCACCGCTGCTCACATGCATCCAATTTCGGCTTGGTCATAATGTATGTCAGCGGATTATTATCCGTCCACACGGTAAACTCATGACCTTTGAGCCAGTGACTAAACTTGTCGCACACTGCCCACTTGAGAGCCAAGAATTCTAATCTGTGCACAGGATATTTCATTTGTGTGCGGCTCAGGGCCTTGCTAGCAAACGCTATAGGTCTTGCCTTGTCCTCACCAGCAGGGATCTGTGAGAGCACCGCACCTAAGCCATCTAATGAAGCGTCAGTGCAGAGAAGAAAAGGACGCTCAAAATCTGGATGAGCCAGCACCACACTGTCAACAAGGGCCCTTTTTAACTCCTCAAATGACACATCACAGTCACGGGTCCAGTCTTGGGGCGTCAACTCCCGAAAAGTGCCAGCTCTTTTGTGACCACCAGCAGCTTTCACAGAGCGTTTCTGGCCAGCTGTCAAGTTGAATAAGGGTCTGGCAATGCGTGAGCAGCCTGGAATAAAGGATTGGTAATACAGGACCATTCCAAGGAAGGACCTGATTTTTTTTTGTGACGGTGTGGTTCCATTTTCCTTCATTAAGTCTACCTTTCGAAAAGCAGAGATGACTTTCACTTTTTCCTCGTCAACTGAAACACCAGTACTATCTATCACATGGCCCAGGAACTTCACAGATTTTCTTAGAAAATGACACTTTTTAGGTGCTAGTTTCAGGTTGCTGGCTCTCAATCAAGAAAACACGATCTCCAAACGCTTCAATGCTTCCTCTTCGGAAGGTGCAAAGACCAACAAGTCATCTAAGTAGCAGAGCAGACTGGAAAAGTTAAGGTCACCGAATATGCTGAGCATCATGCGCATGAAAGACGCGGGACTATTACAAAGGCCTTGAGGAAGACGATTATACTCATACAAGCCCATTGGTGTTGTAAAGGCAGTGTAACGTCTGTCAGACACATGGAGTGGGATGTTGTAAAATCCCGAAGTTAAGTCCATGGTGCTGAAAAGGGCATTACCACCCAAGGCTGCGAGACAGTCAGCTTTATGGGGTAGAGGGTGGGCATCCTTGACCGTTTTGGCATTGAGCCAGCGAAAATCAGTGCAGACCCTCAGATTGCCATCTTTTTTCCAGACCATAACTAAGGGTGATGCATACTCACTGACAGACTTGCTGATTATGCCCTTCTCCTCCATTTCTGACAATACTTCTCTCAATTTTTGATAGTGGGCAGGAGGGGTGCGGCGATAGGGCAGACGGAATGGGCGCTCATCATAAAGATGGATCCTGTGCACGAAATCCTTTGCCTCTCCACAATCCAGCTTGTCCTTTGAGAAAACATCATGGTAGGAAGCAAGTAGAGCCGACAATTTTTCCTTCCACATTTCAGAGACTTCACAGCCATCGATGTCAATGTCTCTCAGGCCATGATCCTTCAACAACTGTGCAGGATTAAAGGATGAATCAGTTATGAGAGGATTCGAATCAGGAACATCACGATGGGTTCTGCTCAGACCCTGCATGAGAGTGAAATCTTCCACGGCTAGACAGGAAGAGACATCAGCCAATTTGGTGTTACGGCGAAGTGTCAATGATGTTGTATTAGGGTTCAGTATCTTCATTGGCACCCATCGATCACCCCACATTGGCGTTACTACTCGTCCGACAAGAATGTTTTTAGGTGCTGAACGTGCAGTGGTTGGCTCAACGATTACAGTGCTTCCAGGGGAAACAGGGACACTAGTTGGCAATTTGCCCCAAACAAGATACTCAAATTTGGGAAGCAGAGTGAGTGCCTGGCAGAGTTTCACAGTACCAAGTTTATCAGGCTGTTGAGGTCCAGACCATCGGGAGATACAGCTTAGAAGTTCAAGGAATTGTTCACATTCAGGATTGCTGTTATTACAGGAGACAAGCTCCCAGTACTTGTCATGTGACTTCATCTTTTGCAGAACACATTTAATCACATTGCTTCCAATAATGAACTCGTCTCTTTGTCCAGGCACCACAAGGGTGGGAACGACAAATTTAAATCCATACACTTCAATCTCCAAATCGTAAGTACACTTTGGCTGAATTGTAAGGCCGCCACAGCCAACCAAGACCACATTACTTGGAATCGCTTGAGGATGTGGAAGAAGACCATCAACTCGCAGCTTCGACTCACCCTCTTCACTAAGCGTGCAGGACATACTACCAGAATCCAGTAATCCCTTTAATGTGTAACGGTCACAAACTGTCACAGGAGCATAAAACAACTCACTTGCCCCATCAACTCTCTGAGACCCCACATACATCACAGTTTTGTCTTCTGGTAATAGTTTGCAGCTGTTTACAAAAACGTCTTGCACATCTGCTTCTTCTGTGAGGGAGGTTCTACTAAAATTGCCCATGCTACCCCTCTCATCACATGGGCTCTTCAGTTTAACGGAGCAGTATCTGAGGGAGTCACAGGGCCTGCTGCTTTAGGACAGTCACTCTTAAAGTGGCCAGAACTGAGACAGTGATGACATAGCCTCTGACGTCTACAATGTGCATATGTAGTGTGTTCCTTGGATCTACAGACCCTACATGCAGAGCCTACGTTGGTTTTGAAGTCTGAAGTCTTGCCTGCAAGAACCTGGCTGGACGAAGTTAAAGAGGCAGTGCACAGAGACAGGACTCTATCCATCATGCCAACCATGTGCTGAAGACTGGTATCTGGAGAGAAGGGAACAGCATTAGGATTAAGATGACTCACAGGAGGCTGCGACTGGGTTAGCATGGGGACAGGCTGCGTGGGAGAACTGGACACAGGATTGGGATGTGCCGTGGCAGTGCACTGGTTGCAAGCTGACAAAGAGATTGCGTGCTGCGTCCTTGAAGAAACTCTCCTTAGATCTCTCTGATGACTGTCCAACCGCTCCTGGACCTCAGCAGCGCTCCACTTCTCAGCTGGCTTAAACTGAAAAGACATAGCAAGACTCGGGTCTGGGCAATGTGAAATAAACATCATGACAGCCTCAGCAGTGGGATCCTCTACACTCTTATTATGTCTGCGCAAGCACTCATCAGCAACATCTATGGCCTTGTTAAGACGTATCCAGTAATCCATGGGACTTTCATTTTCTCTTGGGATAGTATTATAAAAGTCAGCCATAGGCATATTTGAGTAAGTCAACTCACTGAAGTTGCGTTTCAGGACATCGAACAATGCACTTGGAAGCTCACTGGCACTCAGTTCAGGGCGGCTCCGCAGGGACACTTTAACCACATCTCTTGCCTTGCCAGCCAATCTACTCATGATGAGATCATAGACATCGGTTTGCGTTCTGCATTTCATTCTGTTTAAATAACTGTACATCATATCTTCCCACTCGTGCACAGTAAATGAATCACTCTTATCACCCCTGAAGAATGGTGGAGGTGGCGCATCTTGCTGAACTATCACCTTAAGACTAGATGCATCAATGCGCTCATTGGAGTGCTGAGACTGGCAAGGTGGATTAGGGTGTACTGGGCTGGGCTGGCGTGCAAGGTTAAGGCTGGCCGAAATACTTTCTCCTATTTTCTGAGCCAGATCTGATATGATGCCCCCTAATGACTCAGGAGTAATCGCAGGTTCAGTATTCGGGTATGTGATTGGAGTGGAGCTAGCTGCCGGACCTACAGAGGCACCAATCGCTGAATCAGCTGTGTGCACACGGCCAAGTCCCACATTAGCTAATGCTCTCCCTCTCCCATAACAACGTGTAAATTCAGACACCCTCTCATTGTGATATATTTCAGGACCACCGCCCCGACCCAATGGAAAGGTGACATTAGATTGTTTCACAGGGCTGAAATCGTCTTTGCTATTATCCTCAAACATGTTTCAATTGTAAAGAGAACCAGCTAAAACATGTAAAAATTACAGCAAACAGCAAAACCTTTACCAATCAACAAAGGTTCAGGAATACTTCAAAAATGCAGGTGAATATATGAAAAATCAAATGATTCAAAACTGCTCAGTCATTCAAAATGTAGTCATTGGAAAAGAAAAATCCTCTCGACCAAAATTTAAATATTTTCCATCTCAAAATCAATTGATTACTGTTCCTTGTTTAAATCGCAACAACAGTCATCGATTGTATACTGTACAGACAAAGGATACGATGCATGAAGGTCGCTGAAGCGTCCCGCGGTGCTTATCACAGTCTCGGTTGTTCAATAATATATGCACCAACGACCAACGAAAGTGTTCCGGAGAAGAAAAGTAGATCAGGCAGTCAAGAAAAATCTTCACCGGTCCTTTAAGATGCGACAGCTTGTTCCACGATGTAACGCGCTGTTTTCCTCACCACACGCGCCCTCCTTGTGCACGAGCACGGACACGCTACAAGCGATGGCGATGAAGAACGGGAAAGGCGATCGGCGAAGCAAGCGAGCCGTCCACAGCAACCACGGCGATCGGCGAAGCGCTGATCTGTTGATCCGAAATGGTCACGGCGCCAAGTGTAACTGGTCTGTTTTCTGCGTTGTGTTTTGTCTGTGTTGTGTGACGAACTGGAATGCAGACGGCAGTTTCGCTGATCTTTATTCTTCTCTCTGATATAAAATACAGAGAAGTGGTCTTTTAGTCTGAGAGCCCTTATTTACTCTCTTCTCGTGCATAAGCAATGCAAAGAGCGGAAAAATTACATTAAAACAAGAGAATAGCAGAAAACATACCTGATATAAAATACAGAGAAGTGGTCTTTTAGTCTGAGAGCCCTTATTTACTCTATAAAACAAAATGTGATGTACACTTGTCACATGCGTTCTCATTTCCACATTTGGGCCCAAATGTAAAGATAACAAAAAGGGGGAAATGACAAAAATAACCACAAGGATAGATAAAATAACACCATACACGTGAATTGGAATGAAAATATAGTCATAAAAACAATAATAAAAATATAGATTAAGTAAGATTATCAGGAGCCCAAAATACCTCACCTCTTCTCGTGCATAAGCAATGCAAAGAGGAAGAGGAGGAGACAGGACAGGAAATAATGCTGACGCATTGCATTACCACAATTAAAGGGGAAGGTGCTCTCATTCCAATCAGACAGTAATATCAGGTGTATGTAAATGAACAATTTTGTGTGAATTCTAATAAAGATATATATTTAACAGTATACTTTCTGTACCCGTTACATAGGCTCTTAAAAAACACGGTCTCGTGGCTCCCTCTAGTGGACACTGCACGTATTTCTGTTCTCTCAGAGAAGCAACGCCCCTTGTTTCACAGTTTGGTGATGTCTGTGAATGATCACGAACTCATTTGTGTTTTTTAAACTTATAAGTTAAAATATTCCAGCGATTACACAAGATTTAAGACGCGCAGCGTCTCCTAATAATGATCGCGCCCAGTTATACAAAGAACGACATCCATGCAGGGATTTTAAAAAATAAAACTAAAATATAAACTTCTGCAAATAAATCGTGTTTGGATCGTTATCATTTATATTACATTCGTGCTCTCCTCATACATTGCACGCACACACATTCAAACAGTTCAAGAACCCGAACGTTTCTGTGTTTTAGTCTGGCAGGTTTAACCCTTTCATTGCTGTGTCCCCTTGTCTGCATTATAGGATAGGAAATCTCATAAAAATAAAGGCATAGAACCAGTTCAGTTGTCATGCACTGACCATATGGTTCTATATAATTAGTTTAATAATATGGTTAAAAATAACGTAAAATACCTTAGGATAAATTGAATGGAATTTAATTTTCCCGCTCTGAGCGGGCTTCGAACCCGAGTCTTCCGGCATGGGAGTCGGACCCTCTAACAAGGAGGCTGAAGGCTGCAACCTCTAATCTCTGTCGCTAGAGCGTCTGTCGAGGTCAGAGGAGTGAGGTTTATGAATTTATGAATTTAAAATGAATGTACTATATTTCAGATCAATATACTTGTTTTCTTCAAAATATTTCTTCTGAATGCCCCCCCCCCCTCTCTCTCTCTCTCTCACTCAGGGTCTTGCAGGTTTAACCCTTTCATTGCTGTCTCATTTTGTCTAGGATAGGAAATCCCTTAGCCCTTCTCTTCTATAAATTTGTATCAAGAAATAAAGGCAAAGAACCAGTTCATTTGTATTTCACTGACTATTTAGTTTTATATAATTAGTTAAAGATAAAAGATAAATTCAGCTGAATATATAACACTTTGAACTGCTAATGATAACTTTGCTATCAGTCCCTCCAGAAAAACGCTGGATTTTTTTGTGATTGTTGTGGGCAAAAATCCTTGATTATGCGGCACGTTTTCTTAAATGCGATGGAATATGCGGGATATTTTTGCAATTTTATGTGATGAAATTGCGGGAACTTGCAAAAACTGCAATTTTTGATGCAAAAGAGGAAAAAAAGGTGATTCCCCCCCAACACCCTGTTCTCACTAGATACTACCTTCATGTAAAGAGGCAGACTTACTAAATCACAGAATATTGAAGTTCTCATTCTGTTTTATTTCAGACCTTAATCAACACACGGCTCAAAATTACAAAACATTGAGTCAAATAAGTTCTGTAGCTTTACAAAAGGAATATTCAACTTCTGTAAAAATGAATAAATGAAATATAAAAAAATAAAATGTGTGCTTCCTGTTTAACAGAGGTAGCTATACAAAACAGACTTCTTCTGTTAAATGAAGTGCTTCCAATGCACAAAGTGTAATCTCTTACTGCAACGTAAATTATTTTACACACTACTAATATACAGCGTCATGTAACACATTGGGAAACTGCTTCGCGCGGTCTTTTGAGCTTATTTTTGTTGGCAAATGAGAATTATTGGCGTGCTTCATCATGGTTTCTCTGCGGGGTTTACAGATGACGTTCACGTCACGTAATTACTTCACTTCATAAGGTTCCCATGTCAGGAGGATGCATATATGTATTTTCTAGCTAAGATTACTATGCATCATCTCTGTATTTCAGATGCCCCCACTTCAGTGCTCCAATTAAACATTTTTGCCTTTTAGGCTGCGTTCACACTTGTAGTTCGGTTGGTTTGGTTCGTTTGGTCCGGACCAAAAAACAAAAACAGAACATCTAGTCCTGGTCCTCTTAGCGTTCACACTGGCATTTTTAACAGCGAACCTGAAGTGACCGAACCAAAGGCGTAGGGATACGGTCACGACCTGATTGGTCGCTTTTATGACGTATATTTGGCGACGGATCTCGCTTACCGAACATTCAAAACAACGCTGTGTTCTGGATTAAACGCCATCATTTCATGCTTTATTTTGACCAGCTGAGAATCACGAAGAGCTCATCAAATGCTCAAAACATTCAAAACAGCTCCAGGATTTCCTCCGTTGTTCACAGAAACAGAAACTTCACCTCCTCGTCGCTCCACGTTTGCCCTCGACTCATTTTGGATACGCCGATCTTTCCGCGTCGTCACATCAGTGACTCGTAGCGTCTCATCTTGTGACATCACGTCCTGTTTTTGGTTCATTTACACGTCTTTGGTCCGTGTTGCGTTCATATATCAACCGAACCGCACCAGAGTTCGTTTGGAAGCGGACCGAGACCCATCTTTTTAGCGTCTTGGGGTTCGGATGGCAGCGTTCACATATGAACCGCACTAACGGAGCAATCGCACCAGGGTTCGTTTTAATCCAACCAAACATGACAAGTTTGAACACACCCTTAGATATTTTATCCATTCTCTGAAAAACAAGATTTAATATGGATCATGCACAGCTCACATGAGTGCGGTTTCTGCGCTGAACACCCTGATGAGTTTAACAACACTCGCAATGTGGATCACAGTTCATATTCAAGTTTTATGGTCATAATTCATATACTCTAGAGCTCCAAACATGAACCAGCGATGTGCACTGTAACGCAGTTCGTAAGAACGGGAAGCAGGAGGCGGGAACCGGCGAACGTTCAACAACTTTAATCAAACAAATAAGCAAACAATAAAACGAAAGGAAACGGTTCCTAACGGTGACTGCCGCCCACACAAACATAATAAAACACAACATAAAGTCCAGGCCTGGTCCTCTCTCGTCCTTCACTGTCGTCGCTCCTCTTTTATGCTTCCGGAGCTCCTCCGTGAGAGACACGAGACCGGTGTAGCGTGCAGGTGGCGCTCATTATCACTCTCGTCACCGGCCTCACGCCGTTCCCTCACGGCTCTCGCCCGCCCTGCTCGTCACATGCACAAACTCATCAAGTCTGCTTCAGCTGAAGTATATGAGGACACAGTATGAATGCGATGACACTAGTGTGTTGCAAACGATTCTCATGACACAGGTTTTTGTTAACAATTGTATTTTGTTTAAGGAAAAGCATCTTCTGTGTATCAGAATAATTCATCATGTTGTAATGGTCTGGGTGTGTTACTTTAAGACCCACGTTTGGGGATTCTGAGAAACTGGCATTCATGAGTAGAATTATGGAGGCTAATTCTACTCAGTGCTGCAGTGATAAGGTCGATGGGGAGGGAGAGAGGGAACGACTAAACACTGATAAAGAGACCAAACACTCAACATGTCACAGCAGATTCCATGACAAAATAGTCATGTAATTAGTCAATAATTATGCTGCACTCGCTAAAGATGACTCAAAACTACTGGAGTATCTGGAGAATAAAAATGAAAAAAAGGTGATAGTCTCTTGATGATTACCCGGGATGGTGGCTCAATGAATCTTAGAAAGAACACTGCCATCGAGAGCAAACACTGCGGATCCTTAAGCACTGCAGAGATGTTGATATTAGGATCCAGTTTACTGCAGTTATTAATAGTGATTCTCTGTAACTTTATACTTCCACTGTCAGTCTGAGACTGACATCTAGTGGACATATTATGATCTGTGACGTTACAGACTAGCAGACATTTGCACACGTCACTCAAACACAGAAACAGGAAACTCTTCAGTTCAGAGAAACTGCTGTGTAGTTGAGTTGTTTGTGTCTCTGTGTTCATCCAGTAAAATGGCAGAAGCCAGATTTTCTCAGGATGAGTTCCTGTGTTCAGTGTGTCTGGATCTCCTGAAGGATCCAGTGACCATTCCCTGTGGACACAGTTTCTGTAAGAGCTGTATTACAGGCTGCTGGGATCGGGAGGATCAGATGAGAGTCTACAGCTGCCCTCAGTGCAGACAGACCTTCAGTCCAAGACCTGCTTTAGCTAAAAACACCATTCTGACTGAAGTGGTGGAGAAACTGAAGAAGATTAAACTTCCTGCTGACTGTTACGCTGGAGCTGGAGATGTGCAGTGTGACGTCTGTACTGGAGAAAAACACAAAGCCGTCAAGTCCTGTCTGGTGTGTCTGGAGTCTTACTGTCAAACTCATTTTGACCGTCATGAGGAATTTCACTCACGTAAGCCACATAAAGTGACTGAAGCCACTGGACGACTGCAGGAGATGATCTGCCAAACACACGATAAACTCCTTGAGGTTTTCTGCCGCACTGATCAGAAGTGTATATGTGTGTTGTGTACGATGGATGAACATAAAAACCACGACACTGTATCAGCTGCAGCACAGAGGACAGAGAAACAGGTATGAACTCTAAACTAGACCCTGGTGAAATAATGTTGACACTGTTTATATTGGCAGCAATATGATCAGGTGACATCATTCACACTGCAGACGTCAGCAGAAGTGAACAGAAGCTGTAAGAGACTTTCACTGCTGAGTGTGTTTGTGCTCCACATTGAACTTGATAGAAATATGGTGAAAACATTTATCAACATAAATTTTAAGACAGTAGTATGATGTGACATCTCTGTCATTGGTTTGTGCTGCAGAAGCAGCTGAAGGAGACGCAGAGGTGGTTCCAGCAGAGGATCCAGCAGAGAGAGAAAGATCTTCAGCAGCTGAGAGAGGCTGTGGAGTCTCATAAGGTGAGTCTGGAGAAGAAGAGAAGTTTGACAAGTCTCAGTCAGGACTCACTGAAGCCACTGTGTGATTGTGATGTGTGTCCTAACAGCGCTCTGCAAAGATAGCAGTGGAGGACAGTGAGAGGATCTTCACTGAGCTCATCCGCTCCATCCAGAGAAGCCGCTCTGAGGCCACACAGAAGATCAGAGATCAGGAAAAGACCGCAGTGAGTCGAGCTGAAGGACGACTGGAGCGACTGGAGCAGGAGATCAATGATCTGAGGAGGAGAGACGCTGAGCTGGAGCAGCTTTCACACACACAGGATCACATCCATTTCCTGCAGGTAACAGAGATCTAGAAGAACAGGATCATAGTGGACTTGAGCAAGAGACTCACAGAGAAACATTTCATGAGAGCAGAATGAGCCGTTGACTGAAGTGTTGATCTGTGCGTTCGGTTATTATATAATCATCAATCAGACTTCAATCATTATCTCAGAATTCTGACTTTATAACTCAGAATTTTGAATTTATATCTTAGAATTCTGACTTTATAATTCTGAGATAAAAAGTCGCAAAAATCTTCTTTTTTTTTTCAGTGGCGGAAACGGGCTTCTGTACAAAGCAGCTTTACATTAATAATTGGCAAATAATTTTGGCTGCACAGCAGCTCCTAAAGAAATGGTGTCATTGTCCAGCTGATTCTATATATTATTGATTCATTCCATTGCAAATATCAATAGTTATTAGTCTAGTTAATTTATGTATATCAGCACTTGAGAAAACAGTGACATAATCGTCCGGCTCAGCTCAGTTCACATACAACGGCGCCATATCAAAAACACTGCTGAATATCAAGCAAGTGAAGCTATAGGAGAATGAACTTTAACAGTATACAACCTTCTGAAATTGGACTACAGTTATTTACACAGTTATAAACAATGTAAAACAACATCTAAAATGAGGTAAAGTTTGACGTCCACAATGACCACATTTGGCCTACAATTAGCCCTTATACAGACGTCCTGTGACGTCAATACTGGACGTTAGGTAGACGTTGGAAAAATGATCTGGCATCACAGTCTGCACCTTCAGGAGACCAAAATTGGACGTTAAAAAACGGCGTACAAAAGACGTCGTTTCGACGTGTCTTTGCGCAGTGGGAACCCCTTAATGACATTCCCAACATGTTTCCCTATTTAGTTTGTCTGTGCCTCGATGTATTGATCCAGTACATTTATGTTATTGCCAGTTGTTTGATAATCCAAGTTTTCAAAGCTTTAATTTCTAGTTTTTTTACACACACTAACACGATATAATGAACATGAGAAGAATGAATCTGATGCTGTGAAAGTGCTGGATTGAGGAGAGTTACTAAAGATCAACTCAAATCTGACAGTAGAGCAGGTTATTGGCTGAAGTGTGGAGGTGATGAGCTTTGATTTCTGTTTTCTGTAGAGTTTCCAGTCTCTCTCAGCTCCTCCTGAATCTAAAGACGTAAATGACGATCTCTTCAGTTCTCTCTCCTCTTTTGATGTTGTGAGAGAATCTGTCCGTCAGCTGAGAGACAAACTGGAGGATTTCTGCAAAGAGGAGCTGAAGAAGATCTCTGACAGAGGTAAAGTCCTGGAGATTCATCTGCTCTCAGAAATGATCCTCCATCATCTCAGATCATGTAGAAGATCATGTTAGAAATGTCTGAGGATCATTTTCTCTTGACATGATAATCACACTCTTCATGTCTGTTGATTTCCACAGGCACTTTCACCAACATTGTTCCCAGAACCAGGAACGACTTCCTACAATGTAAGTCACTGAGAAAACAAGCAGAGAAACTCACTGAGTGTGTTCACGTTCTTCTTGTAGAAGGAGAAAGAAAACATGACAAGAGTTTTATAGTTGATCATGTAGATGATGATTTGCACAGGATATCTGGTAAACTGTACTGAGACACTGATGATATATTGAACATGAAGAGTTCAGAGACATTAAAAGATCAGATTCATAATTCCTGATTCTGATGTGTTTTTTCTCCATCAGATTCCCATCAGTTCACTCTGGATCTGAACACAGTGAATAAACTCCTCCGTCTGTCTGAGAAGAACAGAGTGGTTATTAACACTGGCACAGTCCAGACGTATCCTGATCATCCAGACAGATTTGATGTTTATGAGCAGGTGTTGTGTAGAGAGAGTGTGAGTGATCGACGCTGTTACTGGGAGATTGAGTGGAGTGGACAAATTGGTGTGTGGATATCAGTGTCGTATAAGAGCATCAGCAGGAAGGGACGGGGTAATGAGTGTTGGTTTGGACGTAATGATCAGTCCTGGAGTTTGTTCTGCTCTTCTGTCTTTAGTTGCTCATTCAGACACAATAACATAGAGACTGAACTCCCAGAAAAGTCCATCAGCAGTAGAATAGGAGTGTATGTGGATCACACTGCAGGAACTCTGTCCTTCTACAGCGTCTCTGACACAATGAGCCTCATCCACACAGTCCAGACCACATTCACTCAACCGCTCTATCCTGGGTTTAGGGTTGGTTCCGATGGGTCTTATCATTATTTTGGATCATCAGTGAAACTGTGTTGATGAATCAAAATAGACTCTAGAGAGATTCTACTTATAATGCTTTTATTCAATCATCACATTAAGTAGGGTGACCAGACGTCCTGATTTTCCCAGGGCATTACCTTATTTCAGCTCTATTTTTGGTGTCCTACTCGACCCGCTCCGAGCGGGCATCGAACCCTGGTCTTCCAGCATGGGAGTCGGACGCTCCAACAAGGAGGCTAAAGGCTGCAACCTCTAGTGTCTGTCGCTAGAGCATCTCTTGAGGTCAGAGGAGTGAGGTTTACTCGCACAGCAACTACTAGCTGGCCTCCATTACACTCACCCCCCTAAACCTCACTCCCATCCGGGTCACGGCACCAATGTAACTCCTCTACCCGAGGTTCTACTCGACCCGCTCTGAGCGGGCTTCGAACCCGAGTCTTCCGGCATGGGAGTCGGACCCTCTAACAAGGAGGCTGAAGGCTGCAACCTCTAATCTCTGTCGCTAGAGCGTCTGTCGAGGTCAGAGGAGTGAGGTTTAGTCGCACAGCTACTACTAGCTGGCCTCCGTCACAGATGCAGCATGGTAACACGTTTCCTCTCACTTGGTACAGCTGTTGAACGATTTCAGCACCTTTTCGATGGTCTGCGTGCATACTTTCCTTCTGAGAAACATATTCAACAACCCTTGCTCAAAACTATGGCTTGAATTTGCACTTAAGCAAAAGGCAACTTTAAACCGCACACAGGAGACAGGAGAGCAAGACATATATCTCCCACAGAAGTGGCTTTGCATGTTCTTGAATAAAATCTTCCAGGCCAGGTTGGAGGAACTCCAACCTATTCCCCTCTAACATTCTAAAGTCAAAAGTAGTTGGACCGCTTTGTTGAAGCTGGTGACATGTGAGCTGATGATTTCCTTTATGAAACTTTTATTCAGCATCAGTGGATTACCTTCATGATTGGAGCTGTAGAATACTAATGAATTTGAGTGGGCCCTGCTGAGTGGAGTGGAGATACATTGAGGAGCCACAGCAAGTTCTGCTCCATAATACCCGCTCTGTTTGATTCAACACTCTTTGATGAGTGGGTTTGTGCATTTGTCGCATCACTGAGTGGAACACAAACAAGGTATTCTCTTCTGTTGTTGTGCTTTTCGTCCCAAGTAGGATCCCGTAGGATAGCTCCACCTCCTTCCCTTTCGACTTAACGAGTACTGAGGGTTTAAAACCATCTGGGCCACTTCCTGCTGCAATTCTGGGCCAGTCGCACTCCTCTTGCCTCCTCTCCAGCCGCCAGACCTTCATTATTTTGTTATGTAGAATTTGTTATATGAATTTATTTACCATATGGTGTTTTTTAGGGTTGACCTGCCTTTTTTCTTTTGAGATTTTGTTTGTTTTTTTGTTAGTGTAGTTAGGGAAGTTTTGTGTATTTTGGCTTGACTACATTAGGGGAAGTTAATTTGATCTTTTTGTTTATCTATTTTGTTTGTTATTTTGGGCCATGGGTCTTCCTGAAGAATTCACACATGGTTTATGTTGCTCAGCAAATCCACTATCATGTTTATAATCGGTTAATTTTTTTTATACTTTTCATCTTAATAAAACTTTAACCATTTTTTTCCCCTTGGATCTTGGTTTTATTTTTGGTCTAACGACTGGGCTAGGGGGAGGCATTTTTCTTTTTTTTATATATTTATTATGATTCATCCTAGACGGATCGTAATATGAGTCCCCGTTCCATATTCCTCTCTGAGAAATCTGGTCACCCTGACATTAAGTCTTCATTTCTGGGGGAAAACATCTAAATTAAGTGGATGCTAGTTTAAACAAGCAAAAATCAAGAAACACAGGGCTAAATACACAAGGAAAACCAAAGATCTAATGAGATAATTTACTAAACACACCTGAATGTTTAATGGAAAATAAAAAAAATGCTCTATGTTTTCGAAGTTTCAACAAATAAATTAGAATTGAATTGTAATGAATTATGACTTCTGTGTTTGCGTAATGATGAGTTAATAAAAAGTATCCTTTCTATGGCTTCCAGATTTCAACAGTCACAATACAATTATGTTTTAGTGACTAGTATCACTGCAATGCATGCCCAATGAAGCCATTTTATTAATGAACGGATTCAATTGTAATCTGAGGGTATGTTTACATGACAATGTTCTAAAAACATGAATGGATTCCTGAATTCCTGAATTGGGAACGAGACGCTGTGTCGAGATGCATTGGGAACACTTCTGCGTAATTGCGTCATGAAGCACATGTGAAATCTGTCCAATGGTGTGACGGAACGTCATAGGTGGGTGACGTCATAGACCAGGAAACTCTAAAGCAACACCCAGAACAAAGAACGGCAGCTTTCAATTGGCTGAAGCAATGAGCTCGGGGGCTTGCAGGGAGTGTGGCAACACGACGCAGCGTCTTGTTCCCTATTCAGGGAACCAGGGTTACATACGTAACCTGAGACATTCCCTTTTATGGGAACTCAAGCTGCGTCGAGACGCATTGGAAACCTCATACCCACGACGGCATAATACCAAAGGCCCAACTGTTGAAGTTAAGAACATAGGACAGAAGACACCGGAGTAGAGCCTAGGTCAAGGTGTGCGGAGAGGACCAGCCTGTCGCATCACAGATGTCATGAAGAGACATTTCTGACAAAAGGGCTTTAGAGGCCGCCATATTCTAGTGGAATGGGCATGGACAATCAATGGTGAAGGCCGTCTGGCCGACTCTTAAGCAAGTGAGATGGCCTCAACCACCCACTCGCTCATCCTCTGCTTAGAAGTGGGCCACCCCTTCCTGGGTGACCCAAAACAGACAAAAATCTGATTTACGCCACAGGGCAGCTCTGTGGACGTAAGCATCTAAGGCCCGTACTGGTGAAAGCAGATTAAGTTTCTCCTGATCTGTAGTAGCAAAAGGTGGTGGACAAAAGGTCTGCAGCACAATGGGTCCCACTGTTTTAGGGACCTTAGGTACATAGCCCGGCCTAGTATGAAGAATAGCCTTCACCATACCAGGTGCAAATTCCAGACATGAAGGAGCCAACAAAAGGGCTTGAAAGTCTCCAATTCTATTAAGAAACGAAATAGCAAGGAGAAATGTAGTATTCAAAGTGAGGAATTTCTCGCAAAAAACTCTTCCAATGGTTCAAAGGGATCCAAGGCCAGGCCCTCAAGCACTATGGCCAAATCCCAAGCCGGTGTCCTCAACCGTTGTGCAGGCCTAAGCCTCAAGGTGCCACGAAGAAACCCTGTCACCATAGGATCTCTCCCCTAAGATGCACCACCCATAGGTATATGTTAAACAGAAATAGCTGCCACGTTAACTTGAAGAGTGGAAGGCAATAATCCCGCTGAAAACCGCTCTTGCAGAAACTCCAGAACTGAACCCACTGAGCACTTGACAGGCTCTAACTGCCGTTCTCCACACCAGGAAGAGAACAGCCTCCATTTGATGGCATAAAGTTTCCTTGTAGGGTCTCTCGATTGAAGAATGGTCTCTACTACCTCAGGGGCCAGGCCCACAGTTTCCACAACTTCGGTCGAGGGTGAAATATTGTGCCTCCTACTTGTGACAGGAGGTCCTGTGTGATCGGAATCTCCCGCGGAGATCCAACCACCAGAGTTATTAGGTCCGAAAACCGTACTCGGGCCAGCCAGAATGGGGCTATGAGCAGCAGGCTGATTCAATCCTGACGAACCCTCTCCAGAACCCCTGGGAGCAGAGCGATGGTTGATATAAGAGATCATCGATATGTTGTCCGTACGGACAAACACATGATGGCCCCTCAGGTCTGGGAGGAAGTGTTTGAGAACTCGAAACACGGCCATCATTTCCAGCCGATTTATGTGCCAGGAAAGTAGATGACCCTGCCACAGACCCTAAGCTGAGCAACCACTCATGATCGCTCCCCAACCCTTGAGAGAAGTATCCGTCGTTAGCATTATGCGATGGCAAGGAACTCCTAGCACTGGCCCTTGGGAAAGGAACCTAGGTTTCTTCCACATCACCAAGGCATGAAGGCATCGCCGCGTGACCTTGATCATGCAAAAAGTATTTCCCCTCGGTGAAAATCCCTTGGTCCTTAGCCACCACTTAAACGGCCTCATGTACAGCAGTCCAAAAGGTATCACATTGGATGCAGCTGCCATTAGACCTAACAGTCTTTGGAACTGTTTGGCAGTGAGTGACTGGCCTAGTTTTACCCCATTTATGGCTGACAGAATTGACACGATGCGGGCTGGTGCAAGATGGGCCCGTATTGTCGTCGAATCCCAAATTACGCCTAGAAAAGTGGTTCTCTGTGCTGGAAGAAGCACACTCTTCTTGACCTCAGGAACTTCCTATGATGAGGATGGATAAAAACATGAAAGAAAGCGTCCTTGAGATCGATCACAACAAACCAGTCCTCATACTTGACTTGCGACACAATCTGTTTGTTTGTAAACATCTTGAACTTGAGCTTTTGAACAGCGCGATTGAATAAGCAAAGATCTAAGATCTCTCGAGACTGGCCTCTGGTGTTACTTGCGCAGTCAGCCCGATGTCCTGAAACGGCGGACCGGCAGGAAACAATCAGTCTGACTGCACCAGGTTTTCCATGGAAAACTGCTGGGGGGCTCTGCGCCCTGACACACGCAGGGTTGGCAGAACGGTCCCCTGAGGGTACCGAGGAGAACTGGGGACCGTATGATGAGGTGTACACCATTTCTCTCCGGTGAGGACTGCCCCCAGAGGCCTGGCGCCATAGGCGTCAGTATTGCAAGTTTATATCTCCAAATTCTCACTTTATAACTTACAATTCTGAGAAAAAGAAGTCAGAATTGTGAAATGCAAACTCACAATTATGAGGGAAAAAACAAATTGTGAGAAAAAGTTGCAGTGAGTGAATTATAAAATGACTCACAAACAACTATCACAAAACATGAAAACAGTCGTGGATCATCAGGTCATGACAGGACAGTTCAGTTGACAGTTGGGCAATTTTTTTAATAAATTCAGTCATTTTGTCTTGTTCAGGACAGAACTAAATAAAAATAACAACATTTTTATGATCCTCTTAAAAGTATTAAAATGTTGATGAAACTGAACTCCGCTTTTTCAGACGGTCAGAGTCAGAGAATCACCAATCGCTGTTTATATGACATTAAAACTCAAAGTAATAACTTTGGTAATCTAAAACACTTTTCAGATGTAACTGTAATCTGATTACCACCCATTTAAAATGTGACTGTAATGAAATACAGTCACTCAAATTTTGTATTTTAAATACGTAACTAAGTTGCTTGTATTTCATGACTCACCAATCCTGATTACGAGCCGCACGTCTTTGTGTGCCTATTCAGCCTTTCGCTTAGCAGCCCCCGAAAGTGTTCGTTAAGGCGCACTCATAATTCAGAAATGTTGCATTTTCATACCTGATATTTAATATATTCAGAAGGTGGGACACACTTTGATACAGTGAGAATTGGTTTCATTACAGGTAAGCGCAAATGGGGATGTTACGGTTATGGATGCCCTGCCTAAAAAGCCTGAGGCCCAAGGCAATTGCCTACTCTTCTTGTAGGTGGTGTATTTCACAGCAAGACAGAAGTCTAACCAATATTTTGATTCTGAGGAGTCAACATATGGAATTTGTTGACTCCCCCATACGGTCAAAATTAGATCGTGTTTTTTTCGTAACCACTCCATTTTTAAAACTGGGAACTAAAATTTGGACCAAATTCAGTTGCAACATGAGCGTAGCCTAAGGGTGCGTTCACACTTGTAGTTCGGTTGGTTTGGTTCGTTTGGTCCGGACCAAAAAACAAAAACAAAACATATAGTCCTGGTCCGCTCAGCGTTCACACTGGCATTTTTAACAGCGAACCTGAAGTTACCGAACCAAAGGCGTAGGGATACGGTCACGACCTGATTGGTCGCTTTTATGACGTATATTTGGTGACAAAACAACGCTGTGTTCTGGATTAAACGCCATCATTTCATGCTTTATTTTTACCAGCTGAGAATCACGAAGAGCTCATCAAATGTTCAAAACATTCAAAACAGCTCCAGGATTTCCAGAAACTTCTCCTCCTTGTCGCTCCACGTTTGCCCTCGACTCATTTTGGATACGCCGATCTTCCCGCGTCGTCACATCAGTGACTCGTAGCATCGCGTCTTGTGACATCACGTCCTGTTTTTGGTTGGTTTACACGTCTTTGGTCCGTGTTGCGTTCGTATATCAACCGAACCGCACCAGAGTTCATTTGGAAGCGGACCGAGACCCGTCTTTTTAGCGTCTCGGGGTTCTGATGACAGCGTTCACATATGAACCGCACTGACTGAGCGATCGCACCAGGGTTCGTTTTAATCGAACCAAACATGACAAGTGTGAACGCACCCTAAATTACACACAAATACATATTTTCTAGTGCCATTTTCAACACAAACAAGAACAAAAATGGGGTCTCACAGATGCATGACTTCTCAAGTGTATCTGAACACGTAATGGATAGATTTCTTTTAATACACTGATCACAATTAAATGTGAATCATCATGTGGGATTTAAGGGTTACTTTCCGTGCAAAATTCTTTCCACACTGATCACATGTGAACGGCTTCTCTCTAGTGTGACTGATCATGTGATTCTTAAGGTTTATTTCTGTTGTAAAGCTCTTTCCACACTGTTGACAGTGAACGGTTTCTCTCCGGTGTGAATGTTCATGTGTTTTTTAAGGTGTGCTTTATGAGTGAAGCTCTTTCCACACTGAGGGCAGGTGTAAGGTTTCTCTCCAGTGTGAATTCTCATGTGTTTTGTAAGGTTTCCTTTTTCAGTGAAGTTCTTTCTGCACTGTTGGCAAGTGAAAGGCTTCTCTCCAGTGTGAATTCTAATGTGCCTGTCAAGGGTTACTTTTTCAGTGAAACTCTTTCCACATTGACGGCAGGTGTATGGATGCTCTCCAGTATGAAATCTCATGTGTTTTGTAAGGTTTCCTTTTTCAGTGAAGTTCTTTCTGCACTGTTGGCAAGTGAAAGGCTTCTCTCCAGTGTGAATTCTAATGTGCCTGTCAAGGGTTACTTTTTCAGTGAAACTCTTTCCACATTGAGAGCAGGTGTAAGGATGCTCTCCAGTATGAATTCTTATGTGGGCATTTAAAGTTGTTTTATATGCAAAACTCCTCCCACACTGAGGGCAGGTGTAAGGCTTCTCTCCGGTGTGAAATCTCAAGTGTTTTGTAAGGTTTCCTTTTTCAGTGAAGTTTTTTCCGCACTGTTGGCAAGTGAAATGCTGCTCTCCAGTGTGAACTCTAACGTGCCTCTTAAGGTTTACTTTTTGATTGAAACTCTTTCCACACAGTTTGCAGGTGAAAGGTTTCTCTCCAGTATGAATTGTCATGTGGGCATTAAAAGTTGCTTTGTGTGTAAAACTATTTCCGCATTGAGAGCAGGTGTAAGGTTTCTCTCCAGTGTGAGTTCTCATGTGGCTTTCAAGGTTTGCTTTTCGATTGAAACTATTTCCACACAGTTTGCAGGTGAACGGCTTTTCTCCAGTATGAATCCTCATGTGGCTATTGAGGCTTCCTTTTCGAATGAAGGTATTTCCACACAGTTTGCAGGTGAAAGACTTCTTTTTAGTGTGAATACTAACGTGCCTGTTAAAGGATCACTTTTTGCGTAAAACTTAGTCCACACTGTTGGCAGGTAAAAGGCTTCTCTCCGGTGTGAATTCTCATGTGGACTTTAAGGTGTCCTTTTTCAGTAAAGCTCTTTCCACACTGTTGGCAGGTGAAATCACTTCCCTTTTCTCTTTTTCGTGAGGTTTTTTCAGTCTGTGAGTAACTAAATGACTTCTCTAGAGTAATAAGATCTTGATGTTTCTCAGAATGTTCTCTTTCTTCCATTTCGCTCAGTTCTTGCCTCTCCTCTTTCAGTGCCATCAGTTCTAAGGCATAAAAGACAAATACAAGTGTTAAAAAACCTTGCCTAGAAGTTAGTTATAGATCAATTTAAAATTTTGTAATTTATGTCTAAATTATTATATAAAATATTATAAAATACAATTATGGAGTACCACAGGGCTCAGTATTAGGTCCTCTGCATTTCTTTCCTAATCATTCACCTTTAATCAGGACATTGTGTTAAAAACTATGAGTATTGCTTCCCTAAATGGAATGTGATTCAAGAACAAGCCTGTTTCTATCAAAGAGTACAGCACCCTGGTGAAAACGCTGAAACTTTTATTACATCTCTCTATGATTTATCACAACACTGTGACTTTGGGGAACACAGAGAGGAACATGTTTGGAATCAGAAAGTCGTGGGCATACTTGAACCATCATGCAGACTTCATTTGATGTCCGATCTTACATAGTGCGAGTATGAGTATGTGGCCTAGTGGTGAGGGAGTCGGGCTTATAATCTGAAGGTTGCCGGTTCGATTCCCATGCCGGCAGGAATTGAAGGTGGGGATTGTGAATGAACAGCACTCTCTCCACCTTCATACCATGACTAAAGTGCCCTTGAGCAAGACACCTAACCCCTGATTGCTCCCCTTGTAAGTCGTTTTGGATAAAAGCGTCTGCTAAATTATGAAAAATGTAAATGTATGAGTGTGAGTAAATTAACAGCAAATATCCATTTTTGGGTGAACAATCCCTTTAATTGAACTCACGAGTACAATCTTGACCGAGCAAATTGTGAAAGATGTTGGGAACTCATGGTTTACAATTAAAGTGGGTGGAACTAAGGACCCGATGGGCAATGAGAATGTGTCTATAATTCTTCGGCATGTGGACCAGAACTGCACATCACACTATGATGCCCTGTCACTCACTAACATGGTGCTTGTTAGAGAAGAGAGAAGCTTAAAAAGCTACTGGATCTGCGGTGGACTGGACACCTTGAGATGTTTGTTTATGGCACAATAAAGTTTCAGGAGGATGCATATATTACTATTCATCATGAGATTGCCCCATCTCTGGATTTCAGACGCCCCCACTTCAGTTCACACTTGTAGTTTGGTTCGTTTGGTCCGGACCAAAAAACAAAACAAAACATATAGTCCTGGTCCGCTTAGTGTTCACACTGGCATTTTTAACAGCGAACCTGAAGTGACCGAACCAAAGGCGTAGAGATACGATCACGACCTGATTGGTCGCTTTTATGACGTATATTTTGCGACGGATCTCGCTTACCGAACATTCAAAACAACGCTGTGTTCTGGATTAAACGCCATCATTTCATGCTTTATTTTGACCAGCTGAGAATCACGAAGAGCTCATCAAATGTTCAAAACATTCAAAACAGCTCCAGGATTTCCAGAAACTTCACCTCCTCGTTGCTCCACGTTTGCCCTCGACTCATTTTGGATACGCCGATCTTCCCGCGTCGTCGAATCAGTGACTCGTAGTGTCGCATCTCGTGACATCACGTCCTGTTTTTGGTTTGTTTACACGTCTTTGGTCCGTGTTGCGTTCGTATATCAATCGAACCGCACCAGAGTTCATTTGGAAGCGGACCGAGACCCGTCTTTTTAGCGTCTCGGGGTTCTGATGGCAGCGTTCACATATGAACCGCACTGACTGAGCGATCGCACCAGGGTTCGTTTTAATCCAACCAAACATGACAAGTGTGAACGCACCCTTAGTGGAAATGGTAATGAAAATGAAAAGGACTTAATATACATGCAAATACATCAGACTCAGTGGAGGTGAGGACTGTGAAACACTATTTCTATGATGCATAAGATTTATGGAATAGAATACAAAATTACTCTAAGTGATTCTTTGACAATATCGCTCATTTCTGTAGATCTGGACATTTCAATAAGGATCAAATTGACTGAGTTCAGCTTTGAGAACGAAACCAACCTGTTTGTTCCTCATGTTTGACTCTGAATGTTTCTTCAATCTTCACGTCTTCACTCTCCTCTTTAATAAACTCCATCTTTATGTGTGTCACGAGGATCTGAGTCGCTCTACCAGGAGTTTTTCTGTGTTTGGACACTGTTATGTTTAAGATGAGGATAATTAACAGAGAGAAAAACACATCCGATCTAAATCTCTTCGTGTGTCTCAATCAGCTCCTCCGTTCAGTAATTCAGCGGTAAGAGAGTCAGAGGGATATTTAAGCATCTTACATTTTTTTCTGAATTGCTAAATCTTTTACCTGTCTGTGTGTAGCGTTTTGCAACACAAAAGTGCATCACAATGCGAAATGTTTTAGTGAGTGAGAATATTTCTAGAATTATGGTTAAAAAAAAAAGAAAAGTGCTCAGTGATTTATTCGACAAATTGGTTTCGGCTATTAAGAATTTGGTTTAGAGTATGGGATTTAATGTGATAGCAATTCAGAAAAAACTGTAAATGACGTGATTAACCAAAAACACTTAAACTAGCACTAGAAATTAAGAACATAAATCATACAAACAATATACATTGTAGGCTATATACAAGTAAGTAAAACCTTTATTTGTCCCGCAGTGGGGAAATTGCATTGAGCAACAGCAGGGGTACATGGTAAAAAGTGGTACACACTAATATAAAAACAAAAAACTAAATAAATTTACAGAATAGAATACACAAAAGAAATATTGCACGTTGGAAAAATGTAAAATTGTACAGTGAAATGGCTCAATATCTGTGCAAAATGTTGCAAAAGTGAAAAAAAATTTTTTTTAGTGCTATAACTTTCATTTGGACTGGAGATTGAACAGAATCATGTTGGGCTTATCGGTTGTAAAATGTGACTGTTTAGAATTTATACACTGTAAAAAAAAAATAAATGTTGTAATTAACCACCTCAACTTTAAAAAAAAAAAATTGAGTTAGAATAACTTGATTTAACTTGAGATAACTCAACTATCCATGTTGTCACTTTCACATTTTAATTTCAAACGAAGATAGCGTAATTTAAGAAAAAAAGAATATTAGACAAAATTACAAAAATAAGGATGAATGATGTTTGAGATGTAAGCAAATACCAATAATCATTTTAGATACAATTTAGCAATATAATAGATTAATGCACCTTTGGATATTACAAACAAACGGTGCTTTAACAAGAGAAGAGTGCATGTAGATGAGTTCTGTCACATGACACCACATTTATTTGCATTAAAGCCGTTTTCTGGACAAAAAGTGTTTCCAGACTAATTTTTGCAACATTTGAAGCATCGATACAGAATTTATGTGCTGAAGTTAAATGAAAAAGATAGAGAAATTTTGACGAGCATTTCCATATTTCGGTAAACATTTTGAAATCTGGCGGGAGACTGAATTTTTACAATAAACTAATTCACGATTAAGGGAACTAAATGAGACCCAGCTTATCTGGTATTAATGTGTGGACTAATAAAAAGCTATTAATGCTATTATATAAATTACAATGTTACACAATTCCTTTCTAAGTTCTCTATTTAATTGTATGACAGGTTGTATTGTTTTAAACACTTTAAATGATTAAAAACACAAACCTTTCTTCAACAGAATCACAACAGATGCAGGAGCTCGGTGCAGACTTATGACATCATGTCGCCACACCAAAATAAAAGTCCCACGCTAAAAATTAACACAGAAAACACATTAAAATGATAAGATACAGCAAGTGTGAAGTGATCACTATTATAATACCAACTACAGAGCATTTGAAATTTTCTCAATCAAGGATAAAGTCAAGTATTCACATTTCAAAGGAGCAATTTCAATCGCTTCCTACGATTTGAAACAACTCACACATATGATATTGAAGACTTGCTATTAATTTAACTTAAAATCATAAATAAATGATAAAACTGGACTTATTCATGATTTTTTTGTATTGAATGAATCACATTTGTATTTGGTTTTTATTAATGATTAATAATTGTAAGAGCATAATTTTCAGACATTTTACACAAAATTTGGGTATTTTCAGATTCAAATGAATTGTATGTTCACATTTTAACATGTTTTTAACAAATTTGTCATTATTGGCATTTTAATAGAAGGATATTTTATATTAATGTATTCATCCTAAACATTACATTTGTTCAGCACATCATTTGGAAATGTATTTGACTAAAATCCATGTATTTAAAGGTGCAGTGTGTAGATTTTACACACTGAGAAGCTTTAGAGAAGCTACAGTGGCCAATGAGGTTTCTTCTAACTTCTAACAAAGAACAGTCTCTACTTCTAATAAACCAGGCGACGATGACTACTACTACTACTACTACTACTACTGCTTCTCCATGCGTATTCAATGTAGTTATGTAGAGCAGTTTGTCCATTTAGGGTTGCTGTAGAAACATGACAAAATGACAACTTGACCTGGAGGGGGACCCACAGTGTGTGTAGATAGACATAGAAATGCATTGTGTTAAGTCTTTATACACCACTGAAAACATAGTTATGTATATTATATTGCATTTCTGTCAATAGATCCTCGAAAACAGTTGTACTCTCCTGCCAACAAAAGCCATGTAAAAGCTGACCTTTGAGCACTTTTATAAAAGGTGTAATTCATTCCAAAATACATCATGCTGTTCATATAGATTTATATAACCATCTCTTTATGACTGTTTTGAAGCATCAGAGTTTAGGGTAAATCCAGTGCATGCCAGTTTTGTCTGTTTCAAAGAGGAATAACTTGCCGTTTGTTCCGGAACATCCTGGCACAGATTAGACAGCGTGGCCGATTCCTAGCGCTTCGGAGAGAGTCTGGTGAGCTTGTTTGGTCCTGTGCTTCTGACGCCGTCTGCAGAGCGTTGCCAGATTCATGCGCTGTCTGTTATACGGAATACAGACTCACAAAGCAGTAGATGAACAACAATGGTTTATTAAGCACACCGGGATCAACAAACACAGGTAAGGATGGATTCAATGGAGATAAATAAGAATAACGAGAATACTGACAGTCTTTCTGTTTTGCAGGTGTAACCCCTCTACCCGGGTCCTACTCGACCTGCTCTGAGCGGGCCTCGAACCCGGGTCTTCCGGCATGGGACTCGGACGCTCTAACAAGGAGACTAAAGGCTGCAACCTCTAACATCTGTCGCTAGAGCGTCTCTTGAGGTCAGAGGAGTGAGGTTTACTCGCACAGCAACTACTAGCTGGCCTCCGTTACACTCACCCCCCTAAACCTCACTCCCATCCGGGTCACGGCACCAATGTAACCCCTCTACCCTGGTCCTTCTCAACCCGCTGCAAGCAGGCCTCGAACCCGGGTCTTCCGGCATGGGAGTCGGACGCTCTAACAAGGAGGCTTAATACTGCTCTCACACTTGACCCCATGTTTATTCTAGCCTTTTTTGGTTTCGTTAAATGCGTAGAGCTCGCTATCACTTCCAAATTCGATCCAAAGATCCACCCTCACATCACAGACTTATCAGTACTGGATAGTGAAACAGTCTCATACATGATTAAACAAAGCAAGACAGACCAAGCTAAAATAAGGACACCTTATCTATATTTTTGACCTTTAGGTTGGAACCTCCGTCCAGTGAGTATTGATCTCCCAGGAGACGCAACGACAGCCTTCCCAGTTTAGGCATCTACATTTTCTTTCTCCGTCCGGCGAGGCTTACCTGTCTGATGCTGTGAACCTTGGTGTCCAGTCGGATGCAGCAAAAGCCATCCCTGTTGAGCATCTATATTTTCTCCTTCCCCGTCCAGCAAGTATTGATCTCCCAGTGGATGCAGATGCCTATTGGGTATCTATGTCTTTCCCTCCTCTGTCCGATGAGGCTTACCTGTGAGAATTGGTCTCCCGTCAGATGCAGCGAGAGTCTCCCGGTCGATCTTCTGCACTTCACTGTCCGGCTTATCCGTCCGATGCCATGAGGTCCCATCGGACGCCACGAGAGCTCTCCTGGGGGTGCGTTCCAATTCCTTTCACCTCACCATCTCCCTTCGGTCAGTTGTTCCTGAATCATGCCGGCCCTCATCATTCATCAGTAGGGCTCACCCTTTCTCACCTGTTGGATGTAGCCAGAGCCCTCCCGATCGGGCGCTCCAAATCATGCACTCCCCATCTATTGGCCAGTAGGGGCCGTTCGCCAGCCGATGTACGATCCCATCAGAGGCAGCAAGGAACCCCCCGGTCTGATGGTTCAACTCGGCTCCTCAATTATCGACCGGTAGGGCTTTACCCGTCCAATGCCGTGAGCATTAGTCTCCCACTGGATGCCGCAAGAGCTCTCCCGAACAGTCATTCTAAAATTCGGTTGCTGCTCGATTGCCGGCCAGTAGGCCCTGTCAGCACAGCTTCGTGAGCTGCTACCTCTGGAGGCAACATCGGTCTTCCTGATCCAACCAGCTTTCTCAAAATGCCATCCCGCCAATTTTTGGCATCTTTGGTGGGTCTTTAGTCTGGCAGCTGTCCTTTGCTCTTCTGCTTTTTGGGGGAGTACTCTGGGTTATACAATGGTTTTACCTCCGACAGTTTATCAGCAACCCTCCTCCACCCCTTCTCCTCACTCCTAGTTCTATCTATTTTACCACAACGGGGGGAGTACTCTGGGTTCAGGCCAAGTGTGAATATGTGGTGTCGGAGGAAAAGATGAGCTGCCGTTTTTTCCCCGGGTTTAATAAAATATCTTATACCTAACATACATGGGCACTGAGTGAGAGAAAGTATACAAATAAATATTCAACTCATGTCACAGATAGAAAGGGAAAAAGAGAGAGTAAGAAAGTTCTTTTGCTCACCTTTCATATCTATTTCTACACACCATCTATGCACGCGCAATTCTCATTCTACCTAGAATTACCATAAATGCTGGTGACTGCGATGTGATTGTTACACGGATTTTAGTACATTGTTGTCGTGTAAACATACCCTTGGGTTAGATTTGAACCTGTTAATTAAGAAAACAGCTTCTAGTCACTAATCTTGTTGTAATTTAACCGTTGAAATCTGGAAGCAATAGAAAGAATACTTTATATTTATCAAAATGCTTTTTTTTTCCTTTATTCATTAACAAGCAATAAATCATCATTATTAGGTATATACATCAGTCATAAATCATTACAATTCAAGTCTAATATATTTGTTGAAACTTGGAACCCATATAATTTTTTTTCCATTAAAAATACAATATTTAAAATGCAAAAATGCTTTTCCCATAGAATTATTTTAATTATTTAAAATATTATTCTATTCTGATTCATCAACACAGTTTCACTGATGATCCAATATACAGACAAAACCCATTGGAACCAACCCGAAACCCAGGATAGAGCGGTTGAGTGAATGTGGTCTGGACTGTGTGGATGAGGTTCATTGTGTCTGAGACGCTGTAGAAGGACAGAGTTCCTGCAGTGTGATCCACATACACTCCTATTCTCCTGCTGATGGACTTTACTGGGAGATCAGTCTCTATGTCATTGTGTCTGAAGGAGTAACTGGAGGGAGAGCAGATCAAACTCCAGGACTGATCATTACGTCCAAACAAACAGTCAATACTCCGTCCCTTCCTGCTGATGCTCTTATATGACACGGATATAAACACAACACCACTCCACTCAATCTCCCAGTAACAGCGTCGATCACTCACACTCTCTCTACACAACACCTGCTCATAAACATCAAATCTGTCTGGATGATCAGGATACGACTGGACTGTGCCAGTGGCAGTAATCGCTCTGTTCCTCTTAGACTGACGCAGCCATTTATTGACTGTGTTCAGATCCAGAGTGAACTGATGGGAATCTGATGGAGAAAAAACACATCACAATCAGGAATTATGAATCTGATCTTTTAAAGTCTCTGTGCAAATCATCATCTACATGATCAACTATAAACTCTTGTCATGTTTTCTTTCTCCTTCTACAGGAAGAACATGAACACACTCAGTGAGTTTCTCTGCTTGTTTTCTCAGTGACTTACATTGTAGGAAGTCGTTCCTGGTTCTGGAAACAATGTTGGTGAAAGTGCCTGTGGAAATCAACAGACATGAAGAGTGTGATTATCATGTCAAGAGAAAATGATCCTCAGACATTTCTAACATGATCTTCTACATGATATGAGATGATGGGAGGATCATTTCTGAGAGCAGATGAATCTCCTGGACTTTACCTCTGTCAGAGATCTTCTTCAGCTCCCCTTTGCAGAAATCCTCCAGTTTGTCTCTCAGCTGACGGACAGATTCTCTCACACCATCAAAAGAGGAGAGAGAACTGAAGAGATCGTCATTTACGTCTGTAGATTCAGGAGGAGCTGAGAGAGACTGGAAACTCTACAGAAAACAGAAATCAAAGCTCATCACCTCCACACTTCAGCCAATAACCTGCTCTACTGTCAGATTTGAGTTGATCTTTAGTAACTCTCCTCAATCCAGCACTTTCACAGCATCAGATTCATTCTTCTCATATTCATTATATCAGGTTAGAGCTGTAAGTTCTAGTGTTTGACACTTACACTATAATTCTGGATGATCAAACATCTGGCAATAACAGAAATGTAACAGACCAAGGTTTACATTCAGGGCCGTTTCTAGGCACAGGTGAACTAGGCACTTATCTCGGGTCTCACCAGCTGGAGGAGGTGCCAGTGAGCTCCTCAATGCCCCTGTTACCATGGTAACATAATCACACTGTATTTTAGCAAACATTCACCACATGCTGGGAATGTCATTAGTCAAGACTTTGTTTTTTTCACAAACTTTGCTAATTTCATATTTGTGTGATGAAAAGGCATTAATATGTGATTTTTGTTTGAAGCTTGGGTTAATTTAATTTTTAGTAAAGCACTTTAAGTCACTGTGTTGAAAGGAAACAATTATGAAAACACATTATTTTTTTAAGTTTGAAGGTCATTTGATGCAACTTTAGTGAACATAATGTGTTACTAAATGCATTTGAAGATTATCTGATTTTCTGACCAGTAAAGAGAATCTAACTGGGTTAAACAGTTTAAATATTAGTGTAGTTTTGAGTCTGGAAGCTCAATATATCGTTCATAAAAATGTTTCCCAAGAGATTTCCAGAGCTGAACTGCATTTGTAAGTGCGTCTCTCTCAACAGCAGAAGATCAGATGAGAGTCTGACTGATGATTATATAATAACCGAACACACAGATGAACACTTGCTCAAGTCCACTATGATCCTGTTCTTCTAGATCTCTGTTACCTGCAGGAAATGGATGGGATCCTGTGTGTGTGAAAGCTGCTCCAGCTCAGCGTCTCTCCTCCTCAGATCATTGATCTCCTGCTCCAGTCGCTCCAGTCGTCCTTCAGCTCGACTCACTGCGGTCTTTTCCTGATCTCTGATCTTCTGTGTGGCCTCAGAGCGGCTTCTCTGGATGGAGCGGATGAGCTCAGTGAAGATCCTCTCACTGTCCTCCACTGCTGTCTGTGCAGAGCGCTGTTAGGACACACATCACAATCACACAGTGGCTTCAGTGAGTCCTGACTGAGACTTGTCAAACTTCTCATCTTCTCCAGACTCACCTTATGAGACTCCACAGCCTCTCTCAGCTGCTGAAGATCTTTCTCTCTCTGCTGGATCCTCTGCTGGAACCACCTCTGCGTCTCCTTCAGCTGCTTCTGCAGCACAAACCAATGACAGAGATGTCACATCATACTACTGTCTTAAAATTTATGTTGATAAATGTTTTCACCATATTTTCTATCAAGTTCAATGTGGAGCACAAACACACTCAGCAGTGAAAGTCTCTTACAGCTTCTGTTCACTTCTGCTGACGTCTGCAGTGTGAATGATGTCTCCTGATCATATTGCTGCCAATATAAACAGTGTCAACATTATTTCATCAGGGTCTAGTTTAGAGTTCATACCTGTTTCTCTGTCCTCTGTGCTGCAGCTGATACAGTGTCGTGGTTTTTATGTTCATCCATCGTACACAACACACATATACACTTCTGATCAGTGCGGCAGAAAACCTCAAGGAGTTTATCGTGTGTTTGGCAGATCATCTCCTGCAGTCGTCCAGTGGCTTCAGTCACTTTATGTGGCTTACGTGAGTGAAATTCCTCATGACGGTCAAAATGAGTTTGACAGTAAGACTCCAGACACACCAGACAGGACTTGATGGCTTTGTGTTTTTCTCCAGTACAGACGTCACACTGCACATCTCCAGCTCCAGCGTAACAGTCAGCAGGAAGTTTAATCTTCTTCAGTTTCTCCACCATTTCAGCCAGAATGGTGTTTTTAGCTAAAGCAGGTCTTGGACTGAAGGTCTGTCTGCACTGAGGACAGCTGTAGACTCTCTTCTGATCCTCCTGATCCCAGCAGTCTGTAATACAGATCTTACAGAAACTGTGTCCACAGGGAATGGTCACTGGATTCTTCAGAAGATCCAGACACACTGGACACATGAACTCGTCCTGAGAAAATCTGGCTTCTGCCATTTTACTGGATGAATACAGAGACACAAACACACAAAAGTTCAACTACACTGCAGTTTCTCTTTCCCTGAACTCATGTGATTCCTGCTTCCTGGTTCTGTGTTTGAATGACGTGTGCAAAGCGGGTTTATCTGCAAGTCTATAAAGCGTCATAAACCCTCATTCCTACTTAGTTCAGATTCTACCACGCTCCAACACACCTAAATGTTATTTTCAAGTAAATCCACATACCTTTATTAGTTGATTCAGGTTGGTCCAGTTACAGTTGGACTAAACTGTTAAATAAAGCTCATTGTTCTTGCAGAAGCTTCAGTGTGCTGCACTGGTTCATTCCTTGCAACTGTCTGGTTATCTCATTCCCACGCATCACTTCATGATTCATTTTTCCAGATAAATGAGGAAGATAAGGCCACTGGTTCATGTTTGTGGGATGAGTTTTGAGGGAAATAATAAAAAATGAGCAGGATTAAACACTGGATTAGAGGTCTAAGATGTGAAAAAGAAAGCAGATTGTGTGACAAATGCGTGGGTTAAGATGCATTAACTAATCATTTATGACTAATTATTATGCTTGAATCTACAATCTACAACCCTCCTAATAAAAAACACTTGAAACAAATATGATTCCTAACCTTTTTATTAAACAGCTGTTATTAAAATGTGCATATTTTTATAAAAGTTTAACCAGGGTAATTCTTATGTATAGAGGACGCTACTTTTCAAACAATTTCTTCAATTCATTTATAGTTACACGTTCATTATGAACAGTTTTCACGTACTCTGTACAGTAAAATGAACGGAAAAAAGACATTACATTGCCAAAAAATAGCACTTTCCGGACATTACTTCAGTAAATTAACATCAGTGCTTTAATAATTTTTTTGGACAGGATTTACGCCTCCTACTGAACGTTTCGGGTTACGTATGTAACCCTGGTTCCCTGAGTAAGGAACGAGACGCTGCTTCGAGACACGGTGGGAACGCCTTTGCGTGATTTCGTCGTGAAGCACATGTGAAATCGGTCCAATAGCGGTCCAGGAAACTACAAAGCATACCTAGAAATAAAGAACGCCAGCTTCGAAAAATCTGAAGTGAGCGCTCACAGGCATGTAGTATGGTAGTATGGCAAAGCAATGCAGCTTCTCGTTCCCTTCTCAGGGAACCAGGGTTACATGCGTAACCCGAGACATTCCCTTTCGTGGGAACTCGAGCTTCGTCGAGACGTGGTGGGAACCTCATACACACTACGCCATAGTACCAAATGCCTGTCCCAATCTCAATTAGGACGAAAGTACTACCAACCCCGGAGTGGAGGCTAAGTCTAGGTTATAAAACCTAATAAAAGTATGCGATGAAGACCAACCTGCCGCATTACAAATATCTTGGAGGGAAACTCCCGAAATCAAAGCCTTGGAGACAGCTATACTCCTCGTAGAGTGAGACCGGACCATCAATGGTGATTTATGTCCGGAAGATTCATAAGCAATAGCCTCAACTACCCACTTGCTCATTCTTTGCTTAGATGCAGGACACCCTTTTCTAGGTGAACCAAAACAAACAAATAGCTGTTCAGATTTGCGCCACAGGGAAGCTCTGTGGACATAAGCATCTAACGTCCTGACGGGGCAAAGCAGATTCAGTTTCTCCTGATCTGGTGTGGTAAAAGGTGGAGGACAAAAAGCCTGGAGCATAATAGGACCTGTAACTTGAGTAGGGACTTTGGGGACATATCCCGGTCTGGGATGAAGAAATGCTTTCACCATGCCTGGTGCAAATTCAAGACAGGAAGGGCCAACTGACAGGGCCTGAAGATCTCCAATTCTTTTGAGAGATGAAATGGCAAGCAGAAAACTGGTTTTCAGAGTGAGGAATTTTTCTGGAACCTCCTCTAATGGTTCAAAGGGGGCCATAGTCAGGCCTTCTAAAACAATTGCCAGATCCCATGCTGGTGCCCTACTACGCTGCACAGGCCTAAGCCTCAGGGTTCCACGGAGAAATCTTATGACCAAAGGACTTCTACCTAGAGATAAACCATTCACGGGGGAGTGGTAAGCAGATATAGCCGCTAAATCGACCTTTAAGGTGGAGGGAGATAGGCCATGTGGGGTATGATTTCCTTGTAGAAGGAGCTCTGGAATGGAGAATAGTCTCTACAACCTCGGTTGAGAGACAGGACTCTATGAACTGAGCCCCCTCAGGGACCAGGCCCAGTTTCCACAACTCCGGCCGAGGGTGTAATATTGTGCCTCAGGAGAGAGAACTGAAGAGATCGTCATTTACGTCTGTAGATTCAGGAGGAGCTGAGAGAGACTGGAAACTCTACAGAAAACAGAAATCAAAGCTCATCACCTCCACACTTCAGCCAATAACCTGCTCTACTGTCAGATTTGAGTTGATCTTTAATAACTCTCCTCAATCCAGCACTTTCACAGCATCAGATTCATTCTTCTCATATTCATTATATCAGGTTAGAACTGTAAGTTCTAGTGTTTGACACTTACACTATAATTTTGGATGATCAAACATCTGGCAATAACATAAATGTAACAGACCAAGGTTGACATTCAGGGCCGTTTCTAGACATTTACATTACAGTCATTTAGTCATTTAGCAGACACTTTTATCCAAAGCGACTTACAAGTGAGGAAAACAAACAAGCGATTCTTAATGAATTTGCAAACAGACACAGGAAAAACTCACAATACAAGTTTCAGACATTGCTCAGTACCATAAGCTAGAGTAGGAAGGGAAAAGGGAAAGGATAGATTTTTTTTTTTTTATGAAGGAATTAAGTGTTCACGGAAGAGATGAGTTTTCAGCTGTCTCTTGAATAAGACTATGCAGAAACATACACAGAGAAAACAGGAAAACCCAAAAAGAGAGGAAACTTTAGAAGAAGAATAGGGTAAAGAAGGCCTACTGAAGCAGAAGCTTTGTGACTCCAAAGTCATGAAGAAAGGATACAATTTACCCCTCCAGTGAACTGCCACCTTACCATGGTGGAGGAGTTTGAGTGCCCGAATGATCCTAGGAGCTATGTTGTCGGGGGCTATATGCTCTTGGTAGGGTTTCCCAAGGCAATCAGATCCTAGGTGATGGGCCAGACAAAGAGCAGTTCAAAAACACTTATGGATTTAGAGACATCAAAGAGCATTACATCGCCCGGTATGGTGCAATAAGGCCGATAGTCGAACCTCAGATTTAGGAGGAACAATGTGGTTTCCGTCCCAGTCGTGGAACACTGGACCAGCTCTATACCCTCTCTAAGGTGCTGAAGGGTTATGGGAGTTTGCCCAACCAGTCCACATGTGTTTTGTGGATCTGGAGAAGGCATTCGATGGTGTCCCTCGTGACGCCCTGTGGGGGGTGCTCCGGGAGTATGGAGTCCGGGGCCTTTTCCTAAGAGCTGTACGGTCCCTGTACGACCGGAGCAGGAGCAGGAGCAGGAGCTTGGTTCGCATTGCCAGCAGTAAATCAGACCTGTTCCGTAGCGTGAGGTTGACAGACGGATCGGTGCAGTGACTGCAGTGATGCGGTCGAAGTACCGGTCTGTCGTGGTGAAGAAGGAGCTGAGCTGCAAGAAGACGCTCTCGATTTACCGGTCAATCTATGTTCCTACTCTCACCTATGGTCATGAGCTTTGGGTCAAAGAATGAGATCCCGGATACAGGCGGCCAAAATGAGCTTTCTCCGCAGGGTGGCAGGGCGTTCCCTTAGAGATCGGGTGAGGAGCTCGGTCACTCGGGAGGAGCTCAAAGTAGAGCCGTTGCTTCTTCACATCGAGAAGAGTCACATGAGGTGGCTCGGGCATCTTTTTCAGATGCCTCCTGGACACCTCCCTAGGGAGGTGTTCTAGGTGTGTCCCACCAGCAGAAGGCCCCGGGGAAGACCTAGGACATGCTGGGAAGACTATGTCTCTTGGCTGGCCTGGGAACGCTTCGGTGTCCCCCTGGAAGAGCTGGAGGAAGTGTCTGGGGAGAGGGAAGTCTGAGCATCTCTGCTTAGACTGCTGCCCCAGCGACACGGCCTTGGATAAGCGGTAGAAGATAGATGGATGAATGGACAATTTATATGTAGACAATAAAGGAATTAATTAAATTATTGACCCTCGGGCCGAGATTTGAACTTTAGTAGAGCTGATAGTACAGATTGGACTTCTCAATGTACAATCATACGATGGTGTGGTTAAAGAGAAAAAATTAAGTTACAAACATGGAATAAAAATATAGCAAAGATACCTTAAGAAAGTACTAAGATTAAAAGTAGTAAACAAGCAGGAGGAATTAGCCAGAATAGAAAAAGGAATGAAAGAAACAAAATTAGGAGAAGATGAAATGATTAAAAAGTGAACAGGATTGGACACCGGATTAGAGAAGTTCGAAAAGTTTCTAGTTAGAGATGATCGCGGATGTGAAATAAAAAGCATATTGTGTGACAAATGCTTGTGTGAGGGGGTTAAGATGGATAAACTAATGACTTTTGACTAATTAATAAGCTAGAATCTACAATCTACATCCCTCCTAATAAAAAGAACTAGAAACATACAATACCTCACCTTTTTCTTAAACATGTTATTAATATGTTTATTTAAATAAAACTTTAACCAAGGTAATTCTTACTTGTTGAGGACACTATTTTCTCAAACAATTGCTTCAATAATTTCTCATTGTTTATGAACAGAAAAAAGACATTACATTGCCAAAAAGTAAGGACAGATGGACACTTCCCTGGCGTTACTTCAATGTTTTTACACCTGTATGATTATTTTTCAGTTAGAGAAGTAAAGTACACATCAGCAGAATTTAGAAAATACAGAGAGTTTAGGTACATTTTTGGAAACATTCAAATGCTCTAGTGCTTGTGCAGCGATTCACAAACCGGGTACGCGGACAAAATGGCGAATTGTGCCATTCATTTAATTCTTACCCCAACTTAAAATAACATTAAAACCGAACATGTATTTCTGTACTGGAGAAATACCATAATAAAGGCCTTTAGAGGCAAAGCGATGGGGGTTTGTAAGAAAAATGTCCATATTTATAACTTTATAAACTACAATCACTTGCTTCCGGTAACTGCCATAAGCGAGTCTAGTTCCTGCCGAAGAGTGACCTCAGATTGAAGCTTAAATTTAACACAAATACATATTTTCTAGTGCCATTTTCCAAACTTCCCACACAAAGAACAAAAATGGGGTTTCACATAAGCATGACTTCTCAGGTGTATCTGAACATGTGATGGCAAAGATTTTTTCATTACATTGATCACAATTAATTGTGAATCATCATGTGGGATTTAAGGGTTACTTTCCGTGCAAAACTCTTTCCACACTGATCACATGTGAACGGCTTCTCTGTAGTGTGACTGATCATGTGATGCCGAAGGTTTATTTCTGTTCTGAAGCTCTTTCCACACTGTTGGCAGGAATGAGGCTTCTCTCCGTAGTGAATGTTCATGTGTTTTTTAAGGTGTGCTTTTTCAGCGAAACTCTTTCCACACTGTTGACAGGTGTGAGGCTTTTCTCCAGTGTGAACTCTCATGTGGACATTTAAAGTTGTTTTTTGTCTAAAACTCCTTCCACATTGAGAGCAGGTGAAAGGCAGCTCTCCAGTATGAGTTCTCATGTGGGCATTAAAAGTCGTTTTATATGTAAAACTCCTTCCACATTGAGGGCAGGTGAAAGGCTGCTCTCCAGTATGAGTTCTCACATGGTTATGAAGGTTTACTTTTCGATTGAAACTCTTTTCACACAGTTTGCAGGTGAAAGGCTTCACTCCGGTGTGAATTTTCACATGGTTATTAAAAGTTGCTTTGTGTGTAAAACTCTTTCCGCATTGAGAGCAGGTGTAAGGTTTCTCTCCGGTGTGAGTTCTCATGTGGCTTTTAAGGCTTGCTTTTCGATTGAAACTATTTCCACACCGATCACATGTGAACGGCTTCTCTCCGGTGTGAATTTGCATGTGGCCTTTAAGATGTCCTTTTTGAGTGAAACTCATCCCACACTGTTGACAGGTGAACGGCTTCTCTCCGGTGTGAGTCCTCATGTGCCCCATAAGATGTCCTTTTTGAGTGAAACTGTTTCCACACTGTTGACAGGTGTAAGGTTTCTCTCTAGTGTGAATTCTCATGTGGCTTTTGAGGCTTCCTTTTTTAGTGAAACTCATCCCACACTGTTGGCAGGTGTTAGACTTCACTTCAGTGTGAATTCTAACATGCCTCTTCAGAATTACTTTTTGAGTGAAACTGTTTCCACACTGTTGGCAGGTGTGAGGCTTTTCTCCAGTGTGAACTCTCATGTGGCCTTTAAGATGTCCTTTTCTGTTGAAACGTCTTCCACACTGTTGGCAGGTGAAATGACTTCCATTTTCTCTTTCTCGTGAAGTCTTTTCAGTCTGTGAGCAACCAGTTGACTTTTCTTCAGGAATAGGATCATGATGATTCTCATACTGGTCTCGCTGTTCCATTTCATTCAGTTCTTGACTCTCCTCTTTCAGTGCCATCAGTTCTAAGGAAAAATAAGACCAGTTTAATGGGAAAAAACAACATCAAAACCAACAGTATCAAAAGAACTGTTAGATACTAGAGCTGCACAATTAGTGGGTAGTCGTGGCCTAATGGTGAGGGAGTCGGCCTTGTAAAAAGGTTGCTGGTTCGATTCCCACGCCGGCAGGAGTTGAAGGTGGGGATTGTGAATAAACAGCTCTCTCTCCACCTTCAATACCATGACTAAAGTGTCCTTGAGCAAGACACCTAACCCCTAATTGCTCCCTTTGTAAGTCGCTTTGGATAAAAGTCTGCTAAATGATGAAAAATGAAAAATGAGATAACACTCGCTGTGCTTCCTTGTGTGAGCGTACAGTTTCGAGTTCTCGAGCCGTGCACTCTCTTGTCTGCGTGTCTTGTTTCATGTTGGGCGTGTGGTGTTCGGATCCAGCATTCATGTCTGGTTTTGTTTCAGGTCGGGATTCGGACACTCGCACTCCCTGTCCTGTCTTTATTGTGAGCGCACGGTTTGTGTATTCCACTCACCGTGCGTTCCTGTGTTTGTGAGTGTTGTCGTGTTCTGTGTTGCATGCGGTTGTTTACACCTGCCGCGTGCTTTCATGTCGTGTTTTGTGTGAGCGCGTGGTCTGTGAGTTTCCCGATGCGGCCCCCGAGCAGCCCGCCCTCCCCGATGCGGCCACCGAGCAGTCCGCCCTCCCCGATGCGGCCCGATGTGCAGTTTTGACAGAACCGGGCTAATATGGTCATACTTTCTGGTTCTAGTAAGGACTCTAGAAGCTGCGTTTTGGACCAGCTGTAGTTTGTTTATCAAGTGAGCAGGGCAACCACCCAGTAGAGCATTACAGTAATCTAGTCTCGAGGTCATAAACGCATGAAATAGCTGTCCCTCCCCGATGCGGCCACCCAGGAATAGGATACAATTGTGCTCCTAGTGATTCTTCAAAAATATCATTTGTTTCTGTAGATCTGGACATTTTAATGAGGATCAATTGACTGAGTTCAGCTTTGAGAATGAAACCAACCTGTTTGTTCCTCAGTTTCTTCTTGTTTGACTCTGAAAGTTTCTTCAATCTCCACGTCTTCAATCTCCTCTTTAATAAACGCCATCTTTATGATAGTGTGTCACGAGGATCCCAGTCGCTTCACCAGGAGTTTGTCCTGTGTTTGTGTACTTTGTCCTGTTTTGGGTGAGAAAAATTAGCAGAAAGAAATAGAAATCCAGACTAAATCTCTGAGTGTGTTTAAAGGGAGTCAGTGAAAGTGACAGTTAATGGACTGAAATTAGCTGATAAAACCAGCACTAATAATAAAATACAGAAATTATACAAACCAGTTCCTCCAGGACTCCACAGTTCTGCAATCGCAGAATTTAATGCAAAATCAAGCAAACTCAGCAATATTTGGAAAAGCTTGCTAATCAGTTTCTAAACGCTTACGACATAACGAAACCTCGTTTACTGAAATCACATTCCTTTGGCAGTTTGATACACGCTCTGAACCACTGATTCAAAACAAAACACTCGTGAAGCTTCATGAAGCAGTGGCTTGAAATCAGCCATCACTAGATATTGTTAAATAAAGTTGTTGTTATTTTTTGACAAAAAGTATTCTCATTGATTTATATATGATAATATTAATATTTAACCCTTAATATTCAAACCCTTTAATATTCTAATTGAATATATTTAATGAAAGATGCACACATGTAATAACATTAGGGGGAAATACCTTAACAAAGTTTTTTTTTTTTTTTTAAAGTTCCAAATAATGCAACATTTGAAGTTTAGATATAAAATTTGAAAGTTAAATGGAAAAAAATTGTCTGGAGAAATTGTATCCATAAATGGCATGTACATCAGCTATATCTGTAAACATTTTGAAGCGAAGACTGAATTCATTTTTACGATAAACTGATTGATGATCCGCTTTACTCACAAATAAAATGTTCATCACTTCTATACATCACAAAGTTACATTCAAAAATAATTCATTATTCTGAGTTCTCTACATCATTGCAGAAACCATTGAACCATTTAACATTGATTTAAACACTTTTGAACACAATGATTTAAACACATTTAAACACAATGATTAAAAACACAAACCTTTCTTCAGCAGAATCAGGAGCTCGGCGCAGCCTTATGACGTCATGTCACCACATCAAAATAAAAGTCCCCTTCACAAGCCAAAAAATACAAATGGACTCAGAAAACACATTCAAATAATAAGATAAAGGATTGAGATATATATTTATATAGATATGTAAATGTGAGTATGTTGATCTTCATTTTTTTTATAAAATATTGGAAAGAATGTGTAAATATTTCAAGCTCATTAAAAATCTGTAGATAAAATTAAATGTGTGGTTAAATTTAATAACTAAAACTGCATCCTTATCATAATATATCCATCTCCGTTTTACCCCCAAATATGAGGGCAATAAATAAAATCAAATTTCAACTTTGACTAAAGTGTTTTATATTAAATAGCCTGTAAGAGATTAATGAATGGAATTAAAATTAATACTTTAAAATCATTTCTTGCAAATAATGAAATTTGGTTTACATTCCCTTCATTAAAATTAGTAGTGTGAAAAAGTGACTATAATGTATAAAAGTTTATTATGTTCTCAGATGTCCTTTATTGGAAATGATTTACAACCAGTTTCACTCCATATAAATCCTTCTATTAATAAATAACAGTTACGTACTGAAAGTAATAAATCCTTCTTCTGTAAGGATTAGATCAAAATTAACATACAATCTGCCTTTGATCTTATTGCTAAATGTTCTTTTAAAAGACCAATTTAGTTTAAAACACATTTATACAGTATAAAGGAATATGGTTCACTGATTAAAGCCGTACATGTTCATTTTCTTTAATCGGCACAGAAATATGACGGCATATTCAGTTGTAACTCCTCATCTACACTTAATAAGAGTGAATGGTGTTCAGTTTCTAGATACATGATGCAATAACCAGTTTACTAGAAACATTAAAAAAAATTATTCATTTTAAAACTAGAAAAAACACTGACTTTTATGTTTCAGACACTCTTTTTAACACATTTGTTATTATTTTCAATTTAATACAAGAATATCTGGTATGAATGTTTTCCTCCACAACACACTTTTAAATATGCTTTTCACTCAAAAAAACTGACATTGAAATATTTTGCTTTTCTGAGATATAGGCTATACTGCGATATGTAAAAAATTTCACCAGATTATTTGAATAGCTCTATTTTTTTATTTTACAATCATTCTATCATTGAGGTGATTTTTATGAAGAGTGGATCTGCATTAAAAATAAATAAAGCATAAATAAATACAATAGAACTGTAATGATCGTCAGCTGAAGTACCCAGGACAACCTCTAGAGGGCACTTCACTTTGGACTATACACCATACACTCACAGTCTCTCTCTCACTCACTCTCTTACAGACTACATTTCCCAGAAGTCCTGTACCCATTCACTGATTACTTCACCAGCTGCACCTCATCACCCACACCACATTTAAACACCATTTTCACACAACATAAACTGCAATAGTCTTGATATTCTGTCAAGTTGTCATATTCTCTGTCTTGTTTTTCTGGATTCTGATCGTTCCCTGCCTGCTGTTTTGGATTTATTGCTTTGGATTATTGGACTGTTGATTTGCTTGCTGCCTACCTCGATCTACTTTGCCTGTTTAATGTTTACGTCTCTACTTACCCTCTGACACTCCTGTTTGCTGTTGATTTGACCACTGTCTGTTTGACCTCGCTGCTCAATAAAAGCCTGCATTTGGATCTCATCCTGCTGTCTTATTTCAAGAACAAACATACAAATGAATTAAGCATTGCTTTATGTTTTTCAGGTAAATCCAACAGTATTCAGGTGCATGAGCTGAATAATAAAATTCTGGACTGCAATCACCAGAATATCTCTTCTCCAGTCTCTGAAAATGTCTGGATTTTGAAATTATCCTGCGGATGCTTGTTCGAAGAAGCTTTTATTCAACTAGGTGTTAACGGCACACTGAAAATATACATAACCAGAAGAATCAATGCACTGCTTCGACGAGCACTTCCTGTAATCAGCTCCGCTGTGAACGAGGTCTATTAGAACATCTTATTACAAACTTACCGTTGTGAATCAGGCTACGATGAGGGAGATCGTTTTGAACACTGGCTGGTTATGTACTTGCTCAAAAACTGATTTTGGATCATTTTTAACCACAAACAGTTTTGGACTACAGCTTTAAATGTATTCTTTTTATTTACCAATTTGGACCAATTTAGTCCCAAGCAGAACTGAAATAGTACACTTACAAGTTTATGACTAGTACATTGACATTAGTGTATATTAGTTCAAATTTATTTGAACATTATTTCACTTTCAGTATGATTCTCTTTCATATGCGGGGGGCAATAAAATTTGGACCAAATTCAGTTTCAGCATTAATTTCACACAAATACATATTTTCTAGTGCCTTTTTAAACACTTCACACACAAAGAACAAAACATGTGATGGCGAAGAATTGTTATCGCAATTCAAGATCACAGATAAATGTAAATCTTCATGTGGGAATTACAGTTTGCTTTACATCTGAAACTCTTTCCACACTGATCACATGAGAGTGGCTTCTCTCCAATGTGAATTCTAATGTGCCTGAGTCACTTTTTCAGTGAAGCTCTTTCCACACTGTTGGCAGCTGCTCTCCAGTGTGAGTATTCATGTGTTTTTTAAAGTTTGCTTTATATTTGAAACTCTTTCCACACTGAGAGCATGTGAAAGGGTTCTCTCCGGTGTGAATGTTCAAGTGTGTTTTGAAATGTGCTTTATTTTTGAAGCTCTTTCCACAATGAGGGCATGTGTAAGGCATATCTCCGGTGTGAATGTTCATGTGCCGTTTAAGGTTTCCTTTATCAGCAAAACTCTTTCCACACTGATGGCATGTGAATGGTTTCTCTCCAGTGTGAACTCTCATGTGGACATTAAGATTGGCTTTTTCATTGAAACTCTTTCCACACTGAGGGCATGTGTAAGGCTTCTCTCCGGTGTGAATGTTCATGTGTTTTTTAAGTTGCGCTTTAAGACTGAAACTCTTTCCACACTGTTGGCAGGTGTAAGGTTTCTCTCCAGTGTGAATTCTCATGTGGACATTAAGATATTCTTTTCTGTTGAAACTCATTCCACACTGTTGACAGGTGTAAGGCTTTTCTCCGGTGTGAACTCTCATGTGGGCATTAAAATTTGTTCTTTGTCTAAAACTCCTTCCACATTGAGAGCAGGTGAAAGGCAGCTCTCCAGTATGAATTCTCATGTGGACATCAAATGTCTTTTTATATGTAAAACTCCTTCCACATTGAGGGCATGTGAAAGGCTGCTCTCCAGTATGAGTTCTCACATGGCTATGAAGGTTTGCTATTCGATTGAAACTCTTTCCACACAGTTTGCAGGTGAAAGGCTTCACTCCAGTGTGAATTCTCACATGGTTATTAAAAGTTGCTTTGTGTGTAAAACTCTTTCCGCATTGAGAGCAGGTGTAAGGTTTCTCTCCAGTGTGAGTTCTCATGTGACTCTCAAGGCTTGCTTTTCGATTGAAACTATTTCCACACTGATGACATGCGAACGGCTTCTCTCCGGTGTGAATTTGCATGTGGCCTTTAAGATATCCTTTTTCAGAGAAACTCATCCCACACTGTTGACAGGTGAACGGCTTCTCTCCAGTGTGAGTCCTCATGTGCCCCATAAGATGTCCTCTTTGAGTGAAACTGTTTCCACACTGTTGGCAGGTGTAGGGTTTCTCTCTAGTGTGAATTCTCATGTGGCTTTTGAGGCTTCCTTTTTTAGTGAAACTTTTTCCACACTGTTGGCAGGTGAAATGACTTCCCTTTTCTCTTTTTCGTGAAGTCTTTTCAGTCTGTGAGCAACCAATTGATTTCTCTTCAGTAATAGGATCATGATGATTCTCAAACTGGTCTCGCTGTTCCATTTCATTCAGTTCTTGACTCTCCTCTTTCAGTGCCATCAGTTCTAAGGCAAAAAAGACTAGTTTAATGGAAAAAAGCAACAAATATTCATTCAAACACCGACACAGACTTATTTCTAAATTACAACAATTCTGCATCTATTACCTTGGCTGTTTCACGAGTTCACATTTACATATAATTAAGAAGAGTAAAAGTTTAAGCGTATTTGGTGTGCTGTCCAGGGGGAGGGCTCCAAGCTCGGAATTTTGGTCCGAACCCAGAGCACTCCCCCAAAAATCAGGAAAGGAAAGGACAGCCGCCAGACTGAAACACCCCCAAAAGACACAGAGAATTGACGGGTTGGTGTTTTGAGGAACCTGGTTGGATCAGGAAACCTATGTTGCCTCTGGCGGGAGCAGCTCATGGTGCCAGGGCGTACGGAACCTACTGGCTGGCAAATGAGGAGCAGCAAAATGTTTGGAATGACCAATCAGGAGAGCTCTCACAGCATCTGATGGGAGACCAATGCTCACTGCATCAGACGGGTAAAGCCCTACTGGCTGTTAGGTAAGGACAAGCTTTGGTTTAACCCTCTGACGGGGGGGATCCGTGCTGCCTCGGACAGGATCATACATCGCTGGGCAGACTGGCCCTGCCGGCCAGTAGACGGGAAGTGCTTGATTCGGAGCACCCGATTGGGAGGGCTCTGGCAACATCCAACAGGAGACCAATGCTCACAGCGTTGAAAGGTTGAGTCCTACCGACCGAAGGACGAGGGCTGGCATGGTTCAGGAATGACTGACCGAAGGGGCCCACTCAGCTTCGGACGGGAGCGACTCTCGGCGATGGATGAGTGGGTCCTATTGGCCGCTTGCGGTGCAAAGGAATCAGAACGCCCTGCCAGGAGAGCACTCGCGGTGACCGATAGGAGGCCAATGTTCCGGGAGACCAATGCTCACCACATCTGACGGGTAAAGCTTCTCGAATAAAGGAGGAAAAGACATAGATGTCCGATTAGGAAGGCCGCATCCTCTGAGAGATCAATACTCGCTGGAAGGAGAAAAGATAGATGCTCAACAGGGAGGGCTCTCACTGCGTCTGACTGGAGACCAAGGCTCATGACATTGGATGGGTGAGCCTCACCGGATGGAGAAAGAAAATATAGATGCCTGACAGTGAGAGCTGTCGATGCGTCTGCTGGGAGATCAATACTCGCTGGATGAATTTTTGTTTGTTTTTTTCAACCTATCAGGGCTTGAAGGGCTTTTTTGACGTGGAGCCGGGTGGTCCTGATGTCGCTTTAGAAAGCATCTGAGGACCATCTTCGTAGAGCTTGGATCTGCTGCTGGAAGAGAACTTTTTGGGCTGGTGAGGTTGCTGCCCCAACATGGAAAGAGTGACTGGAATAATTTTTTGCTGGGATGCCTGACAGTTGTAGGACGGATTTGAGGTGCTTTTGGAACCAAAAGTGTCTGACAGGTTTGTAGGAGTCATCGATAAAAAGAGGTTCATGAGGGGAATTGGCCTGGGAGCCTCTTAACTGGAGGTACGAAAAAATTGACTGGTATGGTTGGATCGGTGACGGTCCTTATTTAGCTTGGTCTGTCTTGCTTTGTTTAATCCTTAATAAGATTGTTTCTCTATCCAGAACTGATAAGTCTGGAACGAATTTGGAAGTGATGGCAATTTTGAAGCATCTAAGAAAAACAAAAAAGTCTAAAATAAACATGGCTTCAAGTGTGTGAGCGGTATTAAGGGGATGATAGCCTGTGCGGAGAGTATGAATGGATTTGTGAGAATATCTAGCGTTATGGGTTGCCTGGTGTCGGAACGTGTGGGCTGGGCTCTTTGGATCCCTTTGATCAGGTGGGAGTTTTGAGAATTATTTATCTCAGGGGAGGGAGCGCCGTATATCAATTCATGAAAAAATTGTAAGCCGCTCAGGTAGCCTTTGATGGACCCAATTTGGAGGCCTTTGACACTGTTAAGGAAGGAAATGAAGGAGGTGATTGAAAGGAGAGAAAAATCGGGAAACGGCACATTATTTGAAAAGTAGAATGCTTTTAAAAATCTCCACGCAGATATATATGATTGAAGTGTTCTAGGAGAAACTGCTTAGGGAATGGAGTCGACGGACCTGTCTAGGAAGGGTTTTAACGTGTGGGTTAGGGGAATATTAGTTCTGAAACGTGAGTTACCGGAGTAGGGAATTTGTCTGCCTCTGGATCCAACATCCTGAATTTCTGAAACAGATAACGAGACTGAGTCAGCTATTTGGTTTTCAGAACCTGGAACATGTTTAGCAGTTATGATGAATAGGGCATTAGAGCGAGTGAATTGGAGTGGCCTTTATTAATGCACTGGACAGTTGCTTTGTTGTAGCAATGCACTAAAATACTGCTAGTTCTCCATTCTTTCCCCCACAGAAATGCTGCTACTATGAGAGGGTAGAGATCGAATAGCACTGAGGACTGAGGTGAGTCTTGGAGTTGGGGGACCATGGCGAACACGCGAACCATGGCGAACACGCGAACCAGCGTCGTTGATAAAAAAACCCCCGAAGCCTATTCAAGGGGCTTCGTCTGTAAACAGCTGGATATCTGCAGGGGACAAGACGAGACTGTAATAGAAAAATGATAGGCCGTTCCACTGTTTGAGGAATGTTATCCATAACTTAAGTTCATCACAACACGCCTGAGTTATGGAAAATAGGACCTCTAGCACATGAACCGAAGAGGCAAGTGAGAGGACATGCGCGATGAAAGGGCCTTGTGGAATAATATGCAGGGAGAAGCTGCAAGCGGGGGAAGCCTCACGTTAGCATCTGCTGCGGGAGCTGGAGGCCACTACGAAGGAAAGGGGTTAAAAACAATGGGAGGAAAAAACTGAGAAGAGTGGCCCAGCGGGCCCTGCTGGATATAGTGCTGGAGCAGGAGAAGCCGCAGTAAAAGACTGTGCCAAAGCAGGAGGCACTTGAGGCCCTGTGGCAGTTGGTATGGCCAAACTATAGGAGGACACAAGGGAAGGGAACTGGAATCCTTGCTGGTGGCGGCGAGCGAGTAGCTGCACGGGCAAGACGGCGCCCACGTGGTGAAACCTGGGGCTCTGTGGTGGTATCAGGCGGAGGAGTAGTAGTCCTGGGACCGGCAGATTGCGGCGGAGGATCCGGACAGGAGTTGGATTCGTCATCAAACGGGAATAGTTGGATTTGAGACAAAAGATCAAAACCAAATGCTGGTAAACTCTCAGATGAACAGAGGTAAGTCTGCCGTATGTGTACCTCTTGTCATCGATAGAGTTGAGTAACTGAACGCTCTCCAGTTGTGCTAATAAGGTTAATTATCTGCACCTGATCCTCCCGAACTTTGTTAATTAAACATTTCATGTTACAAGCATTGGCGGAGCGTGAGCAGTGTATATTTTGTCACTGCCCATGTTAATGAATGAAAGGTTTGGCCGTCATGCTTCCGATGTGAACTCTTTCACGCTGCGCGTCCACTGGAGTGAAACGGATCAAGAAAACACTCACGGTGCTTCGGTAGTGAAGCAGTTTCACTAACAGTATTTTCAACCACAAATTATCATTATTTGTGCATTACGAATATTTAAATAACCGAACAAATATGTATGGGGATAAAAGTTTAGGCCTATAGTTAGGGTATTGAAACTGATCTATATGGTAGCAATCGAAATCAAAAAAACTTTTTGAAAGTGTTTTGACACTGGTATGTATTGTATTGCTTATCTTGTTACGCCAGGAGTTGGCGAGAAAAAGTGTTTGACAATTAATCATTCATTCAAGAGATTTACTATCAAACACTGATTAATCCTTATGAATAAGAGACATTGATTGATGATTTTTTTTTTTAAATAGCCTGAAACAATGAATATTTTGTCTGAATCTCTAGTAAATTACATGTTATTTTGTTTGGCTATGTAATGTTTTTTTCTTCAGAATCACGGGAGAATCGCGATCTCCATTTTAAACAAAAATATTGTGATTCTGAATGTATCCAGAATCATGCAGCTCTAATGTGTTAAATACAATCTCAAAACCTCTTCACATTATTGTTAACGCTTCACTTTCTTTAGGACACATCCCAAGAAAATTTCAAACTGCCAGTGATCAAAAAACTTAAAATACAATTATGGAGTACCACAGGGCTCAGTATTAGGTTCTGTATTTTTTGTCCCTGCTTTCCCTGAGAGACATTATTTAACTGTTGTGCCAGAGAAACTCAGTTTTTTATTTCCTCACAAACTGACAAAACTTCTTAACACTCCCAGATAGCAGAGTGTTTTACTGACACAAAAGAAGGGATAACTAGAAATTTTCTTAAGTTAAATTCCACCAAAACGGAAGCTCAAATAATATACTGTTACATGCTTGTTAGGTTCTCTCTCAATTTGAACCATAGAAAGACTATTTCTATGATCCATAAGATTTCCTTCAACTTGCTATGTAATAGGATACAATTGTGCTCCTAGTGATTCTTCAGAAATATCATTTGTTTCTGTAGATCTGGACATTTTAATAAGGATCAAATTCAGCTTTGAGAATGAAACCAACCTGTTTGTTCCTCAGTTTCTTCTTGTTTGACTCTGACAGTTTCTTCAATCTCCACGTCTTCAGTCTCCTCTTTAATAAACGCCATCTTTATGATAGTGTGTCACGAGGATCCCAGTCGCTTCTCCAGGAGTTTGTCCTGTTTAAGATGAGAAAGAAATCCAAACTAAATCTCTGAGTGTGTTTAAAGGGAGTCAGTGAAAGTGACAGTTAATGGACTGAAATTAGCTGATAAAACCAGCACTAATAATAAAATACAGAAATTATACAAACCAGTTCCTCCAGGACTCCACAGTTCTGCAATCGCAGAATTTAATGCAAAATCAAGCAAACTCAGCAATATTTGGAAAAGCTTTCTAATCAGTTTCTAAACGCTTATGACATAACGAAACCTCGTTTACTGAAATCACGTTCCTTTGGCAGTTTGATACACGCTCTGAACCACTGATTCAAAACAAAACACTCGTGAAGCTTCATGAAGCCACTCGAAATCAGCCATCACTAGATATAGTTAAATGAAGTTGTTGTTATTTTTTGTTGTTTTAAGTATTTTCATTGATTTATATATGATAATATTAATATTTCATCCTTAATATTCAAACCCTTTAATATTCTAATTGAATATATTTAATGAAAGATGCACACATGTAATAACATTAGGGGGAAATACCTTAACAAAGGTTTTTAAAAAAAAAAAAAGTTCCAAATAATGCAACATTTGAAGTTTAGATATAAAATTTGAAAGTTAAATGGAAAAAAATTGTCTGGACATTGGAGAAATTGTATCCATAAATGGCATGTACATCAGTTATATCTGTAAACATTTTGAAGCGAAGACTGAATTCATTTTTACGATAAACTGATTGATGATCCGCTTTACTCACAAATAAAATGTTCATCACTTCTATACATCACAAAGTTACATTCAAAAATAATTCATTATTCTGAGTTCTCTATATCATTGCAGAAACCATTGAACCATTTAACATTGATTTAAACACTTTTGAACACAATGATTTAAACACATTTAAACACAATGATTAAAAACACAAACCTTTCTTCAGCAGAATCAGGAGCTCGGCGCAGCCTTATGACGTCATGTCACCACATCAAAATAAAAGTCCCCTTCACAAGCCAAAAAATACAAATGGACTCTGAAAACACATTCAAATAATAAGATAAAGGATTGAGATATATGTAAATGTGAGTAACTATAATTATTATTATTACACCAACAACAGAACATTTGTGATTTTCTCAATCAAGAATAAAGTCAAGTATGTTGATCTTCATTTTATAAAAGATTGGAAAGAATGTGTAAATTTTTCAAACTCATTAAAAATCTGTAGATAAAAAAAATTAAATCTTTGGTTAAATTTAATAACTAAAACTGCATCCTTATGATAATATATCCATCTCCGTTTTACCCCCAAATATGAGGGCAATAAATAAAATCAAATTTCAACTTTGACTAAAGTGACGATATTAAATAGCTTGTAAGAGATTAATGAATAGAATTAAAATTAATACTTTAAAATCATTTCTTGCAAATAATGAAATTTGGTTTACATTACCTTCATTAAAATTAGCAGTGTGAAATAGTGACTATAATATATAAAAGTTTATTAGCTCTCAGATGTCCTTTATTGGAAAATGATTTACAACCAGTTTCTCTCCATATAAATGCTTCTATTTAATAAATAAGACGTACTGAAAGTAATAAATCCTTCTTCTGTAAGGACTAGTTGAAAATGAACATACAATCTGCCTTTGATCTTATTGGCAAATGTTCTTTTAAATGACCAATTTAGTTTAAAACACATTTATACAGTATAAAGGAATATTGTAATGCTCAGGGCAGGAACAGGAAGGATAGCTCGAAGACAGGAACTCACAAAGTTTAATACAAAACGGGAATATGAACAGGATACAGGCAAGAACGCTGAGCAAATTACATTAGTTAAGAACGGACAAGGACTGGACTGACACAGAGGGAATAAATACAGAGAAGCACAGGAGGATAACGAGCGGGGCACAGGTGACGGACATAATGACTGACAAGACACAGCTGACTGAAATGAACTAATGATGAGACAAGCACATGGGGAAACAAAACAAAGATCACATGACAACAGACAAAAGCAAAACAAAGGAACACATGACAGGTGACAAGACTAAAAACAAGGAATATGTGACTCCGGACGGGACTGGGGAACAGAAAAACAAGGAAATATGGACACGATTATGACAATACTCCCTCCTCCCGGAAGGCGCGACCTTGCGCCGTGAAGGAAATGATCCGGGGGGGGGGGGCACCCTGGAGGCCGTATGTAAGGTCAGGCAGTTCAGGTGGCCTCCAGGGTGTCTCCAGAACCTCGGGACTCCCTGGTTGGTCAGGGAGCTCTGGTCGCCAGGGTGGAGTCCAGGGTGGAGTCACAGCTGGAGCAGGGAGCTCCGGCGGCCAGGGTGGAGTCTCAGGTGGAGCAGGGATGCTCCGGCAGCCAGGGCGGAGTCTTGGGTGGAGTCACAGCTGGAGCAGGGAGCTCTGGTCGCCAGGGTGGAGTCTTGGGTGGAGTCACAGCTGGAGCAGGGAGCTCTGGTCGCCAGGGTGGAGTCCAGGGTGGAGTCACAGCTGGAGCAGGGAGCTCTGGTCGCCAGGGTGGAGTCTTGGGTGGAGTCACGGCAGGAGCAGGGAGCTCCGGCGGCCAGAGTGGAGTCTTGGGTGGAATCTCAGGTGGAGCAGGGATGCTCCGGCAGCCAGGGTGGAGTCCAGGACGTGGCCTCCTTGGTCTCTGTCCATCTGAGCGCCGTGGTCGTGGCTACTGGGCCCCCCCTCCAAAAAAAATTTCAGGGCGGGAGACCCCCATTTCTGAGGTCTGGGCGGTGGAAGGTTAGGCGCTGGCTCATGGTGCGCTGTGACTTGATTAGACTCATGATGATCTTGGATGTCCCGGGCTTGACTCACAGTGGTCTGCGATGACCGGGCTTGTCTCACAGTGGTCTGAGGTGACTTGACTCATGAAGATCTTGAATGATTTGACTTGATTCTTGATGATCCTGGACGACTTGACTTGTCTCATGAAGATCTTGAATGACTTGACTTGATTCATGATGATCTCGAATGGCTTGACTTGATTCTTGATGATCTAGGACGACTTGACTCGTGAAGATCTTGAATGACTTGAATCGTGAAGATCTTGAATGACTTGACTCGACTCGTGAAGATCTAGGTCGACTTGACTTGTCTCTGGACGAGCAGCGGCGGCGTGCTGTGACTCTGGACGAGCAGCGGCGGAGCGCTGTGACATTGGACGATCTTGGTCGGGTCCGAGGAGTTCTGGAAGCTCCTCGTCATCGTCCATGAACTGGCGAGACAGACAGACAGGCAACACACCGTTGAAGGGGTATGCGAGGGTAGTCGGCGTGAGGTGCACTGACGGAGCGGGTGTTTTGGTTGAGACTGGACAGGGAACACATTCTGAGACCTCGAACCCAGATCCGTTTAATTCTAGGACTAAATTAATAAAATCAACTAGAGTCACACATGGGTCCGCTTGGGCGAATAGTGCTCATGTCCAGCCCCAACCCGAACACCGCATTGAGTGGGATATCCGGCCAGCCCACCAGGTGGGAGAGCTCGATGAACTCCCTCACATACCTCTCCAACGGGCATACATGCTGCCGGATGCTCCACAGACGGTTTTCAGCCGAGACATCCATGTTGTTATTATCTCTTTGTTGGGTCCGTTCTTCTTTAATGCTCAGGGCAGGAACAGGAAGGATAGCTCGAAGACAGGAACTCGGTTTTCAAAGTTTAATACAAAACGGGAATATGAACAGGATACAGGCAAGAACGCTGAGCACATTGCATTAGTTAAGAATGGACAAGGACTGGACTGACACAGAGGGAATAAATACAGAGAAACACAGGAGGATAACTAGCGGGGCACAGGTGACGGACATAATGACTGACAAGACACATCTGACTGAAATGAACTAATGATGAGACAAGCACATGGGGGAAACAAATCAAAGATCACATGACAACAGACGAAAACAAAACAAAGGAACACATGACAGGTGACAACACTAAAAACGAGGAATATGTGACTCCGGACGGGACTGGGGAACAGAAAAACAAGGAAACATGGACACGATTATGACAAATATGGTTCACTGATTAAAGCCGTACATGTTCATTTTCTTTGGACCCGCTTTGGACGGGAGACGCAGACGATTCCGCCAGGTGGCAGCCGACTGCGGGCACAGGTGCACCGCAATCGCCCGTTCCACCTGTGGAATGTCCACGTAACCCCTGGCGGCCCCCCCATTGAGGGTTGTGAGAGTGGAGGAGAAGAACAACTTCTGGCAGTGTGGGGTGCCTTCCATGTCTTCTGAGCCTCCTAATGCAGCTTGAGAAAAAATGGCACTGGGGCGGGATGTGGCTGTGAACCACGCCCCACACCTAGAAACCAGTCATCAAGCCGCGAGCGCTCTGGGCACGGTGGAGGGTTCCACTCGAGCACGATGAGCTCTCCCTTGGAAAGTCACGGGGGGCTGGGTCGCAGCAGAGGGGACCGCTCCTTCCGTTGTAAAGAAGGACAGGCCAGAGCCAGCTAAGATTTACCTATGCAAGTCAGAAGGTTAAAAGCTTTTCCTAAAACCTAAAATGAACTGCTGATCCAGTGATCCAGTCCGGACGCTACAATGAGAGTTTTAATGACCACAGAGAGTCACGACCTCGGTCACGGTGCTTTTTGACAGCATAGTGTCCCTATCACTATTCTGAGGTGTTAGGACCCACACAGACCACAGGGTGAGCGCCCCCTGCTGGCCTCACCAACACCTCTTCCAGCAGCAACCTGGTTTTCCCAGGAGGACTCCCATCCAGGTACTAAACTAGACTCAGACCTGCTTAGCTTCAGTGGGCAACTAGTCTTGGGCTACAGGGCGACATGACTGCTTCTATCAGAACACCTTATTACAAACTTACCGTTGTGAATCAGGCTAAGATGAGGAGATCGTTTTGAACACTGGCTCTTTATGTACTTGCTCAAAAACTGATTTGGGATCATTTTTAACCACAAACAGATTTGGACTGCAGCTTTAAATGTATTCTTTTTATTTACCAATTTGGACCAATTTAGTCCCAAGCAGAACTGAAATAGTACACTTACAAGTTTATGACTAGTACATTGACATTAGTATACCTACTACAGAGTAGATTTAAAAAATTTATTTGAACATTATTTCTCTTCAAGTATTATTCTCTTTCATATGCTGGGGCAATAAAATTTGGACCAAATTCAGTTTCAGCCATAATTTCACAAAAATACATATTTTCTAGTGCCTTTTTAAACACTTCACACACAAAGAACAAAACATGTGATGGCGAAGAATTGTTATCACAAATGTAAATCTTCATGTGGGAATTACAGTTTGCTTTATATCTGAAACTCTTTCCACACTGATCACATGAGAGTGGCTTCTCTCCAATGTGAATTCTAATGTGCCTGAGTCACTTTTTCAGTGAAGCTCTTTCCACACTGTTGGCAGCTGCTCTCCAGTGTGAGTATTCGTGTGTTTTTTAAAGTTTGCTTTATATTTGAAACTCTTTCCACACTGAGGGCATGTGAAAGGGTTCTCTCCGGTGTGAATGTTCATGTGTGTTTTGAAATGTGCTTTATTTTTGAAGCTCTTTCCACAATGAGGGCATGTGTAAGGCATCTCTCTGGTGTGAATGTTCATGTGCCGTTTAAGTTGCGCTTTAAGAGTGAAACTTTTTTCACACTGTTGGCATGTGTAAGGCTTCTCTCCCGTGTGAAATCTCATGTGCTGTTTAAGGTTTCCTTTATCAGTGAAGCTCTTTCCACACTGATGGCATGTGAATGGTTTCTCTCCAGTGTGAACTCTCATGTGGACATTAAGATTGGCTTTTTCATTGAAACTCTTTCCACACTGAGGGCATGTGAAAGGCTTCTCTCCAGTGTGAATGTTCATGTGTTTTTTGAAATGTGCTTTATTTTTGAAACTCTTTCCACACTGAGGGCATGTAAAAGGCATCTCTCCGGTGTGAATGTTCATGTGTTTTTTAAGTTGCGCTTTTAAAGTGAAACTTCTTTCACATTGTTGGCAGGTGTAAGGCTTCTCTCCAGTGTGAATTTTCATGTGGACATAAAAAGTCGTTTTATATGTAAAACTCCTTCCACATTGAGGGCATGTGAAAGGCTGCTCTCCAGTATGAGTTCTCACATGGTTATGAAGGTTTACTTTTCGATTGAAACTCTTTCCACACAGTTTACAGGTGAAAGGCTTCACTCCGGTGTGAATTTTCACATGGTTATTAAAAGTTGCTTTGTGTGTAAAACTCTTTCCGCATTGAGAGCAGGTGTAAGGTTTCTCTCCGGTGTGAGTTCTCATGTGACTCTCAAGGCTTAATTTTCGATTGAAACTATTTCCACACCGATCACATGTGAACGGCTTCTCTCCGGTGTGAATTTGCATGTGGCCTTTAAGATATCCTTTTTCAGAGAAACTCATCCCACACTGTTGACAGGTGAACGGCTTCTCTCCGGTGTGAGTCCTCATGTGCCCCATAAGATGTCCTCTTTGAGTGAAACTGTTTCCACACTGTTGGCAGGTGTAGGGTTTCTCTCTAGTGTGAATTCTCATGTGGCTTTTGAGGCTTCCTTTTTTAGTGAAACTCATCCCACACTGTTGGCAGGTGAAATGACTTCCCTTTTCTCTTTTTCGTGAAGTCTTTTCAGTCTGTGAGTAACCAACTGATTTCTCTTCAGTAATAGGATCATGATGATTCTCATACTGGTCTCGCTGTTCCATTTCATTCAGTTCTTGACTCTCCTCTTTCAGTGCCATCAGTTCTAAGTAATAAAAAAGACCAGTTTAATGGAAAAAAGCAACAAATATCGAAACCAACAGTATTAAAAGAACAACATGTTTGTTAGATATTAGAGCTGCACGATTAATCGTTAAAAGATCTTGATTTAAAAACCGACACAGACTTATTTCTAAATGTCGACAATTGTGCATCTATTACCTTGGCTGTTTCACGTGTTCACATTTACATACAATTAAGAAGAGTAAAGGTTTAAGCGTATTTGGTGTGCTGTCCAGGGGGAGGGATCTGAGCTCGGAATTTTGGCCCGAACCCAGAGTACTCCCCCAAAACCTGAAAAGCAAAGGACAGCCGCCAGACCAAAAACCCCCCAACAGACACAAAGAATTGGCGGGCTGACGTTTTGAGGAACCTGGTTGAATCAGGAAACCTATGTTGCCTATGGCGGGAGCAGCTCACGGTGCTGAGGCGAACGGAACCTACTGGCCAGCGAATGAGGAGCAGCAAAATGTTTGGAATGACCTCCCATCAGAGCGTCGGACGGGAGACCAATACTCACTGCATCAGATGGGTAAAGCCCTACTGAACGCTAGGCAAGGAGAAGCTTGAGTTAAACCCTCTGACGAATCTGTGCTGCCTCTGCCGGACAATAGACGGGGAGTGGCTGATTTGGAGCACCCGATTGGGAGGGCTCTGGCAACATCTAACAGAAGACCAATGCTCACAGCGTTGAAAGGTTGAGTCCTACCGACCGAAGGACGAGGGCTGGCATGGTTCAGGAACGACTGACCTAAGGGCCCCACTTAGCTTCCGACGGGAACGATTCCCGGCGTTGGATGAGTGGATCCTATTGGCAGCTGGCGGTGTGAAGGAATTAGAACGCCCTGCCAGGACAGCACTTGCGACGACCGATGGGAGACCAATGCTCCAATGCTCACCACATCTGACGAGTAAAGCTTCTTGAACAAAGGAGGAATAGACATAGATGCCCGGTAAGGAAGGCTGACACAGCATCCCCTGAGAGATCAATACTCGCTGGATGGAGAAGGAGAAAACATAGATAATCAACTGGGAGGGCTCTTGCTGCATCTGACTGGAGACCAAGGCTCACAACATCGGATGGGTGACAGTGCCCGACAGTGAGAGCTATCGCTGTCCGCTGGGCGATCAAGACTCGCTGGACAGGAAAGGAGAAAATAAACATACCCTACAGGGAGGGCTGTCACTACGTCCAATGGGAGATCGATACTCACTGGAGAAATTTTTATTTATTTTATTTTTAACCGATGAAGGCTTGATGGGCTTTTTTGATGTGGAGCCGATTGGTCCTGATGTAGCTTTGGAAAGTATCTGAGGACCATCTTCCTAGAGCTTGGCTCTGCTGCTGGGAGAGGACTTTCTGGCCAGCTGAGGTTGCTGCCACTACGGTCCACTTCCTGATAGGCGGAATCGTTGGCACAGCCAAACGATAGGAGAATGCCGGGGAGGGAACTGGAATCCTCGCTGATGGTGGCAAGGTTAGGCCTCGGCGTTTTGGCGAGCGAGTTGGTGAGCACATGGTGGAGCCTGAGGCTCTGTGGCGGTATCAGGAGGAGAAGGAATAGTCCTGAGAGACATTATTTTACTGTTGTGCCACTGAAGAGGTATACGCATGTAACCATGGTTCCCTGAGAAGGGAACGAGACGCTGCGTCGCGTTGCCATACTACCTGCGTACCTGTGATCGTCTTACTTCAGCCTTTCCAGAAGTTAACACTATCTGGTCTGGATATGCTTTATAGATTCCTGGTCAATGACGTCACCCGCCTTTGACGTTCATTCACTCCATTGGACTGATTTTACACGGGCTTCACGACGCATTCACGCAGAGGCGTTCCCATTGCGTCAGAACGATGACGCAGCGTCTCGTTCCCTTCTCAGGGAACCATGGTTACATAACGTAACCTGAGACGTTTTTATTTCCGCACAAACTGACAAAACTTCTTGACACTCCCAGATAGCAGAGTGTACCAGTGACACAAAAGATGGGATAACTAGTAATTTTCTTAAATTAAATTCCACCAAAACGGAAGCTCAAATCATACTGTTACGTGCTTGTTAGGCTCTCTCTCAATCTGAAAACTTGGTAACACTTTACAATAACGTTTCATTTATTGATACATTAACTAACAATGAGCAATACATGTATTACTGTATTTATTCATCTTTGTTAATGTTACTTAATAAATATCCAACTCTTCATGTTAGTTAACACTGCTGTAATACTAACAAATAAAACTTTTGATTTTAATATATTAGTAAACGTTGAAATGAACAATATCAAAGATTAATAAATGCTGTAAAAATGCAGTTCACTATTGGTTCATGTACACATTCCAAGAGCAAAAACTGATATACAGATATCAGTGATTCTTAGTGATTCTATTCTTATCCTAGTGATTCTTCAGAAATATCATTTGTTTCTGTAGATCTGGACATTTTAATAAAGATTAAATTCAGATTTGAGAATGAAACCAACCTGTTTGTTCCTCAGTTTCTTCTTGTTTGACTCTGACAGTTTCTTCAATCTCCACGTCTTCAGTCTCCTCTTTAATAAACGCCATCTTTATGATAGTGTGTCACGAGGATCCCAGTCGCTTCTCCAGGAGTTTGTCCTGTTTAAGATGAGAAAAAGTAGCAGAAAGAAAAAGAAATCCAAACTAAATCTCTGAGTTTGTTTAAAGGGAGTCAGTGAAAGTGACAGTTAATGGACTGAAATTAGCTGATAAAACCAGCACTAATAATAAAATACAGAAATTATACAAACCAGTTCCTCCAGGACTCCACAGTTCTGCAATCGCAGAATTTAATGCAAAATCAAGCAAACTCAGCAATATTTGGAAAAGCTTGCTAATCAGTTTCTAAACGCTTATGACATAACGAAACCTTGTTGACTGAAATCACGTTCCTTTGGCCGTTTGATACACGCTCTGAACCACTGATTCAAAACAAAACACTCGTGAAGCTTCATGAAGCAGTGGCTTGAAATCAGCCATCACTAGATATTGTTGAATAAAGTTGTTATTTTGGGTTTTTTTGGCACACAAAAAGTATTCTCATTGATTTATAACATGAAGGTTGAACCACTGTAGTCACATGACCTGTTTTAAATATGTTTTAGTATCTTTTGAAAGTGTAAATTATCTTGCTGTCAATAGAGACTCACTGAACCTTCGGATTTCATCAAAAATATCTTCATTTGAGTTCTGAAGATGAAAGAAGGACTTACGGATGTAGAACGACATGAGGGAGAGGAATTAATGACAGAAATTAATATTAATTCTGTCTTCTTAATATTCTAATTGAATATATTGATCAAATGTTAGAATTTAAAATTAAAGATGCACACATGTAATAATATTAGGGGGAAATACAAAAAAGAGATCTTAAGAAAAAAAAGAGTTTGAAAAAAAAGAAGGAAAAAATGCATGTTTAAATGTCAAAGCTAATTGAACTGATGAAAATATTGCTTATATTTTCAAAACAAAAAATCCTTATATATATATATATATATATATATATGAGAAACAGCTGCCTATTCAGAGTTTATACACTAAAAATATTGTTGCATTCAGCTATCTCAACTTAAAAACTTTTCGTTAGAATAACTTCTCTGGATTTAACTTGAGATCACTTAAATATCCAAAGTCACTTAAAAAAACTTCATATTTTAATTTCAAAGCAAGATCTGTAGCCTAATTAACAAACAAATGAGACAAAATTACAAAAATAAAGATGAATATTGTGGGTTGTTAGAGTAACGTGTCTTATTCCTAATAAATATCAACAGTAAGAGAATTATTTTCGACAATTACCTTTGAATTACGGAGAAACGTGCTTTAACAGGATCAACAGCTCGAACAAGCGCTGCATGTAGACTAATTCTGTCACGTGACAATATTTATTTGCGTTACAGACGCCTTTTTTTTTTATTCCAAATAATGCAACATTTGAAGTTTGGATATAAAATTTGAGTGAGTTAAAAAAATAAAAAATTGTCTGGACATTGGAGAAATTGTATCCATAAATGGCATGTACATCAGTTATATCTGTAAACATTTTGAAGCGAAGACTGAATTCATTTTTACGATAAACTGATTGATGATCCGCTTTACTCACAAATAAAATGTTCATCACTTCTAGACATCACAAAGTTACATTCAAAAATAATTCATTATTCTGAGTTCTCTATATCATTGCAGAAACCATTGAACCATTTAACATTGATTTAAACACTTTTGAACACAATGATTTAAACACATTTAAACACAATGATTAAAAACACAAACCTTTCTTCAGCAGAATCAGGAGCTCGGCGCAGCCTTATGACGTCATGTCACCACATCAAAATAAAAGTCCCCTTCACAAGCCAAAAAATAGAAATGGACTCTGAAAACACATTCAAATAATAAGATAAAGGATTGAGATATTTGTAAATGTGAGTAACTATAATTATTATTAATATTATACCAAGCATTTGTGATTTTCTCAATCAAGACTAAAGTCAAGTATGTTGATCTTCATTTTATAAAAGATGGGAAAGAATGTGTAAATATTTCAAACTCATTAAAAATCTGTAGATAAAACATTAAATCTTTGGTTAAATTTAATAACTAAAACTGCATCCTTATCATAATATATCCATCTCTGTTTTACCCCGAAATATGAGGGCAATAAATAAAATCAAATTTCAACTTTGACTAAAGTGTTTTATATTAAATAGACTGTAAGAGATTAATGAATGGAATTAAAATTAAATACTTTAAAATCATTTCTTGTAAATAATGAAATTTGGTTTACATTACCTTCATTAAAATTAGCAGTGTGAAAAAGTGACTATAATATATAAAAGTTTATTAAGTTCTCAGATGTCCTTTATTGGAAAATGATTTACAACCAGTTTCACTCCATATAAATGCTTCTATTAATAAATAACAGTTACACACTGAAAGTAATAAATCCTTCTTCTGTAAGGATTAGATCAAAATTAACATACAATCAAACATTGCTAAATGTTCTTTTATATAACCTATTTAGTTTAAAACACATTTATACAGTATAAAGGAATATGGTTCACTGAAAATATCGGCACAGAAATATGACGGCATATTAAGTGTTGATGAGGAGTAAAAACTGAATAAGAGTGAATGGTGTCCAGTTTCTAGATACATGAGGCAATAACCAGTTTACTAGAAACATTAAAAAAAATTTGTTTTTGTTTTTTTAAATCATTCTAGGATTGAGTGGATCTGCATGAAAAACAAATTCCAAGCATAAACAAATAGAATAGAACAAAGATACAAATGAATTAAGCATTGCTTTATGTTTTCAGGTAAATCCAACAGTATTCAGGTGCATGAGCTGAATAATAAAATTCTGGACTGCAATCACCAGAATATCTCTTCTCCAGTCTCTGAAAATGTCCGGATTTTAAAATTATCCTGTGGATGCTTGTTCGAAGAAGCTTTTATTCAACTAGGTGTTAACGGCACACTGAAAATATACATAACCAGAAGAATCAATGCACTGCTTCGACGAGCACTTCCTGTAATCAGCTCCGCTGTGATCGAGGTCTAATAATAATAATAATAATAATAATAATAATAATAATAATTTGTTACATTTATATAGCGCTTTTCTGGATACTCAAAGCACTTTTCATATAGAAGGGGGAATCTCCTCAACCACCACCGATGTGCAGCATCCACCTGGATGATGCGACGGCAGCCATATTGCGCCACAACGCTCACCACACACCAGCTGATTGTTCTTGTCCCGGAAGGGAGTGGTGGGTCTTCCTGGCGGGAAGAACACCAATCAGCGAAGAGACTCCACTTCAAAGCATAGGCGCGCCTCGTAGAGGGAGCTCTAGCCGAAGTGATCGTGTCAACTACCGCAAGCAGCAGGCCTCTTAAGTCCTTCGCGTCCCATCCAGGAACCACACGTGGGGGTTCCAGAAGTCGGGACGTGGGTGCCATATGGTGCCCCATCCCTGAGAAAGCAGGTTCTTCCTCAGGGGAATTCCCCAGGGAGGGACTGTATCGAGGAGCATCAGTTCTGGGAACCAGGTCTGGTTGGGCCAATACGGCGCAACTAGCAAGACCTGCTCCTCGTCCTCCCTGACCTTGCACAGCAACTGTGCGAGAAGGCTCACTGGGGGAAATGCATATTTGCGTAGACCCCAGGGCCAGCTGTGTGCCAGTGCACCCGATGCCCGCGGCGGCCCGAGCCAGCATAGCTGTGAGCTCTGCATCAGACTCAGCCTGTACTACCACCCCGGAGGGCGGAAGTTCGGCTTCGTCTTCATCTGCAGAAGCATCCGGCAACTTGACGGCACATGGCGTTGATGAGGAGTGACAGGTTCGTGGGGGCTGACCCGACGAAGAGGCTCCCACTGTAACCCTCAGATCTCCTAGAGTGCTAACCATCCCCGCAGCTCTCCCTTGGAAAGTAAGGGGGGGCTGGGTAGCAGCAGAGGGGACCGCTCCTTCCGTTGTAAAGAAGGACAGGCCAGAGCCAGCTAAGATTTACCTATGCAAGTCAGAAGGTTAAAAGCTTTTCCTAAAACCTAAAATGAACTGCTCATCAGTGATCCAGTCCGGACGCTACAATGAGATTTTTAATGACCACAGAGAGTCACGACCTCGGTCACGGTGCTTTTTGACAGAATAGTGTCCCTATCACTTTTCTGAGGTGTTGGGACCCACCCAGACCACAGGGTGAGCGCCCCCTGCTGGCCTCACCAACACCTCTTCCAGCAGCAACCTGGTTTTCCCAGGAGGACTCCCATCCAGGTACTAAACTAGACTCAGACCTGCTTAGCTTCAGTGGGCAACTAGTCTTGGGCTACAGGGCGACATGACTGCTTCTATCAGAACACCTTATTACAAACTTACCGTTGTGAATCAGGCTAAGATGAGGAGATCATTTTGAACACTGGCTGGTTATGTACTTGCTCAAAAACTGATTTGGGATCATTTTTAACCACAAACAGATTTGGATTGCAGCTTTAAATGTATTCTTTTTATTTACCAATTTGGACCAATTTAGTCCCAAGCAGAACTGAAATAGTACACTTACAAGTTTATGACTAGTACATTGACATTAGTATATATTAGCTCAAGTTTATTTGAACATTATTTCACTTGAAGTATTATTCTCTTTCATATGCGTGGCCAATAAAATTTGGACCAAATTCAGTATCAGCCTTAATTTCACACAAATATATTTTCTAGTGCCTTTTTAAACACTTCACACACAAACAACAAAAGTGGGGTCTCACAAAAGCATGACTTCTCAGGAGCTTCTGAACATGTGATGGCGAAGAATTGTTATCACAATTCAAGATCACAGTTAAATGTAAATCTTCATGTGGGAATTACAGTTTGCTTTACATCTGAAACTCTTTCCACACTGATCACATGAGAGTGGCTTCTCTCCAATGTGAATTCTAATGTGCCTGAGTCACTTTTTCAGTGAAGCTCTTTCCACACTGTTGGCAGCTGCTCTCCAGTGTGAGTATTCATGTGTTTTTTAAAGTTTGCTTTAAATTTGAAACTCTTTCCACACTGAGAGCATGTGAAAGGGTTCTCTCCGGTGTGAATGTTCATGTGTGTTTTGAAATGTGCTTTATTTTTGAAGCTCTTTCCACAATGAGGGCATGTGTAAGGCATCTCTCTGGTGTGAATGTTCATGTGCCGTTTAAGTTGCGCTTTAAGAGTGAAACTTTTTTCACACTGTTGGCATGTGAATGGTTTCTCTCCCGTGTGAAATCTCATGTGCTGTTTAAGGTTTCCTTTATCAGTGAAGCTCTTCCCACACTGAGGACATGTGAATGGTTTCTCTCCAGTGTGAAATCTCATGTGGTGTTTAAGGTTTCCTTTATCAGTGAAACTCTTTCCACACTGATGGCATGTGAATGGTTTCTCTCCAGTGTGAACTCTCATGTGGACATTAAGATTGGCTTTTTCATTGAAACTCTTTCCACACTGAGGGCATGTGAAAGGGATCTCTTCAGTGTGAATGTTCATGTGTTTTTTGAAATGTGCTTTATTTTTTAAACTCTTTCCACACTGAGGGCATGTAAAAGGGATCTCTCTGGAGTGAATGTTCATATGTTTTTCAAGCTGCGCTTTTGAAGTGAAACTTTTTTCACATTGTTGGCAGGTGTAAGGCTTCTCTCCAGTGTGAATTCTCATGTGGACATTAAAATTTGTTCTTTGTCTAAAACTCCTTCCACATTGAGAGCAGGTGAAAGGCTGCTCTCCAGTATGAATTCTCATGTGGCTATGAAGGTTTGCTATTTGATTGAAACTCTTTTCACACAGTTTGCAGGTGAAAGGCTTCACTCCAGTGTGAATTCTCACATGGTTATTAAAAGTTGGTTTGTGTGTAAAACTCTTTCCGCATTGAGAGCAGGTGTAAGGTTTCTCTCCGGTGTGAGTTCTCATGTGGCTTTTAAGGCTTGCTTTTCGATTGAAACTATTTCCACACCGATCACATGTGAACGGCTTCTGTCCGTTGTGAATTTGCATGTGGTCTTTAAGATGTCCTTTTTGAGTGAAACTCATCCCACACTGTTGACAGGTGAACGGCTTCTCTCCGGTGTGAGTCCTCATGTGCCCCATAAGATGTCCTCTTTGAGTGAAACTGTTTCCACACTGTTGGCAGGTGTAAGGTTTCTCTCTAGTGTGAATTCTCATGTGGCTTTTGAGGCTTCCTTTTTTAGTGAAACTTATTCCACACTGTTGGCAGGTGAAATGACTTCCATTTTCTCTTTCTCGTGAAGTCTTTTCAGTCTGTGAGTAACCAACTGATTTCTCCTCAGTAATAGGATCATGATGATTCTCATACTGGTCTCTCTCTTCCATTTCATTCAGTTCTTGACTCTCCTCTTTCAGTGCCATCAGTTCTAAGGCAAAAAAGACTAGTTTAATGGAAAAAGCAACAAATATCAAAGCCAACAGTATTAAAAGAACAACATGTTTGTTAGATATTAGAGCTGCACGATTTATTTCTAAATGACGACAATTGTGCATCTATTACCTTGGCTGTTTCACGAGTTCACATTTACATACAATTAAGAAGAGTAGAGGTTTAAGCGTATTTGGTGTGCTGTCCAGGGGGAGGGCTCCAAGCATGGAATTTTGGCCCGAACCCAGAGTACTCCCCCAAAACCTGAAAAGCAAAGGACAGCCGCCAGACCAAAAACCCCCCAACAGACACAAAGAATTGGTGGGCTGGCGTTTTGAGGAGCCTGGTTGAATCAGGAAATCTATGTTACCTTTGGCGGGAGCAGCTCACGGTGCTGAGGCGGACGGAACCTACTGGCCAGCGAATGAGGAGCAGCAAAATGTTTGGAATGACCTCCCATCAGAGCTCTCGGAGCGTCGGACGGGAGACCAATACTCACTGCATTAGACGGGTAAAGCCCTACTGAACGTTAGGCAAGGAGAAGCTTGAGTTCAACCCTCTGACGAATCTGTGCTGCCTCTGCCGGACAATAGACAGGGAGTGGCTGATTTGGAGCACCAGATCGGGAGGGCTCTGGAAACATCCAACAGGAGACCAATGCTCACAGTGTTGGGACAAGGGCTGGCATGGTTCAGGAACAACTGACCGAAGGGCCCCACTCAGGAACGATTCCCGGCGTTGGATGAATGGGTCCTATTGGCTGCTGGCGGTGTGAAGGAATTAGAACGCCCTGCCAGGACAGCACTTGCGACGACCGATGGGTCTGCATTTTGTGAGAATATCTAGCGTTATCGGTTGCCTGGTGTCGGAACGAGTTGGCTGGGCTCTTTGGATCCCTATGATCAGGAGGGAGTTTCGAGAATTATTTATCTCAGGGGAGGGAGTGCCGATGAAAAAAATTGTAAGCCTTTCATAGACCCGACTTGGAGGCCTTTGACACTGTTACGGAAGGAGATGAAGGAGGTGATTGAAAGGAAATAAAAATTGGGAAACAGCATGTTATGTGAAAAGTGGAATACTTTATATCCAACTCCAAGCAGTTATATATGATTGGAGTGTTCTAGGAGAAGCTGCTTTCAACGGGTGGGTTAGGGGAATATTAGTTCTGATAAGTGAGGTACCAGAGTTGGGAATTTGTCTCTGGATCCAACATTCTGAATTTCTGGAACAGAAAACAAGACAGAGAGAATGTCTATTTGGTTTTCAGAACCTGGAACATGTTTAGCAGTTATGATGAATTGATCACATGCTGAGATCCAAATTAGGCGTCTTAAAAAGGGCATTAGAGTGAGTGAACTGGAGCGGTCTTTATTAATGCACTGGACAGTCACTTCGTTGTCGCAATGCACCAAGATACTGCTAGTTCTCCATTCTTTCCCCCCAAAAAATGCTGCTACTATGAGAGGGTAGAGATCGAATAGCACTGAGGAATGAGGTGAGTCTTGGAGTTGGGGGACCATGGAGACGCGAACCAACGTTCTTGGGGCTGCGTCTTTAAACAGCTGGGTATCCGCAGGGGACGAGACGAGATTGTTATAGAAAAACAATGGGCCACTCCACTGTTTCAGGAATGTTATCCATAGCCTACGTTTGTACCGACACGCCTGAGTTATGGAAATTAGGTCCTCTAGCGCGTGAACCGAAGAGGCGAGTGAGAGGAGATGCGCGATGAAAGGGCCTTGTGGAATAATACGCATGGCGGAGTTTAAGTGGCCGAGCAGGGACTAAAGTTTGCATTTAGAACAGTTTGAACTGTCTAGAAGGGAAGATGGATGTGGAGGGACCCTTGGTTTTTTACTGAGCAATAGGGATTCCGAGATCTGAAAAAAACTTTTTGAACTGTGAGGAGAAGAGCGGCTGGGATGGCGTCAGGGGGTGAGATGATTAGAAAATCATCTAGCAAGTGAATGAGTTGAGGAATAGTGTAATTATTCGACAAAATCCAGCAGACAGATCAATTATGAGGCACTTCAATGGGGCTGATGCAAAAAACTTTAAACTTCGTTTGCAATCAGGTTGTTTACGACGTCGGTCTCAGCGAGAGCAGATTGGAGATGATTACAGATGATGTTTTCGGAGAGAGGGCATTCCACACCGGGTCTAAAACCGTGTTTGAGCCCAGACAGTAGATCATCAGTGAAGTCGATGTCCAGGTTGTAAGCTAGTTCCAAAGAGAGACGAAAAGTATTCACAGTCGATAAATAATTTTTAGGTTTTTATTAACAGCTTTAAATACAGGGCATACAGGAAAATGACCTCCCTCATAAGACAGTGCGAGCCCGAGTTCTAACACAATGGGAATGCCTCCGCGTGAATGCGTCGTGAAGCCCGTGTAAAATCAGTCCAATGGAGTGAATGAACATTAAAGGCGGGTGACGTCATTGACCAGGAATCTATAAAGCATACCCAGACCAGATAGTGTTCTGTGTCTTCAGTAAGCGATCTGTGTCACTGTCAGTCCTATTTATTGTTGTCTGTCTTTGAATTGCATCAAGCATAAAACAATATCACTAGTATGGTGAGCAAACAATTCAAACCTTGTGTTCCTCCCTGTCCTCGTTATATTCCGGACGGGGATACACACGATTTGTGTATCGTTTGTTTGGGAGCAGAGCATGCTCGGGCAGCCCTCGAGGGGGCTGATTGCGAGCACTGCGAAAGCCTTTCTATGAAGACGCTCCGCTCCCGTCAGTCACTTTTCGAGGGAAGGGATCTGGCAAGCGTTCCTCGGGGTTCTGGTCCCTCTGCTGCTGAGGCACAGCGGCGGCTGCAATGGTGGGGGGATCGCAGATGGATTTAGTGGAGAGGTTAGAGACGGGTCCTGCCCTATCTCTGCCCTCATCCACTAGATCCAGTGCTTTCTCTCAGGATTTGGAAGCCCGCTCTGCGGTCTGTATGCCTTTCCCCCTATTGCTCTGCTCCCCGGGGTTCTGGAGAGGGTTCGCAGGGACGGGGTCAGTTTGCTGCTGATTGCCCCGTTTTGGCCGGGCCGAGTGTGGTTTTCGGGCCTAATAACACTTCTCAATGGTCGTCCTCTGGAAATTCCTGTCAGGGCGGACCTTCTATCCCAGGCGATGGGGTAAATCTTCCACCCACGCCCAGAGCTGTGGAAATTGTGGGCTTGGCCGCTGAGGGGGCTCAGCTCAGAAATGCAGGTCTCTCAACCGAGGTTGTAGAGACCATCCTTCAATCCAGAGCCCCATCCAAGAGGAAACTCTATGCTCTGAAATAGAAATTTTTTGTTCCTATTGCAATAATCATCAACAAGATCCAGTTAATTGCCCAGTTGGCACAGTGTTGGAGTTTTTGCAGGAGCGCTTTTCTGCAGGGTTATCGTCTTCCACCTTAAAGGTGTATGTGGTGGGTATTTCGGCTTACCACACTCCGGTGGGTGGTATGTCGGTTGGCAGAGACCCTTTAGAAGCTCGTTTCCTTCGTGACACTTTGAGGCTGAGGCCTGCAGTTCATTCAAGGGTACCATCATGGGATCTGGCTATTGTTTTGGAAGGCCTGTCCTTGGCTCCCTTTGAGCCGAAGTAGCAGAAAAATTTCTTACCCTGAAAGTTCTTTTTCTCCTTGCTATTACTTCTCTTAAGAGAATTGGAGACCTGCAAGCCTTATCGGTTTCTCCTTCTTGTTTAGACTTTGCTCCAGGAATGGTCAAAGCTTTTCTTCACCCTAAACCTGGGTATATTCCTAAAGTTCCCACTAGTGTGCCTGGAACTATCACACTGCAGGCCTTCTGTCCTCCCCTTTCGGCACTCCGGACCAGGAAAGACTTCATCTGCCATGTCCTGTTAGGGCTCTAGATGCTTATGTCCACAGAGCTGCCCTGTGGGGGAAATCTGATCAACTGTTTGTCTGTTTTGGGTCACCTAAGAAAGGGTGCCCTGCATCTAAGCAGAGAATGAGCAACTGGATAGTAGAAGCTATCTCTCTCGCCTACGAGTCGGCCGGCCATCCCTCACCTTTGGTGGTCTGAGCCCACTCAACTAGGAGTATGGCTGCTTCAAAAGCATTGTTGTCAGGAGTCTCCCTCCAGGATGTATGTGATGCTACGGGGTGGTCTTCCCCCCATACATTTGTGAGGTTTTATAATCTAGACTTGGCGTTCACTCCGGGGCCAAGTGTGCTTTCTTCATAGTGTGCACAGTATGGTTTCACACAGACAGGCACTGGTTAGCATGGCGGAGTGGGTATTAACGTTCCCATTGCGTCAGAACGCAGCTCGAGTTCCCTGGAAAGGGAACGTCTCAGGTTATGCATGTAACCATGGGTCCCTGAGAAGGGAACGAGACGCTGCGTTGCGTTGCCATACTCCCTGCGTACCTGTGATCGTCTTACTTCAGCCTTTCCAGAAGCTAACACTATCTGGTCTGGGTATGCTTTATAGATTCCTGGTCAATGACGTCACCCGCCTTTGACGTTCATTCACTCCATTGGACTGATTGTACACGGGCTTCACGACGCATTCATGCAGAGGCGTTCCCATTGCGTCAGAACGATGACTACATGCGTAACCTGAGACGTTTTTATTTCCTCACAAACTGACAAAACTTCTTAACACTCCCAGATAGCAGAGTGTACCAGTGACACAAAAGATGGGATAACTAGCAATTTTCTTTCTCTATTTCTTGCACGTTAAGTAAGGTTGCTAAAGCTTACGTTTATCACAACTGATGTGTAATGAATGTTTATATGTGAATAAAAACCTAAATTCTGTTCATCATCTAATGATCATGTCTGTCATTCCTCTCAATTCATATGGACTAATTTGAAGGGTTTGAATCGACGTGAGTAATTGATGGCAGAATTTTAATTTTGGGGTGAATATCACTGTAATATAATAATAATAATAATTTTTATTTATATAGCGCTTTTCAACACCCAAGGTGGCTTTACAAAGATAGGTTAAGGAATAAAACAAAAATAAACACCACCAAAGCACAACACACATTCCAAGAGCAAAAACTGATATACAGATATCAGTGATTCTTAGTGATTCTATTCTTATCCTAGTGATTCTTCAGAAATATCATTTGTTTCTGTAGATCTGGACATTTTAATAAGGATCAAATTCAGATTTGAGAATGAAACCAACCTGTTTGTTCCTCAGTTTCTTCTTGTTTGACTCTGACAGTTTCTTCAATCTCCACGTCTTCAGTCTCCTCTTTAATAAACGCCATCTTTATGATAGTGTGTCACGAGGATCCCAGTCGCTTCTCCAGGAGTTTGTCCTGTTTTAGATGAGAAAAATTAGCAGAAAGAAAAAGAAATCCACACTAAATCTCTGAGTGTGTTTAAAGGGAGTCAGTGAAAGTGACAGTTAATGGACTGAAATTAGCTGATAAAACCAGCATTAATAATAAAATACAGAAATTATACAAACCAGTTCCTCCAGGACTCCACAGTTCTGCAATCGCAGAATTTAATACAAAATCAAGCAAACTCAGCAATATTTGGAAAAGCTTGCTAATCAGTTTCTAAACGCTTACGGAGAAACGTGCTTTAACAGGATCAACAGCTCGAACAAGCGCTGCATGTAGACTAATTCTGTCACGTGACAATATTTATTTGCGTTACAGACGCTTTTTTTTTATTCCAAATAATGCAACATTTGAAGTTTATATATAAAATTTGAGTGAGTTAAAAAAATAAAAAATTGTCTGGACATTGGAGAAATTGTATCCATAAATGGCATGTACATCAGTTATATCTGTAAACATTTTGAAGCGAAGACTGAATTAATTTTTACGATAAACTGATTGATGATCCGCTTTACTCACAAATAAAATGTTCATCACTTCTATACATCACAAAGTTACATTCAAAAATAATTCATTATTCTGAGTTCTCTATATCATTGCAGAAACCATTGAACCATTTAACATTGATTTAAACACTTTTGAACACAATGATTTAAACACATTTAAACACAATGATTAAAAACACAAACCTTTCTTCAGCAGAATCAGGAGCTCGGCGCAGCCTTATGACGTCATGTCACCACATCAAAATAAAAGTCCCCTTCACAAGCCAAAAAATACAAATGGACTCAGAAAACACATTCAAATAATAAGATAAAGGATTGAGATATTTGTAAATGTGAGTAACTATAATTATTATTAATATTATACCAAGCATTTGTGATTTTCTCAATCAAGACTAAAGTCAAGTATGTTGATCTTCATTTTATAAAAGATGGGAAAGAATGTGTAAATATTTCAAACTCATTAAAAATCTGTAGATAAAAAAATGAATGTGTGGTTAAATTTATTAACTAAAACTGAATCCTTATCATAATATATCCATCTCCGTTTTACCCCCAAATATGAGGGCAATAAATAAAATCAAATTTCAACTTTGACTAAAGTGTTTTATATTAAATAGACTGTAAGAGATTAATGAATGGAATTAAAATTAAATACTTTAAAATCATTTCTTGTAAATAATGAAATTTGGTTTACATTACTTTCATTAAAATTAGCAGTGTGAAATAGTGACTATAATATATATAAGTTTATTAAGCTCTCACATTTATACAGTATAAAGGAATATGGTTCACTGATTAAAGCCGTACATGTTCATTTTCTGTAATCGGCACAGAAATATGACGGCATATCAAGTGTTGATGAGGAGTAAAAACTGAATAAGAGTGAATGGTGTCCAGTTTCTAGATACATGAGGCAATAACCAGTTTACTAGAAACATTAAAAAAAACACTGACTTTTATGTTTCAGACACTCTTTTTAACACATTTCTTATTATTTTCAATTTAATACAAGAATATCTGGTATGAATGTTTTCCTCCACAACACACATTTAAATATGCCTTTCACTCAAAAAAACTGACATTGAAATATTTAGTTTTTCTGAGATATAGGCTATACTGCTATATGTAAACAATTTCACCAGATTATTTGAATAGCTCTATTTTTTTTATTTTTCAATCATTCTATGATTGAGGGGATTTTTATGAGGAGTGGATCTGCATGAAAAATAAATAAAGCATAAATAAATACAAATGAAATAAGCAGTGCTTTATGTTTCTCAGGAAAATCCAACAGTATTCAGGTACTGTAAGGCAATCATCTCTTCAGTGATGATTCAGTGTATGGGGATGATTAGGAGTGGAACAGGATGTGGGGGTTACACCGCTACTCTACCATTACTCGAAAGACATTTTTTAATGTTTTTTAATGACCAGGGTCGGTTCTAGACATTTGGAGGCCCTAGGAAAAGTTTATGTTGGAGGCCCCCACTTCACACCCCTCCTAATAAAAAGCACTGAAAACAAATATTGTGTCTTACCTTTTTATTTAAGATATCAAAATTTGCATATTTTATTTTGATGTCCATATTCATACCTTAATCATTTAAGGAAAATGAAATGCAAACTTCACCTCCTCGTTGCTCCACCTTTGCCCTCAACTCATTTTGGATACGCCGATCTTCCCGCGTCGTCCAATCAGTGACTCGTAGCGTCGCATCTCGTGACATCACGTCCTGTTTTTGGTTTGTTTACACGTCTTTGGTCTGTGTCGCATTCATATATCAATCAAACCGCACCAGAGTTCATTTGGAAGTGGACCGAGACCCGTCTTTTTAGCGTCTCGGGGTTCTGATGGCAGCGTTCACATATGAACCGCACTGACTGAGCGATCGCACCAGGGTTCGTTTTAATCCAACCAAACATGACAAGTGTGAACACACCCTTAATTCCAGTGGTCACAAACGAACTCTAGCCGAAACAGATAACGGTACATCTCGACACCGGGTGTAGCTACGGACCTGCCGCTAATGCAACTATTATCAATTTTATCCCTGATGTTCTTCCACAGCTCTCTGGTCTTGACCATTGTGGAGAGGTTGGAGTCTGTTTGATGGAGTGTGTGGACAGGTGTCTTTTATACAGGTAACGAGTGGAGAACAGGAGGGCATCTTAAAGACGTGATGTCACGAGATGCGACGCTACGAGTCACTGATTGGACGACGCGGGAAGATCGGCGTATCCAAAATGAGTCGAGGGCAAACGTGGAGCAACGAGGAGTCCTCCTGTTCTCCACTCATTACCTGTATTAACTACACCTGTTTGAACTCGCTACCTGTATAATAGACACCTGTCCACACACTCAATCAAACAGACTCCAACCTCACCACAATGGCCAAGACCAGAGAGCTGTGTAAGAACATCAGGGATAAAATTGTCGACCTGCACAAGGCTGGGATGGGCTACAGGACAATAGGCCAGCAGTTTGGCATGCCCCGAAACCTGAAGGATCTGGAGAAGGTCAGTATGGAGGAGTGGGCCAAAATCCCTGCTGCAGTGTGCGCAAACCTGGTCAAGAACTACAGGAAACACATGATCTCTGTAATTGCAAACAAAGGTTTCTGTACCGAATATTAATTTCTGCTTTTCTGATGTATCAAAAACTTGTGTCATGCAATAAAATGCAAATTAATCACTTAAAAATCATACAACGTGACTTTATGGATTTTTGTTTTAGATTTCGTCACTCACAGTTGAAGAGAACCTATGATAAAAATTGTGGGCAAAACCTGCAAAATCAGCAGTGTATCAAATACTTGTTCTCCCCACTGTAAGATACTTGATATCAACACATGTACTGTTACGTAGTTGTCTACAGTGTTGCATTGATCAATTTTGGTCTTTCATAGTTTTTGTCTGGTTTTAGTTGATGAAAAGACATTTGTCTTTTGGTCAAACTGCAGTTAACAACATTAAATTTGGTAGTTACTTTGTGTAGTCTTTAGTCAAAAATAACCATAATTTCTCCTTCAACCAATTCAATTATGCTTATGAGAATTTATATCAGCCTGTCCTTTGATCGCAGCGAGCAACTCATCAATGAACAATGCAAAAATGAAGTAAAACAAGTTCTTTTAACAGAAAAACTCTGATTGGGGGATTTTACCGCAAGCATGGAAGATTGTAGCGGCTTGTTAAAACGGTCTGGTAATGTTTTGTCTGCTTTTCGCCAACCATGTTTATCATTTATATTTTTTTTAGATTTCACTAGCAAAATTTACACTGCTTGTGAATAAACATTTTCCAAAACAAAAATGCAAGACATTTTATAAAAAGTTACGTTCCTCTTTCTGAACCCAACCCAACCCATTCTGCTCCTATAATAATAATTTAGTGACTTTTACCAGAAATTCCATCGTTCACAGGTCTCTTTCACAGCGGTACAGAAGATGGTGTGTAGCATCACACTTTGTATTCATATTTTGGAGGCATATTATAGTCAGGGGAGGGTACTCTCTAGCTGATCAACCCCATCACATAGAAATAAGATGGAAAATAAACATTTATCAATTTTGTTTCGATCCATAAATATATACATTGTACTTATTTTTTTGCTGCCATACATGGTCTACTCTCCGGCTACATGAGGAGCAGAGGCCATTTGGAGCAATCCCTTACGGTGTGTCCACTAGCACGGAGTGAACGGAGCAGAGCGAGTGTTTGCAATTCATCCCTATTGAAGTCGAGCCTCAAGCTTGCATGGTGCATTGTGGGATTGACAGCGGTCCAGAGAAAGTGTTGAGAGCGGCAGAGAGCTTCAGAAAGCTTGGGCAGTTTCAGAAGTAGATATTGGGTTTAATGTTACACGAAATAATTTTTGTTTTCACTATTATTTTTTTTCTAATTTAATTGGGGGCGTTCATCATTTTGTCAATAGCTGTGTGTAATAAATTCAAAGAGTTCATGATGCAGAATAAAGACTGAGAATGAAACCAACCTGTTTGTTCCTCAGTTTCTTCATGTTTGACTCTGAATGTTTCTTCAATCTTCACGTCTTCACTCTCCTCTTTAATAAACGACGAGGATCTCAGTCGCTTCTCCAGGAGTTTTTCTGTGTGTTTGTCCTGATTAAGATGAGAATAATTAGCAGAAATGAAAACAAATCCAAACGAAATCTCTGATTAAGTGAGTCTCAATCCGATCTAGTTCAGCAGTTCAGCAAACTGGAAAGGGAGTCAGTCGGAGTGAGAGCTAATAAACCTCATTGATTCTTGCTGAAGCTCAAACGTTCTGCGTAACACGAGAATGAACCTTTTTTTTTCCGTGAAACTCCAACAGTCTTCCTTAATTTGACAGACGCCACACTTTTATTTTTGACAATCTCCAGAATGAAATCAGAATGATTCAGATTTTTTGTTACACAGTGTGAGTGTTGATTGATAGTTGATTAATATTATGTACTATATAGCGTACTGAAGATAACAGGTTTACGCTGTTGAGTTCATGAGCTTCTCAAAGAGAAATCGAAACACATGACGCAGCACAAGCAAAGAAACTCAGTTAACATAAAGGTGCAAAAATATGACGCGTTTATATTTATTAACATTTTACAAGCCAAAGAAGTGGATTAAGTGAATTCCCATGTTTTGAATGTCAGATATTCAATATCAAGATTGGTTGGAACACATACAGGAACTTGTTCAAGAAAAAATGTCATCTGACAGAATCTGACCAATGAGCATAAAGGCTTTTCATGCTTGGTTATAAGCCTTTTATTTTTTTAAATGAGAGACTTAATTCCCAATTTATTAACTGTAAAAATGTATTGTTGCAATTAGCTGCCTCAACTAAAAATTTCTTTAGACAAAATTACAACAATAAGGCTGAATGATGTTTGAGATGTTCGGATATAACACCTTATTCTTAACAAATATCAACAGTAAGAAAATACAATTTCAAATACAATTTAATAATATGAATACATTGAATCTACAGAGAAACGGTTGTTTAAAGGGCGCAAAAACACAAACACGTGTGCGATCATTTTGTCACGTGACATTCATTTGCGTTAAAGCAGCTTTTCTCCACTAAAACGGTTTCCAAACTACAGCAACACTGGAAGCATCGATGTAGAAATTATGTGCTAAAGATCGTGCCGAGAACTAGAGAAATTTGCATTTCCTATAAATAAAATCATATAATTAAAAGTCCACAAATGATCTATTACTGAAGTATCTATTAATGGCTCAGCTGCACTTGAAATATCTGATGACTAGCTTAAAACATGCATTAATGCATTGAATTCTACTTCAATGTCATCCAAGTGTATATCAATGGTGATAAAATGTAATAAAAAACTCACCAATACGTTGTGTTTCCTCCACACGGTATTCTTGCAGCGAAACAAGATCGCGACCATTGGCCCAAGATTTACACCAACAAAAACGTCAAGACAAGTAAAATCATTTACATTAGACAAACGACAAGGCAGAAAAGTGAATTTATTGAGTCAGATGCAGTATAAAAAGTTCTTTAACATAACGACAAGCCATATGCACTTTTTTCAGTGTACTTACAATATAATAGAATATTTACACTGCAAAAAAAAATTAAAAGACATTTTTGATTTTATAAAGCAGAATGCACCTTATTTAGAATTTTTTTCCTCCAAGGAATGGAGATTTAATGTAATCAATGAATTAAAGTATTATAGGTAGAATCTCTCCAGAATCCATTTCTGATTCATCAACACAGTTTCACTGATGATCCAGTATAACAAACTCTAAACCCAGGATAGAGCGGTTGAGTGAATGTGGTCTGGACTGTGTGGATGAGGCTCATTGTGTCTGAGACGTTGTAGAAGGACAGAGTTCCTGCAGTGTGATCCACATACACTCCTATTCTACTGCGTCTGATTCTGATGGGCTTTACAGGGAGTTTCATTTCTATGTCATTGTGTCTGAAGGAGTAACTGGAGGAAGAGCAGATCAAACTCCAGGACTGATCATTGCATCCAAACAAACACTCCTCACCCCGTCCCTTCCTGCTGATGCTCTTATATGACACTGATATTAACACACCAATATCACCACTGCACTCAATCTCCCAGTAACAGCGTCGATCACTCACACTCTCTCTACACAACACCTGAGCATAAACATCAAATCTGTCAGGATGATCAGGATACGGCTGGACTGTGTCAGTGTAAGTAACCACTCTGTTCCTTTCAGACAGATGGAGGAGTTTATGTGATGTGTTTGGATCCAGAGTGAACTGATGGGAATCTGATGGAGAAAAAACACATCAGAATCAGGAATTATGAATCTGATCTGTTAATGTCTCTGAACTCTTCATGTTCAATATATCAGCAGTGTCTCAGTACAGTTTACCAGATATCCTGTGCAAATCATCATCTACATGATCAACTATAAACTCTTGTTTTCTTTCTCCTTCTACAGGAAGAACATGAACACACTCAGTGAGTTTCTCTGCTTGTTTTCTCAGTGACTTACATTGTAGGAAGTCGTTCCTGGTTCTGGGAACAATGTTGGTGAAAGTGCCTGTGGAAATCAACAGACATGAAGAGTGTGATTATCATGACAAGAGAAAATGATCCCTGCATCCGTTCCTCAGACATTTCTAACATGATCTTCTACATGATATGAGATGATGGAGGATCATTTCTGAGAGCAGATGAATCTCCAGGACTTTACCTCTGTCAGAGATCTTCTTCAGCTCCTCTTTGCAGAAATCCTCCAGTTTGTCTCTCGGCTGAAGGGCAGATTCTCTCACAACATCAAAAGAGGAGAGAGAACTGAAGAGATCGTCATTTACGTCTGTAGATTCAGGAGGAGCTGAGAGAGACTGGAAACTCTACAGAAAACAGAAATCAAAGCTCATCACCTCCACACTTCAGCCAATAACCTGCTCTACTGTCAGATTTGAGTTGATCTTTAGTAACTCTCCTTAATCCAGCACTTTCACAGCATCAGATTCATTCTTCTCAAGTTCATTATATCACGTTAGAGCTACAAATTCTACCATTTACCACTTACACTATATGTAAACTTTGGAGGAAAACACTTGGATGATCAATAAAGACAATAACATAACTCCAGAGAACATTTCACATTTCATGCTGAGCCAATTTACGATTCCAGCTTAACTTTGGTTAATCATGCAGCCCTAGATTAACCTTACATACGATCGAACCACATCTTTCTACACTGGCATGTTCCCTACCACATCTGGATAAAACCATATTGAGCTACTACAGACTAATCTCAAATCTTCCTTTCAAGATCATGGGAAAAAGTTGTTTTCAACTAGCTGAACACATTCTTAAGCTCGAATGGATACTTCGACAACTTTCATTTATTATTCAAAATACTACTTGATCTCAGTGCTGCATTTGACACTGTCGATCACAACATACTTCTTGACAGGCTGGAAAACTGGGTTAGGCTTTCTGGGATGGTCCATGTGACGAGCAGGGCTGGTGACGCGAGAGATAATGAGCGTCACCTGCGCGCTACACCGGTCTCGTGTCTCTCACGGAGGAGCTCCGGAAGCATAAAAGAGACAGTGAAGGACGAGAGAGGACCAGGCCTGGACTTTATGTTGTGTTTTATTATGTTTGTGTGGACGGCAGTCGCCGTGAGGAACTGTCGCTCTTTTACTTTCGTTTTATTGTTTGTTTATTTTATTATTAAAAGTTATTAACGTTCGTCGGTTCCCGCCTCCTGCTTCCCGTTCTTACAAACTGCGTTACAGCCCTCAAATGGTTCAGGTCATACTTAGAAGGTAGAGGTTATTATGTGAGTTCTGGAGACCATAAGTCTGAGTGGACATCCACGAGGCTCAATTCTTGCACTGTTCCTGTATATATGCTGCCACTGAGCCAAATAATGAGAAAGAACCAACTTGCATATCACAGCTATGAAGATGACACCCAGATTTACCTCGCCCCATATCACCTAACGACTACAGCCGCATTGACTCCCTGTGCCAATGCATCCAATTATTAAAAATTGGATGTGCCAAAACTTCCTTCATTTTTATTTCCAAATGCAATGACTTAAGTTTTGTCTTTGTTTAATTTAATTTCTCAAGGTGAACACATACCTTCACTCACTTGACTCAAATCAAGTCAGGAATCTTAGTGTGATTTTGGAGTCAGACCTAAGTTTCAGTAGTCACGTAAAAGCAATAACTAAATTAAGAAAATCATTTCAGAAATATTGCAAGAATTAGATGCTGTGTTTCCAGGCCAGATTTAGAGAAACTTGTTCATGCTTTCATCACCAGCAGGGTGGATTATTCTAATGGACTCCTCACTGGCCTTCCCAAAAAGACCATAAGACAGCTGCAATGCCACGATTTTGAGCAGAAACAGAAATATAATATAATATATCAATATAAAATATATTTAAAGTACTGTTACTTGTTTAAAATCACTCTATGGCAAAGGACCTCAATACATTGCAGATATGCTCATAGAATATGAACCTAACAGATCACTCAGATCAATAGGATCACATCAGTTAGAAATGCCAAGGGTTCGCTCTAAACAAGGACAATCTGCTTTTAGCTATTATGGCAGCAGCAGCTGAAACCAACTTCCAGAAGAGATCAGATGTGCTCCAACAGTAGCCACATTCAAATCCAGACTCAAAACGCATCTGTTTAGCTCTGCATTTACTGAATGTGCACTGTGCTACGTCTGAACTGATTGCACTTTATTTTACATACCAATTATTGATTATTTCTCTTGATTTTATTATATTTTTATCTGTTTTTAATGCATTTTATATCAATCTTTTATGCATCCTCTTTTTATTCCTGACTGTTTTAATACATTTTATAATCTTCAAATTTCTCTGGAAAGAGTGTGGAGTGATCCATGATGGTTGAAACTCTGTGGTGACTAATGTGGGACTTTAGTCAGAGAGTAGTGGGTTTGAGTTTCAGTCCTAGAGCTCTACCTGGGCAATATTAGGTGAAAAATTGGATCTGTTGGAGACGTCCAACAGATAATAATAATAATTGGATCTTTTCTGGATACTCAAAGCGCTTTTCATATGGAAGGGGGTAATCTCCTCAACCACCACCGATGTGCAGCATCCACCTGGAAGATGCTGCCATATTGTGCCAGAACGCTCACCACACACCAGCTGATTGGTGGAGAGGAGACCGAGAGATGAAGCCAATCAGTGTATGGGGATGATTAGGAGGCCATGATGATCAGAGGCCAGTGGGCAAATTTGGTCAGGATGTCGGGGTTATACCCCTACTCTATTCGAAGGACATACTGGGATTTTTAATGACCACAGAGAGTCAGGACCTCGGTTTAACGTCTCATCCGAAGGATGGTGCTTTTTGACAGAATAATGTCCCTATCACTATTCTGAGGTGTTAGGGCCCACACAGACCACAGGGTGAGCGCCCCCTGCTGGCCACACCAACACCTTTTCCAGCAGCAACCTGGTTTTCCCAGGAGGACTCCAATCCAGGTACTAACCAGGCTCAGCCCTGCTTAGCTTCAGTGGGCAACTAGTCTTGGGCTACAGGGTGGCATGGCTGCTGACAATAATAACCACAGATCACAACCGTCCAACAGATTATAACCAAAATAACCACAGACAGCAGCAATAAAGGGGATGTCCGAGAGTAAAATTACACAGAAAACAATATTAATGATTTGGGAAAAATGGATAAACCATAGTGGTACTAATATTCTGAGTGAAGCTCTAACTCTTCAGATATTCTTATGTATTTGTTTCCTTTTCATGTAAAGCACTTTGAATGACCATTGCTTATGAATTGTGCTATATAAATGAACTTGCCTTGCTGACCATTCAGGCTGATTCCAAATCAGTTCGCATTCTGCTGGATCTATCTGCTGCCTTTGACGTTGTGAATCATCAGATCAGATCTTAAATTTCACTGACCAAGGGGGTTCCTCAGGGTTCAGTACTTGGACCCCTCCTCTTCTCCATATATGCTACATCACTGGGTCTCATCATACATGAGTTTCTCATATCATTGCTATGCTGATGACATGCAGTTCTTCCTTTCATTTCATCCAGATGATCCCACAGTTGCTGCACGAACCTCAAGCTGTCTGGCAACATCTCGGCATGGATGACATCGCTGCGCCTCAACCTGGAAAAGACAGAGCTTCTCGTCTTCCAGCTATACCCATCTTCGAGTACCCCATCAAGGTTGGCCAGAATCTTGGAGTAATCTTTGATGACTAACTGACCTTCAAAGAACACATTGCAAAGACAACTCGGTCAGACAAATTTGCACTACACAACATCAGGAAGATCAGGCCTTTTCAAACAGAGCATGCAACACAACATCTCATCCAGGCCCTGGTCATTTCTACTTCCACTCACTCCTACGTATCCACATCCCTACCAGAAGCCTGTGATCACTAAAGGAGCGAAGGCTTGTGGAACCATCACAGAGAGGCACAAAATCGCTCTCCAGAAATTTTCATTCTCTGTTCCTTGCTGGTGGAATGATCTCCCCGACTTCATCCAGACTACAGAATCCCTGACAATATTCAAAAGACAGCGGCACTACAGCCCTGCTTTATGAGATAAAATTTACATTAGTGTATGTGAAAAGAGTAAAATTGAAAAAGAGTAAAGTTCTAAATCGAGTTGACATCAAAAGTGCATGAAACGATAAAATTATGCATGGCTGATGTAGTAATGACACTGGAATGCTGATGAACACTGGTATCCGGGACTTTGATAGTAGCATGGACAGTCTTCAATGAAAGTGATTGTTGGGGCAAAATTTAAAGACAAAAGAAGAAATTCATGAGGAGAGGATCTGTATGCGTCTGAAATGTGAAATGCAAGATTTTGCTCTCCAATAGCAATAAGCTCGTGTCTGATGATTAGCTCAATGAACGTCGAAATGATATGCTGACTTGAGGGATTTAAAAGCATCACTGGGGCATTTTACATTTTCCTTTTTAAAATTTGTAATATTTTTTACATCGTAGTAGGACCATCAAACGACCACTGTGTGATTATTTCCGTACATAATCACAATAATAAAGCAGGCGTCGTGGAAGGATTATTTTAAAATGACAATATGTCAGTTAATTTAATGGACTACGATAAAGTCAGGCTACAATTTAAGCGAGCTTTTACCCACGCTGGGAAGAGAATGTCAGCGTCATTCGTCAACTGCAAATGTGAAACAGAATTCACTGCTTATATACTCCACGTGTCAAGCAGTGATTGGCCAGATATATTATTATGATTGAATGACGTTCCCGGTAGAATCTATGCTAAAGCTCTCATTTCCGACGGTCATACGCATCAATTTACAGTGAGAGAGTGAACCTGACACATGACACGCTGACGAACGAAGAAGTGCAGAGGATCGTGTAAAGCAAAACACCGGTCACGAATTAGAAGTCTAAAATGAGAAGTTTTAAAAAGAAATTTCGGAGGATTTCGAGCTACTCCTACATCGCGTAAGAGGTTACTCTTTTAGCGTAAGTTGACGTGCGTCGATGGATGGATGGTAGGTTGCACTTTTTTGGGCTTCAAAATCTCATCCTCTATTTACTGCTATTATAAAGCTTAGGAGAGCCAGGACATTATTTAAAATAACTTTGGGTGAACTATACCTTTAAGTGGGAAAATGGTCAGAAATGGCCCTGGTCACATGGTAGGCTTGTACAAAAAAACCAAAAAAAAAACAGTTGTAACTTTTTAGAAAATATCGGCACTGGAATTCACAAGGACTCTTAGGACACGATCCCAAGGTCAGGTTGAAGCATTGCTAATATACAGCTTCACTTCATGTTTACGGTCTTTATGGTCAAACTCATCCATGTGTGAAAGGCAAACAATTATTAAGTTTTGAAGGTCATCTGACACAACTTTGGTGATCATTACTCAAAATTGCTACCATCAAGTACACTGATTTCACCCTGATATAAGAAATCAGAAAGAAAAATGAGGTTAAAAAAGTTTGAAGTTTTGAACAGTTGGTGGCACTACTGGAATTTGGCAGCTAAATATATCTTCTAAAAAAGGAGTTTAATTAATAGATTTCCAGAGCTGAACTGCATTTGTAAGTGCGTCTCTCTCAACAGCAGAAGATCAGATGAGAGTCTGACTGATGATTATATAATAACCGAACGCACAGATCAACACTTCAGTCAACGGCTCATTCTGCTCTCATGAAATGTTTCTCTGTGAGTCTCTTGCTCAAGTCCACTATGATCCTGTTCTTCTAGATCTCTGTTACCTGCAGGAAATGGATGTGATCCTGTGTGTGTGAAAGCTGCTCCAGCTCAGCGTCTCTCCTCCTCAGATCATTGATCTCCTGCTCCAGTCGCTCCAGTCGTCCTTCAGCTCGACTCACTGCGGTCTTTTCCTGATCTCTGATCTTCTGTGTGGCCTCAGAGCGGCTTCTCTGGATGGAGCGGATGAGCTCAGTGAAGATCCTCTCACTGTCCTCCACTGCTGTCTGTGCAGAGCGCTGTTAGGACACACATCACAATCACACAGTGGCTTCAGTGAGTCCTGACTGAGACTTGTCAAACTTCTCTTCTTCTCCAGACTCACCTTATGAGACTCCACAGCCTCTCTCAGCTGCTGAAGATCTTTCTCTCTCTGCTGGATCCTCTGCTGGAACGACTAAAGCCAATAATATGAAATGTTACATTAAAAAACTACCACCCTATCATCATGTGAAGAGAATTTTTTATGAAGAGGTTTGTGTTGATAAATGTTTTCGGTGCACTTCACCATATTTCTATCAAGTTCAATGTGGAGCACAAACACACTCAGCAGTGAAAGTCTCTTACAGCTTCTGTTCACTTCTGCTGACGTCTGCAGTGTGAATGATGTCACCTGATCATATTGCTGCCAATATAAACAGTGTCAACATTATTTCATCAGGGTCTAGTTTAGAGTTCATACCTGTTTCTCTGTCCTCTGTGCTGCAGTTGATACAGTGTCGTGGTTTTTATGTTCATCCATCGTACACAACACACATATACACTTCTGATCAGTGCGGCAGAAAACCTCAAGGAGTTTATCGTGTGTTTGGCAGATCATCTCCTGCAGTCGTCCAGTGGCTTCAGTCACTTTATGTGGCTTACGTGAGTGAAATTCCTCATGACGGTCAAAATGAGTTTGACAGTAAGACTCCAGACACTCCAGACAGGACTTGACGGCTTTGTGTTTTTCTCCAGTACAGACGTCACACTGCACATCTCCAGCTCCAGCGTAACAGTCCGCAGGAAGTTTAATCTTCTTCAGTTTCTCCACCACTTCAGTCAACATGGTGTTTTTAGCTAAAGCAGGTCTTGGACTGAAGGTCTGTCTGCACTGAGGACAGCTGTAGACTCTCTTCTGATCCCAGAATCCTGTAATACAGCTCTTACAGTAACTGTGTCCACAGGGAATGGTCACTGGATCCTTCAGGAGATCCAGACACACTGGACACATGAACGCATCCTGAGAAAATCTGGCTTCTGCCATTTTACAGCATAAATACAGAGACACAAACACACGACAGCTCAACTACACTGCAGTTTCTCTTTCCCTGAACTCGTGATTCCTGCTTCCTGCTCCTTGTTCTTCTTCTTCTTACAGAATTCCAGCAGTGTTGACATTACAAAGTGAATTACTGCCCTCCACAGGTCAAAGTTTGAACTAAATTCTTATAGTCCTGTATGATCCAAGAACTGTCTTGGAGATCCGTTTATGCTTGTCATTGTGTCCAAACAAAGATATAACAGAAAAAGCCTCAACTCCAAGTCTTGCCAGTTTGAAAGAGAATACCTTCCTATCTGCCCTATACTAAAACATGCCCTACTGTCTCAAGACTCCCACATTCACACAAGCCAGAAACATGCTGTCCTACAGGACAAAGAAGTACAGAAACATATTAAGGTTGTCTCTGGTAAGAGACAAAAAAATTTTGCAAAAAATTTTAGTTAAAAAAATTAAAGTCAAGAGTGGGGAGTAATCCATGATGCTTGAAGCTCTGTGGTGACTAATGTGGGACATTAGTAATCAATCGTAGTCTGGGACTACAGAGAATAGTAGGGTTGAGTGAACCCTGTATAATATATTTGTCTAATATATTTCATTTAAAGGGTTAGTTCACCCCAAAATGAAAATTCTGTCATTAATTACTCACCTTCATGCTGGTCTACACCCCTTCGTTCATCTTTGGAACACAAACCAAGATATTTTTGATCTGATGACTCAGTGAGGCCTCTATTGCCAGCAAGATAATGAACACTTTCAGATTCCTAGAAGGGTACAATACCATTGAAAGCTATGGGATTTCCCAGAAGACAAGCTTAGTACAATTTACACTGTTCGTCAATTTCAAAAAAGATCTTTATCTGGATCTTTATACTGTGTTTTTTTTTATTTTTTTATCAGTAATAATCTTTTTATTTTTCCATTTATATGGGTCAGTGGAAATAATTAGTTAAGGCTATCCAGGTGATAAAAAGGAAAAATCATGTTTCAGTTTTCAGAAATGTTCACAAAATGTAAGATTTCATGTAATTGTCACAGGAAAAAAAATGACTTTATCAGAGAACTAAGTATTTAAAAAATATATAATATGAAAACAAAACATTAACACCGGCAATGATGCCATCTTGCACTACTTTTTAATTTTTTTAACATTTTAGGTGAAAATGGGTGGTCACTGATTTCCATGGTAACAGTTGTGAGCTCTGATTGGCAGATGAGTTTTGTTTGGAATTATTGACTCTTGATGGTTTAGCCATAAATGTTAACTAATGCATTTAACTATCAAACATGTTTTAGTTAAAGCTGCCGTTATTCATGCATGAATCCATTTGACTCCAGTCAGAGCTCTTCATTGGTTCATAATTAGTTAATGCTTAATTAAGTATTTATTCAGGGATTAGTGCATGATTATTCACATGTTCGTGTACCCTTATTGTAAGTGTTACCGTACAAGAAAATAGTGACAAATATTATTCCCACTCAGAAAATATGGAATGGTCCCAGGTCTCTGAAAATCTACCAGTGTTGCCTTTATTCTTACACCTGATATTTATTTTCATTGCAGTCTTTAAATACCTGCCCAACACATTTCTTGCAAATTTTGACTTGAACTGAGTTTTTAAAGTGGGTCTACTTCAAAGAGCTAACATGTATATTTAAATGTTCTACATGTGACATCTTGCTGTGTTTAATTGTGTTTCAGCTGGTAACATTAACACACTGACCGAACACAGAATGAGCTAGAGGTCATTGATTGCAACAGCACATGTGTTCATAATTAGCCAATTCTCGCTTGGCTGACAAAGTATATCAATCGCCAATCTCTAGTTTTAGAAGGTATAAAAGTTGAAGTCTTCTGTCGAGTCCAGTCACAATACTTAAAATTTGGGACTCAAGTCCATCAAGTCAAAGTCATGGGACTCGAGTCCACAACCCTGCAATGTACTTCACCTCAGTATTTCATGGGATATTACGTCAGGATGCAGGATCAGCAGATCTTAAACAGATTCTTAAAGTTGTAATCCCAAAGTGTATCTAACTGAACAAATTGCTTTGTAAGATGAGTCCCTGTTTGAAAGTGCTCAAAACACCATTACCCGGCAACATTTGCTGGCCAAATCTGAACCTACATTATAAAAGTAACCTAAGATTTTTAAGAGCTTTGTAACAGCGAATCCTTTAAAAAAAAGCACTTTATTCAAAGATTTGTAAAGCTCAATATCTTCCATTACTAGCTTAAGCTTGCCATCAAGCTGCACCACACTTATGAGAACAGACAACTCGATAATGATAAACACAAATGCATGACATTATACTGAATTCTGGACCTTTTAAAAAAAACACAAACCGCAAAACTCGCTTCACATAATTACACAGTCACTGAGAGTAAATAGACAAAAACCTAGCCTGAGCTCATGCAAACATAAAGCATCCTGGGTAACCGGCAGAACAACAGTAAATAAAATGAGTGTTGTTTTTTTTCAGTCAGGTGTGTGTGATGTCTCTGTTCTTGCTCACAGGCTTTTAAATCTCAACACAGAGACACTGAGGAAGCATCAGAAACCCCAAATCCAGCATAGAGGGGTTCACTGAATGTGGTGTTGATTGTGTGTAAGTGTGTGGGTGTGTGTGTGCCAGAGACACTGTAGAAAGACAGAATGCCGGCTGAGACATCCACATACACTCCAACTCTTTTTGAGGAACCTGAAGGGACACACTTGGTTTCGTAACTATTGTGGCAGACAATGAATCCGTTATTAGAGCAGTTCAGACTCCAGGAGTTTTCATTGAATCCAAACCAACAGTTTTCATTCTTTCCTTTCCTGCTGATTCTTTTATATGCCACTGATATATCAGCATCTCCAATCCATTCAGCTTCCCAGTAACAGCGTCCAGACAGACTCTCTGTACACAGAACCTGACGACACTCATCAAATCTCTCTGGATGATCAGGATATAACTGAGACTCCTTCACAGATGTCACCTTTCTGTTGTTCTCAGACAAAATGAGACAATTGTTTGCTGTGTGTGGATCCAGTGTGAGATCACAGGCATCTGAACACAAGGAGAGACAGTTATAACACAATAATCACTAAAGCTGTGTGTCTGTGAGCGTATGGCTTTGGCTATAATTGTAAGGATCGAATCTCCTAATTTTTATAGTGAAATACTGACTTATGGGGACATTTTTACTGATCCTCACTAGTTAAAAGGACTTATAAATCAGCCAAAACATGTTTTTATTTAAATGTCGTGTTTTGCACATGTTTCTGTGATGGGTAGGTTTAGGGGTTGGGCAAGGTAATAGAAAATATCATTAACCTAATATAAAATTAATGGGTGTGTGTGTGTGTGTGTATATATACATATATATATTTACATTTGTGCAGTCCTCGTACAATCCTGTATTCTCCTCCATGATCCACACTAGAATACACACAAAGTCTCATATTTGGCACATCTGATACAATCAGTAAACACACACACACGCACGCACACACACACACGCACGCACACACACACACACACACACACATACTTGAGTTTGTCCAGTGTGCAGTTTGGATCCTCCAGTTTTTCAGAGAGTATCTTGACTCCTGAATCTCCTAGGTGATTGTAGCTCAGATCCAGCTCTCTCAGATGTGAGAGGTTTGAACTCAGAGCTGAAGAGACATAACCACAGCCATCCTCTGTCACCATACATCCAGACAACCTGCAAACACACACAGCAACAGTCCACATGACATTAGATTGGCTTTCATTCAGTTATCTTGCAGTTTTTTCTTTTACTTTTTTTTTTTTTTTTTTTTTTACAGTTTCAGTAACAAAAGCATCTATGTAAATGCAAAAATGAAGTAATACTGAAGTATTAATTTACTTTTCTAAATGTAGTATTGTATCAACATTTAAACTTTAATAAAGTAGAAATACATTTAAGAACATATACAAAGTATGTCTATGCTGTAACTAGAAATCAGTGGCCAGTTACACCAACTGGATATAAAAAACTTGGGTGTAAGCTCTACACTGGGCTCAGCTGTGTCCAGCAATCCAATAAATATTTACAAAATCAACAAAAATACTGGTCTCTGTAAGCTCTGAATGTGCGGCAAAGATTAGGCTACATGTTTTTACTCCAAACTCATTTCATAATGTCATAACGTATGAAAACATTTGACATGATTGCATGATAATCCATATATTTTTCTCTAGTGTAGTGTACTGAAGTGTGTCTTTCTAATGATTTATAGTTATAGGCCACCTATCATTTATGATCATATATTCTGTCTTTGATTTAATTAACAAGTCTGGAAGGGAGGAAACTTACTTTTCAGCTCACAGTCATGTACAATCTCAATGAATTGATTCTCTTAATGCATTGACATGGATGATTTGCGGGACACATTTGCCAATGGGTCACAGACCCATTCATTTGCAATTCTAGCATTGTTTGCATTTTGGAAGTAACACTCAAACTCAAATGACAGCAAAGCTTGTGATTTGCATACCAACTGGGAGAGAGTTTTTAACAAAATGTCAAACATCAATCACTGTCCCCACAGTTGCAACTTTGGTTTGACTTTATCTACCAACTTAAAAAGCAGTTGTCATAACCCCCTTCATTGCATTCATTCAACAGACTGAAGATATCACATTAGTACACAAGTTTACACATCCATTCTCATCTCGTCTTGCTGCCAAACATTTTCTGGCTTTTTTTCTGGAAAAAAAAACAAATTCTGTATTGGTTCTCTAAATTCTTTGAAAACTCTCTAAGAATCTTCTTTGACCCAGGCAGTGAGACTGGACAGCCACTATCAAAGATGCAGCTCCGTCTGTGTATATTCCAATGCAAAATGACCAGTTAAGATTGACTGATATGTAGTCATTCAAAGACTTCAAAATTTCTGCACCAGTTGTGTTAGCTGGCATTGAGCATGCTCACAGAACATTTTCTCATACACACTGTCTTGAAATATACTTCGTACATGAGTAGTATTGTCTTGTTGTCAAAATCGGTTGATTCGTCAAACTTCAATACATATGTCATCTGTGATGTCATCAATTCTCTGTGTCAGAAAGAGGAATCGGGCCTATCTTGTAAGCTGAAGCTGTGTGTCACGGCAAATACTGTATCTACGCTAGCTGGTAAAATCAATTTTTCCCTAATAGTGAAGGGTTTCTTAGCCTTAGAAATACAGTCAGCCACTAAGTATGAAGCTCTCAGTGCAGCTAAATATGGAAAATCATTTACCTCAGAATCTCCAGTTTACAGTTTGGACTCTTCAGTCCTTCAGAAAGAAGCTTCACTCCAGAATCCTGTAGGTCATTGTTACTTAGATCCAGCTCTATCAGAACAGTATATGAGGAGTGTAAAACTGAAGACAAACTTTCACAGGACTGAGTATTGAGATTACAGTACTGTAGCCTGCATAGAAAACAAAACAAACAGCAACTGTGATGCATTTATAATCTCGATTTGAAATATCCTTTAACTGTAGTGATATATGCATAACCAAAACAATTTTCTCGTCATAAAACATCTTAACAATATACAGGTACTGGTCATATAATTAGAAAAATTATTAAAAATATAATTAGATATAATTAGAATTAGAAAAATCATAATCATAAGCAAGTCATACAATTAGAAAAATTCCATTCAAAAAGTGAAACTTGTACACTATATTCATTCATTACACACAGACTGATTTATTCCAAATGTTTATTTCTTTTAATTTTGATAATTATAACTGACAACTAAGGAAAATCCCAAATTCAGTATCTCAGAAAATCAGAATATTGTGAAAAGGTTCAATATTGATGTCACCTGGTGCCACACTCTACAGATAATTAACTCAAAACACCTGCAAACGCCTTTAAATGGTCTCTCAGTCTAGTTCTGTAGGACACAATCATGGGGAAGACTTGACAGTTGTCCAAAAGACGACCATTGACACCTTGCACAAGGAGGGCAAGACAAACCGCAAAACAAAAAGGTCATTGCAAAAGAGGCTGGCTGTTCACAGAGCTCTGTGTCCAAGGACATTAATAGAGAGGCAAAGGGAAGGAAAAGATGTGGTAGAAAAAAGTGTACAAGCAATAAGGATAACCGCACCCTGGAGAGGATTGTGAAACAAAACCCATTCAAAAATGTGGGGGAGATTCACAAAGAGTGGACTGAAGCTGGAGTCAGTGCTTCAAGAACCACTACGCACAAACGTATGCAAGACATGGGTTTCAGCTGTCGCTCTCCTTGTGTCAAGACACTCTTGAACAACAGACAGCATCAGAAGCGTCTCGTCTGGGCTAAAGAAATAAAGGACTGGACTGCTGCTGAGTGGTCAGAAGTTATGTTCTCTGATGAAAGTAAATTTTGCATTTCCTTTGGAAATCAGGGTCCCAGAGTCTGGAGGAAGAGAGTAGAGGCACACAATACACGTTGCTTGAGGTCCAGTGTAAAGTTTCCAGAGTCAGTGATGGTTCGGGGTGCCATGTCATCTGCTGGTGTTGGTTCACTGTGTTTCCTGAGGTCCGAGGTCAACGCAGCCGTATACCAGGAAGTTTTAGAGCACTTCATGCTTCCTGCTGCTGACCAACTTTATGGAGATGCAGATATCATTTTCCAACAAGACTCGACACCTGCACACAGTCCCAAAGCAACCAGTACCTGGTTTAAGGACCATGGTATCCCTGCTCTTAATTGGCCCGCAAACTCACTTGACCTTAACCCCACAGAAAATCTATGGGCTATTGTGAGAAGGAAGATGTGATATGCCAGACCCAACAATGCAGAAGAGCTAAAGGCCACTATCAGAGCAACCTGGGCTCTCATAACACCTGAGCAGTGCCACAGACTGATCAGACTCCATGCCACGCCGAATTGCTGCAGTAATTCAGGCAAAAGTCCCAACTAAGTATGGAGTGCTTTACATACTTAGCCAAGATTTCTAAAAATCCGTTCTTTGTATTGGTCTCAAGTAATATTCTAATTTTCTGAGATACTGAATTTGGGATTTTCCTTAGTTGTCAGTTATAATCATCAAAATGAAAAGAAATAAACATTTTAAATATATCAGTATGTGTGTAATGAATGAATATAATATACACATTTCACTTTTTGAAAGTAATTAGTGAAATAAATAAACTTTTTGATGATATTCTAATTATATGACCAGCACCTGTACATTTCACTTAACACTCTTTGTCAACAAGTCCTAAGTAAAATGACTAATAGTATATATAAAATGATGCACAGAAGATTCTTACAGTGCTCTTCTGGTGTTTTTGATCACTGGGAGCAGTGTCGTCAGTGCCTCATCAGATGTTCTGTATTTCTGCAGTTCAAACTTCTCTTGAGTCTCTTCTGACATGAGGAGCACAAACACCAGACCAGACCACTGGGCAGAAGAGAGATTCTGTGCTGAAAGATTTCCAGAGCTCAGACTCTTCTGGATTTCCTCCACAAAGTCATCTTCCAGTTCACTCAGACAGTAGAAGAGATTGAGGGTCCTCTCTACTGAATTCACCTCATCTATTTTCTTTTTGATGTAGTCAACAGTGTCTTTAACATTCTCTGTTTTGAGTTCCAGTCCTGGCAGCAGTTCTTTCAGGTCACTCTGATTGGACTCCAGTGAGAGACCCAGAAGGAAACGGAGGAAAAGGTCCAGGTGTCCACTCTCGCTTTGTAAAGCCTTCTTGACTGCAGCCTTATGAAGCAGAAACCGTGGCTTTTTGGACAGTTTCCATGCCAGTTTTTCTTTCCAGGACTGAAAGAATAGGTCCTCAATCTCATCTTTGTCCATCAAAAACACAAAGAGAGCAGCAAGGAATTCCTGGACGCTGAGATGTACAAAGCTGTAAATGCTTCTGGCTGAAACAGCCTTTCCCTCCTGAAAGATCTGAGTGCATAACCCAGAGTAGACCGACCCGTCATTGACATCTAGTCCACATTCTTCAAGATCTTCTTTGTAGAAAATCAGGTTTCCTTCCTCCAGCTGTTGAAAGGCCAGTTTCCCAAGCTTCAGAATAATCTGATCAAAAGACCTTGCACAGGCTTTAGGTTTGAGAGTGTATTTTGTTTTCATCTGTTGATGCTGAGAAATTAAGAAAGTTGATGTACATCCCTGTGAGAGTTGTTGGTGTTTTGTCATTCCTCTGTTGAGCCAGGAGAGGCTGAAGAACAGTGAGGGAGATCCAGCAGAAGACAGGGATATGGCACATGATGTACAGACTCCTGGATTTCTTGATGTGGCTGAGGATTTTTTCAGAAACCTCAGGACTGGTGTTGTTTTTGAAGTATTGCTCTTTCTGCTCATCGTTAAATCCTCGCACCTCCGTCACTTGATCAATGTAGTCACGGGGGATCAGACTGGCTGCTGCTGGTCTGGACGTGATCCAGATGAGAGCAGAGGAAACCAGGTGTCTCTTGATCAGGCTTGTAACTATTTTACTCACTGTTGTTTTTTCATTTACATTTGTAAAGATGTCATCTTCTTTAAAGCTCAAATGAAAGTGACATTCATCCAGCCCATCAAAGATGAACATAACTTTACCATCACCTTCAGGAAGAGAGGGCAATTCTTCAGCACTACTGAAGAAGTATTTGTTAAGCAGTCCCATGAGACTGATCTCTTCTTTAATCAAATTCAATCTACGGAATGGAAGTGGAAATATGAAGACTATATCCTGATTTTTTGTTCCTTTAGCCCAATCAAAGATGAATTTATTGACAGAGACAGTTTTTCCCACTCCTGCGATCCCCATTGTCAGCACTTTTCTGTTTCGTCGGTCCGTGTCACACTGGATTTTAAACATGTCGTTACACTCGATTGGCTTCTCCTTGGCAGTCAGTCGGTTGTGATTTGTTTCAATCTGTATCACCTCATGGTCGTTCACTCTTCCTCCAGTCTCATTCTCCACCACATATAAATCAGTGTAGATATCGTTCAGGTATTCCTGATGACCCGTCTGTGAATTACCAATCAATATCTGCTCGTAGTCCTGTTTTAATTTGTCCTTCAGTCTGAGGCTCATGTCAGGAAGAGCAGCCTCACTGGGTTCTGTAGTTGTGCCAATGAGAAAGAGGAAAAAAGTCAGCAAAGAGCAAGAGATTGATTAAATTCTAACCTGGTCTTTGATTTCTATTATAAAAAAATAACACTGTGTTTCTACTATATTCAAATTAATCACACTCATACTTCATCAAGTGTTTACATGAACAAACTTATACATATTATGCTTAAATTGACGTGTATGGTCATGTAAATACCTTGATTTATATCAAATAACTTATATCTCATAATAACTTTACTAATTTTATTTCACACTAATGATATATAATTCTGAATATATTTATTTTAGTTAAAAATGAGGTTATTTTTTTGATACCACTGAAATTTCATACTTCTCATCACCAATTTTGATAAACTAAAACTAGAACTAGCCTAACAAACATGGGTAATAATGTTCTCGGCTCACAGACAGAGCGAGAGCATTAAATTGAGTTCTCTTTCACGGTGTCAAGATTATTGTTATTTGCAAATTAGTTTTTTATTTTCATGGTCTTTTAGTTAGTGTATGAGTGATCTTTTCAACCAGTGTAAACTGGGTGTTACTGGGGACACCCTTATTTGTATTAGACCTCCTGCTGTTCTTCTATTTGCTGCTTACAGCTAGATTTTCTCCTGTTTCCATGTACCTGACATCGGTTTTGAATCCACTCCAACAGGGGTGAATGCCTTCATATTACCATCAGCTTGATCTATGTTTGAGAGAAAAAGAGGATCATTCACATCCATAATCCCACAAACACAAGAGGAAAGTTGAAGTCAATCACATTACAGTTACTGTGAATTAAACGTTACCTTGCTTGTGATTGTTCTCCAGTTGCTCAGCCAGATTATTCTGGTTTATCTTCCTCAGGGTCTTCACCGTGATCTTCACAGCTTCTTCTGGTCCAAAACATGCGACCATCTTATCCACAGTTTTTAACCTATCTGCATTCTCCATGTCAAACTTTGATATACACTCATGATCGTTCCTTAAGTGCCACTGAAACTCCTTCAGTTCAGCTTCTAGCAGATCATTCAGTGATTTCAGCAGATCTGCCATGTCCATTCACAGATTTACAGCTGTAGGACAAAAAGTGGACTTAAGAATTCAAATGTTATTTGGATTATGAAATTAAGATGTGATCAGATCAGGACTCTTAGAGGCCCCTCACCCTTACTAGGCAGATGCAGGAATTGTTAGCCAACTATGGTCGCAGGTTCCATTGACCGCCGTTGGTAACGACCGAAATTGTGACCATAGTTGCTCTTAGGAAATGCACCCTACAACAGCAGCTAACCAGGTTCAACAGCAAGAGGGGGTATTTTGGAGGGAGAGGAGAGGAGAGGGCTTGCAGCTGAGAAGAGTTCAGAAATTGGATGTATAACTGTATGGACTTAAGCTCAATTCACTGTTGGACAGACCTACTAACCCTGGCATGTAATGGAAACATCAAGACTCATTTAGCAACAGCAGACAGTCTTGATAAGGAGAAAAGAGACACCATAGTAAAGACTTAAAAGATAACCACTGACAGCTCGTGTTTTTTGCTCAGTGTAAAAGGAGGCTAAATGCTGCAGGCTCGGACATGACTTTGGTTTTCAGGAAATAAATAGTTTGAATTCTACATTCCAGTGTTGCGTGTGCAAGCATACGGAAACATATTTCAGCAGAAATGAAGGAAAAACTGTTTGAAATAATAGTGCAGTGTGCACCGTGAGATATGCACAAGCCTAAAAAGCATTTTTACTGAACTTGTAGAGCTCATCATCTATTTTCTGCTTTGACGTGCCTTAATTTGACTGTAGTTTGACTGCTATAACTTTGTGTTTATGAAACATGTTGTAGATGTAGGGTAGTCGTGGCCTAGTGGTGAGGGAGTCGGTCTTGTAACCTGAAGGTTGCCGGTTCGATTCCCACGCCAGGATTGAAGGTGGGGATTGTGAAGGAACAGCCCTCTCTCCACCTTCGATAGTAAGACACCTGACCCCTAATTGCTTCCCTTGTAAGTCGCTTTGGATAAAAGCTTCTGCTAAATGTAAATGTAAAAGGGAAAATATGATCCAACATGATCATCATGTAATAACCTGATTCACGGATCTCATTTGGAGTCTAAATCTCTCATATGGGTGATGTGAAGATTTGTGGCTCTACAGTTTGAGATCCGGTGATGCTTTTTAAAACACATTCTACACAGATAGTTTTGAAGAATTACTTCATTTAAACACTTGTTAGACTAAGATAAACAGATCAACTCTGCACATCACAAAAATAAGCCGCTAAAAAGTCACAATAAAATAAAAAGCAATGAACAATTATCCATCTGTTCAACTGAGAGACGTATAAAACATCAGAAAGTTCTGTTGTGTACATTTCATTTTAAAAGTTCTTAACAATATATGCACTGTCTCAAAGCCATGTGATAAGTCTCAGATACACGACACATTTAAATCTATCTGTCAGTATTTTATAAAGTAGTATTTACTAACCATGTAACCGATGTCGATGTTTCTCGTTCCTCCGCTGAACTGGCGTCCTGAGCATAAGCTCGTTTCATGAAGAAGTAGGGGAAGGTTTTTCCTTCTGAACTTAAACCTGTTGAACCCGTCTTTCAAGAGAAACAACATAGACGTAAAACTATGCAAAGAGACACGGTCTGTCGTTAAAAAATCCAACATATCTGACATGCCATTTAGTAGAATGGTTTACGAAATTACATGCAAAAAGAGACAAACAACATTAAAAAAGAACAGAGACAGACGGACCACACTGAAATATATACTTAAGAGACAAAATGACATACCAGAAATAGACGCAGCACCACTCAGAGTGGCATTAGAGACATTGCGCCACACATTCTGGTTCTGGGACACGATAAAGTCCAAAGTCCAAAGTCTTTTTTGTCATATGCACAGTTCCCAGTACAAAGAAATACTTGCTTTGTATTGCAACATAGATGACATTCTGCAAGGATTAAAGTGTCAGTTGTTGCATCTCTATTTATTTAAGCTCACGAGATGCACCTCCTCAAATATCATCATCTGAAACAGAACAGTCTCTTGTTTGGTTTTAGGTCATATGACTGAGATATTCACAATACTAAGGTAAGGTGTGGTGGATTACGTCATGACAGGAGGAGGAGCACGGCTGAGGAGAGAATGTTTTGTTATGATAGCATCTGCTGGATGAAAAAGATAATAAAAGTCATGTTCTTGCAAGTGATGGACTCACTCTCCATCTCCCTGTATAAAGCTGAACATTCTTTCTATTTATCTGTCTCTCAGGTAACATTGTAAAAAAAAAAGACCTTCTCCACCTTCTCCTGCTCCAAATTCACCTGCCTCACCTTCTCCTGCCTTACCTTTTCCTGCTATACCTTCACCTTCTCCAACTTCTTCGGCTCAACCTTCTCCTGCTCTACCTCGCATGTTCCACCTTCTCCAACTTCTCCTGCTTCAAATTCACCTGCCTTACCTTCTCCTGCTGTACATCCACCTTCTCCTGCTCTACCTCGCATGTTCCACCTTCTCCAACTTCTCCTGCTCCACCTTCTCCTGCTCTACCTCGCATGTTCCACCTTCTCCAACTCCAAATTCACCTGCCTCACCTTCTCCTGCCTTACCTTTTCTTGCTATACCTTCACCTTTTACAACTTCTCCTGCTCCACCTTCTCCTGCGCTACCTCGCATTTTCTATCTTCTCCTGCCTCGACTTCTCCTGTCCCAACTAGACACAACACAGTAACATTGCAACAACAAACATTTTGACTGTGACCATTTTGTACTTTCCTATTTCATTGTTTTACTTACTTACTCATGTTTTGGTGCATGTACGCTGAATATTGAATATTTTAACAATATATATCAGTAATACAGTCATATACATTTTTTACTCTAAAATCTAAAATTGCAGGATTGAAAATGTGGTGTTTGTTCAATAAACATTCTGAATTTAAATGTATGACATGGCATGTAGCCTCCTTATAATATAGCACTCCAATTTAGCATGTGCATGGCTTCTCTAATACTCTTTTGTTCTACCCGTATGTGTTTGCTACTTGTATATTTGGTACTACTGCCATCTACAGGACAACAATAGGAATAACAACTCATCACCACAGAAAATAAACACAAGTTTTTTTTTCTGTTACAATCATATTTTTTCCCCCTTTTTATTTATTTATTTTTACCAAATATCAAAGCAATATCAAGGACCTCAGAAGTACAACATAATTTCTCTCTCTCTCTCTTGTTTTTCAGGGGTTGTGTGTGGGTCAAATCGTAAACATTTAGAGAGTTTAACTGAGAGTAAAACAAATCTGAGAAAATGAAGCACTGTATTTTTCTCATGATTTACTGTTTATTGTTTAATTGTTTCAGAGCAAGTTTAGGTATGACCGTTTAACAAAAAATCATCCCAATACAACATTATGATACAATCTGCTATTTTGTGATACATAACATCAGTTTTTAGATGATTTTCACTTTTTTCATGTAACAAGCTATGAGGCAAAATCATACAGGTATGTATTATACATGATACGAAGAATGAAGATTGTTCTTAAGTATAATAAGAATGCAAGCAGAGCATCTCACCACAAATCAATGTTTTTGTTTATAGCTATAGTCACTGCAGATAAAACGTTGAAGTTTTACTTTAATGCAGTGCTTACAAACTTTGTTACGCTATTGAACAGGACCCTTGGCTCACCGGATGATTCTTTCTTTCTTGTAGCAGGTTTCTATGTTTTTCAGGCCTCTGGAAGCTTTCCCCTTTGGAAATCTTACTGATGATCTCTGCCTTCTTCCTGACGTCCATCAAAGACCGGATGTGATCTTGAAATCCAGGCTTGGCTTCTTGTTTCTCAGCCTCAATCATCAGATCAATGTAGTCGGGGGTGGACAGAGGATTGGGCTTGAGGGCGATTTCCTGCAGCCGTGCCAAGGACTTTTTAGATCTTTCAATTAGTTCGGTCACAGTATCCTGGACAATCTCAAGCTCCTTTTCCAGTTCTTCAAAGATCTTTTCTTTTGACATGACCCGTCCATGTGCAGCCTCAAATCGCTTCTTTAAATCCCGATAGATTCCCTTTCTCTGTTCTGGGACATTTGTCCATTTGTATTTCTGATTGAATTGCACATTCCAGACACACTTTCCAGGACAGACCCGACACTTTCCATCTTTCATGGCACAGCACTTATGTTTATCACTGTCATTTCCATAAGCACATGTCTTATGACATGTGAAGTGACAGGTTTAGCAGTTGGTTAAGAAGGAGCTAGTGTTGTTTTCTGTCTGTTTTGGGACAGTTACTTGAAATTCATATTCAAAATCCTTGTTTGCCTCCATTTCAGTCTTGTGCTGCTCCAGAGCAGCTCTTGTCTTCCTGATTTCATCCAGCTTCATCAGACCAGCTTTGATTTGGGGCTGAAGACCTTCCACAAGCACTTCCAGCTGCTGTCGCTCTTTTAGGACCTCCCGTGTCAGAGTCAAGCTCTTGGTTTCCATCTTGTTAAGGGATGCGAAGAATTTTTTCATGCTAGAAAATCCCATCTTCCAGAACATTTGATCAAAGTTTTCAGTGTCAGAGTCCTCATCTTCTGCAGATATATTGATAGCAAACACAGCAGAGTTGTTGAACTTGAAGTGAAGAGGTTCTCCAGACTCATTGGTGGAGCAGGGAACCCCAGAGACTTTGATGGCCTCGAGAACAGGAGGTCTTTTCCCATCGGCAAAAGTGACCAGCACAAGGATGTTTTCAGCAACATCCTTCCCAAATATAGAAAGAATGGAGTCAAAGATGTATTTCTGTGTGTGCGTCAGACGGGCAAGTGAAGCCTGCACTATAAAACACACGGCATCAATGCGGTCGATCCCTCCACGGGAGGAGAAGAACTCCTGAATCTGCGTTGTGATTTTCTGGTCATGTGAAATTCCTCTGGTATCACCGAAGCCTGGTGTGTCCACAATAGTCAGGGAATAAGGGACCCGGAAACCATCCATGTGATTGATCTGATATGCCGTGATCTCTGAAGTTTGACTTTCAGCCTGGGATTTCTGCTTCCCCTCGTCTATCAGCACAAACCGGAAGTCATCTTCCCATTTCACCCCCAGAATGTAGTTGATCATGCTGTTGATCAGAGTGGTTTTTCCTGCTCCTGTGGCTCCGATCATCATGATGGTCTTGTTCTCTTTTGTGGCGTCGTTCCCAAACGTGCTTCTTCTGCAGAATCCATTCCTGTTCTTCCATGTTTCATCCAGGTTGAGTTTAAACATGGGTATGTTTTCATTGCTTCCATCGGATATTTTTCTGCTCCAGATGTTCTTTATACTACATGCATTACTTAAACTCTTTTCATTGCTGTGGTCTTTTCCCATGATTTTGCTGCTTGTGTTTTCTCTTGATGTTTTTTGATTGTTGTTAACAGCAGACTGGCAAAGTATATTTGTCTTTTTCTGGCTTTTCCCACCTGGTTAAAGGAAAAAGAAACAATTGATTGTACATAACAAGTATACAAAAGAAGTGCTCTGTGCGACTACAACTCCCGATATATGCTTCAATGCAGGAGATAAGTTGTAAGATACATAATATTATCTTGTGTTTAAAATGTTTAAAAATATATATATACATCCCACATTCATGATTAAACTAAGATATAATTAATTTCTAAGACCAGACTGTACACAACTATCATTCTTTGCATTCATCTATAGCAGCAACAATACGACTACGAATGGGTTTGAAATACTGTGCATATTACAGACTTTAAGATGATTGAAGTAGCAAATGAGAATCACTAATATATATATATATATATATATATATATATATGTGAATGTTTTTCAGTTTTGTTCAAGGTAATTAAAGTACCAGTTTTTCAGTAAAGGAAGAATATGTTTAAGTGTGGTATTTGGGGTAAAAGGAGCCTCTGCAGTTGGGACGAAAAGCACAATACATGTAACTTTAGTTAAATTATATGTATCAGTTGTATCAGGATTTGTAAAAGATTGCTGGATTGTGCAACAGTCTCTCGCAGTGTTTCCCAACATTTTTCTTGCCAAACCAAGTTCTGATGAGTAAAAAAACCCATGGCACACCACTAAGTTGTGTTTAGTCTTAATTCTCTTCCAATTTTTATGTTAGTTATTTTCTAAATTTCTGTTCATTGCAAAGTCACATTAAAGATGGAAAAATGTATCGGGGAATTTTTACATTCTCTCTATAATAAAACCAATCTTGCTAAAATAACTGTATATACACTTTCAAATTTTGAATTTATATTGATCATGGTCACCAAGGCAACATTTATTACAGCTGAAAACAGTAATATTGTGAAAGATTCTTAAAATGTGACTTTACTTTTCTGTATTAATATATTTTAAAATAGTATTTTCAGCATTACTTCAGTGCTGTCACAATTTCAGAAATCAGAAATCATAGCTGAAAAAATGCTGATAAGTTTGGAAAACACAATATTATTTTTTCCAGAACGCTGTGGTAAACAAAGTGTGAAGAACATTAAATATATTTATATATGCATGTATAAATAGGAAATGTTTACAATCTTACTATTCTACACAGTATTGTTATTTTTGTAAATGTAGCTAGTATTAACAAATTTTAAATATATGTACTGGAAAAGTCATAAAAAGTTTTTTTAAGTGAATATATTTATTCCTTTGGCTTTAATGACATGCATCACATCTGAATTCTAAATAAACTATTGTAAATATATATATATATATATATATATATATATATATATATACATATTATATCTTAAGCTTCATTAACATTTATTCAGTAATTAGTAATATACAACTTCATAATAAAAAAGAAGGGAAAAAAGTAGTTTCAATGTAGTTAGCTACTTAACAGTAACTTTGTAACTACTAACTACTTTTTTCAGAAGGGTAGTTTGACTGTAGTTTACTATTTTAATATAGGGGTAGCTTGTCAAACTACAGTTTCAGAGTTGCTTCCCCAACACAACATATGACAACAGTTGTTTTGATTTGCTCACAAATCTGTTGAACTCAGTCTCCGGTGTGAGATGGGGAAACACTGAAACCTGTTTTACACATTTCTCAAATTGTTCTTAAGGCACATAAGCACAGAATGTTTGTTTTTCATTTGTTTTTTCCTTAACAACCAGACAGACAGGAAATTGTAATGAAAAAGAAACATTCTGTGCTTACGTGGTTTAAGAACAATTTTAAAAAGAGTGTAACGAGTAAATGATGTGTCTGAGATTTAAAAAAAATACATTTTTTTAAATATCTTGGATTTTGAATGTCATTTTGCCTGCCTCATAAATAGTTTTCTTAAAGTTATTCCAAACGTGAAGGTAATGTAATGTGATTTTTTTAAAAACACAGTCTTGCGGGTCTACAGGAGTCCTCTATAATATTTCCTATTTCAGGTTGTCATCAGTTTTATTTTTGTAGTGCTTTATACAATACACTTTTTTCAAAGCAGCTTTACGGGGATCAACAGGAATCAGGATAACTATATTTCCCTTTAATAATTTAATGAATGCGTCATGAAGCACATGTGAAATCCATCCAATGGTGTGACGCGACATCAGCGGGTAACGTCACGACCAGGAAACTATAAAGCACGCTCAACCAGAGAAACGCCAACTGCTGTGTCTTAAGTCGCGTTACGCGTGAAAAGCTTGTCTTATTTGGTGTTGTCTGACTCTCTCTGTCAGACTCGCGGTTCTTTTGGTGCGGGTCCCACTGCTGCCGAGGCACAGCGGTGATCTAAATCTTGGAGATCACAAATGGACTTAACAGAGGGGTTTGAGACGGGCCCAGCCTTATCTCAGCCCTCACCTGCTAGGTCCAGCGCTTTGTCTCAGAGTTCGGAAGCACGCTCTGCGGTTCTTTCCGCTTTGGGCGAAGCACCGGTGCATCAATGCAGGAGATGACTCGCCACCATCTCCTGCATATGAGGAGCTTACAGATGTTGTGACTCGTGCTGTTGCCAAATTGAATATAAACTGGCCAGCAGAGAAGCAGGAGGTTCGTCCTAAGAGCAAACTGGATGAACGTTTTCTCCCCTCGCAAGTACAACCTCGGCGTCTGGGCCTTTACGGTTTTTCCCGATCATCATGGAAGAAACCGGCCTCCTATAGAGTGCATAGTGTACAACTATCTCACTATGCATCTATAGACAATAAAGCTGACTTTGACTTTGACTAGTTGGCCTTAAAGAGCACGGTTATGGATGTCTCCATACTATGGGTGTGCTGCAGGCCTACCAGGCTGAGCTGCTAGGATAACTAGATGAGGGCAGGGGTATTGGTCCAGAGGCGGTCAGCGAGCTTCGCGAGCCACAGATTTGTCACTCCGTGCCACCAAGGAGACGGCCAGATCAATCGGCCGCTCTGTGGCAGCCCTGGTGGCCACAGAGAGGCATCTGTAGCTCAACCTCTGTGACATCAAAGAAAAGGAAAATAATTTTTTGATGACCCCCCATCCTGGCCTCTTTGACGCCGCTGTTAATAATGTCGTCGAGAGGTTCCAGGAATCTGGAGGTGGTAGAGCAGATATGGAGGGTGTTCGACCAGGCACAGGTGGATCTGTTTGCATCTTGAGAGACGTCTCACTATCCACTCTGGTGTTCCCTTACGCATCCAGCTCCGCTAGGGCTGGATGCTATGGTGCAGACATGGCCAAGGCTTAGTCTGTACGCCTTTCCCCCGATTGCTCTGCTCCCAGGAGTTTTGGAGAGAGTTCACCGGGACCAAGTTCAGCTCATACTAGTGTACTAGTGTATGCCGTTGACCGGGCAGAGTATGGTTCTCCGATATTGTGGCTCTCCTAGACGGCTTTCCCTGGGAGATTCCCGTCAGGAGGGATCTCCTGTCCCAGACGGGGGGCTCGATCTTTCACCCACGCCCAGAACTATGGAAACTGTGGACTCTGCCTCTAAGGGGGCCCAGCTCATAGACTCTGGTCTGTCGACTGAGGTCGTCAGTACCATCCTTCACTCCAGAACTCCATGCATGAGAAGACTGTATGCTTTGAAATGGAAATGGTTCACTTCTTGGTGCAGTGGTCATCAGTTGGACCCCGCTAGCTGCCCGGTTGGTCCAGTACTTGAGTTCCTTCAAGAAATATTTACTGCAGGGTTATCTCCCTCCACATTGAAGGTCTATGTGGTGGCCATAGCTGCTTACCACATTCCTTTGGGTGGGTTATCTTAAGGGAGAAACCCACTAATTACACGTTTCAGGCACTCTGAGGCTGAGGCCTGCAGTACGCTCACAGGTGCCGGCTTGGGACTTGTCCTTGGTGCTCCAAGGCTTGACCCTGGCGCCGTTCGAAACAATTGAGGAGGTGCTGTCAAGTTTCTAACTCTGAAGATTATGTTTCTCTTGGCTATCACTTCTCTTAAAAGGATAGGAGATTTGCAAACTTTGTCGGTGGCCCCGTCGTGCTTGTAGTTTGGGCCCAGTATGGTGAAAGCTTTTCTCCACCCCAGACCAGGCTATGTTCCTAAAGTGCCCACTAATTTGGCCAGTTCGATAGTGCTGCAGGCTTTCTGTCCTCCTCCCTTTCGGGATCCTGACCAGGAACGCAACAATCTGCTGTGCCCAGTCCGAGCACTGGATGCTTATGTCCACAGAGCTGCCCTGTGGCGGAAAACAGAACAGCTGTTCGTCTGTTTTGGGGCCCCTTAACAAAGGGTCCCCAGCATCTAAGCAGAGGATGAGTACGCAGAGGATGAGGTCAAACTCTCGACACAGCGTCTCGTTCCCGCTCAGGGAACTAAAATCACAGTCATAACCGAGACGTTTCCTTGTTACATATACTTGCAACATTTCAGCTGTAAATGAAATAATAAATGTTAGCTAGATTATGTCCATTACTTGTCTAACAATGTATGTTTATGCTGAAATATAAGAAAATAATGGTTTGCATTTTTAAAAACACCTGTTGCGTGTCGTTATGTGTAGTGAGTTGGGTCACATGATTTAAGTTTCGCGCTTCAGAACTTCCATTAGGGGAGCATAGTGAGCATCGATGCTCCCTAGATTTCATAGTGCATTGTGGGGACTTTTTAGGGCGTGAACGTTTCAGTGCACTGGAAGGATTCTGTGATTGAGATAAGCCTTAAAAAGGCCGACTCCCTGATCAGTGCCCTGACTACTGAACTAGGGAGCTGATGGAGACGCTCCCTCTATTTTTACATGTAGTGCATGGCACTTTTGACGTGTTGCATGTACGGAAGCCCACCACATCCTCCCTTCCTTAGGAACTCCTGAGCATCAGAAGTACCGGCAGTTTTATTTTTCCATGCCAGGCACATGTCTCAAAACGTGTCGAAATGACTATTCCCAAACTTAAAAGTTAGTTCATCCAAAAATGTTAATTCTGTTTTCATTTACTCCCTTCACATGTTGTTCTCGCGTTTGTTACGCTTGTATTTGCTTACCACAGCATGTGCGTCGCAAATCTGTTCATCACGCAAAGCTCTCGTGTCTTTAACACGGTCTTATTGACAGCTTTGTCATTTGTCACATTGCTCTGCTAGTACTGTAGATCTACCGAATGTACTGAAATTAATGTCATTCCCTTAACATGGGGAAACACAGTAAGTGTAATATATCCTTATTGGTCTATATAACAACTTCTCTGCATTTAATTTAATTTTCATTTTTAGCTAAATGACTCTTTTCACTAGTATTTGACTCAATTTATCATGGGTTTGTTACAGTCTGTCAACATCTGTCCATAAACATGCACATATGCACAACATATGACAACAGTTGTTTTGATTTGCTCACAAATCTGTTGAACTCAGTCTCCGGTGTGAGATGGGGAAACACTGAAACCTGTTTTACACATTTCTCAAATTGTTCTTAAGGCACATAAGCACAGAATGTTTGTTTTTTCCTTAACAACCAGTCAGACAGGAAATTGTAATGAAAAAGAAACATTCTGTGCTTATGTGCCTTAAGAACAATTTGAGAAATGTGTAAAACAGGTTTCAGTGTTTCAGTGTTAAAAAATACATTTTTTTTAAATATCTTGGATTTTGAATGTCATTTTGCCTGCCTCATAAATAGTTTTCTTAAAGTTATTCCAAACGTGAAGGTAATGTAATGTGATTTTTTTAAAAACACAGTCTTGCGGGTCTACAGGAGTCCTCTATAATATTTCCTATTTCAGGTTGTCATCAGTTTTATTTTTGTAGTGCTTTATACAATACACTTTTTTCAAAGCAGCTTTACGGGGATCAACAGGAATCATTTCTGCTGTGAAAAAGCTCTAAAATGAAAATCCTGTCATTCAGCTGAAGTTCAGTGTTGATCCATCAATTATTAAATTAGTTCAATTTGTCTATAAAGCTGCTCTGCAGAAAGCAGTGATGTGATCATACAGCTCAGCTCAGTTCTTACCAAATAGTGTCAGTGTAGTCAGATCAATAATATTATTGAATATTAAGTGTCCCCAACGAAGCAAGCCAAAGACTACAGTGGTGACAGAAGCCAGTCTCTGTCAGAGGGCCAAACGAACCAACATAGTGTGATTTTGATTCTGGGCTGCATCATATGGCAAATTGAGGATTGGCATCATTCAATATGTGTGTGTGAAACTAAGTTCATAGTGACACGCCTGAGTTATGGAAATTAGGTCCTCTAGCATGTGAACCGGAGAGGCGAGTGAGAGGGGATGAAAGGGCCTTGTGGAATAATGCACATGGCGGCGTTTAAGTGGCCAAGCAGCGACAAAAGTTCATGTTTAGAACAATTTGAACTTTCTAGGGGGGAAGAAGAGATCAGGATTATCCTATTGATTTTTTCCTTGGGCAGGGAAGCCTGGTATTTTACTGAATCCAAGTTAATTCCGAGGAATTCGGTGGATGTGGTGGGACCCATGCTTTTTTCCTGAGCGATGGGGATTCCGAGATCTCAAAAAACTTTTTGAACTGTGAGGAGAAGAGCAACTGGGATGGCTGTAACGACTGAGACAAATCGGGCACGATTATTTGTCATACTTAACAAATAATCTTTAAAAACTCACTCTGAGGTCTGGAACCCCCCCCCATGGACACCATCTGATAGGGTTTACGACCTTAAAGAATGTGCAGAGAATGTGACTCTGACTTCATTCTTGTTGAGAAGGACAAATAAACCGTTTTAATCCTATATATTCTATATATAACCACTCGAGAAATGTAGAAATTTGGATCCAATTTTTCCCTCTCATAATTTTCCTTTTATAGGGTTTGACCCAGGCGCGCAGATGGCACTAGGGACGGGGGGGGACATGTCCCCCCCAAATTCATAGTGACCCGATCCGTCCCCCGCCCTCACTATCCCTACGAGAGGCGACAAAAATCGGTAAAACAGGGGATTAACCAGTGTTTGCACTCTCTCTGAGTGACGCCGGGGCGCGAACCTTTTTTTTTTTTTACAAGTACTGTAGGGGAAGGTCCCACCTTTTTTCGCCTCCTAGGGTCTCCTCCTATTGGGTAGGTTTAGGGGTCGCGTTAGGATAGCCAATCGGAGAGAGCTCTCCTAGCCAATCAGAGGCGACAAAGGCGGGACCTCGTGCCTGTATGAGCGGTAACCATAGTGATCATATACAATTTATGACTGAGCTGAGTCGGCGATTTTCTGAACTGAAAAAAATCGACTGCAAATGCCTCATAAAGGCAATGAAGAGACAAAAAAACAATCACCTCGTTTTTTCAAAAAACAAACAATGTAAGTATCCTGTGCCTGTTGACTTTCCCAGATGTGGCAGATTAGATTTGTTAAGAGGAATAACTAGTCTGACAATAATGGCAAGAAGGCATTTGCCCTTAGCAAACACAGCAAAAACTATTTATCGTCAGGAAATAATGTTTTATCTTATCATTTAACCCATTGTACAAATTGACTGAGGTATGTTCACTGTCGTGTGAGCCACTATAAAAATAATTATAAGTAAATTTGTGTGTAAACAACAAATAAAGGCCTACATAAACTTTTGACATCCTCTTATAGCAGGAAATCATGTTTTTTTTTTAATGTACGGAGCAACGGAGGATATAGATTCTTAAATTATGGACTATGAAGAAACATTTCTTAATATGTCATACATCATTTGAAAGATAATTCTAACCTATAAATTGCAACAAACTTGTAACACATAAATAAATTTTTTTAGGTTTTTTTTTTTGCACATAGGTTCTTTGCTTTTTTGTTCACAGTGATAGACTTTGTGTGCTGAGATAAGCAAATGTTTAAATAAAACATTCTTTGCTGAAGACGTGAAGTTTTGGTGGGTGATTGGAGTCAAATAACAGTCTGATCATGAATTGCTAGTGGTGATCAGGCATTTGTTTACTTTTGTTCATTGTTGTTTATCCATGATTTCAAATAAGAATCCCCCAATGGCTTTTTAGTGCAAATCATTAGCCCAAATTACGCAAAGTAACTACTTGAGCACTAGTTAAAGCCCAAATTACGCAAAATAACGAATTGAGTTTAAATAATTTGCTGACAGCTTGGTCCCCCCCAGTTAAAAAATCCTATCTGCGCCCCTGGTTTGACCTATGTATTAATTCTCTCTTTTGAACTTCTTGTATTAATGTTTCAGAGTTGCATATTATGACTAACTATAAATCACATGGGTAGCATGTTTGGTCTCTCTGGACTCCAATCTTCGCTCCCAATCTGTTAATTTACATTACATTTTGTTAACTCTGACACATCAAGTATAATAAGAATCTAGAAGGTTCTTCTCTCATCCATCCAATATGATGTCTTATGCAAATATCTTGCTAGAGAACAAAGGGTCGTAAAAGTTCCCTCCAAAGGAACAAATCCTTATTGGCTCAGTCACCTCCAGAAGGTGTGACATCTTCACACTTTAAAAATCACAGATCACAAGATCAAGCTCTCTTCTTCTGGTACTGAGGAAACGCTGTTGTGAAAATGACGCTGAGCTAGAAGTTCTGAAGACCCCCAAGTTTGTGCCAGGCTGCGGCCTTGTCTTTCCATTCACCAAAGATCCTCTGAATCCAACTGGTTCTCTCTCATCAAGACAACATCAACAAGATCAACGGAGCCTCCACAAATTGCATCAGGACAGTTTAATTCAAATGGGCGAGACATGCAAGTATCACACTTAGTCTCATTATTTGATACATCAAGTATCCTTACCCCTTTTAAAGAAGGGTGTGTTACAACTAAACTGATGGTTTGCTCAAGGCTGTTGATCTGTTGACTTTCAAACAATGCTATAACTTGCTTTCCTGTATTCTGCATCAGCTCTCTTTTTCTCTTGGTACACTGTATGCATGTATGTATGTGTGTGAATGTTAGAGTAGTTTAAGTGTTCAGTCTAGTTAATAAAGTCTTGTGCATGTCACATGAGAAGTTGTCTATGTTTCATGCTCATATACGGGAGTCCCTAATCATGCCGATTTTGACTACATGCTCTAAGTAGTGCTGTAGAGTAAGAATGTCATTTCCCATAACCAGGAAATTAACATTTCTTAGAACTAATAAACAATCAACCAAGTGTCCACTGGACAAACAGGTTAATTGACTGTAAAATTGATTTTACTACGTTAAGTTAATTCTATTAACTGATCCAAATATTTATAAGTAATTATAATAAGTTATAATTAATTATTCATATTTCTTTTGAGCTAAATTTGCTACATGGCGTCGGGGGGGCGAGATGATTAGAAAATCGTCTAGCAAGTGAATGAGGTGAGGAATAGCGAAATTGTATGACAAAATCCAGCAGACAGCTTCTGATAACATGTCGAAAATTTTGGGGCTGCTTTTGCATCCGAAAGAGAACGGCAAAATAGAATTTTTTGTGCCAGCGGACCCCGAACAGGTGCCAAGAACCAAGAAGTGAATGGGCATCACTTTTAAGGCAGACGTGAAGCGCCCCGACACACAATTTTTATTATGTTGTGCAAGTCAGGGTCGAGTGCACCCCAGTATGGGCTCTGGTTCCACTGAGCAACCCTGACAGCGCATTTAGCGGAGAATAGCTCGTGGTAAGTATAGAAATGCCCTCCCCCATAGGACAGCACAAGCTCGGCCATGAGTGTTAAGTAATCGTTCAGCTCACGTCACCTATGGGGGAAGGCTGAACAAATAATTTCTGTGTAACGGCTGAAAGCAATGGTGAATTCAGAAAAAGAAAGTAAGCGTGATGAGTGTGTGGTTTGATTTTTTAAAGTGACAGAAAAATCCCCGCAGTCTATCTGGCGGTTAGAATCATTCACAGGAATCTGTGAGAGTAAATTTGAAAGATCTATGTCTGCACCTGCCAGGATTTGCGCCCGGATCTTGTGGACGGTGGGGGTGGTTCCGAGGCGACTGCATTTGATGGGATAGGTATCGCAGCCTCAAGCTTGAGTTGTGTTGCAAGCAGAGGCAGCCTCACACTTGCTTGTGCTACAGGCCACTGAAAAGGGGAAGGATTAGCGGTAGTCACAGAAAGATGCAATGCCTGAGATGCTAGCGGAGACAGCCTAACACTAGCATCTGCTATGGGAGTAGGAGGCCACTGCGGGCTCAGTTGCATATAGTGCTGCAGCAGGAGGAGCTGCGGTAAAATCTGAGCTGAAGCAGGAGGAGTGTGAGGCTCTGTGGCAGAGGAATCTGGCGCGTGGCACGAAGCTTGCAAAACGCTGGATCTTGTGTGGGAGGAAGGTGGTGGTGTTGGGCGAAGTGAATTCGAGGCCCTGCGGGATTTGGCCGCTGGGGTGGACTTAGGAGTAAGGTTTGCCGATTGCAAGGTAACACAGTTTTAGAAATCCGCTTTGTTCATCCTGCGTGACGGCTGAACTCCAAGAATTAATCAGCGCTTGCCTCAAACTTAGTACTGTCCACTTTCCAATAGGTGGAATCGTTGGCCAAGCTGAACGATAAGAGGACGTTGGGGAGGGAACTGGAAAAGTCAAGTCAAGTCTGTTTTCCCCCTTGAGGGTAGTTTTTGTTTGTTTGTTTTATTTTTTTATTGTAAATAAAGAAATACCCATATTTCTCTAGCGATTGAGTCCTCGCTTCTTCCCTACACCACCCAAACCTGACAACTTCAGAGATGGTAACACACGTTTTTATACCTGTGCTAGATTGGTGTGGCCTGTGCAATTTTTTTTCTTTTTTCCAACCTCGGTAGCACCAGCGCTATATTGTTTATCATTGCTATGTCGTAATATTTTAAACTAGTACAGTAGATATGGAACATCACCGTCACTGTAATTCGCGTTCATAGCAGCACACTGCATGTCGAACACAGGATTTTGTGGGATTCGGATGGGCTTGTAGAGCCTCTAATTATCAACACAAGAATGACACAGTTTGCAATAAAAATGAATTTATTAACAGAAAGATATACAAAATTATCAAAGTATATCACACTAAATACTAAGGAAATGGCTAAACAATTAAGAAAACTGAATCAATAATCAAACATAAAATACAACACAAATGCATGTAAACATAATGAATTCTACATAGATGATCAACAGATTGGACATAGCAATGAATGGGTAATTAGCTGTCTATGGAGTCAATTTTGGTCTTTCTGGATGCTGGTATGAAATAGTTCATAAGAATTTACTATGAACACATATAATATGTCTGATGTATCTATCTGCATATGCTGACTGAAAAATGGTTGGTAGGGCTGGGTGACATGACCAAAATCTTATATCATGTTATCACGATATAGTTATTTTATGTCAAAAATTTTCATGAAATTTCATGATTCTTATCACCATTTTCAATATAATTTCAAAAGATTAATTCTAGCCTAAAAAAACCTCACAGGTAAACAGTGATAAAAAAAGAGCAAAGAAAAACTACAATAGAACAAAGACACAGACGAAATAGACCTACCTGAAAACCCTCAAGCACTAGAAATGCTACATAAAAAGCAAGCAGGGAGAGATTTTCTCTCTTTTTTGTTTGATTAGCATTAATAATGACAACAGGTAAATTTAGATGCTGTCCCTTTAAGACTGACTGCCCCAATTATACTTGAGCCTTGTCTTTCTCAACAGTACCTTCACTTAAGACATAAATGGCTCTGTTTACTGGTAAATACATGGTCACTTTGACACATGGTGTGTGTATTTAACCATTCAAGCCCAATTAGGCGACAAAAAGCATTCAGTCCTCATGCGCTCTATGAGCAGCGGCTTCATGTCTGAATGCTGCGCATATGCTGAAATGAGTTGCCTTTTGCTGCTAATTGCGCTTTAAAACCACTTGTTTTTAAACCAATGCTTAAAAACTCTTGCAAATGATAAGCTTTCGTGACCATGCAGCAACCTCACGTGAGCGTAACTGCAACAGAGACAATAGTGCAAAATCTATACCAGTTGACAAATTTCTACCGGCTAATTATGTCTACCAGTTTATTCTCCACCCCTACTTATTGTGGTTAATAACACTTGTCAACATTGAGCACATCCCTAATTCGCAATTGCCTTCTGACAGAGGTTTTCTTTGTCAGGGTGCCAGTCAGCACAAGTGCTGCACCGAGTTCATATTCTGGACATGTTGTGCTTATAACTCTTTTTAACATCAAGCACGTCCCACTCTTTAAATTCTCATTCATGCATTGTCAATAGTGCAGTATATTTACATACCGCGATATATACAACATCTCTAACGATATACATTTTATTTCGTGGTAATGATATACGTCGTCATATCGCCCAGCCCTAGTTTAGCAGACGCTTCTCTCCAAAGCGATTTAAGTGAGGAGAACAATAGAAACAAAGAGCATAAGTAACAAATGAAAACAAAGAAACAATAGGCCTACAGTTGCATGATATTATGATCTTAGCTTCCCTGTGGAACACGGAAGTTGGAACTCTGACCTACTTTCAGTACAGTCTGAATTTCTGAAAAATATTGAATTTGGTGTTTCGAATTTGTTCCTCATGTTGAAATCTTGAAGCTGTATTTTTAAGAAGTGAATGTTTGCATTCTAAGAATTCAGAATAAAAAAAATATACTTTTTGAAAATGCATATGTAGAAAATTAGGCCATAAATTCAATTTTGTTAAATATCAAATCTTCAACTTCTAATTCAAGTTCAAATTTTAATTCAAAACTGTATAAAAGGGCACTTTATATTCAATTCTGTTAAAAGACACTTGTCTACGACTCAAATCCAGGTCTTAATGTCATATTTCCAGTTCCATAGGGCGTTGCCACCCGTGCCACCACTCTATGCCCTGCCTCCTATGCGTCTTATAAATTCAGTTATTTTCATATTCAGCTTGCACTTGCGTTTTTCTTGGAAGAAAGACACATCCCACTCAGCTCTTCTGTAAGTACTTGTTTTTGTTTTTCATTTTGACTGTGCCACATAATCTGCATTAATTTCTTCCTATTCTTGAGCCTGTAAATTTTCTGGTGTGGTTTCTTAATCTTTTTTTCCTGTATAAAATGTTCCTACAAATTTTGTTTAATATAGGTCTATTCCTTACTTTCACTTACTTGCACTTTTCTACACTAAAGGACAAATCCTGAGCAGCTCCGTCACAATCTTCAAGAAATATCTCAAGAAGCAACTCTTCTGTGAGTACGTGATCTTTCTGTGCCATAAAATATTTGATGTTTAGTATAAAGACTTTAATTTCCTTTTGCATTAAGTGCCCTGGGTCATTTCGATTTCAGTTACAAATACACATTAATTTCTTGATCAATTTCTGAGCCTGTGAATGTAAAATTCTTGAATCTGTAAAGTTCTTACAATTTTTGTGTCACATAGGCAGAGCAGGTCGTAACAAAAAAAAAAAAATCAAAGCGGATGGAGTGGTTATCGGGGGCGGCATTATTCATTACATTATTTATATTATTGTAGCGTTGGAGTGACTCTCTCTCTCTCTCTCTCTCACACACACACACTCATGTTGTGTTTTTGTGTTTTGTGGGGACTTTCTATAGGCGTAATGGTTTTTATACTGTACAAACTGTACATTCTGTCTCCCCCCACCCCCTAAACCTACCCATCACACAAAATGTTCTGCTATTGTAGATTTTCAAAAAAGATCATTCTGTGTGATTTATAAGCTTGTTTCCTTGTGGGGACCAACAAAAGGTCACACAAGATCAAGATTTACTGGTTTTACTTACGTTGTGGGGACATTTGGTCCCCACAATGTAAGGAAAACAAGTACACACACACACACACGCACACGTTGTTGATGACATTCACTGTCAATAATTCATCTTGACAACAATGCACTTTAGCCTTGCTCGTTATTCGTTCTAACGTGTCGGGAATGTTCTTAAAACACTAATCAGAGTTATAGGCATATCATACCTTTTGTTCTTTTAAATAATATCAAAAGATGCACTTGAATCGTTCTCCAGATCCTTATTTGTATAGATTTTTTCACAGTACATTTTGTTTCAAAGCAGCTTTACAGGGAGTGAGTGTCAACATTACAATTTAGAGTGATTTGTTATCAGAGTTGACTGTGTCCCGATTTTGTAATTTCAGAGGAAGCAGGACAACCAACTAGAAATGCATTATCTATCTGTAATCTAATCTGGACGTCATGAAGGCATGAACTAACTTTTCTGCATCAGAAACGGATAACATGTACCTTAGCTTAGAAATGTTTGAGGGGGAAGAAGGCTGTTTTTGTAACAAATTAAATGATTTTCAAAAGACAAGTTGCTGTCTAATATAACACCAAGGTCTTTACTGTACAGGATTATAAGTAATAGTAAGTATAATATTATATTCATATTATATAATATAAAGTATAATATTATAAGTAATAGTCTAAGACTACATCCTTCTAAATGCAGACTGTAGTCTGAGAGATTCTGTGTACAATTTTTTGGTCCAATAAGTAATACCTCACTCGTCTCTGAGTTTAATAGAAGAAAATTACTGGTCACCCAATGTTTTACTTCTGTAACACACTCTGTCAGTTTGGATCATTTAGAGATTTCATCTGGTCGTGATGAAATATATAACTGAGTATCATCGGCATAGCAGTGGAAACTAATTCCATGTTTTCTTATAATATTGCCGAGTGGCAGCATGTATATTGAAAATAGTAGAGGGCCTAACACGGATCCTTGTGGCACTCCATAGTTTACTATTGTTATCTCAGATTTTTCCCCGTTTAAATCACTTTAATGCCTGTCCCTGAATGCCAGAGTAATTTTAAGTATTTTATGATCTGTAGTGTTGAACACAACACTGAGATCAAGTAACACTATACAGCCTTGGTCAGAAGCTAGAAGTAAGTCATTCATAATTTAAATGAGTGCAGTTTGTGTGTTATGATGTGACCTGAAATTTTTCATAGATAACGTTTTTTTTTTGCAAGGAGCATAATTGAGCCGACACAACTTTTTCGAGTGGTTGCTAGGGTGTTGCCAAGCGGTTTCTAGGGTAATCTGAGTGGTTGCTAGGGTTTTGCTATGCGGTTGCTAGGGTAATTAGGGTGGTTGCTAGGGTGTTGCTATGTGGTTTCTAGGGTAATCGGGCTGGTTGCTGAGATGTTGCTACGCGGTTGCTATGGTAATCGGAGTGGTTGCTAGGGTATTCTAAGTGGTTGCTAGGGTCTTGCTATGTGGTTGCTAGGGTAATCAGGCTAGATATTAAGATGTTGCTATGCGGTTGCTAGGGTAATCTGAGTGGTTGCTTAGGTGTTGCTATGCGGTTGCTAAGGTATTCTATGTGATTGCCAGAGTAATCGGGCTGGTTGCTTGGAAGTATGGAAATAATGAACTTTCCTGAGTTCGTGATCACTCGTACTCAGACATCATCAAACTGTCAAATACAGCTTGCGATCTCAATGTGAATGTCTTTCATGTGTTTGATTGCTTGTATATTATACAGTCGATTGAAAGTTTTAATGCGATTGAACACGGGGCTCGTGTGCTTCAATGAGTGAACAGAAATAATGTCATACACGTGCAGTACTGTCCACTAGAGGGAGCCACGATCCCATTTTCTGTTCTGTTGTATCTTATTTTAGTCAACTGAAAATGGGATCGTGGCTCCCTCTAGTGGATGGTACTGCACCTCTAGAGGGGGCAGTTTTGCTTTTTCAATGTTATTCTATTTGGGAAAATATTCACTTTGAAAATTAATATTTCGAGTACTGTACACGTGATCACTATAAAAAGATACAGTAACAACAACAACACATGGCTCTAACAAATAATTATTTTGATGATCGATTAATCAGTTTCTTCTATGTATTTTTTTGGCCCCACTTTATATTAGATGTTTATATGAACTATTAAGTACTGACATTTAAATGAATAAATCATTTATTATTGATACAATTTATTTGCAGAAGTTTATATTGTAGTTGTCATTTTTAAAATCCTTGCCTGTATACAGATGTAGTTATTTCTATAACTGGAAAACCTTCCAAACTCTAAATGGAGCTCTTTAATACGTTCTTGTGATTGAATCTTGTCTAATCGCTTGATCGTTTTAATTAATAAGGTTTAAAAACACTTATAAATGAGGAACTTTCATGAGTTCGTGATCACTCGCTTTCAGAGAAATGAAGCATGGATCTTTGTTTGTTCATCCGTTAGGAAATGAAGTTTGCACATGTGGCGGGGCGGTGTAGGGCAAGAATTGCCACTAGTGTACAAATAAAACCAAAATAGAGCAGACTACGCCACCCCGTCTCTGTGAATGGGGAAATTTATACCCAAAATAGGGCACACAGATTCGTTACCACTAAACACAGGAGATGTGGATGTAAATAAAAATACTTTTATTTCCTTCTAATGAATTAAAATATAAAAAACTGTTGACCAAATAAAGAGAAAGAAAATAAGGAAACAAGAAACTTTCAGGCTGAGGCTTACCAGTAGGGCGGCTAGCTGAACAGTGAGTATCTTAAGACACCCCACTCACCCGAATAGGTTCCGCACAAACACACACTCTAAGAGAGGGAGACTTCAGTTGTCAAACGGCAAAAACACTCTGTGAGAAACACCACCACCACAGGGCCAAGACAGCTAGCTTCCCTCACTGGGGGCCTTCATCTCCTGAAATAATAAACAAGCACAATTAATCTACTCACATTTCAACCCAACAACATAAATAGTTTCAAACTATACAGGGAAAACAATAAACAATTTGCTGGTCACAAGGGTCAGACAAAGTGATATAAATACTCATAAAGGCTCATGCATCTAACCGTATCATGGGGCATCAACAGGTTAAAGAAAAGAACAAAACCAAAAAAGGAGAAATGGAGCAAACAATACAAATGAAAACAAACAATCAACCTTCAAACTAAATCACATGAAACATAAAAACAATTGAATAGAAAACAAAAACTTACAGCTGGAAGGGCTTTCAATAAATACTCCAGCATAAGCGTAACGCAACAAAACAAACAAAATCAGACAATAATAAATCAAACACCAACGGTCACACAGTCGCAAACATAGAAGCAGAACAAGCAGTGCAGTCTTAACGTCATCCAAGAAGCGTCTGCCCTGCAGTCCACAGTAACGAAGTGCTCACGAGCAATTTCCTCACTACAATAGACAAAATAATAAAATCAGTCAAACACCAACCCAATAATGCTCAAGAGACTAGATATTCAAACCCATGAGTAGATCGTTAAACACACGGGTTCAGTTACTCACAGCTTTATCCGTAATCGACGAACTGCAAATATGCAGGCGTTCCATCGAAACATACGCAAACTGCACTACAATTGAAGCATAAGTCACCACGAGTAGTGATGTTACGTCTGACACCGACGCTCCGAAGCTTGCTTCAAACTGGAACAGTCCTTGCAATGAACCACTGCTTCGGAGCTTGTGTCATTACGTCACTAGTCGCGTGAAAATGACGTCTGAAGCAAACACACCGCTTCACTCCTGTTGTGAACCATCTGAGTGCTTTGACAGCTCAGTTCAGAGTTGACAGGTTTGAAACCTGGCGGCTGTATTTCTTATAAAAGCGAAGCCAAACCATGGCAACACCGTGGGTTGTAGTAGTCGGTGTTTGGATCGGCGTTTTTGTCTATTTATTTTTATTATTAATCAGAGAACATATGAACATTGTATCAAACACAGACTCTTTAAAAACCCTCTGCTGCTTTATACAAGTACAACCAGTTACACAAGCACATCCTTTTCAACATACAAACATATCAGTCCCACCAGTTCACAACTTATAGAGTTCTGCTTCACACATGATACTGCCCTGCTAAAAAAAATATAGAAACCATTACAGAAATTCTATTGGATTTAATGGTTTTCATGGACATTTTATTGGTTGTAATGGGAATTGTAGTGGTCTCTACTGATATGTGCTGGGTTCTATTGGTGGGGGCATTAAATCCTAATGGAATATGTCCCAAACACACAACAAAAAAGAACTCTGTAGTGGTTTAAATGGTAAAAGCCAATGCTTCCTATTGGTATTTTAAGAGAAACCATAAGATTTTCTGTGATGGTTTCCAACTTTTTTAAAGCTGCTCTGATCTTCTGTCCTTGTCTAAAGAAATAATTACACACACACACACACACATCAAGCTTAACGTTTTATTATCAAGGTGAACACATGAAATTCATCAGTATCTGTAAAATTCACCCACATAAATGAGTTTCACAGCACTAACACGGTTTCAGCTTCGATCGCCTCGGTAAACACGTAATAAACGAGGCTTTAACATATCCGCCTACTTGCATTTTCTGGTTGTCAGCTTTGTTGCATTACATTCACTTCACCAGGAGATGGTGCTGCAATTTCTGAATGAAGCTTCGAGATGATTTTGTGATCACTGCTTTCAGAGAAATGACGCGCGCGGCTCTTTGTTTAATCTATTAGGAAACGAAGTTTGCACAGATGCCACACAGCGTCAACACATTAACACAGTCATACACATACAAATTCAAACTAAGGCATGAAAAGAACATGGAAAAAGAAAGAGGCTGATAGGCGTGAGAATGAACGAGCTTCGAGAACTGATCATTCTCAGAGATGCAGCGCGTCTGTAATTGTCACAGAAAAGCTTCCAAACTCTAAATGAAGCTCTCTAATATGTTCTTGTGATTGAATCTTGTGTAATCGCTGGAATGTTTTAATTAATAAGGTTAAAAAAGTTTGTGATCATTCACAGACATAATCAAACTGTCAAACAACACGGCTCGCGATCTCTACATGAATGTCTTCCATGTGTTTGTGTGATTGTATATTGAAAGTTTTAATTATTGAGATTAAAAACACATCTAAATGACGAAGGGTCCTGAATTGTAAAACGAAAGTGAGCGCTCTCTCCGTCTATAACATGAGAGTGGCTCTTTCTGTCAAACAAATACGGCTTGCGATCTATAAATGAAAGTCTTTCATTCCTTTGCTTGTATATTATACAATCGCTAGAATAGTTCAAACTGGCAAGCCTTGAAACACATATAAACGAGGAACTGTCGTGAGTTCTAAAACAAGTCTTTGGCAAGTTTGGGGCTTGGGGCATTAAAGCTCTATAGGAGGAGTCAGAAATTTAGAAACAGAAGAAAAATAATAACTTGTACAACAGTATGTTGGCTTTTCCAAGCCAACTTAATTAGGTCTATAGAATTTTATCTCAGATAAATCAGGAAAATAAAGTGGCTGACTCCAAAAGCTCTAATAGAATTTAAGAAATTGTATGTGACAATAAGCCTCATTTAACAAAGGCTAACCCTAACCTTAAAACATTTTATTTGTATATTTACACAAATAAAATGTTTAAAGTCACAGCTGCATCTGTCTCTGAAAAAAACGTCAAAACCTCTGGCCACGTCAAACTGCGACTTGCTTGACTGTTCAAGATTGTTGCAATATGCAAAGACTGAATATTGTGCCAGTGTGCCAGTCTTTTTATGGACCCTAATTTTTTTTCATACTGGACAAATGACCTGCTTTGTGTCCAAACCTGTGCTTTGTCAAATAAAGGCAGTAAAGTCCTGTCAGACAAGCTGCTCCACTTCACCGCCGTCCTCTAATATTTCCTATTTAGTAGCAATAGGCCTGTATGTGAAAATAAGCAGTAGCCTACTGGCAAATTTCAATTGTCTCATTACTCTGTACATTTTACAAATATTTGGGATATGCAAAATTATATATGGAAAGGACTTGGAGGCAGATGTTTTTAGCAATATAAGAAAACTTATGCGACAATGGAGTAAGACCAACCGGATAGAAATGGCCTCGCAAATATTTTAGTATATTTAGCTTTGGCTTTGTTGATAACAAAAACATCACAAAAACTGGATGGAAACTTGTCTATTGACCATACTAGAACTAAGGAAACAGAGCTTACAGAGCTACATGAGAAGCATAATCGGTGTAAAACAGAACAGGTGCAGGAACCAATTAATAACCAGGAAAATTAACTATTGAACACAGGCAAGCTAATTGTTAGCGAGTCAGACTTGTAACCCAAACCAAGTGGGTTCGAGTCTCTGTATCTGCAGGAAATGTACTCTAGGTGGGGGGAGTGAATGAACAGCACTCTCTTCCACTCTCATTACCCAAAACTGTGGTGCCCTTGAGCAAGCCACCTTACCCCCAATTGCTCCCTGGGTGCCGCAGCAAAAATTCACTGCCCACTGCTCAGGGTGTGTGTGTGTGTGTGTGTGTGTGTGTGCGCATTTGGATGGGAGAAATGGAGAGCACAAATTCCCAGCATGGGACACCAAACTTTGCCACAGTCACGTCACTTTAAAACAGAACATACGTGTTACAGTCATGTTGGACATTTAAAAGATAGTCTTTAATGGAAAGATATCAGCCTCCATGGCTCTACCATTGGAGAAAGCATAATGGTCAACTTGGTCACATGTGCCGTAATAACCAATAACATAGTTTTGATGTCATGGAATTGCTACTACATTGTACTACAGTGTTTGCAGATCCCACAGAAATGAACTAGTTGTGTGATTCTGCAAACTACACTGCTTGTATCTGCACAACTTAAGTTAGTGCAACATTAAGAAAAACTGATCATTAAAAATACTTTGTCAATTTCCACTATTTTAATATAATTCTCTCTCTCTTCATACCTGAAAACCTGTAATATCCATTTCACTCAAACGGAGACTCTTCCAATATGGGTTCACATTGGTCAAAATATCAGGAAGCTGAAGCAGCCAAAGAAAAATATAAGAAGGAATTGGAAACTTACAAGGAGAAAGAAGAAGAGAAGAAGAAAGTGGACGAGGCGAACAGATCTAAAGAGCAAGAAGAAAAGAAAAGAATTCACATAGAAAAGCAAAACTGTCAAAAGACCTGATGTACAACAGTAGCAGCTAATACAACAATTCCTTTAGTAATGCAAGCTCTTCGTTTTTTGTTCCATAATTCATCACATATGATTACTAGCAGTAAATATTGGTGTGTTGTAGCATTCTTGACTTTCTTGCTGTTGAAAATGATGACATAAATCACTTATGCTTCTATCTCTGGATTACAGATTAACCCCTAACAGAACTTCAGCCTTAAAGAGCCAAGCATTATGTATACTCTTTTATGACGTGATATTGAGCTGGATTGATGTCCGATAAGAGCATGTGTACGCTATTTCCCTGCTGCATTGCTTTAACAAGATAAAAACCATGAGACTGTCAGCATTACCATTCTTCCAAACTCGACTCAGTAACCTGTTCATTACCTGTGTGTTCCGATCCTGGTGTGTTAAATAAACTCATTTGTTTATTCTACCTCTCTGAGTCTGTGTTCCATATTAATACAACTGTGGTTTGCGTTATTACCAGTTTTAATTTCGCACGCGGTTTGCATTTTTAATAAATAAATAAAAAATACAGCTGAAACAATTGCTGTCTGTTTAATGGCCAACAAAGTGTATGATATTGTTCACCACGAAGAGTGCTATATGAAATTAACACCAAATCATGAAAATTACACACCTGAACTCAAATGGTTGTCTTTCCTGAACCCTTTGAAATATGTGCGTGTAGCTGTGGTATTCTTTGAAAGAAAACATTTGGAGCTTAACTTTTTTAAGTTCCAAAATTAATATAAATTTAAAAAATTCAATTTATTTGGCATCATTTCAGCACTGAAAAGAATAAACATCCCTATGACACAGAAATACAATGGGCCCAAATAAGTCTAAAGTTATTTCAAGTTTGAGGATGACATAACAAATTAGGTTCCTGCAGGGCTTTCTTGTCTGACTTGTTCATTTTCTAAAAAACAGCCACTTGAAGCTCCAAAGTGCTCAAAAACAAAATGATCTGAGGGCTAGAGAAAGCTATTACTAGTGTAAATATAGTATGTGTAAAAAAGATGTAAACAAAGTGACCTCAAGCCCATTTGTGTTTCAAGATTATAGACTTCTTAAGAGTAATGAAGAAAAAAGTGTGTGTGTGTGTGTGTGTGTGTGTGTGCACGTGCATTTTTATTCATGAGGACACAAATGTGTGTAATGTCATGGGTATGACACTAGTATTACAACTTAAACGTGAAATATGAGGACATTTCATAATTCCTCATATTTCAAATATCTTTAAAAACATACTAAACGTTTTATTAAAAATGCAGAATGTTTTCTGTGATGGGTAGGTTTAGGAGTAGAGTTAATGTATGGGGACAGAATGTACAGTTTTTTCAGTAAAAAAAACTGTTATGCCTATGGAATGTACTCACTTAGATAGCAAAACAAACCTGTGTGTGTGTGAGAGAGAGAGAGAGAATTTTTTTGAATTTTTAAGTCTACTTTATTTAAAAGTTTTTTCCACTACTTGCTCATAACTTGAAAAGCAAAAGCAAAATGAAAGAATGATGACCAAAATAACAATATAAATAATATGAAAAAAAGGAACAGTTAAACTGTAAAAAACTGTTGTTAGTTAAACAATATATTAATATTCACATATACATATAATTTATTTTGTAGAAAGGAAAGCCATTTTCAGAGCAGAGGCCACAAGCAGCTTTTTCTTCAGAAACATGTCTGACTCTGGGACTATTGAACTGGCTTGTCTTGGCCGACCGTTTCAGTTGGGAATGCTGTATGACTGCAGAAGAGATGCTATCATTCCAGGTAATAAAACACATGAATGAGGGAATGGAAATTATGGTGAACATTTCAGTTACTGTTTTCCTTAAACATCTAAACCAGAGGCATTCAACCTTTTTGACAAGACATGCTATTTAAATTTGTTCTTGTGCTGAATTAAGCACCATCATTCAAAACATTACTTAAAGCCAAACCCCCACCTTCACAATTGTTTTAAAAGCACATAAAAAGATCTAAGAACTATAAAAGACCATCATATTCTATTGCAAATTCGCATTAAAGTCCCTGTAGAGGCAATATTAAATTTGTGTTCTTAGTTTGTCACACCACAGAAAAAATTATTATTAACCACTCAGCCAAATAAATTTCACTTTATTTATTATGACTCAACTTGTATACTTAAATGTTCTGATTTCTTTGTATGAATTCATTATTTGGCTTGATGGCTACATCTGGTGGAAATTTTGTGTCAATAGCCCACTTAGAAATCCACTTACTGATAAACATGCTGATGTGTCAAATACTTATTTTTCCCGCTGTATCTTAAATACATGACATCTACTCCAACTTTTGGCATTGCCTAATTGTGTCTTTGTGAAGATACAACAGTAATTAGAACAGGAATTAATAATCATATATAAAACATATGCCCAATACAATGAACATTACTTGCTGGCCTCGGGAGACAGAAACTGAAATGAAATAGTGTTTGCTTGTTTGTAGCAAATTTTGGGTGCTTGTTTTGACTTAAATTAATAAGCAATATATACATTCTTTATAGCAATATCTCTCTGGGACTCTGAAGTGCTGAAGAAGAGCATTAATGTATGCCCACAGCCAAACACCGACTTCAAAATCATTGCCTCGGATTCAAGTGAAGACAAAATAGAAGCTCTGAATGTCTCTGCATCTCTTGAAGCCAGCTTTTTGGGTGGATTAGTAAGTGTTAAGGGGTCAGCTGACTATTTAAATGACAAGAAGAAGTCCAAACATCAATCTCGAGTCACTTTACAGTACCGGACAACCTCACGCTTTGAGCAATTAACTATGGAGCATCTTGGAACAGGGAACGTAAAGCATCACAACGTATTTCAGGAGGGCTCGGCCACACATGTTGTTACGGCTATACTGTATGGAGCTCAAGCGTTCTTTATTTTTGATCGTGAGGTTTCATCCAATGAAAATCATCAAGAGATACAAGGAGACCTCAATGCAACAATCAAAAAGATCCCAGTAATATCAATAGAGGGCCAGGCATCTTTGAAAATGAATGAAATGGAACAAGAGGAAATTAACAAATTCAGCTGCACTTTTCATGGAGATTTTGCTCTGGAAAACAATCCAGTTTCCTATGTAGATGCCATCAAGGTGTACTCAGAGCTGCCAAAGCTGTTAGGAGAACATGGAGAGAATGCTGTGCCCATGACGGTGTGGCTTTACCCTCTGAAAAAACTAGATTCAGCAGCTGCTCAGTTAGTCAGGGAGATCAGTGTAAGCCTAGTACGACGTGCACAACAGATCGTGGATGAACTGGATAATTGTGACATCCAATGTCAAGACCTGATGAGGGACAATATCGCCATTCAGTTTCCTGAAATCAAAAGTAAGATCAAAAAATGTAAAGACCTCTGTTCAGAGTACAAAATTGGCTTTCAAAAACACCTCTACAGGCTTCTTCCATCCATAAGGGGTGGAGGAAATGAAGAACAGGAGCTTGCTGATGCTCTTAATGACAAAGAAAGATCCCCGTTTCAGGGCGCTCTGGTAAACAAGTATCTAAATGAGCGAGAGCGAGAGATGAATGTTGTTAGGTCTTACCTAGACATCATGAAAGAAGTCCTTGTTCTTTCATCCAGCAGTGAGTTGGACAAGGTTGTCTTGAAAGCATCCAATGAACACGTGATAGCTTTTGCACTCTCCTCCTTAAATGAAAATGAACCATACTTCTCAGACTTGGAGAAATACCTGAAAGAGCAATCATGTAACCATAGAGAGCAAGTAAGTTATGATCGAAACTCTTCAAAGAAGACAGAGAAATGGTTTTCGTCAGGAGATGTAACTTCACTGACCAGGGAAAACGTACAGGCCTTCCTAGATTTCAAAGAAGCCAATAAAGGAAGACAGAACATTGAATTCTGCATTGCATCAATCCCGGATGAACTCAGCACTGGGTCTTCAATTCATGTTTTTGAAAGAGGGAGACTCCTGAGCTCACAGTACGAGCTCCCCTCAAAACCCCCAAAACCAGTCTTTTTGAGTGCCGAGCATGACTGCGTGCATCTTCAAATCAACCCTCCTGACCGTGGTGTTAGTTGTGTGGTCTCATACTGCATTTCATATCAGTCTGCACAGAGTTCTGAATGGACAGATGTGTTTACCGATGGGGTTTCTGATCAGGTCACTGTCAAACAGTTACAACCACATGAAGAATATCGTTTTACCTGCAAGGCTGTGTGTCGTCTAGGAGTAAGTCCCTCAAGTGACACAACATCACTCTTCAAGACTCTTCCATGTGCTCCACCTGGAGCACCTATAGTGAAAAGGGTAGAATCCCAGTCTGCAACATTCGCTTGGGATGTTCCTACATCTGTGGGCGAGGGTGTTCTGATCACTGGATACGTGTTGGAATTCAGAGAATGCACAAAGGATCAGGAAAATGAAAAACCATGGAAGTCCGTGACATCTACAAACCGGGAGTATGCTTTTCAGGGACTGAAAGAAGACACGATTTACACAGTCCGAGTTTTTTCAAACTGTGGAATTGATGGAGTGAGTCTCTCCAGCCCTGAAACCGTGTTTTCTGCATGTCTGAAGAGTAAATGGTCAGGTGAAGTTGGAAGGGGGCTGTTCTTGAAGCAATCTTCACGTATACAGAAAGGGAATCCTTCAATTCATACACTGAATCTAAACCAAAAAATGAAAGAGAATGAAGATTTTAACCAATTTGTCTTTGGAAAGCAGGTGGAGGATGTGAAAAACAAAGTAATTCTTGTTGTAGGATCAACAGGTGCAGGAAAAACCACGCTCATCAATGTGATGGTCAACTACATACTTGGCGTAAAGTGGCAGGATTCATATCGCTTCAAACTAATCAATGAAGTAACAAATCGCTCACAGGCTGAGAGTCAGACATCTCGTGTGTCATCTTATGAGCTGCACAGTCAGCCTGGCTTTCAAATACCTTATTCCCTCACAATTGTAGATACACCAGGATTTGGGGATACCAGAGGAATTGCACAGGATAAACTGATAACACATCAGGTCAAAAGTTTTCTTTGTAGTCCTTTGGGAATCGATCACATTGACGCTGTCTGCTTCGTTGTCCAGGCCTCTCTTCCCCGTCTGAGTAACAACCAGAAGTATATATTTGATTCAGTCTTGTCCATTTTTGGCAAAGATATTGCAGAGAACATCATAATTTTGGTGACATTTGCAGATGGTAAAGACATCCCAGTCCTAGAGGCCATCAATGCAGCAGGTCTGCCCTGTCAAAAGAATAAAAAGGGACAACCCACCCATTTCAAGTTCAACAACTCAGCTGTGTATGCAGATAAAGCGGCAGTAGAGTCGGCAACCTCTGACAGTGATTCGGATGATGATAAAGACAGTGATCAGAAACTGAAAGAGATTGTGTGGACATCAACTTCTAAACAGATGAAGGCTTTTTTCAAGGCTCTGCAGGCCATGGAAAGTAAAGATCTGACGCTGACTATAAAGGTCTTGGAGGAACGAGAGCGTCTTGAGAAAGTCATGACAAATTTGACTCCTCAAATCACCGCTGGTCTCTCTAAACTGAGTGAAATTAAAAGTATTAAACATTGCTTACAAAATGAGAGTGAGAACATGAATCAAAATGAGCATTTTGATCAAGTTGTTGAGGTGGTGACAGCTAACAGAACACCTGTTAACTCTTTTACCATGAATTGCAACATTTGCTGCGTCACATGTCACTCCACCTGCTTCCTCCCTGAAGAAGATTCTCTCAGCACTTGTGCTGTGATGCATAATGCTGGTCACTGCATTATCTGCCCTGGAAACTGCCATTACTCTGCTCATTTAAGGGAAAAGATCATGTGGACATATGAAACAAAAAAAGAGACAAAAACGGTTAAAGAGCTGAAAGAAAACTTCATAAAGGCAAAAGGAAAATTCATGAACACAAAACAAATGCTTGAAGAACTTGAAAAGCAATTTTCTGCAATTGAGAACACACTAAAACAGTTGATCAAAATGTCTTCTGATTGCTTGAAACGCCTGGATGAAATTGCACTGAAGCCAAAATCGCTCTCCCCTGCTGAATACCTTGAAATCCTGGTCAAAACAGAACAGGAGGAGAAACGTCCTGGATTTGAAGATCGCATTGTTGAACTCAAGAAGATTCAAAATCAAGCTGCTCTCCTGGAAAAGATCGAAAGTGGAGATTATCTGCTTAAATAAGAAGATCTAGAGAGAAACATCAGAATACTGAAAATAGTGAATACCATTAAACATAGACTAATTAAGAGACAATGGCTCAAGACAGGATTGGTGGGAGGAGGGTTGTTGAATATGATCCCTAAATATAAGGCTGCACGATATTGGAAAAAACTGACATTGTGATGTTTTGTTTTTAAAAGGAAACAATTGATTGTACATAACAAGTATACAAAAGAAGTGCTCTGTGCGACTACAACTCCCGATAGATGCTTCAATGCAGGAGATAAGTTGTAAGATCCATAATATTATCTTGTGTTTAAAATGTTTAAAAATAATATATACACATCCCACATTCATGATTAAACTAAGATATAATTAATTTCTAAGACCAGACTGTACACAACTATCATTCTTTGCATTAATCTATAGCAGCAACAATACGACTACGAATGGGTTTGAAATACTGTGCATATTACAGACTTTAAGATGATTGAAGTAGCAAATGAGAATCACTAATATATATATATATATATATATGTGAATGTTTTTCAGTTTTGTTCAAGGTAATTAAAGTACCAGTTTTTCAGTAAAGGAAGAATATGTTTAAGTGTGGTATTTGGGGTAAAAGGAGCCTCTGCAGTTGGGACGAAAAGCACAATACATGTAACTTTAGTTAAATTATATGTATCAGTTGTATCAGGATTTGTAAAAGATTGCTGGATTGTGCAACAGTCTCTCGCAGTGTTTCCCAACATTTTTCTTGCCAAACCAAGTTCTGATGAGTAAAAAAACCCATGGCACACCACTAAGTTGTGTTGAACCTTAATTCTCCTCAAAATTATGTTAGTATGTAAATTTCTGTTTATTGCAAAGTCACATTAAAGACAGAAAAATGTCTAACACCACATCACATGTATCCGGTATTTTTATATTCTCTGTATAATAAAACCAATCTTGCTAAAATAACTGTATATACACTTTCAAATTTTGAATTTATATTGATCATGGTCACCAAGGCAACATTTATTACAGCTGAAAACAGTAATATTGTGAAAGATTCTTAAAATGTGACTTTACTTTTCTGTATTAATATATTTTAAAATAGTATTTTCAGCATTACTTCAGTGCTGTCACAATTTCAGAAATCAGAAATCATAGCTGAAAATGCTGATAAGTTTGGAAAACACAATATTATTTGTTCCAGAACGCTGTGGTAAAACAAAGTGTGAAGAACATGATATATATATTTATATATGCATGTATAAATAGGAAATGTTTACAATCTTACTATTCTACACAGTATTGTTATTTTTGTAAATGCAGCTAGTATTAACAAATTTTAAATATATTTACTGGAAAAGTCATAAAAAGTCAGTTAAGAAGTTTTTTAAGTGAATATATTTATTCCTTTGGCTTTAATGACATGCATCACATCTGAATTCTAAATAAACTATTGTAAATATATATATATATATATATATATATATATATATATATTATATACAATATATTTGCTCTTTGAATATATTTTAGTCTTGATAATGTACTCACCTGGACAATGCCCTGTTTTTTTTGTGATAGTGGCCTGTTTGTCCTGAAAAATAATGATTGAAAAAGAAAGGTTTGATTATTATTGAATATGAGTCAAATTATTACAGATAAACACAATTAAAATGTACATTGTTTTTATGCATTCACAATTATACTTTACAATTTGGCCTTTGAATCAATCACCTGCAAATACCGCTATACTGAAAAATAATTCAATTTACATTTGTTCATGACAATTTGTTAGTACAAACAATCATACAGTCAAATATTACAAATCAAGTCTTTGTAAATCTGTGTCAAAATAGACTTACTTCGATTTTGGTTTCCTCTCGAATCTGCAGAAAGCTTCAGCGTAGGGTTTTTAAAGTGTCCAGCTACTGCCCCCTCCCACAAAAACACAAAAGCCATGGAAAGTTTTACTTTCATTTTGTTTTTATTCCAGTAACGGTAAGGCTTTATAAGAAGTGACCAGGCATTTATATGCACTTAGTGCCTGATCCACATAGAATAAAATGTTCATAACGTTCATTTATGAAAACAAAAATGGCAGGGAAAGAATTAATGTATATATATTAAGTTTCACTTTCACTATTTATTTCCTGTAAACGCAAGGCTTTATAAGAACTGATTAACTGTCAACAGGATTTTCACTGTCACTTTCTTGTTCCAGTAAATGGGAGACTTTATATGAATTGGCTTACAAACAAACAGCTGTTAGATCCTGACCCTGGTCCTGGTATATTTTTGTATGTGTCCTTTATCTGACACAACCATTTCAGGTCTTAAAGTCTCGATTAATAATCTGGTGAATGAGGTTTCAATTTTCTGTTAGTCTTTACCATCATGTGGTAAGACAGCACTTCCCATTACAAAAAGGCTCTAAAAGCTGCCAGGGCCGAGCATCTCAATAAACTCAAACAGAAAATAACCAAAACAAAACAATTGTAAATGTACTACCTTTGACAGCGTTTTATGATTCGGCCTCAATAACCGTCCCTCAAGAACAGTTGCAGTGCTTTACAACAATAGGACAGGAAGACCTGAGTAAACTTATCATTGCCTATAGACAAATAACTTTTTTTAATAGATCCAATACCCATTAAACTATTGAAATACACTCACCTAAAGGATTATTAGGAACACCACACTAATACTGTGTTTGACCCCCTTTCACCTTCAGAACTGCCTTAATTCTACGTGGCATTGATTCAACAAGGTGCTGAAAGCATTCTTTAGAAATGTTGGCCCATATTGATAGGATAGCATCTTGCAGTGGATGGAGATTTGATGCAGTGATGCTCTATTGGGTTGAGATCTGGTGACTGTGGGGCCATTTTAGTACAGTGAACTCACTGTCAGGTTCAAGAAACCAATTTGAAATGATTCGGGATTTGTGACATGGTGCGTTATCCTGCAGGAAGTAGCCATCAGAGGATGGGTACATGGTGGTCATGAAGGGATGGACATGGTCAGAAACAATGCTCAGGTAGGCCGTGGCATTCAAACGATGCACAATTGGCACTAAGGGGCCTAAAGTGTGCCAAGAAAACACCCCCACACCATTACACCACCACCACCAGCCTGCACAGTGGTAACTAGATGGATCCATGTTCTCCTTCTGATTACACTAAATTCTGACTCTACCATCTGAATGTCTCAACAGAAATCGAGACTCATCAGACCAGGCAACATTTTTCCAGTCTTCAACTGTCCAACTGTGCAAATTGTAGCCTCTTTTTCCTATTTGTAGTGGAGATGAGTGGTACCCAGTGGGGTCTTCTGCTGTTGTAGCCCATCCGCCTCAAGGTTGTGTGTGTTGTGCCTTCACAAATGCTTTGCTGCAGACCTCGGTTGTAACGAGTGGTTATTTCAGTCAATGTTGCTCTTCTATCAGCTTGAATCCGTCAGCCCATTCTCCTCTGACCTCTAGCATCAACAAGGCATTTTCGCCCACAGGACTGCCGCATACTGGATGTTTTTCCCTTTTCACACCATTCTTTGTAAACCCTAGAAATGGTTGTGAGTGAAAATCCCAGTAACTGAGCAGATTGTGAAATACTCAGACCGGCCCGTCTGGCACCAACAACCATGCCACGCTCAAAATGGCTTAAATCACCTTTCTTTCCCATTCTGACATTCAGATTGGAGTTCAGGAGATTGTCTTGACCAGGACCACACCCCTAAATGCACTGAAGCAACTGCCATGTGATTGGTTGATTAGATAATTGCATTAATGAGAAATTGAACAGGTGTTCCTAATAAGCCTTTGGGTGAGTGTATTTGTTACCTATTGCAGAAGAGCTTCTTCTCAATATTATTAATTCATCTTTATATCTAGGTCATGTCCCGCGACCAATCAAGCTGGCAATTAAGCCTCTCAACCACAACTAGATCCAAAAGAATTTGCAAATTACAGAGGCAATATCAAATATGGGGTATAGTGATAACTTCAATTATTTTGAAACGAAGGCACTTCAGAACAGCAGAGTTCATTTTAGCAATGTACACATCTCTGAAGATAAGACACAGGTATCCTCATTTGACCCTAGAAGCCATCCCAAAATGTGGCATTTACAGAAGAGAGCTGGTCTAAAGAGGCAACAAAAGGCCCAAGGGCAGAAGAAAATCCCACTTTTACAATGTCCCACAAGAAATTCCAACACCAAAAGTGTCAGAAACGTCTACTGATCCTTGTGAAGTAGGTCTACCAGAAGATGTTTCTGAAGAGGTAAATGAGTTGAAAATTTTACAAAATGTTAATAGTTTGCGTAAACTGTTATTAAAACGTCAAATTACACCCATAGATCCTTAATAGAGGGCATCGAAAATGGCCAGTGGTGCAACTCAGAGATATTCTGTCTTCACTACTGAAGTTAGTGGACGTCTACACAGCTGCTTGATATTTGAAACACTAGGAAGGCAGACCGAAAGGTGTTGCCACAGGTATTCATATATACACATGCCAAAGGGGGGAAAAAAGCATCAAGGCAAACTATAAAGAGATGGAGGCGGCAAATACAGTTGGCCATGGCCAAATAAGAATGAACATGTCAGAGTGCAGTGGACTGTCACCCGTCGATTATTTCATAAAGACATTCTCTCCAGTGAAACATCTCAGGTGTCCATTTAGACTAACACTTTTCCACACTTCACGAGTGAATTTTCAAGTGGCGATTAAGAGTAACTTTACGCTTGTAACCCTTTCCACACTGATCACATGTGAACGGCTTCACTCTAGTGTGACTGTTCATGTGCCTTTTAAGAGCATCGTTTTTATTGAAACTCTTTGCACAGAGTTGGCAGATGTAAGGCTTCTCTCCAGTGTGAACTCTTGTGTGGACTTTAAGGTTCCTTTGATTAGTGAAGCTCTTTCCACACAGTTTGCAGATGAAAGGCTTCTCTCCAGTGTGAATCCTCACATGATTCTCAAGGCTTGCTTTTTTAACGAAACTCTTTCCACACTGTTGGCAGGTGTACGGCTTCTCTCCAGTGTGAGTCCTCATGTGGACTTTAAGGTATCCTTTATTCCTGAAGCTCTTTCCACACTGAGGGCAGGTGTATGGCTTCTCTCCAGAGTGAATTCTCATGTGTATTTTGAGAGTTCCTTTTTCAGTGAAGCTCTTTCCACACTGTTGGCAGGTGTATGGCTTCTCTCCAGTGTGAATTCTCAGGTGATCATCAAGGCTTGCTTTTTTAACAAAACTCTTTCCACACAGTTGGCAGATGTAAGACTTCTCTCCAGTGTGAATCCTCATGTGGATTTTAAGGTATCCTTTATTCCTGAAGCTCTTTCCACATTGTTGGCAGGTGAAAGGCTTCTCTCCAGTGTGAACTATCATGTGTATTTTAAGAGTTCCTTTTTCAGTGAAGCTTTTTCCACACTGTTGGCAGGTGAAAGGCTTCTCTCCAGTGTGAATTCTCTTGTGTATTGTAAGACTTCCACTTTGAGTGAACCTCTTTCCACACTGATTACATCTGAATGGCTTTGCTCCAGTGCGAATTCTCTTGTGGACTTTATGGTGACATTTTCTAGTTAAATGCTTTCTAGTATTTTGAGTGATTTTTTGTGTGGAAGTCTCTTCAGTCTGTGAGCAACTAAAAGAATGTTCTCCAGTTATGAAATCATGCTGTTTCTCATGCCCATCTTTCTCTTCCATTTCGTTCTGTTCTGGACTCTCCACCTTCAGTGTCATCAGGTCTGTAAAAGACAAATACATGTTTATCCCAGCTCAAATGGCACCAAACAGACATCAAGGCATTAAAATATTTGAGGCATCAAAACCAAAAACATTTACACTAGATCATATTCCACTAAGGTACTTTTTCCTCAATATTCATAACACTTTACTTTTCTTTGTTCCAAACTCTTTTTTTCTTCATGTTTGGATTCTATGGCCATGTACACACTGCAGATAAATTCCATTGTCAGTTCACCTTGTAGTGCTTCTAGATCTGTAATTAATTTTTATCACTAGGTTACGTTGTAGGGGATTTCACAGTTAAAGACCCAAAAGACCAGATATGATAAATGAAGACCCGGAGTCAGAGTTTAAAAAAATTAATTGAAGAAAATTTTAATAAAGAATAGTTTTCAGTTTCATCAGCAGAAGCCAGCTCCAAGTCTCACAAGGAGTTAGTAGGCTGCTCTCTCTTTTTTTCACATTTCCAGAACAATTATACTCTAACAGAGTCTACTAACTACGTCATTACTAAGATACTGATTGATAAAGAACATGAGACAAAACTGGTAATTTTAAAAAACCACAACTTGATCCTAGAGAATTAGTCAATTACAGGCCGATCTCCAATTTACCTTTTCTGTAAAAAAAATACTAGAAAAGGCAATATCATCGCAACTGTGTTCCTACTTGGAAAGAAATGGTGTCTGTGAGGATTTCCAGTCAGGATTTAGACCGTACCATAGTACTGAGACTGCTCTCATTAGAGTTATGAATGATTTGCTCTTATCATCAGATCGTGGTTGTATCTCTCTATTAGTGTTACTAGACCTCAGTGCTGCTTTTGACACTATCGACCACAATATTCTTTTAAATAGACTAGAAAATTATGTTGGCATTAGTGGAATTGCATTGGCATGGTTCAAATCATACTTATCTGACCGTTATCAGTTTGTAGTGGTAAACGAAGAGACGTCATTTCGATCACAAGTTAAATATGGAGTACCACAAGGCTCAGTTCTAGGACCGTTGCTTTTCACTCTGTACACGCTACCCTTGGGAGATGTCATTAGGAAGCATGGCATTAGCTTTCACTGTTACGCTGATGATACTCAGCTCTATATTTCTTCACGCCCTGATGAAACCTACTAATTCTCAAAATTAACTGAGTGCGTAGCTGATATAAAAAATTGAATGATTAGTAATTTCCTACTACTAAGTTCAGAAAAAACAGAGATTCTAATTATTGGACCAAATACTTCAGCACATAATAACCTAGAATACTGTCTAACACTAGATGGCTGCTCTGTTAAGTCGTCTTCGTCAGTTAGGAACCTGGGTGTGCTCTTTGGTACCAATATTTCATTTGAAAGCCACATTTCTAGCATATGCAAAACTGCATTCTTCCATCTTAAAAATATATCGAAATTACGTCATATGCTCTCAATGTCAAATGCAGAACAGCTAGTTCATGCGTTTATGACCTCGAGACTAGGTTACTGTAACGCTGTACTGGGTGGTTGCCCTGCTCACTTGATAAACAAACTACAGCTGGTCCAAAACGCAGCTGCTAGAGTCCTTACTAGAACCAGGAAATATGACCATATTAGCCCGGTTCTGTCACAACTGCACTGGCTCCCTATTAAACATCGTATAGATTTTAGAATCTTGGTAATTACTTACAAAGCACTAAATGGCTTAGCTCCCCAGTACCTGAGTGAGCTCTTAATGCATTATAGTCCTTTGCGTCTATTACAATCTCAAAATTCTGGCCAGTTGTTAATACCTAGAATATCAAAATCAACCGGGAACACTTCCTACAACACCGAATGTACTCGTTACATCAGAAGAAGAATGTAGTCTACGCTAATTTTTGTCTCTCTGCTTATCTTGAGGTTTATCCTTTAACATGATTGGCTGGATCTGGGCCGTGTCCGGGTCGGACGGGGAACCTGCTCCTGTGTGCGGCAGCAGCGTGGCCCTGGGGTGTCGGCGGAGACTGTGTTAACTAGCTCATCCCTTGTGAAGGCCTTACCGACTCATCAGCCAGTGGCATAGATCCCCACCAAACCATCCCATACCGGCATGATGAAAAAGATCTTAAACTAGACGGAACTGAATTACATATTTTGACTGTTGCGATTCAAAATTGGACTTATGACCTGTAACTCTGCCTGAGTATCAGGCAAGTGTTCACTGTTGGCCAGAGGGGAACTGGCCACCGACTAAGCCTGGTTTCTCCCAAGGTTTATTTCCTCCATTTTGTTGGAGTTTTGGTTCTTGCCGCTGTTGCATTTACATTTACATTTAGTCATTTAGCAGACGCTTTTATCCAAAGCGAATTACAAGTGAGGAAAACAAACAAGCGATTCTTCATGAATTGGCAAATAACACAGGAAGTGCTCACAATGCAAGTTTCATTCATTGCTCAGTACCATAAGCTAGAGTAGGAAGGGAAAAGGGAAGGAAAGGTTTTTTTTTTTTTTATGAGGGGATCAAGTGTTCACGGAAGAGATGAGTTTTCAGCTGTCTCTTGAATATTGCCAGGGATTCTGCGTTCCTGATGAAAGTAGGGAGATCATTCCACCAGCAGGGAGCAGTGAAGGAGAATGTTCTGGAGAGTGATTTTGTGCCTCTCTGTGACGGTACCACAAGCCTTTGTTCCTTTAGTGATCGCAGGCTTCTGGTGGGGACGTAGCATTGTAGCAGTGTAGCAGTGGAGGTAGGAGGAGCAGAGCCTGTGGTGGATCTGTAAGCATCAGCACCTTGAACTTGATGCGAGCAGCAAGGGGTAGCCAGTGCAGAGATGAAGAGGGGCATTGCAGTAATCAAGCCTTGAAATGACCAGGGCCTGGACAAGAAGTTGTGTTGCGTGCTCAGTCAGGAAGGGACGGATTTTCCTGATGTTGCGAAGTGAAAATCTGCATGACCGTGCCGTCTTTGAGATGTGGTCTCTGAAGGTCAGTTGGTCATCGAAGATAACTCCATGATTTCTGGGCAACTTTGATGGGGTAATGGTGGTTGTACCAAGCTGTATATTGAAGTCGTGTTGTAGAGTAGGAGTGGCAGGGAGGACTAAAAGCTCAGTCTTTGCCAGGTTGAGCTGCAGGTGGTTCTTACATCCACGTGGAGATGTCCGCCAGACAGCTTGAGATCCGTGCAGCTACTGTGGAATCATCTGGTTGGAAGGACAGGTAGAGTTGTGTTTCATCAGCATAGCAGTGGTAGGAGAAACCATGTGCCTGTATGATGGACCCAGTGATGTAGTATAAATGGAGAATAGGAGGGGACCAAGAACTGAACCCTGAGGAACCCCAGTCATCAGTTCATGAGGTTTGGATACCTCCCCTCCCCAGGCAACTCTGAAGGACCTACCTGTGAGGTAGGACTCAAACCACTGAAGTGCAGTACCTGAGATGCCCAGTGACGAGAGGGTGGACAGAAGAATTTGATGGTTTACGGTGTCGAAGACAGCAGATAGATCCAGCAGAATGAGAACAGATGATTTGGAAACAGCCTTTGCAATTCCCAGGGATTCCGTGACAGACAGTAGCGCAGTCTCTGTGGAATGGTCGCTCTTGAAACCAGATTGGTTGGTGTCCAGATGGTTGTTCTGTATGAGGAAGGATGGCACCTGGTTGAACACAACTCGTTCAAGTGTTTTTGATATGAATGGTAGGAGAGAGACAGGTCTGTAGTTGTCCACAAGTGATGTGTTTAGCATGGGTTTTTTAAGCAGTGGGGTTACTCGAGCCTGCTTGAATGTGGTAGGAAAAGTGCCTGTGTGGAGAGACGAGTTAATAATGTGAGTAAGTGCTGGTAAGAGAGTGGGAGAGATGGCTTGTAGAAGGTGTGAGGGGATGGGGTCTAGAGGGCAGGTGGTGGGATGAGTGGAGAGGAGAAGTTTTGATACTTCCGCCTCCGTGAGAAGGGAGAAGGAAGAGAGAAGATTAGTGGATGAGGAGGGGATGAGTTCCTGTGTGGGTGGTGCAGAGAACTGGCTCCTGATGGCAGATGTCTTGTCGGTGAAGAAATTGGCAAATTGATCAGCAGTTAAAGATGTGGTGGGTGGTGGTGTAGGGGGACAGAGGAGTGCGTTGAATGTCTTGAAGAGTGAGCGTGTGTTTGTAGCGCCGTTGATCTTTTCATGGAAGTATGAGGACTTAGCTGCATGGACTCTATCAGAAAAGGTGGCTTTGGTTGGCTTAAGTTGGGGACACTTGCTTGATATTCAGCAGTGTTTTTGATATGGCGCCGTTGTATGTGAACTGAGCTGAGCCGGACGATTACGTCACTGTTTTCTCCAGTGCTGATATACTTAAATTAACTAGACTAATAACTATTGATCTTTGCAATGGAATGAATCAATAATATATAGAATCAGCAGGACAATGACACCATTTCTTTGGGAGCTGCTGTGCAGCCAAAAATAATTCATTATAATTATAAATGTAAAGCTGTCTTGCCACAATTTGCATTGTAAAAAGCGCTATAAAAGTAAAGGTGACTTGACTAAACCCTTTACAAAGGGAACCATAATATAAAATGTTATTAAAATGTCAAACTACACCCATAGATCCTTAATAGAGGGCATTGTAAATGGCCAGTGGTGCAACTCAGAGAGAGTCTTTTATACAACTGTTTAATAGTTGAAACAATAGGAAGGCAAACCGACAGGTGTTGCCACAGGTACTCATATATACACATGCCAAAGGGGGGGGGGAGCATCAAGGCAAACTATAAAGAGATGAAGGAGGCAAATACAGTTGGCCATGGCCAAATAAGAATGAACATGTCAGAGTGCAGTGGACTGTTACCCGTTCAGACGATTACTTCATAAAGACATTCTCTCCAGTGAAACATCTCAGGTGTCCGTTTAGACTGAAACACCCACACTTCACGAGTGAATTTTCAAGTGGCGATTAAGAGTTATTTTATGTTTATAACCCTTTCCACACTGATCACATGTGAACGGCTTCACTCTTGTGTGACATGTTGTCATATGATGGTTCATGTGCCTCTTAAGAGCATCGTTTTGATTGAAACTCTTTGCACAGTGTTGGCACTTGTAAGGCTTCTCTCCAGTGTGAACTCTTGTGTGGACTTTAAGGTTCCCTTGATTAGTGAAGCTCTTTCCACACCATTTGCAGGTGAAAGGCTTCTCTCCAGTGTGAATCCTCACGTGGACTTTAAGGTATGACTTATTCTTGAAGCTCTTTCCACACTGTTGGCAGGTGCTAGGCTTCTCTCCAGTGTGAATTCTCATGTGATCATTAAGGTTTGCTTTTTTAATGAAACTCTCTCCACACAGTTGGCAGATGTACGGCTTCTCTCCAGTGTGATATCTCATGTGGATTTTAAGGTATCCTTTATTCCTGAAGCTCTTTCCACACTGTTGGCAGGTGAAAGGCTTCTCTCCAGTGTGAACTATCATGTGTATTTTAAGAGTTCCTTTTTCAGTGAAGCTCTTTCCACACTGTTGGCAGGTGTACGGCTTTTCTCCAGTGTGAATTCTCTTGTGTATTGTAAGACTTCCACTTTGAGTGAACCTCTTTCCACACTGATTACATCTGAATCGCTTTGCTCCAGTGCGAGTTCTCTTGTGGACTTTACGGTGTCATTTTCCAGTTAAATGCTTTCTAGTTTTCTGAGAGTTTTTTTGTGTGGAAATCTTTTCAGTCAGTGAGCAACTAAAAGAGTGTTTTCCAGTTATGAAATCGTACCGTTTCCCATACTGATCGTTCTCTTCCATTTCTTTCAGTTCTGGACTGTCCACCTTCAGTGTAATCAGGTCTGTAAAAGACAAATACACGTTTATCCCAGTTTAATGGCACCAATCTGACATCAAGACATTAAGGCACCAAAAACATTTACACTAGATCATATTCCACTAAGCTATTTTTTCCTCAATATTGGTAACACTTTGCTTTCTTTAGGACATGTTCCAAACTCTTTTTTTCTTCATGTATGGATTCTATGGCCATGTACACACCAGCTAAATTCTGTTCAGTTCACCTTGTAGTGCTTAATCCAATTCTGTCCACACTGTGGGATTACAAACTTATAAAAGTTATATACAATGTCTTTTACACTTTGAGGTACATTCTGAGGAGATCAAGTCAGGTAGCCCCGGTGTCTGAGACATTAACCTTCTGTGGGGTAGTCGTGGCCTAATGGTGAGGGAGTCAGGCTTGTAACCTGAAGGTTGCTGGTTCGATTCCCATGCCGGCAGGAATTGAAAGTGGAGATTGTGAATGAATAGCACTCTCTCCACCTTTGACACCATGACTAAAGTACCCTTGAGCAAGGCACCTAACCCCAATTGCCTCACTTGTAAGTCCCTTTGGATAAAAGCGTCTGCCAAATGATTAAATGTAAATGTTTTGGCGTGACAAGCTCAAGGCACACCTGTGCCTTTGTCTCTATGATAATGTAAAGGTATTGGCAATACTGCATTTGAATGACATTGTGACTGCTGATTAGATCAGGGCTAGGGAATCGGGGGAGCGGGTTAATTGGATCAACCTCTAATGGATGCATCCCTCCCAATTGAATATATTTAAACTGCAATGTAAATGGCCTTAGTTGAGACTTGGTTGACTACAGCGACACACAGAATGTTTCTCAATAAAGAGTAACTCCTGTTTGAAAGATATCCCAAGGTCTCCTGGTCTCTGCTCCGACAAGAAAAAAGGTTCCTATAACACACAGTGCAGTAATATATTCCAAGAGGGAATAAACTCATTATTTACCTCAAAATTCTACATACAATAATCCACAATGACAATGTGAAAGAAGTTTGTTTGTTTGTCTTTAAAAAAATCGGAAAAGGTTTCAAAGTCAATACTTAGTTGAAGCACCTTTGGCACCAATTACAGCCTCAAGTCTTTTTGAGTATGATGCTACAAGCTTGGCACACCTATGTTTGGGCAGTTTCTCCCATTCTTCTTTGCAGGACCTCTCAAGCTCCATCAGGTTGGACGGGGAGCATCGGTGTACAGCCATTTTCGGATCTCTCCAGAGATGTTCAATCGGGTTCAAGTCTGTGCTCTGGCTGGTCAACTCAAGGTCATTCACAGAGTTGTCCCGTATCCTCTCAATTTTTATCTTGGCTGTGTGCTTAGGATTGTTGTCCTGTTGGAAGATGAACCTTCGCCCCAGTCTCAGGTCCAGAGCACTCTGGACCAGGTTTTCATCGAGGATGTCTCTGTACATTGCTGCAGTCACTTTAACCTTGATCCTGACTAGTCTCCCAGTTCCTGCCGCTGAAAGCCATGCCCTGTATGCTTCACTGTAGGGATGATATTGGCCAGGTGATGATCGGTGCCTAGTTTGCTCCAGACGCGACACTTGCTATTCATGCCAAAGTGTTCAATCTTTGTTTCATCTGACCAGAGAATTTTATTTCTCATGATCTGAGAGTCCTCCAGGCGGGCTGTTATGTGTCGTTTACTGAGGAGTGGCTTCAATCTGGCTACTCTACCATACAGGCCTGATTGGTGGAGTTCTGCAGAGATGGTTGTTCTTCTGGAAGGTTTACCTCTCTCCAAAGAGAAATTCTGAAGCTCTGTCAGATTGACCATCAGGTTCTTGGTCACCTCCCTGACTAAGGCCCTTGATCACTCAGTTTGGCCGGGCGACCCGCTCTAGGAAGAGTCCTGGTTGTTCCAAACTTCTTCCATTTACAGATAATGGAGACCACTGTGCTCATTGGGACCTTCAATTATGCAGAAATTTTTCTGCACCCTTCCCTAGATCTGTGCCTCGATACAATCCTGTCTCGGAGGTCTACAGACAATGTCTTGAACTTCACTGACGTGCACTGTTAACTGTGGTACTGTATATCCACAGGTGTGTGCCTTTCCAAATCATGTCCATCAATTGAATTTACCACAGGTGGACTCAAATCATGTCCCAATAGAAACATCTCAAGGATGATCAGTGGAAACAGGATGCACTTGAGCTCAATTTTGAGCATCAAACTTCTTTCACGTCATCATTTTGGGGAATTGTTTTTTTTTTTGAGGAAAAACAGAGGTAGTCATGGCCTAATGGTGAGGGGCTTGTATTCTGAAGGTTGGGCTTGTAATCTGAAGGTTGCCGGTTCGATTCCCATGCTGGCAGGAATTGAAAGTGGGGATTGTGAATGAACAGCACTCTCTCCACCTTTGATACAATGGCTAAAGTGCCCTTGAGCAAGACACCGAACCCCTAATTGCTCCCCTTGTAAGTTGCTTTGGATAAAAGCATCTGCTAAATGATGAAAAATGAAAAATGAAATGAAAATAGTGAATTCAGTCTCTTTCGGAATAAGGCTGTAACATAAAAAAGTGAAGCACTGTGAATACTTTCCGGATGCACTGTAGGTGCATCAGAGATGTGTCTCTGTTCTGTAAAGCGTGGCGAATCACAGGGAACGAGCCTCTACTCATTCGTGTCGCGCTTTTGGTCGTTGTGTTGGCTTATATGAGTTATGTTGCTTTGAGTGGATAATATCCAGGGTTCCAGACTGCGACCAAAATGGTCGCATATGCGACCTTTTTTCGAGGATGTGCGAGTTCAAATTTTATGTGGTCGCATTTGTGCGAGTGCATGATCATGTTATTCACGCGTGTGTAACAGAACGAGGAATCAGCAGCTGCTGCTGTCCGTCACTGTTTTGTTTCCAAAAATAACTAAATTTATATAATGAACGAGTACATCATGAATCCATTTTCTAAACCGTGTTTTTGTCTTATCCTGAATCACTACGGTGCGCCTATAATAAGTGTTTATATTCTGACTATTTCAGACCGGGCTCTGCTCCGCTGCGGAGTATCACAGTACCTACGTGACTCGTCATGGACAAACAGAGAGAAGTAGTTCCGGCTACAATGTTCTTCTGCAAGACACGTGCAGTTCTATTTATTAACCGCTATGAGAGCGAACGTACACGCGCATTGCTCAAGGATGATGAAACGCGCCAATTAGGAATTCAGGAAATTTAGGAATTAAGCCTTATAAAAATGAAAAGGTTAAAACCTGAATAATAATCATAAAAAAACAAAGTTGGAGGTCTGGTGGAAAGGACGAGCCAGCATACAGACACAAAAGATGATGAGCGCACAGGTAGAAAGGCACTAAGTTATTTCAACAGCAACGGCTCAGACCAGAGTTCCTCAATAGGCCGCGAGAGAAAAATGTTTGGCCTGCGCTAATGCCAAAAAGTGTTGTCAAGGTAATGTATATAAGCACGTCTCTGTCGCGAAAATTCAAACGCAGCATCATCGCTCACGTTGCGTAACCGCTGGTGCGTTGAAAATGCTCCAGTGGACACGCGCAGTTAGTCTGTCAGCGACTCAAACACTGACTAGGGAAAATAGACTCAAATGTGAATGAACTGAAAATGTTTGGTTTATTTTGTCTCATCAACCACAACAAAGAAAGCAAGCAAACTGTATGTGAGAAAGTACAGTGTTTGCTTTTATATTATTAGTTACAAAAAGGCAAACTAACAGCTAATATTTTCTCATTTACCTTCAACATCCAGCAAATACACACCTATATCCTTAAAACAAATCTCTGAATATCTAATTAACATTTAATTTCACAAACCTTGCAGATTTATCTGAATACAACAGTGAGATTTTCTGAAGATTTTCAGTTCAGCTTCACTGGAAGCGTGATCTATATATATATATATAAATATTTCGATTAATTCATACTTCTCATATTTCTAATTTATTAAATATGAATTAAAATAAATATAAATTATACATATACCAGATTTATATCGGCTATCAGCCACTGTGATTTAATATATTCAAGACTAAGAGGACTATTCATCAAGCATGTATTGATTAAAACTGTTGTAGCAAAAACAAAAAAGACAAAAGGTGCGACCAACGGAGAAAAGTGCAACCAGTGGGAAAATTAGTCTGGAGCCCTGAGATATCTATCATGTATTTGTGGGTAATGTAGGGTGGAGGATTCCAATATCTTTTCTCCTGGTTATGGTTTAGTTAAGGAGGGAGGGAAGTTAAATAATGTTTTGTTTTTTTCTTTTGTGTAATATATATATATATATATATACAGTAAAATCCCCAGAGTTAAATCAGCTCTGCTCAGATAACATTTGGTCCCGCTCTAAATAGAGTTAAAGTGGGATCTCCTCAGGTTGAAGCAGCATTAGTTTTAGTCTGGACCACATGAGGCGACCCGCTCCACGTCAAATAAAATGAACCTTTTTCTGTAGATCTGAACATTTTTAATAAGGATCAAAATGACTGAGTTCAGCTTTGAGAACGAAACCAACCTGTTTGTTCCTCATGTTTGACTCTGAACGTTTCTTCAATCTCCACGTCTTCACTCTCCTCTTTAATAAACGACTCCTTTGTTTGTTCCTCAGTATCTTCTTGCTTCAAACTGAATACTTCTTCAATCTTCATGTCTTCACTCTCCTGTTTAATAAGCGTCATCTTTATAAAAGCGTGTCACAAGGATCTCAGTCGCTTCTCCGGGTGTTTGGACGCTCTGTCGTGATTAAGATGAATTAAAAACACAATTTATACAGTAGGTTCAGATTTAGACATTTTATGCTACATTTATTCATTTGTAATTACATTTAACAGATTCCACTTCCATGAAGACATCAGCAGTTTGTTTGTTCTCGTTGCAGTTGCACAGTTTGACCAGCAGGAGTCGCTTGTGTTCAAGGTGATTCGAGCGCTGACAAACACTGAATCATCCTGTGCAGCGATTGATTCAGTTGACTCTTGAGCTTCAAAAGCTCCGTTTCTCTCATCACGTGTTTATGAGAAACTGACTCGCGATATATGAGACGCTTCTTTTCTGTTATGCGTCTATGGATGAGCTTCACTCGCACGTTCATTAATGTTAAATAACGCATTATAATGTTACATTCAACATCAGTTATCTTCTTTTTCATGATTTGAGAAAACGATTAGAATTTATTTAACAGTTCGCATTGATTTAAACACTTTGAATACTTAAAACAAACCTTACCTCAGCCGAATCACAACAGATGCAGGAGCGCGGCGGAACCTCATGACGTCACACAGCCGCTCCAAAATAAAAGTCCTGTTCCCGCGCTAAAATCTCGCCTCAGCCGGAGGAGCGAGCTGTCCATTTACATTTAGTCATTTAGCAGACGCTTACAACTGAAGAAAACAAACATGAATTGGCAAATAACACAGGAAGTGCTCACAATACAAGTTTCATACATTGCTGATTTATTTTAATATCAGAAAGCCGAGTCTAATTAATAACACAGAGCCCCGTAAGGGACAATTTTATTAAAGATAAATCAGGGACGTATAAATCAGATTTCATGTCTATTCGTGTCTAGCTTTTAACACACATGCACTTTGCATTTTTTGCAACATGCAATTTATACAACAAAAAAAAAAAAATTTTTTTTTTAGCCTGGACTGGATTCAGTGTGGATTCGATTAGTTTAACCATTCCTGTTCCCCTCAAATTTACCAGCATGTTTTACTCACTAGGGTTAATTGGACCCCAGCAATATCTGTGTTTACAAAGTTTTATGTGTCCGGTTATGTTTCTTTCACACTTGCAAACATTTAGATATAAGCTAGATGTTTTGGAACAAAAATCTCAGAGTTTTTAATCGATTTAATCGAATCAATCGTTTATCTTAACATGTTTTCTGAATGTGAATTACTTTTATTATTTTTTTGGCGCGTGGACGGGACTTTTATTTTGGTGTGTTGACATGACGTCACGAGGCGGCGTCGCGCTCCTGCGTCTGCGATTCTGCCGAAGAAAGGTTTGAGTTTTTAATCATTTAAAGTGTTTAAACTAACCGCGAAATTTACATAGAACACTGTGATTAGTTAACCGTTAATAAATGTACGACTGTGGTGTTTCTAGTGTAGTATTGGTTACGTTACAGTCTCATACAGTGAAGCAGAAAACCCGACCAAATACTTGTTCAAACTGTGTTAATGCTTAGAGAAGCAACACAAACTTACTCAATGACACCTTAAAAATACAAACGTTGTCATGGAAGTGCAGTCCATAGGATATAAAGTATGAGTTTTAATCCTAAATATAATAAAAACTACTCATTAAGATTATTTTAGTACTTTTAATGCTAGTTTTGAGTGTTAATCAGGTGATTTAAGTCCATTAACTCTGACTGTCTCTCCAGAGCTCTGAACTTGACATGATGGAGAACATTTAGATTATATGTGTAATTATTCTCATCTTAATCGTGTGCGAACACACAGAGAAGCGACTGAGATCCACACTATGGCGTTTATTAAAGAGGAGACTGAAGACGTGGAGATTGAAGAAACATTCAGAGTCAAACATGAAGAAACTGAGGAACAAACAAAAAAGATGGTGTTGATTAAAGAGGAGAGTGAAGACGTGAAGATTGAAGGAACATTCAGAGTGAAACTTGAAACCGAGGAGCAAACGAATACGCCATTTATTAAAGAGGAGCGTGAAGAAACGAAGATTGAAGGAACATTTAGAGTGAAACAAGAAGAAACTGAGGAACAAACAGGGACGGCGTTCATTAAAGAGGAGAGAGAAGAAGCATTCAGCGTGAAGCGTGAAGATGCTGAGGAACACACAGGTTGGTTTCATCTGTCTACACGCAAAACTAATGACGTGAAATTACACTAGGAAAATAGCAGCAACTGGAACATTAAACATAAGATCTACTTCTGAGTGTAAAAGGATAATTTCATAGCGAATTTACAATAACACACTCTTATAATGGATATAACAACACATTTCTTGGTAGTATCTTGTAAGGAAGAAGTGTTTGTCTTTGAAGGAAAGCTTACTTTAACCTGGAAGAACGGACCAGACATGTCGCTTCAGATTGGAGTCTATTGTGTTGCAATACTTTCATATATTTGTTTCAAAGTCCTTTTTTTTTGTAACAACTACTACTTTACATTTGTTGATTCTAGTGCTGCAACGACGTCATCGATTACGAAAATACGTCGACGTGCGTGAAACGCGTCACACCGCTCACATTCATCTGGCGTAACGGCGGCTTCTGCTCTCTCGGGAACGGAGAAAGTTCCATTCTATCACAAAAACCCGGACCACGATGATCAAAAGTATGGGAATACTTTAAACAGAGGCCAAATAAAACGCTCCTTTGTTCCCTTTGCAGAACCGAAATGGATCTCCGCCAAATGTTTGCGTGTGCAAGATCATATTTTGAACGTTCAAAACGGCATTTCACGTGCGAACTGAGTTGTGGAGGAAATCTTCGTCTCGCAAATAAGAAAATATTTTGAGCGGACGAAAATCAGTTTTGCATTTCAAAGAAGTTTATTTGGATGTGAGCGGACGTTCTCTTTCGCACATGGTTTCAGTTGTGCGCTCGCTAAGACTCGCTGCATCACGGACAGAGCAAGAGGAAAAACACATCGTTGACTGTATAGAAAGTCTTTGACACTCTTCATTTTAAAGTTCAATCGTTAGATTAGTCGACTAATTGGGGAAAAAAATTCATTAGTCGACTAATCGAGGGGAGAAAAATAATAAAGAAAATAATCGTTAGATTAGTCGACTAATCGGAAAAGGAATAATAATCGTTAGATTAGTCGGGGTATTATGGAGGGGAAGTCATTAGTCGACCAATCGAGGGGGGGATTATTAAAAAAAAATAATCGATAGAGTAGTCGACGAATCGGGGGGGGGGGGGGGGGGGGGAGGGTGAGTAGTCGGCGAATCGGGGGGGTGAGTAGTCATTAGTCGACCGAATCGGGGGGGGGGGGGTTGGGTTTGGGAGTCATTAGTCGACCAATCGGGGGGGGGGGGGGTTGGGTTTGGGAGTCATTAGTCGACCAATCGGGGGGGGGGGGGTATAAAAAAATAATCCTTAGATTAGTCGACTAATTGGAAAAAAATATCTTTAGATTAGTCGACAGAAAAAAATAATCGTTAGTTGCAGCTCTAGTTGATTCCATGTTACTTGAAAAATCCCATTACCTTCAGTCAGTTTGTTGTTTTCACGTCTTCTGCGTTTGTTTCTTCTCCCCCTAGACCTGTTGGCACTGAGAGCGGAGGGTCAAGAGTCGAATGAGAAGGCAGAGAAACATCAGTACGAGAAATGCATTTACTCACAGACTCATAAAGCAGGAGCTAGAAACCGTAAAGACCACACGAGAGTTCACGCCGGAGAGAAGCCGTTCGCCTGCTCTCAATGTGGAAAGAGCTTCACGCAGAAAAAAAACCTCAAAGCCCACCTGAGAGTTCACACGGGAGAGAAGCCGTTCCCCTGCAAACAGTGTGGAAAGAGCTTCTCGCTGAAGGGCAATCTCAAAACTCACCTGAGAGTTCACACCGAAGAGCGGCCGTTCGCCTGCGTTCAGTGTGGAAATAGATTTAAACAGAAAAAAAACCTTGTTGCCCACTTGAGCGTCCACACTGGAGAGAAGCCTTACACCTGCAAGCTGTGCTGGAAGAGCTTCACACTGAACAGACTTCTGAAGACTCACATGCGATATCACACCGGAGAGCTGTTCACCTGCAACGTGTGCGGAAAGGGCTTCTCCAGAAAAGACAGCTTTAAGACGCACATGACCATTCACACGGGAGAGAGGCCGTTTGTGTGTGATCAGTGTGGAAAGAGTTTCCGATATAAAGAAAACCTTACTTACCACACGAGGATTCACTCAGGAGAAAACTGCTTTACATGTCATCTCTGCGGACGGAGCTTCACCAACAGAGCGAGCCGTGAGGTTCACATGAGATTTCACACGGGAGAGAAGCCTTTCTCCTGCCCTCAGTGTGGAAAGAGCTTCGTATCGAAAGGAAACCTCAAGACGCACATGAGAGTTCACACTGGAGAGAAGCCGTACAAGTGTCTTCAGTGTGAGATGAGCTTCACATACCACACAGACCTCAAACGCCATTTTCAAGCTCATTCTTGAAAGTGCATTCACTCTGGAGAGAGACGACTCCGTTGTGATCAGTGCAAAGCAAATAATAAGTAAAAATAATTGTATACAAGTGAGCGCGCAGCCATGTTCTTTCTCTCTCTCTTTTTTCTGTTTCCTTTCTCTCTATATATCTCTCCATATCCGTTCGATGACGTAATCCCATTCCTTTGGTGTCTCGCGAGAACAAATAAAGGCCACCACAATTCGACGGGACAAGATAACAGAAGAGACATCTTTTACAGTTAATATACATAAATAAAACATTGACAGTACATTAACCTCGATCTCTTCGTGTGGCTGTGCTACAAGTTGATGTACGTCTCAGATATATACTTAAAGTTACACTCAAGTATTCTTAAATTATATGAGCTGAAGTCTGTTTGGGTGACACTTGTACTCAATGGTTGGATATGTTGAAAGTGTAATAAAATATTGCAAGTAAACTCGACTGGGAGTTGTGCTTCACCTTTTAAATGCTTTCACACTGTTGTACATAATTATTTTTTTTAAAGAAAACCGACGTGCTCCTAATTCTGAGTATGTGAATTTGTGTAGTCTGGTAGTGTACATCGCACTGGCTTACAACTTAAAGGTATATTTTATATATGTATATATATATATATATAAAATTTTAAGGGTGGCATAGTACATGAAAAACCGTTCGAATCGTTTGTTTCTCTTGTCTCTGTTTGGTTGGACGCATGCGCAGTGTAGCCCCGTATTCAGAGTTTTGCGCGAACATACATATAGACAGTAAAAGTGGAGTAAGGTTTCGCTCACATATCGCGTCTTTTGCGCGCCGCATATTCATTATTTCCAATGTTGTTATTTCCATTATTTCCACGCTTTTTTAGGCGCGATATGTGAAAGGGATGCGCTCGTGTCGTTCAAATCCGGTGTGTGGGAACATTCTGGATTTCATTTTACTTACGATGACAACGGAAATAAAACAGTCGATAGAACTGCGACTGTGTGCAAAATGTGTTCAATATGCTAATAAACACTTGTAATATGACAGTTGATTTGAGAAGAAGCACAAACAGGAGAGAGGCGGTTAGGAAACTTCTACTGTCCGCAGCGTTTAAGAAACCTCTCAGAGGAAACTGAAGCATTGGGGATGTTTATGTTATTACATTATATCATATATTTATCTTTAAAGTATTTTGACTTGTTTAAAAGACAGAGCTTTAAGAGTTCTTCTCTTTGTCTTTTAAAATATTTTTTACACTTAAGTTGGCCGTTTGATAAATGCAAGTTAATTTCAATCTTTGTGTGCAAAAAAGACACAAGTTCCTGTAGAGATAACAATACACATTCTCCTTTTTTTGCCAAACAAACGAAAAGCATGTCATCATGAATGTCTTCTCTCTCGCTGTATCAGCTTTTACTCAGAGATGATCCCAATAATGTGCTGAAAGTCGAGTCAAATTCAGTTAGTGCACGATTACGTTACAGAACATGTTAATACTGTATTCCGAATGGTGGATAATTAAGCTAATAAACTATATATGATATGCTGAAGGAAATTTCTGGAGTGTTAAAGATTAAAGGAAAAAATAACAACAAGAACCGTACAGAACCGAAAACCGTGATACGACCCGAACCGTGGGTTTTGTGAACCGTGCCACCCCTAATATATATATATATATATATATATATATAAATCAAGCATTAAAATTAATACTTAAATAGAAACATAGTACAGTAGTCCAAACAAACTTTTTAATAAAAATCACTCACTTCATAGTGTTCACCTGTTGCAGTATGAATAAAAAATAAAAAAACGTAGTTGTAAACTAGTCAAGTCAAGTCAAGTCATCTTTATTTATATAGCGCTTTTTACAATGCAAATTGTGGCAAAGCAGCTTTACATTAATAAGAAAATGGTGTCATTGTGCAGCTTATTCTATATATTATTGATTCATTCCGTTGCAAATATCAATAGTTATTAGTCTAGTTAATTTAGGTATATCAGCACTGCAGAAAACAGTGACATAATCGTCCGGCTCAGCTCAGTTCACATACAACGGCGCCAATGCAGGCATATCAAAAACACTGCTGAATATCAAGCAAGTGTCCCCAACGTAAGCAAGCCAAAGGCAACAGCGGCAAGGAACCAAAACTCCAACAAATGGAGAAAAAAACCTCGGGAGAAACCAGGCTTAGTCGGGGGGCCAGTTCTCCTCTGGCCAACAGTGAACACTTGTCCGATACTCAGGCAGAGTTACGGGTCATTAAACCGATTTGGAATCGCAACAGTCAAAATATTTAATCTAGTTCCATCTAGTTTAAGATCTTTTTGATCACGCCGGTAAGGACGGTTTGTTGGGATATGTGCCACTGGCTGATTAGTCGGTAAGGTCTTAAAGGATGAGCCAGTTAGCACAGTCTCCGCTGACACCATAGGGCCACATTGCTGCCGCACACAGGCACAGGTTCCCCGTCCGACCCGGACACAGCCCAGATCCAGCCAATCACGTTAATTGGTAAACCTCGGGATAAGCAGAGAGACAAAAAATTAGCGTAGACGCCATTCTTCTTCTGATGTAACGAGTACATCTGGTGTTATAGGAAGTGTTCCCGGTTCCGGCTGACCTGATCTATGCAGCCTAACAATCCTTTAACGGATATGAAGACAAAAGTTTTAGTGCGTCATGTGTATGCCAGGTTAAATAGATGCGTTTTTAGTCTAGATTTAAACTGACAGAGTGTGTCTGCTTCCCGAACAATGCTAGGAAGATTGTTCCAGAGTTTAGGTGCCAAATAGGAAAAGGATCTACCGCCTGCGGTTGATTTTGATATTCTAGGTATTAACAACTGGCCAGAATTCTGAGATCGTAACAGACGCGAAGGACTATAATACATTAAGAGCTCACTCAGGTACTGGGGAGCTAAACCATTTAGTGTTTTGTAAGTAATTAGCAAGATTTTAAAATCTATACGATGTTTAATAGGGAGCCAGTGCAGTTTTGACAGAACCGGGCTAATATGTTCATATTTCCTGGTTCTAGTAAGGACTCTAGCTGCTGCGTTTTGGACCAGCTGTAATTTGTTTATCACGCGAGCAGGGCAACCACCCAGTAGAGCGTTACAGTAATCTAGTCTCGAGGTCATAAACGCATGAACTAGCTGTTCCGCATTTGTCATTGAGAGCATATGGCGCAATTTAGATATATTTTTAAGATGGAAGAATGCGGTTTTACATATGCTAGAAATGTGGCTTTCAAATGAAAGATTGGTATCAAAGAGCACACCCAGGTTCCTAACTGACGAAGACGACTTAACAGAGCAGCCATCAAGTGTTAAGCAGTATTCTAGGTTTTTATGTGCTGAAGTTTTTGGTCCAATAATTAGAATCTCTGTTTTTTCTGAATTTAGTAGTAGGAAATTACTAGTCATCCAATTTTCTATATCAGCTATGCATTCTGTTAATTTTGAGAATTGGTAGGTTTCGTCAGGGCGTGAGGAAATATAGAGCTGAGTATCATCAGCGTAACAGTGAAAGCTAATGCCATGCTTCCTAATGACATCTCCCAAGGGTAGCATGTACAGAGTGAAGAGCAACGGTCCTAGAACTGAGCCTTGTGGTACTCCATATTTAACTTGTGATCGAAATGACGTCTCTTCGTTTACTACTACAAACTGATAACTTGTACTCAGTTTACTAGTGTTACATTTAAAATTAATTATAAAGTATATGTTTATATACTAAAAATTGGGCCAATTTAGTCCTAAGTAATATTAAATTTCTAATAACTATTAGTACACTGATATTAGTATAGGCTACTTAGGACCAAGTGTACTTATTTAAATGTACTTACCTTTTGTAAGGCAAAATGCGTATCTGTCTGAAATCCAGGCTACTTTCACAGCGCAGATAATTGTGGACCTTCAAGACCATTTCTTTTATTTGTATTATTTGCGGTCGATGTACCGGTCTGTCGTGGTGAAGAAGGAGCTGAGCTGCAAGGCGAAGCTCTCGATTTACCGGTCAATCTACGTTCCTACTCTCACCTATGGTCATGAGCTTTGGGTCATGACCGAAAGAATGAGATCCCGGATACAGGCGGCCAAAATGAGCTTTCTCCGCAGGGTGGCAGGGCGCTCCCTTAGAGATAGGGTGAGGAGCTCGGTCACTCGGGAGGAGCTCAAAGTAGATCCGTTGCTCCTTCACATCGAGAGGAGTCAGCTGAGGTGGCTCGGGCATCTGTTTCGGATGCCTCCTGGACGCCTCCCTAGGGAGGTGTTCCAGGCATGTCCCACCGGGAGAAGGCCCTGGGGTTCTAGGACACACTGGAGAAACTATGTCTCTCGGCTGGCCTGGGAATGCCTCGGTGTCCCCCCGGAAGAGCTGGAGGAAGTGTCTGGGGAGAGGGAAGTCTGGGAATCTCTGCTCAGACTGCTGCCCCCATGACCAGGCCCCAGATAAGCAGTAGAAGATGAATGAATGAATTTCATGGTATTTAGTTTAAATTATATTTAAACTATTTAACATTCATCTCCTCTTTTAGTCAAAGGAAAGTAGATACTAGAGAAGTAAAGAGTACCTGAAAACAATACTTGAGTAAAAGTACAGAGACCTTACAGTGAAAAGGTCTCTGTTACAAGTCACTAATTCCAATACCCCTTGAGAAAAAGTCTTAGAGTATCTCATGCTCAAGTATTTTACTCGTACTGAATGTAGTCCTCAACACGCGAGAGACCTGCCATTGAAAACAAGAAACAATTGATTTGTACAAAATCACATTTATTTTCTGAAGTCAAAACAGAACACCTCAAAACTGCAGTAAATCAAGGTCAACATAACAACCTCTTAAACGCCTACAAACTCTCAAGTCTCAGTTAAGATCAACTGCACAAAAAGGCCATAAGTGAACCAATATCCTTCAAAAATGTCTCTTCAATATAGTGGATAAATGAAATAATGTTAAGTCAAATGAATTAGTCGAAGCCTTCTAGCACTAGATGTGCCGGATTCTGCCTCGTCACGTCCTCATCTCCTAAATCAAACACTGATTCAGCTGCTAATGCTCTCGCATTCACGTCAAGTAACTTTCTTGACAAGTGTGGGTGAGTCAAGGCAAAAGGCACAAGATAAAGTACATTCAATGCCCTGTAGATGGCGATATCACTTCTTTAAAGGAGAAACAAACTGCTGCAGAAAAAGTTAGGTGTCATGCAAAATGTAACGTGTAACTGCATTACTCAAGTGTACATTTACTTGATCAAAAATGTAGTGAAGCACAGAGTAAAAGTTGATAATATCTTTGATAAAACTACAAAGCAGCCAAAAAGATACTTAAGTACGGAAACTAATTACATTCACTCAAATACTTTTCTCCAGTGGCAGAGATAAAGGACGGTAAATCACTGGAAGAACCCGTGCGTCCTGCTAAAGCATGAACCTGACCACAGCTCCGTCCACTGTTTAAGATTCATATTTAGGAGCAGGACGTTCACTGTATTGTGGGGGATTTTCTGCAGGATGGTGAAGCATGGAAGAGTCGCCGACCAGAGGAACCTGCAAGAAAAACAGGGAAGACTCATCAATTCTTGATATATATGCATATAAAAATCAACTCTAATCCAAATACTGGATCATTTAGTATTTTACACAAAGTTCAACTGGTGCTACAAGCTTCTCTTACCTCTGGTTTGTTAAGATCATGGGAGTGATTGGGTCTAAAGGCATCGGACTGTGGAATTACAACATGGTGAACGTTCAGCACCTTTGGGAAAATACAAATGTAGTGTTTTTTACTTTTTTACTGCAATATAAATTCAACCACATTGGCAGACAGTTCCAGTATTACAGGTTTAGAGACAGCGCTGTATTTCAAATGGAAAAAGGAAAATAGTGAAATATTTTGGTGTGGAAACTTGTGCCTTTGCAGATGGACAGTTTTCAGCTTCTACAGCGGATCACATGACTCACCTGAGGAGAACAGCAGGCGTCGGCTTTACAGGCAAACACTGACAGACGGATGGAGATGATGAACTCAAGGACAGTGAATGCCAAAGACACACCACTGATCCCCCGTAAGAGGGTCTGGGAAAACACTCATCATCAGCACAAATATCAACTAGATAGAAAAAATTCGTTGAAACGAATTTTAAGTTGGCTTGAAAAAGCCCAGTCAGAAAGTTTGAAGTAGTTTTAAAAACTTAAAGTTTGAAATAGTTTAAGTTTTACTTTAGAAGTTTTGATAGATAGATAGATAAATAGATAGATAGATAGATAGATAGTTGTGGTCAAATGATAGATAGATAGATAGATAGATAGATAGATAGATAGATAGATAGATAGATAGATAGATAGATAGTTGTGGTCAAATGATAGATAGATAGATAGATAGATAGATAGATAGATAGATAGATAGATAGATAGATAGTTTATTGTGGTCAAATTATAGATAGATAGATAGATAGATAGATAGATAGATAGTTGTGGTCAAATGATAGATAGATAGATAGATAGATAGATAGATAGATAGATAGATAGATAGATAGATAGATAGATAGATAGATAGTTGTGTTCAAATAATAGATAGATAGATAGATAGATAGATAGATAGATAGATAGATAGATAGATAGATAGATAGATAGTTGTGTTCAAATAATAGATAGATAGATAGATAGATAGATAGATAGATAGATAGATAGATAGATAGATAGATAGATAGATAGATAGATAGTTGTGGTCAAATAATAGATAGATAGATAGATAGATAGATAGATAGATAGATAGATAGATAGATAGATAGATAGATAGATAGATACAGTTGTGTTCAAAATTATTCAACCCCCCAATGCTGTAAATGGTTTTAGAGAATTTAGAGTACATTTGTAATTGAATTCAGAATGAAATCCTACAAGGACTTCTTAAAGAAGCATATGCAACTAAAATGACATCAATTGGTTTTGTAATACAGTAGTAAATGTTTCTTTTGTGAATTCTTCATTGACACAATTATTCAACCCCTTAAAGACTACCACTCTGAAGAACAGAGGTCCATTGAAGTGTTTTCAATCAGGTATTGAAAGCACCTGTGGATGTCAGGGAGCAGCAATAAAGCCTAATAAGCACCAATTAGGCAGCTTTAAAATGACTGTGATACTCAGCTCCTTCTAGACATTTACTGGTGTGGTTACAAACATGGTGAAGTCAAGAGAATGGTCCAGGAAGACAAGAGAAGAGGTGATTACTCTTCACAGGAAGGGCAATGGCTATAAGAAGATTGCAAAGATGTTAAACATACCAAGAGACACCATAGGAAGCATCATTCGCAAATTCAAGGCAAAGGGCACTGTTGAAACGCTACCTGGTCGTGGCAGAAAGAAGATGCTGACTTCGACTGCTGTGCGCTACCTGAAGCGTAGAGTGGAGAAAAGTCCCCGTGTGACTGCTGAGGAACTGAGAAAAGATTTGTCAGATGTAGGTACTGAAGTTTCTGCTCAGACAATACGGCGCACCCTGCGTAATGAAGGCCTCCATGCCAGAACTCCCAGGCGCACCCCCTTGCTGTCTCCAAAGAATAAGAAGAGTCGACTGCAGTATGCCAAAAGTCATGTGGACAAACCACAGAAGTTTTGGGATAGTGTTCTGTGGACTAATGAAACAAAATTAGAACTGTTTGGGCCCATGGATCAACGCTATGTTTGGAGGAGGAAGAACAAGGCCTATGAAGAAAAGAACACCTTGCCTACTGTGAAGCATGGCGGGGGGTCAATCATGCTTTGGGGCTGTTTTGCTTCTGCAGGTACTGGGAAGCTTCAGCGTGTGCAAGGTACCATGAATTCTCTTCAGTACCAGGAGATATTGGAGGACAATGTGATGCAGTCCGTCACAAACCTGAGGCTTGGGAGACGTTGGACCTTTCAACAGGACAATGATCCCAAGCATACCTCCAAGTCCACTAGAGCATGGTTGCATATTAAAGGCTGGAACATTTTGAAATGGCCATCGCAGTCACCAGACTTAAATCCGATTGAGAACCTCTGGTGGGACTTAAAGAAAGCAGTTGCAGTGCGCAAGCCTAAGAATGTGACTGAACTGGAGGCTTTTGCCCATGATGAATGGGTGAAGATACCCGTAGCTCGCTGCAAGACACTTGTGTCAAGCTATGCTTCACGTTTAAAAGCTGTTATAACTGTAAAAGGATGTTGTACTAAGTATTAAGATTGAATGTCACTTGGGGGTTGAATAAAACTGATAATGATGTGAGCAGAGAAAAGACATTTGTGGTTATTTCATTATAAATGTTATGTTATATTTGTCTGACCTACACGTGCCTCTTTGATTTAATTGTAAGCAGGATGACTGAATGATCAAAATCAATGTCAAACCGGCCAAAACAATCAATTTCAGTGGGGGTTGAATAATTTTGAACACAACTGTAGATAGAAAGATAAATAGATAGTTGTGGTCAGATGATAGATAGATAGATAGATAGATAGATAGATAGATAGATAGATAGATAGATAGATAGATAGATAGATAGATAGATAGATAGATAGTTGTGGTCAAAAGATAGATAGATAGATAGATAGATAGATAGATAGATAGATAGATAGATAGATAGATAGATAGATAGATAGTTGTGGTCAGATGATAGATAGATAGATAGATAGATAGATAGATAGATAGATAGATAGATAGATAGATAGATGGTTAGTTGTGTTCAAATGATAGATAGATAGATAGATAGATAGATAGATAGATAGATAGATAGATAGATAGATAGATAGATAGATAGATAGATAGATAGATGGTTAGTTGTGTTCAAATGATAGATAGATAGATAGATAGATAGATAGATAGATAGATAGATAGATAGATAGATAGATGTGTTCAAATGATGGATAGATAGATAGATAGATAGATAGATAGATAGATAGATAGATAGATAGATAGATAGATAGATAGAGTTAGTTGTGTTCAAATGATGGATAGATACATAGATACATAGATAGATAGATAGATAGATAGATAGATAGATAGATAGATGGTTAGTTGTGTTCAAATGATAGATAGATAGATAGATAGATAGATACATAGATAGATAGATACATAGATAGATAGAGTCAGATGAGATAGATTAGAAAAATTAGATAGATAGAAGAGTTTGAGTTTCAATGAGTTTAAATGGCTTAGATAAAGTACATACAATTTCAGTTTAGAGTTTTGAGTCTAATGGGCTTCCGTAGTTGGCTCATTTTGACATTCCTTCAATGAAAGTCAATGGGATTTTTCCGAGTTTTAATCAGGATTTTTAGGAAAACTGGCAGTCAGACCAGTCTGAAAAGATATAGCAACTAACTTCTGGTCTGGTCCGAGTTTGGTGGTTGTAGAGTTAAAGGTCTAGGACGAGCTATGTTGGCTTTCCCAAGCCAACATAATAATAAGTTTAAATAGCATTTCAGTAAGTTGGCTTTTTCAAGCCAACTTAATGATATACAGGAGAGTTACTCACACTGGAACACTGGCTGAGCTTCATACGGTCATATAACATACATCAAACTACACTGAGTCTACAATTAATGTGTAATGTCAGTGCCTTCATGAAAATGATCAGTAATAGTAGGAGATCTTATAGTAATTACTGAATAAAAGTGACTAGAAAAGTTGTTAACATACCTTATAATTTTCCACATAAGTACAGTCAGTCTCAAAGCAGTAAATGGCATATGGTCCTCTAGACACATCCAGTGAAAGTATAAAAATGGAAATGCCGGCGGTTATAGCACTTGTGATGCTCATTCCAAGTGAACCTTTCACCTACAGGCAGAAAACAATAACAAAAATCAAGTTCATAAGTTAGAAAGCACTTTACTCAGTGTGTTAAAGCAGATCATGAAACAATATATTTAGAGAGCTCTGAATATAAATAATAAAGTCCAAGTAAAAATGACTCGAGAAGACAAATAAAAGTCGTATAATTTCAAATATAATACATGTGTCTCGGTGTGGAACTATTCTTTGATGAACAAAAGACAAATAATATTGTCTCTTCATTTTAATTGGATATAAATACATTCAATCATGTCTGGCAACTTAACGATCTTGGTATCATGTAAAAATAAAGGTATTTTGCAGATCACCATTTACTTTGCAATCTGATTAGACATGAAAATATAATGAATTTCAGCAATCAAATGAACCGTTTATACAGATTTTATCCTGTGCCTCTCTCTTGTGGATTACATTAGTATTACGGCCTGTGATTCCTATTAATATAAAAAGGCTGTTTGCAACCCCTGAGCATCAGAAATTAATGAAATTTTGCGTGTTTACTCAGAATGTCTTGTTGTCCATGTGTACCAAGTTTTGTGATGTTTGGACTTTGCGCTCACAAGATAAAGGCCAATTACTCGTTATGCGCCACACTCAGAAACACATCAGCCAGTGTCTCTCCAATGACAAAATAACTCAAAATTCCTTTGATAACTTTTTAACTTTAGGCTCTGGGGATAAAGCATGCCAAATTTAGTGTGAATTCAATATATGACAATAAGAATGTTCACTAAAGATTAGATGCGTGCAAACACTTAATCGAGCTTTCATGACTCCTTGTGTTTACTGTCTTGAAGTATAACCATATTTATATACACTCGCCTAAAGGATTATTAGGAACACCTGTTCAATTTCTCATTAATGCAATTATCCACTCAACCAATCACATGGCAGTTGCTTCAATGCATTGAGGGGTATGGTCCTGGTCAAGACAATCTCCTGAACGCCAAACTGAATGTCAGAATGGGAAAGAAAGGTGATTTAAGCAGTTTTGAGCGTGGCATGGTTGTTGGTGCCAGACGGGCCGGTCTGAGTATTTCACAATCTGCTCAGTTACTGGGATTTTCATGCACAACCATTTCTAGGGTTTACAATGAATGGTGTGAAAAGGGAAAAACATCCTGTATGCGGCAGTCCTGTGGGAGAAAATGCCTTGTTGATGCTGGAGGTCAGAGGAGAATGGGCCGACTGATTTAAGCTGATAGAAGAGCAACTTTGACTGAAATAACCACTCGTTACAACCGAGGTCTGCAGCAAAGCATTTGTGAAGCCATAACACGCACAACCTTGAGGCGGATGGGCTTCACCTCTCATGCCACTCATCTCCACTACAAATATGAAAAAGAAGCTACAATTTGCACAAGCTCACCAAAATTAGACAGTTGAAGACTGGAAAAATGTTGCCTGGTCTGATGAGTCTCGATTTCTTTTGAGACATTCAGATGGTAGAGTCAGAATTTGGCATTACCAGAATGAGAACATGGATCCATCATGCCTTGTTCCCACTGTGCAGGCTGGTGGTGGTGGTGTATTGGTGTGGGATATTTTCTTGGCACACTTAGTGCCAACTGGGCATCATTTAAATGCCACGGTCTACCTGAGCATTGTTTCTGACCATGTCCATCCCTTCATGACCACCATGTGACCATCCTCTGATCTACTTCCAGCAGGATAATGCACCATGTCACAAAGCTCGAATCATTTCAAATTGGTTTCTTGAACATGACAGTGAGTTCACTGAACTAAAATGCCCCCACAGTCACCAGATCTCAACCCAATAGAGCATCTCTGGGATGTGGTGGAACGGGAGCTTCGTGTCCTGGATGTGCATCCCACAAATCTCCATCCACTGCAAGACGCTGTTCTATCAATATGGGCCAACATTTCTAAAGAATGCTTTCAGCACCTTGTTGAATCAATGCCACGTAGAATTAAGGCAGTTCTTAACACAAAGTTACATTTGTCTCAAACCCCTTATTTTAATTTTATTTATTTTTTTGCTGATTCAAATCTGATCGTTACTCGAAAACCATGATATGATCCGAACCGCGAGATTTGTGATTCATTGCACCACTACAGCAAATACTAGTCAAAAAAAAAAAAAAAAAAGGATGTTGGCTGACTGACCAATTAAGTTTCTTGCGAATCAGATTAATGGCCGATGAAGAGTTCGAAAAAGTAGATTTTTAGAATAATTCAAAATGGTGGAAATTTTACAGGTGGTTGTTTTATTCAGCTGGAGAGGGAAAAAAAATTGATTCTAGTCAGTACATTTTCAGATATATCAGTGAAAAATAGTGACACCTATGGTCCGATCGTATGGACACACCATCCGTGTGCAGCCCGATGTTTGTGAGGCACATACAACAAGCGGATGTGAGTGATTTAAAAACAAAAGAGCACTATATCGCTGTTGGTGTTTTCAAATCCTCCGCATAGTTTGGAAATATTACTATATTTAATGTTTTTGAAAGATGTCTCTTATGCTCATCAGGCTTTTATTTGCTCAAAAATACAGTAATGTTATGAAGTATTATAACTATTATTACTTATTATTTAAGATAATGGTTTTCTATTTGAATATACTTCAAAATATAATTTATCTCTTTGATGCAAAGCTGAATTTTCATCAGCCAATACTCCAGGATTCAGTGTCATATGATGCTTCAGAAATCATTACTACCATTTAAAAGTTTGGGGTCAGTATTTTTTTTTTCTTTTCCTTCTTTCTTTATTTTTTTAAAGTAATTAATACTTTTACTTTAAGTTCGATAAATTCTGTGCTTGGACCCCGGAAAATACAAAGCGATGTGAACCTACCAAACACAGACTGGAGGGGCCTTTGCCATGGAGCTCATATTCTGCAGCAATGCTCAGTGATCCTGCGATAATGTACTGAGAGGAGAGAGAAAGGAAGCTTCTGTTAGAGTATTTAGATTGTGTTATAAAAGACAGACTGTACTTAATTGTATAATGTTTGCTCACGATGAGAGATCCCCAGAAAGGACTACCACTGAACACAAAGATGGAATTTGCATAGACTGCAAACACAATCCCAATCAGGAGGATCAGCAGGCCGATCATTATCTGGACAATCTGAGTAAGACCAGAAAACAGACACTTATTCCCAACTAGACAGTTTGTTAATGTTTGTACTACTGGTTTTTTGGATTTGTTCCCGAACATTTCCTCCTTCACACTGACAGACACATGAAAATCTATTATTGAAAGATTCCTCACCCCAAGTGCTTTTGGTTGGCCTTTCAGAAACGCCTGAAGTCCTGGAAGATGTGAAGCTGCCTGAGGTACATGAACAGTCACTGGAGGATTTGATCCCATTTCAGCTGATGCCGTTTGTTCTGGTGACTGAAACTGGATGACCAGCGTCCCAGAGTTGGTGGGTATGACGGTACTGGACATTGTTTCTCAATATGAAACTGACCTGAATAAAATCACAGTCAATAAAGACATATAAAAACTTGTGAAGGATAAAAATACAAAATACCAGAGTATTTATTGAAATATTATATGTTAACATTCATTATTATAATGAACAATCTTTGGTCATCATATTCTGGGATCATGTCACAGAATTATAAATAACTAGAATAACTCTTCACAGATATTATATTACAAACGACTCATGTTTAAACTGATCTACAGCATTTAACAGTTGACAAACAGATTGACAAAAGTGCCCTACCGCCATTATAAATCCATGCATTACTAAACAAAGGTATAAACTGCTCATTAATAAAATATTAGTCTTATAAGATTTTTTTTTAACTTAATAATTTTTAAGTCATTTGTTTAAAGGTTGTCAGATGAAGTCAACTTTGTTTTACCAGGAAAAAAAAAACCTCCAGTTGGTGTGTCGCACTTTGCTGTGTTTTTATAGTTCACTTTCCTGAGATAACGCTGTAACACAGTTCAGAAATATGGGAAAAAGGAGGCGGGAACTGGCAAACATTCAACGTAATTTTAATTTCCAAATAAATAAACAATAAAACTAAAGTAAAATGGCGGCAGTTCCTCACAGCGACTGCCGCCCACACAAACATAATAAAACACAACATAAAGTCCAGGCCTGGTCCTCTCTCGTCCTTCACTGTCGTCGCTCCTCTTTTATGCTTCCGGAGCTCCTCCGTGAGAGACACGAGACCGGTGTAGCGTGCAGGTGAAGCTCATTAGCTCTCGCGTCACTGGCCTCGTGCCGTTCCCTCACGGCTCTCGCCCGCCCTGCTCGTCACATACCCCCATCGCCCCTCGCAGGCCGGGGGTACCCACGAGACTGCGCTTACTCCCCCCCCGGGGGACGCAGCACCTGGGGGTAAGGACAGACGAGTCGAGAGAAAAGGACAAGGAGCGACAAAGACGAGAGAGTGGAGAGAGGGAAAAAAATAAAAAAATTCGTGGTCCGGTTCCCAGACACACTGCCGCTCTGTCCTCAGCCAGTCGAGAGGCTCTTCCTCGCGGTGCCATGCGATGGTACTGGACGCCCGGTGGACAGCCCGATCCTCCTCCGCTCCCTGGCGGCCGGCGATGGCTCCTCCGGCTGAGGGCAGCCGGCAGCGAGTCCCCCTTTCCCTGCTCCTCTCCATCATGGCGCAAGGCAGCAGGCTCCGGCCCACGGCGAACAGCGGCGACTCCTCCGCTCCCTCCTGGACGGCAGCCACCCCACCTCGTCCCAGGGGCACGGCAGCGAGCTCTCCGTCCCACCTGTTGCTCAGTCACTCCAGCACCACCGCCTCGGGCAGCCACTCGCGGTCTTCACGCTCCCGCGCTGTCCAACGTCCTCAGCACCGCGATCCCCCTCAGCAGAGAGGGCTCTTCAACAGCATGTCCCTCCTTCCTCCCGGGTTTTGGCACCAATGTAACAAAGTTCTTAGGAACGGGAAGAAGGAGGCGAGAACCGGCGAACATTCAACACACTTTAATAATAAAATACACAAACAATAAAACGAAAGTAAAAGGGCAGCAGTCTCACGGCGACTGCCGCCCACACAAACAAAATAAGACACAACATAAAATTCAGGCATGGTCCTCTCTCATCCTTCACTGTTGTCGCTCTTCTTTTAGGCTTCCGGAGCTCCTCCGTGAGAGACACGAGACCGGTGTAGCGTGCAGGTGATGCTCATTATCTCTCGCGTCACCGACCTCACGCCGTTCCCTCGTGGCTCTCGCCCGCCCTGCTCGTCACAAACGCATTCTGTGTTATAATACTGTGTTCTTTTAAAATGAAAGTTTAAGCTTCAGTCTATAAGTCTTCCCTATTTGTCTTCATCTCTGCATCAACTTTTGCTGAATTGGTAAAGACAGCAAGGTCAATGCCAGAAAAATATAAATAAAAAAGACCCCAAAGAGAAATTGAAAGCTTAAATTTGTGTTGTAACACCCACTGAAAGTGACAGGAAAACCTGCTTATGTGAAACCCATGAAAATATGGGGTTCATGGCCAGCGCCTTCTATAAATATGGGCTTTTATCCTACAAAAACATTGAAGAGATGGCTGATGTGACAGTGTGCAACCCTGACTCAAAAGCCTGTGCATACGGAGAATATGTAAGTTGCCGCACTACTGCTGTGACCATTGTTGGACCTGACTCCAACAATGCAATTTCAACCAACGGTTAACCGAGACATCCACATCCAGTGAGGAGAAAAGGCCATAATGACTGTCAAAAAAGAACTGATCAAGTCTGAGGATGAAGGGTTTTTTTTCATCATTTAGCAGATGCTTTTATCCAAAGTGATTTACAAGGGGAGCAATTAGGGGTCAGATGTCTTGCTCAAGGCTTTAGTCATGGTATTGAAGGTGGAGAGAGTGCTGTTCATTCACAATCCCCACCTTCAATTCCTGCCGGCGTGGGAATCGAACCAGCAACCTTCAGGTTACAAGCCTGACTCCCTCACCATTAGGCCACGACTACCCAACATCTATTCAACAAACATTGGCAGTACAGGGCCAAAAGACAAGTTAGAGAAGATCTCATAACATTAAGACACTGACAGGTGAAGTGAATCACACTGATCATCCCTTCATCATCTGTTAGTGGTGGATATATTAGGCAGCAAGTGAACATTTTGTCCTCAAAGTTGATGTTTTAGAAGCAGGAAAAATGGGCAAGCGTAAGGATTTGAGCGAGTTTGACAAGGACCAAATTGTGATTCTAGATGACTGGGTCAGAGCATCTCCAGAACTGCAGCTCTTGTGGAGCGTTCCTGGTCTGCAGTGGTCAGGATCCATCAAAAGTGCTCCAAGGAAGGAACAATAGTGATCCGGAGACAGGGTCACAGGCGGCCGAGGCTCTGAAGGTTGACTATTGTTTTCTGATCCAACAGACGAGCTCCTGGAGCTCAAACTCCTCAAGAAATTAATGCTGGTTCTGATTTAAAGGTGTCAGAACACACAGAGCATCAGTTTGTTGTGTATGGAGCTGCAGAGACCAGTCAGGGTGTCCATGATGACTCCTGTCCACCGCTGAAAGAGCCAACAGTGAGCAGCAATACTGGACCACGGATCAATGGAAAAAAGTGGCCTGGTCTGATGAATCCCGTTTTCTTTTACATCAAGTGGATGGGTGGGTGGATGCACTATGGGAAGAAGGAAAGCCGGTGGAGGCAGTGTGATGCTTTGACCAATGTTCTGCTGGGAAACCTTGAGTCCTGCCATCCATGTGGATGTTACTATATATCAGTTTTTCTTTTTTAATAAATCTGCAAAAATGTCAAGAATTCTGTGTTTTTCTGTCAATATGGGGAGCTGTGTGTACATTAATGAGGAAAAAAATGAACTAAAATGATTTTAGCAAATAGCTGCAACATAACAAAGAGTGAAAAATTTAAGAAGGTCTGAATACTTTCCGTACCCACTGAATATGCTTTTGAGCAAAATTTTTATATTTATTCACTCTCCTATTTGCAAAAATGGGTACAAAAAGCACCTGTTCTTAATAATCAAGACATATTCTGTTCATCAATCATTTGTTTGTTATTGTTCAAAGGCATGAGGGACATACATCAAGAAAAGCTGATTATTGTCTAACATTTATGGTAACACTTTACAATAAGGTTCATTAGTTAATGCATTAACTAACATTAACTAAACATGAGCAATATTTAGGCAACCCTTTACTTTACAGTGTCATTGTTACACATGTAATAACTATAAATTATGCATAATTACATGTAACTAACGCTACTGTAACTCTATAGTAAGTACATGTAGTTAATATGTCACAGATTAAGAGATAAATATAAAGGTAATTTGAACCGCAGAAGATGGGGCAGAAACAGAAAGTAAACTGAACTCGTGAGCGCAGCAGGAGAGCGAGCCAACATAACGGGGTTCGACTTGTGTAAATCTAAGGTCAAAGTATTTCTTTTTTTCACATTCATTTCACTTATGTGTGGCTTTGTTTCATTAATACAATTCATGCTTTTTTTTCTTTATTTACCCCGAAAGTGAAGTGAAATGTGACGTAACACATGACAGCTTAAAATATGATCTAATCAAAACAAATATACATGAGAAACTAAAATATTTTGTCAATAAAAGACAATTATAATTGTTTTTTTCATATAAAGAAAAGATTTTCTGTTTTACTGAGAGAAATGTATCTTACCTTATTTGTAACAACAAGAACAACAAAAACTCATGAGGTAATAAACAAACAGTAAAACAATAAAAGTCGTTCAATGAATCAAAAGGTGAAACATAATCCAAGAGAAGAACAGAAGCAACAGTCGACGTGAGACTCTGGCCAACAGAGGGATAAAAATACCGGACTAGTCGAGGGAAAACATGGAGCACTTGGATAAAATTAGGGTGGGGAAACAGCAGAAGAACTACAAAGACCAAGTACAAGACTACAAAAGGATATGAAATCATGAAAAATACAAAATACAAGACATAACACTAATGCAACACAGACTGCTCAAACTCATCATGAGATTTCATGAATCATCTCTATTAAGTGAATTCATAAACAGACTTATGAATGTAGTGCACATGATTTTTCAGTAAAATCTGATCAATAATGATTGAAAAGCAAATGTTTGGTGAAGAAGATCTCCACCTCTAAGGATCAGGTTCCTTCATAACCAAAGATTGAATTTGTTTTTATCTTTTCAATGGCAGGATTAATATTCAAAGAATCTCTATTGTCTTCGCTTTCCGAGGACAATACCTAAACAATTACAGTTTTAACAGGAATACAGTCCACAGATAAAAGAGAGGAGCTTGTCAGGATTTTGAGAATAACTGAATAGATCTTATACTGTGAGTCGAAGCCTTCTAGCACTAGATGTGCCGGATTCTGCCTCGTCACGTCCTCATCTCCTAAATCAAAGACTGATTCAGCTGCTAATGCTCTCGCATTCACGTCAAGTAACTTTCTTGACAAGTGTGGGTGAGTCAAGGCAAAAGGCACAAGATAAAGTACATTCAATGCCCTGTAGATGGCGATATCACTTCTTTATAGGAGAAACAAACTGCTGCAGAAAAAGTTAGGTGTCATGCAAAATGTAACGTGTAACTGCATTACTCAAGTGTACATTTACTTGATCAAAAATGTAGTGAAGCACAGAGTAAAAGTTGATAATATCTTTGATAAAACTACAAAGCAGCCAAAAAGATACTTAAGTACGGAAACTAATTACATTCACTCAAATACTTTTCTCCAGTGGCAGAGATAAAGGACGGTAAATCACTGGAAGAACCCGTGTGTCCTGCTAAAGCATGAACCTGACCACAGCTCCGTCCACTGTTTAAGATTCATATTTAGGAGCAGGACGTTCACTGTATTGTGGGGGATTTTCTGCAGGATGGTGAAGCATGGAAGAGTCGCCGACCAGAGGAACCTGCAAGAAAAACAGGGAAGACTCATCAATTCTTGATACATATGCATATAAAAATCAACTCTAATCCAAATACTGGATCATTTAGTGTTTTACACAAAGTTCAACTGGTGCTACAAGCTTCTCTTACCTCTGGTTTGTTAAGATCATGGGAGTGATTGGGTCTAAAGGCATCGGACTGTGGAATTACAATGTGGTGAACGTTCAGCACCTTTGGGAAAATACAAATGTAGTGTTTTTTACTTTCTTACTGCAATATAAATTCAACCACATTGGCAGACAGTTCCAGTATTACAGGTTTAGAGACAGCGCTGTATTTCAAATGGAAAAAGGAAAATAGTGAAATATTTTGGTGTGGAAACTTGTGCCTTTGCAGATGGACAGGTTTTAGCTTCTACAGCGGATCACATGACTCACCTGAGGAGAACAGCAGGCGTCGGCTTTACAGGCAAACACTGACAGACAGATGGAGATGATGAACTCAAGGACAGTGAATACCAAAGACACACCACTGATCCCCCGGAAGAGGGTCTGGGAAAACACTCATCATCAGCACAAATATCAATGAAATACAGGAGAGTTACTCGCACTGGAACACTGGCTGAGCTTCATACGGTCATATAACATACATCAAACTACACTGAGTCTACAATTAATGTGTAATGTCAGTGCCTTCATGAAAATGATCAGTAATAGTAGGAGATCTTATAGTCATTACTGAATAAAAGTGACTAGAAAAGTTGTTAACATACCTCATACTTGTCCACATAAGTACAGTCAGTCTCAAAGCAGTAAATGGCATATGGTCCTATAGTCACATCCAGTGAAAGTATAATAATGGAAATGCCGGCGGTTATAGCACTTATGATGCTCATTCCAAGTGAACCTTTCACCTACAGGCAGAAAACAATAACAGAAATCAAGTTAATAAGTTAGAAAGCACTTTACTCAGTGTGTTAAAGCAGATCATGAAACAATATATTTAGAGAGCTCTGAATATAAATAATAAAGTCCAAGTAAAAATGACTCGAGAAGACAAATAAAAGTCGTATAATTTCAAATATAATACATGTGTCTCGGTGTGGAACTATTCTTTGATGAACAAAAGACAAATAATATTGTCTCTTCATTTTAATTGGATATAAATACATTCAATCATGTCTGGCAACGTAACGATCTTGGTATCATGTAAAAATAAAGGTATTTTGCAGATCACCATTTACTTTGCAATCTGATTAGACATGAAAATATAATGAATTTCAGCAATCAAATGAACCGTTTATACAGATTTTATCCTGTGCCTCTCTCTTGTGGATTACATTAGTATTACGGCCTGTGATTCCTATTAATATGAAAAGGCTGTTTGCAACCCCTGAGCATCAGAAATTAATGAAATTTTGCGTGTTTACTCAGAATGTCTTGTTGTCCATGTGTACCAAGTTTTGTGATGTTTGGACTTTGCGCTCACAAGATAAAGGCCAATTACTTGTTATGCGCCACACTCAGAAACACATCAGCCAGTGTCTCTCCAATGACAAAATAACTCAAAATGCCTTTGATAACTTTTTAACTTTAGGCTCTGGGGATAAAGCATGCCAAATTTAGTGTGAATTCAATATATGACAATAAGAATGTTCACTAAAGATTAGATACGTGCAAACACTTAATCGAGCTTTCATGACTCCTTGTTCCCACTGTGCAGGCTGGTGGTGGTGATGTAATGGTGTGGGGGTCTTTTCTTGGCACACTTAGTGCCAACTGGGCATCGTTTAAATGCCACGGTCTACCTGAGCATTGTTTCTGACCATGTCCATCCCTTCATGACCACCATGTGACCATCCTCTGATCTACTTCCAGCAGGATAATGCACCATGTCACAAAGCTCGAATCATTTCAAATTGGTTTCTTGAACATGACAGTGAGTTCACTGAACTAAAATGCCCCCACAGTCACCAGATCTCAACCCAATAGAGCATCTCTGGGATGTGGTGCAACGGGAGCTTCATGTCCTGGATGTGCATCCCACAAATCTCCATCCACTGCAAGATGCTGTTCTATCAATATGGGCCAACATTTCTAAAGAATGCTTTCAGCACCTTGTTGAATCAATGCCACGTAGAATTAAGGCAGTTCTTAACACAAAGTTACATTTGTCTCAAACCCCTTATTTTAATTTTATTTATTTTTTTGCTGATTCAAATCTGATCGTTACTCGAAAACCATGATATGATCCGAACCGCGAGATTTGTGATTCATTGCACCACTACAGCAAATACTAGTCAAAAAAAAAAAAAAAAAAAGGATGTTGGCTGACTGACCAATTAAGTTTCTTGCGAATCAGATTAATGGCCGATGAAGAGTTCGAAAAAGTAGATTTTTAGAATAATTCAAAATGGTGGAAATTTTACAGGTGGTTGTTTTATTCAGCTGGAGAGGGAAAAAAAATTGATTCTAGTCAGTACATTTTCAGATATATCAGTGAAAAATAGTGCCACCTATGGTCCGATCGTATGGACACACCATCCGTGTGCAGCCCGATGTTTGTGAGGCACATACAACAAGCGGATGTGAGTGATTTAAAAACAAAAGAGCACTATATCGCTGTTGGTGTTTTCAAATCATCCGCATAGTTTGGAAATATTACTATATTTAATGTTTTTGAAAGATGTCTCTTATGCTCATCAGGCTTTTATTTGCTCAAAAATACAGTAATGTTATGAAGTATTATAACTATTATTAATTATTTAAGATAATGGTTTTCTATTTGAATATACTTCAAAATATAATTTATCTCTTTGATGCAAAGCTGAATTTTCATCAGCCAATACTCCAGGATTCAGTGTCATATGATGCTTCAGAAATCATTACTACCATTTAAAAGTTTGGGGTCAGTATTTTTTTTTTTTCTTTTCCTTCTTTCTTTATTTTTTTTAAAGTAATTAATACTTTTACTTTAAGTTCGATAAATTCTGTGCTTGGACCCCGGAAAATACAAAGCGATGAGAACATACCAAACACAGACTGGAGGGGCCTTTGCCATGGAGCTCATATTCTGCAGCAATGCTCAGTGATCCTGCGATAATGTACTGAGAGGAGAGAGAAAGGAAGCTTCTGTTAGAGTATTTAGATTGTGTTATAAAAGACAGACTGTACTTAATTGTATAATGTTTGCTCACGATGAGAGATCCCCAGAAAGGAATACCACTGAAGAAAAAGATGGAATCTCTATAGACTGCAAACACAATCCCAATCAGGAGAATCAGCAGGCCGATCATTATCTGGACAATCTGAGTAAGACCAGAAAACAGACACTTATTCCCAACTAGACAGTTTGTTAATGTTCGTACTACTGCTTTTTTGGATTTGTTCCCGAACATTTCCTCCTTCACACTGACAGACACATGAAAATCTATTATTGAAAGATTCCTCACCCCAAGTGCTTTTGGTTGGCCTTTCAGAAACACCTGAAGTCCTTGAAGATGTGAAGCTGCCTGAATGGTCACTGGAGGATTTGATCCCGTTTCAGCTGAAGCCGTTTGTTCTGGTGACTGAAACTGGATGACCAGCGTCCCAGAGTTGGTGGGTATGACGGTACTGGACATTCTTGTTTCTGAATATGAAATTGACCTGAACAAAATCACAGTCAATAAAGACATGTAAAAACATGTGAAGGATAAAAATACAAAATACCAGAGTATTTATTGAAATATTATATGTTAACATTCATTATTATAATGAACAATCTTTGGTCATCATATTCTGGGATCATGTCACAGAATTATAAATAACTAGAATAACTCTTCACAGATATTTTATTACAAACGACTCATGTTTAAACTGATCTACAGCATTTAACAGTTGACAAACAGATTGACAAAAGTGCCCTACCGCCATTATAAATCCATGCATTACTAAACAAAGGAATAAACTGCTCATTGTGGTGTTCATAGTTAACCACAAGGTGGCAGTGTAATGCTAAAGTGTTAATGTGTTGTGAGGAAGCAGAAGAAGAGTGAAGTGGTCGATGTAAAACACGTGTGTTGAATAAAAGAGAACTAAAAGAAGTAACTCGGATCTGCTGTGTAATACTACAATACACAACAAATTGGCGACGATGGTTTCCGTACCTGCGCCTGCACCATTTCTGCCATGCAGTGGAGAGCCTGCGATTCCTTTTGCTACTTGGCGGAAAATATTTGAGAATTACTTGATTGCTATTAATGCTACAGGAGACGCATGGCCTGATGCCAGGAAACGTGCAATTCTACTACACAGCTTGGGTACTGAAGGCCAGCGGCTGTTTTACACATTGCCTGATTCTGGAACTACATTTGAACAGGCAATGACAGCGTTGGAGGTTCATTTTATTCCGAAAGTGAATGTTGTGGTCGCTCGACACCGCTTTCGCCAGCGTTCTCAGCGTGCTGACGAGACCATTCAACAGTTCTTGTCTGCTTTGCGTGAGTTGGCTTCATCTTGTGCTTATGCTGCTATGGAAAGTGAAATGCTGCGTGATCAGCTGGTCGAACGATCGTATGCTCCAGCAGTGCGAGACAGATTACTGCTGGAACCATCACTGACACTGGACACTGCTATTGTTATTGCGTGTCAGGTGGAACAAGCGCTCTTGAATTCGGACATGCTTACTGCACAAAGCTCAGTTCATGCTGTGGCCTCTAAACCCTTTCATCGGAAGACGCGTGCTGCATATTCTGACGGAGCGCAATCTGTGTCTGAAACTACACGGAGGGCGAATCGCGCGTGTTACCGTTGCGGAGCTACAGACCATCTGGCTAACGCTGCCGATTGCCCAGCTGCACGCGCCAAATGCCGTACTTGTGGTAAGATCGGACATTTTTCTAAAGTCTGCCGCTCTTCTAAGGATGTTAGGGAAGTGGGCCCCGAGGTCGTTGTTCTTTTGACTGATGCTGTAAATACTTCTGCAGACAAACTGTTATGCACTGTTCATGTTTCAACGCCAAATGGTGCTTCGGTGGAGACTGAATTAGTCGTGGACACGGGCTCTTCAGTGTCAATTCTACCTGTGACGGTGTACAAAAGACATTTTTCAGATTGCTCACTTACAGCTCCTAAAGTGAAACTGGTCACGTACTTGAAAGAAGATATACCAGTCTTAGGATGCTTACATGCGGACGTCTCACTGAATGAACAGGTAACCACTGCTTGTTTTTACATTGTGAATGGTGGTTCTGCTTTGATGGGCATGGACTTAATTCGAGCCTTGAACTGTTCTTTTCGTTTTGGCCCTGTTATTGCACCTGACGATTTACACGCAGTCGTTGGTGAAACTATTCCTGCTCCAGATACTTCTGTGGGATGCGTGAAAGGTTTCGTTCATAAGCCTACAATCAAACCTGATGCTACTCCAGTCCGACAGAAGCTTCGTCGACTTCCATTCTCCGTGCGACAAGCTGTTTCTGCAGAACTGGACTCATTATTGCAAAGAGGCATAATTGAGAAAATCGATTCTTCTCCATGGATTTCGCCTATTGTTGTCACCACGAAGAAAGGAGGTAAAATACGCCTCTGTGTGGATCTGCGTGAGCCCAATAAGGCCCTGATTGTTGACAGCCATCCTTTGCCGCATATGGATGAACTTTTGAGTGAACTAAGAGGCACATCAGTGTTCACTACAATTGACTTAGCGGCTGCTTACCATCAACTTACCTTACATGAGGAGTGCCGGGACATCACAGCTTTTATTACGCATGACGGCCTCTTCAGATACTGCCGAGTTCCATATGGCCTTGCTTCCGCACCTTCTGTGTTTCAAAAGATGATGGAAACTATCCTGAAAGGCATACATGGGGTAAGAAACAACCTGGATGATATTATAGTGTGTGGTGCCACTCAGGAAAGTCACGATGCGACGTTGCGCTCAGTCATGAAACGTTTGTCAGATGCAGGACTACAACTGAACTGGGAGAAATGTACGTTCAGCCAGTCGTCCTTAAAATTCCTTGGACATGTCATTTCCAAACATGGCATTTTTCCGGATGAGGAACACAAGTCTGCCATCATTGAGGCCCCTGTGCCGCGCGATGTTGCTTCCTTACGCTCATTTCTGGGACTGATTTCATGGTACAGCAAATTTTTGCCTAACTTTGCTTCTGTTGCTGAGCCGCTGCGTGCCCTACTGAGAGATGTGTCGGATACCAAGTTTGAATGGACTGTGTCAGCTGAACGCAGCTTCAAAGAACTGAAAGACCTGCTTTCTGGAAGCCAAGTGCTTGCGTTGTTTGATCCTTCCCTTCCCACTATAGTGTCGACTGACGCTTCTGACTATGGACTGGGGGGGGTTTTGACACAGATACACCCAGACCGTGTTGAGAGAACTGTAGCGTTTGCCTCTAGAACCCTTACAGCAGCCGAAAGGAAATACTCTACGGTTGAGAAGGAGGCGTTGGCTTGTGTCTGGGCCGTAGAAAAGTGGCGGCCGTATTTGTGGGGTCGACACTTTACGCTCAGAACTGATCATTGTGCACTCACTACACTATTGGCAACCAAAGGCATTGGCCGGGCCGGTATGCGGGTCGCCCGGTGGTCTGCACGCTTGCTTTGCTACACATATGATGTGATCTACCGACCTGGACGTCTTAATTGTGCTGCAGATTGTTTATCCAGGCTGCCACTACCGACAGGAAATGATAGTGCTGTGGAACCAGAAGTGGTTGCTTTCGTGACTGGATTGCCTACATTGTCTGCTGAGGATTTCACAGCTGCTTCGGAAGCCTGTCCAGAGTTAACCCTGCTGCGCTTGCGAATCGGGCAAGGCTGGCCGAAAAAATCCTGTGACCTGGATCCTGTTCTGGTGCCTTTCTTTCGCATGCGTGATGAACTGTGTGTTGATGGTGTGCTGGTGCTGAGAGGTGAACATCGTGTTATTGTTCCTTCTACATTGCGCTGTAAGATAATAAGTCTGGCACACGAGACACACCAAGGAATTGTCCAAACTAAGCAGAGGCTGCGTGAATTATTCTGGTGGCCTCAGATGGATGCTCAAGTACAGTCTGCCGTTTCTTCCTGCCTGACGTGTCAACTGAATGACAAATCAGCTAAAACAGCACCTGCTCCACTTCAGCCTGTCACCCTGCCGTCTGAACCATGGCAGAAACTAGCGATCGATATAGTTGGACCGTTTGAGAGTGGACCATCTGACTGCCGTTTCGCCATTTCTCTGGTGGATTATCACAGTAAGTGGCCTGAGGTGGCGTTTTCTCCAAATGTCACTGCTGAGGTGGTCACATCATTCCTCCAATCAGTTTTCAGTAGAGAGGGAAATCCACAGTGTATTGTGACGGACAATGGGCCTCAATTCATCTCCAGTGTGTTTGCAGCATTCTTAAAGGAGAGAGGAATAACTCACATGCGTAGTAGTTTATATTATCCGCAGTGCAATGGAGCCGTGGAGCGATGGAATAGAGTTCTGAAAGAATGCATCCTTTCTGCGGAACAGATGGGGAAACCATGGAAACATGCAGTGACTGAGTTCTTGCAAAGCTACAGAGCTACCCCACACAGTACTACGGCCGTTTCACCTTCTGAACTACTTCATCATCGAAAAATGCGTACAAAACTGAACGTTTTTCCTGTTGGCCCAAAAAGTGACAAATGTGCTCGGGTGAAAGAGACTGTGAGTACCAAACAGCTCAAAAGTAAAAAGTACACTGACAAAAGACGTGGTGCCAAGTACCACACTTTCAAACCAGGAGATCAGGTGAGAGTGAAACAACCTGTGCATGTGAGGAAGGGTGCTTCCAAGTTCTCACCACCCCTGAACATTGAGCAACAAATCGGAAAGAGTACCTTTGTGCTGAGTGACAAAAAGAAATGGAATGTTTCCAAACTAACTCGCTTTACAGGTCCTGTTACCACTCAGTATGAGAACGTGCAGCCACAAGTGACATTTAATCCTAGGAGGAGTAGTAGAGAGCGTAGAACGCCAGGCTGGTTGAAGGAATATGATGTACCGTAAAGTTGTACATGCATGGAAAAAAAAAAAAAAAAAAAAAAAGCTTTGTGAACAGTTCTGTTTGCTTGAATACTTAAATCGTGTATTAGAAGTGATGCGATGTCAGTACACTGGTTAAGTTTGTTGTAAGGTCAGTAACTGTATACAGAAATGTTATGTAATGTTTGTTACCGTAAAAGAGAAAGTTGTTCAGAACAGTAATCTGGTATGAAGATTCTTTAAGTAAGAGGGGAAATGTGGTGTTCATAGTTAACCACAAGGTGGCAGTGTAATGCTAAAGTGTTAATGTGTTGTGAGGAAGCAGAAGAAGAGTGAAGTGGTCGATGTAAAACACGTGTGTTGAATAAAAGAGAACTAAAAGAAGTAACTCGGATCTGCTGTGTAATACTACAATACACAACACTCATTAATAAAATATTAGTCTTATAAGATTTTTTTTTAACTTAATACTTTTTAAGTCATTTGTTTAAAGGTTGTCAGATGAAGTCAACTTTGTTTTACCAGGAAAAAAAAAACCTCCAGTTGGTGTGTCGCACTTTGCTGTGTTTTTATAGTTCACTTTCCTGAGATAACGCTGTAACACAGTTCAGAAATATGGGAAGAAGGAGGCGGGAACCGGCAAACATTCAACGTAATTTTAATTTCCAAATAAACAAACAATAAAACTAAAGTAAAATGGCGGCAGTTCCTCATGGCGACTGCCGCCCACACAAACATAATAAAACACAACATAAAGTCCAGGCCTGGTCCTCTCTCGTCCTTCACTGTCGTCGCTCCTCTTTTATGCTTCCGGAGCTCCTCCGTGAGAGACACGAGACCGGTTTTGTAGCGTGCAGGTGAAGCTCATTAGCTCTCGTGTCACTGGATTCGCGCCGTTCCCTCACGGCTCTCGCCCGCCCTGCTCGTCACATACCCCCATCACCCCTCGCAGGCCGGGGGTACCCACGAGACTGCGCTTACTCCCCCCCCGGGGGACGCAGCACCTGGGGGTAAGGACAGACAAGACGAGAGAAAAGGACAAGGAGCGACAAAGACGAGAGAGTGGAGAGAGGGAAAAAAATAAAAAATCCGTGGTCTGGTTCCCAGACACACTGCCGCTCTGTCCTCAGCCAGTCGAGAGGCTCTTCCTCGCGGTGCCATGCGATGGTACTGGACGCCCGGTGGACAGCCCGATCCTCCTCCGCTCCCTGGCGGCCGGCGATGGCACCTCCGGCTGAGGGCAGCCGGCAGCGAGTCCCCCTTTCCCTGCTCCTCTCCATCATGGCGCAAGGCAGCAGGCTCCGGCCCACGGCGAACAGCGGCGACTCCTCCGCTCCCTCCTGGACGGCAGCCACCCCACCTCGTCCCAGGGGCACGGCAGCGAGCTCTCCGTCCCACCTGTTGCTCAGTCACTCCAGCACCACCGCCTCGGGCAGCCACTCGCGGTCTTCACGCTCCCGCGCTGTCCGACGTCCTCAGCACCGCGATCCCCCTCAGCAGAGAGGGCTCTTCAACAGCATGTCCCTCCTTCCTCCCGGGTTTTGGCACCAATGTAACAAAGTTCTTAGGAACGGGAAGAAGGAGGCGAGAACCGGCGAACATTCAACACACTTTAATAATAAAATACACAAACAATAAAACGAAAGTAAAATCACGGCGACTGCCGCCCACACAAACAAAATAAGACACAACATAAAATTCAGGCATGGTCCTCTCTCATCCTTCACTGTTGTCGCTCTTCTTTTAGGCTTCCGGAGCTCCTCCGTGAGAGACACGAGACCGGTGTAGCGCACAGGTGATGCTCATTATCTCTCGCGCCACCGACCTCGCGCCGTTCCCTCGTGGCTCTCGCCCGCCCTGCTCGTCACAAACGCATTCTGTGTTATAATACTGTGTTCTTTTAAAATGAAAGTTTAAGCTTCAGTCTGTAAGTCTTCCCTCTTTGTCTTCATCTCTGCATCAACTTTTGCTGAATTGGTAAAGACAGCAAGGTCAATGCCAGAAAAATATAAATAAAAAAGACCCCAAAGAGAAATTGAAAGCTTAAAGTGGCCTTTTGGCCATTTTGTGTTGTAACACCCATTGAAAGTGACAGGAAAACCTGCTTATGTGAAACCCATGAAAATATGGGGTTCATGGCCAGCGCCTTCTATAAATGTGGGCTTTTATCCTACAAAAACATTGAAGAGATGGCTGATGTGACAGTGTGCAACCCTGACTCAAAAGCCTGTGCATACGGAGAATATGTAAGTTGCCGCACTACTGCTGTGACCATTGTGAGACCTGACTCCAACAATGCAATTTCAACCAACGGTTAACCGAGACATCCACATCCAGTGAGGAGAAAAGGCCATAATGACTGTCAAAAAAGAACTGATCAAGTCTGAGGATGAAGGTTTTTTTTTCATCATTTAGCAGATGCTTTTATCCAAAGTGATTTACAAGGGGAGCAATTAGGGGTCAGATGTCTTGCTCAAGGCTTTAGTCATGGTATTGAAGGTGGAGAGAGTGCTGTTCATTCACAATCCCCACCTTCAATTCCTGCCGGCGTGGGAATCGAACCAGCAACCTTCAGGTTACAAGCCTGACTCCCTCACCATTAGGCCACGACTACCCAACATCTATTCAACAAACATTGGCAGTACAGGGCCAAAAGACAAGTTAGAGAAGATCTCATAACATTAAGACACTGACAGGTGAAGTGAATCACACTGATCATCCCTTCATCATCTGTTAGTGGTGGATATATTAGGCAGCAAGTGAACATTTTGTCCTCAAAGTTGATGTTTTAGAAGCAGGAAAAATGGGCAAGCGTAAGGATTTCAGCGAGTTTGACAAGGACCAAATTGTGATTCTAGATGACTGGGTCAGAGCATCTCCAGAACTGCAGCTCTTGTGGAGCGTTCCTGGTCTGCAGTGGTCAGGATCCATCAAAAGCGCTCCAAGGAAGGAACAATAGTGAACCGGCGACAGGGTCACGGGCGGCCGAGGCTCTGAAGGTTGACTATTGTTTTCTGATCCAACAGACGAGCTCCTGGAGCTCAAACTCCTCAAGAAATTAATGCTGGTTCTGATTTAAAGGTGTCAGAACACACAGAGCATAAGTTTGTTGTGTATGGAGCTGCAGAGACCAGTCAGGGTGTCCATGATGACTCCTGTCCACCGCTGAAAGAGCCAACAGTGAGCAGCAATACTGGACCACGGATCAATGGAAAAAAGTGGCCTGGTCTGATGAATCCCGTTTTCTTTTACATCAAGTGGATGGGTGGGTGGATGCACTATGGGAAGAAGGAAAGCCGGTGGAGGCAGTGTGATGCTTTGACCAATGTTCTGCTGGGAAACCTTGAGTCCTGCCATCCATGTGGATGTTACTATATTTCAGTTTTTCTTTTTTAATAAATCTGCAAAAATGTCAAGAATTCTGTGTTTTTCTGTCAATATGGGGAGCTGTGTGTACATTAATGAGGAAAAAAATGAACTAAAATGATTTTAGCAAATAGCTGCAACATAACAAAGAGTGAAAAATTTAAGAAGGTCTGAATACTTTCCGTACCCACTGAATATGCTTTTGAGCAAAATTTTTATATTTATTCACTCTCCTATTTGCAAAAATGGGTACAAAAAGCACCTGTTCTTAATAATCAAGACATATTCTGTTCATCAATCATTTGTTTGTTATTGTTCAAAGGCATGAGGGACATACATCAAGAAAAGCTGATTATTGTCTAACATTTATGGTAACACTTTACAATAAGGTTCATTAGTTAATGCATTAACTAACATTAACTAAACATGAGCAATATTTAGGCAACCCTTTACTTTACAGTGTCATTGTTACACATGTAATAACTATAAATTATGCATAATTACATGTAACTAACGCTACTGTAACTCTATAGTAAGTACATGTAGTTAATATGTCACAGATTAAGAGATAAATATAAAGGTAATTTGAACCGCAGAAGATGGGGCAGAAACAGAAAGTAAACTGAACTCGTGAGCGCAGCAGGAGAGCGAGCCAACATAACGGGGTTCGACTTGTGTAAATCTAAGGTCAAAGTATTTCTTTTTTTCACATTCATTTCACTTATGTGTGGCTTTGTTTCATTAATACAATTCATGCTTTTTTTTCTTTATTTACCCCGAAAGTGAAGTGAAATGTGACGTAACACATGACAGCTTAAAATATGATCTAATCAAAACAAATATACATGAGAAACTAAAATATTTTGTCAATAAAAGACAATTATAATTGTTTTTTTCATATAAAGAAAAGATTTTCTGTTTTACTGAGAGAAATGTATCTTACCTTATTTGTAACAACAAGAACAACAAAAACTCATGAGGTAATAAACAAACAGTAAAACAATAAAAGTCGTTCAATGAATCAAAAGGTGAAACATAATCCAAGAGATGAACAGAAGCAACAGTCGACGTGAGACTCTGGCCAACAGAGGGATAAAAATACCGGACTAGTCGAGGGAAAACATGGAGCACTTGGATAAAATTAGGGTGGGGAAACAGCAGAAGAACTACAAAGACCAAGTACAAGACTACAAAAGGATATGAAATCATGAAAAATACAAAATACAAGACATAACACTAATGCAACACAGACTGCTCAAACTCATCATGAGATTTCATGAATCATCTCTATTAAGTGAATTCATAAACAGACTTATGAATGTAGTGCACATGATTTTTCAGTAAAATCTGATCAATAATGATTGAAAAGCAAATGTTTGGTGAAGAAGATCTCCACCTCTAAGGATCAGGTTCCTTCATAACCAAAGATTGAATTTGTTTTTATCTTTTCAATGGCAGGATTAATATTCAGAGAATCTCTATTGTCTTCGCTTTCCGAGGACAATACCTAAACAATTACAGTTTTAACAGGAATACAGTCCACAGATAAAAGAGAGGAGCTTGTCAGGATTTTGAGAATAACTGAATAGATCTTATACTGTGAGTCGAAGCCTTCTAGCACTAGATGTGCCGGATTCTGCCTCGTCACGTCCTCATCTCCTAAATCAAACACTGATTCAGCTGCTAATGCTCTCGCATTCACGTCAAGTAACTTTCTTGACAAGTGTGGGTGAGTCAAGGCAAAAGGCACAAGATAAAGTACATTCAATGCCCTGTAGATGGCGATATCACTTCTTTATAGGAGAAACAAACTGCTGCAGAAAAAGTTAGGTGTCATGCAAAATGTAACGTGTAACTGCATTACTCAAGTGTACATTTACTTGATCAAAAATGTAGTGAAGCACAGATTAAAAGTTGATAATATCTTTGATAAAACTACAAAGCAGCCAAAAAGATACTTAAGTACGGAAACTAATTACATTCACTCAAATACTTTTCTCCAGTGGCAGAGATAAAGGACGGTAAATCACTGGAAGAACCCGTGTGTCCTGCTAAAGCATGAACCTGACCACAGCTCCGTCCACTGTTTAAGATTCATATTTAGGAGCAGGACGTTCACTGTATTGTGGGGGATTTTCTGCAGGATGGTGAAGCATGGAAGAGTCGCCGACCAGAGGAACCTGCAAGAAAAACAGGGAAGACTCATCAATTCTTGATATATATGCATATAAAAATCAACTCTAATCCAAATACTGGATCATTTAGTGTTTTACACAAAGTTCAACTGGTGCTACAAGCTTCTCTTACCTCTGGTTTGTTAAGATCATGGGAGTGATTGGGTCTAAAGGCATCGGACTGTGGAATTACAACGTGGTGAACGTTCAGCACCTTTGGGAAAATACAAATGTAGTGTTTTTTACTTTCTTACTGCAATATAAATTCAACCACATTGGCAGACAGTTCCAGGATTACAGGTTTATGGACAGCGCTGTATTTTCAAAATCCAGCTGAAATGTTTTGGTGTGGAAACTTGTGCCTTCTGTCGTTTTCAAAAATCTTCACAATGCCCTAGCAACAACCCAGAACACCCTAGCAACCGCAGCAGCCGCTCAGCTTCTACAGCGGATCACATGACTCACCCGAGGAGAACAGCAGACGTCGGCTTTACAGGCAAACGCTGACAGACAGATGGAGATGATGAACTCAAGGACAGTGAATACCAAAGACACACCACTGATCCCCCGGAAGAGGATCTGGGAAAACACTCATCATCAGCACAAATATCAATGAAATACAGGAGAGTTACTCACACTGGAACACTGGCTGAACTTCATACGGTCATATAACATACATCAAACTATACTGAGTCTACAATTAATGTGTAATGTCAGTGCCTTCATGAAAATGATCAGTAATAGTAGGAGATCTTATAGTAATTACTGAATAAAAGTGACTAGAAAAGTTGTTAACATACCTTATACTTGTCCACATAATAACATCCACTATTAAAGCAGTAATTATCAGAGAAAAACGGTCCTCGAGACATATCCAGTGAAAGTATAAAAATGGAAATGCCGGCGGTTATAGCACTTATGATGCTCATTCCAAGTGAACCTTTCACCTACAGGCAGAAAACAATAACAAAAATCAAGTTCATAAGTTAGAAAGCACTTTACTCAGTGTGTTAAAGCAGATCATGAAACAATATATTTAGAGAGCTCTAAATTCTTTGATGAACAATAGACAAATAATATTGTCTCTTCATTTTAATTGGATAGAAATACATTCAATCATGTCTGGCAACTTGACGTTCATGGTATCATGTAAAAACAACGGTAAGTTGGAGGTAATTTTCACATTTACATTTAATCATTTGACAGACACTTTTATCCAAAGCGACTTACAAGTGAGGAAAACAATCGAGATTCTTCATGAAGAGGCAAATAGACACAGGAAGTGCTCACAATACAAGTTTCAGACATTGCTCAGAGTAACACAAGCTAGAGTAGGAAGGGAAAAGGAAAGGAAATATTTTTCCGTCCGTTTCCGCCACTGAAAAAAAAAGATTATTGTGACTTTATAAGTCAGAATTTCTGAGATAAAAAGTCGCAATTGTCAGGGTTCTGTTTATTGTAATTGACACTGAGAAACGTGCTGTGCAGGAGATGCTTCCAGATTAATTTGGCCAAGATGCATCTCAAAATTTAGGAGAACAATTGGAACATAATTTAGCAGCTCTTATTTAAAACTGCAAACCATCCTTCACATACCAGACAAATCTGTTCAGGAAGTAATTCAACAGTCCGTGCCACTTTTGCATAAGAACGTGAAGGCTGTTCTTCAGAAACACTTGGGGGATGTAGATGAGTCCGTTTTGAAAGAGGTGGTTAAGACATATTGTAGAAATGGAAAAATGGATGTCTTGCAGCTAGTAAAAGGACTGTGCAACTTTCCTCTGGTAATGCCTATAGAGTTTGTAGTTGAGAAAGGAAGAAAAACAGAAGCATATGTTCCCATTCTACACATGCTACAAAAACTGTTGAACAACAAAGACATTTTAGATAAGGCTATGTCACAAAACACTGTACATTGATTTCGAAGTGACAAACCCAGAAAGAGTTCTGTACCACACTTTGGGATCTTGCCACTCTCGAACAGCATGGGGTCTGCATTGATTGAGCATCTTGGTAGAAGTGTTAAAGGGACAGTGCTCTTTGTGCCAGAAGATAACCTTGGTGCCCACTCTCTTGCAGGATTTTATGAAAGCTTCCTTGTGGACAAGTTTTGCAGATTTTGCATGGCATCCAGAATTGACACACAACACCAAGAGGTAAGGTCTGTTGCATTTCAAATCCGAGAGAAAGATACACACAACAGTCAGGTGCAAGAAACATTGCAGGATCCAAATTCAGGTCGAAATTTGGCAGCAAATTTGGAGCATTGTCATGTCATTGGTGGTTATCCCCCTGACATATTACGGAGTTGTCTCCTTGCCTATAAGACTTGATGGCAAAAAGAAATACATCACCCTAGAGGTGTTGAATGAAGCCAAAACCGATCAGCCTCAGCTGATTTCAAAGGGCTTCTCAACCAAGGGCACAGTTGGGGGAAATGGCCATGAGAATTGGTGTCTAATTAGGCTTCTTCCTCTGCTTATTGGCCAAAACATTCCTGAGGTGACAACACATGGGAAATACTCCTGCTGCTCAAGGACATTGTTGCATTAGTCGTGGCACCTCAGTTTAATGAAGAGGCATTATACATCCTTGACTACAAAGTATCAGAGCATAGGGACCTTCCGCAGTCAACCTTCTCTGACTTTAAATTACGACCAAAACACCACTACATTGAACACTACTCTGAACTGATTAGAGTACATGGTCCACTTACTGAAGTCTGGACAATGCGTTTTGAAGGAAAACAAGTTCTTCAAAAAGGTTATATGTGATGTCCAGAACTTCAAGAATGTTGCCATGACACTTGCACTGAAACACCAGAGATCTCTTAGCCATCAGCTAGACTGCAGTTCTTTTTTCAAGCATGACTAAGGTTAGACCAGTGTTCGTTACCACCTTCACAGAGAACATTCAGAGAGCACCTGGTCAAAAACTCCCTCAAACTCAAGCACTTCTTGTTACACCATCGGTCTGCATTAATGGGACTGATTATAAGACAGACATGATACTTTCAGCTGGATCATGTTCAGGGCTAACTGATTTTAAGTAAAATACTCGCATTGTTGCAGTGAATACTGAGGTACTTTTTGTGTGCAAAGTGATGATGGTATTTTGAGCACCGTCGTTCTTAAGAGCTTTGCTGTCCAGATATGCCATCTTTTTGCGTGCTTCAACTTGAAGACCTGAATGATATTGTTCCACTTTCAGCCTATAGTGTACATGGTAAACTGATGGAAACATTGAAGCGTTTTTATTCTTTGCTAAATTAACACTTTTGTACTTTCCTTTCAGATGGCTTCTAAAGAAACTATGACTTTGAGAGCTATTCTTGCAGAAGCTGACATCAGAAAAGTCATGCTGACTTCAAAGACAGGCTCAGCTGAAGAATTGATTAGGTGTCTCAAACACACTCTGAGACTCGACTATAATTTTACTTTACAGTTTCGAGATCCCGAGTTTGATAACGAACTTTGCAATCTGACTGTTTTGTCAGAGCTCCCTCAGAAGCCAACTGTGAAAATCACTCCCGTGATTGAATTGGTGCCACTGTCTTCAGGTGAAATGCAGGCATCAAGTGAAATATTGAGTGATGTTCCAAGTATTGCAGATACAGTATTGACCTCCGAATCACCCAGGAAAAGAGAATGCCATGGCCTGATATCTTTTTAACTCCAAAATTCTCTGTCAATGTTGAATTTAGGCTCCGGCAAGCAAATTTAATCTACTTGAGGGATGGAACGCACCTAAAAGTCACAAAGGGATTGAAACATGACATTCTTCAGAAACTTGCAGAGACCGTATATTCCTTCAAAGCATACTCAACTTCTGATCTACGAGCTGTTGCAAAGGCACTGGTCAACACTCACCCCTGTCTTCAAGAATCAGGATCGCCTTCTGGATACTGTGGATGGACAAACAGTTTGAAAGACAAAATGGGAAATTATAGATGAGCCTTGGACACAAAGACGTCATTGTTAATGCTGGGAAAAGAGGAAAATACTCTACGAGCAGTGATCCACCCAACAAGAACATTAAGAAACCAAGGAAAGGTGAGGTCAACTACCTTCCTGATCTCACAGATGGGCAGGATGCTTCCAGTCTTGAAATGATCATACAGCAACTGGTGAATGAAAGGAAGAAAAACCCTGATGCAGTCTTTATCAGAAAATGGACATGCCTGTCGTGAAACAAAGACGGATGCAATTGCAATGAAAAATAAATATTTATTTGGGAACAAACACTCAGGTGGTGAGATGACGCAGGGACTTCAATAGGCAACCCGGAAATGGTGTGCGTAGATCAACGTGCTCAGGTACCAGGAAAACAATAAACAGTCCAAACTGCGTGAAACACAAAGAAGATAATCCACGACGACAGGAATCCACACAAGGAGAACACGGGCACAGGACACGACACTTGGGAAGCCACAACGATCTGACAACAAGAGATGAAAATGACTGCACATATAAAGGGAACGGGAATTGAGCACAGCTGGCGACACTAATCACCCAACGAGTAACCACACCCACACACAGACACTCACACACTCACAGCAGAAATGAGACAGCTGATTCATGAACCGTGACAGTACCCCCTCCCCTAGGAACGCCTCCTGGCGTTCCCAGACAACCGTACCTGTCGATTGTAATCATCGATAAGGGAGTGATCCAGGATGTCTCTAGCAGGAACCCAACTTCTCTCCTCCGGACCGTAGCCCTCCCAGTCCACCAAGTACTGAAATCCGCGTCCCCTCCGTCTCGAGTCCAGAATACGATGTACCGAATAAGTAAGTTCCCCATCTACGAGTCGCGGCGGGGAGGGAACGGGAGCAGGCGGATTAATGCGAGAATAAAAACGGGTTTGATCCTTGAGACATGAAAGGCGGGGTGAATTCTCCTTATGCTGGAGGGAGTTTGAGTCGGACTCACCGGACTAATAATCTTGGTGACAGGAAACGGGCCGATAAATTTGGGAGCTAGCTTGTTAGAAACGGAACGGAGCAGAATATTCTTGGTAGAAAGCCACACCTTTTGACCCACGACGTATACGGGAGGCTTTGACCGGTGGCGATCGGCCTTGGCCTTCATGCGCCCCTCGCTTGGAGTAGAGTCTCACGGGTTCTAGACCAAGTGTGGCGACACCTCTGGACGAAGGCGTGAGCGGAGGGGACCGCGACTTCGGATTCCAGACACGGAAAAGCTGGTGGTTGGTAACCTAAACTACACTTAAACGGAGAGAGGCCCGTAGATGACACTGGTAATGAGTTATGGGCGTACTCCACTATAGAAAGTTGCTGGCTCCAGGACGAAGGATTCTTGGCTACCAAACATCGCAACATTCTCTCAAGAGCCTGGTTGGCCCGTTCAGACTGACCATTGGTCTGGGGATGATAACCTGAAGACAGACTGACCGTAGCTCCCAATAATTTACAGAACTCCTGCCAAAATTTGGACACAAATTGGGAACCCCTGTCAGAGACCACGTCCGTCGGGAGGCCATGTAACCGAAAGACATGATCAATGACCGTGACCGCTGTCTCCTTGGCTGAAGGTAATTTGGGCAAGGCGATGAAATGTGCCGCCTTCGAAAACCGGTCCACTACGGTTAAAACAACCGTCATGCCCTTGGAGGGCGGGAGGGCGGTAACAAAATCTAGCGCGATGTGGGACCAGGGTCTCGAAGGGACAGACAGCGGTCGAAGTAACCATCCGGAGGTCGATTAGATGTCTTACTGGTGGCACAGACTGAACAAGCCAAAACAAAATCGTGAATATCACGAGCCATTAACGGCCACCAGAATCGTTGCTTAACTAAAAAAACTGGTGCGAGTCACTCCTGGATGACAAGCCACATTAGAGCAATGACCCCATCGAATCACGTCGGACCGTAACCCCTCCGGAACAAACAAACGATTCGGTGGGCAACCGGGCGGAGGCGTTACCCCTTCTAAGGCCGTCTTGACCTTCGACTCGACCTCCCATACGAGTATGGAGATAACTACTTTCTCAGGTAAAATGCACTCGGGAGTCACCGGGCGTTCGGATGGATCAAAAATTCGAGATAAAGAGTCAGGTTTGATGTTCTTGGAACCCGGGCGGTACGAGAGAATAAAGTCAAAACGTCCGAAAAAAAAAGTGCCCACCGAGCCTGCCTGGAGTTGAGTCTTTTAGCAGATCTAATATATTCAAGGTTCTTGTGATCGTCCAAACGATAAAGGGTACCCCTGAACCCTCTAACCAATGACGCCACTCCTCCAACGCTAGCTTGACTGCCAACAACTCTCTGTTACCAATGTCATAATTACGTTCGGCAGGCGATAGTCGATGAGAAAGAAACGCGCAGGGGTGCATCTTGTCGTCTGAGGAAGCGCGTTGTGAAAGCACTGCTCCTACTCCCACCTCTGACGCGTCGACCTCCACCACGAACTGACGTGTGGGATCAGGGGTGACAAGAATGGGAGCCGAAACAAAGCGACCTTTGAGGTTGGTGAACACTGCCTCAGTAGTGTCTGACCACCTGAACGTCGTTCGGGGGGAAGTCAAGTCAGTCAGAGGCGCGACTAGTTGGCTGAAATTGCGAATGAAACGCCGGTAAAAATTGGCGAACCCCAGAAACCGCTGTAGGGCCTTACGGGAATCTGGACTTGGCCAATCTACCACAGCCTTAATCTTGTCAGGATCCATGCGCACTCCCTCAGAGGAGACGATGTACCCTAGGAAGGGAACCGACTGTGCATGAAACGCGCATTTCTCCGCCTTGACAAAAAGCCCATTCTCTAACAGTCTCTGGAGCACTCGCCTAACGTGTTGAACATGTTCCTGGAGAGACGAAGAAAAAATCAATATGTCATCCAGGTAAACATATATGAACTGATCTACCATGTCTCTCAACACGTCATTCACGAGTGCCTGGAAAAACCGCTGGACTATTAGAAAGCCCGAAGGGCATAACCAAATATTCAAAATGGCCTCTAGGGGTATTAAAAGTGGTCTTCCATTCATCCCCCTTCCTGATGCGAACCAAATGATATGCATTACGTAAGTCCAGTTTCGTGAAAATGGATGCTCCCTGTAACCTCTCGAAAGCTGAAGACATCAACGGCAAAGGATAAGAATTCTTAACCGTGATGTTGTTCAGCTCTCGGTAATCAATGCAAGGTCGCAGAGAACCATCCTTCTTCCCAACGAAAAAGAACCCCGCCCCCGCAGGAGAAGAAGAAGGCTGGATGAATCCAGAGGCCAGAGAATCAGAAATATATTTCTCCATGGCCTCCCTCTCGGGAACAGAAAGAGAGTAAAGTCTGCCCTTAGGCGGAGATTTACCTGGCAGAAGATCTATCGCACAGTCATAGGAACGATACGGAGGAAGAGAAGCAGCACGAGACTTACTGAACACCTCCTTCAGGTCGAGGTACTCTGCGGGCACGTTAGAAAAATCCACTGCCTCACTCTGAAACACAGAACCAGACACAGAAGAACAAGCGGACACCAAACAGGACTCATGACAGTGGTTAGCCCATGTGGAAATAGTGTTAGTGCGCCAGTCGACCCGAGGATTGTGCAGAGTGAGCCAGGGATGGCCCAGCACGACTGGGGCCAGAGGTGAGTCCATGAGGAGAAAGGATATAGTTTTGGTGTGGTTGCCAGAGGTAATGAGTGGGAGGGGTTCAGTGGAGTGGGAGATTCTGGGAAGTTCCTGTCCATTGAGTGCGTTGACTGAGATCTTGTGAGTGAGAGCAGTGATGGGAATCTGGAGTCTGTGTGCGAGTCCAAAGTCCAAAAAATTACCCTCAGCTCCCGAATCCAGCAGTGCTTGAGTGCGGTGCGTGGAGGTTGCCCATCTCAGTCTTACCGGGAGGAGGGTTGACGATGGTGATGAGGTCTTCTCGACGGAGATCCCACCCGATAGTAGCCTCATACTTACTACCGGGCTTGCTCTTTTACTGGACAGGAGTAGAGAAAGTAGCCAGCCTTCCCACAGTATAGGCAGAGTCCTTGGGATCTCCGCTTCTCCCTCTCCTCCCGGGAAAGCCGAGCTCTCCCTACCTGCATGGGCTCATGTTCGGAATCTGGGCCGACCGCGCTCCCGCCGCTGGCCCGTGGGTCCTCCGTATGGTACTGGGGTCGTCTCTGGTGTAAATGAGAAGTCACACGATTTAGACGAGACTCGACCCTCAGTGCGAGCTCCACCAGGCCATTCAGGGTGCTGGGAAGGTCTAGGATGTAAATCTCCTTAAGAACGCGGTCAGCCAGCCCATGCAGGAACATGTCCCACTGCGCCTCCTCGTTCCATTTGCACTCTGCAGCCAGGGTGCGGAACTGGATGGAATAGTCCGACACTGAGCCATCACCTTGACGTAGATCCGCGAGTAATCTGGCCGCCTCCTTACCCGCTACCGCTCGATCGAAGACTCTTCTCATCTCGGTGGAGAGTGCCATAAACGAGGCGCAGCAGATGTCTCGATTCTCCCACACTGCCGTTCCCCAGAGAGCCGCCCTCCCCGACAGTAGAGTCAAGACGAACGCCACCTTAGACTGTTCGGTGCAAAAGGTCCGTGGCTGCAATGCGAAATGCATGGAACATGCTGTGAGAAAAGCTCTACAATACTCAGGCTCACCTGAATATTTCTCTGGCGTGGGCAGGCGAGGTTCCGGTTGACGTTCTTGCGGGGACGGAGAGAGCTGAACGGGTGGTGTGGGCGGCGCAGTGGGAACTCGAAGAAGTTGTAACTGTTGGGTGAGCTCGGACACCTGCTTCACGAGTGCTTGGACTGCGCGACCTGTATTAGCGATCTTCTCTCCCTGTTGATCCATTCTCGTGGTGCTGTGCGCGAGGAAGTCATTCAAACTGGCCGAACTTGCTGCATCCATGATGGTCAGATCGTTCTGTCGTGAAACAAAGACGGATGCAATTGCAAGTAAAATAAATATTTATTTGCTGGTCAGATGAATACAGGTCGGGGAACAAACACTCAGGTGGTGAGATGACGCAAGGACTTCAATAGGCAACCCGGAAATGGTGTGCGTAGATCGACGTGCTCAGGAACCAGGAAAACAATAAACAGTCTAAACTGCGTGAAACACAAAGAAGATAATCCACGACGACAGGAATCCACACGAGGAGAACACGGGCACAGGACACGACACTTGGGAAGCCACAACGATCTGACAACAAGAGATGAAAATGACTGCACATATAAAGGGAGCGGGAATTGAGCACAGCTGGCGACACTAATCACCCAACGAGTAACCACACACAGACACTCACACACTCACAGCAGAAATGAGACAGCTGATTCATGAACCGTGACAATGACTCTGTCCTTAAGAAGAGAGGATGTTGTGATCAACAAGCCTCCTGTAAGCCAGATACTTCAACCTTGGCCAGCACTTTTTAGAGAAAGTCAGGTAAAGGGAAATGCCTATGTATGCAACATTTGAGTTGGATCAGATGGCAGGGGAGGAAGCTGGACAGACTAGGCAGACACAAACGTACTGTGAGGGTCTGCTGGGAACGTTTGGCCGAGTCCCCTATCAGAAAGATCTTCAACTCGCACCTCCGGCAGAGCTTCAACCAGATACCGAGGGAGGCTGGAGACATTGAGTCTGAGTGGACCATATTCTCTAGCTCCATTGTCGATGAGGCCGCTCTGGAGCTGTGGCCGTAAAGTCTCCGGTGCCTGTCGTGGCGACAACCCCCGAACCCAGTGGTGGACACCGGATGTAAGGGATGCCGTCAAGCGGAGAAGGAGGCCTACCGAGCCTGGTTGGCTTGGGGGACTCCTGAGGCAGCCGACAGATACAGACAACCAAGCGGACTGCAGCCCGGGTAGTTGTGGAGGCAAAAACTCTGGTCTGGGAGTAATTCAGTGAGGCCATGGAGAAGGATTATCAGTCGGCCTCGAAGAAATTCTGGCAAACTGTCCGGCGCCTTAGGAAGGGGAAACGGTGCCCTGCCAACACTGTTTACAGTGGGGGTGGGAATCTGCTGACTTCAACTGGGGACATTGTTGGGTGGTGGAAGGAATACTTTGAGGATCTCCTCATACTCCTCTGGGAGTATGGAGCCTGGGGCCCTTTGCCTAAGGGCTGTCCGGTCCTTATATGACCGGAGCAGGAGCTTGGTTCGCATTGCCGGCAGTAAGTCAGACCTGTTTCCGGTGCATGTTGAACTCCGGCAGGGCTGACCTTTATCACTGGTTCTGTTCATAATCTTTATGGACAGGATTTCTAGGCACAGTCAGGGGCCAGAGGGAGTCTGGTTTTGGGACCACAGGATCTCACCTCTGCTTTTTGCGGATGATGTTGTCCTGTTGGCTCCATCGGGCCAGGACCTCCAGTGTGCACTGGGACGGTTTGCAGCCGAGTGTGAGGCGGCTGAGATGAGGATCAGCACCTCTAAGTCTGAGACCATGGTTCTCAGTCGGAAATGGGTGGCTTGCCCTCTTCAGGTTGGTGGAGAGCTCCTGCCTCAAGTGGAGGAGTTCAAGTATCTTGGGGTTTTGTTCACGAGTGAGGGAAGGAATGAGCGTGAGGTTGACAGAAGGATCGGTGCAGCTTCTGCTATCGATCTGTCGTGGTGAAGAAGGAGCTGAGCTGCAAGGCAAAGCTCTCGATTCACCGATCATTCTATGTTCCTACTGTAACCTATGGTCATGAGCTTTGGGTCATGACCGAAAGAATGAGATCCCGGATACAGTCAGCCGAAATGAGCTTTCTCTGCAGGGTGGCAGGGTGCTTCCTTAGAGATAGGGTGAGGAGCTCGGTCACTCGGGAGGAGCTCAAAGTAGATGTAGGTGTATCAAGAATTCAAACGGCTGTTTAGGAAGAACCTTAAACAAGAATTCTATGGCTCCCTTGATCGTCACATGCCATTGTTTGCTTAGTTTTAAAATGCAGTCTGTTATGATTACTTAAAGGGTCAGCTTACCCAAAAATTTAAATTCTGTCATTAAGTACTCACCCTAATGGTGTTCCACATCTGAAAGACCTTCGTTCATCTAAGGAACACAAATTAAGATCTTTTTGATGAAATTCGAGAAGCATATGACTCGTCCATAGACAGCAATTTAACCACCACTTTCAAGGTCCAGAAAGGTACTAAAGACATCGTTAAAATAGTCATATCAACTATAACAGTTCAACCTTAATGTTATGAAGTGATGAAAATACTTTTTGTGTGCAAAAACAAAACAAAAATAACGACTTTATTCAACTTCTGTGTCATTCTCTTTCACGGTTTATGTCCAGCTCTTCCAGGTTTTACATCAGAATGCCAGCTCATTATTGGCTGGCTGAGCCAATAATATCAGATGATCCTTAAGAAATCATTACTAACGTTCAAAAGTTTGGGGGTCAGTATTTTTTATTTATATTTTATTTCTTTAAGTAATTAATACTTTTACTTTCATCCAATTTTGGACAGTTTGTTTAGCCTTAAGTTCAATACAGTTCGGTGCTTGGACCCCTGAAAATACAAAGCGATGTGAACCTACCAAACCCAGACTGGAGGGGCCTTTGCCATGGAGCTCATTTTCTGCAGCAATGCTCAGTGATCCTGCGATAATGTACTGAGAGGAGAGAGAGAGGAAGCTTCTGTTAGAGTATTTAGATTGTGTTATAAAAGACAGACTGTACTTAATTGTATAATGTTTGCTCACGATGAGAGATCCCCAGAAAGGAATACCAAAGAAGAAAAATCTGGAATCTGCATAGACTTTAGACACAATCCCAAACAGGAGAATCAGCAGGCCGATCATTATCTGGACAGTCTGAGTAAGACCAGAAAACAGACACTTATTTCCAACTAGACAGTTTGTTAATGTTTGTACTACTGCTTTTTTGGATTTGTTCCCGAACATTTCCTCCTTCACACTGACAGACACATGAAAATCTATTATTGAAAGATTCCTCACCCCAAGTGCTTTTGGTTGGCCTTTCAGAAACGCCTGAAGTCCTTGAAGATGTGAAGCTGCATGAACAGTCACTGGAGGATTTGATCCCGTTTCAGCTGAAGCCGTTTGTTCTGGTGACTGAAACTGGATGACCAGCGTCCCAGAGTTGGTGGGTATGACGGTACTGGACATTCTTGTTTCTGAATATGAAACTGACCTGAACAAAATCACAGTCAATAAAGACATATAAAAACATGTGAAGGTTAATAATACAAAATACCAGAGTATTTATTAAAACATTGTACAGTATGTTGACATTCATTATTATAATGAACAATCTTCATATTCTGGAAAAGTTATGAAAGCAGTCATGTAACATAAATATTGATATTATATAGCAAACAACTCATATTTAAATGGATCTACAGCATTTAACAGTTGCCGTATTCCAAACAGACTGACAAAAGTGCCCTACCGCAATTATAAATCCATGCATTACTAAACAAAGGTATAAACTGAAAAAAAAAATGGGCAAGCGTAAGGATTGAGTGAATTTGACAAGGACCAAATTGTGATTCTAGACGACTGGGTCAGAGCCGCTCAGTTATCTGCCGCTCTTGTGGGGTGTTCCTGGTCTGCAGTGGTCAGGATCCATCAAAAGTGCTCCAAGCAAGGAACAAGTATGTGACGAGCAGGGCGGGCGAGAGCCGTGAGAGAACGACGTGAGGCCGGTGACGCGAGTGATAACGAGCTTCAGCTGCTCGGCGCACCGGTCTCGTGTCTCTCATGGAGGAGCTCCGGAAGCATGAAAGAGGAGCGACGACAGTGAAGGACGAGAGAGGACCAGGCCTGGATTTTATGTTGTGTCTTATTTTGTTTGTGTGGGCGGCAGTCGCCGTGAGGAACTGCCGCCCTTCTACTTTGTTTTATTGTTGGTTTATTTATTTATTAAAGTTGTTGAATGTTTGCTGGGTCCCGCCTCCTTCTTCCCATTCTTAAGAACTTTGTTACAAATAGTAAACCGGCAACAGGGTCACAGGCGGCCGAAGGTTGGCCATTGTTTTCCGATCCAGCAGACAAGCTCCTGTAGTTCAAACTGCTCAAGAAGTTAAAGCTGGTTCTGATAGAAAGGTGTCAGAACACACAGAGCACCAGTTTGTTGTGTATGGAGCTGCAGAGACCAGTCAGGGTGTCCATGCTCCCTGTGGCATGCTCACATCACGTGAATAACCGGATGCATGTGTGGAACACATGGCACCAGGACACACTATGGGAAGAAGGCAAGCCGGTGGAGGCAGTGTGATGCTTTGGGCAATGTTCTGCTGGGAAACCTTGAGTCCTGCCATCCATGTACCACCTACCTAAGCATTGTTGAAGACCATGCACACCGTTTCAGGAAATGGTATTCCCTGGTGCTGTGGCTCTTTCATCAGAATAATCCTCCTGACACAAAGCAGAAATGGTTCATGAATGCTTTGAGGAGCTCAACAACGAGTTTGAGGACGATGCAGGAACACAGTCCAAACACAAGGGCAGGGCACACGACATGGCTGGTGAGGGATGAGACAGCTCCAGACAACAAGCCAATGACGGAGACCAGGCTGCGGCTCAGGGAACCGGAGGCTCGACACTTGGTGATTAACGGGAGCACCAGGCCAGTAGAGTCAACGGGATGCAGGGAAGGACTGGAACCAACACGAGGCAAGACTTAAGACTAAACTCAAAACAAGACAACAAGAGTTGAGAACTTCTGGACTTATTCATGGGAAAACACAAGACACGCAAAGAGCACACGCAACGAACCGGCAGTGACATGAGGGTGAGGAGCACAATATAAATGAGGAACAGGTGAACACACTCAAGCCAACAAGGACTAAACAAGGGGGCGTGGTCACATCAAACAAGGAGGCAGGACAAGAGGAGCACATGGCAAACACAAACAAAGACAAAACCATGTGCTGACACACGACACAAACATGTTTCAGCAGAACCCCGACACCCTCAACAGGTCAGGGCAGCAAAAGAGGGACCAACATGATATTAGGAAGGTGATCATAATGTTATGCCTGAATGGTGTATGCAAATGAAGTGCAGTTTGTCCATTTTGGGGGATCCCATACCGCAGCACAGGGGGGTATTCCAGAAATCAAGGTTAACTTACCTTCACATATACCCTGAACTCTCTGGTTGATTAACTTAAACCTTGCTTACTCCAAAAAAATGCATCAGGGAGTAAGTTCAGCCAACCCAGAGTATGTCCCCGGTTCACACACGAGACAAACAAGCGACAAATCGATGTTTCACCATGGAAACAGACGCTAAGAAAAAGCGTATATACACATACAAAGAATATACATACCTAACATTTTTTTTACTATATAATAGATGTAGTTACATTAATATAACTATATTAATTTAATAACACACATCTGAATACGTCTTAAGCAAACTAACCCTGGAACGTAACCTGCTTTCTCTACTCCAGATGAATAAATGAAGCTGGAAATAATATTTTCTAAATGTTCAGTCTTTTTTCCATGTTTCTCAACAGATATTCTTAAAAGTTAATTATGCCAATTGTATTGGAAATTTACTTTTGCTATTGTTAAATAAATATTCAGTGATATCTCCCAAAGATTTTTGAATTTGTGCGCATTTTTTTCCTCAATAAATGTCTTATGGCAACTATTAAATACACTAAATTGTGTCATGCTAGCATGTGTGGAAGTATTTAAACCATGTTTGTGCCCCACTCACCCCAACATGTACAACTACATCACATAAATACTGAAAATACTACTCATACAAATTAATTTAGTAAAAAAGAGCCTCCAACATCAGTGTCTTTCTATAATTTACTAAGAAAATGTTTAGCAGAGTTCTGTTTTACTTACCTTATTTGTAACAACAACAACATAAACTCATTTGTCCCAGTAATCAGTAGTGTAAGAGTTCGAAATACAGAGAAAAAATAGAGAACTAATTTACTCTACAAATTTGGCATCATTTGGGCTTATTATGGGCATATTCATTACTTCTCTACATAAAGAAATTACCTTTAGTTTGCTGTTAGAAACAAAGCGAGGAAGCTGGATCTGTATGCTGATTAAAAGTGGTTCAATAAATCAAAAGGTGAAACATAATCCAAGAGATGAACAGAAGCAACAGTCGACGTGAGACTCTGGCCAACAGAGGGATAAAAATACAGGACTAGTCGAGGGAAAACATGGAGCACTTGGATAAAATTAGGGTGGGGAAACAGCAGAAGAACTACAAAGACCAAGTACAAGACTACAAAAGGATATGAAATCATGAAAAATACAAAATACAAGACATAACACTAATGCAACACAGACTGCTCAAACTCATCATGAGATTTCATGAATCATCTCTATTAAGTGAATTCATAAACAGACTTATGAATGTAGTGCACATGATTTTTTCAGTAAAATCTGATCAATAATGATTGAAAAGCAAATGTTTGGTGAAGAAGATCTCCACCTCTAAGGATCAGGTTCCTTCATAACCAAAGATTGAATTTGTTTTTATCTTTTCAATGGTAGGATTAATATTCAAAGAATCTCTATTGTCTTCGCTTTCCGAGGACAATACCTAAACAATTACAGTTTTAACAGGAATACAGTCCACAGATAAAAGAGAGGAGCTTGTCAGGATTTTGAGAATAACTGAATAGATCTTATACTGTGAGTCGAAGCCTTCTAGCACTAGATGTGCCGGATTCTGCCTCGTCACGTCCTCATCTCCTAAATCAAACACTGATTCAGCTGCTAATGCTCTCGCATTCACGTCAAGTAACTTTCTTGACAAGTGTGGGTGAGTCAAGGCAAAAGGCACAAGATAAAGTACATTCAGTGCCCTGTAGATGGCGATATCACTTCTTTAAAGGAGAAACAAACTGCTGCAGAAAAAGTTAGGTGTCACGCAAAATGTAACGTGTAACTGCATTACTCAAGTGTACATTTACTTGATCAAAAATGTAGTGAAGCACAGAGTAAAAGTTGATAATATCTTTGATAAAACTACAAAGCAGCCAAAAAGATACTTAAGTACGGAAACTAATTACATTCACTCAAATACTTTTCTCCAGTGGCAGAGATAAAGGACGGTAAATCACTGGAAGAACCCGTGTGTCCTGCTAAAGCATGAACCTGACCACAGCTCCGTCCACTGTTTAAGATTCATATTTAGGAGCAGGACGTTCACTGTATTGTGGGGGATTTTCTGCAGGATGGTGAAGCATGGAAGAGTCGCCGACCAGAGGAACCTGCAAGAAAAACAGGGAAGACTCATCAATTCTTGATATATATGCATATAAAAATCAACTCTAATCCAAATACTGGATCATTTAGTATTTTACACAAAGTTCAACTGGTGCTACAAACTTCTCTTACCTCTGGTTTGTTAAGATCATGGGAGTGATTGGGTCTAAAGGCATCGGACTGTGGAATTACAACGTGGTGAACGTTCAGCACCTTTGGGAAAATACAAATGTAGTGTTTTTTACTTTCTTACTGCAATATAAATTCAACCACATTGGCAGACAGTTCCAGGATTACAGGTTTATGGACAGCGCTGTATTTTCAAAATCCAGCTGAAATGTTTTGGTGTGGAAACTTGTGCCTTCTATCGTTTTCTAGCAACCGCAGCAGGCTCAGCTTCTACAGCGGATCACATGACTCACCCGAGGAGAACAGCAGACGTCGGCTTTACAGGCAAACACTGACAGACAGATGGAGATGATGAACTCAAGGACAGTGAATACCAAAGACACACCACTGATCCCCCGGAAGAGGGTCTGGGAAAACACTCATCATCAGCACAAATATCAATGAAATACAGGAGAGTTACTCGCACTGGAACACTGGCTGAGCTTCATACGGTCATATAACATACATCAAACTACACTGAGTCTACAATTAATGTGTAATGTCAGTGCCTTCATGAAAATGATCAGTAATAGTAGGAGATCTTATAGTCATTACTGAATAAAAGTGATCAGAAAAGTTGTTAACATACCTCATACTTGTCCAAATAAGTACATTCAGTATCAAAGCAGTAAATGACATATGGTCCTCTAGACACATCCAGTGAAAGTATAATAATGGAAATGCCGGCGGTTATAGCACTTATGATGCTCATTCCAAGTGAACCTTTCACCTACAAGCAGAAAACAATAACAGAAATCAAGTTAATAAGTTAGAAAGCACTTTACTCAGTGTGTTAAAGCAGATCATGAAACAATATATTTAGAGAGCTCTGAATATAAATAATAAAGTCCAAGTAAAAATGACTCGAGAAGACAAATAAAAGTCGTATAATTTCAAATATAATACATGTGTCTCTGTGTGGAACTATTCTTTGATGAACAAAAGACAAATAATATTGTCTCTTCATTTTAATTGGATATAAATACATTCAATCATGTCTGGCAACTTTACGTTCATGGTATCATGTAAAAATAAAGGTATTTTGCAGATCACCATTTACTTTGCAATCTGATTAGACATGAAAATATAATGAATTTCAGCAATCAAATGAACCATTTATACAGATTTTATCCTGTGCCTCTCTCTTGTGGATTACATTAGTATTACGGCCTCTGATTCCTATTAATATAAAAAGGCTGTTTGCAACCCCTGAGCATCAGAAATTAATGAAATTTTGCGTGTTTACTCAGAATGTCTTGTTGTCCATGTGTACCAAGTTTTGTGATGTTTGGACTTTGCGCTCACAAGATAAAGGCCAATTACTCGTTATGCGCCACACTCAGAAACACATCAGCCAGTGTCAAGTCAAGTCAAGTCATCTTTATTTATATAGCGTTTTTTACAATGGAAATTGTGGCAAAGCAGCTTTACATTAATAAGAAAATGGTGTCATTGTGCAGCTTATTCTATATATTATTGATTCATTCCGTTGCAAATATCAATAGTTATTAGTCTAGTTAATTTAGGTATATCAGCACTGCAGAAAACAGTGACGTAATCGTCCGGCTCAGCTCAGTTTGTATACAACGACACCAAAAACACTGCTGAAAATCAAGCAAGTGTCCCCAACTTAAGCAAGCCAAAGGCAACAGCGGCAAGGAACCAAAACTCCAACAAATGGAGAAAAAAAACCTCGGGAGAAACCAGGCTTAGTCGGGGGGCCAGTTCTCCTCTGGCCAACAGTGAACACTTGTCCGATACTCAGGCAGAGTTACGGGTCATTAAACCGATTTGGAATCGCAACAGTCAAAATATTTAATCTAGTTCCATCTAGTTTAAGATCTTTTTGATCACGCCGGTATGGGACGGTTTGTTGGGATATGTGCCACTGGCTGATGAGTCGGTAAGGTCTTCACAAAGGATGAGCTAGTTAACACAGTCTCCGCCGACACCACAGGGCCACATCGCTGCCGCACACAGGCACAGGTTCCCCGTCCGACCCGGACACGGCCCAGATCCAGTCAATCACGTTAATTGGTAAACCTCGGGATAAGCAGAGAGACAAAAAATTAGCGTAGACGCCATTCTTCTTCTGATGTACCGAGTACATCTGGTGTTATAGGAAGTGTTCCCGGTTCCGGCTGACCTGATCTATGCAGCCTAACAATCCTTTAACGGATATGAAAACGAAAGTTTATAGTGCGTCATGTGTATGCCAGGTTAAATAGATGCGTTTTTAGTCTAGATTTAAACTGACAGAGTGTGTCTGCTTCCCGAACAATGCTAGGAAGATTGTTCCAGAGTTTAGGTGCCAAATAGGAAAAGGATCTACCGCCTGCGGTTGATTTTGATATTCTAGGTATTAACAACTGGCCAGAATTCTGAGATCGTAACAGACGCGAAGGACTATAATGCATTAAGAGCTCACTCAGGTACTGGGGAGCTAAGCCATTTAGTGCTTTGTAAGTAATTAGCAAGATTTTAAAATCTATACGATGTTTAATAGGGAGCCAGTGCAGTTTTGACAGAACCGGGCTAATATGTTCATATTTCCTGGTTCTAGTAAGGACTCTAGCTGCTGCGTTTTGGACCAGCTGTAATTTGTTTATCACGCGAGCAACCCAACCAATAGAGCGTTAAAGTAATCTAGTCTCGAGGTCATAAACGCATGAACTAGCTGTTCCGCATTTGTCATTGAGAGCATATGTCGCAATTTAGACATATTTTTAAGATGGAAGAATGCGGTTTTACATATGCTAGAAATGTGGCTTTCAAATGAAAGATTGGTATCAAAGAGCACACCCAGGTTCCTAACTGACGAAGACGACTTAACAGAGCAGCCATCAAGTGTCTCTCCAATGACAAAATAACTCAAAATTCCTTTGATAACTTTTTAACTTTAGGCTCTGGGGATAAAGCATGCCAAATTTAGTGTGAATTCAATATATGACAATAAGAATGTTCACTAAAGATTAGATGCATGCAAACACTTAATCGAGCTTTCATGACTCCTTGTGTTTACTGTCTTGAAGTATAACCATATTTATATACACTCACCTAAAGGATTATTAGGAACACCTGTTCAATTTCTCATTAATGCAATTATCTAATCAACCAATCACATGGCAGTTGCTTCAATGCATTGAGGGGTATGGTCCTGGTCAAGACAATCTCCTGAACTCCAAACTGAACGTCAGAATGGGAAAGAAAGGTGATTTAAGCAGTTTTGAGCGTGGCATGGTTGTTGGTGCCAGACGGGCCGGTCTGAGTATTTCACAATCTGCTCAGTTACTGGGATTTTCATGCACAACCATTTCTAGGGTTTACAATGAATGGTGTGAAAAGGGAAAAACATCCGGTATGCGGCAGTCCTGTGGGAGAAAATGCCTTGTTGATGCTGGAGGTCAGAGGAGAACGGGCCGACGGATTCAAGCTGATAGAAGAGCAACTTTGACTGAAATAACCACTCGTTACAACCGAGGTCTGCAGCAAAGCATTTGTGAAGCCACAACACGCACAACCTTGAGGCGGATGGGCTACAACAGCAGAAGACCCCACCGGGTACCGCTCATCTCCACTACAAATAGGAAAAAGAAGCTACAATTTGCACGAGCTCACCAAAATTAGACAGTTGAACACTGGAAAAATGTTGCCTGGTCTGATGAGTCTCGATTTCTGTTGAGACATTCAGATGGTAGAGTCAGAATGTGGCGTAAACAGAATGAGAACATGGATCCATCATGCCTTGTTCCCACTGTGCAGGCTGGTGGTGGTGATGTAATGGTGTGGGGGTATTTTCTTGGCACACTTAGTGCCAACTGGGCATCGTTTAAATGCCACGGCCTACCTGAGCATTGTTTCTGACCATGTCCATCCCTTCATGACCACCATGTGACCATCCTCTGATCTACTTCCAGCAGGATAATGCACCATGTCACAAAGCTCGAATCATTTCAAATTGGTTTCTTGAACATGACAGTGAGTTCACTGAACTAAAATGCCCCACAGTCACCAGATCTCAACCCAATAGAGCATCTTTGGGATGTGGTGGAACGGGAGCTTCATGTCCTGGATGTGCATCCTACAAATCTCCATCCACTGCAAGATGCTGTTCTATCAATATGAGCCAACATTTCTAAAGAATGCTTTCAGCACCTTGTTGAATCAATGCCACGTAGAATTAAGGCAGTTCTTAACACAAAGTTACATTTGTCTCAAACCCCTTATTTTAATTTTATTTATTTTTTTGCTGATTCAAATCTGATCGTTACTCGAAAACCATGATATGATCCGAACCGCGAGATTTGTGATTCATTGCACCACTACAGCAAATACTAGTCAAATTAAAAAAATGGATGTTGGCTGACTGACCAATTAAGTTTCTTGCGAATCAGATTAATGGCCGATGAAGAGTTCGAAAAAGTAGATTTTTAGAATAATTCAAAATGGTGGAAATTTTACAGGTGGTTGTTTTATTCAGCTGGAGAGGGGAAAAAAATTGATTCTAGTCAGTACATTTTCAGATATATCAATGAAAAATAGTGCCACCTATGGTCCGATCGTATGGACACACCATCCGTGTGCAGCCCGATGTTTGTGACGGCACATACAACAAGCGGATGTGAGTGATTTAAAAACAAAAGAGCACTATATCGCTGTTGGTGTTTTCAAATCATCCGCATAGTTTGGAAATATTACTATATTTAATGTTTTTGAAAGATGTCTCTTATGCTCATCAGGCTTTTATTTGCTCAAAAATACAGTAATGTTATGAAGTATTATAACTATTATTACTTATTATTTAAGATAATGGTTTTCTATTTGAATATACTTCAAAATATAATTTATCTCTTTGATGCAAAGCTGAATTTTCATCAGCCAATACTCCAGGATTCAGTGTCATATGATGCTTCAGAAATCATTACTACCATTCAAAAGTTTGGGGTCAGTATTTTTTTTTTCTTTTCCTTCTTTCTTTCTATTTTTTTAAAGTAATTAATACTTTTACTTTAAGTTCGATAAATTCTGTGCTTGGACCCCGGAAAATACAAAGCGATGTGAACATACCAAACACAGACTGGAGGGGCCTTTGCCATGGAGCTCATATTCTGCAGCAATGCTCAGTGATCCTGCGATAATGTACTGAGAGGAGAGAGAGAGGAAGCTTCTGTTAGAGTATTTAGATTGTGTTATAAAAGACAGACTGTACTTAATTGTATAATGTTTGCTCACGATGAGAGATCCCCAGAAAGGAATACCACTGAACACAAAGATGGAATTTGCATAGACTTTAGACACAATCCCAATCAGGAGAATCAGCAGGCCGATCATTATCTGGACAATCTGAGTAAGACCAGAAAACAGACACTTATTCCCAACTAGACAGTTTGTTAATGTTTGTACTACTGGTTTTTTGGATTTGTTCCCGAACATTTCCTCCTTCACACTGACAGACACATGAAAATCTATTATTGAAAGATTCCTCACCCCAAGTGCTTTTGGTTGGCCTTTCAGAAACGCCTGAAGTCCTTGAAGATGTGAAGCTGCATGAACAGTCACTGGAGGATTTGATCCCGTTTCAGCTGAAGCCGTTTGTTCTGGTGACTGAAACTGGATGACCAGCGTCCCAGAGTTGGTGGGTATGACGGTACTGGACATTCTTGTTTCTGAATATGAAACTGACCTGAACAAAATCACAGTCAATAAAGACATGTAAAAACATGTGAAGGTTAATAATACAAAATACCAGAGTATTTATTAAAACATTGTACAGTATGTTGACATTCATTATTATAATGAACAATCTTCATATTCTGGAAAAGTTATGAAAGCAGTCATGTAACATAATTATTGATATTAAATTGCAAACAACTTATATTTAAATGGATCTACAGCATTTAACAGTTGCCGTATTCCAAACAGACTGACAAAAGTGCCCTACCGCAATTATAAATCCATAGAGAGAACGACGTGAGGCCGGTGATGACGCGAGTGATAACGAGCTTCAGCTGCTCGGTGCACTGATCTCGTGTCTCTCATGGAGGAGCTCCGGAAGCATAAAAGAGAAGCGACGACAGTGAAGGACGAGAGAGGACCAGGCCTGGATTTTATGTTGTGTCTTATTTTGTTTATGTGGGCGGCAGTCGCCGTGAGGAACTGCCGCCCTTCTACTTTGTTTTATTGTTGGTTTATTTATTTATTAAAGTTGTTGAATGTTCGCCGGTTCCCGCCTCCTTCTTCCCGTTCTTAAGAACTTTGTTACAAATAGTAAACCGGCAACAGGGTCACAGGCGGCCGAAGGTTGGCCATTGTTTTCCGATCCAGCAGACAAGCTCCTGTAGTTCAGCCTGCTCAAGAAGTTAAAGCTGGTTCTGATAGAAAGGTGTCAGAACACACAGAGCATCAGTTTGTTGCGTATGGAGCTGCAGAGACCAGTCAAGGTGTCCATGCTCCCTGTGGCATGCTCACATCACGTGAATAACCGGATGCATGTGTGGAACACATGGCACCAGGACACACTATGGGAAGAAGGCAAGCCGGTGGAGGCAGTGTGATGCTTTGGGCAATGTTCTGCTGGGAAACCTTGAGTCCTGCCATCCATGTACCACCTACCTAAGCATTGTTGAAGACCATGCACACCGTTTCAGGAAATGGTATTCCCTGGTGCTGTGGCTCTTTCATCAGAATAATCCTCCTGACACAAAGCAGAAATAGTTCAGGAATGCTTTGAGGAGCTCAACAACGAGTTTGAGGACGATGCAGGAACACAGTCCAAACAAAAGGGCAGGGCACACGACATGGCTGGTGAGGGATGAGACAGCTCCAGATGTTGTGGTCTTTGTTAAACTTTAGTTAACGTAAAGACACGTACGCACAGGAGTTATAATGCTGAGCTAATTTATTAGAATGCACCGAACTTAACTCGCCAAGTTGGCCACATGCTATACACACTGGGTCATACCAACTACACAAACTATATGGGGGTGTCCTGGACAGAACCATTCACTGCATATACTACATCCCCTTCTTAAGCTTTAAACAAAGTATTAATCAAACATAAAGCAAGTATGGTATGCTGCAAATATCACCAGTGTACGAAATAAACATTTGCTATGAACAAGCAATATAAACACTAGTCTATCATACTTAAGTAAGCACATAATCTTTGAACCGTGTCGGTTGTCTGACGATACATCCAGCTCTTGTGCACTCCCTAACTCGGGCACTCCTTTCCACATCTTGAGGTAGCTCAGTTGCGGGAGCTTTTGGAACAGTGTCGTTGCACAAGTCATTGTCAGTGTACATGGAACAGTCAGGTTGTGAGTCATGTTTGATTGACCTGTCAGGCCTGAGGTGGCGTCTGTTCCTGCGGTAGATTGTGCCCGATGATGTGACGACATCGTATGACTGGGGCTCATCTCGGATACTGACAACTGTAGCTGGTTTCCATGTTTTTGATTCTCATATATACTCTCTGTCCCCCTTTTAAGGCTGGAAGTGGAGCTGCTGTTCTATCATACCATCTCTTCTGCTGTGATTGAAGATGCTGTAGCCTTTCCTGGATGTGTTTAGGTATAGAAGGTTGCAGAACAGCTTTGCTGGCCGGTAAAGTGGAACGTAAAACTCGACCCATGAGGATCTGGGCTGGAGAGTATTTGAGACCAGTGACAGGAGTGTTGCGTAGAGTCAATAAAGCTAGGTGAGGGTCAGTGCCAGACTGGGCAGCAGCTTTCAGCATTATTTTGACGGTTTTTTATGGCTCGCTCGGCCATGCCGTTGGACTGAGGGAAGTGTGGACTGGAGTGTGTGATGTTGAAACCCCAGTCATGAGCAAATCGAGCCATTTCAGCACTGGCAAAGGGTACATGATCTGCAATCAGGAGCTCAGGCACACCATGTCTTGCAAACACCGCCTTGAATTGTGCTATCAGTGAGCCTGATGTTTTGTCTGACAGCTGTAGAACTTCTGGATATTTAGAGAAATAGTCCACAATCAGGAGAAATGAACGCCCCTGAAAGTCAAAAATGTCAGCGGCAATTTTCTGCCAGGGTCCCTCTGGAACTGGATGTGACATGAGTGGCTCCTTTTGGTTTTCAGGACAACTCTCTTGACAGCAACTACAGGCTTCCACCATGTGACGTACGGCTTCAGTGAGTCCTGGCCAGTAGAAGCATGATCTGGCGTGAGCTAGAGACCGCTGTATACCCTGGTGTGCCGCATGAAGTCGTTTTACATTTACATTTAGTCATTTAGCAGATGCTTTTATCCAAAGCGACTTACAAGTGAGGAAAACAAACAAGCGATTCTTCATGAATTGGCAAATAACACAGGAAGTCCTCACAATACAAGTTTCACACATTGCTCAGTACCATAAGCTAGAGTAGGAAGGGAAAAGGGAAGGAAAGGTTTTTTTTTTTGTTTTTTTGTTTGTTTGTTTGTTTGTTTTTTTTTATGAGGGGATCAAGTGTTCACGGAAGAGGTGAGTTTTCAGCTGTCTCTTGAATATTGCCAGGGATTCTGCGTTCCTGATGAAAGTAGGGAGATCATTCCACCAGCAGGGAGCAGTGAAGGAGAATGATCTGGAGAGTGATTTTGTGCCTCTCTGTGACGGTACCACAAGCCTACGCTCCTTTAGTGATCGCAGGCTTCTGGTGGGGACGTAGCGTTGTAGCAGTGTGTGGAGGTAGGAAGGTGCAGAGCCTGTGGTGGATCTGTAAGCAAGCATCAGCGCTTTGAACTTGATGCGAGCAGCGAGGGGTAGCCAGTGCAGAGAGATGAAGAGGGGCGTGACGTGGGCTCTCTTGGGCTCGTTGAAGACAAGACGAGCAGCAGCGTTCTGGATCATTTGAAGAGGTTTGATTGCACTTGACGGCAGACCAGCCAGAAGAGCATTGCAGTAGTCAAGCCTTGAAATGACCAGGGCCTGGACCAGCAGTTGTGTTGCGTGCTCAGTCAGGAAGGGACGGATTTTCCTGATGTTGCGAAGTGCAAATCTGCATGACCGCGCCGTCTTTGAGATGTGGTCTCTGAAGGTCAGTTGGTCATCGAAGATAACTCCAAGATTTCTGGCCGACTTAGATGGGGTGATGGTGGTTGTACCAAGCTGTAAGTTGATGTCGTGTTGTAGGGTAGGAGTGGCAGGGAAGACTAAAAGCTCAGTCTTTGCCAGGTTGAGCTGCAGGTGGTGTTCTTCCATCCAGGTGGAGATATCCGCCAGACAGCTTGAGATCCGTGCAGCTACTGTGGAATCATCTGGCTGGAAGGACAGGTAGAGTTGTGTGTCATCAGCATAGCAGTGGTAGGAGAAACCATGTGCCTGTATGATGGGACCCAGTGATGTAGTATAAATGGAGAATAGGAGGGGACCAAGAACTGAACCCTGAGGGACCCCAGTGATCAGTTCATGAGGTTTGGATACCTCCCTTCCCCAGGCAACTCTGAAAGACCTACCTGTGAGATAGGACTCAAACCACTGAAGTGCAGAACCTGAGATACCCAGTGACGAGAGGGTGGACAGAATAATTTGATGGTTTACGGTGTCGAAGGCAGCACTTTAAAGCGTTTTAGCACTTCTGGTCGCACTGCATGAGGGATGATAATGCGATCATCTTTCATGAGTAGCTCATCATCTATGCTAATAGTGTGTCTGACTGGCCAGTAAGCTTGAGCAGCCAGTGGGACATTTTTCTTTCTGTCTGGCCATCCTTGTTCATGTAGCTGCCGTATCAGGCGAAGCTCAGGATCTGACTGTGTGGATTGTTGAATCATGTTCATGATGTTACCACAGGGTGATTCTCCATTCACTGCATAGATGACTTTCTCTTCGATCAAGTTTAGACTCTCTGTTTCCTCAGACTGAATGTACGCTCTGGACAGGACGTCTGCGATGAGCATCTGGTTGCCTGGAGTGTAGACAATGTGAATGTCATACCTTTGCAGCTGGAGCAGCATTCTTTGAAGACGCGCTGGCGCGGCGCCTATGGGTTTGGAGAATATTGCCTCAAGTGGTTTGTGATCCGACTGAACTCTAATGGGCACACCGTAAACATGCTGGTGGAACTTTTTCTATGGCTGTCCTGAGTTTATCAAGTGCTAACTGCTGTTCAGGATGCCACTGCCAGTCTATATCTTTCCTCAGCAACAGCCTGAGCGGTGCAGTGAGGGTGGCTTCATTGGGAATGTATTGTGACAGGTAGCGTGTCATACCTAGCAGACGTTGAAGGGCTTTTCTGTCAGTGGGAGGGGGAAATTGCAATATCGCTGAAACCTTGGACTCATCAGGCTTCACTCCCTCTGCGGTGATTACATGGCCAAGGTAAGTCACCTCATTGACCATATACTTGTCTTTGTTGAGTTTCACGTTTAGACTCAGCGCTCTGTTCATCACTTTCTCTAGGTTGACATCATGCTCTGCTTTGGTGGATGCTGCTATGATCATGTCATCGGCCACCATGAAAACACCTTCAATGTCCCCAAAGCTCTCTGAGTTCAAGCGTTGAAATACCTCGCTTGCTGACTTTATACCAAAAGGCATGCGATGAAAACGATACCTGCCCCACGGCGTATTGAAAGCACAGAGATCTGCTGACTCCTCATCTAGTTGAATCTGCCAATAGCCGTCCTTCTCATCCAAGATGGTGAACAACTTTTTGCCAGCTAACTTACTCCGTATGTCCTCCAGGGTGGGAATGTTGTAGTGCTGGCGGAGTATGGCCCTGTTTAGGTCTCTGGGGTCCAGGCAGACTCTCAGTGTGCCGTTTTTCTTTTCTGTGATGCACAGACTGCTAACCCATGCAGTAGGTTTGGAGACTTTGCTAATGACACCCCTTTTCTCCAGTTCATCCAGTGTCTCTCGGAGTCGGTCATGGACTGCATATGGTATCTTCCTGCAGCCGTGTATTACCGGAGGAACGGAAGGGTCGGTATGAATATGGTGCACTCCCGGAAACAGGCCCAAACCTTGAAACACCGATGCATAGCGGGTGAGGAGCTCAGTTTTTGTGGTGGGCGATGATGATATGAGGGCGTCTACTTTTCTTATGAGGTCCAACTGCACATATGCCTGTCTCCCAAGTAGGGCTATGTCCGATGCTGTACTCACAAAGAACATCATGTCAGTTGTTTTATTTTTAGACTGCACATGGAGTGTATCAACACCTTCTGGTTTGATGCGGGTGCCTCCATACGACACAAGCACTGTGTTTGTCTTTCGGATGTTCACAGGAACCTGAAGCTTATCAAGGATTTTCTTTGGAATGACGTTTGCTTCAGCGCCCGTGTCAAGCTTGAAGTTGACAACTGTGCCTGCCATGCGCAGATTCGTGTGCCAGCCTGTGTCTGATGCGTTTGAGTGAACTACAGTACCGACAAACAAACCGTCTATCCCTGATATCTCAATATCTATGTCAAGCATGTCCGTTTTGGCTTTCGATTTGCACACAAGTGCAAAGTGGTTCTTTTTGCCGCATTTTTTACACACTTCATTATAGGCAGGGCATTGTCTTGGCATGTGGATGCGTCCGCATTTGCCGCAATTTTTTGAATGTCCTCTAGTTGGCGCTGCCATTGGTTTGTGCACTGCTGGTTTGTTTGATTTCCATTTAGGCTGCCGGCCCTTTTTTGTAATGGCATGTGTTTCTGATGATGCTGCCATAGCTGTGACTTGTGCCCTCGTGACTTCTTTAGCTCTGCACATATCAATGGCTTTTGAAAGTGTCAAATCAGATATGGACAGCAATCGTTCACGAAGCCCTGAGTCTGTTATGCTGAATACTATTTTGTCTCGTAACATGAGATCTTCAGTTTCTCCGAATTCGCATGTGCGTGCTTTGTTTCTTAGCTCCGTGACAAATTTGTCTATGCCCGCTTGTTCAGAGAATGTGTGGGCCCAGAACTGATGTCGTTCAAAAACGGTATTCTTTCGCGGAGCACAGTATTTTCGCAGTGCTGCGAGGACCTCTGATAATTTTTTACGTTGTGGATCCTCGTATTCGATCTCGAGCGAGTTATAAATGTCTAGCGCCTCTTCTCCTATGCAATGCAGTAGCACAGCGATCTGTCTCGTCTCAGATTTGTCCACTAGAGCTGAGGCAGTAAGATACAAATTAAATCTTTGTTCCCACTTACGCCAATTTTCAGCCAAGTTCCCCATCAGAGACAAAGGTGGCGGTGGATGAAGCATGTCCATTTTGTCCGTCTCTTTGACGCGTAGGGCTCACTAGAATAATCTGGCAGTGCTGCTGCTCGTCACTGTTGGCCCACGCCGCGTTGATCTTCAGTTACTACTTGATGTGCGCGGTGTTATTCAACGGATAGAGTGACTTCTGACACCATGTTGTGGTCTTTGTTAAACTTTAGTTAACGTAAAGACACGTACGCACAGGAGTTATAATACTGAGCTAATTTATTAGTATGCACCGAACTTAACTCGCCAAGTTGGCCACATGCTATACACACTGGGTCATACCAACTACACGAACTATATGGGGGTGTCCTGGACAGAACCATTCACTGCATATACTACACCAGTCAACAAGCCAATGACGGAGACCAGGCTGCGGCTCAGGGAACCGGAGGCTCGACACTTGGTGATTAACGGGAGCACCAGGCCAGTAGAGTCAACGGGATGCAGGGAAGGACTGGAACCAACACGAGGCAAGACTTAAGACTAAACTCAAAACAAGACAACAAGAGTTGAGAACTTCTGGACTTATTCATGGGAAAACACAAGACACGCAAAGAGCACACGCAACGAACCGGCAGTGACATGAGGGTGAGGAGCACAATATAAATGAGGAACAGGTGAACACACTCAAGCCAACAAGGACTAAACAAGGGGGCGTGGTCACATCAAACAAGGAGGCAGGACAAGAGGAGCACATGGCAAACACAAACAAAGACAAAACCATGTGCTGACACACGACACAAACATGTTTCAGCAGAACCCCGACACCCTCAACAGGTCAGGGCAGCAAAAGAGGGACCAACATGATATTAGGAAGGTGATCATAATGTTATGCCTGAATGGTGTATGCAAATGAAGTGCAGTTTGTCCATTTTGGGGGATCCCATACCGCAGCACAGGGGGGTATTCCAGAAATCAAGGTTAACTTACCTTCACATATACCCTGAACTCTCGGGTTGATTAACTTAAACCTTGCTTACTCCAAAAAAATGCATCAGGGAGTAAGTTCAGCCAACCCAGAGTATGTCCCCGGTTCACACACGAGACAAACAAGCGGCAAATCGATGTTTCACCATGGAAACAGACGCTAAGAAAAAGCGTATATACACATACAAAGAATATACATACCTAACATTTTTTTTACTATATAATAGATGTAGTTACATTAATATAACTATATTAATTTAATAACACACATCTGAATACGTCTTAAGCAAACTAACCCTGGAACGTAACCTGCTTTCTCTACTCCAGATGAATAAATGAAGCTGGAAATAATATTTTCTAAATGTTCAGTCTTTTTTCCATGGTTTCTCAACAGATATTCTTAAAAGTTAATTATGCCAATTGTATTGGAAATTTACTTTTGCCATTGTTAAATAAATATTCAGTGATATCTCCAAAAGATTTTTGAATTTGTGCGCATTTTTTCCTCAATAAATGTCTTGTGGCAACTATTAAATACACTAAATTGTGTCATGCTAGCATGTGTGGAAGTATTTAAACCATGTTTGTGCCCCACTCACCCCAACATGTACAACTACATCACATAAATACTGAAAATACTACTCATACAAATTAATTTAGTAAAAAAGAGCCTCCAACATCAGTGTCTTTCTATAATTTACTAAGAAAATGTTTAGCAGAGTTCTGTTTTACTTACCTTATTTGTAACAACAACAACATAAACTCATTTGTCCCAGTAATCAGTAGTGTAAGAGTTCGAAATACAGAGAAAAAATAGAGAACTAATTTACTCTACAAATTTGGCATCATTTGGGCTTATTATGGGCATATTCATTACTTCTCTACATAAAGAAATTACCTTTAGTTTGCTGTTAGAAACAAAGCGAGGAAGCTGGATCTGTATGCTGATTAAAAGTGGTTCAATAAATCAAAAGGTGAAACATAATCCAAGAGATCCAGAACAGAAGCAACAGTCGACGTGAGACTCTGGTCAACAGAGGGATAAAAATACAGGACTAGTCGAGGGAAAACATGGAGCACTTGGATAAAATTACGGTGGGGAATCAGCAGAAGAACTACAAAGACCAAGTACAAGACTACAAAAGGATATGAAATCATGAAAAATACAAAATACAAGACATAACACTAATGCAACACAGACTGCTCAAACTCATCATGAGATTTCACGAATCATCTCTATTAAGTGAATTCATAAACAGACTTATGAATGTAGTGCACATGATTTTTCAGTAAAATCTGATCAATAATGATTGAAAAGCAAATGTTTGGTGAAGAAGATCTCCACCTCTAAGGATCAGGTTCCTTCGTAACCAAAGATTGAATTTGTTTTTTATCTTTTCAATGGCAGGATTAATATTCAAAGAATCTCTATTGTCTTCGCTTTCCGAGGACAATACCTAAACAATTACAGTTTTAACAGGAATACAGTCCACAGATAAAAGAGAGGAGCTTGTCAGGATTTTGAGAATAACTGAATAGATCTTATACTGTGAGTCGAAGCCTTCTAGCACTAGATGTGCCGGATTCTGCCTCGTCACGTCCTCATCTCCTAAATCAAACACTGATTCAGCTGCTAATGCTCTCGCATTCACGTCAAGTAACTTTCTTGACAAGTGTGGGTGAGTCAAGGCAAAAGGCACAAGATAAAGTACATTCAGTGCCCTGTAGATGGCGATATCACTTCTTTAGGAGAAACAAACTGCTGCAGAAAAAGTTAGGTGTCATGCAAAATGTAACGTGTAACTGCATTACTCAAGTGTACATTTACTTGATCAAAAATGTAGTGAAGCACAGAGTAAAAGTTGATAATATCTTTGATAAAACTACAAAGCAGCCAAAAAGATACTTAAGTACGGAAACTAATTACATTCACTCAAATACTTTTCTCCAGTGGCAGAGATAAAGGACGGTAAATCACTGGAAGAACCCGTGTGTCCTGCTAAAGCATGAACCTGACCACAGCTCCGTCCACTGTTTAAGATTCATATTTAGGAGCAGGACGTTCACTGTATTGTGGGGGATTTTCTGCAGGATGGTGAAGCATGGAAGAGTCGCCGACCAGAGGAACCTGCAAGAAAAACAGGGAAGACTCATCAATTCTTGATATATATGCATATAAAAATCAACTCTAATCCAAATACTGGATCATTTAGTATTTTACACAAAGTTCAACTGGTGCTACAAGCTTCTCTTACCTCTGGTTTGTTAAGATCATGGGAGTGATTGGGTCTAAAGGCATCGGACTGTGGAATTACAACATGGTGAACGTTCAGCACCTTTGGGAAAATACAAATGTAGTGTTTTTTACTTTCTTACTGCAATATAAATTCAACCACATTGGCAGACAGTTCCAGGATTACAGGTTTAGAGACAGCGCTGTATTTCAAATGGAAAAAGGAAAATGGTGAAATATTTTGGTGTGGAAACTTGTGCCTTTGCAGATGGACAGGTTTCAGCTTCTACAGCGGATCACATGACTCACCTGAGGAGAACAGCAGGCGTCGGCTTTACAGGCAAACGCTGACAGACAGATGGAGATGATGAACTCAAGGACAGTGAATACCAAAGACACACCACAGATCCCCCGGAAGAGGGTCTGGGAAAACACTCATCATCAGCACAAATATCAATGAAATACAGGAGAGTTACTCACACTGGAACACTGGCTGAGCTTCATACGGTCATATAACATACATCAAACTACACTGAGTCTACAATTAATGTGTAATGTCAGTGCCTTCATGAAAATGATCAGTAATAGTAGGAGATCTTATAGTAATTACTGAATAAAAGTGACTAGAAAAGTTGTTAACATACCTCATAGTTGTCCACATAAGTACATTCAGTCTCAAAGCAGTAAATGACATATGGTCCTCTAGACACATCCAGTGAAAGTATAAAAATGGAAATGCCGGCGGTTATAGCACTTGTGATGCTCATTCCAAGTGAACCTTTCACCTACAAGCAGAAAACAATAACAAAAATCAAGTTAATAAGTGTCACGGTTCATGAATCAGCTGTCTCATTTCTGCTGTGAGTGTGTGAGTGTCTGTATGTGGGTGTGGTTACTCGTTGTGTTGATTAGTGTCGCCAGCTGTGCTCAATTCCCGTTCCCTTTATATGTGCAGTCATTTTCATCTCTTGTTGTCAGATCGTTGTGGCTTCCCCGGTGTCGTGTCTTGTTCCTGTCTTGCTCCTATCTCCTCGTGTGGATTCCTGTCTTCGTGGATTCTCTTCGTTGTGTTCACGCAGTTTTGGATTGTTTATCGTTTCCTGGTTCCTGAGCACGTCGATCACCGCACACCATTCCCGGGTTGCCCATTGAAGTCCCTGCGTCATCTCTCCACCTGAGTGTTTGTTCCCCGACCTGTGTTCATCTGACCAGCATAATAAATATAATTTTTACTTGCAATTGTATCCGTCTCTGTTTCACAACAGAACGATCTGACCCATCATGGATGCAGCAAGTGCGGCCAGTTTGAATGACTTCCTCGCGCACAGCAGCACGAGAATGGATCAACAGGGAGAAGTGATCGCGAATACAGGTCGCGCGGTTCAAGCACTCATGACGCAGGTGTCCGAGCTCACCCAACAGTTACAACTTCTTCGAGTTCCCACTGCGCCGCCCACACCGCCCGTTCAGCCCCCCCCGTCTCCGCAAAGACATCAGCCGGAACCTCGTCTGCCCACGCCAGAGAAATATTCAGGTGAGCCTGAGTATTGTAGAGCTTTTCTCACAGCATGTTCAATGCATTTCGCATTGCAGCCACGGACCTTTTGCACCGAACAGTCTAAGGTGGCGTTCGTCTTGACTCTACTGTCGGGGAGGGCGGCTCTCTGGGGAACGGCAGTGTGGGAGAATCGAGACATCTGCTGCGCCTCGTTTATGGCACTCTCCACCGAGATGAGAAGAGTCTTCGATCGAGCGGTAGCGGGTAAGGAGGCGGCCAGATTACTCGCGGATCTACGTCAAGGTGATGGCTCAGTGTCGGACTATTCCATCCAGTTCCGCACCCTGGCTGCAGAGTGCAAATGGAACGAGGAGGCGCAGTGGGACATGTTCCTGCATGGGCTGGCTGACCGCGTTCTTAAGGAGATTTACATCCTAGACCTTCCCAGCACCCTGAATGGCCTGGTGGAGCTCGCACTGAGGGTCGAGTCTCGTCTAAATCGTGTGACTTCTCATTTACACCAGAGACGACCCCAGTACCATACGGAGGACCCACGGGCCAGCGGCGGGAGCGCGGTCGGCCCAGATTCCGAACATGAGCCCATGCAGGTAGGGAGAGCTCGGCTTTCCCGGGAGGAGAGGGAGAAGCGGAGATCCCAAGGACTCTGCCTATACTGTGGGAAGGCTGGCCACTTTCTCTACTCCTGTCCAGTAAAAGAGCAAGCCCGGTAGTAAGTATGAGGCTACTATCGGGTGGGATCTCCGTCGAGAAGACCTCATCACCATCGTCAACCCTCCTCCCAGTAAGACTGAGATGGGCAACCTCCACGCACCGCACTCAAGCACTGCTGGATTCGGGAGCTGAGGGTAATTTTTTGGACTTTGGACTCGCACACAGACTCCAGATTCCCATCACTGCTCTCACTCACAAGATCTCAGTTAACGCACTCAATGGACAGGAACTTCCCAGAATCTCCCACTCCACTGAACCCCTCACACTCATTACCTCTGGCAACCACACCGAAACTATATCCTTTCTCCTCATGGACTCACCTCTGGCCCCAGTCGTGCTGGGCCATCCCTGGCTCACTCTGCACAATCCTCGGGTCGACTGGCGCACTAACACTATTTCCACATGGAGTAGTAACCACTGTCATGAGTCCTGTTTGGTGTCCGCTTGTTCTTCTGTGTCTGGTTCTGTGTTTCAGAGTGAGGCAGCGGATTTGTCTAACGTGCCCGCAGAGTACCTCGACCTGAAGGAGGTGTTCAGTAAGTCTCGTGCTGCTTCTCTTCCTCCGCATCGTTCCTATGACTGTGCGATAGATCTTCTGCCAGGTAAATCTCCGCCTAAGGGCAAACTTTACTCTCTTTCTGTTCCCGAGAGGGAGGCCATGGAGAAATATATTTCTGATTCTCTGGCCTCTGGATTCATCCAGCCTTCCTCTTCTCCTGCGGGGGCGGGGTTCTTTTTCGTTGGGAAGAAGGATGGTTCTCTGCGACCTTGCATTGATTACCGAGAGCTGAACAACATCACGGTAAAGAATTCTTATCCTTTGCTGTTGATGTCTTCAGCTTTCGAGAGGTTACAGGGAGCATCCATTTTCACGAAACTGGACTTACGTAATGCATATCATTTGGTTCGCATCAGGAAGGGGGATGAATGGAAAACCGCTTTTAATACCCCTAGAGGCCATTTTGAATATTTGGTTATGCCCTTCGGGCTTTCCAATAGCCCAGCGGTTTTCCAGGCACTCGTGAATGACGTGTTGAGAGACATGGTAGATCAGTTCATATATGTTTACCTGGATGACATATTGATTTTTTCTTCGTCTCTCCAGGAACATGTTCAACACGTCAGGCGAGTGTTCCAGAGACTGTTAGAGAATGGGCTTTTTGTCAAGGCGGAGAAATGCGCGTTTCATGCACAGTCAGTTCCCTTCCTAGGGTACATCGTCTCCTCTGAGGGAATGCGCATGGATCCTGACAAGGTTAAGGCTGTGGTAGATTGGCCAAGTCCAGATTCCCGTAAGGCCCTACAGCGGTTTCTGGGGTTCGCCAATTTTTACCGGCGTTTCATTCGCAATTTCAGCCAACTAGTCGCACCTCTGACTGCCTTGACTTCCCCCCGAACGACGTTCAGGTGGTCAGACACTACTGAGGCAGTGTTCACCAACCTCAAAAGTCGCTTCGTTTCGGCTCCCATTCTTGTCACCCCTGATCCCACACGTCAGTTCGTGGTGGAGGTCGACGCGTCAGAGGTGGGAGTAGGAGCAGTGCTTTCACAACGCGCTTCCTCAGACGGCAAGATGCACCCCTGCGCGTTTCTTTCTCATCGACTATCGCCTGCCGAATGTAATTATGACATTCGTAACAGAGAGTTGTTGGCAGTCAAGTTAGCGTTGGAGGAGTGGCGTCATTGGTTAGAGGGTTCAGGGGTACCCTTTATCGTTTGGACCGATCACAAGAACCTTGAATATATTAGATCTGCTAAAAGACTCAACTCCAGGCAGGCTCGGTGGGCACTTTTTTTCGGACGTTTTGACTTTGGTCTCTCGTACCGCCCGGGTTCTAAGAACATCAAACCAGACTCTTTATCTCGTATTTTTGATCCATCCGAACGCCCGGTGACTCCCGAGTGTATTTTACCTGAGAAAGTACTTATCTCCACACTCGTATGGGAGGTCGAGTCGAAGGTCAAGTCGGCCTTAGAAGGGGTAACGCCTCCGCCCGGTTGCCCACCGAATCGTTTGTTTGTTCCGGAGGGGTTACGGTCCAACGTTATTCGATGGGGTCATTGCTCTAACGTGGCTTGTCATCCAGGAGTGACTCGCACCAGTTATTTGGTTAAGCAACGATTCTGGTGGCCGTTAATGGCTCGTGATATTCACGATTTTGTTTTGGCTTGTTCAGTCTGTGCCACTGGTAAGACATCTAACCGACCTCCGGATGGGTTACTTCGACCGCTGTCTGTCCCTTCGAGACCCTGGTCCCACATCGCGCTAGATTTTGTTACCGCCCTCCCGCCCTCCAAGGGCATGACGGTTGTTTTAACCGTAGTGGACCGGTTTTCGAAGGCGGCACATTTTATCGCCTTGCCCAAATTACCTTCAGCCAAGGAGACAGCAGTCACGGTCATTGATCATGTCTTTCGGTTACATGGCCTCCCGACGGACGTGGTCTCTGACAGGGGTTCCCAATTTGTGTCCAAATTTTGGCAGGAGTTCTGTAAATTATTGGGAGCTACGGTCAGTCTGTCTTCAGGTTATCATCCCCAGACCAATGGTCAGTCTGAGCGGGCCAACCAGGCTCTTGAGAGAATGTTGCGATGTTTGGTAGCCAAGAATCCTTCGTCCTGGAGCCAACAACTTTCTATGGTGGAGTACGCCCATAACTCGTTACCAGTGTCATCTACGGGCCTCTCTCCGTTTAAGTGTAGTTTAGGTTACCAGCCACCAATTTTTCCATGTCTGGAATCCGAAGTCGCGGTCCCCTCCGCTCACGCCTTCATCCAGAGGTGTTGCCACACTTGGACTAGAACCCGTGAGACTCTACTCCAAGCGGGGGGGCGCATGAAGGCCAAGGCCGATCGCCACCGGTCAAAGCCTCCCGTATACGTCGTGGGTCAAAAAGTGTGGCTTTCTACCAAGAATATTCCTCTCCGTTCCGTTTCTAACAAGCTAGCTCCCAAATTTATCGGCCCGTTTCCTGTCACCAAGATTATTAGTCCGGTGACAGTCCGACTCAAACTCCCTCCAGCGTACAGAAGAATTCACCCCGCCTTTCATGTGTCAAAGATCAAACCCATGTTTTATTCTCGCATTAATCCGCCTGCTCCCGTTCCCTCCCCGCCGCGACTCGTAGATGGGGAACTTACTTATTCGGTACATCGTATTCTGGACTCGAGACGGAGGGGACGCGGATTTCAGTACTTGGTGGACTGGGAGGGCTACGGTCCAGAGGAGAGAAGCTGGGTTCCTGCTAGAAACATCCTGGATCACTCCCTTATCGATGATTACAATCGACAGGTAAGGTTGTCTGGGAACGCCAGGAGGCGTTCCTAGGGGAGGGGGTACTGTCACGGTTCATGAATCAGCTGTCTCATTTCTGCTGTGTGTGTGTGAGTGTCTGTATGTGGGTGTGGTTACTCGTTGTGTTGATTAGTGTCGCCAGCTGTGCTCAATTCCCGTTCCCTTTATATGTGCAGTCATTTTCATCTCTTGTTGTCAGATCGTTGTGGCTTCCCCGGTGTCGTGTCCTGTTCCTGTCTTGCTCCTATCTCCTCGTGTGGATTCCTGTCTTCGTGGATTCTCTTCGTTGTGTTCACGCAGTTTTGGATTGTTTATCGTTTCCTGGTTCCTGAGCACGTCGATCACCGCACACCATTCCCGGGTTGCCCATTGAAGTCCCTGCGTCATCTCTCCACCTGAGTGTTTGTTCCCCGACCTGTGTTCATCTGACCAGCATAATAAATATAATTTTTACTTGCAATTGTATCCGTCTCTCTGTTTCACAACAATAAGTTAGAAAGCACTTTACTCAGTGTGTTAAAGCAGATCATGAAACAATATATTTAGAGAGCTCTGAATATAAATAATAAAGTCCAAGTAAAAATGACTCGAGAAGACAAATAAAAGTCGTATAATTTCAAATATAATACATGTGTCTCGGTGTGGAACTATTCTTTGATGAACAAAAGACAAATAATATTGTCTCTTCATTTTAATTGGATATAAATACATTCAATCATGTCTGGCAACTTAACGATCTTGGTATCATGTAAAAATAAAGGTATTTTGCAGATCACCATTTACTTTGCAATCTGATTAGACATGAAAATATAATGAATTTCAGCAATCAGATGAACCATTTATACAAATTTTATCCTGTGCCTCTCTCTTGTGGATTACATTAGTATTACGGCCTCTGATTCCTATTAATATAAAAAGGCTGTTTGCAACCCCTGAGCATCAGAAATTAATGAAATTTTGCGTGTTTACTCAGAATGTCTTGTTGTCCATGTGTACCAAGTTTTGTGATGTTTGGACTTTGCGCTCACAAGATAAAGGCCAATTACTCGTTATGCGCCACACTCAGAAACACATCAGCCAGTGTCTCTCCAATGACAAAATAACTCAAAATTCCTTTGATAACTTTTTAACTTTAGGCTCTGGGACAAAGCATGCCAAATTTAGTGTGAATTCAATATATGACAATAAGAATGTTCACTAAAGATTAGATGCGTGCAAACACTTAATCGAGCTTTCATGACTCCTTGTTCCCACTGTGCAGGCTGGTGGTGGTGATGTAATGGTGTGGGGATCTTTTCTTGGCACACTTAGTGCCAACTGGGCATCGTTTAAATGCCACGGCCTACCTGAGCATTGTTTCTGACCATGTCCATCCCTTCATGACCACCATGTGACCATCCTCTGATCTACTTCCAGCAGGATAATGCACCATGTCACAAAGCTCGAATCATTTCAAATTGGTTTCTTGAACATGACAGTGAGTTCACTGAACTAAACTGGCCCCACAGTCACCAGATCTCAACCCAATAGAGCATCTTTGGGATGTGGTGGAACGGGAGCTTCGTGTCCTGGATGTGCATCCCACAAATCTCCATCCACTGCAAGATGCTGTTCTATCAATATGGGCCAACATTTCTAAAGAATGCTTTCAGCACCTTGTTGAATCAATGCCACGTAGAATTAAGGCAGTTCTTAACACAAAGTTACATTTGTCTCAAACCCCTTATTTTAAGTTTATTTATTTTTTTGCTGATTCAAATCTGATCGTTACTCGAAAACCATGATATGATCCGAACCGCGAGATTTGTGATTCATTGCACCACTACAGCAAATACTAGTCAAATTAAAAAACTGGATGTTGGCTGACTGACCAATTAAGTTTCTTGCGAATCAGATTAATGGCCGATGAAGAGTTCAAAAAAGTAGATTTTTAGAATAATTCAAAATGGTGGAAATTTTACAGGTGGTTGTTTTATTCAGCTGGAGAGGGGAAAAAAATTGATTCTAGTCAGTACATTTTCAGATATATCAGTGAAAAATAGTGCCACCTATGGTCCGATCGTATGGACACACCATCCGTGTGCAGCCCGATGTTTGTGAGGCACATACAACAAGCGGATGTGAGTGATTTAAAAACAAAAGACCACTATATTGCTGTTGGTGTTTTCAAATCATCCGCATAGTTTGGAAATATTACTATATATAATGTTTTTGAAAGATGTCTCTTATGCTCATCAGGCTTTTATTTGCTCAAAAATACAGTAATGTTATGAAGTATTATAACTATTATTAATTATTTAAGATAATGGTTTTCTATTTGAATATACTTCAAAATATAATTTATCTCTTTGATGCAAAGCTGAATTTTCATCAGCCAATACTCCAGGATTCAGTGTCATATGTGCTTCAGAAATCATTACTACCATTTAAAAGTTTGGGGTCAGTATTTTTCTTTTCTTTTCCTTCTTTCTTTATTTTTTTTTTAAAGTAATTAATACTTTTACTTTAAGTTCGATAAATTCTGTGCTTGGAAAATACAAAGCGATGTGAACCTACCAAACACAGACTGGAGGGGCCTTTGCCATGGAGCTCATATTCTGCAGTAATGCTCAGTGATCCTGCGATAATGTACTGAGAGGAGAGAGAAAGGAAGCTTCTGTTAGAGTATTTAGATTGTGTTATAAAAAACAGACTGTACTTAATTGTATAATGTTTGCTCACGATGAGAGATCCCCAGAAAGGAATACCACTGAACACAAAGATGGAATTTGCATAGACTGCAAACACAATCCCAATCAGGAGGATCAGCAGGCCGATCATTATCTGGACAATCTGAGTAAGACCAGAAAACAGACACTTATTCCCAACTAGACAGTTTGTTAATGTTTGTACTACTGGTTTTGTGGATTTGTTCCCGAACATTTCCTCCTTCACACTGACAGACACATGAAAATCTATTATTGAAAGATTCCTCACCCCAAGTGCTTTTGGTTGGCCTTTCAGAAACACCTGAAGTCCTTGAAGATGTGAAGCTGCCTGAACAGTCACTGGAGGATTTGATCCCGTTTCAGCTGAAGCCGTTTGTTCTGGTGACTGAAACTGGATGACCAGCGTCCCAGAGTTGGTGGGTATGACGGTACTGGACATTCTTGTTTCTGAATATGAAACTGACCTGAACAAAATCACAGTCAATAAAGACATGTAAAAACATGTGAAGGTTAAGAATGTAAAATACCAGAGTATTTATTAAAACATTGTACAGTATGTTGACATTCATTATTTTAACGAACAATCTTCATATTCTGGAAAAGTTATGAAAGCAGTCATGTAACATAATTATTGATATTAAATTGCAAACAACTTATATTTAAATGGATCTACAGCATTTAACAGTTGCCGTATTCCAAACAGACTGACAAAAGTGCCCTACCGCAATTATAAATCCATAGAGAGAACGACGTGAGGCCGGTGATAACGAACTTCAGCTGCTCGGTGCACTGGTCTCGTGTCTCTCATGGAGGAGCTCCGGAAGCATAAAAGAGGAGCGACGACAGTGAAGGACGAGAGAGGACCAGGCCTGGATTTTATGTTGTGTCTTATTTTGTTTATGTGGGCGGCAGTCGCCGTGAGGAACTGCCGCCCTTCTACTTTGTTTTATTGTTGGTTTATTTATTTATTAAAGTTGTTGAATGTTCGCCGGTTCCCGCCTCCTTCTTCCCGTTCTTAAGAACTTTGTTACAAATAGTAAACCGGCAACAGGGTCACAGGCGGCCGAAGGTTGGCCATTGTTTTCCGATCCAGCAGACAAGCTCCTGTAGTTCAGACTGCTCAAGAAGTTAAAGCTGGTTCTGATAGAAAGGTGTCAGAACACACAGAGCATCAGTTTGTTGCGTATGGAGCTGCAGAGACCAGTCAAGGTGTCCATGCTCCCTGTGGCATGCTCACATCACGTGAATAACCGGATGCATGTGTGGAACACATGGCACCAGGACACACTATGGGAAGAAGGCAAGCCGGTGGAGGCAGTGTGATGCTTTGGGCAATGTTCTGCTGGGAAACCTTGAGTCCTGCCATCCATGTACCACCTACCTAAGCATTGTTGAAGACCATGCACACCGTTTCAGGAAATGGTATTCCCTGGTGCTGTGGCTCTTTCATCAGAATAATCCTCCTGACACAAAGCAGAAATGGTTCAGGAATGCTTTGAGGAGCTCAACAACGAGTTTGAGGACGATGCAGGAACACAGTCCAAACAAAAGGGCAGGGCACACGACATGGCTGGTGAGGGATGAGACAGCTCCAGATGTTGTGGTCTTTGTTAAACTTTAGTTAACGTAAAGACACGTACACACAGGAGTTATAATGCTGAGCTAATTTATTAGAATGCACCGAACTTAACTCGCCAAGTTGGCCACATGCTATACACACTGGGTCATACCAACTACACAAAATATATGGGGGTGTCCTGGACAGAACCATTCACTGCATATACTACATCCCCTTCTTAAGCTTTAAACAAAGTATTAATCAAACATAAAGCAAGTATGGTATGCTGCAAATATCACCAGTGTACGAAATAAACATTTGCTATGAACAAGCAATATAAACACTAGTCTATCATACTTAAGTAAGCACATAATCTTTGAACCGTGTCGGTTGTCTGACGATACGTCCAGCTCTTGTGCACTCCCTAACTCGGGCACTCCTTTCCACATCTTGAGGTAGCTCAGTTGCGGGAGCTTTTGGAACAGTGTCGTTGCACAAGTCATTGTCAGTGTACATGGAACAGTCAGGTTGTGAGTCATGTTTGATTGACCTGTCAGGCCTGAGGTGGCGTCTGTTCCTGCGGTAGATTGTGCCCGATGATGTGACATCGTATGACCGGGGCTCATCTCGGATACTGACAACTGTAGCTGGTTTCCATGTTTTTGATTCTCATATATACTCTCTGTCCCCCTTTTAAGGCTGGAAGTGGAGCTGCTGTTCTATCATACCATCTCTTCTGCTGTGATTGAAGATGCTGTAGCCTTTCCTGGATGTGTTTTGGTATAGAAGGTTGCAGAACAGCTTTGCTGGCCGGTAAAGTGGAACGTAAAACTCGACCCATGAGGATCTGGGCTGGAGAGTATTTGAGACCAGTGACAGGAGTGTTGCGTAGAGTCAATAAAGCTAGGTGAGGGTCAGTGCCAGACTGGGCAGCAGCTTTCAGCATTATTTTGACGGTTTTTATGGCTCGCTCGGCCATGCCGTTGGACTGAGGGAAGTGTGGACTGGAGTGTGTGATGTTGAAACCCCAGTCATGAGCAAATCGAGCCATTTCAGCACTGGCAAAGGGTACATGATCTGCAATCAGGAGCTCAGGCACACCATGTCTTGCAAACACCGCCTTGAATTGTGCTATCAGTGAGCCTGATGTTTTGTCTGACAGCTGTAGAACTTCTGGATATTTAGAGAAATAGTCCACAATCAGGAGAAATGAACGCCCCTGAAAGTCAAAAATGTCAGCGGCAATTTTCTGCCAGGGTCCCTCTGGAACTGGATGTGACATGAGTGGCTCCTTTTGGTTTTCAGGACAACTCTCTTGACAGCAACTACAGGCTTCCACCATGTGACGTACGGCTTCATTGAGTCCTGGCCAGTAGAAGCATGATCTGGCGTGAGCTAGAGACCGCTGTATACCCTGGTGTGCCGCATTAAGTCGTTTTAGCACTTCTGGTCGCAGTGCATGAGGGATGATAATGCGATCATCTTTCATGAGTAGCTCATCATCTATGCTAATAGTGTGTCTGACTGGCCAGTAAGCTTGAGCAGCCAGTGGGACATTTTTCTTTCTGTCTGGCCATCCTTGTTCATGTAGCTGCCGTATCAGGCGAAGCTCAGGATCTGACTGTGTGGATTGTTGAATCATGTTCATGATGTTACCACAGGGTGATTCTCCATTCACTGCATAGATGACTTTCTCTTCGATCAAGTCTAGACTCTCTGTTTCCTCAGACTGAATGTACGCTCTGGACAGGACGTCTGCGATGAGCATCTGGTTGCCTGGAGTGTAGACAATGTGAATGTCATACCTTTGCAGCTGGAGCAGCATTCTTTGAAGACGCGCTGGCGCGGCGCCTATGGGTTTGGAGAATATTGCCTCAAGTGGTTTGTGATCCGACTGAACTCTAATGGGCACACCGTAAACATGCTGGTGGAACTTTTTCAGAGCAAACACTATATCCAGTAGTTCTTTTTCTATCTGGGCATAGTTCTTTTCAGCCGCAGATAGCGCTCTCGAAGCATATGCAATCGGTTGCCGATTCTGCATCAGAGTAGCCCCCAAGCCATCTTTTGAGGCATCTGCCTGCACTTCTATAGGCTCCTTTGGGTCAAAATGCCCTAAAACAGGTGCAGTTGCTATGGCTGTCCTGAGTTTATCAAGTGCTAACTGCTGTTCAGGATGCCACTGCCAGTCTATATCTTTCCTCAGCAACAGCCTGAGCGGTGCAGTGAGGGCGGCTTCATTGGGAATGTATTGTGACAGGTAGCGTGTCATACCTAGCAGACGTTGAAGGGCTTTTCTGTCAGTGGGAGGGGGAAATTGCAATATCGCTGAAACCTTGGACTCATCAGGCTTCACTCCCTCTGCGGTGATTACATGGCCAAGGTAAGTCACCTCATTGACCATATACTGCAACTTGTCTTTGTTGAATTTCACGTTTAGACTCAGCGCTCTGTTCATCACTTTCTCTAGGATGACATCATGCTCTGCTTTGGTGGATGCTGCTATGATCATGTCATCGGCCACCATGAAAACACCTTCAATGTCCCCAAAGCTCTCTGAGTTCAAGCGTTGAAATACCTCGCTTGCTGACTTTATACCAAAAGGCATGCGATGAAAACGATACCTGCCCCACGGCGTATTGAAAGCACAGAGATCTGCTGACTCCTCATCTAGTTGAATCTGCCAATAGCCGTCCTTCTCATCCAAGATGGTGAACAACTTTTTGCCAGCTAACTTACTCCGTATGTCCTCCAGGGTGGGAATGTTGTAGTGCTGGCGGAGTATGGCCCTGTTTAGGTCTCTGGGGTCCAGGCAGACTCTCAGTGTGCCGTTTTTCTTTTCTGTGATGCACAGACTGCTAACCCATGCAGTAGGTTTGGAGACTTTGCTAATGACACCCCTTTTCTCCAGTTCATCCAGTGTCTCTCGGAGTCGGTCATGGACTGCATATGGTATCTTCCTGCAGCCGTGTATTACCGGAGGAACGGAAGGGTCGGTATGAATATGGTGCACTCCCGGAAACTGGCCCAAACCTTGAAACACCGATGCATAGCGGGTGAGGAGCTCAGTTTTTGTGGTGGGCGATGATGGTATGAGGGCATCTACTTTTCTTATGAGGTCCAACTGCACATATGCCTGTCTCCCAAGTAGGGCTATGTCTGATGCTGTACTCACAAAGAACATCATGTCAGTTGTTTTATTTTTAGACTGCACATGGAGTGTATCAACACCTTCTGGTTTGATGCGGGTGCCTCCATACGACACAAGCACTGTGTTTGTCTTTCGGATGTTCACAGGAACCTGAAGCTTATCAAGGATTTTCTTTGGAATGACGTTTGCTTCAGCGCCCGTGTCAAGCTTGAAGTTGACAACTGTGCCTGCCATGCGCAGATTCGTGTGCCAGCCTGTGTCTGATGCGTTTGAGTGAACTACAGTACCGACAAACAGTGCGTCTATCCCTGATATCTCAGTATCTATGTCAAGCATGTCCATTTTGGCTTTCGATTTGCACACAAGTGCAAAGTGGTTCTTTTTGCCGCATTTTTTACACACTTCATTATAGGCAGGGCATTGTCTTGGCATGTGGATGCGTCCGCATTTGCCGCAATTTTTTGAATGTCCTCTAGTTGGCGCTGCCATTGGTTTGTGCACTGCTGGTTTGTTTGATTTCCATTTAGGCTGCAGGCCCTTTTTTGTAATGGCATCCACAAATTGTGTTTCTGATGATGCTGCCATAGCTGTGACTTGTGCCCTCGTGACTTCTTTAGCTCTGCACATATCAATGGCTTTTGAAAGTGTCAAATCAGATATGGACAGCAATCGTTCACGAAGCCCTGAGTCTGTTATGCTGAATACTATTTTGTCTCGTAACATGAGATCTTCAGTTTCTCCGAATTCGCATATGCGTGCTTTGTTTCTTAGCTCCGTGACAAATTTGTCTATGCCCGCTTGTTCAGAGAATGTGTGGGCCCAGAACTGATGTCGTTCAAAAACGGTATTCTTTCGCGGAGCACAGTATTTTCGCAGAGCTGCGAGGACCTCTGATAATTTTTTACGTTGTGGATCCTCGTATTCGATCTCGAGCGAGTTATAAATGTCTAGCGCCTCTTCTCCTATGCAATGCAGTAGCACAGCGATCTGTCTCGTCTCAGATTTGTCCACTAGAGCTGAGGCAGTAAGATACAAATTAAATCTTTGTTCCCACTTACGCCAATTTTCAGCCAAGTTCCCCATCAGAGACAAAGGTGGCGGCGGATGAAGCATGTCCATTTTGTCCGTCTCTTTGACGCGTAGGGCTCACTAGAATAATCTGGCAGTGCTGCTGCTCGTCACTGTTGGCCCGCGCCGCGGTGATCTTCAGTTACTACTTGATGTGCGCGGTGTTATTCAACGGATAGAGTGACTTCTGACACCATGTTGTGGTCTTTGTTAAACTTTAGTTAACGTAAAGACACGTACGCACAGGAGTTATAATGCTGAGCTAATTTATTAGTATGCACCGAACTTAACTCGCCAAGTTGGCCACATGCTATACACACTGGGTCATACCAACTACACGAACTATATGGGGGTGTCCTGGACAGAACCATTCACTGCATATACTACACCAGACAACAAGCCAATGACGGAGACCAGGCTGCGGCTCAGGGAACCGGAGGCTCGACACTTGGTGATTAACGGGAGCACCAGGCCAGGAGAGTCAACGGGATGCAGCGCAGGACTGGAACCAACACGAGGCAAGACTTAAGAATAAACTCAAAACAAGACAACAAGAGTTGAGAACTTCTGGACTTATTCATGGGAAAACACAAGACACGCAAAGAGCACACGCAACGAACCGGCAGTGACATGAGGGTGAGGAGCACAATATAAATGAGGAACAGGTGAACACACTCAAGCCAACAAGGACTAAACAAGGGGGCGTGGTCACATCAAACAAGGAGGCAGGACAAGAGGAGCTCATGGCAAACACAAACAAAGACAAAACCATGTGCTGACACACGACACAAACATGTTTCAGCAGAACCCCGACACCCTCAACAGGTCAGGGCAGCAAAAGAGGGACCAACATGATATTAGGAAGGTGATCATAATGTTATGCCTGAATGGTGTATGCAAATGAAGTGCAGTTTGTCCATTTTGGGGGATCCCATACCGCAGCACAGGGGGGTATTCCAGAAATCAAGGTTAACTTACCTTCACATATACCCTGAACTCTCGGGTTGATTAACTTAAACCTTGCTTACTCCAAAAAAATGCATCAGGGAGTAAGTTCAGCCAACCCAGAGTATGTCCCCGGTTCACACACACGAGACAAACAAGCGGCAAATCGATGTTTCACCATGGAAACAGACGCTAAGAAAAAGCGTATATACACATACAAAGAATATACATACCTAACATTTTTTTTACTATATAATAGATGTAGTTACATTAATATAACTATATTAATTTAATAACACACATCTGAATACGTCTTAAGCAAACTAACCCTGGAACGTAACCTGCTTTCTCTACTCCAGATGAATAAATGAAGCTGGAAATAATATTTTCTAAATGTTCAGTCGTTTTTCCATGGTTTCTCAACAGATATTCTTAAAAGTTAATTATGCCAATTGTATTGGAAATTTACTTTTGCCATTGTTAAATAAATATTCAGTGATATCTCCCAAAGATTTTTGAATTTGTGCGCATTTTTTCCTCAATAAATGTCTTGTGGCAACTATTAAATACACTAAATTGTGTCATGCTAGCATGTGTGGAAGTATTTAAACCATGTTTGTGCCCCACTCACCCCAACATGTACAACTACATCACATAAATACTGAAAATACTACTCATACAAATTAATTTAGTAAAAAAGAGCCTCCAACATCAGTGTCTTTCTATAATTTACTAAGAAAATGTTTAGCAGAGTTCTGTTTTACTTACCTTATTTGTAACAACAACAACATAAACTCATTTGTCCCAGTAATCAGTAGTGTAAGAGTTCGAAATACAGAGAAAAAATAGAGAACTAATTTACTCTACAAATTTGGCATCATTTGGGCTTTTATGGGCATATTCATTACTTCTCTACATAAAGAAATTACCTTTAGTTTGCTGTTAGAAACGAAGCGAGGAAGCTGGATCTGTATGCTGATTAAAAGTGGTTCAATAAATCAAAAGGTGAAACATAATCTGAGAGAAAAAACAGCAGGAAGTCCAGGAATAGAAGCAACAGTCGACGTGAGACACTGGTCAACAGAGGGATAAAAATACAGGACTAGTCGAGGGAAAACATGGAGCACTTGGATAAAATTAGGGTGGGGAAACAGCAGAAGAACTACAAAGACCAAGTACAAGACTACAAAAGGATATGAAATCATGAAAAATACAAAATACAAGACATAACACTAATGCAACACAGACTGCTCAAACTCATCATGAGATTTCATGAATCATCTCTATTAAGTGAATTCATAAACAGACTTATGAATGTAGTGCACATGATTTTTCAGTAAAATCTGATCAATAATGATTGAAAAGCAAATGTTTGGTGAAGAAGATCTCCACCTCTAAGGATCAGGTTCCTTCATAACCAAAGATTGAATTTGTTTTTTATCTTTTCAATGCAGGATTAATATTCAAAGAATCTCTATTGTCTTCGCTTTCTGAGGACAATACCTAAACAATTACAGTTTTAACAGGAATACAGTCCACAGAGAAAAGAGAGGAGCTTGTCAGGATTTTGAGAATAACTGAATAGATCTTATACTGTGAGTCGAAGCCTTCTAGCACTAGATGTGCCGGATTCTGCCTCGTCACGTCCTCATCTCCTAAATCAAACACTGATTCAGCTGCTAATGCTCTCGCATTCATGTCAAGTAACTTTCTTGACAAGTGTGGGTGAGTCAAGGCAAAAGGCACAAGATAAAGTACATTCAGTGCCCTGTAGATGGCGATATCACTTCTTTAAAGGAGAAACAAACTGCTGCAGAAAAAGTTAGGTGTCATGCAAAATGTAACGTGTAACTGCATTACTCAAGTGTACATTTACTTGATCAAAAATGTAGTGAAGCACAGAGTAAAAGTTGATAATATCTTTGATAAAACTACAAAGCAGCCAAAAAGATACTTAAGTACGGAAACTAATTACATTCACTCAAACACTTTTCTCCAGTGGCAGAGATAAAGGACGGTAAATCACTGGAAGAACCCGTGTGTCCTGCTAAAGCATGAACCTGACCACAGCTCCGTCCACTGTTTAAGATTCATATTTAGGAGCAGGACGTTCACTGTATTGTGGGGGATTTTCTGCAGGATGGTGAAGCACGGAAGAGTCGCCGACCAGAGGAACCTGCAAGAAAAACAGGGAAGACTCATCAATTCTTGATATATATGCATATAAAAATCAACTCTAATCCAAATACTGGATCATTTAGTATTTTACACAAAGTTCAACTGGTGCTACAAACTTCTCTTACCTCTGGTTTGTTAAGATCATGGGAGTGATTGGGTCTAAAGGCATCGGACTGTGGAATTACAACGTGGTGAACGTTCAGCACCTTTGGGAAAATACAAATGTAGTGTTTTTTACTTTCTTACTGCAATATAAATTCAACCACATTGGCAGACAGTTCCAGGATTACAGGTTTATGGACAGCGCTGTATTTTCAAAATCCAGCTGAAATGTTTTGGTGTGGAAACTTGTGCCTTCTATCGTTTTCAAAAATCTGCACAATGCCCTAGCAACCACCCAGAACACCCTAGCAACCGCAGCAGCCGCTCAGCTTCTACAGCGGATCACATGACTCACCCGAGGAGAACAGCAGACGTCGGCTTTACAGGCAAACACTGACAGACAGATGGAGATGATGAACTCAAGGACAGTGAATACCAAAGACACACCACTGATCCCCCGGAAGAGGATCTGGGAAAACACTCATCATCAGCACAAATATCAATGAAATACAGGAGAGTTACTCACACTGGAACACTGGCTGAGCTTCATACGGTCATATAACATACATCAAACTACACTGAGTCTACAATTAATGTGTAATGTCAGTGCCTTCATGAAAATGATCAGTAATAGTAGGAGATCTTATAGTAATTACTGAATAAAAGTGACTAGAAAAGTTGCTAACATACCTCATACTTGTCCACATAATAACATCCACTATTAAAGCAGTAATCAACAGGGATAAACGGCCCCATAGACACATCCAGTGAAAGTATAATAATGGAAATGCCGGCGGTTATAGCACTTGTGATGCTCATTCCAAGTGAACCTTTCACCTACAGGCAGAAAACAATAACAAAAATCAAGTTCATAAGTTAGAAAGCACTTTACTCAGTGTGTTAAAGCAGATCATGAAACAATATATTTAGAGAGCTCTGAATATGAATAATAAAGTCCAAGTAAAAATGACTCGAGGAGACAAAACACAATGGCAGTATCTCTCTTCAAATTAAAAGTCTTAAAATTTAAAATATGATGGAATGGAACTATTCTTTGATGAACAATAGACAAATAACATCGTCTCTTCATTTTAATTGGATAGAAATACATTCAATCATGTCTGGCAACTTGACGTTCATGGTATCATGTAAAAACAACGGTAAGTTGGAGGTAATTTTCACATTTACATTTAATCATTTGACAGACACTTTTATCCAAAGCGACTTACAAGTGAGGAAAACAATCGAGATTCTTCATGAAGAGGCAAATAGACACAGGAAGTGCTCACAATACAAGTTTCAGACATTGCTCAGAGTAACACAAGCTAGAGTAGGAAGGGAAAAGGAAAGGAAATATTCACAGAAAAAAAAGATTATTGCGACTTTATAAGTCAGAATTCTGAGATAAAAAGTCACAATTGTCAGGGTTCTGTTTATTTGCCCTGTCATGTATTTCCCTGGTGACCTGGTTTCCCTTCACTGTCATGATTAGTTCATCGTCTGTTAACTAATCATTAAGTTCACCTGTGCCCCATTCATCACTCCTCATTTGTTATTGTATTTATACCCTGTGTTCTCCTTCAGTCTTTGTTCTCTCCAAGTCTCAGTGATTCAAGTCTTCATGTTATTCCTCAACTCCGTGTCTGCCCGTCTCCTAGACGTTCCATAACAGCAATATATATTTTTTTTTTTCCAGTGGCGTGCTTCCATACTTTCTTACAGAACACGACACTTGGACTTCCTTATCTTTTTATCGTAAACAGAGCTTTGTATGCCATTTGCCGACGACAAGGTATGGTCACATTTACTCTTTGGCATGATAATCCAATACGATTTGCGTATGTTATAATAGAATGACTTTGGGCGAGTATAACATCTGAATGTTTGGTAACTAGCGCGTATGGTGTCATGCTAGCTCAATGTAGTTTAATCTGGATGTTAAGTGTTGGTTTTATGGAAATATTAAGTCGTTTACTATCATTGCATCAAAAATGAGTGAAATAAGGTGTGCATCTAGAGCTTGCTTTGATATGCACAGCACATATTAATGATAAAAACATGTTTTTGGTACATACTCGGTCTAGGCGTAATATTGGCCTACCAACCTTTTTTTCTGAGGGAGAGGAATATTCCAGAAACCACCATAAAAAGGCTGGAGGATGACAAGGTAATACTGAACCAAACGATTTAACCCACTGAAAAAATTAAAAAGACAGTTCACCTAAAAATAAAAAATAGTCATCATTTATAGGGAGTAAGTCTACTTACAGCTTTATTTCTTATAGGGATTATTTAGTTTATTTTATATAATATGTTTTAAAGGGGTCAAAATCTATATAGAGGTTGCTATTCAATAAAAATATCCTACAGGTTTCATACCTCTCAGTTTGAAATATGAATTTTGTGTTTTCCACCTTTTTGAGATGCCAGAATTTCACTCTCATTCATGATATACCAACTTTCCTCTTTAACATGCAAATCAAGGAAGTGTTCTGATGATGTGCTGCCAAAACCCAGTGAAGTACTGCTGTGGTCCAGTGAAATATTAATGATAAATCATTGTCGGATGATGCATATCGCAGTATTCTTGAGCATCATTTTGTCACGTCATGTATTTTTTACTGCCACCTTTCAGAGTAAGAATGAATGATGCCAGATTGTGAATGAAATATATTGAAATATTGTCTACAAAAGTTAAATCCAAAATAAAGTACTATCTAGCTGACATTTGAAAAGACGTCTCGTCATGTAAAAAGCAGTCTATTGTGGATTTTTGTTACTCTGCAGATTCAAGTTCAAAGCAAGGCTAATCAAGATGATATGGAAATGTAAGTATTGCAAATTTGCTTGTGACAAAAGGGGATACTTGTTAAAACATTACACATGAAGCCAGCCCTTTCCATGCCTATATCAAGAATGTATATGTCTTTCAATAGCCTTAGAATACACTTATCTCGTTTTCATACAGCAACTGAAAATCAACAATCTGAGGGAAAATTTGAAGCTGTCAACGATTTTCTTGATTACTGAACATTTTGCCCACCTTCGGCGTAGACATCTCAAAGACCACCGAAAAGTTCAATGTCCATTTCAAGGCTGTAAACGCAGTGTATATTCCACGTTCAGTGCAAACAAAAGTAGGCATCACCAAGATCAAAATGAGAGAATGTTTAAACCAGGGTTAATAGTAAGAATAGAGTAACGAGAATGAAAATGACAGTGTAATTGACACTGAGGAACGTGCTGTGCAGGAGATGCTTCCAGATGAATTTTCCAAGATGCATCTCAAAATGTAGGAGAACAATTGGAACATAATTTAGCAGCTCTTATTTAAAAATGCAAACCATCCTTCACATACCAGAGAAATCTGTTCAGGAGGCAATTAAACCGCTTTACCAAACAGTCCTTACCACTTTTGCATAAAAACGTGAAGGCTGTTCTTCAGAAACACTTGGGGGATGTAGATGAGTCAGTTTTGAAAGAGGTGGTAAAGACATTGTCTAAATCATGTGGAAAAATGGATGTCTTGCAGCTAGTAAAAGGACTGTGCAACTTTCCTCTGGTAATGCCTATAGAGTTTGTAGTTGAGAAAGGAAGAAAAACAGTAGCATATGTTCCCATCCTACAAAAACTGTTGAACAACAAAGACATTTTTGGATAAGGCTATGTCACAAAACACTGTACATTGATTTCGAAGTGACAAACCCTTTTAAACATAAGATGTGTGCACTTTCCAAACTTGCATGGAAAACACAGATCCACACTAAACTCATTGCAGCTTGCTCTCTTCTGAAACAGTTAAAGAGTGTGGTTATGAAAGAGTTCTGTACCCACTTTGGGATCTAGCCACTCTCGAACAGCATTGAGCATCTCGGTAGAAGTGTTAAAGGGACAGTGCTCTTTGTGCCAGCAGATAACCTTGGTGCCCACTCTCTTGCAGAATTTTATGAAAGCTTCCTTGTGGACAAGTTTTGCAGATTTTGCATGGCATCCAGAATTGACACACAACACCAAGAGGTAAGGTCTGTTGCATTTCAAATCCGAGAGAAAGATACACACAACAGTCAGGTGCAAGAAACATTGCAGGATCCAAATTCAGGTCGAAATTTGGCAGCAAATTTGGCGCATTGTCATGTCATTGGTGGTTATCCCCCTGACAAATTACATGATGTCTTTGAGGGAATGGTCCTAACGGAGTTGTCTCCTTGCCTATAAGACCTGATGGCAAAAAGAAATACATCACCCTAGAGGTGTTGAATGAAGCCATCAGATCATTTCAAAACCGATCAGCCTCAGCTGATTTCAAAGGGCTTCTCAACCAAGGGCACAGTTGGGGGAAATGGCCATGAGAATTGGTGTCTAATTAGGCTTCTTCCTCTGCTTATTGGCCAAAACATTCCTGAGGGTGACAACACATGGGAAATACTCCTGCTGCTCAAGGACATTGTTGCATTGGTCGTGGCACCTCAGTTTAATGAAGAGGCATTATACATCCTTGACTACAAAGTATCAGAGCATAGGGACCTTCCGCAGTCAACCTTCTCTGACTTTAAATTACGACCAAAACACCACTACATTGAACACTACTCTGAACTGATTAGAGTACATGGTCCACTTACTGAAGTCTGGACAATGCGTTTTGAAGGAAAACAAGTTCTTCAAAAAGGTAATATGTGATGCCCAGAACTTCAAGAATGTTGCCATGACACTTGCACTGAAACACCAGAGATCTCTTAGCCATCAGCTAGACTGCAGTTCTTTTTTCAAGCATGACTAAGGTTAGACCAATATTCATTACCACCTTCACAGAGAACATTCAGAGAGCACCTGGTCAAAAACTCCCTCAAACTCAAGCACTTCTTGTTACACCATTGGTCTGCATTAATGGGACTGATTATAAGACAGACATGATATTTTCAGCTTGATCATGTTCAGGGCTAACTGATTTTAAGTAAAATACTCGCATTGTTGCAGTGAATACTGAGGTACTTTTTGTGTGCAAAGTGATGATGGTATTTTGAGCACCGTCGTTCTTAAGAGCTTTGCTGTCCAGATATGCCATCTTTTTGCGTGCTTCAACTTGAAGACCTGAATGATATTGTTCCACTTTCAGCCTATAGTGTACATGGTAAACTGATGGAAACATTGAAGCGTTTTATTCTTTGCTAAATTAACACTTTTGTACTTTCCTTTCAGATGGCTTCTAAAGAAACTATGACTTTGAGAGCTATTCTTGCAGAAGCTGACATCAGAAAAGTCACGCTGACTTCAAAGACAGGCTCAGCTGAAGAATTGATTAGGTGTCTCAAAACACTCTGAGACTCGACTATAATTTTACTTTACAGTTTCGAGATCCCGAGTTTGATAACGAACTTTGCAATCTGACTGTTTTGTCAGAGCTCCCTCAGAAGCCAACTGTGAAAATCATTCCCGTGATTGAATTGGTGCCACTGTCTTCAGGTGAAATGCAGGCATCAAGTGAAATATTGAGTGATGTTCCAAGTATTGCAGATACAATATTGACCTCCGAATCACCCCAGGAAAAGAGAATGCCATGGCCTGATATCTTTTTAACTCCAAAATTCTCTGTCAATGTTGAATTTATGCTCCGGCAAGCAAATTTAATCTACTTGAGGGATGGAACGCACCTAAAAGTCACAAAGGAATTGAAACATGACATTCTTCAGAAACTTGCAGGGACCGTATATTCCTTCAAAGCATACTCAACTTCTGATCTACGAGCTGTTGCAAAGGCACTGGTCAACACTCACCCCTGTCTTCAAGAATCAGGATCGCCTTCTGGATACTGTGGATGGACAAACAGTTTGAAAGACAAAATGGGAAATTATAGATGAGCCTTTGACACAAAGACGTCATTGTTAATGCTGGGAAAAGAGGAAAATACTCTACGAGCAGTGATCCACCCAACAAGAACATTAAGAAACCAAGGAAAGGTGAGGTCAACTACTTTCCTGATCTCACAGATGGGCAGGATGCTTCCAGTCTTGAAATGATCATACAGCAACTGGTGAATGAAAGGAAGAAAAACCCTGATGCAGTCTTTATCAGAAAATGGACATGACTCTGTCCTTAAGAAGAGAGGATGTTGTGATCAACAAGCCTCCTGTAAGCCAGATACTTCAACCTTGGCCAGCACTTTTTAGAGAAAGTCAGGTAAAGGGAAATGCCTATGTATGCAACATTTGAGTTGGATCAGATGGCAGGGGAGGAAGCTGGACAGACTAGGCAGACACAAACGTACTGTGAGGGTCTGCTGGGAACGTTTGGCCGAGTCCCCTGTCAGAAAGATCTTCAACTCGCACCTCCGGCAGAGCTTCAACCAGATACCGAGGGAGGCTTGAGACATTGAGTCTGAGTGGACCATATTCTCTACCTCCATTGTCGACGCGGTCGCTCGGAGCTGTGGCCGTAAAGTCTCCGGTGCCTGTCGAGGCGACAACCCCCGAACCCAGTGGTGGACACCGGATGTAAGGGATGCCGTCAAGTGGAAGGAGGAGGCCTACCGAGCCTGGTTGGCTTGGGGGACTCCTGAGGCAGCCGACAGATACAGACAACCAAGCGGACTGCAGCCCGGGTAGTTGTGGAGGCAAAAACTCTGGTCTGGGAGTAATTCAGTGAGGCCATGGAGAAGGATTATCAGTCGGCCTCGAAGAAATTCTGGCAAACTGTCCGGCGCCTTAGGAAGGGGAAACGGTGCCCTGCCAACACTGTTTACAGTGGGGGTGGGAATCTGCTGACTTCAACTGGGGACATTGTTGGGTGGTGGAAGGAATACTTTGAGGATCTCCTCATACTCCTCTGGGAGTATGGAGCCTGGGGCCTTTTGCCTAAGGGCTGTCCGGTCCTTGTATGACCGGAGCAGGAGCTTGGTTCGCATTGCCGGCAGTAAGTCAGACCTGTTCCCGGTACATGTTGAACTCCGGCAGGGCTGACCTTTATCACTGGTTCTGTTCATAATCTTTATGGACAGGATTTCTAGGCACAGTCAGGGGCCAGAGGGAGTCTGGTTTTGGGACCACAGGATCTCGTCTCTGCTTTTTGTGGATGATGTTGTCCTGTTGGCTCCATCGGGCCAGGACCTCCAGTGTGCATTGCGATGGTTTGCAGCCGAGTGTGAGGCGGCTGGGATGAGGATCAGCACCTCTAAGTCTGAGACCATGGTTCTCAGTCGGAAATGGGTGGCTTGTCCTCTTCAGGTTGGTGGGGAGCTCCTGCCTCAAGCTATCGATCTATCATGGTGAAGAAGGAGCTGCAAGGCAAAGCTCTCGATTCACCGATCATTCTACATTCCTACTGTAACCTATGGTCATGAGCTTTGGGTCATGACCGAAAGAATGAGATCCCGGATACAGTCAGCCGAAATGAGCTTTCTCTGCAGGGTGGCAGGGTGCTTCCTTAGAGATAGGGTGAGGAGCTCGGTCACTCGGGAGGAGCTCAAAGTAGATCTGTTGCTCCTTCACATCGAGAGGAGTCAGCTGAGGTGGCTCAGGCATCTGTTTCGGATGCCTCCTGGACGCCTCCCTAGGGAGGTGTTCCGGGCATGTCCCACCGGGAGAAGGCCCCGGGGAAGACCTAGGACACGCTGGAGAGACTATGTCTCTCGGCTGGCCTGGGAACGCCTCGGTGTCCCCCCGGAAGAGCTGGAGGAAGTGTCTGGGGAGAGGGAAGTCTGGGCATCTCTGCTTAGACTGCTGCCCCCGTGACCCGGCCCTGGATAAGCAGATGGATGAATGGATGGATGATGTTAACACATGCTTTTTACTTCTATTTCAGGTGTATCAAGAATTCAAACGGATGTTTAGGAAGAACCTTAAACAAGAATTCTATGGTTCCCTTGATCGTCACATGCCATTGTTTGCTTAGTTTTAAAATGCAGTCTGTTATGATTACTTAAAGGGTCAGCTTACCCAAAAATTTAAATTCTGTCATTAAGTACTCACCCTAATGGTGTTCCACATCTGAAAGACCTTCGTTCATCTAAGGAACACAAATTAAGATCTTTTTGATGAAATTCGAGAAGCATATGACTCGTCCATAGACAGCAATTTAACCACCACTTTCAAGGTCCAGAAAGGTACTAAAGACATCGTTAAAATAGTCATATCAACTATAACGGTTCAACCTTAATGTTATGAAGTGATGAGAATACTTTTTGTGTGCAAAAACAAAACAAAATTAACAATTTTATTCAACTTCTGTGTCATTCTCTTTCACGGTTTATGTCCAGCTCTTCCAGGTTTTACATCAGAATGCCAGCTCATTATTGGCTGGCTGAGCAAATAATATCAGATGATCCTTCAGAAATCATTACTACCATTCAAAAGTTTGGGGGTTCAAAATTTTAAGTAATTAATACTTTTACTTTCATCCAATTTTGGACAGTTTGTTTAGCCTTAAGTTCGATACAGTTCGGTGCTTGGACCCCTGAAAATACAAAGCGATGTGAACCTACCAAACACAGACTGTAGGGGCCTTTGCGATAAAAAAGCTCATATTCTGCAGCAATGCTCAGTGATCCTGCGATAATGTACTGAAAAGAGAGAGAGAGGAAGCTTCTGTTAGAGTATTTAGATTGTGTTATAAAAGACAGACTGTACTTAATTGTATAATGTTTGCTCACGATGAGAGATCCCCAGAAAGGAATACCAATTAAGACAAAGATGGAATCTGCATAGACTTTAGACACAATCCCAAACAGGAGAATCAGCAGGCCGATCATTACCTGGACAGTCTGAGTAAGACCAGAAAACAGACACTTATTTTAGGGGAAATAGTGAATCACAGTTGTCAGACAGATCTACAATACAAATCCCACTCAACTAGACAGTTTGTTAATGTTTGTACTACTGCTTTTTAGGATTTGTTCTCGAACATTTCCTCCTTCACACTGACAGGCACATGAAAATCTATTATTGAAAGATTCCTCACCCCAAGTGCTTTTGGTTGGCTTTTCAGAAACGCCTGAAGTCCTTGAAGATGTGAAGCTGCCTGAACAGTCACTGGAGGATTTGATCCCGTTTCAGCTGAAGCCGTTTGTTCTGGTGACTGAAACTGGATGACCAGCGTCCCAGAGTTGGTGGGTATGACGTTACTGGACATTCTTGTTTCTGAATATGAAACTGACCAGAACAAAATCACAGTCAATAAAGACATGTAAAAACATGTGAAGGTTAAGAATGTAAAATACCAGAGTGTTTATTAAAACATTGTACAGTATGTTGACATTCGTTATAATAATGAGCAATCTTCATATTCTGGAAATCTTATGAAAGCAGTCATGTAACATAATTATTGATATTATATTGCAATCAACTCATGTTTAAATGGATCTACAGCAGGGGTGGTCAACGTCGGTCCTGGAGAGCCACAATCCTGCAAATTTTTGCTCCAACCCTAATCAAACACACCTGAACAAGCTAATCAAGGTCTTAAGGGTTACTAAAAAGCTACAGGAAGGTGAGTTTTTATCAGGGTTGGAGCTAAACTCTGCAGGATTGTGGCTCTCCAGGACCGACGTTGGCCACAACTGATCTACAGCATTTAAAAGTTGCCGTATTCCAAACAGATTGACAAAAGTGCCCTACCGCAATTATAAATCCATGCATTACTAAACAAAGCTATAAACTGCTCATTAATTTAAAAAAAATTAAAAAGTCTTATAAAAACAAAATGCAGTACATTAGTCATTTGTATAAAAGGTAGTCAGATGAGGTCAATTTTGTTCCAGTTGGTGTGTCGCACTTTGCTGTGTTTTTATAGTTCACTCCTCTGAGATAACGCATCCTGTGTTATAATACTGTTTTCCAGAATGAAAGATTAAGCTTCAGTCTTTAAGTTTTGTCTCTTTGTCGTCATCTCTGCATCAACTTCAGAATTCTCCTGAATTGGCAAAGACAGCAAGGTCAATGCCAGAAAAATATATATCAAAAGAAAAGACTCAAGAGAAACTGAAAAGCTTAAAGTGGGTTTTTGGGTTGTAACACCCACTTTAAGTGACAGAAAAACCCATGAAAATATTTGGTATATTAGGCAGCAAGTGAACATTTTTTCCTCAAAGTTGATGCGTTGGAATCAGAAAAAAAATGGACAAGCGTAAGGATTTGAGCGAGTTTGACAAGGACCAAATTGTGATTCTAGACGACTGGGTCAGAGCATCTCCAGAACTACAGCTCTTGTGGAGTGTTCCCGGTTGATCAAAAGTGGAAGGAACAATAGTGATCCGGCGACAGGGTCACGGTCGGCCGAAGGTTGGCCATTGTTTTCCGATCCAACAGATGAGCTCCTGTAGCTCAAACTGCTCCAGAAGTTAAAGCTGGTTCTGATAGAAAGGGGTCAGAACACACAGAGCTTCAGTTTGTTGTGTATGGAGCTGCAGACGAGACCAGTCAGGGTGTCCATGATGACCCCTGTCCACCGCTGAAAGAGCCAACAGTGGGACGTGAGCATCAGAACTGGACCACAGATCAATGTAAAAAAGTGGCCTGGTCTGATGAATCCCGTTTTCTTTTACAACCCTTTGGACGGATGAGTCTGTGTGCATCACTTACCACGTGGAACACATGGCACCAGAATGCACTATGGGAAGAAGGCAAGCTAGTGGAGGCAGTGTGGTGCTTTGGCAATGTTCTGCTGGGAAACCTTGAGTCCTGCCATCCATGAGGATATTGCTTAGACACTTACCACCTGACTAAGCATTGTTGCAGACCATGTACACGCTTTCAGGAAATGGTATTCCCTGGTGGCTGTGACTCTTTCGGCAGGACAATGCTCCTGACACAAAGCAGAAATGGTTCAGGAATGCTTTGAGGAGCTCAACAACGAGTTTGAGATGTTGACTTTGTCAGGAAATACTGAATGAGGACCCAGATGCAATGAGCTGACAAGGGGTTTATTAACAAGACTAGAAACAACAGGGAAGGTGAAGTGTGAAACAATTCAAACAGCAGGACAGGGCAGATGACACTATGACAGGGAAGATGGCAGGGCAGAGGGATGACCACTGGAACCAGTCGCAGGAGACGACAGACTTGACTGCTTGGGTAGCAGCACCAGGTGGGACGATGGTGGAAGGAACCCGAGGCTTGATGTTTTAATCTCCCAGCCGTGGCTCCAGTCTTGGTTGCCAGGCAGTCGGACACAGTGGCCAGGGAAACTCAGGACAGGGCAGGAACCAACACGAGACACACGCACACACACGACAAGAATCAGACTAGACAACAAGAAAAAACAAAAACAAGACTGACTCAAACAACACTAAATAATAAACTAAATTACTAAAGTAGCCAAGATAAAAACTCAAAAGAAATAAAAACAAAAGAAATAAAACAAGACTGCGATCTGACAGGGAACTAGAGAAACAAAGGAGAAAATGAGTAATAAATAATCAAATCAAAATTAAAGGCAAACACCAAAATAAGGCTAGAAATAACTAGAGTAAAAACTAAGAAAGCTAGACTACATCAAAAGGGGGAATAACAGACTGACCAGTAGCAAGAACACTGTACGCACAAAGGATACAATGAACCAGCAAAGACATGAGGAGAGGAAGCTCAATATAAGGGACCAGAGAACATGAGGATCAGGTGAACACAATTAGTGAAACGAGGACTAGACAGGACTAAACAAGGGGGCGTGGAAACAGCAAACAAGGAGGCAGGACAAGAGAAGCACATGGCAAACATAAACAAAGAAAAAGCCATGTGCTGACACATAACACAAACATAGAGACATGAAACAAAGACAACACAGACAAGGCTGTAAGGGCAGAACCCTGACAGACTTGGCCTCCAAATTCCCCAGATCTCAATCCAATCGAGCATCTGTGGGATGTGCTGAACAAACAAGTCCGATCCATGGAGGCTCAACCTCATAATTTCCAGGACTTAAAGGATCTGCTGCGAACATCTTGGTGCAGATCCCACAGCACACCTTCAGGATCTAGAGGAGTCCATCCCTCTGTCAGGAACTGTGAAGGGAGCACCCAGATGCAGAATGAGTGAGTAACAAAGTTAATACATTTTTGTGTTCCTCACTTGCTTTGAATAAAAGCGTCTGCCAAATGATTAAATGTAAATGCAAGTCACAACTCAAGATAGACAATGCAGGAACACAGTCCAAACACAAGGGCAGGGCACACGACATGGCTGGTGAGGGATGAGACAGCTCCAGACAACAAGCCAATGACGGAGACCAGGCTGCGGCTCAGGGAACCGGAGGCTCGACACTTGGTGATTAACGGGAGCACCAGGCCAGGAGAGTCAACGGGATGCAGGGCAGGACTGGAACCAACACGAGGCAAGACTTAAGACGAAACTCAAAACAAGACAACAAGAGTTGAGAACTTCTGGACTTATTCATGGGAAAACACAAGACACGCAACGAACCGGCAGTGACATGAGGGTGAGGAGCACAATATAAATGAGGAACAGGTGAACACACTCAAGCCAACAAGGACTAAACAAGGGGGCGTGGTCACATCAAACAAGGAGGCAGGACAAGAGGAGCACATGGCAAACACAAACAAAGACAAAACCATGTGCTGACACACGACACAAACATGTTTCAGCAGAACCCCGACACCCTCAACAGGTCAGGGCAGCAAAAGAGGGACCAACATGATATTAGGAAGGTGATCATAATGTTATGTCTGAATGGTGTATGCAAATGAAGTGCAGTTTGTCCATTTTGGGGGATCCCATACCGCAGCACAGGGGGGTATTCCAGAAATCAAGGTTAACTTACCTTCACATATACCCTGAACTCTCGGGTTGATTAACTTAAACCTTGCTTACTCCAAAAAAATGCATCAGGGAGTAAGTTCAGCCAACCCAGAGTATGTCCCCGGTTCACACACGAGACAAACAAGCGGCAAATCGATGTTTCACCATGGAAACAGACGCTAAGAAAAAGCGTATTTACACATACAAAGAATATACATACCTAACATTTTTTTTACTATATTATAGATGTAGTTACATTAATATAACTATATTAATTTAATAACACACATCTGAATACGTCTTAAGCAAACTAACCCTGGAACGTAACCTGCTTTCTCTACTCCAGATGAATAAATGAAGCTGGAAATAATATTTTCTAAATGTTCAGTCTTTTTTCCATGGTTTCTCAACAGATATTCTTAAAAGTTAATTATGCCAATTGTATTGGAAATTTACTTTTGCTATTGTTAAATAAATATTCAGTGATATCCCCGAAAGATTTTTGAATTTGTGCGCATTCTTTCCTCAATAAATGTCTTGTGGCAACTATTAAATACACTAAATTGTGTCATGCTAGCATGTGTGGAAGTATTTAAACCATGTTTGTGCCCCACTCACCCCAACATGTACAACTACATCACATAAATACTGAAAATACTACTCATACAAATTAATTTAGTAAAAAAGAGCCTCCAACATCAGTGTCTTTCTATAATTTACTAAGAAAATGTTTAGCAGAGTTCTGTTTTACTTACCTTATTTGTAACAACAACAACAACATAAACTCATTTGTCCCAGTAATCAGTAGTGTAAGAGTTCGAAATACAGAGAAAAAATAGAGAACTAATTTACTCTACAAATTTGGCATCATTTGGGCTTATTATGGGCATATTCATTACTTCTCTACATAAAGAAATTACCTTTAGTTTGCTGTTAGAAACAAAGCGAGGAAGCTGGATCTGTATGCTGATTAAAAGTGGTTCAATAAATCAAAAGGTGAAACATAATCTGAGAGAAAAAACAGCAGGAAGTCCAGGAATAGAAGCAACAGTCGACGTGAGACTCTGGTCAACAGAGGGATAAAAATACAGGACTAGTCGAGGGAAAACATGGAGCACTTGGATAAAATTAGGGTGGGGAAACAGCAGAAGAACTACAAAGACCAAGTACAAGACTACAAAAGGATATGAAATCATGAAAAATACAAAATACAAGACATAACACTAATGCAACACAGACTGCTCAAACTCATCATGAGATTTCCCTGAGAGTTAAACGTTCATCTCTGTTTTACTCAGTTGGCGAAGAGAACTCTGAACGCACTCTGGTCACATGTGTTTTCACGACCTCTGGAAGTGGTCCAAAATGGACAAGCTCAAAGTGTTTTGGACCCTGTTTTTAGTGTCATCGACTTGTGATCCGTTCGAAAAACACATAATACTTAATACTAAATACACAATACTCTTAATACGAACTTCGTGATTTCCTCCTCTGGCCATCAGAGGGCGCCATCTCCCGAATATTGACATCTACACACTCACGCTTGTAGTGCCTGGCCTGGACTGGATCATGAACGACCAATTCATTTTAGGTTTTAAGAAAAGCTTTTAACTCTCTGAGTCGCATAAGTAAATCTTAGTCGGCTCCGAATGTCCTGGTCCCCCCACGGACAAGTGACACTTTAAGTGTCGAAGTGCGAGACAAGGCAGAATCCCTTTGGATCTTCAAAGAGATACTAATCAGCTCACACCAAATTCCTTGTCCCTCACAAGACCAGTGGAATGAATTCCACGCACACACACATAGAGACATTCATCAAAATATGAATATTCCCTAAGTGTTTTTCCTGTGCTTTTCTTTTGTATGCATGTCTATATTACTCCCACTTAGTTACGTCTTTTAGTTGTGTTAGTTTCACTGTAAAATGCTTATATTTCAATGTAAGAACATTTACTTCCTAAAAGAGAGTCAGAAACATGCGTTTCTTGGATTCAAAACGTTCCTCTGTTAATTTCATACCTAGATATTGGTGTCTTATTGTGATAATATGCATTATTCTACTTTTAAGGTACTTTGGAGGGAAAAGAACCCAGCTTAAGCACCTCTGTAGATAATGCAAATTAGGCCATAAAAACAGACAAAGGAACGTTTTCCCGCTAAAAGTCCATGTTCCCTATTGGTCCGTACGGCCCAGAATGGGTGTGACTGGAGTTACCTTTATAACACCTAAACACAAGCGGATCCACGCTCAGTCGTTTTCATCTTAGACGAGACACACTTCTTTCTGTTATTTTCCGGCATTTTACAAACAGTTAATTCCGTTTTGAAATTCCCGCCGAAGAATCACCTCAGGAAGAGACCAATAGAAACTCCAGCTCCGCACGGAAGTTTGAACGGCATTCACCACAGCACAAAGTACAAATGCAAGTATCTGAATTAATTTCGATGCGCTTTAACTTTATTGTCTGAAGTGATTTCGTTGCTGGCTCTCAAAAGGTTGAACTGTTTGTAATCTTGCCTTCTTTGATCAACTCTTTCTTTCTTTCCTTTCGTTATTTTATTGTATGCTCTGCTTAGATTTAGTTGTATGTATTTGTGTATATATATCATATATTAAACACCTTGTATTCACACAATTCGTTGTCTCTGGGTAACTCATACATGAACCAAGTCACTTTAACGTTTGATTTCGCTAGCTTTATGTTTTTTTAATACTAGAATAAGTTTCCTTTTCGTGGCCAGAGAAGAAAACTTCCTTTCTAGAATTGATAAGAAAATCGGACTGATAGTTTTGCTGGACAAAACAAACCAGTCTTTCTAAATTAATTCTAAACTTAGAAATAATTTTAGATCATATATGTTCATGATTAATTATAATTCATTGTAATTGATTATCGATATATACCTAATTCCCTTCGTGGTTGATTCATATTCACGATTAGTCATAACGTGTTGTGATTCGGTTGTGAATATATTTCATCCATTTGAGCAAGTTGCTACATATATTTTTGGTGGAGAATGCGGGCGTCGTTTTAAACTTGGTTTTGTGTTGAGCGACACAGTTTCAATCTTTGTGTGTTTATTAATGTGTTCATGCGCGTTTTCATGCAGTGAGAGTCGCAACGCGCGTCTCACCATTGCCCCGCGGTAACAACGGCTATATTTGTCTAACATTGTAGCTACTGTTAACCGTCTAGAATTAACTGCAGTTCATAATATTAAAATTGTTCCTGTGAAGAGGATCAAATCTCTTCACAGCACATTTTAATATTAGTTTTTCCGCCTGTTAGAACGAAGAAACCTTCTTTCAGCGCGAAGACAGATTGATTTGAGCGATGTTCCTCTTATCTTTCTAAAAGGCCTTTATTTGTATCGCTAGATTTGATTCATTGCGTATATCCAGTGTTATTCAACTAAGCGATTTGACTCTGTTAGGTCAAACCACTGGCTTAGCTACCCAGTGCTCGCCTAATGCAAATCTATTTAGAAGAACACAGTTATCTGAATTATTTGTAAATCGGAGTCATTTATTTTAACACATTGATCAAGTGTTAATTTGTAACAGCAGCGAAGAAATCCTGCAAAGTTACACATTCTTGTGCTGTAAACTAGCGCAAAAGGATCTGCTGAGATCTAAAACATTGTATGCGTGCACGAACGCATCATTATTTAATTCACTCACGACTGAGTTGAGGGTAGGTCACAGTACCTCTGACTAACCACCAGAGGGCGACCCGTGTAAGCGGGAGACACACCCCACTTTCGTGACGTCATTGTTGTGTGGGCTCACTGACGCCATCTCGTGGGCATTCTCCGTTAGGTCTGCTGCTTTCTTTCCTCTGTTTATTCCATTGTGGTCATTCCAATTTTTCCCTTTGGCTATTTTTAATCCTGTTTCTGTTAGTTTATTGACTGCTATTATTTGGAACTTGGCATACTTATTTGGAATTTGGTTTAACAAGTTTTAATTCAAATTTAAATTAAGTTTCCCCTTCCAACACCGGGAATTCACTTACTGGAGGCACGCCACCTAGTGGGCCTTCCCCAGATAAGTCAATTTCCTTCCTCTCTCTCCTTTTATTTTTAGTTTATATCATTTTACTGCAATTTCTTCCTTCTCAGCTATCTTATTAATTCTATTAGTGTTTCACCTGCATTCCTTATTATTTGAGTTAAGCCTCTCTTGTTTTGCACACTTGTTTAAAATTTAATTAAACAAAGTTTTAATTTGAATTTAAATTAAGTTTTTCTGTGCCATCCATTGGCATTTGCTCATTTTGTTGCACTCCCCCTAGCGGGCAGTCCCAGACAAAGAAGGCTTTCTCTCTTTTCTCTTGAGATTTCACTTTGAGTTGTGTTATTTCTGCTTTTCAGATGGTTTATTCTGTTTAATATCATTATAAGCTCCATTCTTTTACCCCATATACTTAATGATTTAAATTTGGTTTAAGCAAGAATTTAAATCTAAATTTACATTAAGTTGCAGTTGTTCAGCCATTTTGTGTACTTGCGGATAGTACTCCCCCTAGTGCTCTGTTGTGAAGTGACGGTTGTTTTCAGATTGAGTGCCGGTGAGCAGTGGCGCCTGGTCTGCCGGACACGACGCTGGCTGTGTGTGAATCTCGGACATTTATGTTCTCGTGCTATTGGTGCTGACACGCAGCCGACATCAGCAATTGGACACTTCAGGTGTAGGAGTCAACGAGTCCAGCTGTCCACAAGGCCAATTTTGGTTAATTACCCTGATTAGGTGTCCGCACCGACGGAACCGCCCGATTTGTAGCAGTACACCACTGCGGTGACTGACTCCAAAGGGGGTTATCAGGCGAAACCCAATTTTGACTCGGCAGTCTGGCCGTTGACACGCCTCACTTGAGTGTTGTCCAATTGTGCTAAAAGTCATTGCTGTTTGAGCGGTCGCACCGTGACACAAGGGGAGCAGGGTGCCCGAGGACACCGTAGTCGAGTGGTTGGAGCCGTCAGGGAGGTTAGCCCTGCCACTGAGTTCCCACTTGAGCAATCACAATTCACTCCAGGCATAGTTAAATGGTATACTGCCCATTCACTTCAAGTAATCCATAGAATATTAGATATTCTGTGAGCATTTAAGTGTTTGGCTTATTCTTCGGTTCTTAAGCCATGCCATCCCCCTGGGGTTTATAACTCGACAGCGCCCTCGTCAGGCCTGCCATAAACCCCAGCAGTGATAGCAAGCTTAAGCCTTCTTCCTCCCCTCTATCTTTTCCTGTTCCTATTTTGTTTCTATTTGTTTTTCTTTTCTCTTTAATCATTTGGTATCTTTTGTTCAGTTTTCTGTTGCCGTTCTCTTGTGTTTTTTTTTTGTTTTTTCCTTTCTTCTTTCAGTTCACGTAAAGGCAGAACCTATGAGAGCCATCAAGGAAAGCTGAATAATAGATCGACGACCCAAGCAGCCAGAGTCATTAGATGACCAACTAAGCTACCCGTCAAAATCTTTATTTAGACCCGGCGCTCACCCACACGAATCGGCCCCACCTGGCCATTCACGGCCATAGACGTTAAGTGTCTGGCCTAATATTCGACTAACTGTCTACCCCAGTTTGTCAAAATCGCACTTCGTGCACAGAATTACATATTACCGTAGCTCGATTAATTTCGCACGGACTTGCATTGGTCTCTTTGTGCTGTCTTTCTCTCGCCAACAGTGAGCCACTATGTCCCGATCATCCAGCCCTGGCACCCACTGGGATCATCTCGAGACCTGGCTGAGTGACATGACCAACACGTTCCTGCCCAACGCCGCTGGGAACCTACAGCAACTGAGCAGAGAACAACTGGACGACGACTTGAACAGGCTGATGGCCCACGATCCGACGCAGAGCTACAACCACAAAGAATGGGCCAAGATCGTCGGTGGACTCGCCCACAACCTCATCGTCCAGGCACGTCTCAGCGAACAGAGCAACATCCAACTGGAGCAAGAAGCAACAGCGCTCAAGCTCCAGGCCGAGGAGGCCAGGAGAAACCAGGCCACTGCTCAACAGCGCCTAGACCAGCTACTCCTCGAGACCCAGAACCAGCACGGGACAGCGGATGAAAAGGACCCAGAGCTACAGGAGAAGGTGGAAAGACTCCAAAAAGCCCTGGCAGAGCTCCATCTAGAGACAGAGCATAAAGAGCAGTTGGAGAACGAATCCAGAGAGGAACTGACTGGAAAACTCCAACAAAGTGGTGCTCTCCTAGCAAGAGTGGAGACTGAACTAAAAGAAAGGGACGCTAAGGCCAAGGCCTGTGAAAACCACCTGCAGGCGGCCCGAGCTGAAATCCTTTCTTTAGTACAACAAAGAGACTATTTAAAAGATGAACTTGACATTGTTCACAGAGAATTGAAATACTCTTATAACCTGCAAAGTTACCAGGGAGGGGAAACACCCATCACACAGTTTTCCCTGGCCCGTGAGCCCAGGCCTCCCAGTCAAGAGTCCCTTGTGCAAAAAGGGGGTGAAAGCTCACCGTTCAGGATGCCACCCTCCGGCATCCCAGACCCTTCATCGGCAACAAAGGGGTGGGAGCCTTTCCAGAAAGTCCGTGCCACAAGTCACAGCATGGCTCCCAAAGAACTTGACAAGCTTGCCAGAAACATTCCCACATTCACCCCAAACCCTGCAGGAGGCCACGACGTGCACGCCTACTTGCAGGACATAGACTTTCTTTTGCAAAATGTGCCCAACGTGAATGCATGGGACAGATTGTATTTGCTCAGAATCACGTCAAGCCGTGATGTGCGAAGCTTTCTAGATCGGCAATCAGAAACTGTCAAGTCCGACTACCAGAAGCTGCGACAGGCTCTGATCAGAGAGTTTTCTGACCCTGAATCGGACCAAGGGCTCATCGCTGCTATGGACCTTAAACAGGGCCGACTTGAAACTCCACAGGCTTACTACAACAGGCTGCGACGGGCCTACTTCGGAGCACGCAATGAGCCAGGCATGGAGGAGGACTTCAACTTCAGAACTCTGTTCCTCCGAAACCTGCATCCTGCGGTGAGTCATCACCTAGGAGTCCTGGCCTGTCCGCGCAGCATGTCTACCCAACAGCTGCGAGACTTAGTCCATAAGGCTCATGTCAAGCAAAAGACTGTTTCTGAAAAGACTGTAAAAAACCCAGCCATCTACCCTGTCTCTGCTCACTTTCAAAATGAACTGGCCCTAGAGGGCGCACAGCCACCCCACAGTGACAGAGTGTATAACAGGCCGTCAAAGCCGTTCCCAGCCAGCAGAGGGCAGCCTCACGCTGAGGGTGCCCGTCCCAAGCACCCGGCCGGACGCTCTGAAAGAACCTGGGACTACTCAGGTCCATCCAACAACCCAAAGGGTGATGCGGCGTGGAATGCCAGCCGACGGTCCAGAAATGGCAGACACTCATCTGCCAGAGCATCAAGTCCCAACAGCCAGCAGCGGAATGCCTCTCGACAGGTCCCTAACAAGCCCAAGTCTGAGCCCTCGCAAGAGCAGAACAGAGCAGCAGCGTCTGAGTCTGCGGAGATCTTGAGGATTCTCAAGGAACTGATCCAAAAGAAACCCCACAAGGAAGACAAGACAGAGAAGCCAGACTCCTTATGACTAGGAGTGAGGCCTGTCTCCAAGATCAGCTCTGACATTCCTCAGACAGAACCTAAACCCCAGATCCCTGCTGACCAGCCACTGACCACAGAAACAGCTCACGCATCACTAAATGACAGCATCTCTCAATCACCTCAGCTGATGGTTGCACACCCGGAGCAGACCAACACCTTTCATCACGCTGTCAACAAAGACTCCAAGGTACCAGAAAGTGCTGTTTTGGTTGTCTGCCTCCCTAACGAACTGCAAGAGACCGGCCCCAACTGCCTATCGGTCAGCACACAAGCCCCAGTACCAAGACTCCTGGGGAATCTGATCGAAAAGGGGGTGGCCCGGAAACTCTACCTCACCATCACTGTGGAAAATGATGTGAAAATTGAAGCCCTGGTAGACACCGGCGCAGATCTCACTTTGATGTCATCAGACCTCTTTGATAGACTCAGAGCTGAAGCTAAGAGACAGAATCGAACTCTTAAATCACAAAAATGTGAGTTGAATGTGCAGTCATACAGTCAAGATGAGGTCCAACTTGAACAGATAGCTCCCATTCACCTGACCATCGGTCCAATGAGCCTGGTACATCCTGTGTACATATCACAAATGGACACATTTCCCATTCTCATTGGCAAAGATCTGCTAGATCGCTTTGAGCCCTTATTGGACTTCAGACAGCTGAAAATTTGGGCTCAAGTACGAGAACCTCTGTCTCTCCAGTCACCCAGATCACCTGAGCCAGACTGTCAGGTCACCGAGGTCACGGGAAATCTCACAGCTAGGCGTGAGAACATCGTCTCAGCACCAGAGCAAAGTTCAAGTTCGCTACTCTGCACTCTGCAACTTAACAGAGACTCTGACTCCTACTGCCCTAAGGTCATGGCAGACCTGCAACTGAATGATGCAAAGACAACAGACACTGTTCTCGCACTGTGGGCTGACAACTCAGCCATCAGTCACACACTCTTCAATGCTCTCATTGAGGACACACCTGACCTTCCGTCTGCCAAAAAGCGCACCCGCTTCCCTTTGGACCCTCATCTGTCAACCATGACAACTGCCAAGGGCATCTGCGTTTTGAACTTGAAATGGAACGGCCGGTGTTTGACTCATTACTTCCTGGTTCTTCGGGACCTGCCACATGACGTCTACATTGGAGCGGACGTTTTGATTCGCCTCAAGGCTCATGTAGACTTTATTAACGAGGTGGTGTGGGCCCCAATGACCTCACAGCCCCCTGTTACGCCCGTCGACACTGAGAACCTCCTGTCAGGCCAGACCATTCCAGAGGTCTGCACCCTGGTCAGTGAACAAGGAACTGTAGTACCAGCTTACACCAAAGGGGTTGCTGTTCGGCTCAACATGCGACGTGGTCAAACTCTAAACCACACACTGGGTTTCTTTCAACAGTCACCTGAATGCGTAGAACTTGGACTCACTCTGGAAGCCACTCCCCTCACGGAAGTGTCATCCCGCGTAGTCTACATCCTGTTCAACAACTGCACGGCAACAGACATTGGAATTCCCAAGGCCTACCGCTTGGGTTGGCTAGTGAGTCACGATTTCCATGACTTTGATCTCACTTTACCAGTCATTGGTTCAATCCCATCTGTAATGATACCAGAAGGGAGCTTGGACAATACAGTGTTCACAGCACCCTTCAAGATCATTCCCATAACGTCTGTCATGCCAGTGGCCACAGAACAAGTATGCAGAACGGAGCTGACAGAGGACCGACACCTTACAGTGTACACAGTCTCTAACCAGCCTGCTTGTGAGAGTGATGAAATTGCTTCACCATTGACTGCTGACTTGACCAGTGCCACAACAACGGAGGAGCCATTTCCAGAATTTGAGACTCAGGTCCAACAAATTCTGAAAGACGCAGACGCCTTAAAGAACAATGCAGACCGTCAAAAACTCAGACAGGTCCTGTACAAGTTCAAAGCATCATTTGCCAAAGACTCTTTAGACTGTGGCCTCACTAACCTTCACACGGTGCGTATTCCAACACACCCAAATGCTCCTCCCACTTTCGTCAAGCAATACAAGATTCCCATCGCCTCACATGAACCAGTGCAGGAAATCATCGACTCCATGCTTGACAAAGGTGTCATCCGTCCATGCAACAGCACCTATTCTGCCCCCATATGGCCCGTTCTCAAGCCAAACGGCAAGTGGCGACCTACAATCGACTACAGGAAGTTGAACCAGCAAGTGCCGCTGTCACGATGGCCCATGACACAGCTGGAGCAGGAGCTACCTAGAATCAAAGGGGCCACAATCTTTTCTACACTCGATGTTGCCTCGGGATTCTGGACCATACCCGTGCATCCAGGGGATCAACACAAGCTGGCTTTCACCTTCTGCAACCGACAGTACACTTTCACAAGGTGCCCGTTCGGCTATGCCAACTCACCAGCTGAGTTCAACATCTTCCTGAACAAAGCATGCCCAGATGCCAGAATTAGAGGGAATTTAATTTATGTGGACGATGTTTTGATGAAAAGCACAACTGTGGCTGACCACATGAAAGAGATAGACCATGTTCTAACGCAGTTAACGGCTGCCGGCGCAAAGATTGCCCTCCACAAAGGACAGTGGTGCCGAACCAAGGTCAATTATGTGGTCTACTCATCGGATCCCAGGGTATTGAACCACAGTCCAGCCGTGTCCAAGCCATTCAGAACATCAAGCCTCCCACCAATGTCTCAGAGCTGCGCAGTTTTCTAGGTGTCTGCAACTACTCACGGCAGTTCATTGAGAACTACTCGGACATTGCACGACCTCTAACTGCCCTGCTGAAAAAGGACCGCCCGTTTGTCTGGACAGAAGCTCAAGCAACTGCCATGAATGAACTGAAACGACATTTGTGTACAGCTCCATGTCTGGCTTATCCTGATCCACAGAAGGAGTTCTACTTGGATGCTGGATTCTCCGACGACTGTCTTAGTGCTGGTCTTTACCAACGATACGACCAGGACAAAAGAGTGGTTGCATATGCCAGTAAAACACTTCTATCACCAGAGTGTAAATATTCAGACTGTGAAAAGGCTTTGCTCTGCACTGTATGGGCTATCCAAAGATTCTCCAACTACATTGGAGCACAGAAGGTTATTATAGAGACTTGTCACCAGCCTGTCACGTTCCTCAACAGCCAACGCATCCGAGATGGTGTGGTCACCAATTCACGCATAGCCACATGGTTGATGGCCCTCCAGGGGCGCAGCGTTGAGGCACGATACGCTCAAAATCACAAGTCTGTGCTGGGCAACGGCTTGGCCGCCTGCCAAAACTGCTCTGATGACACACCAGCTGCGACGCTGGACGTAGAGAGACCCCAACAACAACCACTGTCTTGTCACAGGTACTTTGAAGAGAATGCGTGCCGGGGCATGCCCACTGCCTACGTCGATGGATGCTCCTACAACCATGAGGGCACCTTAAAGGCAGGTGCAGGGGTGCTATGGTTAAACAACTTACCGTGCTTACCGCGATACTTCAAGTTGGGTCCCCAGTCATCACAGTATGCTGAGGTTGCAGCCATCCTCATAACCCTTCAAATTGCTTCAGCCCATAACATCAGAGAACTCCTCATTTGCACAGACTCAAACTATGCCAGACTCAGTTTCACATGCCACCTTCCGGGCTGGAAACAAAATGGCTTTAAGACCGCAAATAACAAGCCGGTCAAACACCAACACCTGTTCCAAGCATGTGATGACATCACTCGAACACACGACATGATCATCTACTGGAAAAAGGTGAAAGGCCACTCAAAGCAACCAGGCCTTGACAAAGACTTGAATGACCAAACCGATGCCCTTGCCAAGACTGGCGCATCACATGGCAAACCATGGTCACCTCCATCCCAGCCGCCCACCCATAGTGTGGCAGCAATAACTCGCAGTCAGCGAACAGTTCCTGCAACTGTGCCTGCTTCACAGCCACTATCGCTTGCCCCACAAATTTCCAGCAATGACATAGCTGATCTACAAGCTTCTGACTCTTCCATACAGGCTATGATAAACCACCTCTCAGACCCCTCCAACCACCCGATCGCAGCATCTGACCACATTGCGGCCCCTGGCCTCAAACGCTTGCTAGAGAAGAAGGACATGCTGCGTGTGGACAAAAACATCCTGTGGTATGTCCCTGACGCCCTCACCGCGCCAAGGCTTGTGGTGCCACAGGGCCAAAAGGGGGTCATGCTAATGTACGCCCACGACGCACCATTTGCCGGACACCATGGTACCAAAGCAACTTATGAGACTTTGAAACAAGTGGCATACTGGCCCGGCATGCAGCAAGACGTGGCAGAGTATGTCAGAGGGTGTTTGGTTTGCTGTCAATTCCAACCAGCAAACCCAAATCACAGAGCTCCACTGCAACGCAGAGGAGTCACATTCCCATGGTCGGACCTCCAAATAGACTGGGTGGGACCTCTGCCCAGGTCGACAAGAGGTAACAAATACTTCCTCACGGTGGTGTGCCAATTCACCAAGTGGGTAGAGTGTCTTCCTGCACCTAACGACACTGCCCAGACCACGGCATACCTCCTGATGAACCACATCTTCTCCAGGTTCGGACTGCCACTGAGAGTCAACTCTGACAGAGGCACTCACTTTACAGCTGACATCATGCAGCATATGTGGAAACTCCTGGGTATACAAGCTCAACTGCACATCAGCCACCACCCCATCTCATCAGGCCAAGTGGAACGAACCAATCGAACTGTGGTCAGCATGCTGAGGAAATATGTGTCGGCTAACCAGAAAGACTGGGATGTGAAACTTCCTCTGGTGCTTATGGCCATCAGAGCTACACCGCAGGAGTCAACACGTGTGTCTCCCTTTGAACTAATGACAGGCCGGCAGATGACACTGCCGCTGCACCTGCTGTATCAACCGGGAGACTCCAGCCTTGTCGCAGCCTACACCACTCACCAGTACCTTGACGAACTACACAGACACCTGAGAACAACATTTGCTTTTGCCCAACAACAGCTTCAAAAGAGTGCTGAGGGCCAGAAAGCATATTATGACCGGAAAGCATCACACCAGGAACTGACGGTGGGTGACAGGGTCTGGTACTACCGTTTCATCCAGCCACCCAAGACAGCCTCCAAGCGGCTGTCAAAGAAACTTCTGCCTCACTGGATGGGACCTTATGAGATTGTAGACAAACTTTCCCCTGTTGCGTACCGAATCCAACTGAGCCGGGGACAGAAAGACCCAATTTTCAAGTGGGTCCACCGTAACCAAATCAAAAGACATGTGGCTGCTGACAGAGACAGGCAGGGAGGGGACAATGCAAGCTAAACTCTGTTGCAATCCTCGGAGCTAAAAGACTGTCCTCACCAACAAAGGACATCCCTCGCTGACCTACCAATCCCCCCCCCCCCCCCCCCGCTCTCTCTCTCTCTCTCTCTCTCTCTCTCTCTCTCTTCTGTGCCAGGATGCTGCTGTGGCTCACCCTCCTGTGCCTCCAGGCAACCAGAGGACAGCTGTCTGACCTAACATCACCAGGTCCAGCATCTGACATTGAACTGAGGGGACAAGCAGGACAACTGAAACCCACCTGCTGCCCGACCATCATGATCCACTTGCCAGAGGAACGTCCCACGATGTTCCAAACATGAACGTCGTCGGCCGAAAGGGGGACTGTAGTGCCTGGCCTGGACTGGATCATGAACGACCAATTCATTTTAGGTTTTAAGAAAAGCTTTTAACTCTCTGAGTCGCATAAGTAAATCTTAGTCGGCTCCGAATGTCCTGGTCCCCCCCACGGACAAGTGACACTTTAAGTGTCGAAGTGCGAGACAAGGCAGAATCCCTTTGGATCTTCAAAGAGATACTAATCAGCTCACACCAAATTCCTTGTCCCTCACAAGACCAGTGGAATGAATTCCACGCACACACATAGAGACATTCATCAAAATATGAATATTCCCTAAGTGTTTTTCCTGTGCTTTTCTTTTGTATGCATGTCTATATTACTCCCACTTAGTTACGTCTTTTAGTTGTGTTAGTTTCACTGTAAAATGCTTATATTTCAATGTAAGAACATTTACTTCCTAAAAGAGAGTCAGAAACATGCGTTTCTTGGATTCAAAACGTTCCTCTGTTAATTTCATACCTAGATATTGGTGTCTTATTGTGATAATATGCATTATTCTACTTTTAAGGTACTTTGGAGGGAAAAGAACCCAGCTTAAGCACCTCTGTAGATAATGCAAATTAGGCCATAAAAACAGACAAAGGAACGTTTTCCCGCTAAAAGTCCATGTTCCCTATTGGTCCGTACGGCCCAGAATGGGTGTGACTGGAGTTACCTTTATAACACCTAAACACAAGCGGATCCACGCTCAGTCGTTTTCATCTTAGACGAGACACACTTCTTTCTGTTATTTTCCGGCATTTTACAAACAGTTAATTCCGTTTTGAAATTCCCGCCGAAGAATCACCTCAGGAAGAGACCAATAGAAACTCCAGCTCCGCACGGAAGTTTGAACGGCATTCACCACAGCACAAAGTACAAATGCAAGTATCTGAATTAATTTCGATGCGCTTTAACTTTATTGTCTGAAGTGATTTCGTTGCTGGCTCTCAAAAGGTTGAACTGTTTGTAATCTTGCCTTCTTTGATCAACTCTTTCTTTCTTTCCTTTCGTTATTTTATTGTATGCTCTGCTTAGATTTAGTTGTATGTATTTGTGTATATATATCATATATTAAACACCTTGTATTCACACAATTCGTTGTCTCTGGGTAACTCATACATGAACCAAGTCACTTTAACGTTTGATTTCGCTAGCTTTATGCTTTTTAAATACTAGAATAAGTTTCCTTTTCGTGGCCAGAGAAGAAAACTTCCTTTCTAGAATTGATAAGAAAATCGGACTGATAGTTTTGCTGGACAAAACAAACCAGTCTTTCTAAATTAATTCTAAACTTAGAAATAATTTTAGATCATATATGTTCATGATTAATTATAATTCATTGTAATTGATTATCGATATATACCTAATTCCCTTCGTGGTTGATTCATATTCACGATTAGTCATAACGTGTTGTGATTCGGTTGTGAATATATTTCATCCATTTGAGCAAGTTGCTACACGCTGAAGCCCATCACCGGATCTCTTAGATCGGTGCGAGGTCCTGTTCTCCCTTGGTGACATTTCTGAGCGTTATTCTGTGTCTGGTACTGAACCCCCGTCTGCTGCCTGTACTTTGAACCTTTTGCCTGGACATTGTGTATTGAACGTTTTCTGACCACATATCTTCTGTTATTCCTGTTTACGGTTTCCCCATCATTGCCTGTTTGACCATCCTATTTTCAATAAAGCCTGCTTACGGATCTCATGAGTCGTTACAGCTGTTTCCATGTTGCCTTATGCTACGTTTACACTGTCAGTCCAAGTCTGATTATTTGTGTATTCAATTGGAATCTGATCTTTTATGTACCATGTCTAGGGAACGGCAGGTTCCAGGGCCACTCTCTGTCCGTAATAATGAACAAAGGTTTGCTGCAAATTATTTGTGAGCAGAGATTTAGTCCACATGAAGCTCTGGTGTGAATATAGCCTTTATTTAACTCACATGCATATTGTCTTGTGCCATTTTAAGTTGTCCAGGTAGGGCAGCTGAGAAGATCTTTACACCTTCAGAGTGAGAAAAAGGGCCAAGAAAGTCACTTTGGACCCCCAGCCCACTCTTTCTCTTTGTTGCCCTCTGGCCGACGCTGTTCTTATATTATTGTTATTCATTTCTACTGTGTAATTCCTATGTCTGTAATTGCTTCTACACAGGAAACTCCATTCGCCAAGACTAATTCCTTGTATGTAATCAGGTTTGAGGAGTAACGAAATACAAGTGACTTAGTGATGCATTTAAAATACTAAATGTGAGTGACTGTATTTCATTTTAAATGGGTGGTAATCAGATTACAGTTCCATCTGAAAAGTGTTTTAGATTACCAAAGTGATTACTTTGAGTTTTAATGTCATTTAAACAGCGATTGGTGATTCTCTGACTCTGACCGTCTGAAAAAGACGAGTTCAGTTTCATGTTTTCCACTGTTTTCATGTTTTGTGAGTCATTTTATAATTCACTCGTCACTGCGACTTTTTCTCACTATTTGTTTTTTTCCACACAATTGTGAGTTTGTGTTTCACAATTCTGACTTCTTTTTCTCAGTATTGCGAGATTTAAACTCACAATTGCAAGTTATAAAATCAGAATTGGGAGAAATAAACATGCAATACTGACTTTTTTTCTTTCAATTGTGAATTTAGTATGTGAGTTTATATCTCATAATTCTGACTTTTCTCAATATTGTGAGTTTTTATCTCATAATTCTGACTTTTCTCAATATTGTGAGTTTATATCTCATAATTCTGACTTTTCTCAATATTGTGAGTTTATATCTCATAATTCTGACTTTTCTCAATATTGTGAGTTTATATCCCATAATTCTGACTTTTCTCAATATTGTGAGTTTTTATCTCATAATTCTGACTTTTCTCAATATTGTGAGTTTATATCTCATAATTCTGACTTTTCTCAATATTGTGAGTTTATATCTCATAATTCTGACTTTTCTCAATATTGTCAGTTTATATCTCATAATTCTGACTTTTCTCAATATTGTCAGTTTATATCTCATAATTCTGACTTTTCTCAATATTGTGAGTTTATATCTCATAATTCTGACTTTTCTCAATATTGTGAGTTTATATCTCATAATTCTGACTTTTCTCAATATTGTGAGTTTATATCTCATAATTCTGACTTTTCTCAATATTGTGAGTTTATATCTCATAATTCTGACTTTTCTCAATATTGTCAGTTTTTATCTCATAATTCTGGCTTTTCTCAATATTGTGAGTTTATATCTCATAATTCTGACTTTTCTCAATATTGTGAGTTTATGTCTCATAATTCTGACTTTTCTCAATATTGTGAGTTTTTATCTCATAATTCTGACTTTTCTCAATATTGTGAGTTTATATCTCATAATTCTGACTTTTCTCAATATTGTCAGTTTTTATCTCATAATTCTGGCTTTTCTCAATATTGTCAGTTTATGTCTCATAATTCTGACTTTTCTCAATATTGTGAGTTTATGTCTCATAATTCTGACTTTTCTCAATATTGTGAGTTTATATCTCATAATTCTGACTTTTCTCAATATTGTGAGTTTATATCTCATAATTCTGACTTTTCTCAATATTGTGAGTTTATATCTCATAATTCTGACTTTTCTCAATATTGTGAGTTTATATCTCATAATTCTGACTTTTCTCAATATTGTGAGTTTATATCTCATAATTATGACTTTTCTCAATATTGTGAGTTTATGTCTCATAATTCTGACTTTTCTCAATATTGTGAGTTTATATCTCATAATTATGACTTTTCTCAATATTGTGAGTTTATGTCTCATAATTCTGACTTTTCTCAATATTGTGAGTTTATATCTCATAATTCTGACTTTTCTCAATATTGTGAGTTTATATCTCATAATTCTGACTTTTCTCAATATTGTCAGTTTATATCTCATAATTATGACTTTTCTCAATATTGTCAGTTTATATCTCATAATTCTGACTTTTCTCAATATTGTGAGTTTTTATCTCATAATTCTGACTTTTCTCAATATTGTGAGTTTTTATCTCATAATTCTGGCTTTTCTCAATATTGTGAGTTTATATCTCATAATTCTGACTTTTCTCAATATTGTCAGTTTATATCTCATAATTCTGACTTTTCTCAATATTGTGAGTTTATATCTCATAATTCTGACTTTTCTCAATATTGTCAGTTTATATCTCATAATTCTGACTTTTCTCAATATTGTGAGTTTATATCTCATAATTTTGACTTTTCTCAATATTGTGAGTTTTTATCTCGTAATTCTGACTTTTCTCAATATTGTCAGTTTATATCTCATAATTCTGACTTTTCTCAATATTGTGAGTTTTTATCTCATAATTCTGACTTTTCTCAATATTGTGAGTTTTTATCTCATAATTCTGGCTTTTCTCAATATTGTCAGTTTATATCTCATAATTCTGACTTTTCTCAATATTGTGAGTTTATATCTCATAATTCTGACTTTTCTCAATATTGTCAGTTTATATCTCATAATTCTGACTTTTCTCAATATTGTGAGTTTATATCTCATAATTTTGACTTTTCTCAATATTGTGAGTTTTTATCTCGTAATTCTGACTTTTCTCAATATTGTCAGTTTATATCTCATAATTCTGACTTTTCTCAATATTGTGAGTTTATATCTCATAATTCTGACTTTTCTCAATATTGTCAGTTTATATCTCATAATTCTGACTTTTCTCAATATTGTCAGTTTATATCTCATAATTCTGACTTTTCTCAATATTGTGAGTTTATATCTCATAATTTTGACTTTTCTCAATATTGTGAGTTTTTATCTCGTAATTCTGACTTTTCTCAATATTGTCAGTTTATATCTCATAATTCTGACTTTTCTCAATATTGTGAGTTTATATCTCATAATTCTGACTTTATAACTCACAATTGCAACTTTATATCACACAATTCTGAGGGAAAAAGTCAGAATTGTGAGATAAAAACTCTCAATGACCTTTTTTGTGTTTGTTTCACACTTATTAGTATTCCAAAGTATTCTAAAGTATTTAGATGAAGTGACTAAACTTGAGTAATGTAAGGAAACACGTTACAAATGACTTTTTAAAGTGTAATCTGTAGTGAAACACATTTTAAAAGTAACGCACCCCTTTGAAATTTCTCCTTTTTCTAAACTTCTTCCCACATCGAGGAACACTGCACTGTTTTCTCAGAATGAGTCAGCAAGTGCCGTTTCAGGTCCCTTTGATACGTAAAGCACATCTCGCACTCGAGACACGCGTACGGCTTCTCTCCGGTGTGGACTCTGATGTGCGTCTGAAGGTTTCCTTTAAATCTGAAGCTCTTTCCACACTGAGGGCAGGTGAACGGCTTCTCTCCGGTGTGAACTCTCATGTGCACCTCAAGGTTTGTTTTGTTTGAGAAAGTCTTTCCACAGTGATGGCACATGAAAGGCTTCTCTCCGCTGTGAATTTTTACGTGATTCTTGAGGTGATTTCTGTCCGTGAAGCTCATCCCACACTGATGACATGTGCAAGAGTCCTCTCTCGAGTGAGACCTCGTGTGCTTTTTGAGGGATATTTTGTGTCGGAAACTCTTTCCACACTGATCGCAAGTGAACGGCTTCTCTCCGGTGTGACTGTTTATGTGATACCTTAGATTTAGTTCTGTCGTGAAGCTCTTCTCACACAGTTTGCAGATGTACGGCTTCTCTCCGGTGTGAATTCTCATGTGTCTGTTAAAGCTTCCTTTCTGAGTGAAACCGGTTCCACACTGTCGGCAGGTGAACGGCTTCTCTCCGCTGTGAACCATCATGTGGCCTTTGAGGATTCCTTTGGTAGTGAAGCTCTTCCCACACTGATGGCAGGTGAACGGCTTCTCTCCGCTGTGGATGTTCATGTGGGCTTTAAGGGTTCCTTTTTTAGGAAAACTCTTTCCACACTGCTGGCAGGTGAAATCACTTATAGTTTGTGGAGCTCTTTTTTGTAAGGAAGATGTGCAAATAAATGTTGTTTCTCCAGTTATGAAATGTTGATCTTTCTCTTCCATTTCATTCATTCCTTCTCTATCTTCTTTCAGTAGCATCAGGTCTGAGGAGAAAAGAGACACCAGGTTGATGACACAAAGCAACAGACACCAAAACATTTAGACATGTGTGATGACTTCTACACCCTCTACACCAGTGAAAGAGCGGTTAACTCTAATACTGAAAATCCTTGTCAATATTTTGTCACGCTTTACTTTGTTTAGGACACGTCCAGGGCTGGGAGGGTTACTTTTAAAATGTATTTCACTACATATTACAAAATACATGCTTTAAAAAGTCATTTGTAACGTATTTCGTTACATTACTCAAGTTTAGTCACTTCATCTAAATACTTTAGAATACTAATAAGTGTAGAACAAGTTTTTATCTCTCAATTCTTACTTTTTCCCTCAGAATTGAGTGATATAAAGTTGCAATTGTCAGTTATAAAGTCAGAATTATGAGATATAAACTCACAATATTGAGAAAAGTCAGAATTATGAGATATAAACTCGCAATATTGAGAAAAGTCAGAATTATGAGATATAAACTGACAATATTGAGAAAAGTCAGAATTATGAGATATAAACTGACAATATTGAGAAAAGTCATAATTATGAGATATAAACTCACAATATTGAGAAAAGTCAGAATTATGAGATATAAACTCACAATATTGAGAAAAGTCATAATTATGAGATATAAACTGACAATATTGAGAAAAGTCAGAATTATGAGATATAAACTGACAATATTGAGAAAAGTCAGAATTATGAGATATAAACTCACAATATTGAGAAAAGTCAGAATTATGAGATATAAACTCGCAATATTGAGAAAAGTCAGAATTATGAGATATAAACTGACAATATTGAGAAAAGTCAGAATTATGAGATATAAACTGAAAATATTGAGAAAAGTCAGAATTATGAGATATAAACTCGCAATATTGAGAAAAGTCAGAATTATGACATATAAACTCACAATATTGAGAAAAGTCAGAATTATGAGATATAAACTCACAATATTGAGAAAAGTCAGAATTATGAGATATAAACTCACAATATTGAGAAAAGTCAGAATTATGAGATATAAACTCACAATATTGAGAAAAGTCATAATTATGAGATATAAACTGACAATATTGAGAAAAGTCAGAATTATGAGATATAAACTCGCAATATTGAGAAAAGTCAGAATTATGAGATATACACTGACAATATTGAGAAAAGTCAGAATTATGAGATATAAACTGACAATATTGAGAAAAGTCAGAATTATGAGATAAAAACTGACAATATTGAGAAAAGTCAGAATTATGAGATATAAACTGACAATATTGAGAAAAGTCATAATTATGAGATATAAACTGACAATATTGAGAAAAGTCAGAATTATGAGATATAAACTCGCAATATTGAGAAAAGTCAGAATTATGAGATATAAACTGACAATATTGAGAAAAGTCAGAATTATGAGATATAAACTGACAATATTGAGAAAAGTCAGAATTATGAGATATAAACTCGCAATATTGAGAAAAGTCAGAATTATGAGATATAAACTCACAATATTGAGAAAAGTCAGAATTATGAGATATAAACTGACAATATTGAGAAAAGTCAGAATTATGAGATAAAAACTGACAATATTGAGAAAAGTCAGAATTATGAGATATAAACTCACAATATTGAGAAAAGTCAGAATTATGAGATAAAAACTGACAATATTGAGAAAAGTCAGAATTATGACATATAAACTGAAAATATTGAGAAAAGTCAGAATTATGAGATATAAACTGACAATATTGAGAAAAGTCAGAATTATGACATATAAACTGAAAATATTGAGAAAAGTCAGAATTATGAGATAAAAACTGACAATATTGAGAAAAGTCAGAATTATGACATATAAACTGAAAATATTGAGAAAAGTCAGAATTATGAGATATAAACTCACAATATTGAGAAAAGTCAGAATTATGAGATATAAACTGACAATATTGAGAAAAGTCAGAATTATGAGATATAAACTCACAATATTGAGAAAAGTCAGAATTATGAGATATAAACTGACAATATTGAGAAAAGTCAGAATTATGAGATATAAACTCGCAATATTGAGAAAAGTCAGAATTATGAGATATAAACTGACAATATTGAGAAAAGTCAGAATTATGAGATATAAACTCACAATATTGAGAAAAGTCAGAATTATGAGATATAAACTCGCAATATTGAGAAAAGTCAGAATTATGAGATAAAAACTGACAATATTGAGAAAAGTCAGAATTATGACATATAAACTGAAAATATTGAGAAAAGTCAGAATTATGAGATATAAACTGACAATATTGAGAAAAGTCAGAATTATGAGATATAAACTGACAATATTGAGAAAAGTCAGAATTATGAGATATAAACTCACAATATTGAGAAAAGTCAGAATTATGAGATATAAACTGACAATATTGAGAAAAGTCAGAATTATGAGATATAAACTCGCAATATTGAGAAAAGTCAGAATTATGAGATATAAACTCACAATATTGAGAAAAGTCAGAATTATGAGATATAAACTGACAATATTGAGAAAAGTCAGAATTATGAGATATAAACTCACAATATTGAGAAAAGTCAGAATTATGAGATATAAACTGACAATATTGAGAAAAGTCAGAATTATGAGATATAAACTCGCAATATTGAGAAAAGTCAGAATTATGAGATATAAACTGACAATATTGAGAAAAGTCAGAATTATGAGATATAAACTCACAATATTGAGAAAAGTCAGAATTATGAGATATAAACTGACAATATTGAGAAAAGTCAGAATTATGAGATATAAACTCACAATATTGAGAAAAGTCAGAATTATGAGATATAAACTCGCAATATTGAGAAAAGTCAGAATTATGAGATATAAACTGACAATATTGAGAAAAGTCAGAATTATGAGATATAAACTGAAAATATTGAGAAAAGTCAGAATTATGAGATATAAACTCACAATATTGAGAAAAGTCAGAATTATGAGATATAAACTGACAATATTGAGAAAAGTCAGAATTATGAGATATAAACTCGCAATATTGAGAAAAGTCAGAATTATGAGATATAAACTGACAATATTGAGAAAAGTCAGAATTATGAGATATAAACTCACAATATTGAGAAAAGTCAGAATTATGAGATATAAACTCGCAATATTGAGAAAAGTCAGAATTATGAGATATAAACTGACAATATTGAGAAAAGTCAGAATTATGAGATATAAACTCGCAATATTGAGAAAAGTCAGAATTATGAGATATAAACTGACAATATTGAGAAAAGTCAGAATTATGAGATATAAACTCACAATATTGAGAAAAGTCAGAATTATGAGATATAAACTCGCAATATTGAGAAAAGTCAGAATTATGAGATATAAACTGACAATATTGAGAAAAGTCAGAATTATGAGATATAAACTCACAATATTGAGAAAAGTCAGAATTATGAGATATAAACTCACAATATTGAGAAAAGTCAGAATTATGAGATATAAACTCACAATATTGAGAAAAGTCAGAATTATGAGATATAAACTCACAATATTGAGAAAAGTCAGAATTATGAGATATAAACTGACAATATTGAGAAAAGTCAGAATTATGAGATATAAACTCACAATATTGAGAAAAGTCAGAATTATGAGATATAAACTGACAATATTGAGAAAAGTCAGAATTATGAGATATAAACTCACAATATTGAGAAAAGTCAGAATTATGAGATATAAACTCGCAATATTGAGAAAAGTCAGAATTATGAGATATAAACTGACAATATTGAGAAAAGTCAGAATTATGAGATATAAACTCACAATATTGAGAAAAGTCAGAATTATGAGATATAAACTCACAATATTGAGAAAAGTCAGAATTATGAGATATAAACTCACAATATTGAGAAAAGTCAGAATTATGAGATATAAACTGACAATATTGAGAAAAGTCAGAATTATGAGATATAAACTCACAATATTGAGAAAAGTCAGAATTATGAGATATAAACTCACAATATTGAGAAAAGTCAGAATTATGAGATATAAACTCACAATATTGAGAAAAGTCAGAATTATGAGATAAAAACTCACAATATTGAGAAAAGTCAGAATTATGGGATATAAACTCACAATATTGAGAAAAGTCAGAATTATGAGATATAAACTCACAATATTGAGAAAAGTCAGAATTATGAGATATAAACTCACAATATTGAGAAAAGTCAGAATTATGAGATATAAACTCGCAATATTGAGAAAAGTCAGAATTATGAGATATAAACTGACAATATTGAGAAAAGTCAGAATTATGAGATATAAACTGACAATATTGAGAAAAGTCAGAATTATGAGATATAAACTCACAATATTGAGAAAAGTCAGAATTATGAGATATAAACTCACAATATTGAGAAAAGTCAGAATTATGAGATATAAACTCACAATATTGAGAAAAGTCAGAATTATGAGATATAAACTGACAATATTGAGAAAAGTCAGAATTATGAGATATAAACTGACAATATTGAGAAAAGTCAGAATTATGAGATATAAACTCACAATATTGAGAAAAGTCAGAATTATGAGATATAAACTCACAATATTGAGAAAAGTCAGAATTATGAGATATAAACTCACAATATTGAGAAAAGTCAGAATTATGAGATAAAAACTCACAATATTGAGAAAAGTCAGAATTATGGGATATAAACTCACAATATTGAGAAAAGTCAGAATTATGAGATATAAACTCACAATATTGAGAAAAGTCAGAATTATGAGATATAAACTCACAATATTGAGAAAAGTCAGAATTATGAGATAAAAACTCACAATATTGAGAAAAGTCAGAATTATGAGATATAAACTCACATACTAAATTCACAATTGAAAGAAAAAAAGTCAGTATTGCATGTTTATTTCTCCCAATTCTGATTTTATAACTTGCAATTGTGAGTTTAAATCTCGCAATACTGAGAAAAAGAAGTCAGAATTGTGAAACACAAACTCACAATTGTGTGGAAAAAAACAAATAGTGAGAAAAAGTCGCAGTGACGAGTGAATTATAAAATGACTCACAAAACATGAAAACAGTGGAAAACATGAAACTGAACTCGTCTTTTTCAGACGGTCAGAGTCAGAGAATCACCAATCGCTGTTTAAATGACATTAAAACTCAAAGTAATCACTTTGGTAATCTAAAACACTTTTCAGATGGAACTGTAATCTGATTACCACCCATTTAAAAAGTACCAGTAATGAAATACAGTGACTCAAATTTTGTATTTGAAATACGTCACTAAGTCACTTGTATTTCGTTACTCCTCAACTCTGGACACGTCCCAAATACTTTCAAGCTGGCAGTTTTCAAAGCCCTTATCAAGAAGCCAGTTTTACCAAGAACTGTTTGATTATAGACAGACCTCAAACCTGCAGTTGTGTGAAATAGATCAATATTGGCCTCTCAACCATTTTTGAAGAGAAAGGACTTAAGCCTTACAGTTTATGTTTTTTAAGTTAACGATCTTGATCTTTTGGCTACTCTTTCTTTTGGACAGCTTAATAATTATGTGGGCGTTTGCGCACAAGAATTAGCAAGGTTTATATCTATCTGATCGCTACTGCTTTGCTTGTGTGAACGCAGAAACGTCTCAAACACAAGTATGGTGTGCCACAGGGCTCAGTACGAGGTCCTCTGCTATTCTCCTTGTACATTAACATTGAAATAAAACCCTTCAAATGAATCTGCACCGAGTTCATCATGTCAACTGCGTATGACGACGGTTCAAATTGTTGGAAAAAGTCATTTTTGTGTAGTTTTTTTATTCTCGTTGCTTCTTAACATTAAGGTTTTAACCCGGTTGCAGTGACTTCGGACGCCTTCAAAAATATTTTAATCTGTGTTCAGAAGATGAACGAAGGTCTGGAACGACATGAGGGTGAGGAATTCATGACTGAAATTTCATTTTTGGGTGAACTAATAATTAAATTTATCATTAATCCAGAGGCTACAGCTTTACAGCTGGCACTGTTATTTAAAACCGAATAGGTTACGCGACTGATTTTACCTCGCCGCCGCCGCTGCCACTGTTACACGCTGAACTTTAGTTGAGAAAAGAGTTATTTTGTGGTCAGTCTGTAAATGTACTGACGTAATCGTAACGTGTTTTTCCCAAATCATAAGTTTGATATGGTGTGTTACATACATTTAATCAGCTGCTGTGCCGGTCTAAACATATGATTTATTATCAACATAAGCAGAAGTGTCTGTCTTCGGTCTGAATGCTGTCATGATGTGTAGAATTACATTCAATTTTGTTGGTTTTGTGTCACGTATTCTGCACGAAATCACACACCGATTGTGCAAACATCACACATCATGTAGATTCTATGTATAAATGACGAGTTTTGATGTAATAATACAAACATAACAACAACTCAAAACTGTATCGCTCTGATTTCACACTTTGTTTTATGCAAATTGAATGTATTTGTTAGATACTGTTGCGTCAATAAAGATAATCTTTGTTTCCAATTCAGAAGTAGATTGGGTTTCTGAATTATTCTGGTTCCTTCTGGATTATTTTTCCGAATTTAATATGCGACACGTCGTAATAACGGATGTCCAGCGTGGAAGACAGATCTCAGATCTTAGTATTTGTCTGATCATGTGATATGACACTCCATATCAGAGAAAAGCACTTTAATTGAGACACTCGCCAAAAATATCCCTCATTTCTGTAGATCTGGACATTTTCACGAGGATCAAATTCAGCTTTGAGAATGAAACCAACCTGTTTGTTCCTCAGTTTCTTCACGTTTGACTCTGAATGTTTCTTCAATCTTCATGTCTTCACTCTCCTCTTTAATAAACGCCATCTTTAAGATGAGAATAATTAACAGAAAAAAATGCAAACTAAATATCTGGGTGCGTCTCAATCAATGTTAGCTCTAGTAGTCGAGTCGGTCATTTAAAGGACCTAAACAAACATTTAGTTCTGATTTATATTTGGTATTTCATAACTTTTAGACAACATTGAACAGATTTCTCTTAGCAGAAATGGTCATGTTAGTGTTTACACTGTTTGACCAGCAGGTGTCGACAATGTCCGGTGAGTCGAGTGCTTTGAATCATTTGAATCATTGAATCATTTTGTTTTGAATCATTGAATCATTTTGTTTTGAATCATTGAATCATTTTGCAAAACATTTGGTTTAATTGACTCGGAGTTTGGAAAATGTGCGTTTCTCTCGTCGTCCTTACTAATCAGAGATCGATTCTTGTTTGTGATAAACTGATTTATGATACATGGAGTGAAATGAGCCGCATATTTCCTGTTAATCACACATGTGGATAAGCTTTAATTACAAAAAATAATGTTTATTAATGACATTGTTACATTCGATAATATATAACTCGTTTGACATCGCTTGTAAAAACTAAATAGCGACTGAACGATTTTAAACCCCGTAAATGCTTAAAACACAAACCTTTCTCCGGCTGAATCACAACAATGCAGGAGCGCGGCGCCGCCTTGTGACGTCATGTCGACAGAACAAAATAAAGGTCCCGCTCAAAACGTTAAAATCACAAAAAGTGCATAGAAATTCACAAACAAATCATGAAACACACATCAGCGGCGTTCAGTGTCGAATTATGAAATGCATAGTTAAAAGAATGTTGTTCAATGATGTGCTGGGGGAAAAAAAACAGTTTGAACCATATTTAATACATAAACTTTAATGTCATTCCATGAAATCGGTGCTTTTTCAACTTTGAAAAATTAAAATACAAAATAAGTTTAATAAAAATAAAAATGTATACATATATACATATGTATGAAATACAGACAACTTAAAATGACAAGAAATTGTTTGTGCCATCTCAGGCTATGAAATTTTTTATTTCATTACTATTTACTTTAAAAAAAAAAGAAAAAAAGAAAAAAAGAAACTCAAATCCAGCAACATGGTTTCAATGGTTTCAATCCAGCAACACGTCAATTGGACACCAGCAAAAAACCTCCAGAATATGATTTTGTTTAAATAATTTAATGTTTCATATATTTTATATTTTTTTCATCGACTACTCAAATAGCTCTTTAAATGAAACAAAGGGATGATGGCTTCATGTCTTTCTTGGGAGGTAACCATTGATGACGCAAGGACACAACGATTGGACGCATTTCTTCCACTTGTTCACTCTCTCCCATGAGCTGAAGATATGATTAGTGAAATGATGCTGGATGGTCACTTTTTACCAAGGCCAAAAACAGTGAAGTTCCTTTGTTTTGGCCAATGAAGCATTTTGCAAATACTGTATGCATGTGATCACTCTGCACATAAAATTACATTGACCTCACATTATACTTGGGCAATCTAAAGTTCCCAACGCTTAGAGATTACTGGCGTGTCAAATCTATCTACCATGTTCCCCTCAAAAGCTCATGTCCAGCGACCGGTTCCTCAGCATCACATGGAATATGCACTTGAGTGACATAAAACACCCAGTGCATAAAAAATAAGCCAACAAAGTGGGGAAATAAACCTTTTGAGCTGTGTGATAACAGTGGCTATCCAGTGGATTTCAGTATTTACCCCACGAGGTCCAGTGTTGTAAGTGGGAAGGGACTGATGTCACTGGTCAGAAAGGATTTCTTGGGATCTGGATATCACATTTACTGTGATCATTTTTATACCTGCCCAGTACTCTTCCAGCACCTTTGAAACCTGGGGTTTGGAGCCAGTGGAACCATCAAGGACACAAGCATTGGTGTCCCAAACTCCAAAGTGAGTACGCTGACAAGGAAATGTCCACGGGGATCAATAAGGTGGATGTGGATGGACACTCGTGAGGTGAGTGTGTACAGTACTCTGCTCACTGCAGACTCAGGACACTGTGATAAGGGTGTGCAAGTCCAGAAGTGGGTACACTACGGCAGTGAAAGATTACGAGGTTGATCTTTCAGATCAGTTGATTGTAAGAAAAAGCTAGGAACTGGCCACGCTCTGCAGTCTGTGCCAGAATGATCCGGAACAGCCAAAATGGCAAGTAATTCCTCTTTTGATGCCATATCCAAGTTAGCAAAACTGGCGGGCACTGGATTTAAACGTCCTCGACAGCCTCACTGCAGCTTAACACGTCACTGTCTCCTCCCACTGTAGTTTAACACATCACTGTCTCCTCTCACTGCGGCTTAACACGTCTCTGTCTCCTCTCTCACTGCAGTTTAACACATCACTGTCTCCTCTCTCACTGCATCTTAACACATCACTGTCTCCTCTCTCACTACAGTTTAACACATCACTGTCTCCTCTCACTGCAGCTTAACACGTCTCTGTCTCCTCTCTCACTGCAGTTTAACACATCACTGTCTCCTCTCACTGCAGCTTAACACATCACTGTCCTTTCACTGCAGCTTAACACGTCACTGTCTCCTCTCTCACTGCAGTTTAACACATCACTGTCTTCTCCCACTGCAGCTTAACACGTCTCTGTCTCCTCTCTCACTGCAGGTTAACACGTCACTGTCTCCTCTCTCACTGCAGTTTAACACGTCACTGTCTCCTCTCACTGCATCTTAACACATCACTGTCTCCTCTCTCACTGCAGTTTAACACATCACTGTCTCCTCTCACTGCAGCTTAACACGTCACTGTCTCCTCTCACTGCAGTTTAACACATCACTGTCTCCTCTCACTGCAGCTTAACACGTCTCTGTCTCCTCTCACTGCAGCTTAACACATCACTGTCTCCTCTCACTGCAGCTTAACACATCACTGTCCTTTCACTGCAGCTTAACACGTCACTGTCTCCTCTCTCACTGCAGTTTAACACATCACTGTCTTCTCCCACTGCAGCTTAACACGTCTCTGTCTCCTCTCTCACTGCAGGTTAACACGTCACTGTCTCCTCTCTCACTGCAGTTTAACACGTCACTGTCTCCTCTCACTGCATCTTAACACATCACTGTCTCCTCTCTCACTACAGTTTAACACATCACTGTCTCCTCTCTCACTGCAGTTTAACACATCACTGTCTCCTCTCACTGCAGCTTAACACGTCTCTGTCTCCTCTCACTGCAGCTTAACACATCACTGTCTCCTCTCACTGCAGCTTAACACGTCACTGTCTCCTCTCTCACTGCAGTTTAACACATCACTGTCTTCTCCCACTGCAGCTTAACACGTCTCTGTCTCCTCTCTCACTGCAGCTTAACACATCACTGTCTCCTCTCTCACTGCAGTTTAACACGTCACTGTCTCCTCTCACTGCATCTTAACACATCACTGTCTCCTCTCTCACTGCAGCTTAACACATCACTGTCTCCTCTCACTGCATCTTAACACGTCACTGTCTCCTCTCACTGCAGCTTAACACGTCACTGTCTCCTCTCACTGCAGCTTAACACGTCACTGTCTCCTCTCTCACTGCAGTTTAACACATCACTGTCTTCTCCCACTGCAGCTTAACACGTCTCTGTCTCCTCTCTCACTGCAGCTTAACACATCACTGTCTCCTCTCTCACTGCAGTTTAACACGTCACTGTCTCCTCTCTCACTGCATCTCAACACATCACATCCTCTCACTGCTCCTTCCACTTTCTGTTTTATTCAGTTATTTCCACTCACGATCATCAACACCTTTCTCTTAATTGACTCTTGCATTCAATAAAACATTGCGGTTCATTCTGAAACCATCACATGGTACGTGAATGTAACCCTAACCCACTTGCTGCACAAGCAACTGTGTAACCAACCCTTCCAAGAGCAGTGGTGAGAGGAGCTGTGTGGGGTGTCCTGACAACCAGCCACCAGCTCTTACCTGTAGCCATTTCTGGTGCAGTTGACTCAAAAAAAAAGCCACTGAGGGGCACAGAAAATACAGGCGTGTGGGAAAGGCACTTCATTCATGTGTGAGGCATGCGACGCGCCCCTCTGTGTTGGCAGGAACTGCCACAAGTCTTATCACTGCTAGGGTGCCTGTGTTTTTGAAGGTGTGCCTTTCTGTATGTTTAGGTCTGATAATCTCTTCTCTCTTCTACAGAACTCTAGACTCTGTCGCTCCTTTGCACTTAAAAAGATTAAGGATATTAGTCCAACGCCATGGTATAACGAGCACACTCGGGCCTTAAGAGAGCAGCAAGAAAAATGGAGCGCAGCTGGAAGAATTCAAAACTAGAAGTTTTTCGGATTTCATGGAGAGAGAAAATGATGGAGTACAGAAAGGCCGTAAAAACCGCTAGATCTGCTTATTTTTCAAATCTTTTAGAAGAAAATAAACACAATCCTATGCATTTATTTAATACAGTGGCTAAACTAACGAGAAATACAGCCTCAACTTCTGATGTTTCCAAACAGCACAGCAGTAATGACTTTATGAACTTCTTTACTTGCAAGATTGACAACATTAGAGAGAAAATTATAGCCATGCAACTGTATCCATGAGGAAAAATTCCATTCATTCGCTGCTATAGGAAAGGAAGAATTGTCTAAACTTGTTAAATCATCAAAATCTACAACATGTATGTTAGACCCTATATCGACTAAGCTATTGAAAGAGATGCTTCCAGAGGTCATAGATCCTCTTCTTAAGATCATTAATTCATCTTTATCACTAGGTTACGTACCGAAAAATTTAAGCAGGCTATTATCAAACCTCTTATTAAAAAACCACAACTTGATCCTGGAGAATTAGTCAATTACAGACCGATTTCCAATCTACCTTTTCTGTCTAAAATACTAGAAAAGGCAGTATCATCTCAACTTAGTTCCTACTTGGAAAGAAATGGTATCTGTGAGGATTTCCAGTCAGGATTTAGACCGTACCATAGTACTGAGACTGCTCTCATTAGAGTTACAAATGATTTGCTCTTATCATTAGATCATGGTTGTATCTCTCTATTAGTGTTACTAGACCTCAGCGCTGCTTTTGACACTATCGACCACAATATTCTTTTAAATAGACTAGAAAATTGCGTTGTGTATAATGGAATAATGTAATTAAAAATTTTACATTAAAAAAAAATGTTTTAATTAACATTGCTCTCAAAAGCAATATATGTTTGATTCCACAATGCACCGTTTATAAAAATGATTGTATCTTTCAAACTAAATCATGTAAACAGTATAGATTTTGTATAATTTTTAAAGTGTTTTATGCCATTTTTTTTACTTTGACAAGTTTGAGGTTTACGTTTATGATATTTCTGTATTTAATTAAATATATAGAAAAATAAAAATGATTTGTTTGTTTGTTTGTTTGTTTATTGCACTTTTGAACTTTTTATCTAGCTACCATAGATTTATTACATTCATAGTCTTCAAATTGGGAGTGTAAGGATTGTATTGATATATGACATATGAAAATGCTCAAAAATATGACAGCACAGCATGCATAAATACTAAGATAAAAATAAAAGATTTTTAATGTTTCTAGAGACCCCATGTGGGTAGCTGATGACAATTTTCATTTGTAAAAAATTAATTAAAATGTGACTATTTACAAAAAAATGAGGCACAATGTACATATTTAAAAAAAAAAAAAAAAAAAGGAAAAACAAAATAAGTTACATGTCTACATTTGTACTGATGTATTATTTCTGCAGTAACAAAAGGAAACAATAGAAAAATCCCAATGATCATACAAATAAAACTGATTCTTGAAAAACACAAGCTTAGAATCGATGGATTGAGTTCTGCGGCGAGTAACGCAAGTTTCTGTCCTTCCAACAGATCATTCACTGGATGCCTGAATGAAACAAGGAACTCGTTAGTTCCTTCAGAACTCATAGCTATTGTTAAACATACTTAACTTTTAATATTTAGTAAAAGAAAATCAGCTAGAATAATTCTTAATTCTGTACATGTAAATTGAATGAGAAATTAAATACTCACAAGCTCATTTTCATCAAGACATGTAAATTTCTTCTCTTTGTAAGCTTTTGCAGTGCACCGAATAGAAAAGTCACAAATATAATCTGCCTTCAGGGGTCCAGAAAGATCATTTAAAAAGAGATTAGCAACTATTACTCTATTTTAAATAACACTTTAGATCTTATTCCTCATTTTCAGACCTCAATTATTAAATGTGTAATCATAAAATATGCACTCACCACTCTTAGGAACGACAAGAGCGCTCCCACGCCGAGAACTGTTAGTGGAAAGCTGAATTTTCTTCCCTGTAAAACAATATAAACTTAATGTACATAAGTCTTAAACTGTTCTCTGAAAATATAACATCATGTGAACAAGTTTAATGTCATTCCTGAAGGAGGGAACGGAGACATTACGTTGAAGATGAACTGACAAATTGGGATCTCGCTAGAGAGTGTAACTAAAACGAGCCAATGCACATCAAACCGGTTCATCTCGGACGTAACGTGACCGACTGAGAGGAAACTCACCTCACCATAAACCAGAACGTCAAAGCGAATCCCGTATGCCTTGATCAGGGTCCTGCTGTCTTTGCCGTCACTGTTCTTGTAGTACTTGGCAAATCTTTAAAGATTTCACAAAACCACTTATTAATTTGCAATATTTGCTCAAGGAATCATCTTTACTGGCAACATCACAAACACCCGTTACCTCAAGTTGTACACTGGGGTTTCACTACTCTCCGGGTCCTTCGTGTCTAGTCTACGGAAGGAGTACTGCGGATCACACCAGTTCCAGTCCAGGTTACAATCCCACTTGATCTGCAGCGCCATTACTCCCCCCTGAGAGCAGAAAACACTCACAGACGTCACTCGATCCTACAGCTTGGAAACGTATTCGTATTATAATGCGAATGTCAAATAAACACGAATTAAGTTTCTGACATGAACTGCCATAGTCTGAAAATCCTCTCGAGCTTCTTCGAAAATATCTTTGATTCTGAAAATCGGGCAGTTAGGGTCCGTTTTTTCTGTTGAACACACAATTTGCCAAGTAGGACCTGGTGATTTTTGGTAGGATATTCCTTCTGCAAGGAAATAAGAAACAAGGAACAAAATATGTGTTTGGTTCTCTTCTGATCTACATGGTTTGTAGTTATGAAACAGATTATTTTATATCATAACAGAACATACTTGTTGAAGTCAAATTTGGCGAATCGGATATGATTTTTGATGAATATCGTGAAGTTCTCAGCATCTGCCAGTAGAGCTGGACTGAGATATCAACAACACAAAGAACATTATGAGTGACTTTAATGCTGAAACTCATGATGTTCTTCTATTGTAAGTGTTCGGAGTTTTACTTTGGAGGATCATCTCTCCTCTCCACCGGACACCAGCCCAACACCTCGCATGTCTTCACCGAGTCGGAGTAATGGACACATCTGCCTGTCTGAACACCTAAAACAGAGGCAAGTCTAAATAATACGTAGATTTCAAGTCCCAAAAGTGCACAAATGGAGCCGTACCATTCCCTCGAACATCCTTGAAGCCGCCGGTGCAGTTCATGTCAGACGTGCACATGGATTTCAGGGTTGGATACTAAGTGAAATTAAAAGCAATATGACTGAAAAATGAGTAAATGTAAAACTAAGCCATAGACAGGTAAATAAAACAACTCAGAATCCATTAAAATCCAATCATTTAATAGCAATTAAGAGAATATATTTAATAAACAGAGCTTTATAATCCCATAAAAGTGCAAAATTCTGCGATTCAACTAAAAATGTGCCAATGAAAGAAAACAGGGCCATCATTTCTAAAACAAAACATGAGTATCCTTCTGCTTGATTTTGATTTTGCTTTTGCGATTAAATTCTAACTTTTACATGATTATATTATTAAGAACTTATTGTTTTATTTTGGTTGTTGTCTATTCGGAAGCTCAGAGAAGAGCAGAGCTCATTCTCCGTCTGGTCTCACCTCCGCACATTTCGACTGTGTTTGGTTTGGCGTGATGATCATGTTGGTCATCAGAAAGAACGATCCGTCCTCCTGCATCATGCAAAAACATGTGACTGTGATCAGTGACTAGAAAGTCTAGTGCCGCCACAAGGGGCAAAGTTGGTAGGGTAAGGTGAAGGGAACAGAACAAATGCGATTCATCCAACTGTTGACATAAATGACAAACGCAAAATAAAAAGGTTGCTTCTCATAAGTCATTCTGAATAGACACATGACTAAAGCCAACTCTTTACAGTTCAAGAAAAACAATAATAAAAAGATAATAAGAATATATATTGAAATGTATAAAGATATTAAGTGAATGTAATATAACCTCAAGCCACAGGTGTGCTCATGCTTCATTTCAGGCCTGAGGATGATATCTCTAAAATCACGCATTTTCTTGAGGGTGAGTAAATTAACAGCAAATTTAAATTTATGGGCGAACTATCCCTTTAACCCTCGTGTTGTGTTTGACCCGTTTAGATTTTCTAGTTGTTGGAAATATTTTTTTTCTTGAAATTTTGTAACTTATCATCATGCAAAAGTTTCAACACGCTGGTGTTTTTTGACACATACAAATAAAATCACTGTTACGTTCGTCGCATATTTTAACGCTCTAAAGAAACTGTACTGACCCAAAATAATAGCATATCTTGGTTATATTTTGTTATTTTATTTTTTAACTACCTTATGAAGCTCAAAAATGAGGTTTTCCACACTTATTTCAATACAGAAACATGTTTTAAGCAGCAGCATGTGTGTGAAGTTCAGATCCAGAAACTTCTTGATTTAATGAAATGAGTTTATAAACCAGCCGACTTAGGAAAAGTACATATTTTCATCATACAGCTGCATTTAATTGTTCAGTTATGATGTTCTAAGAAAAAAAAAATGTATTTATTGTATTTAAAAATGTACTGTTTATTTTCAAATTTTGTCAAAACAAATCCGTTTTAAAACATTTTCATTAGATCATATCTTCAGATATGTATTTTTTGGAATATTTGACAAATGTTGATGTTAAAAGTTTACAGTTTGTCCCTGAAAGTTGTTTTTCATAGTGTGATTTTTGAGGAATTGTATTGAATCCAATCAGGGTCATTTTAACATAACAAGTGAACGCAGAAATCCAACAGCGCATGAGAACAATTGTGGACTTCTGATGGGAGCTGTGGAAATGACAAAGTTGTCATAATCAGATGTATCTTGAATTTAATGCATGTTAAATTTCTCTTCAGGACATCCAGTTAGGTTTCTGTGCAGTTTCTTGTTCTCCCCGAGGCCACAGTTTTTATGCCTGTAAATTAAAATACTATATGCATTGCAAAAAAACCAACACAACATTACAAACAGTCTGTTAAAATAGCAATAACTCAAAGAGCTAATCAGAACCACTGCATTACAGCATAAAAACGGTATTGACATTGTAAGCAATAGAGCAAACAAAGCAGTGCATAGAAGTCACTTTTCTCCAGCCCACGAGTTGATGTGTCGATACGGTCTCTGTGCAACTAAAATCAACAGATTACCTCAGGTTTGATGATGTAGTCGGCAACATCCCAAACCTGCTGACCGAGTGCGCTGGAGTTTGTCAGAGCGAGGCCTTTCACTTTGGTCGTGACAGAGCTGATGATGGTGTCGGTGTCCTGATGACCTCCTCCCAGAACCACAAACCTGCACATGTCAACTCAAGTACACATCACTATTGTTTGCTGGATTTATTTGAAGACGTTTGAAATGAACAGGGTCACTTGTTTGCAAATATTAGATGAAGACCGCACAATAAATTCGAGACTGTCAAATATTTTCTAAGCTTGTTTCACTTCAGCTACTTACCAGATAATATACACCAACACGACGAACTGACTGATGCGATAAAAGCATCCGATTTCCTTGGATTTTACCACTAGTATCTGTGGTGTAGAGTATACAAAAACGTATTTATTTAGAAAGTCCTTTACGCACCGTGAACGATCCGTCTCCGACATTGTGGTTGCTTCATTTAGTTTCGATTTCACTTTATCTTCTCTTCCTGTTTACACTGTCTATTATGGGAGTTTTTTAACAGTTTCCATCCAGCACCAGCATTTTTGAACATTTTAGCATATTCGTGGCCTGCAATATATTTTAATTAAATATCTGAACATGCAATAAATCAAAAGAATGAACAAAATATCTGCTTTTTTTGTTTCTTCATGCATTATTATTATTATATTTTTTAAATCAACAATGAAGGCAAGTTTCAATAAGCTGTGAAAATGGTGTTTTTGACCAAGAATGATGAACGATCAAAACATAGATGGAGTAGATCAACACATTCCTCTTCGTGGCTTTGACGTTTCACATTGCATGTGCTTCTTCTTCACTTGTGTTTTGATCCAGGGATCTGTATTATTTCAGAAGGAGAAGAAAAAAATCCCAAACAGAGACCGAACCAGATCCATACTTCAGCTGACCGCTTCCCCACAGATACACTGAAGAAGGACCATCACTGCAGCACACTTTTACTTTAAAGTTTATTTGAATAGGGACAGTACAAAGAAAAAACATGATTCCAGTTGACAGTGTCACAGGAGAGCAAAGACTAAATATCACAATTTCAGAATCAGAAACATACAAGCACAACACCAAACAAGCAACGTTGATGACGAACAAGGAGGGTATAAATACACAGGAACACGTGAGGATAATGAGCGGGGCACAGGTGAATAATGACAAGACACAGCTGACGCAAATGAATTAATAAAGGTGATTGTGACATCTGAGGAGAAGCGGGAACTCAAAACAAACACCACATGTGACCAGTGACAGGACTGGGGAACCCTGACCGACAGCTGGACAATGTATTGTTATAGCATGACCTAATTTGCATCTCAGGTCCCCAGAAAGGCTTTTCTAAATATTAATAAAAAATTATGAACAAGAACAACTGCAGAACATAAAATAAAACTATTAGCTAACATAGCATATGTCATACGCCAGAATAACTCGCGCCTATTTTAAGGATACTTCCAACCCATCAATGTAAAAAACTTCATATCACATACTGTTTGAAACGTTTGGAAACATGTTCTTTGACAAATATAGATGACAATTTTTTTTAAATTTGTAAAACGAACCATATTCCTTTTTTTTTTTTTTTTTTTTACGTGACAATGCCATCAGTTTGGCTTTTTAACCATTCGTTTTTAAAAGGCAATTATACAGCATCTCAAGTATTTTAATTAAGAAATCACTTTTTTGGGTCCAAGCTGTAATACAGTCCTTGACTGGGGTAAACCTATGCAGGTTCACAATGGGTAGGTTTACCTTTGAAGCATCTTGGCCATCACAAATGTCTCCAGTCTGGTGTTCATTGACCTCAAACATACCACAAAAAAGTGCTTTAATAAAATAACTAACATAAACATAACAGTAAAAGTACAATGAACGCGATGTTTCAACAAAGTCTTCATCAGGACACCAGAAACACACAGAACTTAACACTACAAATTGATTCATCTATTGAAAGTACACAACACCATATATGTGATGGAATATTACATACTGTCAAGTATTTTGTGTTTTTTAATTCTTTATATGCAAATAAATGTATTGAGTACCTTGCGCCATGTGTGTGGTGGAGTGCTATTTTTTACTAGAACTTAATTAAAAATTTATAAGTATTCAACTTACAAAGAAAGTGCAACTGATAAGACGTCTGTTCCACTTTTTTTGTAAGTTGAATAACCAAGGTGGTCTGGTGGAAGCTAAATATGTCTACGGATAATCGCTTCGTGATGACCGGACCAAACTCAGGGCAGCACATAGGAAATGGCGCAAATCACAAGACCCATCTGACCTAGGTTCATACCAAGACCTGCTATCATCTTTTTCTGGTGGAGTCCATGCAGCTAAGTCCTCATACTTCCACGATAAGATCAACGGCGCTACAAACACACGCTCACTCTTCAAGACATTCAACGCACTCCTCTGTCCCCCTCCACCACCACCCACCACATCTTTAACTGCTGATCAATTCGCCAATTTCTTCACCGACAAGACATCTGCCATCAGGAGCCAGTTCTCTGCACCACCCACACAGGAACTCATCCCCTCCTCATCCACTATTCTTCTCTCTTCCTTCTCCCTTCTCACGGAGGCGGAAGTATCAAAACTTCTCCTCTCCACTCACCCCACCACCTGCCCTCTAGACCCCATCCCCTCACACCTTCTACAAGCCATCTCTCCCACTCTCTTACCAGCACTTACACACATTATTAACTCGTCTCTCCACACAGGCACTTTTCCTACCACATTCAAGCAGGCTCGAGTAACCCCACTGCTTAAAAAACCCACGCTAAACACATCAGGAATCCCTGCGGATTGCAAAGGCTGGTTCCAAATCATCTGTTCTCATTCTGCTGGATCTATCTGCTGCCTTCGACACCGTAAACCATCAAATTCTTCTGTCCACCCTCTCATCACTGGGCATCTCAGGTACTGCACTTCAGTGGTTTGAGTCCTATCTCACAGGTAGGTCTTTCAGAGTTGCCTGGGGAGGGGAGGTATCCATACCTCATCAACTGATCACTGGGGTCCCTCAGGGTTCAGTTCTTGGTCCCCTCCTATTCTCCATTTACACTACATCACTGGGTCCCATCATACAGGCACATGGTTTCTCCTACCACTGCTATGCTGATGACACACAACTCTACCTGTCCTTCCAACCAGATGATTCCACAGTAGCTGCACGGATCTCAAGCTGTCTGGCGGACATCTCCACATGGATGGAAGAACACCACCTGCAGCTCAACCTGGCAAAGACTGAGCTTTTAGTCTTCCTTGCCACTCCTACCCTACATCACGACATCAACATACAGCTTGGTACAACCACCTTTACCCCATCAAAGTCGACCAGAAATCTTGGAGTTATCTTCAATGACCAACTGACCTTCACATCTCAAAAACGGCGTGGTCATGCAGATTTGCACTTCGCAACATCAGGAAAATCCGTCCCTTCCTGACTGAGCACGCAACACAACTGCTTGTCCAGGCCCTGGTCATTTCAAGGCTTGATTACTGCAATGCTCTTCTGGCTGGTCTGCCGTCAAGTGCAATCAAACCTCTTCAAATGATCCAGAACGCTGTTGCACGTCTTGTCTTCAACGAGCCTAAGAGAGCCCACGTCACGCCCCTCTTCATCTCTCTGCACTGGCTACCCCTCGCTGCTCGCGTCAAGTTCAAGGTGCTGATGCTTACAGATCCACCACAGGCTCTGCACCTTCCTACCTCCACACACTGCTACAACGCTACGTCCCCACCAGAAGCTTGCGATCACTAAAGGAGCAAAGGCTTGTGGTACCGTCACAGAGAGGCACAAAATCACTCTCCAGAACATTCTCCTTCACTGCTCCCTGCTGGTGGAATGATCTCCCTACTTTCATCAGGAACGCAGAATCCCTGGCAATATTCAAGAGACAGCTGAAAACTCATCTCTTCCGTGAACACTTGATCCCCTCATAAAAAAAAAAAAACCCTTTCCTTCCCTTTTCCCTTCCTACTCTAGCTTATGGTACTGAGCAATGTGTGAAACTTGTATCGTGAGCACTTCCTGTGTTATTTGCCAATTCATGAAGAATCGCTTGTTTGAATTCCTCACTTGTAAGTCGCTTTGGATAAAAGCGTCTGCTAAATGACTAAATGTAAATGTCCTACAGTTATGAACTGTAAAAAGGCACGTTTGACTCTCCAATTTGAGAGTGGATCCATGCATAAGTCTATTGCTATCAGGGTTATGAATCGAGATCAAATCGTGTAATTTATGTCAATACCAGTCATGATAATACAGTGAATCACATGAACATTGGGCATCATTCATGAAACACGAGCAGAACAAATTTTTTGTAAATTGTTCATAAATATGAAGTTCATTTTTGGATTCATGAATGTGTTGGTATTTTCAAAATGTTAGTTGGAAAGTAAGAAATTTACACCTCACTCGGTGGCCACATTTGCGGCGCCTCCAGGCAGCTGTTTTGGGCATCCAAGACCAACTGCAATCTATTTGAATGGGGCGATCCTGAAATCTCAAAAAGCGCTTGCTGAGCTCACAATTAAATAACAGATTTCAAATCAGCAACAAAATCTGACATGAACTGTCCCATAAATGTTGTTTTCGTAAATGCTAAAATAGCTTTAAGAAAAGCTTATTTTCAGGCTAGACGAGTCAGTGCGCTTGTGTAGTCCTATGCATGAGTCTCCGGTTTCTATGGTTCTAACGGCAGCTGCAGTGATGCGACCACTTACCAATCAGCGATTGGCTCTTTTGCTTAGAAGGCGGGACATATTCCGCCATATTGTGCGTTGTAGTTTCTGCCACGCATATAGGAGTGCTCCGTCTTTATATACTTACGTCTTAAGACTTATATAGTCTTTGTTATTACATCTTTATATTTAATAATTGCTGATCAAACAAACTATCTGCAAAATCAGACACTAATGACACATTACTACCAGGAACATTCCGTATTATCATAGCAAAAAGCATCCCAGCTGGAAAAAACGCTGCGCCTCCAAAGTGCTCTTAAAGCGCCCCCAGCTAGTTGAATATTTTTTTATTAAGTATATGGCTTGTTAGTCTGTTTTGCATTAATGCAATATACTGGAGTCAAACCTGAGAAGGGAGTCCAGAAGATTCCAGTGTTCCTGAACATGTGATTTACACAGTTGTAATTCATAGGCGGGGATTATGCTAATTGAAAATGAGCTCGGCTCAATCTGAAGAACAGGCCTGTGTCGGCCTGTCATCCACTGCAGGACTCAATTTGGTGAATGTGGGGGCAGGTTTTACATCAGAATTGCCAAATACGACAAACCAAGAGCCAGTGTCAACCTTTTCGATGCTGGTTGCAAATATGAAGATGAAGGCAGGATCTAATCACAAGCAGTCACCGTTTATTTAACTTTATACTCAAAAAGAAAAAGGCAAACAAGAACTGAACAACCAGGTACACGTGATGAGAACTGAACAAGAACAGAAACACAGGGCTTAAATACACAGACCAAACTAATTAATGAGATGAACCACAGGTGCAAACGATAATCAAACAATGAGAAACCAAATTAACCACCTGAAAACAACAACAGATCTCAAACACATGATAAAACCCATCCAAACCAGAAACAAACCCAGATGATCCCTAATGCCAAGGGTGTAGGGTTGATTTTGACATTAGTGGGGAAGTCAAAGTGTTTTGTCATTTATGACAGACTTTTCACTGCAAAAGTGCCCCCCCCCCACAACTAAATAATGAAATAATTTTGATTATGTAAACTAACAACATTAAAGTTTCACTTTCTATACTCTGTGATAGAATAAAGGATAACACTTTAGAATACTTTTCCATCACAACTATAGGCCCCCAAAGTACAGTAAAGAACACAAATCATGTGACCCTGTATGCTAAAACACTGTATAAGAATGGTAATAAAAAGTGAACATTAACTAAAGGTCACACATTTAAGGACGAATTGTTTCATGAATCTGTCATGACGTAATGAGTTTATTATTAACCATGGAGCAGTTATTATTAAGCGTGAACAAAGAACATTCATTATAAGCTCCAAATAAAAAGAAAATTGACTGCAAGAAACATGATGTGAAACTTCTCTCTGACTTTCCTTTTATTTTATACAGTGTTACGTTCTATATTCACCGATCAGGTATAACATTGAGCACCTTCCTAATATTGTGTTGGTGCCAAAACAGCGCTGACCCGTCGAGGCACGGACTCCTCTGGACTCCTGAAGGTGTGCTGTGGGATCTGCACCGAGAGGTTGCTCTCGGGGTGACCAGCTCTTTCTGTGTCTGCCGGTCTCCATGGCCAGGCTGTGCTCACTGACCTGTACTTGGTCAGGATCCACCTCTGCTTTGTGTCTCTGATGCTCTGCAGATATTCTTCTAATTCATCATTTGATTTTAGAGTTTGATAGAACTGAAATTTGCTTTGTGTTTTCGTTTCCTGATCCCAATGTTTCAAATATGTGTTTTTAGATTGTTTGCTGATTTGGTTTATGTTGATGTTTGGGTGAGAAGCAGCGCTGGTCTGAGACTGGTTAGTGTTAGTAGTCAAAAGCATCGTTGGCCAATTATGGTCCAAGTTCCACTGAATTCTGTTGCAAACAACGGAACTTGCAATGATGGTTGGCTTTGGGAAGCCAACCATCAAGCATCAAGCCCCCCCCGAGAGTCTCACTATTCTTTTATCTCTTCCTATTATAGCTCGTACTATTCTGAATGATGGTTGAAACTTTGTGTTAATAGCACTTCTAGTGTTTATTGCCTCTTTAGATTCATTTCTTGTTGTATTCCTCACTTTGGATAAAAGCGTCTGCTAAATGAGTAAATGTAAATGTAAAACAAAGAAGAGAATTAAAGAAACAAGGAGCATTACGATACTGAAGTCTTTATTTTCTGAGGTGACAGAGTAAAACAGCATTCGTTGTCTCTTTCTCAGCATAATATAAACGCAAAATCCTTTTCATTATTTCACTCTCACCAAACAGGGGAAATACATTCAAATACAATATATCTGTATTAAATCCATAACAATTCCAAAACTGTATTTTATATGTTTACTGACACTGATCGCTAGAGATGAAAAGGCCAACAGCGTAAAACTTTTTCAAATAAAATTCATCTTTGTTATATAACATTTGCCAAGTTAACATGTGCAGTGTGTTTTTACACAGATCCTTAAATATAAGGTTGAGTCTGATTGCATGAAGTTTCTTCAGACTTACTGCCGTCACAGTCAAGAGTCGAATCAAGTTTCTGGTCATGATCGGTCATTCCCCACCATCTGCCTCGTTCTTTCCAAAAGGATTCCAGTTCATATTCGGCCGCAGAAAGCGTACTTGAAATGATTTCGTCTATGGCTTCGGCATCAAGGGACGCACAGAGCTGGCCACATCGTTGAAGCAGAGCGGGAAATAGCTGGGAACTTGATCGCCAGGGAAAGAAATGAGCTGGGAGCCCTGACGATTGATGTGCTCGTACAGCACCCAGACACCACCGCTCACTTTGTGGGAAGAAGCTATGTCACTGAAAGCAATTTCCTGAAGATTGTTTTCTTTGTGCAGGGTCACGGTTCTTCCTTGATAGTTCACGTGCTCAAACAGCTGGATTTTAGGGTTGTCCAGGTCATCTGTGACCATCTTGAGGGAAGAAAACTTGCCTTTGTCATCAAGGGTAGCGTACTCTCCTTCCTCAAACACCCGCTGCTTTCCAGCAAAATTCTTGTCATAATACGCTACCCATGGTGCGCCAATGACTTTTATGGAGAAGATGGCGTTTTTGAAGCCCTTTTCTTCTAAACTGTGGACATCGTTCTTGAATTCAGCTGTTCTGCCCTCGAAGCCCTCTTTGCTAAAAACAATGATCTTGCTCATTTTGAATGATGACTTGAGGAGACTCTGGAGAAAGGAAGTTCTTCTGTAGCAGCTTCCTGTGGCTCTGCTGGAAACAGTGATTTCCTTGGTGTGCAGAGCTGCCTTTTAAAGCACAAATACACCAAGTGGGCGTTGACTAGGTTATGACAGTACATGTAGGTGTGGAAGCTGAGAAACATGTCAAATCTCAAACTACTGTTCAGTAACTACAAAAATGTAGCTTAATACAAGGTTGAAAGGTCTCTGAACACGTATGTTACAAGCTCCTGGCTGCAGAACACAAAAACAAAAAAGGAAACCACTGTATTATATTCCCTTTGACTGCCATTGTGACTCAGACACAAGTTGCTACTGTAAATGGCTAAATCCCAAATACTGTAAATTGACCCACTTCCTACATTCTTTCAGATGCATCTTAACTGAGATGCAGAAATATCACAAAATCAATGTTCTGGAAGGAAAAAAATCCTGAACTTCCTGCAACCACTTCACCCTCCCAAAGGGATATTGCCGCACGTCCAAGAGAAATGCACCAAAAGGATCTGCTTGCCGACACGGCAGACAGCCCATTGCTTTCGGTGAGAAACCTTCAAAGTCAACTGAACAGTGTTGTAATACCAACCAATAACTGACACAAAGAGATTTTTATGATCATAATGTGTGTTTCTTAAAATACTGTTATAACTTTGATCAAATCAGTCCATCTTCTTTGAATGTGTGCGAGATCAGAGCGTTACAGCGGAAGGAGATGGTGATCAATTTTGGGTCTTGTTGCTTAAGCAAAGCAATTGTTTGGCCTCAGAAGACTTATTATATTTAAAATTTGATCATTTTGAGTAGATGATTGTGTCTGTACGTTTATCTGTTACATGTTTTATATTGAGAAATGGTTGGGTAAGTGCTCAAAAACACCTACATAAAAGTCATACCCCAGAATATCATGTCACGGTGACTTAGAGATTATACCCCAATACATAATTTCATGATGATAAAATTCCCATGCCTACTGCGTCTCTGTATTGACTTCAATGGCCTCCCGGCCGCGTCACAGCAAAGATGCTAAAGGCCTGTGCAGTGTCTGGTGCATTTGTCTTGGACACCTGGAGATATCAGACACCTTGGGAATGAGAAGCCGTAGTCTTGCGCCGTTTCTTCTGGTTAATCATGTGTGATTTCTCAAGAAAATACGTTCCTTATCAGTTCTCATCAAAAAACAAAGTAGCACCCTTTTCAAGGGAACTGGCAAGGAAAGAAATCATCAATATTTCATCATCCAAGATAAAATACTGTTAACTCATTTGCAGGCATGTTGGCAATGAAATGTTGAGTAAATCTATCCATTCAATGTGACTGAGGTTCAAATCAACTGCTTTTGGTGTTAAACCCAGAGATGCCACAATTATTGCCCCTCTAGTTTCATATGATCCTTGTTGTCAGTAATTGAGAGGCTCAAGGACTCAGTTCAAGCTCTTAATGGAAGTCATTGACACTTTTGATGTCATTCTGTTTGTCCATAGGTTTTTAGAGGCTGGGGTTACGTCTGTTTGATGATGCTCCCCTTGCTTGCTTAAGGGATGTAGGAAGTTTCCTGCAGACACTCAGGGAAAGTCAGCTTCTAACCCAACTGACAGCAGATTTGGCTGTGCAGGGTAGGAGAAACCACACCAGCAGTTACATGCAGCCCTAACGCAGACCAGTTATGAATTGAGTAAGCGTTGCACCTTCATTTTCCTGAGTGATCCTCTTCATTCTGAGACCTCTTCCTCTACATATTCGAAAAGCGTCTCTCTCTTCCAAAATCAATTTCAAGGCCCTCTGAGCAGCGAATCTTTTGGCCATCCTGACCAGTTGTGATTAGGAACCACAATATAAAACACAATATACATGCATCAAGTGCAATAAGTACATATGCAACACACAATAAAACTCTGCTCCTCATGTGTTGTACATGTTGTAATAGTAATAGTGCTACTACCCCGAACTACTAAGAACTACTATATACAGGTTCATAACTAATGCGAATAATGTACAAGTAATTCAGAAATGAAGATCATGTTAATTACTTGAGTGTTCCCAAAAACATCAGGTGGATAGAACTGTCTTCAAGTCTTAGATGCCCGAAACAGCTGCAAATATGACCACCGAGTGAGGTGTAAATTTCTCTCCTCCCAACTAACATTTTGAAAATACCAACGCATTCATGAATCCAAACATTTACGTCAGAACAGCTTTTTGAACAATTTGCAAAAAATTTGTCCTGCTCATGTTTCATGAATCCGGCCCAACGTTTGTGTGATACAGTAGCTGTTGCTGTGTTTTCATCAGGACTGAGTATTGACATACATTATAATAGCAATAGACTTAGGGATGGATCCACTCTCAAATTGGAGAGGCAACCGCATCTTTTTACAATTCATAACTGTTGAGTGGAAAAGCAGCAGGTCTATGAGACAGAACACTCAAGTTCACACGTACATATGATTGAATAGAGTATACGTATTTTGCCTGGGATAGGAACAGTTGAAAGTGAGGAGTTGGGACTGTCGTGGGACAGAGGTGAGTTGGCTATTTATAATAGGCCTGGTCTCAGTCAAAGGATACCGTAGTCCCATTCCATAACCACTTGTTACACTTTGGTGGATTTTGTTAGATTTGGGAGAATGTCCTCACTGCTGTAATAGTTTCATGTTCTGTGTATCTATTTCCCCAGTCCTGTCTTCAGTCACGTGTTCCTTGTTTTGAGTTTTAGTCCTGTCATTTGTCACATGGTCTTTGTTTTGAGTTCAGTTCGTTGTTTCATCATTAGTTAATTCCTGTCAGCTGTCTGTCATTATTAGTTATCCTCGTCACCTGTGTTCCCGTCCTTAGTCTCTGTTTATATTGCCTGTGTTTCCCTCACTCCTGGTCCGTTCTCGTTTATTGTGTGTTTATGTGTGTTCGTGTATTTGGATATGTTGGCTGTGTTCCTTTGTTCCCGTGTTCCTCTGTTGTGTTCATTCCTGGATTTATTATTAAAAGAGACTTTAAGTTACTCCTTCATCGTCGTGCGATCTTTGATATACACGTTCCGTAACAGCTGCAGCCTCCCTTACAAAAAAGAACTGCAGTATATTGAAGTAGAACTGCATTAAAACTGCAGTACCAAGTAGTTTAACTGCAGTTGAATTCAGATTTGCAGTATAATGAAGTATAGTCACAGTACAGCTGCAGTAAAATGAAGTACAACTGAAAGTTGCATGAAGTATAAAAACAGTAGAACTGCAGTTTTATTTTACTAGTACTTTAGATGTATTGCAGTTTAGTTGTACTCCAGTAAAACTACAGACATTTTAGGTTATACTGCAATACTGCAGTTTTTTTGTGTCCAAAAAACTGCATTTTTCTATATGTAACAAAAACTGTAGTATTACTTCTAAAAAACTGCAGTAATCTTTTGTAAGGGCTGTAGCGTGATGACATACTGGATTAAACTCAATGTGTAGTGGACGTTGTAACACGCACATGGGCATATCCACCTGCAACAAAGCACATTCCAGGACAAGATTCACCAAATCCCAGGGTTTATCGCAGTAATGATTTATTACAAAACTCATAGAGCATTTTGAGGCTCTGATGTCACTAACACATTTCCAGTTGGTCTCAAACTATTTCCAAACAACAGCAGGAAGTACTTCAATTATAGCTAACTTTAACATGACTGTTACAACATGTTGTCAAAGCCTGGACCGTTTTGGAGTTTCAGAAGTTGTACTGAATACATTGATTCAGAGATTCAAATGATTCACTCGACTCACCGGACATTGACAACACCTGCTGGTCAAACAGTGTAAACACTGACACGACCATTTCTGCTAAGAGAAATCTATTCAATGTTGTCTAAAAGTTATGAAATACCAAATATTAATCAGAGCTGAATGTTTGTATAAATTTGTTCAATTAATTTGTTTTTAGGTTTTTTTGTTGTTGTTGTTTAGGTCCTTTTAACTGACTGACTCGACTACTAGAGCTAAAATTGATCGAGACGCACCTAGATATTTAGTTTGGAAGTGTTTTTTATTTCTGTTCATTATTCTCATCTTAAAGATCTTAAAGAAGACGTGAAGACTGAAGAAACATTCAGAGTCAAACAGAGTAAATGCTTCTCCATCTGAAAGCCAGTGGCCGTTCTAGCGCAGAAACTCCAAATATACCCAGGAAATCCCTATGGTCATCATACTATCGCTGTAGCTGATGAAACCAAATTGAAAAGCTTTGATTGATTAAACATGACTAATAAACACACGACTGCCATATTCTGTGTAAGAAGCCACAACATCTCACTGAAGGATGCTCTACTGTCGTTATGAAGTTAGTTTGGAGTAAAAGCGTGTTATTAAATGTTGTCTTTTTTGGACAAGATGTTAATGCATGCTTCTCAAGTTTGGAAAGATGTTTGACACGTGTTGCTTTCACAAATGCACATTATAAGTGACTCAAACTCGCAGTGCTTTCAGATGGAGCAGCATTTATTAATGATCACACTGAACAGCTGTGCATAAAAAATATTCACAGACGTTGCAATTTCACAATCGCACTATGCCAAATCGTTTAAGTGCAATTTCAATGTCGATTGTTTAATCGTACAATTAAAGGGTTGGTTCGCCCGAAAATGAATATTCTGTCATTAATTACTCACCCTCATGTCGCTCCGTTCCACACCCGTAAGACCTTCATTCATCTTTGGAACAGCAAGATAATTAACACTTTCAAATGGTTCATTTTAGTACAGTGGTTCAACCTTAATGTTAGTAATGGTATGAATATCTAATGATGGGCGATTTCAAAACACTGCTTTGTGAAGCTTCGAAGCTTTGCCAGTCTTTTGTTTCGAATCAGTGGTTCAGAGTGTGTATCACGTGAGTTCAAACCACTGATATGTCCACTGTAGTCACATGACCTGTTTTTAACACGTTTGTTGTACCTTTCTGGGCGTAAATCTTGCTGTCAATGGAAGCCTCACTGAGTCATCTGATTTTATCAAAAATATATTAATTTGTGTTCTGAAGATGAACGAAACAACATAAAGGAGAGTAATTATTAATAGAATTTACATTTCTAACCCTTTAATCGTGCAGCCCTACTGCCAAGGGGAGCATGTTCAAGGAGAATAGCCGAGGACCTCGTACTGAGCCCTGTGGCACACCATACTTGTGAAAAAAATCCTGAACTTCCTGCAACCACTTCATCCTCCCAAAGGGATATTGCCGCACGTCCAAGAGAAATGCACCAAAAGGATCTGCTTGCCGACACGGCAGACAGCCCATTGCTTTCGGTGAGAAACCTTCAAAGTCAACTGAACAGTGTTGTAATACCAACCAATAACTGACACAAAGAGATTTTTATGATCATAATGTGTGTTTCTTAAAATACTGTTATAACTTTGATCAAATCAGTCCATCTTCTTTGAATGTGTGCGAGATCAGAGCGTTACAGCGGAAGGAGATGGTGATCAATTTTGGGTCTTGTTGCTTAAGCAAAGCAATTGTTTGGCCTCAGAAGACTTATTATATTTAAAATTTGATCATTTTGAGTAGATGATTGTGTCTGTACGTTTATCTGTTACATGTTTTATATTGAGAAATGGTTGGGTAAGTGCTCAAAAACACCTACATAAAAGTCATACCCCAGAATATCATGTCACGGTGACTTAGAGATTATACCCCAATACATAATTTCATGATGATAAAATTCCCATGCCTACTGCGTCTCTGTATTGACTTCAATGGCCTCCCGGCCGCGTCACAGCAAAGATGCTAAAGGCCTGTGCAGTGTCTGGTGCATTTGTCTTGGACACCTGGAGATATCAGACACCTTGGGAATGAGAAGCCGTAGTCTTGCGCCGTTTCTTCTGGTTAATCATTTGTGATTTCTCAAGAAAATACGTTCCTTATCAAAAAACAAAGTAGCACCCTTTTCTAGGGAACTGGCAAGGAACATAATCATCAATGTTTCATCATCCAAGATAAAATACTGTTAACTCATTTACAGGCATGTTGGCAATGAAATGTTGAGTAAATCAACTGCGTTTGGTGTTTTGGTGTGATGAAATATTGCTGCATTTTTTTCCTTGCCAGTTCCCTGGAAAAGGGTGCCACTTTGTTTTGCATCAATGTTTCATCATTGCACACCATTATTTCACACCAAAACACATAACCTAGTCAACGCCCACTTGGTGTATTTGTGCTTTAAAAGGCAGCTCTGCACACCAAGGAAATCACTGTTTCCAGCAGAGCCACAGGAAGCTGCTACAGAAGAACTTCCTTTCTCCAGAGTCTCCTCAAGTCATCATTCAAAATGAGCAAGATCATTGTTTTTAGCAAAGAGGGCTTCGAGGGCAGAACAGCTGAATTCAAGAACGATGTCCACAATTTAGAAGAAAAGGGCTTCAAAAACGCCATCTTCTCCATAAAAGTCATTGGCGCACCATGGCTAGCGTATTATGACAAGAATTTTGCTGGAAAGCAGCGGGTGTTTGAGGAAGGAGAGTACGCTACCCTTGATGACAAAGGCAAGTTTTCTTCCCTCAAGATGGTCACAGATGACCTGGACAACCCTGAAATCCAGCTGTTTGAGCACGTGAACTATCAAGGAAGAACCGTGACCCTGCACAAAGAAACCAACCTTCACGACATTGCTTTCAGTGACATAGCTTCTTCCCACAAAGTGATCGGTGGTGTCTGGGTGCTGTACGAGCACATCAATCGTCAGGGCTCCCAGCTCATTTCTTTCCCTGGCGATCAAGTTCCCAGCTATTTCCCGCTCTGCTTCAACGATGTGGCCAGCTCTGTGCGTCCCTTGATGCCGAAGCCATAGACGAAATCATTTCAAGTACGCTTTCTGTGGCCGAATATGAACTGGAATCCTTTTGGAAAGAACGAGGCAGATGGTGGGGAATGACCGATCATGACCAGAAACTTGATTCGACTCTTGACTGTGACGGCAGTAAGTCTGAAGAAACTTCATGCAATCAGACTCAACCTTATATTTAAGGATCTGTGTAAAAACACACTGCACATGTTAACTTGGCAAATGTTATATAACAAGGATGAATTTTATTCGAAAAAGTTTTACGCTGTTGGCCTTTTCATCTCTAGCGATCAGTGTCAGTAAACATATAAAATACAGTTTTGGAATTGTTATGGATTTAATACAGATATATTGTATTTGAATGTATTTCCCCTGTTTGGTGAGAGTGAAATATTGAAAAGGATTTTGCGTTTATATTATGCTGAGAGAGAGACAACGAATGCTGTTTTACTCTGTCACCTCAGAAAATAAAGACTTCAGTATCGTAATGCTCCTTGTTTCTTTAATTCTCTTCTTTGTTTTACATTTACATTTATTCATTTAGCAGACGCTTTTATCCAAAGTGAGGAATACAACAAGAAATGAATCTAAAGAGGCAATAAACACTAGAAGTGCTTTTAACACAAAGTTTCAACCATCATTCAGAATAGTACGAGCTATAATAGGAAGAGATAAAAGAATAGTGAGACTCTCGGGGGAGGTACATGTGCTATATTGATATAGAGCATTACAAACCCAAGAACTGAACGTTGAAAAAAATCCCCTCAGTCAGCTCTTTCTGAGACTTCAGAAATCTGGGATACGCTTCCCAAAGCCAACCATCATTGCAAGTTCCGTTGTTTGCAACAGAATTCAGTGGAACTTGGACCATAATTGGCCAATGATGCTTTTGACTACTAACACTAACCAGTCTCAGACCAGCGCTGCTTCTCACCCAAACATCAACATAAACCAAATCAGCAAACAATCTAAAAACACATATCTTGAACATTGGGATCAGGAAACGAAAACACAAAGCAAATTTCAGTTCTATCAAACTCTAAAATCAAATGATGAATTAGAAGAATATCTGCAGAGCATCAGAGACACAAAGCAGAGGTGGATCCTGACCAAGTACAGGTCAGTGAGCACAGCCTGGCCATGGAGACCGGCAGACACAGAAAGAGCTGGTCACCCCGAGAGCAACCTCTCGGTGCAGATCCCACAGCACACCTTCAGGAGTCCAGAGGAGTCCGTGCCTCGACGGGTCAGCGCTGTTTTGGCACCAACACAATATTAGGAAGGTGCTCAATGTTCTACCTGATCGGTGAATATAGAACGTAACACTATATAAAATAAAAGGAAAGTCAGAGAGAAGTTTCACATCATGTTTCTTGCAGTCAATTTTCTTTTTATTTGGAGCTTATAATGAATGTTCTTTGTTCACGCTTAATAATAACTGCTCCATGGTTAATAATAAACTCATTACGTCATGACAGATTCATGAAACAATTCGTCCTGAAATGTGTGACCTTTAGTTAATGTTCACTTTTTATTACCATTCTTATACAGTGTTTCAGCATACAGGGTCACATGATTTGTGTTCTTTACTGTACTTTGGGGGCCTATAGTTGTGATGGAAAAGTATTCTAAAGTGTTATCCTTTATTCTATCACAGAGTATAGAAAGTGAAACTGTAATGTTGTTAGTTTACATCATCAAAATTATTTCATTATTTAGTTGTGTTGCAGTCAAAAGTCTGTCATAAATGACAAAACACTTTGACTTCCCCACTAATGTCAAAATCAACCCTACACCCTTGGCATTAGGGATCATCTGGGTTTGTTTCTGGTTTGGATGGGTTTTATCATGTGTTTGAGATCTGTTGTTGTTTTCAGGTGGTTAATTTGGTTTCTCATTGTTTGATTATCGTTTGCACCTGTGGTTCATCTCATTAATTAGTTTGGTCTGTGTATTTAAGCCCTGTGTTTCTGTTCTTGTTCAGTTCTCATCACGTGTACCTGGTTGTTCAGTTCTTGTTTGCCTTTTTCTTTTTGAGTATAAAGTTAAATAAACGGTGACTGCTTGTGATTAGATCCTGCCTTCATCTTCATATTTGCAACCAGCATCGAAAAGGTTGACACTGGCTCTTGGTCTTGTATAGTGTTTGAGCAAACAGGGTCACATGATTTGTGTTCTTTACTGCACTTTGACTTTGGGGGACAAAAGTTTGGAATATTTAAGGTTTTTAAATGTTGCTCAAAAAAGTCTCTTTGCTCACCAACGCTGCATCTATTTGATCAAAAATATAGTAAAATCAGTAATGAGGCGGAGTCAGAGAGTAAAATCCAAATGCAGCTTCAATCAAGAACGTAGTCGTACCGGCAGAGGTCAACACAACAGTATAAGAGGGCAGACAGGATCAAGGTGATGTCCAGGCGGAAGGTCAGAGGCAGGCAAGAGTCGTCAGAAAAACAGGGAACAGGCAGGATCAGCGACAGGGAAATAACGCTCAGAAATTGTGATAATGAATCGACAATACTTCGCGCTGGGGAGGTGAGTGAGTGAACTATTTATAAGTGATGAAGCTAATGAGTGTGATAATCAGGGACAGCTGGAGGATGATTAGTGACTGTGAGGGATTCTGGGAAGTGTAGTGCAGCGTAGGGGGACTACAGTGTGAGAGGGTGACCTCTAGTGGTGAGTGGGTGTAAAAATGGACCGAATTCATAACAAATATCGTGAAATATTACTATAATTCTAAATAACTAATAAATAAAGAGTGCTGCATCATCTGTTCTTTTACTGCATTGGATCAGTTTCTATTTACCTCATCTGTCAATAAAATCATCCTCTGCCTCAGAGTGCTCAAACATGTTGTGTGGCCCCGTATGTATTCCTCAACATATAAACAGATTTCAACTCCTAATACTTTATCATGCAACACAACATAGAGCAGTTTCTGCACAGAGATCGTCACGGGACAGGCTACTGTACCTACTGTACAACGCTCTAAAAATGACGAATTAAACAAACACAGCAAACAAACGATTTATAAAGAGAGGCTATAATCTCGTATTCGTGTCGTATTTATAATTATTTAAAATAACTCATAAGCATATATATATATATAATAGAATATAATAAGATATATACACCGATCAGGTTTAACATTATGAAACTGACAGGTGAAGTGAATAACACTGATCATCTCTTCATCACGACACCAAGTCAAGTCATCTTTATTTATATAGCGCTTTTTACAATGCAAATTGTGGCAAAGCAGCTTTAAACTTTTTTGAAGTTTAATGTTTTAATAGAGGATGTCAAACACTCTCATTGGCTTCTTCTTCAGAGAAAAGCAACCCATGTGATCTATACGATGACCTTTGACTTTCCCGAAAGATGAGCCAATCCCACCCGATTGTGACCTCTGTCATAGACGCTGTAAAACTGAGAGAGGAAAACGTCCCCCAGAATCCAGATGGGTCCAGCTGGAGAAGGGATGTCTATGGGCTGAAAGCCACTGACGCAGACCTCCTTATTGTTCAGCCTCTCCTGCAGGGAACACAGTAATTTCATTACTTCTTAGTACCACGTTTTTGGGTCCCTTCCATTGGGGTAATGAGCACAATAGCACCGGTACCAAAAGGGTGGAGCTACACTCACTGCAGAACATTGATTGGTTGACAGAGAATCGTCACTTGCGTGTGCGGGGAACGACAACACAATAACACAATGTGTTTTTTTCCTTGCGGTTTTCAGTCTTTTGTCAAATAAAGCTGCCGTATGTCCTCCATTGTCGTTTACTGTCACTTTCTTCTTCACGTGAGAATGACTTCGGCCGCTACTCTCTGGTATACACCACACCTATCAAGTAAGGGTAGTCGTGGCCTAATGGTGAGGGAGTCGGGCTTGTAACCTGAAGGTTGCTGGTTCGATTCCCACACCGGCAGGAATTGAAGGCCACCTTCAATAACAAGACCTCTAATTGCTCCCCTTGTAAGTCTCTTTGGATAAAAGCGTCTGCTAAATGATGAAAAATGTAGAAAGAGAAAGGAGCAAGATCAGGGTTTACCATCTCGAATCGTACTGAACTGTACCATTCGGTGGAAACGGGCCATAATATAAGACCCAAATAAAGTGGGACTAAATGTCTCTGCATGGGAGACAACTTTTGTTTTCAGGCCTTAAGTTTGAGCTTTTGGTGGAACTAGAAAGTTTGAGATTGAAATTTTAAATCTTCTAACAGTCCGATCTCATAACTTTCTTATACACTGTTCTTTTAGTCCCGAGAGCAAAAGAAGAACACGAATGAAATACAATGTTTCATCAGTCCAAAGTAGATCTGAACGTGTGTTTGCGTCGTACTCACCCTCCTGACGTACTGCTCTCCAGTGAGGGAAAACTCCACATTATTGATCAGGAAGGACACTACAGGAAGACTGCTGATCCTGACACAGTCTAACAGATACTACAACCCACAAAACACAGTTCATCAGGGAATTCACTGGACAATCAACTCAAAGCTCATGCCCTTGACGCGTGTCTCACTTTTACGAATCAACTCTGCTCAGATAACATTTGGTCCCTCTCTAAATAGTGTTGAAGTCACACTCTTCAGAGACTGAATGTCTTTTATCTTCAGTTGATTTCATCTAAGGCTGTGGCTGAAGTCAGTTGTGGTTCTTGTGTTTCTCTTTTCTTCAGTGATTCTGCTTGTTAACAGCAGGTGTTCATCATTAATGTTCAATTATCGCTTAATGAATTGCTTAATGATCTCATTAACTTTAACTCTGCTTCAGTGTTACTTTAACGCTTTTTAGAGAGTTCTCTGAGCAGAGTTGATTTAACTCTGGGGTTTTTACTGTGTACCCAGCCACCTATCGGTCGCTACATCTGGTGTTATACTCGCCTCTCCAAACCCGGTGGGTGTCGCTCCGATAAACTGCTGGAGGAGCGCAACGTCTCTGGCTGGGCCGCCGATCAGAGAGGTTCCCGTGTCCAATACAGCTTGACAGCCTTGAGGACCTTGATGGCAGAAACTCAGAGCTCCCTGAACCTTCACACTACACACAAACACACACTGGTGTCTGCTGTCTTTGTGAAATGAGTGTGTTTAATGGAGGTGAACTCACTCACGCATCTAATCTGATCTGCCAGTAGCCCTTCTGAGTGACAGGAGCCCAGCTGATGGGAGAGACGAACAGGGTTTCATCCACGCCTCCAAACAGCAGCTCCCCTCCAAACTCTGAGCCGTTGTTCCTGTAATAGTGATGAAGACATACTGTGAAATCCAAGTCTCACTCCCCTAATAGAAGTACTACAATTTTTGCAAATTTCCCATGTAATGATGTTTTATTAGAACAAACGATATCAACACAAAAAAAAACATTTACATTTATTCATTAGGCCCTCACCATTAGGCCACGACACATCCCTCACATCCCTCACCATTAGGCCACGACTACCGGTACATACAGGTGGAAACGGGATCTAAACATTTTGAGCTTGTCCACGTTCAACCACTTCCAGAGGTAGTTGAAAATGCATTCGACTGGACTGCTTTTGTAGTGTAGACGCTCATGTGGTCAAATGCGTTGGAACAGCCACTAAAAGACCACCTAAACATTATGGGAAGCGCTCTAGCCAGACGGGGGTTGGCTGAAGAGCCAAGATTGGTTTGAAGATGAAAACATATCAATCACAATGTTCACTCACCATTCCTGATTTCTAACCCACTCACAGCCTTCGGTATGTGTCACTTCAGTGTGTCTGAAAACGTTATTTGGCTATCTATGAAATCATGGGGTAGTCGTGGCCTAGTGGTGAGGGAGTCGGGCTTGTAACCTGAAGGTTGCTGGTTTGATTCCCACACCGGCAGGAATTGAAGGTGGGGATTGTGAATGAACAGCACTCTCTCCACCTTCAATACCATGACTAAAGTGTCCTTGAGCAAGACACCTGACCCCTGATTGCTCCCCTTGTAAGTCGCTTTGGATAAAAGCGTCTACTAAATGATGAAAAATGAAATGAAAAATGAATCAGGACAGAAGTGGTTGAAAGTGGACAAAAGAGACCAGGTGTAAACGTGAATGTGTCTCCCTCGTCTACTAGTGATCCGATCGAACAAAACACATCTTAATACTAGGTGGAAACAGGCCATCAGTCTCTCTTTTGCTGTAATGACATCAGCACGGACACAGACAAAACCTGATGATCGTCTTCATGAACGAGATGTCAGGTGGTGAATTAGGTCAAGTGAATAGCTAAGGCTGACGTCATAATGTCAATATGAGCGGGAGCACAGCATCATTAGCCACATGTCCATGGACATTTTTTGTTTAACCCTTGTGCATTGTTCAAATTCATGCCCTTTCGTTATGTTCGTGGCTGAAAACAGCCACGATTTTAACTGCTTTAAAAATGTATCAGATAAATATTTTTTTCAATTTTTTTTGCTTAAATCTATTAATCAATCTCAGTACAAAAACTAACAAGGCATCAAAGCCAATGTTGTTTCTAATCTTTGACACGTTTTTTTCCCAAATCAGTGACATCATTTATGAATTTGGCAATTAAAGAGGTAAAATCCTGAATTTTTTTTTTAAATTTAGTAGTTTTGATCAGGACTGAGGTTGATTAATAGATTTAAGCAAAAAAATTTGAAAAAAATATTTATCTGATACATTTTTAAAGCAGTTAAAATGAAAACAGCCACGAACATAACGAAAGGGTCGTGAATTTGCCCACAGAGTACTGTTGAGTTTTTGAAAATTTTCAAAGCATTTCCCCAAAATATGTGTCAAAATAAGATTTGTCACCAAAAATCATTCCATTTGCTGAAACACGGAGAAAGTTATGGCCAAATTAAGACTCAAAAATTCCCCATAGTGGATGAAAACATCCTGAACAGCACATAAGGGTTAAATCCTGTTTAAAGCCTGAACACTTATAAACATGAAAACAATAAACAACAGCTGTCTGAACTCTTGTCGAAATGGGCATTTACAACATGGTATATTAACTGATCTGTGGGGTATTTTCAGCTGAAACTTCACAGAAACAGTCTGAGGACTTATATTACATCTTGAAAAAAGAGCATTATAGATGGTTTTCTGAAAAACTGTACAACATTACGAACTTCCCTTATTTAGCACACTACTTTTGGGGGTGTTAAATAATGGAGCAAATATCAGTAAATAGACTAAAGCAAACCTTAGTAAATCACATATCATCATTCATATACATACTCTCCTCCCATAAATTTCGAAAAAATCCAAGCCTTTTCATCGCTAATTGTTTCACTGCATGTCTGTAGTAAATCCTGTTTTCAATCACCAAAAGAGGGTTTTCTCTGCGCAAAGTTAGTAAATCTGGCCCATAATCTATACAGGTTTCAGCCATTCCCATAGCGTCCTCTAGTGACGCAGTGTCTAAGTTCCTTCTCTATTCTTATACAGAGATTTCATCTTTCCAATGTCACAACATCAGCAATAATTGTTGCTAACTACAAAGTGTAGATGTGTAAGTGATGCTGTGATGATTCTTACTTGAGATAGAAGGAGAAGACGGACTCATCCAGCAAACCTTGCGCTACCATGCTGTCAAACACAGGAGAGCCCAGTTCCTCTGCCAGCTGAGGGAACCCCAGACCCAGAACCCCATCAAACTGGGCCAGGACAAAAGAAAAACCGGGCTCATAAACAGCCTCACCAAACACCTGATTCTGAACCGTCAAAGAGCCCACCTGAACCCGAACCAAAATAAAACAAGTTAAAATAAAATAACGCTATAAAAGTATAAAGTGTGAGCCTTATTATGGCTGATGGTGAACAGATACCTTTAGTTCATCTCTGGCCATCACCCCCATCAGGTGACCGGAGCCATAATGGATGCCAAAGACCCGTCCGTCATGAGTGTAGGTGCTCGATTCAAAGGCCTTGAACTTGCGGTGCATCGCTGTGCCAAGAGAAGAACACAACGACCAAACGGCACAAACAACATCCACGTCACTTCATCAGCATTCATACTGTATGCCAGCTTTCACATGAACACTGGATGAATGTGCGCTAGTTACCACACGCTTGGCTCACGCAGTAGGACGACGGGACCCAGAGGTCAGAGGATCCCGTGTCGAACACCACCGTGAAGTTCTGCTCCGGATTACCCAGACTGATCTGACCGAAGAACTGCGACTTCACAAACACACACTCCTGTTACTGTCATATTTTCCATCTTTAAAACGATCAACGACCATAAATAATAAAAAAAGACTACATCATCATCCTACGAAGAAGTGAATAGTTCAACTTAGCATCTGAAGACCATCTTAAAATGTCAGCCCTGTTACCACAATTTTAAGTTCAAATTTGTAGCAATATCAGCACTAAATTCCTCTTTCAATAACCATCTTTCAATTCAGGCATTATTAAACTAAAGCGGTCAACCCTGTTACCCAATTACATCCATGAACATTATTTTATCAACCTAAAATCGGCCCGACCAAGGCGTTTCTTTGAAGGAACGAAGTTTAGAGCATTTATAAGAGAGTGTGTAACAGGCTCACGTCCATGAAGTTGTAGAGCCTCTCTCTGGCTCTGCCGCTCAAACTGAGGTAGTGCTGTGCGGGAGGGAAACACTGGGCGTAATGCCGAGAGAAGACGTCCGGATGGTGCTCCCGCAGGAACTCATCCAGCTGCTCGGCGGCTCGAAGTCGACTCCGCACAGAGGGCGAGCGACTTAACGGGACCCTGGAGCGGAAAACCCATACTTACAACACTGAAACCGATCATTCATGGACTTTTTCTGAAGTATTTAGTAACAAACCGATTTTTAATCCCAAAAGAGACAACGTAATGGAGTTGTTCTTACCTTACCAGACTCCGAACAAAGCCCAGAAACCCCAGCAGGATCAGACCGGACCTCATGCTGACGCGATAAAGCACTCATTCAGAGATGCAGTGACTCCGGCTGATGTTTGAATGCAGATTTCAGGGCACTGCGACCCCGTCGTGTGTTGATTTAACACTCAGCAAACAGACCAGAGGTGGTGAAGAAATATGATCTTAGGACTTGAGCACCAGAAAAATTGCTCATATTTCAGAGGTTTTCTACAAGAAACATTCATTTCTATGAACTATGAAAATTATTCCTGTTACATAATTTTGGTTTAATATTTCTCCAAAACTCCAAATAGGAATTTATCTTTTTGTGTTCGCATGGGACACATTCAAGGCCGTTTATAGTATGAAAGAAGCAGAGGATGACACGTTCCCAAGACTCTTTGTGTGCCTCATCGCAAGCAGTTTGTCAGTTTAAAAGTTTTATTACTACTAACTTTCCGTGCAAGTTCTCAAACTGATGAACTGGACTGTTATTCGAGGACTTACCGCAGTCCACGCGGTTTCATAAATGCAGTTGAACTGAATCGACACTCTTGCCTTGAGTAGAGCAGCTTCACTCCTGAATTTCCTATAGATCGTTTGTTTTGTTCACAAACAGACTAAACCGGTTGCATTTTCTTCTTGGTTCGGTTCACTTTCACACCACAACAAAATGTTTATGCAAGTCACATGTAAGCACAACTGTCCTCTTATTGGTCAGTTTTCTCAGCGTCACCCATCAAGCTTTGCAACTGCGAAGACACGCAAACACTATATGAATGTAATCATTCAACTATTTATTACACTCACATTAATACTGCAGTAAATTCAAACGCTCTCTCTGGATCTCCTAGAAGGCCGTGCCAAGACCAAATAATCCAGGATGAAGGCTTCGTCAGGACAGCATTCTCACATGCACAAATACACCACCTTTAAGATCTTTAGTAACTAACGTGCCCGCTCACAGAATCGCACATTTCCTGTTATGAATTATATGGTTTGGTCCGTTGGGTCGGATTGCTTTCACATCTCAAGGGAAATGCTCCATTCGTTTGAAAGTGCACCACCTTGTCAAGTCGGTCTCGGTACGCTTGTTTGGTCCACTTTTTGTCGTCCAAAACTCGTGCGATTCAACCGAACTAAATGAGGCCGGTGTGGAAGCAGCCCAAGTGTCATATTTGACGAAATCTGCATCACTGATTCTGTTATTTTCCTGTGAAGCTGCTTTGAAACAATCCATTTAGTATAAAGCACTGTAGAAATAAAGCTGAAATCAAGAAACAGGCTTCGCTTGTTCATGACAGTTTTATTGAGTAAACAAAAGGTCAATGTGTTCACATTCACACATGCTTGACAAGTGCAACTGCACAAGAAACTACAAAAGAAAGAGAATCAGCTTCCGGTCAATAAATACACGGGCCGCTAGCAGTGCGCGTTCAGCAGGGGTGATGATCCGGCACACGCTTCCTGAAACAAACACACACAAAAACATTTTTATAGGGAAAAATGTAAACATTGTACTCTTATTAAATGCCCCACGCAGCGATTATAAAAAGGAGCGCTCTTTACTTCCTTTGTGTAACAGTCAACATATGAAGTTCTTGTCTTACATGAAACCGACTTCATACCTTTCTATATATTAGGCAGTCAAAAAGTGCTTCTCTGCCGCCATCCAGTGTTCATTTGCCGTCTTTTTTAAGGGTTTGTTTGCCTAGAAGTGTTAGTTTTCCTTCATGTTTAATGTTTGTTTTACAAATCACATTAAAACTGGATATTTAGAGGTATGAAGAGCAGGAAAAAGGGTGAAGCACTTGAAAAGTGACCATTTAGTCAGAGTCCTGCTATTGTCTTAGAGTCTTTTTCAGCAGAATTTGAACTTGATTTTGCAACATTTATCTAGATTCCCACCCAAAGTTGTGAGAATATGGCATAAAACATTTCCATCCCACATTTTCAAGAAGCTGGTGCAAAATATCTGCGACTAGAAATAAAGCTGACTTGACATGTGGATGTCTCAAACGGTGCTGTGATCTGGGGCGTGTCTGAGCGTTACCTGGGAGCGGCTTTGATGATGTTGTCCACGCGCAGGATCATCTCGGCCGCCTCCGCGGCGCTCAGCAGCACCTGTCTCTTCACCTGGAAGCTCTCGGTGATGCCCAGAGCCGCCATGTCTCCCACGCAGCCCTGGGTCATGTCTGTTAAACGGCATGGGTCAAAGGTCAGAGCAGGACTCGGGGATACTCTGATATGAGGGGTGTGTGTGTGTGTGTCTTACCCAGGCCGAAAGTAATCTTGTTGTCCTGGTGGGCGGCTCTCAGCTGGGACACGAGCTCTGCGCTGTCATATCCTGCATTATCAGCGATGATGGTGGGCAGCTGCAACAACAAACAGCCTTAAAGCTTTACAACAGATGCTGATCTAGATTCAGAAATTAACAGACGCTGAATTGCCACCAAAATGAACTAAAATACCCCCAATACTACAAAAAACACAGTCTATATACATTTACATCATGATATGATTAAGAGTGCTGTTCTTCCCCAACATCATCACGACTGCACACAGTTCGATAAACCAGACGTTAATATTAAGATGACCAACATTATAGACAGTATTGAAAGTTTTTGCTCTTTTCGGCAACAAAAATAGAACTTTCGCACATCTGAGTTTTTCTGAATCAACTTTTTTTTACCAAATCAGTTGAGTGAACAATTCAATGACTCAATCTTAATGACTTTTTTTGAAACCTATTGGCGGGTTCAGTTTCACATCATTTAATTTTTGCCAATGATTTATGCATCATGTGATTGTAGAAACACTGTCAATTCCTAAAAATATGATGCATACATTTAATAAGGAAAGGAAATAAAAGGTAAAACATGTGAAGGCAAAAATACCAATTTGAAGGGAGAAATACAGCCTCCTAATGAAGTTAAAGGGTAAGTTCACCAAAAATGAAAATTATCCATCAATTATCCATATTATTTATAGGTGTATATGACTATCTTCTTTCAGATGAACGCAATCTGAGTTATATTACATGATATTCTGGCTCTGCCAAGCTTTATAATGGGAGTGAATAGTTACTGTGATTCTGAAGCCCAAAAAAAAGTGTATCCACCCATCATAAAAGTAATCCATAAAGCTCCAGACGGCTAATAAAGAATGGGTTTCTGTAAGAAAAATAACCATATTTATAACTTTATAGGCTATAATAACTAGTTTCAGGAAACGAGTTCGAGTTTGCGCATTTAAAAAAAAAAATTTAATACATAATATATATAAACACACACAAGTCAGATTGTGTTTGATTGAATATGAAAAAGTCATATACACCAAGTAAATCATGCGGTGATTTTCATTTTTTGGTAACCAAAACGGCATCACTGCACTGATCCTCTCTAAACATCTATATCAGCGGATCTGACGTGACGCACCATCCTCAAGGCTTTAGCGAAAGACTCCATGGCCACTGCCTCTTTGCCTGGCGTCCGGTTGGCCAGATCTGACACCACTTTAGCCATCAGCATCTCAGAGCATCCTGAAACAAAACACACACAGGTGTGAGAGCTAGTCTCAGCCAACACTGGTCAGAGAGCGGCCGACACTGACCTCCGCCGTACACGGTGCGCGTCTCTTTAACGGTCTGCGCCAGCACACAGAGAGCGTCGTGCAGGGACCGCTCGGCCTCGTCCAGGATCTGCTGCGTGGCCCCGCGCAGGACGATGGTGCAGGCTTCACCTGTGCACCAGAACACAGGGTGTCAACAAACGAGAAGACTTAAGGACTTTCCACCAAAATAAAAGCTTGATGGTTTAACATTTATAAATACAGCAATTGAGGTCATTTTTATCTGAAATAATGTCATTAGCACGTACCCATGGCCACTCCTGAGAAGTGAATGAGCATGTCTTCTCCGATCATCACTTCCTCTATCAGCTTACAGTGGCCGAGCTTCACCAGCTCAGGATGGTCAAAGGTAGACGCAATCTCACCACCTGCACATTCAACAAACACACGAGCCATTGAGTCCAGCACACCGGGGTCACGTGACACTAGCTGAAACAGCACTGATGCGATCGCTGCATGATCGAAGCGGAAAAATCACACCGGGACAGTTTTCACAGCAGTGCGTTTGTGTACCTGTGACGAGGGCCAAGCGCTCCACTCCTGCGAAATCAGCGTGTTCGATGGCCATCACGCCAGCGCCGGCGAACAGCTGCTCAGGGTAGTTATAGATCAGCTGCCTGTGGATCAACATCACTTCCGTCAGAACGACACAAACACACAGTCTCGTGCCGGAGTTAATCCGCTGGTCGAGTAACTAATTCAATGATCCAGCTGTAATCGCATACTATATATTATTAGGCAAAAACTGTCTCATGAACTCTTAAGTTTCAAAGAATTCCAATATGAAAAATTTGAAAATGTTTGGGTTAGTGTTTGTGACCATTTTAAAAGCTTTACTGACAATTTCACACCGTTTTGAACATTTTCCTACACGAGTCCTTAAAGATCTCATTACTGTAATAGTCAGTAAATGTCACTACCATTAGGAAAGCTAATACATTCACAATTTAATAAAAAAAAAAAATGATTATTAACAGTGTCACATTATTTTTTCATGTCCTGAAGCTAATTCTGTATAATAGTACTTCGAGGCACTAGAGGGCAGTAGTTGGACTCACCAGCGTCGCATATAAGGTGAGGTTTAAGGGGAGGTGTGGTAGGAGAAACGCGTTTTATTTTTGGCTACCATGAACTGCCTTAAAGTCCTCGCTGAGAAAACGGTTTGGGAAGCTATGGAGTAAATCTTCGTCCAGGAAGAGATCCCAACTAGAGAAACTAATTTCAACGTACGCAACTGTATAACTTTCACTGGAACACAAAGGAAATGTTTTGCTGAAGTTAGTAAGTCCCTTTGTTTTTTTGGTAAACCCTCATTTGTGAAACAAACCAAAAGTTACAAGAGTCAAGCACAGTTGAATGAGAATTTCAGCTAAAATGCAATCTTAATTCTTTTCTATGTTGAAACTACTCTTTATTCAATCTGGGGAACACTGTTGTCTTTATGATGATGCTTTTTTATATTACAAAAATACGTTTAATATTTAAAATCACTAGTTTTGCAGTGTTTGAACGGTTTCAGGAGAACGACCCATGTGACAGTCTGAATTCACAGTACTCATAAAGAGCAGGCGAAAAGCACCAGGATGAACTACTACTTCCTGTGAGACTCTGAAGTGCGCATACGATGGACACTTTACCTCCCCATGAGGCCACAAGAGGATTTATTAATGGCAGTACATTGACAACAGACACTGGTAGGTCACATGATAGTGACAACATGGTGAATGTAGAATGTCCTGATTACATTAACACTTTTTTAGACCATAATTCTTAGCAGTTGTGGATTAAAAGCACAGTATGCAAGTGTCATTACTGGAGGTCTCATTCAAAACAAAGGCGTAGCTTGATGATGCAGTGAATCGGGGTGAAATCACGCAAATAAAACAATGTTTTAATGCTGAATTTAATGCTTGGTTCGCTTTCCATCGGCTGCGGAGGTCGAGATGACAACTCAACGCAAACGCTGAATTTCTACTAATGCAGGTCACTTTATCTAACAAATCGAAACTGTAAGGTAACAGTGCTGTTTTTCTCGGTCAACACAATCATACTAAAAATTTGAGTGTGTTGAAACGTATAATAAAATAATGTCTGATTAGTAAAACTAGAAATTGGATATTCTAATCCAAAAGTTGTGTTAATAATTCAATGACTCAGTCATACAAACCGTCACTTGCTTCATTCTCAAAAGAATTTGCATTTTTGAATGATTCAATGACTGATTCATACAGAGCATCACTTGCTTCATTCCTGAATGAATCCACATTTTTTAAATGAATTGGTTGAGGGAATGATTCAACGACCAATTCACAAAGGCAGTCACTTCATTCTGACAGCTTCAATTTATATCATGTAATTTTTCCCAATTATTCATGCATTAAATGATTACAATTTATATCATAAATGCATAAATGTTCCACAAATTTAATCAGATTATTAAAAAAATGCACTTATAAAAAAAAATGCCTCTGGATATCAATTTAAGGAGGCATTTTTTTGGGATTTAAAGAAAACCATGATTTGATAGATATCAGCTGAAAAAAGTGGCATCATCACCTGTTGATGAAGCAGTTGATGCCATGTTTGAGGATGCGCTCCACCTTCTCCTTCATCTTCTCCTTCTCAGCCATCTCGATCTCGGCCACCTTCGCCGTGGAGTCCACGCGCACCCTGGAGCCGAACACCTGAGGGACGCACACGCTCGCATTACTCTCGCGACTGCCGCCGCGTCAGCGCTCAGCGAGTGAACGAGCACATACCTTGATCTTGTCCGTGTCCATGCCGGTGTTGGCGATGAGGATGTTGGCGTTCTCAATCCTCTTGGGCTGGTTCACTCCGATCCTCTTGTCCAGCAGGAAGCCTGCGAGGAACAAGAAGAGGGGTCACCTGACGCTTCGAATGCTACCCGTGCTCCACCTTCTGATTGGCTGACCAACACACGCCGTTAACCAATAGCACAGCTTTCTCAGATCAATTAAATGCTTGTTTTCTCAATGAGAAAATTCCTTTTCTGATACTTTACAAACACTGTTATTATTAGTAGAAACAATGATATAACTATGAAACGTGTTGCATTAACATATTATACATCAGTACTATATAAATACATCATATAAATTATGGTGAGGGAAATTTATAAACTTAATATAATGAAAGTCATTTGATAGACTATTTAAAATATTAGAATAAATAAGACAAAAACACTCAAATCTTAATGTTAAAAGAACAAAATGAATGTATAATCTTTCAATTATTATTAAAAGTTAATGTTGAAAAATAATTTGATAAAAACATTACAATTTATATATATATATATATAAAATATTGTACATTTAATCACTCAATATTAAAAAATATAATTATAGGAATAACAGTGTCAGTATGATTTAGCAATTAATAATTAAAATCATTTAAGTGTGGAGTATTGCATATTCAATCGCTCATTTTTAAATTTAACTGACCGTGGTCATCGAACGCACTTAAATTTAATCTTGATAAAATACTACGACTAATCAGTTTTTTTTTCTTTCTTTCCTTTTTTAATGCAATTCCAGCTTCTGTGGCTGTGAGAGCCAGGTTAAGCCATTCAAAAATAAAACTGAAGATGTTTTTAAAGAAATATAAAAACCTTTCGATTAGTTGTGGATTTAATTGAACCTTGTTTTTTTTTTGTTTTTTTGAAAACCCTTTTCAAATTTATCAACATAAAACAAGTTCCTCAAAGGGGTAGAAGTATTTGTTCGCTTCAAAAGTTAATCTTAAGAACAAATAAATTATTAGCAATAACTGAGACTATAAGCGAGTCAGATGACAGAACGGAGCAGGAGAGGAAGCGTTGACTCCAGGGAAGCCACGTTGCGTTCTGCTTCACTCAGAGGAGCACACACCTTCGTCCAGGTAGGAGTCGGTCATGCTGCCGCCCAGTTTCTTGATGACATGGATGGCCTCCAGGTTTCCGGATCCCTTGAGCCTCATCACGGCCTCCACTGCCAGCCGGGCGAAGTGATCCTTGTGGTGGGTCAGTAGTTTGGAGGACAGTGTGGTGCGGGCAATGTTCATCAGATCCACCTGGAACTTCTGCTCGTCGTTCCTGCGGAGAGACACACACATGCTCACATCCACCGCCTCTGCTGTTCTCACACACACAGACGGAAGGCCATCCTTACCCATGATCCACCGCTGCCTCCCGGAGCGCGTCACGGGCCGCCTGCGTGGCCTTCCTCCAGCCGGAGATGATGATCTGAGGATGGATCTTCTTGGAGATCAGCAGCTCGGCTTCCTGCGGCACAAATCATCACACGTCAAGACACCGCCGGCTTCAGACGCGATAAATAAAACGGGTTGAGGTCGCGGTCATACCCGCAGCAGCTCCGCAGCCAGTACCGTCACGGAGGTCGTGCCGTCGCCCACCTCGTCATCCTGAACCTTCGACATGTCTGACGGCACATGATCACGAGCGTATAATATTATATTAAATACACACACACACACACATATATAAATGGTTGGAAACATCTTGAAAAAAGAATCTTTTTCACAAGTTTTGCATGTTCACATATTGTATGATATCCAAGGTTAATTCTCATATTGTATTTTCAGAGAGTTTTGGAATATTTTTCCTCTCCTCAAATTTGTCACTACCGAATAATAAGAAGAGTCACATCAACCTATAAAGATTTTGTTTACATCTGCCTCGCAAATATAGTTTTTAGCTATTTTATAAATAAAGTTCCCATTTGAACAATATTTCAAGTGTAATTTATTTCCTTGTAGAAGTCATAACGTTTATCAAACTGATTTCAAAGTTCGGGATTCATTAGTTTGAATAAACACTATAGTCACATCATTCAATATACTTTATTTCTGATAAAACATCCATGTTTCGCTCGTGACAATAATGTTCTTAACTTACTAAAACATACTCATGATTTGCAGAACTGCACTAAAATTGCTTATTTCCTCCAAATAAATGATTGTTGTCAGCACATGTTAGCTAGCACAGTTCTACACCCATAAAAACTACATTTAATGCAATAACACCCAAAAAGAGTTTGCTTAAATGCAGAAAAAAGGTGTTTGGTAGTGTGATAAAATGAGTCTCAGCCAATGGACTAAAAGACAGTTTCGGAAGTGACATGAAAATGCGGGACATTTTTTTTTTTTTACATAAAGTTTCATGATTTAAAAATAAAATATAAATTATATTTTATCCACTTAAAAAAAAAAAAAAAAAAAAAAAAAAATTTAAAACATCAATGGAGAAAATTGCACAAATTATTTCAATATTTTCACAAGTTGAAATTTAGGGGTTAGGGTTCCTCCCTACTGAAACCACCCAATAAATGATGATTTTATATACATTAAGCTTATTGATATTTTAAATATTATTGTGGGAGTCAATAGATAACAGAAGAACATTAGTAATTATCTCAAATTTATTTTAGATGTGTTTTTTGGTAGTGGGATTCTGTGTACATCTCCCGCACACACACTCACCCACGAGCACTTTGGCGGCGGGGTTGTCGACGCCGATGGCCTTCAGGATGGTGGCGCCGTCATTGGTCACGGTCACCTGACTGTCTCTGCCGCCGCCCAGCAGGATCTTGTCCTGTGAGGTCAGAGGTTATTAACGAGTCACAATCCCCGCTCATGATCATGACGGAGCGGCCGCCACACGTACCATTCCCTTGGGTCCCAGAGTGCTTTTCACCAGATCTCCGATGGCGATGGCGCCGATGAACGAGGACTGAAAGCAGAGAGAGAGATCGTTACCCATCAGGCGCACTTACTGATCACCGCACAAGCCGCTCACTCACCAGTCGAGCCGTCTCGGCCTTCTCCTCGTCGGCTCCTTGCCTGAAGATGTTCATGGGGGCCATCGATAAAGACGCCTGCAGACACAGAGAGACGGCAAACATCACCGGACGTTCTGACGCACATGAAACCGCCTCTCTTCAGTGTTTTATACGCGTATGTTGAGCAATACAGTCTATACTGGGCTCGACGTTACAGGATTAAAATGTCCTGATCATTCACTCTCCTCCACGTCGCCCAAGATGTTCATGTCTTTCTTTCTTCAGTGGACAGAAAACATTCTCCATATAGTGGACTTCACCGGTCCAAATGTCAGTGTAGCTTCAAAGTAGAGCTGTGCAATTAATCGCAAAACAATCGCGATTTGAGCACATGCAATTTCTAAATCGCTCAAGTCTGCAATTTTATTTGTTTATTTATTTATATTTTAATTGAGAATACTGCAATGTTACTGTCCGCATGTTTAAGATGTGAACCAATCAGAGCTCAGCACCAATGAGAACAAAGCAAAGCGGGAGAACAGAATCGGCAAACGGGAGGAAAGAGGAAAAAATATGGATGCAGTTCAGAATAAAAAGAGAAATTCAACATCAGTCGTTTGAGAGTTTTGGAGTCAAACACTGGACAAAAGATGCCGACTCACACTTATTTCACACAAGAAATGTAAGGCGGGCGTTGAATACGAGTTTAAGCAGGTGAAATAATCCTCATTTATTTGATGTTGTGTGTTTTTAAGACACTGTTTTGTTTATCAAGCAGTTAATCTACTGTACAGTGTTTCTTCATTCACTGAAACACAGTTTTGAAGTTTATTTATTACGACTGGAATTTCAGGTTCGTTCACCTTCATTTATTTGATGTTGTCTGTTTTAAAGATTACAGTTGTTTATGAAGCTGTAAATACAGTCACTTCATTGTGAAACATTTTTTTCTGCACTTCTTTACATTTATTTTCATTCTTGCTCTTGCACTGCCTCACTTTCTAATGCCCTGCCCAGAACCGCACAGTACCACTTTATGGCCGTCATTGCTCTTATTTTGTATCTTTGTATTTTTTGTATTATTTATTATTTACTGTGACATTTATTGTGGAGAGCAAAGTCAGAATTTCATTGTACAGGGAAACGTGCTTTCTGTCTGTGTATATGACAATAAACACTTTGAACTTGAACTTCTTGTGCACTGAACACATTCAGAATGAAGCATGTTTGAAAAAGCAAAAACAATGACCAAAATTGCAAAATAAATCGCAATTGCAATATTGATTAAAAAAAAAATTGCAATGTGATTATTTTGTCCATATTGCACCAGAACCTCCTCATACAGTTCTGTAGAGATTTATTACTGATATTACGGTGATATTAACATCAGAAAGAGCATCGATTCATCTGAATTACACACACATATGCCGTTATTGTGATTATATCGATTTACATTACTGATCATCTCATTATTATACTAATATCAAACACTTCCACATTCAAGCACCGTAATTTAAATAATGATCCGTGTAATAATTATTGCCCTCTCATGCCGCAGATGCGCGGCGTGACGTCAGCAGCCCCGCCCTCCTCAGAAAACACTAGAAACTCCCCGACGATGATCCGCTGAATCACATCCATCAACACAAACATGAACAAGCACAACATCACATCACACAACTAACCGAGCGAAGACACCGGAGGATGTAGACAAACACGACTATTATAGTATCAAAACGCGGGCGGCTGAACTCATTGTTCGTGCTCACGCGCATGCCGCGCTCAAACCCTCTCTCACTCTTTCTGCGTGAATAAAGCGCGAGAGCCGCGACAGAATCACTCTCCACACACACCATCCGCCACACACACCCCCTCTCGCTCGGTAAATCTGCGGAGAATTATGATATAATCGCATAATCGCTCACCATGATGATTCGAGGATGTGCTGAAGAGACGCGCACGAGACAGGAAGAGCGGAGCTGGGAAGCGCGCGACAGATCACCCGCTTCCTGCGCGTTGAACACTTTTCAACTTAAAAGTCTCTGCAGTGCGCTTCCTCATGAGTTTAGCTGCTTTAATAAGATAATGTGATGATTTAACAAACATATTGTCATGATATTAGTCTGCTAATGGGGGGTGAAGTTAGTTTTGTGTTAGATATTCAATTCGGTTCAACATTATTTGAATAGCTTATCACCGTTTCGAAGCAGCTTTCCAGAAAATGCGTTATACATTAGTTTAGATAATATCTAGTGTTCATTTAGGCAGAGACGATGATCTCTTTAAAGCATTTGACCCCTTAGTTACTGTTGCCATGCGCTCTCACGCCACACATCATGTTCTCACGCAGTGGAAAATACATCAAGGACACTGACAACGTATGAAACTGTGAAACAGTTTCATATTTAAAATATTGCCATTTTTTGAAGAAGTTTAATCAATAAATAGCGTCTAGTGTCGTGACAGATCGCTGTCGCTCCTCGATCATCTCTTCATTCATTTATAGCATCAAATAAACATGAATGAACATCAGAAGGAATGTTGTTTCAAGCGCGGAAAGACGTGAAGACACACAATTATTCAAGTTCAAGTTCACATGTGTTAAGGTTATGATTGGTCAGACCGCCTGTCAATCAAACTTCCTGAAGAGTCAGTTGTGTTGGATTCCAGTGTTCAAGGAAATGAAATGAAGGTAAATCATTAATTATGAGCAACGTCAATAAACACTGGGATTCAGATAATAAAGGATTTAAGTTAGAACATTTAAAAGTAGAAACAGAAGAGAAGAAATCATTTATACACTAGGACATGCAAGACTTAATAATCCCTTATTTTTGATTAAAGTAGACAGATAAATGTCATTTATTTTTATTTTCAGTTTCACACCTTTCATGTGCTCCATTCCTGAACATCAGCGTTTGTGAATGAATGAATGAAAGACTGTTTTGTGACGTATCACACCAATACAGTTCTATTCATGCAGTGATTTAGTACATTAAAAGACTCAAATATTGTAAATAATTACCTTAACCTCTACAGAGAATGTGTGAATCATACATTGTGATTACAATAAGAGCTCAGAATGATAATATATTGGTAACTATTATGATTAAAGATGAGATTAACATTGATTGTAGATTAAATGTGAGCATCTCCGTACACTTAATGGCTGAAGATTTGTGCCATTGAAATCTTGTGTCGTCAGGATTAAATCTCCAGCAGAAGAAAGCAAAGCAGCAAGATGATCAGAGAGGAAGAAGTCCTGAAGCTGGAACTGCAAAATATATCCACACACTCACTACAGGAGGAGAGGAACACATGGGAAGATGGACAGCGTTAATGCAATAGTAAAATACTACTGTAACTGCAGACGAATGTGTAATGTGCATCAGGTCAATCACGTCACCAACCAATGACTCTTCTGTTAGGGAATCATTCAGAAAGACTCATGAGTTGCTGTTTGAATCACTCAAATGTTGTTTACCAGCCCAATTTACGGTCATGACGGTTATTTCTGTCGTAAAGTGACGATCTGTCATGTTGGGATGGCACTTGATGAAAGAGTTTACACTAATGTTGTAGTCTCACCCCTCAATGGGTTCTGCTGGTGTAGATGTTGTAGTTGTTGTAGGTGTGTATTAATGCTCGAGCTGACTTAATAAACACTACTGGAGTCAGAGGGACGTTAAACAGGAAGGTTTTGTCCGAGCTCACAACAGGTTTTGCAAGGGAACAATAATATCTTTGACTTTGCGTGGGAACGCAAAAGTTTTCTTTAAAAAAAATTCCTCCCATCCCATTTTTTTTCCACCACCACGTCCCTTTAGGGGCTCCGTACTTTCTTACCGTTTCGCTAAGAGAACACCATCCAGGGAGAATTTACGTTATGACAGCTTTTTATAGTTTAATGCTTTTTATATCCAGTCAAAATACTATTATTATTAGCTTTCCAGTCTTTAAAGTGAATTTTGTGGTACGCCATCTTGAGAGCTATTGCAGTTTATCATGCAATGTTTGTGGAATATTGAAAACAAAACTGTCTTAACCTGCTCTGAAGGAAACAACATAATCGAATAATTGGATCTAGTCTGAATAATTTTGAGTCTAGATTTTATATAAGTTAATTCAACATTTGGTCCCGAACTAGTTTCAGCTTTTTTTTTCTTCTGATTTATTGAGATGTTGAGTCTCGTTTTTTTTTTTTGCCCCCAAACAAAAATATGGAATGACAGAATCAGGGAATGAGTTAAAGAAGCTGCAAACCTCAACTATTTGCTAAGAACATTATTTGTTGCATATTTGTGGAAACTTATTTGCCACAGTAAAAGTTGTGCTTGTTGACTGTTCAGACAGCAGGATGTTGTGTGCTGCACTACGTTACCCACAATGCAGCTGAGCAGGTAGCGGTCGCACCTGCTGAACCTGGTTGGGAAGTGAGCGCCGGAGCGCAGTGAGGCTGAAGGCACAGGAGACGCAGCTGGACTCTCTCTCTCTCTCTCTCTCTGAAGTATGGGATCCTGCGCTGCGCTCAACTGACTCATGGATCCTCAGGAGGACTCCTTCGACTTCCTCTTCAAGATCATCCTCATCGGAGACTCCAACGTGGGCAAGACCTGCCTGGTGCAGAGCTTCAAGACCGGCCAGTTCTCCGAGAGGCAGCAGAACACCATCGGGGTCGACTTCACCGTCCGCACGCTCAACATCGAGGGCAGGAGAGTGAAGGTCAGAGGTCACCGTAGCTCAATCTAGCGATGTTTGTCCGATGAAGTGTGCGTACGGAGGCTAGTGCGATTCTCCTGCTGCACGTGTCGCTGTTACACTGAACCGGTTCAACCAGCAGAACCGGTCGAGCAGGTCTATCTCCTCGTTCCGCTGGGGTCGTGCATTAACAGGAAGTGATTATGCAGATAAACACGCTGCTTCCTGCATCACAGACAAACATGCTTTGTGTTTGTCTCTTATATTTGTGTGTGTGTGTGAATGCAGAAGTATAACGACAAAAGCAAAGTTCAGCAAACCATTTGAAATCAAACCTATAGGCAGAGTTACAGAGACAGGGAAATAAAGTAAACATGTATAAATGAAAATAATATTTATATATGAATAAAAACCATATAACTCAAAATGCTGGCAGAAAGACACTGTTTGAAATCGCACACTGCATACTCTGCACTGCATAGATCCCACTGCACACACTGCATACTCTGCACTGCATACACTGCATAGATCCCACTGCACACACTGCATACTCTGCACTGCATACACTGCATAGATCCCTCATCATACACGGCATACTCTGCACTGCATACACTGCATAGATCCCACTGCACAAGACACTGCATCCCACAATGCAATGCTCTCGACCTTCCGTTTTCTGTGTAATGAATGAACAGGAAGTCATCAACCATGTTGTTTAACATCTCTCTACTCGTGTGATAAGAATAATAGAATTTCCTGTTTTGACACTAAATAAAAGCTGTCTAACTGTATGAGGTCATGTGACGAGTGTAGCATACTGCTGTTTGTTTATTGTAGATTAATGCATGTTTCACTCATGTAAGGAGTCTGGAGAATGTAACGCACTGTGTAGTGTGTACTAATGCTATGTACACTCAACAAGTAGTATACATTGTGCAGTACACAGTATGTAGTGTAAAGTTTTCAGTATGCAGTACATAGTATAGACTTAGCAGCAGGTGGTATATAGTGTACACTGTAGTGTGTATACTGTTCAGTAAACAATATGTTGTGTACTCTGAGTATAAGTATGTAGTGTTCACTGCAGTATGTAGTATACACTGTACAGTATTGAATGCACACTGTTCAGTAGGCACTATGCAGTGTACAATAGGTAGTGTTCAGGAGGCAGAATGTTGTGTACAGTGTTCTGTAATACAGTTTATAGTGTGCACTGCAGTATGTGTAGTAGACCGTATGAAGCGTACACTGGGAAAAGGTAATACAGGGTTCATTAGGCAGTTTTCAGTTATCAGAAGGCAGTGTTCAGCAAGCAGTAGTGTAGTGTGCAGCAGGCAGTGTACGTGTTCAATAAGCAGTGTACAGTGAGCAGTAATGCAGAGTAGAGTAAGCAGTAAGCAGTGTTCTGCGTACTGCCAGTTAATGTAGTTCATTACAACAACAGACAATATACAGTGTTCAAGAGGCAGAATGTAGTGTTCAATGTTCTTTAACAGTTTACAGTGTAAACTGGGCATTAGGTAGTATGTGTCGTAGATATGGAATACCGTTTTTAGTGTACAGTGCAGTATTTGTAGTCAGCAGTATGTAGTGTGGTGTTCAGTAGGCAGCATTGTAGTGTAGTGTTCGGTATGTCAAGTACAGTGTTCAGTATGCAGTATTCAGTAGGCAATAGTGTAGTGTTCAGTGTGTCAAGTAGTGTTCAGTATGCTGTATTTAGTAGCCAATAGTGTAGTATTCAGTATGTCATGTAGTGTTATTATCCAGTGTTTAGTGGGTCATGTAGTGTTATTATCCAGTGTTCAGTGTGTCATGTAGTGTTATTATCCAGTGTTCAGTGTGTCATGTAGTGTTATTATCCAGTGTTCAGTGTGTCATGTAGTGTTCAGTACAGTGTTTAGTATGTCATGTAGTGTTATTATCCAGTGTTCAGTGTGTCATGTAGTGTTCAGTACAGTGTTCAGTATGTCATGTGGTGTTATTATCCAGTGTTCAGTGTGTCATGTAGTGTTCAGTATGCTGTATTTAGTAGCCAATAGTGTAGTATTCAGTATGTCATGTAGTGTTATTATCCAGTGTTCAGTGTGTCATGTAGTGTTATTATCCAGTGTTCAGTATGTCATGTAGTGTTCAGTACAGTGTTCAGTATGTCATGTAGTGTTATTATCCAGTGTTCAGTGTGTCATGTAGTGTTCAGTACAGTGTTCAGTATGTCATGTGGTGTTATTATCCAGTGTTCAGTATGTCATGTAGTGTTCAGTACAGTGTTCAGTATGTCATGTGGTGTTATTATCCAGTGTTCAGTGTGTCAAGTAGTGTTCAGTATGCTGTATTTAGTAGCCAATAGTGTAGTATTCAGTATGTCATGTAGTGTTATTATCCAGTGTTCAGTGTGTCATGTAGTGTTCAGTACAGTGTTCAGTATGTCATGTAGTGTTATTATCCAGTGTTCAGTATGTCATGTAGTGTTCAGTACAGTGTTCAGTGTGTCATGTAGTGTTATTATCCAGTGTTCAGTGTGTCAAGTAGTGTTCAGTATGCTGTATTTAGTAGCCAATAGTGTAGTATTCAGTATGTCATGTAGTGTTATTATCCAGTGTTCAGTATGTCATGTAGTGTTATTATCCAGTGTTCAGTGTGTCATGTAGTGTTCAGTACAGTGTTCAGTATGTCATGTGGTGTTATTATCCAGTGTTCAGTATGTCATGTAGTGTTCAGTACAGTGTTCAGTATGTCATGTGGTGTTATTATCCAGTGTTCAGTGTGTCAAGTAGTGTTCAGTATGCTGTATTTAGTAGCCAATAGTGTAGTATTCAGTATGTCATGTAGTGTTATTATCCAGTGTTCAGTGTGTCATGTAGTGTTCAGTACAGTGTTCAGTATGTCATGTAGTGTTATTATCCAGTGTTCAGTATGTCATGTAGTGTTCAGTACAGTGTTCAGTGTGTCATGTAGTGTTATTATCCAGTGTTCAGTGTGTCAAGTAGTGTTCAGTATGCTGTATTTAGTAGCCAATAGTGTAGTATTCAGTATGTCATGTAGTGTTATTATCCAGTGTTCAGTATGTCATGTAGTGTTATTATCCAGTGTTCAGTGTGTCATGTAGTGTTCAGTACAGTGTTCAGTATGTCATGTGGTGTTATTATCCAGTGTTCAGTGTGTCATGTAGTGTTCAGTACAGTGTTCAGTATGTCATGTGGTGTTATTATCCAGTGTTCAGTGTGTCATGTAGTGTTCAGTATGCTGTATTTAGTAGCCAATAGTGTAGTATTCAGTATGTCATGTAGTGTTATTATCCAGTGTTCAGTATGTCATGTAGTGTTCAGTACAGTGTTCAGTATGTCATGTGGTGTTATTATCCAGTGTTCAGTGTGTCAAGTAGTGTTCAGTATGCTGTATTTAGTAGCCAATAGTGTAGTATTCAGTATGTCATGTAGTGTTATTATCCAGTGTTCAGTGTGTCATGTAGTGTTCAGTACAGTGTTCAGTATGTCATGTAGTGTTATTATCCAGTGTTCAGTATGTCATGTAGTGTTCAGTACAGTGTTCAGTATGTCATGTAGTGTTATTATCCAGTGTTCAGTGTGTCATGTAGTGTTCAGTGCAGTGTTCAGTGTGTCATGTAGTGTTATTATCCAGTGTTCAGTGTGTCATGTAGTGTTCAGTGCAGTGTTCAGTGTGTCATGTAGTGTTATTATCCAGTGTTCAGTGTGTCATGTAGTGTTCAGTACAGTGTTCAGTATGTCATGTGGTGTTATTATCCAGTGTTCAGTGTGTCATGTAGTAGTGTTATTATCCAGTGTTCAGTGTGTCATGTAGTGTTCAGTACAGTGTTCAGTATGTCATGTGGTGTTATTATCCAGTGTTCAGTATGTCATGTGTTCAGTAGTGTTCAGTATGTCATGTGGTGTTATTATCCAGTGTTCAGTGTGTCATGTAGTGTTCAGTACAGTGTTCAGTATGTCATGTGGTGTTATTATCCAGTGTTCAGTGTGTCATGTAGTGTTCAGTACAGTGTTCAGTATGTCATGTGGTGTTATTATCCAGTGTTCAGTGTGTCATGTAGTGTTCAGTACAGTGTGTCATGTGTTTTTAGTATGCAGTGTTCAGTCAGCCAGTGAGCAGGTGTGTTAGTGAGCAGGTGTGTTTGGTTTCTATGACAGGGGAGCAGCAGTGATCAGTGAACGTCCCTCGTGTACTGAATGTGTGTGTGTGTGCAGATGCAGGTGTGGGACACGGCCGGGCAGGAGCGTTTCCGCACCATCACGCAGAGCTACTACCGCAGTGCACACGGGGCCATGATCGCCTACGACATCAGCCGCAGGGCCACTTTCGACTCGGTGCAGCGCTGGGTCCACGAGCTGCAGCGGTTCGGAGCCGCCAACGTGCTCACGGCTCTGATAGGTACCGACGTTCTCCTTCAACCCCGAAGGCTGAGTGACCAGGTCTGCCGTCTAAACGCTTCCCTGTTTCCTCAGGTAACAAACGTGACCTGGAGGCCGAGCGCGAGGTCCGCTTCGAGGAGGCCTGCAAGCTAGCGGAGGCCAAGGGCATGCTAGCGGCGGTGGAGACCTCGGCCAGAGACGCGTGGAGCGTGGAGGAGGCCTTCGTCATGATGGCGCGTCAGCTGCTGCTCCAGAACGGCATGAGCGTGAAGCAGGACGCCAGCGACGCCGCCGCACACGTCCTGCTGCGGACCAACTCGCACACCGTCAGTCTGTCGTCGTCATCATCGTCCACGCACGACTCGAAGAAGCCCTGCGAGTGCTGATGCACACGCTTGATCTGCAGCTCTGAGCCAATCACCGTGCTGAAGATCACCTGACATGCGAACTGTTCGCTGAGCAGAGTGCTTTGTTTGCTGCGGGAGTTTCACGACTTTACAAAAGCAGCTTGAGCCTAATCTGACACGAGAAGAGATCTGGGATTTCGCCCTTGAGCACGTTACGCATCACCATCACCATCATGTGAATATATTGTGACTACTGTGCGTTTTCTGATGCTAAATTATGCTTTTCCTCAGTATTTCAGTCTGGTTTTCATGTATGAACATTAAGCGTTCTGGGGCCGGTTGCACCAGCTGGACGTACAAACGTCTTGTTTTTTTTATTCGTTACTGAATTGTTTTGCTTGCATAACAAAATTCTTGTTTTACCATTTGAGTAATTTAATTCTTTTCAGGTCAACAGTACTTTTTTTTCTATTCGATGGACCCAATAAATTCACGTGTAACTATAGTAATGTGAACGGCGTCTCGCCTGTCAGTGCGGTCGAACACATCAGCGTGTTTGTGCATCGTCTACGGTCAGTGTAGCTGCGCCTAGTCGTAGTTGTCGACGGTGCGACAGGTGTAAATATTCATTGGAAAGCTGGATGTAACCAAGTGCAGCGTAGAGCTTACACCAGACTTCTTAACGTCCAGCTGGTGCAACCGGACCCTGAACTCTAGTAAACTAATCAAAATGAGGTGAGATTGTGCTTAAAACAGTCAGAGAGGTCAGAAAAATGAACTTTCTTCTTTTAAATTTACCCTCAGGTTATGTTCGGGACATTTTGATCCGGACAGGATTTTCCCGTACCTGAAAATGCTTGTTAATGTTATCGCACTGAACTAAAATTTACTGACTTTACTCTAACCCTTCCCAACAATTTTTTTGAAACTTTTTGTGGGATTTCTCACAAATCTCTTATTATGCTACATTATTGAATTTAATCTTTTTGTCCAATTTCCTTTCAATTAGGACATGTTTTGTATTTATTTTTCAAACTGATAGATCACAGGCCTCGTTGATCCGGGCTTATATTGATCTGAAATGAGCGTCGAAGATGTTGAACGTCAGAGAATCAGTGTTCACCATGTCCATGTGGGCTTGCAAAAATAAACGCCTCGGACCTGCGCATGCATCCATTTTTGACCAATATAAGCTCAGATCAATGAGGCCCACGATTAATTGCTTAATAATAAAAAAATAAATACAAAACCTGTCCTAATTTTAAAGAAAAAAATCTAAACTAAAAGGCTAAATCAAATATTTGTTGATAAAAATGTGATTTATACGTTCTTTTTCTGCAGGCCGGTCAATTTTGACCACAAGTGTTTTAAAGATTTTTCTGAAGTCACTTTTCATCTCCAGTAATTGTCTTGATTTGAGAAGGTTTCGATATTTGTGCTTTTTTCTGGAGGAATGTCTTCAGTTTCAGTGGACGTTCATGTCGAACAGACGGATGTTGTGATGAGGGCCACATGTGACTGAAATAAATGGTGTTGAATGACGACAGAAGCACTGCTCAAACATAACGAACATTTAATAAGAAACAAAAACCTCTCACTCGGTGTATTAAAACAGTTCCTGATCATCAGTATAAAATCTCTTTTGAAATGATTGAGGTCAAAGGCACACGCGGCTGTCACACCATATTGAGCTTGACCATGGTCCTCCAGCGGTCCTTGAGGTTGCAGGCAGTGCGTTCTGTGAAGGGGAAGGCCGAGCGGATCTGCTCCCAGTGTCCCACTCCAAAGCGCCGCACACCCTCCTTCAGCCAGTCCGACTCCTCCAGCGTCCACAGCTGAAACACACACACACACACACACACACACGTCAGTGCACGTCACGCTCACGGACACACACAGACGCTGTCAGAGACTACACACCTTCTTCCTGGCGTACCTCTTCTTGCGGGACGGACCTGTAGAGACAAACATGAGCATGTGATCGTACAGATACACGATAGGCCGTATGTAGAGTCCACGATGAATTCATTATTGTTGTTTCAGTTATATGTTGCTCACTAATCCAGGCCTTGTGAGCAAATGCTTTCAAATGAGTTAAAATGATTATATAGTTATATTTCGGAAGAAATGAAAATCGTTCCAAACAAAACCGTTTCGCTCCTGAATGAATCATTCATGCAGTCTGAATGAATAGGTTGAGTGAATGATTCAACGACTCACTCATTAAGACTTGGCGTTTTTTTTCCCTTCAAAATTAAAAGTATCATAAAAAAAAAAAAAATTTACATTTCAATATTGAAAATATTTTGGGAAATCTGATTTATGCAGATGTAATTGTAGTGTAAATGCAGAAGTAGCATTACTAGCACATTTTGGATTTTTTTTGAAAAGCCTACATTTTGCGAACTAGTCGTAGATTTCTAGCCTGATCGGGAAAAGAAAAAAACAGGGCAGCAAGATCCTGGAGTCTGATAATGATCAAAAAAAAAGTTGAAATTTCACTTGGCGCTCCCGAGGGGAAGTATGTCAAACACTTTTACTAAAATGGCTATAACTTGAGATCAAAATGAGATATTTTCACCAAACTCAGCTCCTTTCGCGGGGTGGTCGAAAACACAAAAACTACAACTAGGTAGCTTATGGACATGGCAAAAAAAAAAAAAATACAACTACATCACTTTTGGCACGATTGACTTGAAAATTGGCATGCAGTGTCTTTGTCTGAGGTGTCATGATTGTCTAAGAGAACATCGGCCAATCAGATCAGAGGCCTTTGTGTTTTTTCCACGTACGTAAAAGTGTACCGAGCAGTTTTTCGCACATGCCCACGACATTCTTACCATATGGTAGAACTCATTCTGCTGTCCATCGGATTGTTCGTTAAATACTGGAGATTTAATAAAAACTTTGGCGAACTAGTCCTAGATTTTTGGCTTGCTAATTAAACCAAAACCTTTTAGCGCATGTGCTTAAAGCGTTTGAACCCCGATAATTGTTGCTTGCAGCTATATTTGAGTTTCCTGATTAAAAATAAAGAGTTTGACATGAAGATGATGCATACATCTAATAAGGTTATAAAAGTGCCCCTGTAAAAAGGTAAAAATACCCCTGGAAATCAATATTCCTCAGCAAATTAAGTAAAAGTTCATTTCTGCCACTACTGTGAACTGACCACCGTACAGAATATGCTGAATATGAAAAGCTTCAGTATTCAGCTGACCATGACAGGCTGAAACAAAAACACACTAGCTGTAAACATCGTTTAATTATCATTGTGACGAGCAGGGCGGGCGAGAGCCGTGAGGGAACGGCGCGAGGCCGGTGATAATGAGTGTCACCTGCGCGCTACACCGGTCTCGTGTCTCTCACGGAGGAGCTCCGGAAGCATAAAAGAGGAGCGCCGACAGAGCGCCAGGCCTGGACTTTATGTTGTGTTTTTATTATGTTTGTGTGGGCGGCAGTCGCCGTAAGGAACTGCCACCATTTTACTTTCGTTTTGTTGTTTGTTTATTTATTTGATAGTTAAAGTTACGTTGAACGTTCGCCGGTTCCCGCCTCCTCCTTCCCGTTCTTACGAACAGTGTTACAATCATCATTGATACAATCCCAGATATCATTTGTGGCCCTAGCTGTGTGTGTACCTGAAGCGGTGCCGAACAGAGACTCCTCATCGCTCCAGTCCTCATACGTCCCTGACGACTCCTGCCATCGGGGCCTGAGAGGGAAAGTCAGTGCGTCGGTCAGTCTGTGTCACACACACACACACACACACACACACACACACACACACTCACCTCTTGGCGCTGTGCTTCCCTCCGGTGGACGAGCGACTGTCGGCTGGAGAGCTGTGGCAGCGCACCTGAGGTCGGGTGCTGTGAACCTCCGACTCCGACTCACGGGGCCTTCGGAGGAAGACAGCGGTCAGTCATGCGCCTCACGTCATGTCTGTGATGATGCTAACACACGTACGCACCTGTGATCGCTCCGAGCGTCTCTGCCGCGGCGCGCAGGAGTCGAGCTCTGAGCCGCTGACCGCACCTCCAACACACACGCCGGTTCACTGACAGAGAAACACAATCAGTTACTGAGACACGACACACACTTCAACCCACGTCTTTAAAGGCGGAGAGTTTGAGTCAGCAAGAAGAAGAAAGTTTCCATCAATTTAACACCCTAATGTACCGTTTGTCCCGCAAGTAACCCAGAGTGTTTACGGTGCTTTTACAAAAGTAGGGTACATTTTTTTGGTCCTTGACCAATTTGGATATAAATTTTCAATGTGTGTGTGTGTGTGGACTGAAGTGTGACTACCTGTCGTCACGCTGCTCCTGTCCGGCCGTGCGCCTGTCAGACGGAGGATCCTCAGACTCCTCATCGCTGGACACAATCACCCTGCAGAGGACAGCGTGACACATTAGCGGTTGGGATACTTGTGTGCTTCATTGAGTTGGATACGTCCAATAGGAGGACAGCAGTGGGTTCTGTGATGACGCTAACAGACGTTCACACCTGCGATTGGAGCGTGCTTTTTTGCTCAGGTGACGTGCAGGAGACGAGCTCGATTCAACACTGCTTCTAAACAGACACACACACACACACACAGTCAGCTACACAAAGCGATCGGAAGTACTGCCGATTAAAAGCCTTGTTATAAGTGGAAGTTCGGAGTTAACAATAATTATAACACTATGATGATGATGACGACTAGAGTGAAAGCGATGACAGATATAACAACTATTACATTATGATGAAGACTATACAGGGTTGCAACACATTTTCCTTTTCAAAATTACTTCTCCGTTGAGTTTCACTTCATACTTTATAGTGAAAAAGCAAATGATTTCGCATGTAAGAATTAAAGGTTCAAATTCACAATACTACAAATATTGTTGTCACAGTGCCAAAATATCAATAGTCTGACAATACCAGTCAAATCACCGTTTTCTGTACCATAGCAACAGAGTTGAGGAGTAACGAAATACAAGTGACTTAGTGACATTTAAAATACAAAATGTGAGTCACTGTATTTCATTTGAAATGGGTGGTAATCAGATTACAGTTCCATCTGAAAAGTGTTTTAGATTACCAAAGTGATTACTTTGAGTTTTAATGTCATTTAAACAGCGATTGGTGATTCTCTGACTCTGACCGTCTGAAAAAGACGAGTTCAGTTTCATGTTTTCCACTGTTTACATGTTTTGTGAGTCATTTTATAATTCACTCGTCACTGTGACTTTTTCTAACTATTTGTTTTTTTCCTCACAATTGTGAGTTTGTGTTTCACAATTCTGACTTCTTTTCTTGCAATTGTGAATTTAGTTTGAGTTTATTCTTTAATTAATACTTTTCTCAATATGACAGTTGTCAGTTTCAATATCTCATAATTCTGATTGTGAGTTTATATCTCATAATTCTGACTTTTCTCAATATTGTGAGTTTATATCTCATAATTCTGACTTTATAACTCACAATTGCAACTTTATATCACTCAATTCTGAGGGAAAAAGTCAGAATTGTGAGATAAAAACTCTCAATGACCTTTTTTGTGTTTGTTTCACACTTATTAGTATTCCAAAGTATTCTAAAGTATTTAGATGAAGTTACTAAACTTGAGTAATGTAACGAAATACGTTACAAATGACTTTTTAAAGCATGTATTTCGTAATCTGTAGTGAAATACATTTTAAAAGTAACACACCCAGCCCTGCATAGCAAACACTACTGGAACTATTTAACTCTGTGAAGGGATAAATAAATACATTAAACAGAATAAGGGCAATAGTCTTTTCTTTTTTTTCATACCTGGAAAATACTAAAATCAAATTCCATACTTTTCCAAACCGAGTAGGAAGCCTGACTATGATTATTCACTAAAGTCATCATTATAGATACTATTATAGTTATCATCATAGTGTTGTAGTAATTGCTATAGCCATCACTGTACAGTAATAGTTTACATTATAGCGATCGTTACAAGCGAAACGAATCCGCTCATTTCACCTGTTCTCACGCTGCTCGTCTGAGGACGCTCGTCTGACAGTCTGAACCTCACGATCATCTGACTCTGGATCACTGCGAATAATGACCGCGGAAAACACAAGCGTTCACAACATGAGATGCAAGGCACATAATTGTTAATAATAACTTTAACACTATGACAATAACCATAGCCACATCTATGGCGATAGCTGCAAGGATAACTGTATCACTAGAATGAGATCGGTCATGTGAGGACCTCTGAGGGGACGGTGAGCCGCCGTTGATCTGCGTCTCCTCTGCAGCGGTGACGTTCTTCCGCGAGCCGTCCTCACTGAGCTGGCTGTCGTCCTCCATGACCAAGCGCGACATAGTCATGCCGGCGTAGCGCTTGTCCGCGGCGGGCGGCTCGTCCTGCTGCTCGCCGTCGGCCGCTCTCTCCACCTGCGTCTGGGACAGAGCCAGGTGGAGCTCGGCCCCGGGCGGCTCTGGGCTCTGCCGCTGCGCCTCCGCCTCCACCTCCTCCAGCAGCTGAGAGAACGGCACGCTCACGCCGCACTCGCCGCTCAGCTCGCCGTAAACCTGCCGCAGGCTCCACAAACCCAGCTGCACCCGGGAACTGAAGCGGGAACGAACAGGGACAGCCTCAGTCAGGTGACATGAACGTTATTATTTGAAGAGGTCATTAATACTTAGAGTCTGTTTTATTTTTAAATATTCCTACTTGGACTCGATTTAGTTTGATTCCAGCTTCAGTCATTTTAGTACTTAAACTTGGCCTAATGGTGAGGGAGTCGGGCTTGTAACCTGAAGGTTGCAGGTTCGATTCCCACGCCAGCAGGAATTGAAGGTGGGGATTGTGAATGAACAGCATCTCTCCACCTTCAACACCATGACTAAAGCCTCAGCAAGGCATCTAAGCTCCCCTTGTAAGTCGCTTTTGATAAAAGTGTCTGCCAAATAAATAAATGCCAGAGCAACATTCGTTCAAGTTCTTCATCGAGTGAAGCTGAAGCGGTGCGTTCGTACCCATGATCCTCTGCTGCGCCGGGCTTCTGCACGGAGCGCCGCCCCTCCCGCGATGACGCCATCGGCTCAGCGCTCGCGCGGAGATGTCCGGAGCGCTTCAGCATCTGCAGAACAAACACAGCGACGAGCGCGACACTTCAAACGCAGTCGGAGAACAGTTGTGACGTCGCTTCAGCTGCTTGTTTTGCAGCTTCTGGAGTTTAAAGCCGTCGGTGTGTGAGGATGAGGAGACAGACCTGCGTGAGGAAGGGCTCGGGGACGCTGTAGAGCCGCTCGATGAACTCCAGCATGTCCTGCTTGAAGTCGCCGTACGAGCTCAGCTGCAGCACCGAGTGAGACGAGCGCCGCCTCCGGATCAGATTCACCAGCAGCTTCTTCTGCCCCACACACACACACACACACACACACACACGTCACCGGAGAGACGCGGGACAGGAGCGTACCGCAGCGTCAGGAGCGGACCTCACCTTCCCCGACGAATCGGCGGCTGCGCTGAAGTGTCTGTTCAGGATCTCCTCGGCCTTCTCGAACTCTCCACTCTTGATGCAGACGATTATGAGCTGCGGAAATCGCACACAAATCATCAATCCGTGAAACAGACCGAGAGTTGCTGTAACTTACGATGCCGTATTTAAGAAGTGCTCTGTATTAAACCCGAACGCGGTTTGTGACACGACCAAACGTTACATCAGAGGAGCAACATCACGATCATGACGGTTATCTCACCATCTCGGTGATGGCGTTGTGCACGCGCTGCTGCTCTCGCTGCGGGACGTCCAGCTCTCGGCACAGGGACTCCAGCACACCCAGAGCCGACTCCAGCGGCGTCTTGGGCTCCTCAAACATCAGATCTGCGGCACAGACGCGTCAGAAACACGCGACAGACACACAAGCTCGCTCGCGGCCGCTCTCACACTCACCCAGCTTGTCTCCGTTGTTGATCCGGGACAGGAACTGCATGACCCGCAGCTTGAGGACCGTGTCTCTGCGTCCGTCCATGGGCAGCACCATCATACCTGTGAAGATCACGTGATATTACAATGAGATTCACGTCTCTTCTAGGAATCATCATTCATCTGGAGAGCACAGGCATGTTATCATAAGGTCTTTTTCTAATCTTGACAACACTTATCGTTGGAAAGACTCGAGGATCTATATCTGTGACAGTAACATTGTCCAAATCACTTTATTTCTACAGTATAGAACATTTCAGCGCTTCAATAAACTTAACTAACGTTACAACTCTTTAAACGTCCACGCGTGGCTTTTTCCTCATGTCTGTATCCCACAGCACTCCTAAACTACATCTATTTAATTAAATAATGTGTCATTGTAAAAAAAAAACACACTTTCACTCACTTCCGACGGAGTTTGTGAGTTTAGCCTCGCGCTAAAGCTAACATGCGCGCGCGCCGATGTAAACAAACTCGGCGCTCGCGCCACTTACTCTCGATAACGTTGATGGTGTTCGCGAAAAACGTGTAGTCTCCATTTCTGAAACTCTCGAGCGCCTTGAACACGCAGACGTCGAAGTACCATCTGTTGATGATCCGCTCGTCTTCGCTCATTCTGGACGGGTTTAATGCGAACGCGCGCTTCTCTCACTCACACCTGTGAGCGCCTGCGGAAGGAGGCGTGGCTCAACGTCAGGGCGACGGCTCTGATTGGTCAGAAGCGCCGTTGACGCTATAAACGTCACTGGAAAATAATATTTAAATAATAAATAATTTAATGCTGGACGTTAGTAGTAAGACTTGTACAAATTATTAATAATAATATATTATTATATTGTATTAATATATTTTCCACCTATTTCGATATATGCTGCCTTAATTTTTTAATAAATTGGCGGTACAATTCATTTCAACTTATTTTAGACCACCTTAAGTTGAATTAAGTTGCATCTCTTATGACTTAAATAATTTTGATGAGTTGATGTAAAAAAAAACAAGTCATCGCATTCTAAAAAAAACAACTACAAAAACATAAATTTACACTAAAATACGGGCTTCCATTGAAACAGTAATATATATTATATATAATTCGAGAAAGTAGCCTTAAAACGACATATATTACTGTTTCAGTGGAAATTTTACTGTGTTTTGTGCTGGTATTTTTGATTGTTTACTAATCCTAATTCAGGAAAAATGTTGGAGTTCATGTTTCTTGCATCGCAAATGACCAAGAATCGATGTTTTTCATTAATTGTCCTTCAAGACATAAAAATTATATTCTTTTAAACTTTTTTTTAAGCCTCCACACGCAAACTGCGGCAGTATGAACGACATGACGGGAGGATACAGATGTTTGAGGAAAATCAGTGCCACGTCTGAAGAAGGGTGGAGCAAACGAGAACGCGACACGACAGCCTCTTCATCATCATCATCCTCCTTCACAACTCCGCGCTCGTGCATTAAAAGCGTTCAAACAAGTTGACGAAGTGTGAGACTGGAGTTTATCAACCTAAACCCGAGCGTGAGGGAATGAGAGCAGAAGCAGCGCGAACTGAACGCGACGCTCCGTGACGTCACTGCACAACTCAAGCGACATCTGGACACGATGACCGCGAAAAACAGAAACAAGAGCAACGCGCACTCCAACGACAAAACTGTCCCGGTCCAGCAACAGCAGCAAGATGACGCGCCGAAGAAAAGCCCTAAAGTCGCTAAAGCGGAAAACGCGCCGGTCTCGAGCCGCGCGTCCGGATCAGACGCGCTCACAAAGTTCGTGTCCGTGTTGTTTTATCTGGCGCTGGCGGCCGGAGCCGCGCTCGCGTCCCTGTACTTCCATCAGGAGCTGTCGGACATCAAGCGCGCGAACTCCAGACATGAAGAATCAATGGAGAAGTGCTCGGGAGCGGCGAGAGACGCGGGTCACGCGCTCCAGCAGGTTAGTTATACATTCGTGTTTCAACAGATAAAAAAAAAACAATACCATATACATTAGAACATTATTAACGGCCAGACAACGTTGAAAGAACGTTCTATTAACGTTCTTGGAAGAACGCTTGTTCATAACTTTTAGAGAACATTGCCAGAACGTTCTGAGAACGTTCCCCATTCGCTGGGCTGTTCTGAGCTGACTGAATAGTGGCAGCACATTTCATGAAATCAATCACAGACGACCTAGTCCATGTCTGCTCCACAGAACTCCACTTGTGACCACAGAAGAGAAAGACAGTGGCTTCAGTTGAGAAAGTCCCGCAGGCGTCTGGATGATGTGGCCGTCTGTGATTGGCTGAAAGGGTTGTGCCGAGCAGCTTAAATGACCGTTTAAGGCACACGACTACTATCCCACAGGACGAGAAGTTTATTTAGGCCTGGATGAGGTTCGTGCGCTGCAGCGTCAAACATACAAAACATGTCGGCGTTTGCTCGGAGCGCCGGAGCCGGGAGGGAGCCGGGAGGGATCAGGCACAGGCTGAGAGACCGGAGCGACCTGTTTGACCCTGCCTCGAGGGCGACTCGTTCACACTCCTTTCGAAGCTGAACTGAAGTTAGTGTCTCGTGCACCACTGGAGAAAGTTGTGTAGAGAGTCCCAGCACGACTAAAACTAGGGCCAAAAATATTATTTCCATATCATACGGTATCAACATTCATTTACAATGATTGGGGAAGATCATGTTATAGGTTTAGATCTCTCATGTTAATATCAATTTCTGGTGTCTCCAAGTGAAGTTTCAGCTCAGATCATTTATTATCGCTTGTCAAATTTGCCCCTAATTGGGTGTGAGCAAAAACAAGCTGTTTTTGTGTGTGTGCCTTTAAATGCAAATGAGCTGCTGCTTCAGAAGAGGGCGGAGCTTTAACAGTCTGAACACTGTTACTGACCATCCTCATTTTGGCTGCGTGAGATTCTCCAGCTTTATTGTTGTTGAGCAACAATGGGGAACAGCAACTTATTTGCATTTAAAGGGACACACAAAAAAAATAAGGGCAAATTTGACAAACTATAATAAATGATCTATGAGTATTTTGAGTTGAAACTTCAGATAATGTAGGTTTCAGTGTTAAACCTGGACCTAAGTGTCTCTGCCCTACTCTGTCTCCAGATCAGGTCCATGAAGGAGTCTCTGGAGAGTTTGGAGAGCGTGGTGGTCACTGCCAGGACGGATCTGGAAAGCACGAGCCGGGCGGTGCGGAAAGGAGAGGCCGACAGCCGGCGGATGGAGGACGCGCTCCAGAAACTCCAGAATAAGCTCTTCCAGGACCTGACGGAGGGAATTCGGGAGGTGAAGGACGCTCGGGAGAAGGACATCTCCTCGCTGGAGGAGAGGCTGGGCCAGCTGAGCCGCTCCCTGTCGGAGAGCGTGGCGGAGTTCGCAGCCGAACAGAGCCAGTATAGGAGCGAACTCCACGAGTTCAAAGCGCGTCTGGAGGAGCAGGACACGCCAGCGCTCCTCACGCGGGAGCTGGCGTCCATCAGCAGCGCCGTGGCCAATCTCAACACCGCCAACGAGGTGGCCGAGGGCAACATGGCGGTGCTTCGGGAGCAGATCGCATCGGTGGGCGCCGAGCTGCAGACCAGGAACAAGGAGGTGGCGTCCGTATCCGAGGAGGTGGGCGCCGTGAGGGCGCTGGTGCAGAACGCCGTGGGAGCCTTACGGGAGGAGGTGTCCGCCGCACGAGCCAGCGTCCAGACCACGTCAGGCCAGCTTCAGAGCCTGAGTGACCGGCAGGACCAGTCCAGCACGGCTCTCCAGAGCCTGGAGGTGCAGCTGAGAGAGGAACTGCTCAAGCTGGAGAAACGGAGGCTCGAGCTGGAGGTCCGACTGAAGGCCGCGGAGGAGAGCCAGGAGGCGTCGGCCTCTTCGCTGTCAGAGCAGACAAACAGAATGAACGCTCTCGAGTCCAAGTACGAATCCCACGAAGACTCGCTGTCCGGCTGCAGGACGGCGTTGGAGGCGCTGAGAGACGATCTGGAGGGGATGAGGAGCCGTCTAGCAGAGCTGCAGACGAGAGTAGATGAGGCGGAGGAACCGGAGCAGGAACCGGACACTGTTCCAGATGAAGAACCAAACAGTCCTCCTGAACAGCTGGATGAGTGAGACTGAGACGAGCTCATGGAAGCAAAGCTAAAATTCAGGATGATCGGGTGTTTTGGGTGGTAGAAATGTGAACAAAAATCTTTTTCTAGGAATGATGAAGGGATACACTGCTGTTTCTTCAATCTATGAATCCCTGCACTGTATTTTCACCAGCTCAGCTGTTTTCCAGGGTTGCTGGAGGTCTCAGCAACAGTTCAGTCTCTGAATGTATCAGGCTTGTAGTTGTTTTCCAATAAAATGTTCATAACCCTTTCAAATTAATGTTTTAATATCTTTACTTAATCAAATGGTCTATTCAATATGTAAAAGTTCATATGCGCACTAATATGAGAACATTTCAGTATATTAATGACACATTTTTCATATAATTGTTTTATGTGTTTAATCACCACTGGGGGCCTCAAGATATAAAATAAGACAAAACAAGCATTAAAATCATTTCATTTTTTGAACAATCAGTCTAATTAAATCATACCTAATTTCTTGACCTAGAAAAGTCATATAAATGAATCAATATCTTATGATGAATGTACATTTTTATAGTCATTCCAAGCTCTAAATTGTGTTGTTTGTCCTTAATGTTAATGCAGCAGACCATGAACAACTGTTAGAGTCGTGTAAACTCACTGGTTCAAAAGAGTGAAAGCCTGAAGAACGTTCAGCTACTAATGCACAGAAGCTCGCAGTGTCCAGGATTGTTGAGGACAATGGGGATTGGCCTTGGAGTTGAGAAGAGATCTTAAAAAGAGATGCAAAACTGCACTAAAAACAGAATGTCTCCAAATAGGACTTTAGTCCTCCTAAAACATGCCGTGGCTCAGACACAAGTTTAACACCTGATAGAGGTCATGAATTCACGTCGGGCGGTCGAGGAACACTTTCTGTAGCTCATACGTCAGCAACACTGGGTCCGTCCGATGAGACGAGGCTCCGGACATACGGCAGGAATAACAGGGATGACAAAACTGGATCAAATGGGGTAAGAAAAATAATCTTGTTTCTGTCCCAAACCGAAACAATTCTTTTCTTACTTCATTTTGAAAAAATATCTTCTCATTTTACTTATCCAGTAAAAGCATCTGGATTTAAGAGTTTTTAGATGGCAAACAAGACAAAATACTAAATTAGAAAAGCATTTTTTTTTTGTAGTGAATAAAAACATTACTAAGCAATATTTTTTAGGAACACAAAATATTCTTCTTAAGTTAGAAACTAAGAAGAAAAAAGCTCTCCTGAAACGACTCATTTTTGTAAATTCACCAGTCATAATCATTGAACTCGAGACTCAAATCAAAGGCTCAGCTGTAGTCCTTGAGATCCATCACACGTACGAAGAGGTACCATGACTTTTAGACCGTTTGTAGACGGTTATTCTCTGACACCCAACAGTGTTTCCTCAGGGGAGGCAGATGAGAAACAGATGAGAAAATGATGCACAGTACAAAAATAAAAACACAAATCCTACAAAATAAGACTTATAAAGTGAATGAATCAGTCCAGTGGTTCGGTTACGGTGGGAATGCCTCCCCTGAGCCCGTTGAGTTTTAACAGACCATCAGTAAGATTGGCAGCTGTAAACGGCGATGATATTTTGGGGGCGGAGCCTACATTGCGACAGGAAGTGAAAGTTCTGCAATATCTCACCATTTTGAGAGGTAAACTCAGATATGAACTCGTAGATATGACTTTTTCTGAGAGTTTATAACGACCTAATTTCTAAGATTAGGAGTTTACGGTTTCATAGCATTTACTATTCAGTTAAGAATTTGTCTTATTAATTTTCAGGCATGATTTAGTTTGTTATTTAAATTGACTTGATATATTCTCTTGAAATATTTAACCTAATTTGATTCAGTATATGAGGCCATGTATATGAAAGACTTTATTCTTAATAGTGTACAACATCAAGCAGCACAGCTAAAATAATGTGATGGCCACTCTTATTTTATAAAAAGATAATAAAACCTGGATCGTTTCCATGGGTCTTTGCACCTGTTTGAGGATTGAATCAAGTCTCCTCTGCCGGAGTTGAATCATCTAGGTGGCGCTGTCATAAAAAACTAGGATCCTGAAACCACAGCCAACAGGATTACAAGAATAATGTGTTGTGAGTGTGAGGAGGCAGCGCCGCCATCAGGCTGTGAGTGGCTACTGCACTGTTCACCACATCCGCCTTTGCAAATCTGCATAAATGGACTTATTAAATGCAAGTAAACAACCCACTTGAGCACTTTTCCTACTTGAAATCGTGATCTGTGAGTGTTTTCAGTGAGTGATTCGTTAAATTAACGTGAAATTAAAGAAAACTAAAGTAATCATTTCACAAATGAAATACACATGAAACATGGCATCATTCTTACAATTGTTATGGGGGGAAAAAGAAGAGAAAAAGATGAGAAATATTCTTTGTTTTAATAAATAGAAGAATTCTTACAAAGCAACTGTAAATACAGTTGTAATGTAAATACAGTAAGTGATGTTAACTTATTCAACCTGGAAAACTGTCGACATTAAGAGTAACTGGAACACGACTTCTCATTCCAGAAGATCACTGCACACACCTGATCGAGAACATGACCATCATTCTGGATCACTTCAGTGTTTCTGCAGTACCTGTAAATCTGGCTTTAATCCCCCGAGGTCATGAAAAGCACGCTAAATGCCACGTGTTTCCAGAGGGAAATCGGATCATGTCCACTCCTTGTTTAGGGCGTCAGTCGGTCCGGCGTGCCGTGCGTCGTCTCGTGGTCGGAGAAGCTCTCTCTGGACTCCGGCTCTTCTCCCTCTCTGCTCATCATGTCTTCAGCGAGCTGGCCGATCCTCAGCGTCAGGTCAGCCAGTTTGGGCTCGACGATGGCGAAGTCTTGTCTCATGGTGAAGACTTTGGGCTTCAGGTCGTCTGCGAACGTCACCATCTTGCGCAGCTTGGCTTGGCCGCTCTCCAGCGCCAGGATCCGCTCAGAGAGCTCGCGGTTGTCCGCGGAGAGCTGGCCGACGAGCGCGCTGATCTGATCCAGCCTCTGGCCGTTCCTCTCGGCGGAGCTCTTCAGGCCGGAGACGCGGTCGATGCTGCCGGCCAGAAGATCGCCGATGCGTTTGACCATGAGCTTCTCGGTCTGGACCACCTTCTCCTCCAGGGCGTTTGTCTGATTGAGCAGCGCCTCCACTTCGGTCTCCAGGCCAGCCATACGTCGCACGTCCGTGCGGATGGAGGCCACCTTGGAGGTCACGTCGTTGGAGACCAGCAGGGTTTGGCTCTCCACGTCCTCCACGGCTTGAGTGAGGGCGCTCAGGTCCTGCTGGAGCTGCTGCCGTTGACCGCTGAGGCCGGAGAAATGCTCCTTCACCTCATCGACCTGCGCAGACAAAGCCTCCATCTGGGAGAGCGCCGGCGTTCCCTCGGGACCGGACATCAGCGCATGGACACTCGCACACTAGAGAGGACACAAGTGCACTTTGAGTACATACTTCAGTCAGAAAGACGTCTGGAAGTCCATTTCCAAAACATACGTAAACATTATGCTTCGGTAAATCATAATTTGAACATAAAACCTGACAGAGAGAGCCAAAATTGTGATAATTGGAAAAAGTTTGAAATGAACTGAAGTCAATTATGACACACTTAAACTTTTTAATCGAAAAATAAGTCTTTACGGCATGACATGTGTCAATTATAACTCGGCATAATTCGACTTTTGACCGGTATAATTTTAATTTAGTATGTCATTGCAGTAATTATAACACAGTATGTCAAAATTAAGTCATAATTAAGATTTACCAAAACAGTGGAAAATGGCTTTTTTTATAGAAGTTGTTGGAATATTTTCATTGGATATATAATAAACAATTAAAGCCGTATTATGAACCTGTGGAAGTAATTCTTTTAAAAGCCAGAAGCGTTTGAGGGCATCTTGTGGTCCACTGGACAGTGGCTGTAAATAATGTGATTTCCATCATACAAGTGGATCAAAGGGTTATTAAATCACTGTCCAGATGTGTACGTCATCATTAATTAATGAATTGACCCTTTGCAAAGCCCCGCCCCCTTTAGTTACTGTTGCCATGCGTTCTCATGCCACACATCATGTTCTCACACAGTGAAAAATACATTGAGGAGCAAAGAGGACACTGACAACATATGAAGCCGTTTCATATTTAATATGTCGTAATATTTTAAAGCATTTTAATGAATAAATAGCGTCTAGTGTGTGTTTAATGTGTCGCTGGAGCTCCTCGATCATCTCTTCATACTGGTTCATTTATAGCATCAAATAAACATGAATGAACATCAGAAGGAATGTTGTTTCAAGACGTGATTCAAGTTCACTAACGTTCATCTACTCACTGCTTTGTCAAAAATGGCAGATTCGGGGTTATGATTGCCTGTCAATCAAACTGTTTGTGAAGGGACAATTGGCAGGATTCCACAGCCAGATGAAAGACAAGGGGATTCAATGGAGAGAAGCAGGTGTGGAGACGGAGCTTCATGGCTGAAGAGGAAAATGTATAAGGCGGCAACTCCGCTTTGTCCAATAAAGTCTAATTTCGACTTCTGGAATGAGCTTCACTTGCAAGTAAGAGGCTTTTTTTCCCCACAACAAAAATGTAAATGTAGAATATCTTACACATATTTACTGAAAAAATCATTTATTCAAGTTAATAATAATAATAATAACTTGGGACACAGCAAAACAATATGAGATGACATACTGTAATATCAAGAGTTCACAGGAGTCGGTGACAGAAGAATCAACGTCCACGAACATGAAGTTGGCATCCCATAAAATGAAATAATCCCCAATTTACGCCATTCATTTGTGCCGCAAAAATGAAAGTTTGTGCTGGTTTGGCGTTCAAGATATTGAGCATTATTCTTTTTGGTCATGTGACGTCCCCCCACTCCTTCAAACCGTACGAAACCGGTGTTTGTGCTCGATTTGTGCAATTAAAATGATCACTGTAACCATTTCCATCTTTAGTAATAAATAGAATTTGCGAGCCAAATCATTCATTTGTGTTCGATTTGTGCCGTTAACACAAGAACTGTAACTAAGACCTCCTTAAATAATGTTTTATGAAGTTCTGGAACTCTCCACTCCATGCCATCCAAACTTTGATACATTGGGATATTTTAATTGATCACATAAATGACAAATCACAACAGTGTATTGATATCAATTATACACCATAAAACAACATTCGCATCCCATTTTACTTGCATGATGTGATGTGTTTCAGTGTGGGATGATTGAACGGATAGTGAGCGATTATTCCAAAATGGATCGTGATCTAAATGAGAGACGATCAAACTACACCTTAAATGGCTACTCTGGTACTGGTCAACATTAAGTGACATCAGCGAAAAAAAAAAAAAAGTCATTTTAGATTAAGACATTTTGTCTCAAATCATTTTCTATTTGCTTCATAAAACATGGTTTATGTAAAAAAAAAAAAAAAAAAATCTGGGCTTAATTCAATACAAGCATGTTTGTCACAACCACAAAAATAACTCGACTCATCCCTGATTTTCGAGGCGTTTATAACTGTTGTAAGGATTTAAAGAAGCTTGTTTTTTATTAAACACTTACATTAATTCTTCAGCTTTAAATAAGTTCTTATTTTTACGGTAACGTTCATGTTTACAGCATCATGTGGTCATGGTGTCTAAACTAGTGTTTTACTCAATAAAATAGTGTACATATAAAACATTATACTGTTAACAGCTGTAAACCTGGTCTTATCATTTTTACAATCATTGTATGGCTCAAAGCATTGCAACAGTCATTATTTCTGCGCTAATGTCAATATTATAACCTACTGATTCTGTCTTGTGGTGATGCTAATGAAACACTTCCACTGTAAGAGTCTCGGTGTAACCCTGAGCGTTGTGCTTTTATTTTGTAACCCTTCCGCACGTCAGTTTACGCGCCCAGCGTGAGTTTTTCAAGGCGACCGTTATTTAGAACGCGTCGCTTTACTGTTTCCATGGTGACGCGTCAGTGCTCGTCACGTGACACACGGCAACCTCAAAAGCGCTGTACGACTGATGATCTGCTTTTATTTGATTTTTCCTTTTTTATTCAAAATATTAACAAATTTGATGACTGTAGCATGAAATATCTGATATTCCGATTGTCAAATATGTGCGAGTGGATGCGTTCTGCTGTTTAAACACCTTTATAATGATCGCGCGCGACAGGCGCCGCCATGTTAGTTTGCCCCGCAGTACAGAGAATCGCGTCTGTTGGATTTACAGCGCGGGAATTCATCCTTCTCCCGAAATACATGAAAGTAAGTGAGCCGGTGAACTGAGAGAAGAAGAGAGTAAACTTTAAAGTGACTTACACAATGTGTATCTGATATGAATAAAACGTGCTGTCTAATTATTCTGGAAATGATTGTTATCGCCGCTTCCATAGACATCAGTGTGTATTTTACAAACTCTGTTAGTACTTCTGTGCATTTAAATGTCTGAAACCTAAAATAAACATTATGTGGTTGAAAACACTGCATATTGTGATATATTGACTCGCGCGCAGGCACTTTTGAATTTGGCAGTTGATCACGTGATGTTCTGATCACAGCGGTGCGATCGAACGCGTCAAAGGGTTAAAGGAAACGGGGATTTTTTTGTTAATCAGCATTATTACTGTGGATTAAGCTTTTAACACTGAACACTGCTTGAAGACGCCACTGGATGTGTCTCTCGTACAGTAGATGCAGCACATCAGCTCCTCGGGGTCACGTCAGGCCGCGAGCGGGTCTCTCTCATCCGGTCCTCCGCGCTCCGCACCTGCTGCTCCAGCTCCTGGACTCTCCTGAGGGTGGCGCTCGCGTGCGCTCGGACCCGGAGCACGGAGCGCACGGCCTCCTCCGCGGCCGCCAGCTGCGCGTCCTGATGGCGAGGAGCGCGCGACTCCAGCTTCTCCCGCAGGCCCGCGCTCTGCTCCGCCAGCCGCTCCAGCCGCTCCTGGAGTCCGGAGACGCGGCGGCCGTTCCAGTCCGTCTGCTCGCGCACCCGTCGCGCGTCCTCCTCCTCGGTGCGGTCCAGCACGCGCGCGTTCCTCCTCGTGCCGTCCTGCACCTCCTGCAGTCGCTCGCTCAGCCGCCGCAGACGCCCGTCGATGTCGTTGACGTGCTCCGTAACGCGTCCGTGTGCGGCGCGCGATCGCGTCTTCAGCGCCTGGAGCTCGTCCCGCGCCGCCGGCCGGTCCCTCGCGCTCTTCAAGAGGCGGTTCAGCGCCCGCAGGCGTTCTGAAGACGCGTCCTGCTCCGCCTGCAGCGCCGCAGAGGTGTTGAGGACGGAGCCGAGGGCGAGTCTCAGCGTCGACAGCAGCGCGGCGGCGTCTGCGGAGGCCTGAAGCTGCAGTCACAACACACACGTCAGCCGTCGGTCTGCTCATGCAGCGCGGCACACTACTGTATCTACACAGGGCTCAACGGGTCCAAATGTCAGTTTCAGTGCAGCTTCAAAGGTGATCCAGACGAGGAATAAGAGTCTGATCTAGAGAAACCGTCGCACATTTTATAACAAAAATATACTTTTTAACCACAAATGCTCATCTTGCTCCGCCCACACAATTACATATTCATGTTGGAAAGGTCACGTGACGTCGGAGGAAGTGCCGCGGTGGGGGCATCTTTTTTTTTTGTAAAGGCTGTTTGATTTTGCCTTCATATGTTCACTTTGTAAATACTGGATACGTCACGTGACCTTTCCAGCGTGATGACGTGATGTGTGGCGCATCAGAGCAGTTCAAGACGAGCATTTGTGGTTAAAAACTATATTTTTGTATAAAATGTGTGATGGTTTCTCTAGATCAGACTCTTATTCCTCATCTGGATCATGTAGATCTTTGAAGCTGCACTGAAACTGACATTGTTGAACCCCATTGAAGTCACTATATGGAGAACAATCCTGGAATTTTTTCCTCAATTTCTTTTCCACTGGAGAAAGACATGAACATCTTGGATGACGTGAGGAGAGTGAATGATCAAGACATTTTAATTCTGAACTGAACTAATGCTTTGAAGTACTAGTGCTTTATTTTAAAAGATCACATGAATTTTTTGATTCTACCAAAAGTTTTGGAATAAATACGATTTTTTTTTTATTTGTGTGCGAAAGAAGTCTCTTCCACTCAGCGAGGCTGAATTTATTTGATGAAAAATATACAGTAAAAACAGTGAAATATTATTACAGCGTAAAATAACAAAGATTAAAAATATATATTTTTTAAAAAATTAATAAATGTATTCATCAAGCACACATTAAATTGACCAAAAGTTACATTTAAGACATTTATAATATCACAAAAGATTATATTTCAAATAAATGTGTTTTCTGTTCATCAAATAATCTTGAAAAATAAAATGTTCCACAAAAATATGAACCGTTTTCAACACTGATGATAATCATGTTTGTTGAGCATCAGATCATCACATCAGAGTGATTTCTGAAGGATCATGTGACTCTGAAGACTGGAGTAAATTACACTGCACTATATATTCACATAGAAAACACATGATTTAAATCGTATTATTTCACGAATTAAATGCAGCTTTATTGAGCAGAAGAGACTTTCAACATCATATGATGATATACGGTGATGTTGGGGCTTGATTTTATCGGTTGGTTTTACAAATAAAAGCATAAATGAATAATTCAGATTAAAACTAGTAGCTTGCATTAAGAAATGGCGTCAATTCTTGACATGATGAACGTTTGCTTTCCACATAAAAGGTCATTTTGGTATTTTTGAGGGACTTCCAGTAAAACTGTAGAGCTGAAGAGTGAAAGAAGGCACGAGATTCACAAACTTTATATGTTTTAGGTTCGTTACACATTGTAAGTCATATTACCAGAACTTTTTGATTTTATTATATTAATATGCGCTGTACCGTTTATGTTTTGTTCAAATTAGGCCGTAGATAATGATGTTAACAAATAAAACCTTAGATCACGTGTGTAAAGGTTTTTGTGAGGTGTGTGAAACTCCACAAACCTTCAGCGACACTTCAGTCAGCTTGTCCTCGAGCTCCTGAACGCTGCGGCTCTTCTGCAAAAACTCGTACTGCTCCGTCACTGCGGACAGCTGCGCACTTTGCTGAAGATGCAGCCTGTGGAGGACAACAGAGAGGAAGAGCTGATGAGGAAGATGAGGAAGAGAGAAGTGAACTGACCCTGTGATGAAGATGATGAAGATGAGGAAGAGAAGAGAACTGACCCTGTGATGATGAAGATGAGGAAGAGAGAAGTGAACTGACCCTGTGATGATGAAGGAGAGCGCGAGACACGCCACACTCACGCAGAGCGTCGCGTCAGGACGGGAGCGCGCTCTTCTGACGGCCTCTCTGTTCTTCTCGTGCTCGCTCCCGCCGCTCCGCGGCTTGTTGAAGCTCTTCTGTCGCTGCTTCACGTCGCTGCTCTGCATGTTGGAAATCCGCTGAAGACACTGAGCGTGTGCGGAAGCGCGTCTAGAGCGCAGATGTCATTCTCGGTTTTATTCTGTAGCTGTTCGATTCCCACGCAGAGCTTCTCCCGTCCCGTTTTCCCATCAGACGCTGGGAGTTGTGGAAATCGCCACGCAGCAGGTCCGCTGGAACAGATCGAGGGCGGAGCGCGGGTTGATTTGCTGAAGACTGTGGAGTGGGCGGGGCTTAGACGAAAATAAATAATAATTATGCTGTTTGTACTTTATACTATTTATATTTCGTTCAGTGTCTATTCACATTAATTAGCATCATTATTTAGCTCTGTAAATTGTTTTCGATGACAGAAACATGTGCGTTGTTGTCACGTGATACGTGTTACTTTTCTCTGCGCTGGTCAGAACCGACCGTTCAAAACTGTTTTGTCATTTCTCGATAAATTATTTTGTTCAGATTACTTTTAGTTTATTTACAAATGCATACCAGAAATTAATCATTGGACTTGAAAGATTTAAACGATTATATGTTCTAGAAAACAAACGTCGGTGAGTCAAACAGCGCTTTAAGATTTGAATGAGTCTCAATGGAGGGATCGCGTCACGTGAGCCTCAGCCCACTGAAGACTCATGAATTTTAAATAAATTAATGGATGTTAAAAAACATAGTTCGCCAGCTGTAAATTGTTTACTATATTTTAAAATAAATATTAAAAATAGTTTAAAACGTCAATAAATAATTGGGGTCCAAGTACTAATGGCCCATGTGGATGATTAGCGATTCAATTGATATCTATCTTGAATTGTCACTGAAAGTTAGGGTTTGATCATAATTTGTGTGCAGTTATCTGCCAATGGGCCAAGAATTCACTCACTTAATTTTGATTTATTTCCCTAGAAAACAAGACATTTTACTCATCTAGTAAATGCATCTTGAGTGAAGACTTTATAGATACTAAGACTAGAAAAAAAGTCAAAAGTACTAAGTAAGAAAAGCACTGTTTGCAGTGTAGAGGAGGAAAGCGAGGCACAGCCTACTCAAAATTTTGATATGGAAAATGGAACAACAATTTAACATGAATAAAATTCCAAGTTATTAATGATTTCATGTCTTTGCAATATGCATTTCTTGTTTGTAATTTCACCGTTGTGAATGATAAAATACTTGATCTTCCCCGTGAAGAGTGGATAGAGAAGAGCAGTTGGAGAGATGTTTGCTTCCATAATAAAAAATTAGCCAATCACCATCGAGTGTTTCACTGCGTCAGCGGAGCAGTGCCTGAATAGCCCCTATACCCTTCAATAAGCACTATTGGAGGGGACAGTCATTTGTAGGGGTGTCTGAAACCATTGTGAACATTACAGAGTCCACTCATTAGCACCACAATAACGAGTTCACAACCAATGTCCACACAACATCTAGAGAACCGTTTCCTACATTAGTCCACTTGAAGGACTGAATGAAACAGTGCACCAGAAGGGATGATTTTCTTATGCAACAGCGAGCTCAAAGTTAATCCTACAGCGCTCTCTACTGGTGTGGTACTGCATTACCAGTGAAGTGCAATGTCAGAATAATAATTCAAGCAACTCATAAGCATTTAATGTGAAAATATTAAATAGTTGAACATGCATAAACAAATGTGTTCTCATTCCTACGTCACCATCATGATCATGGCTTGAGATTGAACTGCTTGTTTTTTTCAATGTTGTAATGAGCCATTTAATTTTACCTTTGAAGCAGATTTGTGACAGCATTAATTAAAGCTTCTTATGGGTCAAGATCAAGTTTTCTGCACCTCCTGTTCTCCATCAAGCCACTCCCATAATAACTGTTGCGGTTCAAATTAATGCGAGCATGGCATAGATGGCAAGACTCCAATAACATTATTAGGTAATTATTCCCTCATGAACAAATCTCTCAACAAGTAAAACTGGCTGTGTCTATATTACGATAGATAACACAACGCACATTTATTGTCCCTGGTTCACATTAAGGTTCTCTTGGAAGAAAGTAGCTGTCAGACACAGAAGGTAAGGGTAAGTCAACGGTTTTATTGAACAGAATGGCAGAGTAAACAGGTATACGGTTGGGTATGGTGAGTTCACAAGTCCGTGAAACAAACAGGTGACTTAGCTTGCAGAGTGATGTTGTGTCGTAGATCGTGAGAGTACTGTCCAGCGGTTCGTGTACACGCCTGATGAAGAGTCGAAGCTGACGAAGGAACATGCGAAGACGACAGGTAAGTGTAGCAGGTAAGTCTATAATAGACGAGATCAGACAACGTACTGAAGGTTGTGTGAGTCCTTTATAGGGCGTGAACGTGAGTGAAGACCGGTGTTGATGGTTAGCACTCTGGTGATTGTGATCGTGTGGGTGGAGCTGGTCGTTGATGTGGGACTTTATGCATTACCTCTGCTTAAAAAGTTGCCATCTAATCCTGTTTACATGAAATAAACTGCTCCTGAGCCGGTTTGAGTTCACGAGCCTGTTGCTACGACAGCAAGTCCAGAATCACGCCAAATCGTCATCAATCAACTCCAACTAACTGAGTTATCGACGTATGAAGAACGGACCCCAGGTGCCCTAGGCGAGATTTTAGATTTCCAGAGAGAAGCCATCATCAGGTTTCTGGAGAGCGTTCGTCCCCGATCCAGGACCCCACCAGACCCAGAGCCTGAACCACCACTTACGACACGTCAGCCAGAGCCAAAGGAAAAGAGGCCAGGGCTGACCCTCACCCCGGAATTGGAGCTCCATCAGGAGTCAAGGGGAGTGAGCCCACGACATCTGCGGACGAGGGATTCGTGACGACGGAAGAGGAGGACTGGCTGATCGACTTCAGTGAGGAATTGAGCCTTCGCAAACAATTTGATTGACAGCCGATCTGACCAATGATAACGCCGAATCCGGCATCTTATCCGACAAAGCCATCAGGGAGTAGCCTATAGTAGATTAACTTGAATCACGTCTTGAAAGAACATTCCTTCTGATGTTCATTCATGTTTATTTGATGCTTTAAATGAACTATGAAGAGACGATCACTTCACGAGCCGTTTGAAGGATCCGTCACGACACATTAAGGAGACACTATACGCTATTTAGTGTTTAAACTGCTTTAAAAAATTACAATATTTTGAATATGAAACTGTTTCATACATTGTCAGTGTCCTCTTTGCTCCACGATGTATTTTTCACTCCGTGAGAACATGATGTGTGGCATGAGAACGCATGGGTTGTCGGGCACTGCAACAGGGGCGGGTTTTTCTGAACAGCACAAATGACCGTATGGACAGTGTGTTACTCACCGTCACTCCGTCGAGAGCCTCACCACCTCCGTCATCCTAGAGCTCGACCAGTCCTCCAGCCATGCAGCTGCCAGATGTCCACAGCTCCGTGGGAGCCCCACACTGACGTCGAACCCCTGGCCTCTTCACTCAATCTCGGCCTGTCGACCTTTCAGCTTCGTCTCGGCTCCTCCTACCTTCGGCTCCACCAGAAAATAATTTGTGCAGCGCAGCATATGTCACCTATTCCACGGGCCGGCCCTGCCTGTGAGCCCGTCTATCTTCTGCTGACCATCATGACTCTCCAGATCAATAAATTGAGGTAGTTATGACTTTCACCAGCTGCTGGTCAAGCCCTCAATAGGTGTTCTTTCCAATACTGACAGACTGGGGCCTGTTAGTCAGAAAGTCCAAGATCCAATTGCAGAGGGAAGTGATCATTCCCAGTAGGATCAATTTTCCAACCAGCTTCATTGGGATAACTTCTGAATGCTGAACTAAAGTCTATGAACAGCAATCTGGGTGTGTGAGTATGAGGTGGAGTGCAGGGCATCATCAGCATCCTCAATCCTTCTGTTCATGATTTCTTTTGAGGTGAAGACCACATATCCCAAGATTCTGCTCTCAATCTTGGCTCCATCAAGTTTTGAAGCTTTGTTTTAAATTGGCGATCTCTAGAGGACGAGAAACTACATAGTACACCTTGAAGGCCTTTTTCTCCCAAGCTTTTAGCCAATGATCCTGCCAGGTATTGTGCTGAGATGGTGCTGGATTCTCTCTTGGCTCCTTCTCCTTGCCATTGTTATTATTTTAGGTACTTTCCACTCATATAGCATGTAACTAAATGACCCTGTTTGCTACAGGCAAAGAGCTTTTCTTAGTTTCTCTTCTTAGTTTAAACCAGGGAAATAACACTTCTTAGAACACTGTGTACAAGTTTTAGAAATTAAGGTAATGAAGGAACTGGACAAACTTATCTGCCCGTCAGTACAAGTGCAGTAAATAGGATGCAGTATTGCTGCAGAGAGTAAAAGTCCTGATTCTCAATACCTTGTTCTTTGAGTGACTGTCTGAGACTGATATCTAGTGGACGTTTAATTATCAGTAACTTTACAGCAGGGTTCCTCTTTCTATTCCTGGAGAGACACAACAGATTTAGTTCCAGCTGTTACTGACACACCTGAAATCAACTAAGAAATTTTGCATTTTAAATAACAGCCAGGTGTGTTGAAGCACAGTCGAAACTGAACTCAGTAGGAATGAGGCTCTCCAGGACCAGGAATAAGAAACCTGAGTCCCACTTTATATTAGTTGACCTTAACTACTATGTACTCACATTTAAATTAATCATTTGGTACAATGATCTTATTGTGTACATGCTTGTTTTTACATTGTAATTACATCTGTAATTATTTTCTGTAATTAGTTATAAATACACAGTTGACTCTTCTCTTACACCTTATTCCACCCTTAAACCTACCCATCCCACCAAACCTGTCCTTAACCTCACCTTTATCCCACCTCAATAGCAGCAAACGTGTTTTGCAATACAATATGAACACAATAAATGCATTGTTTTTTGATGTAAGTGCATTGTAGTTCAGGCCACCTAATATAAAGTGGGACAAGAATCTGGTTTACAGATTTGCAGACACATGTTTTTCACGTCACTCAAACACAAAACCAGGAAACAGGAAACTCTTCAGTTCAGAGAAACTGAAACTGCAGTGAAGTTGAGCTGTCGTGAGTTTGTGTCTCTGTATTCTTGCAGTAAAATGGAAGACAGCAGAATTTCTCAGGATGCGTTCAAGTGTCCAGTGTGTCAGAATCTCCTGAAGGATCCAGTGACCCTTCCCTGTGGACACAGTTTCTGTAAGAGCTGTATTACAGGATTCTGGGATCAGGAGGATCAGAAGAGAGTCTACAGCTGTCCTCAGTGCAAACAGACCTTCAGTCCAAGACCTGCTTTAGCTAAAAACACCATGTTGACTGAAGTGGTGGAGAAACTGAAGAAGACTGAACTTCCTGCTGACTGTTACACTGGAGCTGGAGTTGTGCAGTGTGACTCCTGTACTGGAGAAAATCACAAAGCCATCAAGTCCTGTCTGGTGTGTCTGAACTCTTACTGTCAGAATCACCTTGAGGAACATGAGAGTTTCTTTAAAAGAAAGAGACACAATCTGACTGAAGCCACTGGACGACTGCAGGAGATGATCTGCCAAACACACGATAAACTCCTTGAGGTTTTCTGTCGCACTGATCAGAAGTTTATATGTGTGTTGTGTACGATGGATGAACATAAAAACCACGACACTGTATCAGCTGCAGCACAGAGGACAGAGAAACAGGTATGAACTCTAAACTAGACCCTGATGAAATAATGTTGACACTGTTTATATTGGCAGCAATATGATCAGGAGACATCATTCACACTGCAGACGTCAGCAGAAGTGAACAGAAGCTGTAAGAGACTTTCACTGCTGAGTGTGTTTGTGCTCCACACTGAACTTGATAGAAATATGGTGAAATTCACCGTAAACATATTTATCTACACAAACTGTTGTTAAACAGGATTTGATGAAGCAACATAAAGTTTCACAGTTTCACTTTCATGATGCTTATGCTTGCAGTGTGAAACAGTCCTTGTGCTTCATGTCAATTCATGTTCGATGGTGGAAACTAATCTATCATTGTCACACCCATGGACTGTTGTGTTTAGTTTACTTCTGTGATTCGCTGTTCATTTGCCCTCCATGTGTGCAACCTGTTTAGTTAATCACCCGCACCTGTTTCAGTTCTCCTCTATATATTCTCCTTGTGTTTGTTCAGTCTCTGTCGGTTCTCGTCAATGTTACCTGTGTGTCACCTGACTGCCTGCCTTCCTGTATTCCTGTGGAACTGTTTGGATTAAATCTATGTTTATATGATCTTTGACTTTAGCATCCTTTATATAGACACACAGCCTGACAATCATCCCTTCAGGAGTTTGAATTTACAGCCGTTGGTTATTAATTCTACTGTTACTGGATTCAGCTTTTCACATGATGATTCTGTCAAGGGTGAGGTGAGGAAACGAGGACTGAGTAATGCAGAAGTTGAGGGTAAGCCATGGGAGAAAAACAAGACCAGCAACCGAACGAGGCATGACCTAACTAGGCAAACCGGATCTGTCAGGGCAGGACACAAGGGGAACATTCGGGGATGATCTGGCACAGGACTGCAAACACAAGGAGAAAAAAATAGGGAACAAACAAGGCAGGTTATGATGGAAAACAGGTGGGATAAATGAACCAGTAATCAAGTAACAAATGGTCGGGGTTAAGACAATAGACAGGAGAGCACAAGGAAACAAAATATAACAAGCCATGTGCTCAAATAAATCAAAACACTAACACTCACCTAATGAGAAGCCGTGTGTTCACACAAAACATGACATCTTGAAAGCAAACAGTCAGTCAAAAACATGAACCGCGATACGCAGCACAAAACAAAACAACATTAAAGCACACAGCACAAGTAAACACAAACAATGTTACACAGAACACAACAACACACACAAACAGAAGCGCGAACGGCCTCGAGTGAACTCGAAACACACTCACACAACAAGACAGGAGCTACCGAGAACGAACGAATGCTCATCCTCTGCGCTCACAACAGAAGACAAACACACGGAGCATGAATGTCCAAATCCTGTCACAGAACCGACACCAAACTAGACATGAGTGCTGGAATCAGAACACCACACTTCAAACATGAAACAAGACACACAGACAAGAGACCACACGCTCTCATAAAGATAAGACAATACAGAAGCGTCACAAAACCAAGAATAATCTAGACCGAAGTGACAGAACCCTGACAGATATAATGACAGTAGTATGATGTGACATCTCTGTCATTGGTTTGTTCTTTAGCACCAGCTGAAGGAGACGCAGAGGTGGTTCCAGCAGAGGATCCAGCAGAGAGAGAAAGATCTTCAGCAGCTGAGAGAGGCTGTGGAGTCTCATAAGGTGAGTCTGGAGAAGAAGAGAAGTTTGACAAGTCTCAGTCAGGACTCACTGAAGCCACTGTGTGATTGTGATGTGTGTCCTAACAGCGCTCTGCACAGACAGCAGTGGAGGACAGTGAGAGGATCTTCACGGAGCTCATCCGCTCCATCCAGAGAAGCCGCTCTGAGGCCACACAGAAGATCAGAGATCAGGAAAAGACCGCAGTGAGTCGAGCTGAAGGACGACTGGAGCGACTGGAGCAGGAGATCAATGATCTGAGGAGGAGAGACGCTGAGCTGGAGCAGCTTTCACACACACAGGATCATATCCATTTCCTGCAGGTAACAGAGATCTAGAAGAACAGGATCATAACTCATTTACCTGCTCATTTGAGCGGATACGTTTTTAATGCGTTCTTTTAGATTTCATGTGCATCTTGGTGTTTCCGTTAAGTGGTTTCTTTATGCAGTATCCAAAAATGCGCCTAAAAATATGGGGATGGAAACATAGCAATAGTGGACTTGATCAAGAGACTCAAGAAACATTTCATGAGAGCAGAATTAGCCGTTGACTGCAATGTTGTCAGGAATTCTGTGTGTTGTGTTATATAATTTGTTATATCATCCATCTGATCATATAGTTTTATAAATGATGACACTTATAAATGCATTTCAGCTCTGGAAATCTCTTAGGAAATATGTTCTGAGTTTTTTCTGGGATATACAGTATATTTAGCTGTCGAATTCGACTAGTACAACGAACAGTTCAAAACTTCAGAGCATTTGAACTTTTTAAAATAAAATATTCCCTACTGGTTTCTTACATCATGGGGAAATCCCTATAGTTCAAATTTTCAGTAATGTTCACCAAATTTACTTCAGGTGATCTTCCATCCTGATAAAATAGATTTGCATTTCCATAATTTTTTGACCGTTACCTTGAGGATCACACGCATGAGTATCTCCATCTAGATCTCATGGTGCTCTGTGCACCTTCTATTTCACGCCAGCCTCAAAGAGCCCACAGAGGAGTATCTGCCTGTGGATGGCCCTCAAGAGATATTCTGTAAGTTTGTGGAGTCGGTGTTTCCTCCTTCACAGTGGGTGAAGAGGAGGAGGATCCCAAATATGGTGGTCCAGGAGCTAGCACTCATTGATCTACATATTCTGGAAAGGACTCCTACCCATGCTCCGACCCTTGAGCTCTCTTCTTCTCCACAGATCCCACCAGGCCTACTTTTGGTTCCGAATATTTCCCTGGCCCTCCTTCCTCTGCTGGTACCATCCAGCCTCCAAGCTCTTGCATTCCAACCATGGAGGTCATCCTAAGCCCCGTCGTCCTTGCAAGTTCCGTCCATCTCCTCGACTCCTCCCTTTCCACTGGCTTCATTCAGCTTCCATCCATGTTTCACCACAGACTTCCTTCCAGACCCCTTTGGCTCCACAGGACTTCTGCTTCCCTCCGGTTCCTCCTTCGTCCTTGCTCCCACGGGATCTGCCTCTGTCTTCGAAAACCCCAGTTCCAGTGGTGGAGCCGGGAAATCCATAAACAAAAACTATTTTAGTTCCTAGTTGAAAACTAGTTTAGTTATTGCTGTGTTTAGTACCTGTGCTGCAATTAGATCCTCATCTCCTCTTCTTTTTTGCCCACACTGTTACAGCTTGCTCTAAAATTCAATCATTTCAATTTATGGAATACAGCTAAGATGATGGGATTAGGATAATTAGTAACACTTTTTTTAATAATGTTCAATTATAAGTCATTTTTATTTGTTAACGATGATCTAATCCTTTACAAAACATCACTATGCGTTCATAAATGAGTAATATAAGATGTTGTAAGTAATCTTAAAAAATAGTAAATCATGAAATAATCAAACAAAGAGTTAGTAGATGATTAATATGTTATAAGTTGTTATATTAATCACTTACAAATATTTATATTATTTATATTAAAATTGTTTATCATTATCTTTGTAAACAATGGTTGATGATGAACAAATGATGAACAAACCATTAATAAATGATCAGTGTTCAGTTCATTTAGTTTTGTTGTGGCCGTATAAAGTTTAAAGTGTAAAATCATCTTTATCTTGAGGGAATGCGATCTATTTCTCATGCCCAGGAGTTAAATGCATAAACAACCAATTATCACAGAATCAAGTCTTTTTTTTTTATTTTACCTGCAACAGCAAATTGTTCACAGAAATTTTAAGAAAACAAGTTTAAGTTTACTTGTTACATGTTTACTTACTCATTTATTTAATAATTTACGCAGGAAATGATTCACACGAAATGTGAATCATTGTCCATATTTTTACAAGCAACTAATGAAGAAAAATGCCACGTCGCAATATTGAAAATGTTTCCATTTTAAACCATGAGGGTGGGCCAGTGGATATCACAAGCAATGTCCAAAAAACCTGTCAACCCTTCACTACAGAATCTGAGAGTAAAAACTGAAAAGTATTCACCATCTGGCACTTCTCATGTATGTTTTGTATGTTTTCAGTCGGCGCAAGCAAAGTGAGCAAGAAAATTTTCTTTTCACATGATGCAACGTTCATTGGCACTAGTTTTGACTCTCTGAGTTTTCTTGCTGTGCCCTGAACAGGCCATTCATGTGGACTTGGATCTCGCTCATGACGCGCGCTGTCTATAGACCTGATACACTTCAAGCAAAGTTCTTCTGTGTTCTTCGTTTAAAATGAAGTTCAAACTACGTGAGCAGCGATAAACTATAATCGAACATCTGACACCGTCCACAATGCTGAGAGTGACGGTTAGACGAATATATAGATGAATGTTGCACGCTTTCCTCTCAGTAACAAAATAAACAACAAAATTGAGAAACTAGCAAGGATTTTTTAATACAGCATAAGAAAACCATCTGATCATGTCAATGTTTGTTTATACAAGTTCTGTAATTCAGCACTCCAGTAAAGTCACGTCACGTTTATACAGTATTATAAGACTTATGAAGTAGATTGCTTAAAATCAAGCAGCTGTACTGTATTAAACAAAACAAAAAAACAGTGTCAGTCTCTCATTTCATCAGAAGTACAACTTCGTTTTCTACTATAAAGCAGCTCTCCAGTGTTCATGTTCCCTTTTGAAAGGAAACTTCGAGCTGTGTTAAGAACTAGGGGAACTGCCTCCACGTGAACCACTGTCTGAAACATATCTGATCTCACCAATATCATATTGACCGGCGATAGCCCATGATATCATAAAAATGGGATCCATGTGTATATAAGGGGCACCCAGATAACATGTCACCCTCTTTTCGTCTTCAGGGACTGTTATGTGTGAAACACTATCGTGGCAATTATGAAACGCACAGACAAACTAAGTGTGTGGATCCATGTCCTCGTTATCTGACACCAGAAGACACATACGTGAAGAGCACGCATGCACAGTTCTCAAGGGAGCTGCCTGTGCAAACTGTGAGCCTTTAAGAACGTTCCATTTTCGTCTGGGTCTCTTCTCGAGGGAAGAGAGCTCAGCATCTGGGCCTAGCGCTGAGGCAGAGCGGAGACTCAGATCATGGGGTGTTCAGATGGAGCTCACCGAACAGTTGAGAGGGGTGTGGCGGATCGCGAGAGTGAGCTGCCGAGAAAAGGATGCATTGTCTTCTACATCTGTACATCCAGCGGTGAGTGCTCTTCCAACCGAGTAAGAGATGGCTGGAGAGTCTTCTTCTTAGCATTGTACCTGCTGTGGTGCAGGGTCAGTTTTTTGGCTTTGTCTTCTCCATTTGGTGCGGTCTAGAGCATCTTCAGGGATATGTAGACCAACTTCATGTCTTCCTTTATCCGATCCATCCACCTCTTTTTCGGACGTCCGCGTGGACGGAGGCCCACTGGCTCAATGCGCATGGCAATCTTGGCCACTGATAACTCCTCGCTTCGTATCACATGGCCATACCACCGCAGTCTTGCTTCAAGCATCTTGTCCGTAATGGGGGCCACACCAAGTTGGTTCCGGATATCTTCATTCATGACATGGTCCCATCGAGTGAGTCCGAGGCTCCATCTGTGCATCCTCATCTCCATAGTGTAGAGGGCTTGTTCGTGTGCAGATGTGGCTGGCCAACACTCAGATCCATAGAGTGCCACCGGGTGGACGATGGTCTTGTATATCTTGCCTTCAGCCTGTCCGGCATCTTCCGATCGCAAAGCACTCCGGTGACTTGCCTCCATTTCATCCATGCCACGTTGACTCGTGATCTTACATCGGTCATGATACTGCCATCTGAGCTGATGGTGGAGCACAGGTACTTCAAGACCACCACTTTCTTCAGATCTTCCTCATTAATGCTGATGGTGCCGTCGGTTTGGGGCCCACATTCCATATACTCTGTCTTTTTGATGTTGAGCCTCATCCCATTTTCGTCCAGACGTTCCTTCCATTGGCGCATCTGTCTTTCTGCTTCACCTCGCTCTCCATCCGAGAGAAAGACGTCATCCGTGTAGAGGAGTGGCAAAGGCGTGTGCAGGTCGGCAGTGATTGTGTCCATGCATAGGATGAACAGAAGGGGTGATAAGGCCGATCCTAGGTGCACTCATACGCTGATGGGGAATAGTGGTGATGTTCCAACTGCGCACCTGAATACACATGCGACGTTTTTATACAATAGTTGTACTCAATGCACATAGTTTTCAGGGACTCCATGGGATCGAAGTGAGTGCCAAATGAGGTCGTGGGGGACCCTGTTGAATGCCTTTTCCAGATCGAGAAATGAAACGTTGATCGTTTTATTCTTTTCCCTGTGCCTTTCCAATAGGAGCCTTGCCGCGAATATGGCGTCTGTCGTGCCGCATCCTTTGACGAAACCCCATTGGTTGGGCGAGAGGGTGATGATATTCCTAATCCTCATGCCCAGAACTCGTTTGAAGATCTTCATTGTATGGCACAGGAGTCGAATAGGCCAGTAGTTTTAACATTCTGCCACGTCTCCTTTGCCCTTCCAAATTGGGACTATCGTGCTGGTCGACCAGGGTTCTAGAGCCTCACTTGTGTTCATGATAGTGTTAAAGAGCTGGGTGAGGTGGGCGTCACCCTGGTGGCCGGGGATCTTTCAGGCTTCAGCGGGAATATCGTCTGGTCCGGTTGCTTTTCCATTTTTCATTCTCTTGATGGCTTGTTCCACTTCTGTGATGGTAATGGGCAGAACGGCGCCAGGGATGGATTCAGCGCTAATAATTGGTAGGTGGGGAAATTCCAGAGAAATAGTTGCTCCAGAGTTGAAGGATGGCGGGCAGATCTCTGAGAACTGTATGGTTCTCATCCTTGATGCATTTGACCTGACCAATATCCTGGGTCGAGCGATGGTGCGCATCTGCCAGTCTGTAGATCTTGTTGGCACCTTCAGGGGTGTCTAGTTCGACATACAGTTGGTCGTATTGGGCTGATTTCGCCGCTGCTACTGCTCGCTTCGCTGCTGATTTGCAGTTCCTGTAGTTTTGGTAGTCCAGATCCGCAAGCATTTGGCGCCACAGCTGACTTTATCTCTTTCACTGCTCGCTGCACTTCTTCATTTCACCACCATACTTGCTTGTCGATAAAGCATTTTCCCGGCTTGGTTAGCCCCAGCGCTGCCGACGCTGCCGTGCGTTGGCATTGGTCACCGTTTTCAACTTATCCCTCTTGATCTCCTAGCAGATGGCTGGAGAGTGTGAGTAAATAACTGAATTCTCTTAGCCACCCTGTACTGTGTATGGTGAGCTGTTGCTGATGGAATGCGCTGCAGGCAGATTACATCTGCCATGGCAGCACGTTAGGAGAGCGTTAGGAGAGAGGCTGCGCGCATTCAAAAGAATGACGATCGATTCTTCTCTGGCCATAATCCTATAGCTCTAGTGAGCCTTCCATGCCTTCCTAAACTTAATAATGAGGTTGAGGGGGCATGGAAGAACCCATATTCTGTCTGCCCTTTCAGGCTTGAAGGGTGGTATGTTCCATGGTGTTAGGTTGCCACCCTGTGGCTGCAGGATGAACTGTTTTTATGTAAATACTGAAGTATTTTCTCTGTAGACCACTGTTCCCTGTGTAGGGTTTGTGGAAGGATGGGTATGTGTCGATGCCAAAAGTAGCCGATTATTAATTAACTTTATTGTTTAGCACTTTCTTGATTAAGATACAGCACAGACTCTGCCATCTAAGCCCTAAAGTGACATTTCCCTTAGATGGCAGGGCATACATGGCAGCGGATCAGGCTGGTGCTGCTATGCACACGATGGCTGTGTGGCAGGCGCACTAGGTTGTCCTGCGGAGAGACTTAGACCAGCGGCATTCAAGACATGCATGTTGCTGAGGTCTGAGTCCTCAACCAGACTAGAAGGCTAGTGTTGTCTCTCGTGGAACCCTCCGCGGAGGAGTGGACACAGAGAAGGGGAGATTCTAGGAAGAAGGATCTGAGCGAGGTAATCCTTCAAAGATGCATTCAGCATCGTTGATGGATCTCCTTACTCTGAGGGTAATCAGAAATACCGGCTCCATTCTTCTTTAACCTCATCTTACATCAGGCCTGTGGCTGGGCTGATAATGAGTATTATGATTCTAGTCTGCCTTTGGCTTTGATAGAGAGAAGACCCTTATAGGCTTGTAAGGGTGGAAGACACCACGTTTCCATTGTGGAGGTCGCCACCCTGTGGCTGCAGGTGGAACTGTCTTAGGTCTTATTCTATTAAATACAATCTAAAGTAATAATGTATTTTCTTTGTAGAGCGCTGTTCCCAGTGTGTCATTGAGTTAAAAATAGGAAAATACCTTTTAATTTGAAAAAAAAAAAATTTGTAGGAAATCTTAGGGCCTTGAACTCCTCTTAGGGTGGCTACAACGCTTTTTATATTTCTCCTCATTAGTGAGTAAGTTGGACTCTTTACTTGAGAGTGGTTTTGAGGCCACTGCTCTGTTGCAGGCTACTCCTCTTCTATATATTTTGGAAAGCTGTTTTTGCAAAGAGACGAGGACTTTGACTTCAGATAGATAAAATATGTACTTATACACTTTCACTTATATCTCCATCTTTATCTGCCCTGCACCATTGTCGCTCAGGTCGAGCGGTGTTTGACCTTCACTACGGGCTGGTCATTTAGCATGGCCACAAGCTGATACCCGTGTTCGTCTGGAGTTGTAGGCCCAGGTGGGCCTCCTCCAGGACATGTTGGTGTAAGTTTGTACTCCCCTTGCTTAAAGGGCTAGGGTTTGGGTTAGGGGACATAAAACAAGGGGACATGAAACATTGGACCATGTCTAAACCAATGTGACGATGCCTACAAAGTCACAGTCAGTCTGACCACCTCTCTTTGTTTCTGCTCCCCAAGAATACTCCGGTCATCAAATGTGTGAAACCTATTATAAGAACTGTTAAAATCTGGCTGGAAGGTGCTGAGTCCACTCTTTTACATCAATTCTAGCACACAGACTGGAGTGAGTTTGCATTCCAGGCCACCACAAACTTTCAGATCAACATTGACATTTACACCAACTCTGTCTTAGAGCACATCAACAGATGTGTGGGTAGAGTGACCACACACAAAAAAATAAAACTTTTCCCCAATCAGAAGCCATGGATGAACAGAGAGGTTCGCCTCCTGCTCAAAGCTAGAGATGCAGCCTTCAGGTCTGGAGACCGGGAGGCTTACAGCTCAGCCAGAGCCAACCTGAGGAAGGGTATCTGCCAGACCAAACTCATACATAAAAAGAGGATTGAAGAACACTTCAATTCTTCAAACCCTCGGCGTATGTGGCAAGGCATACAAACTATTACAAACTTCAAACCACCTAATACTGTGCCCCCCTCCAGGTCTGCCTCCCTCCCTGAAGAGCTCAATCACTTTTATGCTAGTTTTGATCATAATAATAAGGCGATCTCACTCAAAGTTAAGCATCAACCCAGTGAACTGCCTCTCACACTCCACAACATAATGCATGGAAGGCAGCTGGCCCTGAATACCTGGTCATGTGTTTAAAGCCTGTGTGGAACAGCTGGCTGAGGTCTTCATGGACATTTTCAATCTGTCCCTGGCCCAAACAACTGTCCCCAATAGCTTCAAAACCTTCACCATCTTGCCAGTACTGAAGCACTCCACTGCCTTGGTTCCTAATGACTTCCGTCCTGTTTCACTCACCCCCATCATTGCCAAGTAGTTAGTACATACTTAAAATCCTGTCTCCCTGCCACACTAGACCCATTCCAATTTGCCAATCACCGCAATAGGTCTATAGAGGACACCATCTCTACGGCACTTCACTCTGCCCTCACCCACATGGACAGTCAAAATACACATGTGAGAATGCTGTTCATTGATTTTAGTTCTACATTTAAAACGTAATCCCCTCCAAGCTGATCTTCCAAGCTCAGCCAACTTGGAATCAGCACATCCCTCGGGCCCCCTAGCCACGCTCCCTTAAACGGACCCCTTCTGAAGTTGCTGGTTCCAGGCCTTTGTGCGGCCTTGGCAGGCCTTCATATGTTAGATATGGAAGTCTCTTTGAGGCTTATAGCTGAGGCTTTGAGCGCTGGGAGCGCTGTCACTGACAGCCCAGTTGTGACCCATAGGGTGAGTGGGTCTGGCGTTTCATTTGAATTTTCCGGATTCTGACAGTAGTTACTGCCATACGTCGGCATGGCGGCGTGGGTATATCGTTCCCCTAGCGCATGACCCAGTTTGAAGTTCCCTTTCGAAAGGGATTTATGTATGTGACCTTAGTTCCCTGAGAACAGGGAACAAGACTCTGCATCTCTTTGCCATGCCTTGGAGCCTAATTTAAATGGCAAAAGCTAAAATTTGTTGTCAAACAATGAATATGAGAAGTGTGATTGAGAGAGAGAGAGATCTGACAGTAGAGCAGGTTATTGGCTGAAGTGTGGAGGTGATGAGCTTTGATTTCTGTTTTTTTGTAGAGTTTCCAGTCTCTCTCAGCTCCTCCTGAATCTACAGACGTAAATGACGATCTCTTCAGTTCTCTCTCCTCTTTTGATGACATGAGAGAATCTGTCCTTCAGCTGAGAGAAAAACTGGAGGATTTCTGCAAAGAGGAGCCCAAGAAGATCTCTGACAGAGGTAAAGTCCTGGAGATTCATCTGCTCTCAGAAATGATCCTCCATCATCTCATATCATGTAGAAGATCATGTTAGAAATGTCTGAGGAACGGATGCAGGGATCATTTTCTCTTGACATGATTATCACACGCTTCATGTCTGTTGATTTCCACAGGCACTTTCACCAACATTGTTCCCAGAACCAGGAACGACTTCCTACAATGTAAGCCACTGAGAAAACAAGCAGAGAAACTCACTGAGTGTGTTCATGTTCTTCCTGTAGAAGGAGAAAGAAAACATGACAAGAGTTTTATAGTTGATCATGTAGATGATGATTTGCACACGATATCTGGTAAACTGTAAATAATAGGCCAACATTTTTATTAAAATATGTCAGTAATTTAACAGAATACAATAAAGTCTGGCTAAATTTTAAACAAGCTGCATCCCATGCCGAGAACAGAATTCAGTGCTCATGTACTCCAGGTGTCCAGCAGTGATTGGACAGACCGATAAGTGTGAATGAATAACGTGCCATTATAGTCTTCCTGGTAGAACTTACGCTGGCATTTTCATTTCCTGTTTTATATTATAACTAGCAAATACTAAAGTCACTAATGTTAATTATTATTGTTTGTAACGTACAGGCTGAGGAAGTAAGAAGAGACTATAGTTCAGTTATTGCTCATTGAGTGAAGCGACACACGTGATGTTTGTCATGTCGCCTCAAAGCCTGAACACAAACACTCTTCTGAACAAAAAAAAAACTAATATAACAGAAACTCTTTAAATGTCAAACATAACTAAACATTAAACACTAACAGGACTTTCACTCAAAATATCACACTTAATTTCAACATTTACTCTCCTGATTCAGACCAATACAAAGCATGCTGGGAACTAAAAATCCACTGCCCAGTTCCGCTTAATTCAAAACTAACTATTCAGGTAGTTCAAGCAATAATTAATAAATTATGATTAATAAACTTCAGTTTTAAAATATCATTTTTACTGTGTACCTTAAAAGATCAGATTCATGATTCCTCATTGTGATGTGTTTTATCTCCATCAGATTCCCATCAGCTCTCTCTGGATCTGAACACGGCACATAAATACGTCCGTCTGTCTGAGGAGAACAGAGTGATTAAATTAGCTGGCACAATCCAGCCGTATCCTGATCATCCAGACAGATTTGATAAATATCATCAGGTGTTGTGTAGAGAGAGTGTGAGTGATCGACGCAGTTACTGGGAGATTGAGTGGATTGGGAATAAAGGTGTGTCTATATCAGTGTCATATAAGAGCATCAGCAGGAAGGGAAAGGGTAAAGAGTGTCAGTTTGGATCTAATGATCAGTCCTGGAGTTTGATCTGCACTCCTGACAGATACTCATTCAGACACAATGACACAGAGACTGTAGTCCCCATGAGCAGTAGAATAGGAGTGTATGTGGATCACACTGCAGGAACTCTGTCCTTCTACAGCGTCTCAGACACAATGATCCTCATCCACACAGTCCAGACCACATTCACTCAACCGCTCTATCCTGGGTTTGGGGTTTATAAAGGATCATCAGTGAAACTGTGTTGATGAATCAGAAGAGACTGTAGAGAGATTCTACCCACTTTCTAACACTTATATAGACACTGACACACACTGACTTGACTAGATGATCCAAGATAAGAGGGTTGATGGAGAACGACTATGAACACTTATATTTAATAACATGAACACAAGACAATGAACATGAGATGACTGAGGGTTTAAACACACTAGATAACAAGAAACTAAATGAAGGACAGGTGATGATGATAAGTTGTCATGGTTACAAACAAGGGTTGCTATGGAAATTAACAAGATAACAATGGAAACAGGAACCAGAACCTACATCACAGGAACTAAAAATCAGACACAGCAAGACAATAGAATTCAAAATAAGAGTCCATGAAGACAGAGACACACAAGTAATCATAACAGTAACAGTGAGATATAAAGTCTCTTCATTACATTAATACTACAGCTGAACTTCTGTCAATGGAATAACATGTTCAGGTTCTTCTGATCGAGCGCTAGAGCCGTATTGATTGAGTAAACGATGAGATCTCATTAAACGCCATAATAGAAGTCAGAGAAGGTTTAAGGATGAGTGAGAGAAACAAGGTGAAGATCAAGAGAAACCCAGAAAAAACTGTCAAGGAAACTAACAGAGAAGAGAAAGGAAATATGAGACAGAAGAAGATGGAGACTCACTGAAAACATGTCTGGATGATCCCAGCAGATACAAGACTTTCAAAACGGAATTTAACACTTTCAAAAATGATCTTAAACAAAAGAGCAAATTTGGAGAGTTTAAGGAAGACAATGAGTTAGAAGCAACAAGGAAAGAAATACAGGAACAGAACGTCAAAGTTGAGGCAATGAAGACAGATTGAAGAGAATGAATCGATCGTTATGATCAATTGCTTTGTAAATGAAGGATCTCAAACCTGTACGTGTGTGTCAAGTCAAGTCAACTTTACTTATATAGCGCTTTTTAAAATGGAAGTTGTGGCAAAGCAGCTTTACGTTAATAATTGGCAAATCATTTTGGCTGCACAGCAGCTCCTAAAGAAAATGGTGTCATTGTGCAGCTTATTCTATATATTATTGATTCATTCTCTTGCAAATATCAACAGTTATTGGTCTAGTTAATTTATGTTTATCAGCACTGCAGAAAACAGTGACGTAATCGTCCGGCTCAGCTCAGTTCACATACAACGACACCAAAAACACTGCTGAATATCAAGCAAGTGTCCCAACTTAAACAAGCCAAAGGCAACAGTGGCAAGAACCAAAACTCCAACAAATGGAGAAAAAAACCTCGGGAGAAACCAGGCTTAGTCGGGGTCAGTTCTCCTCTGGCCAACAGTGAACACTTGTCTGATACTCAGGCAGAGTTACAGGTCATTAAACCGATTTGGAATCGCAACAGTCAAAATATTTAATCTAGTTCCATCTAGTTTAAGATCTTATGATCACGCCGGTATGGGACGGTTTGTTTGGATATGTGCTACTGGCTGATGAGTCGGTAAGGTCTTAACAAAGGATGAGCTCGTTCACACAGTCTCCGCCGACACCCCAGGCCACATTGCTGCCGCACACAGGCACAGGTTCCCCGTCCGACCCGGACACGGCCCGGATCCAGCCAATCACGTTAATTGGTAAACCTCGGGATAAGCAGAGAGACAAAAATTAGCGTAGACGCCATTCTTCTTCTGATGTACCGAGTACATCTGGTGTTATAGGAAGTGTTCCCGGTTCCGGCTGACCAGAACTATGCAGCCTAACAATCCTTTAATGGAAATTGTGAGTGTGTGTGTGTTACTTCAACCACAAATCTGTATTATGTTTTATTTACTTTGTTTTTATATTCAGTACAATCATGTATGTATTTGTCATTTGATTTACACACTTTGTCATTTCATCATTTATTCATTTTATTATTATTATTAATCATTTGTCATATATTTTTGTGTGTTTCATGTGATTTATTTCCTTGTTACTGTAGTTGGTAACACTAGTAATGATTGAAGTGTTACCAAACCCTTCAGAAGAAATTACTAATTATTTGGATCAGTACTCTAAAGTGAGGAACATGATAACTCTCAAGTAACTACTGGAGTCATTGTCAACTTTTGAGGTTACTTATCAGTATTCTAAAGTGTTACCCTGTGTTTTAATCTTCTGATCATGGTGTTCACGGAATGTGGCATGTTTGTCTTCATGAACAAGAATAAAAGAAATATCACAGTTTGAGGGTTTTGTGGGATGTCGTTATGAAGCAGTCAGAAGGTTGCATTTTGGGGGTGTTATGTACGGAGACTCACACAGAGATCGAAATAAACAGAGATCGTTTATTTTGCAGCGCAAGGGTTTGACAGGTAAGTTTGCAACACAATGAGATGATAATGATGAGAGTATATGATAATGACTCAGCCCTTTTCACTTGCAGATGACAGTACAGTTTGATGCAATAGACATGGGACACCTTTTAGACTCCGGTAAGTAAACAGGACAGGAACAGGACACAAGAGAAGATCCAAACCGGAGGTATGGGAGAACCACGTTGAGATGAATACTGGAAGTAAGTAACTGGAGATCACAGGAACAGACTAACCATGGGATGAGTGGGAGAGACATAAGCGAGTCCTCTATCATAGAAACTGGCTGATCTGTGACAAGGGGTAGGTCCAGGGTTAGTACCAAGTTATTACCCAGTTACAATTACTTTAATAAGTACTTGGTATGTACATGGAAAACAGGACTGTAAAATAAAGTGTTATCGTCTGGAATAAACACACTTGCTGTATTTGTGCTGGTCAGATAGTAATAAGGAGTCGACTACAATAGAGTCGATTCCTGGACTCTGAATATCCGTAGAGTCGGGCTCGACTCCTGCGTCTGAAATCTCTCACTCGTTCACTGATTCTCTGATCCCTGTATAGTGCATGGCAGTCGAGTGCACTACATCAGCAAGGAGTGAAGGAAATGAAGTGATCATTTCAGACAGTGACGTATTACACTGTGTGTCAGAGAACTGGAGCTGAAACTACTGTCACATACATCTATCCTGCATGAAGCTTACTTTAGAAATAGATGACAGTCATAGTGACTTTAGTTTGTGATTAAACCTCTGTGTCAGCTTTAGTTTAACTGTTATATTAATGCAATAAATATACATTTGGTTTTCCATGGTTAACCTATTTGTCTTCATTAAACTAACCATTAACCATTAAAAACTCATGTCAAGAATAAATAAATTAAGGGTATAAGAACTGCACTCAGCCATGAAAACAGACCTTCTAATTGAGAAGTTAAAGTGATATTATTATCTTTTACAGCCACATGCACTTCCAAGGCTGCAACATGTGACGTCTGTACTTGTAGACTGTGAAAGAGTTTTATTTCTGTCTGTTTATGCAAGACATCCTTTCTGGATACAGATATAATACATGGAGTGAGCCTTACAAGCAGACGCCTTCAACGAAGGTGAGTAGCTCTTTTTATGACTTATCTGAGTATTTATAAAACACTCTGGTAGACCCTCTGTAAGCTAACTTATGTTTTTGATTAATGTATTCAGTACGTAAAAAAATACCACAACCTAGCTACAGGGAGGTACTACGTTGGAATGCACATATGGACTGACCTTGGGCAGTGCACATATGAAGTCCCTGGAATGGCTCCAGCCTAAGTTAGGGGGAGTCACATCTAAGCAGGGACAGCAGAGTGGACTCCCTGACTTTGCACAATGTTTGTGTGTGCAAGAAGACTGACTAGGGGAAACACATACTTGCGGAGGCCCCAGGGCCAGCTGTGTGCCAGTGCGTCCATGCTGAGGGTCCCCTCGGTCAGGGAATAAAACAACTTGCAATGGGTCAAGTCCGGGGTAGCAAACAGATCTACCTGTCTGGTCCCAAAGTGACTCCATATCAGCTGGACCACCTGTGGATTGAGTTTCCATTTTCCCGGAAGTGGAGGCTGCTGAGAGAGCTCGTCGACTACACAGTTGATAACGCCAGGGATGTGAATGGCACGAAGCGACCTCAAATGCTTCTGACTCCATAAAAGGAGATGGCGGGTGAGTTGTGACATGCGATGGGAGCGTAGACTGCCCGTACGGACCACCACGTGCTTGCCTAGGAGCAGCCCCTTGAGGCGGCCCAGCACAAGATGTACTTCTAACAACTCCAGACAACTAATTTGGCACTGCATTTGAGGCCCCATCCACAGACCCGATACTGCATGCCTGCTATACATGACTCCCTACCAGTGGAGGAAGCATCTGTGGAGACCACAGTATAGGAGCTAAATCTAATACTTTAAGCTACTGAATTGTTTGATCCTGGAGTAATTAGGCTGGCTCACTTTCTTGCTTTGATGCTATGTTGTTTACTTCCTCCATAAGAAGCGAGAAGACCATTCTTCTGTTTGCATCACCATACACAGTTTATTGGTGCATAATGTCCAATTTAGTATCCAATACATACATTAATAGGAAGTCTTGCATACGTTCATCATTTTTGCACTGTTGTGGTAAAAACCGTTTTCCCTTCCGATCAAACTCCTCCCTACAGTATTAAGAAGGCTACCTATATACACTGAAATCTCTGTAAAGTTCACAGCGCCACTCAAAGTTCAAAATGAGAATAACATTACCTTTTTAAACACATTTTGGCTCCTACACACAGCATGCTTGGACACTTATTCCAGGGGAACTCCTGCCTGTGGGAACGAAGGGTCCAACCAATGGGTGAGGGTACAACGGCAGCTTGGTGTGATGGGCACATGGAACGTGCTGCGTTAGCATGCCCATTTCGGGACATGGCCGTGAAGCCTGTGCTGAAGCCTGCATGGCCTCATATGAAGCAATCCAAGCGGCATGACTGTGGCTGCGGATGCTATATGCCCCAGGAGCCTCTGAAATAATTTCAGTGGGGCCACTGTCCTGCTCTTGAGTGAACTCAGGCAGTTCAACACTGACTGGATGCACTCCTCGGTCTGATTGACCGAATCCAGTTCTATACTGAGATAAGAGATCCTCTGCCCGGGGACGGGTTTGCTCTTGCCCCAGTTGACCTGAAGGCCAAACCGGTCAAGGTGAACTAACATCAGGTCCCTGTGTTCGAATAGGGGTTCTCTCGAGTGAGCTAGAATGAGCCAGTTGTCGAGATAATTGAGAATGTGAATGCCCTGTTTCTTCAGGGGAACAATTGCCGCCTCCGCAACTTTGGAAAGAAGCTGGGCGATAGGGTCAGCCCAAAGGGTAGGACCTTGCACTGATATGCCTGACCCTCGAACACAAACCGTAGAAAGGGTCTGTGTTGAGGAAGAGTCGAGATATGAAAGTAAGCGTCCTTCAGGTCGATCACTTGGGGACGGATGCACTTAAAAATGTGTTTTTGCGTCAACATCTTGAACAGCAGCCTGTGGAGGGAACAATTCAGGACTCACGGCTCTAAGATCGGCTGTAACCCACCACCTTTCTTGGATACAATGAAGTAGAGGCTGTAGAACCTTACTTCATATCGGCTGAAGGGACCGGCTCTATTGCATAGCAGGGGGACCGAGTCAGACAGCAGTGCGGCCCGAAGTAGCGTCTGGCTCCACCGCCAGACACGCCCTCTTGGGACCTGGAGGATGAGGAAACTGCTCTTTTATTGACTTTTTGGGTACCACTGGACTCTGAGGAGCCAGTGGCAGAACAGAAATAAAAGGAAACAAAAGATTTTTCCCTTCTCCGGGGGAGGTAGCAATGCCTTCACCGTCTCCCAAAGAGCTGTCTCCACTTCTTCCAGGTCGCCTGTTTCAGGACCAATTCCTAGTTCTGGCTGGTGTGCCACGTCCACGTCCTGCTCACTGCGGTCTGCTGGGTGGAGGCTGCTGCTTGGCGGGCCCTTGGCCCCTTAGACCTTCGCCGCAGGATGCAGTCGAAAACTGCTGGGCAAAGCTCTCGCCCGCTTAGCCGAATAGGCTGACCTGAGACACGGGGGAGTCCAGGAACCGATACTTATCAATCACTCTCATGTCAGCCAGGTTCAGCCACAGATGGCACTGCTGGACCACTAAGGTGGCCATCGCTTGACCAATGGAGCATGCTGTCACTTTGGTAACCCGGAGGGCATTGGTCAGTGGCAGTGTGCAGTTCCTCCAAAAGCGGTTGTTCAAGACCTCCCGGGGAAATTTCCATGAGTGCCTGGTAGACCTGAAGCAATGCTATGGCATGGAGGCCAAAGCCTGTCCACAGGCTCTGTAAGCCTTCTTCATTAAATTGGAGGAGAACTTACAGGCCTGGAAAGGAAGATGTGCTTTACCCCGCCAGCTAGGAGACGTCAGACACAGCTGCATTGCGACGGCATGCTCAGTTGGGGGGATTCCAGTGTAACCCTTGGCCAGCCCACCGTTCAAGCTGGTGAAGGTGGAAGAGGAACCAGACCGGCTTTGGACAGTAAAGGTGTCTTCCATGATTTGGTCACCTCCTCATACACCTCAGGAAAGAAGCCTAGTCTTTCTTCATATTCCTCTATTTGCCTTTTAATAATATTTCTTATTATCTCTTGCGCTCTCTCTTAAACCAAGAAATTTATATTCATTTGATTTTCATGTGATATTTCTATTATTCCAGCTATGAGTCCACTCAGACATTCATTCGGTTCCCGCTTTTTGAGGACCTGATCTGGACCTGGCTTGCTTAAGTTGGGGACACTTGCTTGATATTCAGCAGTGTTTTTGACCTGCATTGGCGTCGTTGTAAGTGAACTGAGCTGAGCCGGACGATTACGTCACTGTTTTCTCCAGTGCTGATATACTGTACATAAATTAACTAGACTAATAACTATTGATCTTTGCAATGGAATGAATCAATAATATATAGAATAAGCTGGACAATGACACCATTTTCTTTGGGAGTTGCTGTGCAGCCAAAATTATTTGCCAATTATTAATGTAAAGCTGCTTTGCCACAATTTGCATTGTAAAAAACGCGATATAAATAAAGATGACTTGACTTGACTTGACTAGTGCACCTTGAAGGCCTTTTTCTCCCAAGCTTTTACCCGGTGATCCCCCCAGGTATTGTACTGAGATGCTGGTGGATTTTCTCTGGGCTTCTTCCCCTGCCAATAGTATTGATAAATTATTTTAGATAATTTCCACTCATATAGCATTTAAGCATTTAACTATTTTAGGTAATTTCCACTCATATAGCATTTAAGTGTTTTAGGTACTTTCCACTCACATAGCATTTAAGCATTTCTATGTTTAAGCATATGTGGCATTATCATAAAAGTAAGCAAATAAATATTGCTTTGAAACAGGTGAATAAAAATATCAGTATCCAAAACAAAGAGAAAATGATTCCTACATTTATGGTAGTGATGAGCAGGAAAGCAAAAATTTTGCCCCTCTCAGCTTGATGACCCTGTTTGCTACAGACAAAGAACTTTTCTTATGTATAGTTTAAACCAGGGAAATGACATTTCTTACAACACTGCATACATGTTCTATAAACTAAGGTAATGAAGTAACTGAATAAACTTATCTGCCCTGCAGTACAAGTGCAGTAAATAGGATGCAGTATTGCTGCAGAGAGTAAAAGTCCTGATTCTCAATAACTTGTTCTTTGAGGGACTGTCTGAGACTGATATCTAGTGGACGTTTAATTATCAGTGACTTTACTGCAGGGTTCCTCTTTCTATTCCTGGAGAGACACAACAGAGTTTAGTTCCAGCTGTTACTGAACACACCTGAATCAACTAAGAAAAGATTTTGCATTTAGAATAACAGCCAGGTGTGTTGAAGCACAGTCGAAACTGAACTCAGTAGGAATGAGGCTCTCCAGGACCAGGAATAAGAAACCTGAGTCCCACTTTATATTAGTTGACCTTAATGTACTTACATATAGATTAATTAGTTGATACAATGACCTTATTGTGTACATGCATGTTTTTACATTGTAATTACATCTGTAATTATTTTCTGTAATTAGTTATAATTACACTGTTGACTCTTCTCTTACACCTTAATCCATCCTTAAACCTACCCATCCCACCAAACCTGTCCTTAACCTCACCTTTATCCCACCTCAATAGCAGCAAACGTGTTTTGCAATACAATATGAACACAATAAAAATGCATTGTTTTTTGATGTAAGTGCATTGTAGTTCAGGCCACCTAATATAAAGTGGGACCAGAATCTGGTTTACAGATTTGCAGACACATGTTTTTCACGTCACTCAAACACAAAACCAGGAAACAGGAAACTCTTCAGTTCAGAGAAACTGAAACTGAGGTGAAGTTGAGCTGTTGGGTGTTAGTGTCTCTCTTGCAGTAAAATGGCCAAAATTTCTCAGGATGAGTTCAAGTGTCCAGTGTGTCAGGATCTCCTGAAGGATCCAGTGACCATTCCCTGTGGACACAGTTACTGTAAGAGCTGTATTACAAGCTGCTGGGATCAGGAGGATCAGAAGAGAGTCTACAGCTGTCCTCAGTGCAAACAGACCTTCAGTCCAAGACCTGCTTTAGCTAAAAAACACCATGTTGACTGAAGTGGTGGAGAAACTGAAGAAGACTGAACTTCCTGCTGACTGTTACACTGGAGCTGGAGTTGTGCAGTGTGATGTCTGTACTGGAGAAAAACACAAAGCCATCAAGTCCTGTCTGGTGTGTCTGAACTCTTACTGTCAGAATCACCTTGAACAACATGAGAGTTTCTTTAAAAGAAAGAGACACAATCTGACTGAAGCCACTGGACGACTGCAGGAGATGATCTGCCAAACACACGATAAACTCCTTGAGGTTTTCTGTCGCACTGATCAGAAGTGTATATGTGTGTTGTGTACGATGGATGAACATAAAAACCACGACACTGTATCAGCTGCAGCACAGAGGACAGAGAAAGAGGTATGAACTCTAAACTAGACCCTGATGAAATAATGTTGACACTGTTTATATTGGCAGCAATATGATCAGGAGACATCATTCACACTTACCAACACAAACTTGTAAAACAGGCTTTGATGAAGCAACATAATTATAGAAAATATTCACTGGTTGTTAGACAAAATATTTGTCTGTCAAGAGTAACACAAATTAAATGCAGCGACAACACTTTTCTTTTCAGTAAATCTGTCTCAGTCCATATGAACTCAGTCGTTTATAGCTTCACTTCAGGCTTTGGCTCCTGTTCTGTGTTTTAAAATCAATTTTTGATGGATATGTGATGCTGTCATTATGTAAATTAGAATGACTGATTCCTGATCAATATTTTATAACTGATGGCAGTTACTAGTTATTAACAGAAATACTCAATGTTATGATCCAGTGTTTTTTTGGTCATATAGAGCTACAGCTCGAAGCAGAAACACTGTCAGTGTGAAGCTCTACATCTGTGTCAGTTTCACTTTCATGATGCTTATGCTTGCAGTGTGAAACAGGCCTTGTGCTTCATGTAAATTCATGTTTGATGGTGGAAAATAATCTATCGTCCCTTCAGGAGTTTGAACTTACAGCCATTGGTTATTAATCCTACTGTTACTGGATTCAGCTTTTGATGATGATTCTGTCAAGGGTGAGGTGAAGGGATGAAGTTAGGACCAAATCCTTGCACAGAACCGACACCAAACTAGACATGAGTGCTGGAATCAGAACACCACACTTCAAACATGAAACAAGACACACAGACAAGAGACCACACGCTCTCATAAAGATAAGACAATACAGAAGCGTCACAAAACCAAGAATAAACTAGATCAAAGTGACAGAACCCTGACAGATATAATGACAGTAGTATGATGTGACATCTCTGTTATTGGATTGTGCAGCAGAAGCAGCTGAAGGAGACGCAGAGGTGGTTCCAGCAGAGGATCCAGCAGAGAGAGAAAGATCTTCAGCAGCTGAGAGAGGCTGTGGAGTCTCATAAGGTGAGTCTGGAGAAGAAGAGAAGTTTGACAAGTCTCAGTCAGGACTCACTGAAGCCACTGTGTGATTGTGATGTGTGTCCTAACAGCGCTCTGCACAGACAGCAGTGGAGGACAGTGAGAAGATCTTCACTGAGCTCATCCGCTTCATCCAGAGAAGCCGCTCTGAGGCCACACAGAAGATCAGAGATCAGGAAAAGACCGCAGTGAGTCGAGCTGAAGGACGACTGGAGCGACTGGAGCAGGAGATCAATGATCTGAGGAGGAGAGACGCTGAGCTGGAGCAGCTTTCACACACACAGGATCACATCCATTTCCTGCAGGTAATAGAGATCTAGAAGAGCAGGATCATATGCTGTTTCCATCCAAAGTTGCAAATTTAACTTGCGTGAAAAATTTGGAATATTGCATAAAATTAAGTTTTTAAAGTTTGGGAGGAGCAACATTCAAATGATCTACCCAGTCAGAATAAGAGAAGGCCTATAAATATGCAGCTGACTCACCATTGTTCCTCAGCGGTTTTATCTGCATCCCTCCACCACCCCGTCTCCCCACACTTACCTTGTTACTTCCTAACCAAAGATAAGGGGGGATTACTCTGGGTTCAGGCCAAATACCAAGCTCGGAGCCCTCTTCTCAGACAGCACGCCAAATATGCATTCTTTTACTCTATATGTTTATTAAACACTTGTCCAATCTCTGCAATATCATATTGACCGGCAACAGCTCATGACATCATAACAATGCAACCCACATGTTTATAAGGGGTCCCCAGATAACATGCCATCCACTTATCGTCTGAAGGGACTGTAAGCAGGTAGCCCCCGAGGCATGGCAAATAGACGCAGCGTCTCGTTCCCTTTTCTCAGGCAACTATGGTTACATACGTAACCTTTCGAAAGGGAACTCGAGCTGTGTCAGAGTGCAAGGGGAACGATATACCCACGCTCCATGCTGAAGTGAGTGCATGTCAACATATGGCAGTGACTACTGTCAGAATTTGGCAAATTCAAATGAAACGCCAGACTCACTCACCCTACGGGTCTGAACTGGGCTGTCAGTGACGGCGCTCCCAGCGGTCAAAGCCTCAGCTTTAAACCTCAAAGCGGCCTCCATTTCTTACATATGAAGGCCCGCAAAGTCCGCACAAAGGCCTGGAACCAACAACTTCAACAGAAGGGGTCCATTTAAGGGAGTGTGGCTATGGGCCCGACGGCACCTACCCCGCTGAACGCATCTTTGAAGGATCACCTCACTCAGATCCTTCTTCCTAGAATCTCATCTAGAGTCTCACCTATGCTTGACAGTAGCCTTCTGGCCCTGTCTGGTTGAGGACCTCAGCGGCATGCACGTCTTGAATGCCGCTGGTCTAAGTTTCTACGCAGGGCAGCTTGGTGTGCCTGCCACACAGCCATTGAGTACAGAGCAGCCCCAGCCTGACCTGCTGACTTTAGGGCTTAGATGGCAGAGCCTAAGCTGTATCTTATGCAAAAAAGTACTAAATAATAAAGTTTATTATTATTAGTCGGCTACTTTTGGCATCAACACATACCCATTGTAATGAATCAGCTCCGTCATGTTTCACCCACTTGCCACCAGAGGTCACCCTTCCACATCAAGGACCCTGTTACACACAAACTTCATTCCCACAAGGCCCTCACCCAGTCACTGATCACCCTAGCCAGCTGTTGCACATTACCTTGATTAAATTACATTCACACCTCACCCCTATAAAAGCACCACTCACACACACCCACGTTGCAAAGTATTGTACATCTTGAATTGCAATTCCGAGCGTTATTCCCCTGTCTTGTTTTGCCTGTTTCCGGATCCTGCTTGTGTCTTCGTTTTGTTGTTTATCTGCCTGCCTCTGACCATTCGCCTGGATATTTACTACGAGACTGCCTGTTCCCCGCCACTATTGTTTGCTGTTGTGTTGACCATTGCCTGACTACATTTTGTTAATAAAGCCGCACTTGCATCTTATTCGCTGACTCCCTCATCATTATACCCATACTCCTTCCACAAAAGCCTACACAGGGAACGGCCTCTCTCCTATCGCTCTCCTAACACGCTGCCAACTGTAATCTGCCTGCAGCGCATTCCATAGTCGACAGCTCAGCATATGCGGCACTGGGTGGCTGAGAGATCATAACCAAACTAAAAATATTTTCAATGTACATGATTGAAGTATTTCTAATTAACGTTTAAAACTAATAGCTTTCTAATGCTAGTATCCAGCTTCTGAAATGTTCTTAGCACATGGTGATTTTCTGCTAAAATGCAGAGTCATCATGTTACCGTGTTAACTATTTCTATGCTTTATCATCCAAACGATTTCCTAGAAAATTCATATATAATGTAAATGGCAAATGCTAGAGTTTGTTGCTCTAATGTCAAACAATGAATATGAGAAGTGTGATTGAGGAGAGTTACTAAAGATCAACAAGAGGCTGAAGTGTGGAGGTGACGAGCTTTGATTTCTGTTTTCTGTAGAGTTTCCAGTCTCTCTCAGCTCCTCCTGAATCTACAGACGTAAATGACGATCTCTTCAGTTCTCTCTCCTCTTTTGATGTTGTGAGAGAATCTGTCCGTCAGCTGAGAGACAAACTGGAGGATTTCTGCAAAGAGGAGCCCAAGAAGATCTCTGACAGAGGTAAAATTCTGGAGATTCATCAGAAATGATCCTCCATCATCTCATATCATGTAGAAGATCATGTTAGAAATGTCTGAGGAACGGATGCAGGGATCATTTTCTCTTGACATGATAATCACACTCTTCATGTCTGTTGATTTCCACAGGCACTTTCTCCAAAATTGTTCCCAGAACCAGGAACGACTTCCTACAATGTAAGTTACTGAGAAAACAAGCAGAAAAGCAGAAAGAAAACATGACAGAAGAGTTTCATAGTTGATCATGTAAATGATGATATCTGGTAAACTGAATTGAGACATGACTGATATACTGAACATGAAGAGTTCAGATACACTGAAAAAATTATAACCCTGAGTAACACTTAATTTTAGGGGCCATAATTATGCAGTAGTTAAGCATTAACACTCGTAGTTAATAATGAATTAAACTTATTAAGGGCATATTGACATTATTTACAACTGATCAAACATTTGAAGGAAAAATAAGCAGAAATAAGCCAATAAATAATTGTTAACTGAATGTACACCGGGCGTGAACGAGTGCAAACAGGCCATGAAGATACTCCGCGATAGGGCAGGGCAGTCTGTGGTGGGCAGGCACAGGTTGATAGGCATGTATGGAGCCCATGCGGGAACTACCTGAGGTGTCAGCTGAAGCACTGAGGTGTCCTGCCAAGTGTCTTGAGATGTAACACCTGTTGTATGTGCTGGGGGCAGCAATTTGTGGAGGCGGCCTGCTTGCCACTACGAGCTGTCACTGAGTAAGACCAAGATGACTGGGCCCAGGTGGTGAGTAACTTGGAGAGGGGAAGACCAATACGAAGTGAGTTTGTTGTCCCTGTGGGGTCTGCGAACCCTGACCCAATCTGCGGCCTGTTAGTCAGGGACCTTAGCACTGCTGACAGATTGAATTTCTGGTTCATCCGCCTCTGCTGGCGAGCAACAGAGGCCCTGACCCCCGGTAGCGCTCCCTGAAACAGTATGGGACTGAGCCTGTCGAGGGGAAGATGGAGCTCACGGTAAGCATGAGACAAGCTGGAGAGGGTGGCCCTGTAGTGTGTGGCAAATAGCCTGTGAGAAGGTCCATCGCTGGAACAAGTGTGCCCTGATACTGTTTTTCAGTGACTGGAAGAAGTGTTAGACGGCACCTTTAGCTCGGGGGTGATAGTATGCCGTATGGATGTGGCGAATTTCTTTGTTTTTAAGGTATGTGGTGAAATCGGCCGGGATCAACTGTGGGCCATTGCCAGTAGTGATCGTATTTGGAAGGCCCCAGTGGGGAAAAAAGAGAGTCCAGAAAGTTAATTATGACCTGAGAGGTCACATAGCCGGTGGCAATGAGCTCGAGGCATTTTGAGTGTAGGTCATAGACAACTAGTAGGAAGCGTTGGTGATGAGGAACTCCCTGAATCTCACCACATATGTCCGGCTGCACGTGGTCCCGAGGCTGCAATGGCTAAGCAAGAGGTTGTAAGGGTGGAGGAGCCTGGTGACCAGTCTTACCGCTCAAGAGACAGATGGCACAGGTTTTCACCAGGGCCTCAATGTCTTAATCTATCCCACCAAACCCGGTCTCTGCAGCTCTGCTTCAGTTTCATAATACCTTCTTAGGTGGCCCTCTTGAGCCATTGCCAAGACACACACACACACACACACATAGTGTGCTGGGGATGACTGTGCCACTCAGGTGTCATTCCAGCAGGACAGTTACTGCTTTATTCTGGAAGATGCTGCCTCCGGTACTTCCCGAGGCCAGCCGTTCAGATTATAGAAACGGAGCTGTGAAAGGACTCAAAGGAACTTAGAAAAATATGAACACAAAAAGCACACTAATACTACAATATATTGTCTATTTGTTTTCCGCCACACCAAATAGGTATTATTTACAAGAATAAAACATGTTAATAATGCAATATGAAAACGGCAGCCTTTATCACCACACAGAACACTACATATAATACCGTTTCTGCCTCATATTGACATGAAACCACGTCAGATTGTAAAAGTTATTTCAACACTAGATCCCCCATGAGTTTGACAAAAGCTTGATGTTAAATATCTCTTCTGCTGATCAATAGCCCATATACACCTCAAGCTTGAAAAGATGTTGCGGTCGTGTTACTTTCAATTGCACATTACAAGAGACAAACTCACAGCGGTTGCAAAGATGAATCACGATGCACTGTCAAGATGATTGATGCACTGTCAGTGCTATTCTTCAGAAACACGCTCAGATATACTTCACATATTTAATTAGAACATAGCAATTTCACCAAGCTAATTCACTATTTCAGTTAATCATGCAGCCTCCGATTATGTTGTAATGATCTGGGTGTATGTTGCTTTAAAAACTGTGTTTGGGGTTTCCCATAGACTTGCAAATCATCAGAGGAGTAATGTAACGAAGAAATAATAGTTTGTTACAATACTTGAGTATTTTTTTGGAAAATCTGTACTTACTAAAATATTTTACTTTTACTCCGATAAGTTTCCCCAAAGAATTTTCGTTACTTACTACAAAATAAAAAATGAAGAACACAGACTGCAAGCAAGAATGTGCAAAGTAATGCTGCACAACCGCGCTTGATTTCACTTTCCGGGTTGCGTCAGTTGCTGGATCGGCTGAGGAGCGTGCCGTACGAGAGCGACCTCTAGAGGCCGAATAAAAGCTATCAGAGATGCCTCGTACTGTTTGTATTGACGCGTGACATGAGGCTACACGCTGCACAGAACTGGACACCGATTTAAAACATAGACAACAAAGCCGTATGCTATGCAGTACACTACAGTATATGTTTTCATATCACTAAAGTTTTTAGTTTGTTGACTAGATGCTGCATTAGTGGAGAACTGCAGTGTGTTTGCCATCGAGGCTGAGAAGATGCTAACATTAGTAGTACCTCAAGCGGTTAAAACAATGTGACAAAAACACCAACTGTTTAATGTCACGATTGTTACCCTCTATTTGCTTTAGTTTATATCAAAAGACTCTTTAGAGCAAAAGAGTGAAGCCACACACGTGATGTTTGCCTGAACACAAACACTCTACTGAAAAAAACTAATATAACAGAAACTGAACATTAAACACTAACAGGTCTTTCCCTCAAAAACACAAAAAAAATCTCTCTAAGGGTGCGTTCACACTTGTCATGTTTGGTTCGATTAAAACGAACCCTGGTGCTCAGTTAGTGCGGTTCGTTTGTGAACACATGTGAACGCTGCCATCAGAACCCAGAGACGCTAAAAAGATGGGTCTCGGTCCGCTTCCAAACGAACTCTGGTGCGGTTCGATTGATATATGAACGCGACACGGACCAAAGACATGTAAACGAACCAAAAACAGGACGTGATGTCACAAGATGCGACGCTACGAGTCACTGATTTGACGACGCGGGAAGATCGGCGTATCCAAAATGAGTCGAGGTCAAATGTGGAGCAACGAGGAGGTGAAGTTTCTGTTTCTGTGTACGACGGAGGAAATCCTGCTGCTGTTTTGAATGTTTTGATCATTTGATGAGCTCTTCGTGATTCTCAGCTGGTAAAAATAAAGCATGAAATGATGGCGTTTAATCCAGAACACAGCGTTGTTTTGAATGTTCGGTAAGAAAGCTCTCTCGCGAAATATACGTCATAAAAGCGACCAATCAGGTCGTGACCGTATCCCTACGCCTTTGGTTCGGTAACTTTAGGTTCGCTGTTAAAAATGCCAGTGTGAACGCTAAGAGGACCAGGACTATATGTTTTGTTTTTGGGTCCGGACCAAACGAACCACAAGTGTGAACGCACCCTTAGTTTCAGCATTTACTCTCCTGATCCAGACTTATACAAAGCATGCAGGGAACTAAAAATCCACTGTCCAGTTTCAGTTAATTCAACACTAATTATTCAGGTAGTTCAAACACAAATTGATTAATAAACTTCAGTTTTAACATATTGAAGTGGATATTACGCAATACAATTAAATAAAGACAAAGTGTTCACTAATTATATGGTTTTAACTCATTTTAATTAAGTAAATTTAACAAGCAGCAAAGCTTATTTTTATGGTGTACATTAAAAGATGATATTCATAATTCCTGATTGTGATGTGTTTTATCTCCATCAGATTCCCATCAGTTCACTCTGGATCTGAACACAATGAATAAACTCCTCCGTCTGTCTGAAGGGAACAGAGTGATTACCAGCACTGACACAGAGCTTCAGCCATATCCTGATCATCCAGACAGATTTGACTATCATAAGCAGGTGTTGTGTAGAGAGAGTGTGAGTGATCGATGTGACTGGGAGATTGAGTGGAGTGAACGTGTGTTTATATCAGTGTCATATAAGAGCATCAGCAGGAAGGGATTGGGTAAAGAGTGTCAGTTTGGACGTAATGATCAATCCTGGAGTTTGATCTGCTCTCCTCACAGATACTCATTCAGACACAATGACATAGAGACTGAACTCCCAGTAAAGCCCACCAGCCGTAGAATAGGAGTGTATGTGGATCACAGTGCAGGAACTCTGTCCTTCTACAGAGTCAAGAGAGACAGAATGAAACTCATTCACACAGTTCAGACCACATTCACTCAACCGCTCTATCCTGGGTTTAGGGTTGGCTATACTGGATCAGTGAAACTGTGTTGATGAATCAGAACAAATTCTAAAGAGATTCTACCCATAATGCTTTGAGCTCACGATAGTGACTGACACACACTGACTAGACTAGATGATCCAAGATAAGAGGGTTGATGGAGAAAGACTATGAACACTTATATTTAATAAACACCAGCAGGAAACATGAACACAAGACAATGAACGTAAGATGACTGAGGGTTTAAGGGGACTAAATGAAGGACAGGTGATTATGATAAATTATCATGGTTACAAACAAGGGTTGCTATGGAAATTAACAAGATAGCAATGGAAACAGTAATCAGAGTCTAAACCACAGGCACAACAAGACAATACAATTCAAAATAAGAGTCAGAGACACACAGGTGATGGTGACAGTAACAGTGAGATATAAAGTCTGTTCATTACATTAATACTACAGCTGAAATACTGAAATAATATGTTCAGGCTCTTCTGATCGAGCACTAGAGCCATTTTGTTTGAGTAAATTATGAGATCTCATTAAACTCCACAATAAAAGTCAGAGAAGGTTTAAGGATGAGTGAGAGAAACAAGGTGAAGATCAAGAGAAACCCAGAAAAAACAGTCAAGGAAACTAACAGGGAAGAGAGAGGAAATATGAGACAGAAGAAGATGGAGACACAATGAGACTCACTGCAAACATGTCTGGATGATCCCAGCAAATACAAGACTTTCAAAGATGATCTCAAATGACCAATGGAGAGTGAATTTGTTACTTCAACCATACATATATGCTGTGCTCTATTTACTTTGTTTTATATTCGGTATGATCATTTATCATCATCAGTCATGTATGTATTTGTCATGTGATTTAAACACTTTTTCATTTCATCATTTATTCATTTTATAATTATTATTCATTCGTGTCATTTAATTTTCTATATTTTATGTTACTCATTTCCTTGTTACTGTAGTTTAATCTGATCGTAGTGTTTCACAGAATGTCACATATTTATCTCAGGAATAACAGAGTTTCAGGGTTTTATGGGATGTTGTTGTGAAGCAGTCTGGAATAAACACACTTGTCTGATAGTAATAATAAGTCGATTCCTGAACTCTGAATATCCATAGAGTCGGGCTCGACTCCTGCGTCTGAAATCTCTCACTCGTTCACTGATTCTCTGATCCCTATATAGTGCATGGCAGTCGAGTGCACTACATCAGCAAGGAGTGAAGGAAATGAAGTGATCATTTCAGACAGTGACGTGTTACAGAACTGGAGCTGAAACTACTGTCACATACATTTATCCTGCATGAAGCTTACTTTAGAAATAGATGACAGTCATAGTGACTTTAGTTTGTGATTAAACCTCTGTGTCAGCTTTAGTTTAACTGTTATATTAATGCAATAAATATACATTTGGTTTTCCATGGTTAACCTATTTGTCTTCATTAAACTAACCATAAACCATTAAAAATTCATGTCAAGAATAAATAAATTAAGGGTATAATAACTGCGATCTTGTATTATTAGTTTTAGTATAGTTGATTCCATCGACGCCTACGGTTGGATTCGGAAGTCGACTCTGAAAAAACGTGGAATCATAGACTCCTATGGTCAGATGAAGCCTGAGTTTTCATCTTCAATTTCGTCCGTCAGCTCTCTTAAATGAGAGAAGGGAGGTGTCCAGTACTCCAGTTGCCCCCGGAGGAGGTATCTAGTCACCTTCCCTAGATACAAATATAAAGCTATTGTGTCGCTATATAACAGTCGATCCCCGAGTCTGTCCATAAGATTGTACAACTCCAGTCAGGTGTGTACCATTGTAAAAGTGCCTACTTACACATTAATGTTGCGAGTCTTACAAACAATTTCTTCGGGTCGTAAAACTAGACAAGTGCTATGTCATCTTAGACTAATGTGAAATATTTCAGGTTTTGTGAAAAACACAATTCTGTTGAAATGTTCAGGGTCTTTCACAAGAAATATTGAGGTAAATATTCACACGTTGAGTACCACCCCCAAAGGTCATTTAGCAATAATTTATTGATAGACCTCTGAGCAGGGTTGTAGCAGATCTTTTCTGGGTCGAGACAAATTCTCCCTTTATCAAAATATTTGTGAATGTAAGATGCTTTGTTGGTGTCCATGACGACATTCGATGGCTACCTAGATGCTTATTTCAAACACAGAAAAGTCTTTACATAATTGCGAAACAGCAAATCTGACTGTTCTGGAAATTGCAAACTTCATCGATCCTGGCCACAACATACTCCTCTTGATGGCTTTTAAAAGTTCGATACTGACCCAACACCCTGAGAGAGCTCTCTTCTCATCTGTATGGCTAGAGCTCATTATCTGGTTTTGAACATGTTCGGCATAATGGGAACATGAGTTTTCCGTCTGCTTGGAAGAACTAGGTGCAGTAATTTGCAGAGCGGGTAAATGGTGGCCTTGATGAGACCGTAATAATTTTCAACTGGTTCAAAATCACTGAAAATTATTTGGGGGTTTCCGATCGATTAACTCTTGTTAGCCTGGAAAAAGGGATACAAGTTGGTAAAATCGACATTGAGAGAGTTTGTAAGCATTAGTACGACCCCCAAATGGAAGCTCTCTTGGCTTCAGTCTCTTGGGAGCTAAATAAGTGCCCATGAATTCTATCACACAGGGATCGGTCTGCTTCATTCTTTTCCATTCGCATTGCCAAAGTACTTCTGTTTTCAACCCATAAGCGTTCTCCTGAGAACGTCATAAGGTATGCATCTGATAGGGCTTGAATCGACATGAGTGCCCATGATGGACACAGTCAATAAATTCTAGCCCGTGTCTCACACCATGCTTTTTTCCATGCCATTATTATATTTAATTTCCACTCATATAGCATTAAGTATTTTAGGTAATTTCTACTCATATATCGTTCAAGCATTTAAGCATTTTAGGTAATTTCCACTCATATAGCATTCAAGCATTTAAGTATTTTAGGTACTTTCCACTCATATAGCATTCAAGCATTTCTATGTTTAAGCATATAAGGCATTATCTTAAAAGCATTCAAATTAATATTTTTTTTAAAAACAGGTAAATAGCAATATCATTATCCAAAACAAAGGGAAAATGATTCCGACATTTATTGTGGTGATGAGCAGGAGAGCAAAAATATTTTTCCACTCTCATCTTGATTACACCATGTGACCCTGTTTGCTGCAGACAAACAGCTTTTCTTATGTTATTTCCCTGGTTTAAACTATACATTTCTTACAACGCTGTGTAAAAGTTTTAGAAATTAAGGTCCTGATTTTGAATAACTTGTTCTTTGAGTGACTGTCTGAGACTGATATCTAGTGGATGTTTAATTATCAGTGACTTTACAGCAGGGTTCCTCTTTCTATTCCTGGAGAGACACAACAGAGTTTAGTTCCAGCTGTGACTGAACACACCTGAATCAACTGAGAAAAGTTTTGAGATTTAAAATAACAGCCAGGTGTGTTGAAGCACAGTCGAAACTGAACTCAGTAGGAATGAGGCTCTCCAGGACCAGGAATAAGAAACTTGAGTCCCACTTTATATTAGTTGACCTTAATGTACTTACATTTAGATTAATTAGTTGATACAATGACCTTATTGTGTACATGCATTTTTTTTACATTGTAGTTACATCTGTAATTATGTTCTGTAATTACATTTATAAGTACACTGTTGACCCTTCTCTTACACCTTAATCCAGCCCACTTTCACATCACTCAAACACAAAACCAGGAAACAAGAAACTCTTCAGTTCCGAGAAACTGAAACTGAAGTGAAGTTGAGCTGTCGTCAGTTTGTGTCTCTGTAATCTTGCAGTAAAATGGATGACACCAGATTTTCTCAGGATGCTTCAAGTGTCCAGTGTGTCAGGATCTCCTGAAGGATCCAGTGACCATTCCCTGTGGACACAGTTACTGTAAGAGCTGTATTATAGGATTCTGGGATCTGGAGGATCAGATGAGAGTCTACAGCTGTCCTCAGTGCAGACAGACCTTCAGTCCAAGACCTGCTTTAGCTAAAAACATCATGTTGACTGAAGTGGTGGAGAAACTGAAGAAGAGAAAACTTCCTGCTGGAGCTGGAGATGTGCAGTGTGACGTCTGCACTGGAGAAAAACACAAAGCCGTCAAGTCCTGTCTGGAGTGTCTGAACTCTTACTGTCAGAATCACCTTGAACAACATGAGAGTTTCTTTAAAAGAAAGAGACACAATCTGACTGAAGCCACTGGACGACCGCAGGAGATGATCTGCCAAACACACGATAAACTCCTTGAGGTTTTCTGCCGCACTGATCAGAAGTTTATATGTGTGTTGTGTACGATGGATGAACATAAAAACCACGACACTGTATCAGCTGCAGCACAGAGGACAGAGAAACAGGTATGAACTCTAAACTAGACCCTGATGAAATAATGTTGACACTGTTTATATTGGCAGCAATATGATCAGGTGACATCATTCACACTGCAGACGTCAGCAGAAGTGAACAGAAGCTGTAAGAGACTTTCACTGCTGAGTGTGTTTGTGCTCCACATTGAACTTGACTCAAAATATGGTGAAATGCACCGAAAACATATTTATCAGCACAAACTTTTGTAAAACAGGATTTGATGAAGCAACATAAAATTATAGAAAATATTCAACAAATACATCTCTGTCAAGAGTAACACAAATTAAATGCAGTGACAACACTTTTCTTTTCAGTAAATCTGTCTCAGTCCATATGAACTCAGTTGTTTATAGCTTCACTTCAGGCTTTGGCTTCTGTTCTGTGTTTTAAAATCAATTTTTGATGGAAATGTGACGCCGTCTTTATGTAAATTAGAATGACTGATTCCTCAATCAATATTTTATAACTGATGGCAGTTATTAGTTAGTAACAGAAATACTCAATGTTATGATCCAGTCTTTTTTTTTTGGTCATATAGAGCTACAGCTCTGTTACAAAGCAGACAAAACACTGTCAGTGTGAAGATTTACATCTGTGTCAGTTTCACTTTCATGATATGTAAGTGTCATCAATATGGTTCGATTCCCACGCTGACAGGAATTGAAGGTGGGGATTGTGAATAAACAGCACTCTCTCCACCTTCGATACCACGACTAAAGTGCCCTTGAGCAAGACACCTAACCCCTAATTGCTCCCCGGGCGCTGTCGCAATAGCTGCCCACTGCTCCGGGTATGTGTTCACTGTGTGTGTGTGTGTGTGTTCACTACTCACTGCTGTGTGTGTGCACTTGGGATGGGTTAAATGCAGAGCACCAATTTCGAGTATGGGTCACCATACTTAACAATAAGTCACGACTTAAAAAAAAAACAATATCACATAAGGGGAACATTCGCTGACGATATGGCAAAGGACTGCCAATAAAAGGAGAATAAATAGGGAGCAAACCAGGTATGAGAGAAAACGTGTGTGGCAAATGAACCAGGTAACAAATGGTCACAATCTACTGTCACAAAACCAAGAATAAACTAGAACGAAGTGACAGAACCCTGACAGATATAGTGACAGTAGTATGATGTGACATCTCTGTTATTGGATTGTGCAGCAGAAGCAGCTGAAGGAGACGCAGAGGTCGTTCCAGCAGAGGATCCAGCAGAGAGAGAAAGATCTTCAGCAGCTGAGAGAGGCTGTGGAGTCTCATAAGGTGAGTCTGGAGAAGAAGAGAAGTTTGACAAGTCTCAGTCAGGACTCACTGAAGCCACTGTGTGATTGTGATGTGTGTCGTAACTTCGCTCTGCACAGACAGCAGTGGAGGACAGTGAGAAGATCTTCACTGAGCTCATCCACTCCATCGAGAGAAGACACACTGAGGCCACACAGTGGATCAGAGATCAGGAAAAGACTGCAGTGAGTCGAGCTAAAGGACAACTAGAACAGAAGATCAATGATCTGCGGAGAGATGCTGAGCTGGAGCAGCTTTCACACACACAGGATCACATCCATTTCCTGCAGGTAACAGAGATCTAGAAGAACAGGATCATAAGCTGTTTCCATCCAAAGTTGCAAATTTAACTTGAGTGCAAATTTGGAAAACGTTCAAATGATTTTCCCAATCGGCATAAGAGAAGGCCAATAAAAATGCAGCTGACTCACCATTGTTCCTCAGCAATTTGGTGACGCCCTTCATTCCTAGCATGTCAGAAATCAAGCTCTTCTCATTCTGATGATGAATCTTTCACCCTTGAAGTATCTTTGCCCCAATCCTCTGGTCTAAAGAGTGGTTCTCTTCCACCTATCACCGTATCCGATCCCTCATGTTATTTTGCAAGCGTCAGCCCAAAACAAACGGGTCCCCACTCTCCAGGGCGAAATATCACAGCTCAAACCTTCTCGTTTTCTGTCCGTTTGTATTTATCTTTTGGAGGGAGTACTCTGGGTTTGGGCCAAATACCGAGCTCGGAGACCTCTCCTTGGACAGCATGTCAAATATGCGTTCTTTTACTTTATCTGATTATTTGTGAGAACTTGTGAAAGATTTGCAAATAAAGCACCGTTTCCATCCAGTGAGTCTAGGAGAACAAATTCGTCACTGTAACACAGTTAGCGGTAGTCGTGGCCTAATGGTGAGGGAGTTGGGCTTGTAACGTGAAGGTTGCTGGTTCGATTCCCACGCCGGCAGGAATTGAAGGTGGGGATTGTGAATAAACAGCACTCTCTCCACCTTTGATACCATGACTAAGGTGCCCTTGAGCAAGGCACGAAACCCCTAATTGCTCCCTGGGCGCTGGAGCAATACCTCACTGCTGTGTGTGTGCACTTGGATGGGATAAATGCAGAGTACGATTTTCGAGTATGGTTCACCGTACTTGACAATATGTCACTTTCACTTTCAGAGTGCACAGACGAAACACATTTAATGCTGTCATGCTATCTTTCATTCAGATGCTGAATTTTCTCTTCTGGTTTCTTACATCATGGTGAAGTCTTGATGGTACCAATTTTGAGTAATGTTCACCAAATTTACTTCAGGTGATCTTCAAACCTGATAAAATAGATTTGGATTTTCATAATTGTTTGACTCTTCCCTTGAGGATCACACCCATGAATATCTCCATCTAGATATTATGCCAACCTCAAAGAGCAGACAGAGGTGTATCTGCCTGTGGATGGCCCTCAACAGATATTCTGTGAGTATGTAGAATTGCTCCATACTCACACCTTGACAGTGGGTGAAAATAAGGAGCATCCCAAATACGGTGGTTCTGGAGCTAGCCGATCTCACCAGGCCTACTGGACTTTCTTGTTCTAAATAGTTCCCTGGCCCTCCTTCCTCTCCTGGTCCCACCCAGCCTCCTGGCTCCTTTCTCTCCGCTGGTCCCATCCAGCCTCCAAGCTCTTGCATTCCAACCATTGTGTCAGAGATTGGTCAGGCTCTGTCAGAACCCAATCACGACAAGCGCCATCAATCGAATACTAATTACCCTCACCTGATGCACATCACCTCATCATCACAACAGCTTAAGAGGACACACTGCACCTCAGCCCATTGTCTGGTGTCATCTATGAGAGAAGGACTCACTTACCTGATACTTACCTGTATACCTACGCCATCTTCCTATCGTCCTTGTCTTCTTTGTGTCATCCGTGATCTGCGATCACCAGGATTCTACAGCACCCCAACACTGAACTCGAAGTGTGTGCTCTATAGCGCTTCCACCACATCTCCACGTTTCTTCTAACCACAGAAAAAACTGTCAGTATTCCCATTTATTTATTTACAAAGACCTTCATGCTTCAGAACCTGTTTCTGTCACTCTTGGTGTGTTCAATAAACTTACCCGTTTCTCCAATCGCTTTGTGAGTCTGTATTCCATAATTCCATATGGAGGTCATCCATAGCCCCGTCGTCTTCGCAAGTTCCGTCCATCTCCTCGGCTCCTCCCTTTCCACTGGCTTCATTCAGTTTCCATCCATGTTTCACCACAGACTTCCTGACCTCTGGCAGTGCCTCAGCCACTTTATATACGTTATTTTTTTTTATAACACTTTATAATAATGTTCAGTTATAAGTCATTTTTAATAGTTATTGATTATCTAATCATTATAAAACATGACTTTACATTCATAAATGATTAATATATGATAAATATGTTGTAAGTTATCATGAAATGATCAAACAGATCTTTAGTAGATGATTCCTGTTTTATTAGTTGATATATTAATCACTTACAAATCATTAAAAAAATTATCCAATGTTGAGGGAATTAAATTTTTCTCAAGGCCAGGTGTCAGGGTTATCAGCTGGAGTGCCTGTGACAGCCAATAGAAGGCACTCCACACTGAACTGCTAATCACTTTACTCCCGGACTTCATTTCCCACAAGACACCACACAGACACTACACTTCCCAGAAGTCCTGTTCCCAATCACTGATCACCGCAACCAGCTGCAGTCGTTTACCCAGACTATTTAAGAGACATTCAAGCACACGTATTTTGCGAGGTCTTGTTATTCCTAGTGATTACATTTCTGAGCGTTTATAACCGTCTTGTCTTCCGGTCTTGATCCTGTCTGTTTTTGCCCCTTGTGATTGTTTCTCTGCCTGCCTTTTGACTATTGCTGCCTACCTCTACATCATTGCCTGTAAACCGACTACGCTTCTGCCTATCCTTCTCCATACCTGTTTGCTGATGTTTGACCCTGCCTGTTATGACCATTCTGTTTACTAATAAAAGCCTGCGATTGGATCCCATTCCGTTAACCGTCTATTCATTATACCAGTATTTAAATGCGTAAACAACCAATTATCACAGAGTCAAGTCCTCTTTTTTTTTTACCTGCAACAGCAAATTGTTTACAGAAATCTTACAAAAACAAGTATAAGTTTGCTTGTTAATTGTTTATTTACTCGTTTATTTAGTAATGTACCCGGGAAATGACGCACACAAAATGTGAATCATTGCCCATAATTTTACAAGCAACTGGGGATGAAGAAAAATACCTGTCGCAATTTTGAAAATATTTACATTTTAAACACTGCTGAGAGCGACCATTAGATGAATATATAAAAACAAAACAAAAATTGAGAAACTAGCAAGGATTTTTTAATAAAGCATAAAAGCATCTGATCATGGCAATGTATGTTTGTTTGCATGAACTCTGTAATTCAGCATTCCAGTAAAATCTCATTGTGTTTATATTATAACAGTTTATAAAATAGATTGCTTAAAATCAAGCAGCTTTACTGTATTAAACACGAAAAACAGTGTCAGTCTCTCATTTCATCAGAAGCACAACTTTGTTTCCTGCTATAAAACAGCTCCCCAGTGTTCATGTTTTCATGCCTGATTTTGTTCGAAACGATGCCACATCAGTTCGTTCTTCGATTTCATTTGAAGTATATGCACCGAACATGTTTTTCTGGGCTCACGGCCAAAGGCTTGCGTGCTCAACTGTGCGCGAGATTGAGCAGATCGTGGAAAATGCTCCAAATTGTAGTGGAGCTTACATCAAGAAACTCCATTACTGCAATAAATATTGGGGGGCAAAACATTTATTTGTATCTAGAAACGGCCCTAAATGTGACGTCACTGATGCACCTGATCTATTACATTTATGTTATTAGTAGATGCTTTATCATCCAAATGATTTCCTAGAAAGTTCACATATAATTTAAATGGCAAACGTTAGAATTTATAGCTCTATTGTCAAACAATGAATATGAGAAGTGTGATTGAGGAGAGTTACTAAAGATCAACTCAAATCTGACAGTAGAGCAGGTTATTGGCTGAAGTGTGGAGGTGATAAGCTTTGATTTCTGTTTTCTGTAGAGTTTCCAGTCTCTCTCAGCTCCTCCTGAATCTACAGACATAAATGACGATCTCTTCAGTTCTCTCTCCTCTTTTGATGTTGTGAGAGAATCTGTCCTTCAGCCGAGAGAGCAAACTGGAGGATTTCTGCAAAGAGGAGCTGAAGAAGATCTCTGACAGAGGTAAAGTCCTGGAGATTCATCTGCTCTCAGAAATGATCCTCCATCATCTCATATCATGTAGAAGATCATGTTAGAAATGTCTGAGGAACGGATGCAGGGATCATTTTCTCTTGTCATGATAATCTTCATGTCTGTTGATTTCCACAGGCACTTTCACCAACATTGTTCCCAGAACCAGGAATGACTCCCTACAATGTAAGTCACTGAGAAAACAAGCAGAACAAAAGAAAGCCATTTATTAGTTGGGCTGTTTGATAAGAAAGAGAGTAGATATAGTTGCAATAAACTTTGTAATAATCCGAACAGGTGAATCCGAGACTATTCTGTTATTAACAATACTACGGGTCTAAATTGAGAATATCTGCTTAAGTCTGACATCACGTGTCACCGCTTCCGGGTCCAAATGCTCTCAGACGACCCAAGAAAACAACAAACCATGCTAATATACACTCAGGATGTGATGTAGTACTACTGAAAAATTACAACCCTACCTTTTCCCATACCAAATCCCAGATGGCCAGACAGTGATTCCTTTTATAAAACGTTAAAATATTCGTTTATGGGACTCCGTGAGCTCAGAGACTGTAGTGTGCACAGCAAGTTTTTAAATGTTCAGTTTAAATATATAATATTATTTAAATAGCACTCCTAAAAGGCTTAAGTATTCTCAATTGAAATGAGTAGAGGCATGGACCCGGAAAGAGGTGACTGAACAATCGGATTCTTCCCAAGCCATTAAACTGACGTCATAGAGCGAGAACGCCATTCCAGAGCAGATTTTTTTTTTTTTTCAGATTTTGATGAAAGATTATGAGGAAAAATTTGTTTAACAGTATCTTGGCCTTGCACCTTTAATTGTTCACCACAATACAAGTAATGTGCACAAACAAAGGTCAATTTTCATTTCATTTTCAAGTATCATTTTCAATACCATGGGCAAAAATTTCTCATCTCTATTAGCCTGCAACGTGTTACCATTTTTTAAATGTGGCTTTTTATTGGATATGTTTGAGCTTTTTGGCTCAGGCACACGTAAGCCACTAGAGCTAATCCATTTGGCATGGTAGCCCAGGCACACATAGTCTAACTGGCCACTAGTGCCAAGCCTTATGACCCAAAGTACTCAGTTTAGTGGCATGCATATACTGGTATGTAGCTAACACCCCATTGGTAAGTCACCAGGGACACTAGTACACATAGGGATACCCTGCGAGATGCTACATGTGCCTTATATGCACCTCATGACAGCACACATGGCTAACAGCTAGATCTGCTTTGTGTAGGTAGATCTAGTCTGCCAAGACTAAGCCATAACATTTTTCATACTCAAAACATATGGGCCATATCATACACGTTCCTATGGCTATTCGGAGCAGCAGCAGTACATATGTTTTGGCAGTAGATCTGCTGGGGGGTGAGGGCTGATCTTGTCATCTCTGCATGATGGGGGATTTCTGATGTAGAGTACACTTGGCTTTTATTGTTCAAATATCATGCCACCGGCTCTGTTGAGGGGTAATTCATGTATGCTATATTGTACAGTAGCAGCATGTCTTACTTGCTCACAGTAGCGTGTTGTGTATGTATTGGCAGTAGTTGCCGTACTTGCTCTGCAGCTGCAGCAGCAATAAAAGCCGTAGCAGATCTAGTCTGCCAAGGCCAAACATATCAGCAGTGTCATGTCCATCACCGTGAGTTGTCATGACAGAACTCTATTTAGAGCATTATTTGAGTATTGGTAGACTGTTAGGATAGGGTTTGGGTTAGTTCTCAGGGTAGTCGTGGCCTAATGGTGAGGGAGTTGGGCTTGTAACCTGAAGGTTACTGGTTCGATTCCCACGCCGGCAGGAATTGAAGGTGGGGATTGTGAATGAACAGCACTCTCTCCAACTTCGATACCTTGACTAAGGTACCATTGAGCGAGGCACGAAACCCCTAATTGCTCCCCTTGTAAGTTGCTTTGGAATAAAGCATCTGCCAAATGAATAAATGTAATGTAAATGTAATGTATGGTTAGTAGAATAAGTTGTTAGGTCATTGAGTCAACTCTCATGGCAGATGCTTCTCTCACAGGCTGGAGATAGATAATGGAAGGCCACCCAGCTCAAGGGCTCTGGAGGAGTTATCATCTTTCGTGGCATATAAATTGATGAGATGATGGCTGTCTTCAATGCGCTGAAGTTCTTCCTCCCAGACCTGAGAGACCATCATGTGCTTGTCTGCACAGACAACACATCAGTGGTCTCTTATAAAAATCGTTCATGGCCACTATGAAAACTGGCGCACCATTTCCTCCTGTGGTCCTTGGAAGATACTGTCCTTGAGAGCAATCTGTATTCCAGGGACCCAAAATATAAGAGCTGACGTCCTGTCGAGACTAGGGGAATGGAGACTTCACCTCAGCTCATATGGGAGGTCATATGGTAGATCTATGGCCAAGCAGAAGTGGATCTGTTTGCATCTCAGGATACAGACGGTGCATATGCCGCAATGATGGTGTTAAGTACCTCGGTGGGTAAGTCGCTTAGAACCTCCGTTACCCCTCCAGGGACCATACATGGAGTTTCCAGAGGTCTGGACGCGGGTGCCCCTTCTCTGAGAAAGAAGGTCCTTCCATTCAGGCATTAATGCGAGGCAGAGCAACTGCTGCATTTGCATGCCAATGTGCATTGGCTCTTTATAGTTTCACTTGAAGTAGATTGGCCTCTCAAGCTAGATTTCATCGGTCTGTCTGACGTACATCAAACGTGACTGACTGAATGGGAAGATCAAGGTCATCAACTGTGAACGTGAAACAGAATTCAGTGCTCATGTACTCCAGGTGTCAAGCAGTGATTGGACAGACCTATTATTGTGAATGAATGATGTGGAATTATAGTCTTCCTGGTAGAATTTCCGGGCACTTTCATTTCCTGTTCCACATTATTAACTACCAAATGCTAAAGGTACTTATGTTAATTATTATTGTGTGTAACATACAGGATGAGGCAGTAAGAGACTATAGTTCAGTTATTGCTCATTGAGTGAAGCGACACACGTGATGTTTGTCATGTCGCCTCAAAGCCTGAACACAAACACTCTTCTGAACAAAAACTAATATAACAGAAACTCTTTACATGTCAAACATACAGTAACCAAACATTAAACACTAACAGGTTTACTCAAAAACATAAAATAACAAAATTCCTGGTTCTGATGTGTTTTATCTCCATCAGATTTCCATCGGCTCTCTCTGGATCTGAACACAACTCATAAATACCTCCATCTCTCTGAGGGGAACAGAGTGATTACTGGCGCTGCAAAAGTCCAGTCGTATCCTGATCATCCAGACAGATTTGATTATTATAAACAGGTGTTGTGCAGAGAGAGTGTGAGTGATCGACGCTGTTACTGGGAGATTGAGTGGAGTGGAGATAATGTGTTTATATCAGTGTCATATAAGAGCATCAGCAGGAAGAGAGGGGGTAAAAAGTGTTTGTTTGGATATAATGATCAGTCCTGGAGTTTGTCCTGCTCTCTTGACAGTTGCTCATTCAGACACAATGACATAGAGACTGAAGTCCCAGTAGAATCCATCAGCAGTAGAATAGGAGTGTATGTGGATCACACTGCAGGAACTCTGTCCTTCTACAGCGTCTCTGACACAATGAACCTCATCCACACAGTCCAGACCACATTCACTCAACCGCTCTATCCTGGGTTTAGGCTTTATTACGGATCATCAGTGAAACTGTGTTGATGAATCAGGATAGACTGTAGAAAGATGCTACCCATAATGCTTTGAGTTCATGATACATCAGTGACTGACAGTTGCAGACTTAACTAGATGATCCGAGATAAGAGGCCTGATGCAGAAAGATGATGAAAACCTTTATTTAATAAACACCAGCAGGAAACATGAACACAAGACAATGAACATAAGATGACTGAGGGTTTAAATACACTAGAAAACAAGAGACTAAATGAAGTACAGGTGATGATGGTGATAAGTTGTCATGGAGACACAATGAGACTCACTGCAAACATGTCTTCTGGATGATCCCAGCAAATACAAGACTTTCGAAACTGAATTTACCATTCAAAGATGATCTCAAACAACAAATGGAAAGTGAATCTGCAGAGTTTAAAGAAGACATTGAGTTAGAAGCAACAAATACAGGAACTCTACATCAAACTCGAGGGTTTTACACCAAAAGTGTACAATATACTCTAGTGTGTACAGCGTATTATTCTCTGCAAGAGTGTATTATACACCAATTCAAAAGGTTATTTTTTACACTGATGGGGTAAAACCCTACCACACAGGTTTATTCTAAAAATGTACAAAGATTAATTGTGCTTTCAGCACTCTGGAATTAAAGAACATTTCTAAATTTCCAAATGTTCACTCTTTTGCATTGTATGAGTGTGTGTGTGTGTGTGTGTGTGTGTATATATATATATATATATATATATATACATATATATATATATATATATAAACAGATCACAAAAAACCTTTCAAACTTGGATTTATTTTCTCAGATTCAACAGGCTACAAAGAAATGCAACTCATGTTGTGTTTACAAACACAATTAGTACAGCATGCATAAAAACAGTGTAGCACAGCATTAAAAGATCAAATCACTTAAATTTTTATGACTATGAATTTCAGTCATTTGTGCAATTTCACAATACTGAATGACAACGTACACACTTAAATATGTGTATTGTTTGAAAAGTTCATTGCTCATCCACAGCAATGGAGTAGTCATGGATGCTACTCTTCGAAGTGCCAACTGCCAAGATGTAGGGCTGTTTTGCCTGTGTTGATCCAAGGACTTCTTCAAAACTGCAACAAACACGCAACAAACACGTTTAGATTAATGTACACCAACACCTTAACAAACATTCTAGGCATGACATGCAGTTCTACATAACATTAAGAGTAAGCATACCTTGTGAAATCTTACTACGCAATCCAAAGCTTCATGCACACTGATCTTGACAAACTCCTTATTTCCACTAGAAGGTGGTGGCAGAAGATATCACTGTCCCAGTCTAAATTCAAAAAAGAAAACACAAACCATAACAAATCTATATAATCATATACTGATATACATAAGTGTGCCTCCTTGACTGGTGTTGCAGTGTTCTGTAGACTGAATCTGGGTGAGGTTTTTGGCTTCTTGAATGACTTTTTGCTTCAGAGTAGATTCCCACTTCTCCAGAAGTTTAGATGCAGTCTCCACTCCAAATAGTAGTAACTCAAAGTCTAAAGTTGTATATAGACAAAAGCAAGAAAATAATTAGCGCAGTGTTTCAAATGGCCAACAGCACGGTGACTGAAATGTCCCGTATGTAAAATAGCACAGACCCAGCGTATATATGAAACGCAAAATGCACAAAATAAGTTACAAAAATGCAGAATGTTTTAAACCGCTTTAACACTCAATTACGCTGCTTCAGAAATAGGTATCCTTTATGATAACCTTTTAACAAGTATACTCTTACACACCCACCACATACATTCAAATAAACAAATGTTCTACATTATTTTTCGGGCGGAGAATTTGCAACATGTTAGACATATTTCACGTTTATAGGTTGGCCGTCATTTAAGAGATTAAAATAAACATAATCAGAATTGTAAGTATTACCTGTGGTTTTATCTCGTACTGATTAGAGAAAAGACCAGAAATGTGTGCTTGTGCTTCAAGCGCGGTTCTCGTTCTTTCAAATGACCAACACGACGACTGAAATGTCCCGTATGTAAAAGAAGCACCGAACCAGTGTACATCTTCACACCCAAAATTCCTATAAGATGTTATTAATCCGATCAAAAGGTAAAGCCATATGAATACAATAACGCAGTTCTGATGTTTTCAAATTTCAGATTTCACTAAAAATATAGTTACCATATACAGCCTGCCAGGCCATTAATGTACACTAAAGCTAGTTTACGTTCCGTTTCACGGAAACAGAACTCATTAAAATTAACTCTGAGTATCAGTTAAATATATGTAGTTGTGTCAAAATGTTAAAAGTGAAGATTCTAAATCTTACCTTTGTGTTTTGCTTTCAATCGCACGATTCCAAACAGGGTGGATTGTCTCAATTACTTCAAGTTCCCGTATGTTCAGTTAACACTGGACAGGCGTCTGGAAGCGCAGCACCAAAATTTCGCACCACATTTCACACAAGCTGGTGTTTATTACATTAAATGTACACTTTCATTTGAACACTGTAACACCATAAGACGTTACACTGAAATTTTAACACCTCCGAATTTGCTGTGATTAAACTAACCATAAAAAATGTATACATGTATATATATGAATCAATAAGTGTACATTATTGTGTGTATTTCTGTATGTATTGTATTTATTTTAAGCATCTTTAACTAGACTAAGCAATTTAAAACTTAATCATTTTTTAAAATTCTGACATTCATATTTATATTCGACGTTGATAGCTTCTCATCAAGTCAAGATAATGTCTTCATTAAACTGGACTAATTTGGACCATCACTGCTTTAATTAGGGTATTTTAAGGAGGGAGGAGGGAAAATAAATTAATCAAGTGTGTAAGAACTGCAATCTTGTCTTATTCCTGACCCTGTTTTTTTGTAAGTTGAGTAGTTGATTCCATCAACTGTTACAGGGGGATTTGGGAGTTGACTCCAAAAGACCTGGAATCATAGACTCCTATGGTCGGATGAAGCCTGATCATTGAAACATACACAAATGAGATAATTCAATAAACTGTCTCCAACTATGCCTCTGCTGGGCTTCAGTTTTACATTCAAACACTCAGCCATGAAAACAGACCTTATAATTGTGAACTTAAAGCAATATTATCAACTTTTATAGCCACATGCACTTCCAAGGGTCCAATAGGTGATATCTGTACATATAGACTGAAAGATTTTTATTTATGTCTGTTTATACAAGAGATCCTATCTGGATACAGATATAATACATGGAGTGATGCCTTCAACGAAGGTGAGTAGCTCTTTTTATGACTTATTTTGGTATTTATAAAATTCTCTGGTAGACCCTCTGTAAGCTAACTTATGTTTTTGATTAATGTATTCAGTATAAAAGTGGTGGATTGCAAGAATGTAATTTAACAGTTTAAATCAAAACCACAGGATTAAGTTATTTTTGTCCCGAGAGAAGCAAACACTCAATTATCCCATTAGAAATAAATGGTGTATAATGTTTGGGGTCATTCACTAGAACGGTTTTAGGTAAATATTTGTGCATAGAGAACTGCCCCAAATAGTTATTTAGCAATAATTTGTTGATAGACAAAATAGAGTCGGCATAATGGAAACATGAGTTTTCTGTCGCATCTCTAAGGGGGAACGGGTGTGCGGTATATTGTTGGTGGAAGGAGTAGTATGTTCGAAACCTCTGTATTCATAAAAGAGAAGGCCAGAACTTCCTGGATGGTCTTCTGCTCCCACCCAGATTCTGAAGCACACTTTGTCAGATACTTTTCTATCCCAGCTGTCCCAGGAGGCCATGGGAGAAGATGTGTCATAATCAAATAGAGTAAACTAAAGTGTTGAATGTGCAGATGTCCAGATGCAGATGAGCACATCACAACATGTATCTGATCAGAATGATGTGTGCTATTATGTAGAATTCACTGTTGTCAACATTGTTTACATTACATGAATGCAAAAAACAAATTTACAAGTCAAACAATCTACAGCATAAGTTAAGTATTTTATTTGTCTGTTAGTACTGTTGATAGATTAAGGAACATTTGATTTGGGGGGGGGGGTGAGTTAACAGATCATCAACTACTTCAACATGTAAATGTATTATAGATCTCAGAGGAAACTTGAATCATATTTGGATGTTACAGGGACAGATGAGCACATGTGTGAGGCTGATGAAGGAATGCTGCCAAGAAAGGCTTTCTTGTGAGTACAATCAGGCCTTTTCTAACTGAGCATGCAACACAACTTCTCGGCCAGGCTTGACTACTGCAATGGTCTTCTGGCTGGACTGCCATCATGTGCAATCAAACCTCTACAAATTATCCAGAACACTGCAACACGTCAAGTGCCATTACAGATACAACTGCAGAGGAAACTCGCTATGGTGATCATTTTAGGTAATTTCCACTCATATTATTTAAGTATTTTAGGTAGTTTCCACTTAAATGGCATTATATTAAAAGCAATTAAATTAACATTTCTTTGAAACGGGTGAATAGCTAGATCATTATCCAAAACAAATGGGAAATGAGTCCTACATTTATGGTGACGATGGGCGGGAGAGAAAACATTTCAACAGAAAACAACAATTCTCAATAACTTGTTCTTTGAGTGACTGTCTGAGACTGATATCTAGTGGACGTTTAATTATCAGTGACTTTACAGCAGGGTTCCTCTTTCTATTCCTGGAGAGACACAACAGAGTTTATTTCCAGCTGTGACTGAACACACCTGAATCAACTAAGAAAAGTAAAATACCAGCCAGGTGTGTTGAAGCACAGTCGAAACTGAATTCAGTAGGAATGAGGCTCTCCAGGACCAGGAATAAGTGTAATGATGAGTGAGTCACTGGGTTTAGATCTTTATTCAGAGACGTAGTCAAACAGGCAATGGTCAACTCAATAGCAAACAGAAGTAGCAGGGAAAAGGCAGACTCATAGTAATAATCCAGGCTGAGGTCAAACAGGCAGGCAGATAAACATCGATTAAACGGGCAGGATCAGGAAACAGGGAAAACACGCTCGGAATTGTAACACAAGGATTAGCAATACTTCGCAGTGAGGGTGTGTGTGAGTGGTGCTTTTATAGTGAAGGATGTGAGTTTAATGAAATCTACGTAATGTGCTTCAGCTGGCTGGGGTGATCAGTGACTGGGTGAGAGGATTGTGAGAGATGTAGTTCGAGTGAGAGAGTTCATGGAATGAGAGGGCGACATCTGGTGGTGAGTGGATGCAAGATGATAGACCGGATTCATAACAATAAGAAACTTGAGTCCCACTTTCTATTAGGTGTCCTTGACTATGTAAGGCCTGCCCACTGGTCCAATGACAGTTTCCAGTAGAACAGGTAAAGGGATCTACATGTCACTGTCTTCCTTTATACAAAGGTAAAGGTTTAAATTATATTTGATTATTTATAGTTTTGAATAAATGTTTGATTATTGCTTTTAACCCTTAGTTTGAATTGTACTCGTTCATTCGGATTCCTATAACCTTTTGAGTCTCGCACCGATCGGGAATACGATCTCTTAACCACAAACTCGTCAGTCTTGGTCATTTAGACAGAGGTGATTGACTGATACTTTTAGATGCTGAACCATGCTTGCTTATTTCTAAAAGTACGTTATTCAGTCCCCATAGATCTGTAAACACTTAATTAAAATAAGACTATATCTATCCAGAGGTTATCATAAAACCAAGTTGACCAATCTAACTTCCTCTAATGATAACTTTATCATGCCGTGATTTCCCACTAGTTAGAATAATATTACAATAATCAGAGGTTGAGGCTGACCCTACTCAGATTGGTCTGACAACCCTTTTGTTGTTCTGAACAGAAAAACCCATATTAGCCTCTACAGTCTAAGTACACGTGACTAATGCCAATGTGTTAGTCGGAGCTCCAAAACTGAGTTTTGGTCCGTTACTAACCTGAGCGTAGATTTGTGGATTTATGGACTCAACGTCATCTACTACAGTTAATAATTTCAGTCAATGAGAATAAATTCAAACATAATTTATTAACCAGCTAATAAAACAATAATTAAAATCCAATTCAAAGAATAAAACATTATACAAAATCAAATCAATAATAAAAGAACATAGAAGTATTTACCTGGAAGTGAAATAGTCTACACACAGTGATTGTGTGGGAGATCTGCCTACAGACTCCCCGAACCCTTTGCCATCTCTCTCTAAATACCCAGATAATTCAATAAGACCAAATGGTGGTGTCTGCAATTGTAATTAGGTTTCGGTCGGAATGGGTTATTGATACCTGTAGAAGAGGACACTTATTTACATACAGGAGGTGGTTTGAATGAAGGACCTGAGGGAGAGCACACTTTTAGTGCCACACAATATTGCTTGTTTTCTAGAACTTCTTGGAAGTTTGTACTATGGGAGAGTGAGACCATTTTATCAGACACATTGAGACATTAATCCAGCCCACTTACACGTCACTCAAACGGTGAAGTTCAAAGAAACTGAAACTGAAGTTCAGTTGAGCTGTTGTTTGCTTGTGCTTGTGTTGAGCTTGTGTGTTTGTGTCTCTGTATTCATGCAGTAGAATGGCATAAGCCAGAATTTCTCAGGATGAGATCAAGTGTCCAGTGTGTCAGGATCTCCTGAAGGATCCAGTGACCATTCCCTGTGGACACAGTTACTGTAAGAGCTGTATTACAGGATTCTGGGATCAGGAGGATCAAGATGAGAGTCTACAGCTGTCCTCAGTGGAGACAGACCTTCAGTTCAAGACCTGCTTTAGCTAAAAACACCATGCTGACTGAAGTGGTGGAGAAACTGAAGAAGACTGAACTTCCCACTGGAGCTGGAGATGTGCAGTGTGACGTCTGTACTGGAGAAAAACACAAAGCCGTCAAGTCCTGTCTGGAGTGTCTGAACTCTTACTGTCAGAATCACCTTGAACAACATGAGAGTTTCTTTAAAAGAAAGAGACACAATCTGACTGAAGCCACTGGACGACTGCAGGAGATGATCTGCCAAACACACGATAAACTCCTTGAGGTTTTCTGCCGCACTGATCAGAAGTTGATATGTGTGTTGTGTACGATGGATGAACATAAAAACCACGACACTGTATCAGCTGCAGCACAGAGGACAGAGAAACAGGTATGAACTCTAAACTAGATATTGTAAGTCTGCAGAATGACTTGTACCTAGTCTGTTGTGTTGGTCAGCATGATCAGAAGGTGTCAGTAGAAGGTTTCATTTAGTTACCAGATTCTTCACTATCACTGTGATATGGTAGTGGAATATAGACTGGGACCCTTGTGGACTCAGACTCTAAAATGACAGCTGAAGTCTGAAAGGAAAACGGACACAGAGGAGAAAGCAGTTGAATCTTGAACCTTTACACAAATTGCATTAAGATTACTCTCTTGTTTTTTCTTTAATGGTCTTAGACAGACAGTTGTTGCTGATGACTTTAACCTGTTAAGATTTTATGCCATCAGAAGGAAAATTTGTTTTAGTTTATAGAGACATGGATCAAGTTTCTGCAAAAAAAACAAAAAAAAAAAAACAGTTGTGTTTTCACTTTCTGTGTTGTGAGCGTTATGGAACCCGGGTCTCCTAGGGAAATTTATTTTTCTACACACTTGGCCATTTTGGGGATTTCTGCCTGGGTTGGTGACCTACATACCCTGGGTTTGTGGCTGCCTCCTAAGATGGGATGCTCTTGCACAGTAGTAATATCCATTTCACAATATCAAAATGTAGATTTACTGAAATTACAATTTTAATCAAGTCTTCATACTTTTGACTTTTTTCAAATAAAAAAATAGGGATTTATCAGATTGGTTGCTATACTTTCACATTTAAAATGAATAATAATTCTATCAAAAATGAGTTTAAGCATTGTAAATGCTGTAACACTGGAGTAGATGCTATAAATATGATAGATATATAGACAGATAGAGCTTATCGTTCGCCAATTGACTATATCCATGGAGAACTTTGCAATTAATATAAGCCAGCTGGACAGTATGTGTGTACATCACACTTACAAATAATTGAATAGAGTAAATTTTGGTATTTTGGCCCGAACCCAGAGGACTCCCCAAAAACTACAAATCAATGCAGGACAGCAGCACTTCATGCTGGTGTTTTGAGTATCAATAGTGTAATACAGAATATAGCATTAATATAGTTATTCAAACTTAAGAACACATAAAAATAAATAAATAATAGGAGATATTATTCACCTAAAGATGCAGGCTAAATTTACGTAAATAAAATGAGACATTAATCCAGATATTAATAAACTAACTTAAAATTCCTTTTCTTTTTGCTTGATAAGGTCACTACTATTAGCTTCAGACCCTTCAATCTTTGTCCCCCGCTCGGCTGTCTTTGTTCATTTTGAGCCGGTGACTTTTTCCTCTTTAGAGAGGTTGTTGGTCATTTGAAGACCTCAGGTACTCCAAATGATGCTGTCCCCCCTCGACTATTTAAGGAGGTTTTCCCCACTATAATGTTAAAACATGCAGTAGTTCGACCTCTGATTAAAAAACCTGCTCTAGATTCGTCAGTTATTGCTAATTTCAGGCCTATTTACCCTTGTTACCCTTGTGCTTTTAGATCTAACTGCTGCATTTGACACAGTGGATCATGAAATATTGATTTCACGTTTAAGGCAGTGGGTGGTTTAGGTCATACTTAGTGGATCAAACTTTTTGTGTTAGCGTAGGTGACTCTCTATCATCCTCTTTTCCTCTTTTGTGTGGGGTTCCACAGGGCTCAGTCCTCGGCCCTCTACTTTTTTCTCTGTATTTGCTTCCACTTGGTTCCATACTTAGAAAGTACGGCATTTAATTCCGCAGTTATGCAGATGACAGTCAAATTTATGTACCTCTGAAAAAGAAAAATGATAACTCTGTTGGACAACTACTCGATTGTCTCGACGACATAAAGGCCTGGGTGGCTCTGAACTTTTTACATTTTAACGATAAAAAAACAGGTGATGATTTTTGGAGCCTGTAGGTCTGGGCTCCTTGGCACCCTATATTGAACCTAGTCTCACAAACCTAGGAGTTAAAGTGGACCCTGAGCCTAAATTTAACAGTCAAATCTGTTGTCAAATCAAGCTTCTTTCATTTGAGGCAGCTGGCAAAATAAAGCCGATTCTGTCAAGACAACACTTTGAAACAACAATCCATGCCTTTGTTGGACTACTGGACACGACTGGACTACTGTAATTCAGTATATGTGGGGGTTAGTGGATCCTCCATCAACCCGCCAGATGATACAAAATGCGGCAACGCGTCTTTTAATGGGCACACGTAAACATGAGCACATTTCCCCTATTTTAGCTTCATTACACTGGCTGCCTATTCAATTTAGGATCCATTTTAAAATTCTGTTATTTGCTTTTAAAGCACTAAATGGTCTTGCACTCCTCGGCTAAATTCAACTCAACCATCAGTTTTCACACTTTCATGAGAAAAAAAAGCATCAAAAATTAAATATTTATTGTGCACTTTAGCTAGAGTCACTGAATAAAATGTGAGTTTTCACGTGTTCCAAAATCATTGATCTTGCTTTCTGTGTAATTCATTCACAAGAAAAGTTACTGCTTTTCTTGTTGACAAAATGTATTTTTAAACCTAGTTATTTTATAATGTTTAATATTAATTCAAAAGCAAAACTAAGTGAAAAACTATTACAAGAAATGGCTAATATATGCACAAATAAATGCTACTCTGCCGCCACCTGCTGGATATAATGGTAATGTCTTTTTTATTTTTAAAGAAGTATTTTCTCCTACAATTTGAAATGTACGGTTTTACAAATAGGGACAATCTCAGAAGGATGAACAAATAACGCTCCCCTTTAAATCTTTAAAAAAAATCTGATGCACCCCCTGCCCTGATACACGCACACACCTCCGACTACCAAATAATTTCACTACAAATGATAAAAAACGTAAAAAACTGCATTAAACATCTGCATTAGTTTCACTTTGTCATGTCATTGAATCATTGAAAACTATAAAAGAGAAAATAATTGATCACAATTTTTTAATTTAAATTAAGTAAAAATTTCAGTGATGTTTTGGATGAACAATATATAACAACGTTGTCGCAGCCCTTGGCTTCCTTAACATGAGGCAGAGAGTCTCTTACGGGTGCAATCGGTTTTATTGTTCTGGAACCAGCATAAGCACCGTGAAAACTACTACTCGTACAGAAACTACTAGCTGGCCTCCGTTACACTCACCCCCCTAAATCTCACTCTCATCCGGGTCACGGCACCAATGTAACCCCTCCACCCGGGTCCTACTCGACCCACTCCGAGCGAGCCCAGGTCTTCCGCCATGGGAGTCAGACACTCATACATCAACCAACAAATACACACCTCGCTCCGCTCATCAAGGGTGCACACTTTAGACTTGCTGCTTTTTGAGTTAGCCACTAGCTTGATGATCTCTGGACTAAACAGCACCAAATGTGGACATAAATAAAGCAACTTAACAAACCACTTGAAAATAGGTAATTATTTAACTATGAAAGTTACAGTAAACAGCAGTAGGAGTACACAACCTGAGTTAACTTACATATATCACTGAGCTTCTGAGGCAAGGGAAGTGTGATGAGTGAAACTGTTGATCAGCTATACGGGTTATAACTGTGACTGAATTAACTCTAGTGGCCTCTAATGGCCACTTACAAACGTCAATATATAACAGTTTTTGATGGCACCTCACAAGCTCTGCTTCTAGAAAGTTACGTGTTCTCGCTGGAACGCATACAGTAGCACAGAGAGTCTGAAGAAGAATGATTCAGTGTAAATGGCGTTCAGTGCCGCTTTATAAAGGCAGAGCGGCAACCGTGATTCATCCACCTGGATGGATGGCATTGCAAAACATTTTTTTTCTGCACATCTCCCGTCGGGCGCACCCCACGCTTTGAGAACCACTGTTTTAAATGTTATAACAAAACGAATTGTAACGAATACAAATTATTTGTTTTAACCACTTTTTTGGAATTGGCAGTTGTTGCCTTCATCATGCGGCGTGGTGGCACGTCAAATCATTCACAGTTATAAATATGAAGGTATTGTGCATGTAAGTGATTATGAGTTTATATTTCATGTCCATATACAATGTTTACATGATTAAAACTAATCATGGTTTTGATATCTTTGTAAGACTGTTCCAAACAAGATCTTCCAAACTACTGCTTGAATCATCATGAGATTAACTAATGTACTTACCTCTTCTTCCTTGTTCTTCTTCTTCTGCGGATTATTTCTCACAGAGCTTCTTCTAAACTCGAAGAAAAGTAGATGAATGCTGAAGTTTGAAGCTTTGTTTTGAGGTGATGTGGGCGTTTACAGGTTTGCGTGCCTCACATGAGGACGATTTGTGTGTCAAAGGCTGCACTGCGCGTAGGTATGGTCACATTAAAGAAAATGAGGTCATACAGGGAAACGTCTTTTTGGTTTCATATGGATTACATAAACAGAGAAAATTTATTTTCGATAAGAATTAATTAAAAAGTTGACACTTCAGGCCTTCTTAAGACATACACAATATTGCCAAAATAGTGATTTTGCACAGCAAGCAGAACAGCACAGTTTGTAGCATCAACTTTTGAACAAAGATTAGTAAAAAAAAAAAATCTGTACAGCCATTTCTGTGCACCTCACTCTAAAGATGATCTGATCAAATTTTGGAGTAGCAAAAAAAATGGAATACTCTGATTTTTCAAAATGGCCACTATTGTAGTGGAGTCTTAATATAAGATGTTGAATACAGGTATCAGTTGTACTAAGTGTAATTTTTCTAGGGCAAAGGGTTCAAAAGTTATAACCTTTACAAAAGTGAATTTTTGAACTGGTGATGGTAATATAGAATTGGTCCTAGATCCTCCAAAGTTGGGAACCAGATTAGCATGCAAACTTATTTAATGCCAACTAAATTTTGGTTAATCTGGTTAATCTGAAGAGCCACATTAGAAAGAATGGCAATTGGTTAGCAGAAGACGGCAAGGTCACATTCGGAGACGAATATCTTGGGAATGGAAGTGAATATCAAAACTCCTTTCATTCACGTCTACAGGTGGCAGAGAGTGGGATAGCCTCTTGATATAGAGGTTAGCTGTGACATAAGGCGGACACCGCTCATTCGAATAAGCAGTCACAGACCAGATAGCGACAGTACCACGAGGGTGTGGTGAATTTGGTTGGTGACTTGACCGATTTCATTTTAAAAAACCACACAGACCTGTAGACGGCACAGTGTTATGGCAAGTCTGAGCCACGATTAAAAAAAGCTTTGGACTGGGCAGCTCTCTGAGCTTCACATCCGCCCTGGCCCAAGGCAGTGTAGTATCAAGGGCTAACAGCACCAGGGTTAGAGCCCTTGTCATCATGGGTGCCAACTGTCGATCAGCACAAAACTGCGCCTTTAAGAAGGGAACCGTTTTTATCCCTTCTCGGGCCGGTGGTTCTCTAACGAAGGTTGAGCCGAAGGCTTCAAAAGTTGATTAGCAATCAGTTACCCGCTTTGCAACCTGTAATGTGATTACCCTGAATGGTCTGGGTTACCAGGTGGCGCTTGTCAATGAGCTGACTAAGTACAACATTGCCGCAGCCGGTATCACAGAGCCACGGCCACGGCAGCAAACGGCCATTATCATGGCTTTGTACTAGGGTAAGGGGCCAAGGAACAAATGTTCCAGTTACAGACCCATTACACTTGTCAGTTCCAGGAAAGGTGTTTGCTCACAGTTTGTTCTGGCTCCAGCACTTTTCTCCAGAGCCATGAATTGGATCCTTGAACAAATAGCATCAAAGAATGGTGTTAAGCTGCCAGAACATGATTTCTCTGTCCTAGTCTACGCAGATGATGTCGCATTGGTAGATGAATCTGCATCAAAGTTGGCAACAACGCTTGAGTATCTCGAGCGAGAGGCTTCCCACCTGGGCCTACAAGTATCATGACAAAAAACAAACAAATCACAGAATCTGGGTGGCAGATCCAGTATCAGGAATATTACTGTCATGGATCAGTAAGTGGAAAATGTCAGACAGTTCACGTATCTGGGGAGGACTCAAAACTCAGACGGAAGGTGGACAGCCGATATCGCAAACCAAATTGGTCTAGCTGCTTCTGTTATGAAGCCTTTTCAGAACCTTTGGAATCAACAGATGACTCCGCTTAGCGCAAAACTCTGGTTCTACTCATCCTGTGTGTTGCAACTCCTTCATTTCGCTGGTTCGACGTCAGACTTGGATGGATGGATGGTTCAGTCATTTCTGATCAGCTTAGTTAAAAAATAATCTGAGCCAATTTTTGGCAAAATTGGGCAGTATTTATAGAAGGAGTAGCAAAAAAAAATGATTTTCATTTACTTCACTATGGCAGACAGTCACATTTAAGGAAAATGACAAATGACACATCGTCGGAATCGGCATAAACCAGGGAACAAATGACACAGAGAAAGCAATTTCGATAATGTTTTAAAAAGTTTTTGCTTATCTCTGGAACACTAGGTTCAAAGTTTTTACACTGTGATCAAACTTCTCGGGTACCTTAAGGACATGCTGATACCTACCAATTTTTGTGCAGTTACGTCAAGTCATTTAAAAAATATTGCAAAGTGACAGAACCCTGGCAGATATAGTGAGAGTAGTATGATGTGACATCTCTGTTATTGGTTTTGTGCTCCAGAAGCAACTGAAGGAGACGCAGAGGTCGTTCCAGCAGAGGATCCAGCAGAGACAGAAAGATCTTCAGCGGCTGAGAGAGGCTGTGGAGTCTCATAAGGTGAGTCTGGAGAAGAAGAGAAGTTTGACAAGTCTCAGTCAGGACTCACTGAAGCCACTGTGTGATTGTGATGTGTGTCGTAACTTCGCTCTGTACAGACAGCAGTGGAAGACCGTAAGAGGATCTTCACTGAGCTCATCCGCTCCATTGAGAGAAGCTACTCTGAGGCTACTCAGCATATCAGAGATCAGACCTCAGTGACTCGAGCTGAAGGACGACTGGAGCAACTGGAGCAGGAGATCAATGATCTGAGGAGGAGAGACGCTGAGCTGGAGCAGCTTTCACACACACAGGATCACATCCATTTCCTGCAGGTAACAGAGATCTAGAAGAACAGGATCATAGTGGACTTGAGCAAGAGACTCACAGAGAAACATTTAATGAGAGCAGAATGAGCCATTGACTGAAGCGTTGTCAGGAATTCTGTGGGTTGTGTTATATAATTACAAGGTAGATTATCATCTGATCATGTTGTTTTAAAATAGATGACACTTATAAATGCATTTCAGCTCTGGAAATATTTTAGGAAACATGTTCTGAGCTCTTTCTTCTGGGATATATATTTGGCTGCCAAACTCCACTAGTGCAATGAACAGTTCAAAATTACCAAAACATTTAAACTTTTTTTTTAAAAAACAAATTTTCCATTCTGGTTTCTTACATCATGGTGAAATCATTAACCAACTTTCAGAAAAAAAGTTTGCCGAAGTTGCTTCAGGTGATCTTCAAACCTGATAAAATGGATTTGCATTTCCATAATTGTTTGACTATTCCCTCAAGGATCACACCCATGAGTATCTCATTTTTCATTTCATTTTTCATCATTTAGCAGACGCTTTTATCCAAAGCGACTTACAAGGGGAGCAATTAGGGGTTAGGTGTCTTGCTCAAGGGCACTTTAGTCATGGTATCGAAGGTGGAGAGAGTGTTGTTTATTCACAATCCCAACCTTCAATTCCTGCTGGCGTGGGAATCGAACCAGCAACCTTCTGATTACAAGCCCAACTCCCTCACCACTGGGCCACGACTACCCCTCTACTATCGACTACCACGACTACTATCTCCATCTAGATCGCATGGTTCTCTACCCAGATGACTCCCTGTGCAGCTTAAATCAAGCTCAAGCTCAAGCTCAAAGAGCAGACAGGCGTGCCTGCCTGTGGAGGGCCCTCAAGGGAGATTCGGTGAGTATGTGGAGTCGATGCTCTCCAGCTGTGTTTCCCCCTTCACAGCGGGTGAAGAGGAGGACTATCCCTAAGATGGTGGTTCTGGAGCTAGCACTTTATGACCTACATATTCTGGAATGGACAAGGAGCAGGTCTTTCCAGTTGTCCCTCATTGGCCCAACTGGACCTGGTTCCCGAAATTCATGCTCCTCGTGACAGCCCCTTCCTTGCACATTCTCCTGAGAAAGGACCTGCATCCAGACCTCTGCAATCTCCATGTATGGTCTTTAGACAGGTCGTGAAGGACTTAGATGATCTACCCCAAGCATCACTTCAGTGAGAGCCCCCACTTCAAGGCTCCCTTACATCCTGAAGAGGAAGCCTCCATGTCACCTTGCGTCTTCGCAAAGGTCTTGGAGGCAGCCCTTGTTCACATGAGAGAACACAGTGTTGACATCCTCAACTATCTCGACGACTGGCTCATACTTGCCCAGTCCCGAGAGCAGTTGTGGGAACACAGGGACATGGCGCTTAGACATCTCAGCCAGTTCGGGCTTCGGATCAACTGGGAAAAAGGTGAACTCTCTCCCTCTTCACAGTATGGAGTTGAACTCGGTCAACCTAACAGCACTCTTCATAGAAGAACGTGTTCGCTCCATGTGGAACTGCTTTAATTTACTCAAGAACAGGTCAGCAGCGCCACTGAAATTATTTCAGTGGCTCCTGGGGTATATGGCATCCACAGTCACGTCGCCACTCGGACTGCTTCATATGAAGCCGCTTCAGCATTGGCTTCAAAGCTGAGATCCTAGATAGGCGTGGCAACGTGGCACGCACCGGTGACAATCACCCGGTCTGCTGCCAAATCTTCAGTCCATGGTTGGACCCTGTGTTTCTACGGGTGGGAGTTCCCATAGAGCAAGTGTCCAGGCTTGTGGTCTTCACAGCCTCCACCCCCGGCTGGGCTGCAATGGGCATGTGGCTTTGGGTGTTTGGACAGGACCCTAACTTCATTGGCACATCAATTGCCTCGAGTTGTTTGCAGTACAACTTGCACTGGGCCACTTCAAATTGCCACCACTAGGCAAGCACGTAATGCTCCAGATGGATAGCACTGCGGCCATTGCATACATCAACCATCAAGGTGCTGCTGTTGCATGTCACAACTCACTTGCCACCTCCTTCTATGGAGTCAGAAGTATCTGGGGTCACTATGTGCCATTCATGTCCCGGGCATGCTCAGACAAGCTCGTATGACAACCTGCACTTTTGGGAGAGTGGAGGCTCCATCCCCAGATAGCCCAGCTGATCTGGAGATGCTTCAGACTTACACAAGTAGACCTGTTTACCTCTCCAGACATGGCCCACTGCCAGTTGTTTTACTCCCTGAGCACAGTGTAGTGAAGTGTAATTTATTTTGTAATTGATTTCAAGTGGATAAACATTTATAAATGACTAACAGTCAGGAGATTATCTCATGATTTACTCATTTTTTTTAACACATTTGTAAATCATTAACATACCACTTATTAGGGCCCAAGCTCTGAAAGGGCGAAGGCCCTATTGTTTTCCTTAGGATTATTCTCGTTCTTCTTCATTAGGGCCCAAGCCCAGAAGGGCGAAGGGCCCTATTGTTTTTCTAAGGATTATTATTATTATTATTATTATTAGGGCCCAAGCCCAGAAGGGCGAAGGGCCCTATTGTTTTTCTAAGGATTATTATTAGGGCCCAAGCCCTGAAAGGGGCGAAGGGCCCTATTGTTTTTCTAAGGATTATTAGGGCCCAAGCCCAAAGGGCGAAGGCCCTATTGTTTTCCTTAGGATTATTATTAGGGCCCAAGCCCAGAAGGGCGAAGGGCCCTATTGTTTTTCTAAGGATTATTATTATTATTATTATTTTTATTTTTTTTCAACCGTTCGGGGCTTTTTGGGGCCCTTAACATGCTCAAAAACTCTTGAAACTTTGCACACGCATTGGAACCTGCGGCCATTAGGACGTGACAGAGGCTGGGACCCGGGCGTGGCAAGGTTGCTCGACAGCGCCCCCTTGAATGGGGTCAGAAAACTTGGTCCATATATCAAACACGCTTGCACATATTGGTATGAAACTCGGTACACATATAGACCTTATCGGGCCTGAAAACTTTCGTGCTCTAAGTTGTTCGCCGCCTCAACAGGAAGTGAGCTATTATGGGTTGTTTGAAAAGCGCATGCTCTGGAATTTGATATACTCCTCCTAGGCGCTTAATCCGATCACCACCAAACTCGGTCAGCATGAAGTCAAGACATTGATGACGCAAAATTGCCAGGGGATTTTTGATATCTCACACGGTTTGCCCGTGGCGAGGCAACGAATTTATGGCGAGAAAAGAGAAACAGGAAGTGTGTTATAACGTCTGCATACATTTATTGATTTTTATGAAACTTCACCTGTGTGTTCGTTGTAGGAGGCCGAGTACATGGATGTGACTATTATGAGTCAAAGATATAGCGCCACCAATTGGCAGCAGGAAATGTGTCACTTTCAAAATACTTTGAGATCACCGTCTTATTTTTATCCGATTTTCTTCAAACTTCTTCATTATAATGTCAAAACATTTCATATGTAGACATATGAATATCTTTGAGATATCTTAAATATTGTTGCCATGGCAAGACGTCAAACTTTAATAATATTCTTGGGTGTTTTTGAGGTTCTTAACATGCTTCAAATTGCATGAAACTCGACACACATGTGAATATTGTCATCTTGTAGACATGGGCAAAGCCTTAAAACTGGGCGTGGTTGAGGGGCTCTGTAGCGCCATCTTTTCACAATAGTTGGGGGGTTAGTTTAACCTACAGTCACCAAACTCGGCACACATATTCTTTTAACTTAGCCAGACAACTTTCTAATTTACAGTCATTAGCGCCGACCAACAGGAAGTCAGATATTTTGGTTTGAATATGGCTATTTTGAAAATTCAAGTTCTGAATTTTTAAAAAACGGTCTGGTGGCTCCCTCTAGTGGATAGTACTGCACGTGCATCACATTATTTATTTTCACTAATGGAAGCACACCAACCCCGAGTTTTCAACAACCGCTTTCGTTTTACAACTTACAACAGTCTTGGTTTACATGTCATTTCATTCATTAAAACTTTCAAGCGATTGTATAATATACAAGCAAAGAAACACATGAAAAAAATGAATTTACTGATCGCGAGTATTGACAAACAGCCACTCTAATGTCATAGACGGAGAGAAAGTTTGCTTTCGTTTTACAATTAAGGCCTGTGCAAACTTCGATTTTCTGTGCAGCGCAGCGTCTCCTAATAATGATCGCGCCCATACAAATAACTACATCACATGCAGGGATTTTAAAAAAATAAAATTAAAATATAAACTTCTGCAAATAACTAATAATAAACTTCTGCACATGATGACAACATACTGAAGATGCTGAAGACATTCCAGCGATTCTACAATATAAAAACATGAAAGACATTCATGTAGAGATCGCGAGCCGTGTTTGACAGTTTCATGAGGTCTGTGAATGATCACGAACTCATTTACATGTGATTTTTTCATGTTCTTTTCATTACTTAGTTTGAATATTTATGTGTATGACTGTGTTAATGTGTTGACGCTGTGTGGCATCTGTGCAAACTTCATTTCCTAAAGGATTAAACAAAGAGCCACGCGTCATTTCTCTGAAAGGGAGTGATCACGAAATCATGAAAGCTCATGTTTTTAAACCTTATTCATTAAAATATTAAAGCGATTATACAAGATTCGATTACAAGAACATATTAAAAATCTTCAATTACAGTTTGGAAGATTTTCTGTCACACAAAGAGATGCGCAGGGTCTCCTAATAATGATCGCGCCCAGTTATACAAATAACTTTATGCAGGGATTTTAAAAAATAAAATGAAAATATAAACTTCTGCAAATAACTAATAATAAACTTCTGCACATGATGACAACATACTGAAGATGCTAAATTGCGAACGATTATAGTACATCTCATATGGTGTTGCCGTGGGGAAGGTTTAAATTAAGAACAAAAAGGGAATTTAGAAGTTGTCAATTATTCATGAATAATTGAAATATACGCACCAAATTTCTATATTTATTAGTACAAATATCATAAATAAACATTTTAATTTTTTTTTTTCATTTCAAGATGTATGTGTAAATTAAAATAAGGGGAAACAGTACTCTTAAAATTATTGAAATTATCAAATGAGCACTAGAGGGCAGCATATACCTATTTTTGAGATGACACTCAATGATAATTCATAACACTAAACAATATCCTCCTTTGAATTATAAACTGTTTATTTCTATATACAAGAACACTAACATTGAATTGAATAAGAAATTCAAACTTTTTTAATCTATGTAGTTTAACTTAAAAATAAGCACAATAACGTTCTGTTTAAGCACAAGAAATAAAAAAAGAAATTTTTTAATAACCAAAAGATGGAAGATAAATTCAATGGAACTTGGATGAATTTAAAATGAAAATACTACATTTCAGATCAATATATTTGTTTTCTTTAAAATAATTCTTCTGAATCTCTCTCTCTCTCTCTCTCTCTAAGGGTCTTCCAGGTTTAACACTTTCATTGATGTCTCTTTTTTTTTAATTGTAGAATCGGAAATCTCATAAAAAATAATTATATAGAACCATATAGTCAGTGCACGACAACTGAATTGGTTCTATGGCTTCAGTTTAATAATATGGTTAAAAATAACGTAAAATACTTTAAGATAAATTCAATGGAACCTGGATGAATTTAAAATGAATGTACTATATTTCAGATCAATATACTTGTTTTCTTCAAAATATATCTTCTGAATACCCCCCCCCCCTCTCTCTGAGGGTCTTGCAGGTTTAACCCTTTCATTGCTGTCTCCTTTTGTCTGCATTGTAGGATAGGAAATCTCTTAGCCCTTCTCTTCTATAAATTTGTATAAAGAAATAAAGGCAAAGAACCAGTTCATTTGTATTTCACTGACTATTTAGTTTTATATAATTAGTTTAACAATATAATAAGATAAATTCAGCTGAATATATAACACTTTGAACTGCTAATGATAAGTTTGCTATGATATGATCGCTTTTAGTTAGTATTATATTGAATAATCTGACTCAAATAACAGGTCAGTCTCCAACTGGAGACACCGTTTAAATTCATTTTGCCCGCCGTGCCCAGTTGTCCTTAAACCACCGAGGTGGCGGTGCCACCGGCTTGGGCCCGCACATCGCTGCTAGCAGCTATATTTAGGGCCCAAGCCCAGAAGGGCGAAGGGCCCTATTGTTCTTCTAAGGATTATTATTAGGGCCCAAGCCCAAAGGGCGAAGGCCCTATTGTTTTTCTAAGGATTATTATTCTTCTTCTTCTTCTTCTTATTCATTATTTTTTTTTAGGTTTTTGGCACTTTTGGGGCCCTTAACATGCACGAAAACTCTTGAAACTTTGCACACGCATTGGAACCCGCGGCGATTACGATTTCACAGAGGCTGGGACCCGGGCGTGGCAGGGGGGCTCGACAGCGCCCCCTTGAATGGGGTCTGAAAACTTGGTCCATATATCAAACACGCTTGCACATATTGGTATGAAACTCGGTACACATATAGACCTTATCGGGGCTGACAACTTTCGTGCTCTAAGTTGTTCGCCGCCTCAACAGGAAGTGAGCTATTATGGGTTGTTTGAAAAACGCATGCTCTGGAATTTGATATACTGCTCCTAGGCGCTTAATCCGATCACCACCAAACTCGGTCAGCATGAAGACAAGATATTGATGATGCCAAATGTCCAGTGAATTTTTGATATCTCAAACGGTTTGCCCATGGCGAGGCAATGAATTTATGGCGAGAAAAGAGAAACAGGAAGTGTGTTATAACGTCTGCATACATTTATTGATTTTTATGAAACTTCACCTGTGTGTTCATTGTAGGAGGCCGAGCACATGGATGTGACTATTATGAGTCAAAGATATAGCGCCACCAATTGGCAGCAGGAAATGTGTCACTTTCAAAATGCTTTGAGATCACCCTCTTATTTTTACCCGATTTGCTTCAAACTTCTTCATTATAATGTCAAAACATTTCAGATGTAGACATGTGAATGTCTTTGTGATTTTTTAAATACTGTTGCCATGGCAAGATGTCAAACTTTAATAATATTCTTGGGTGTTTTTGAGGCTCTTAACAAACACGGTCTCGTGGCTCCCTCTAGTGGACAGTACTGCACGTGCATCACATTATTTCTGTTCACAGGTAGCACACGAGCCCCGAGTTTTGAACAACCGCTTTCGTTTTACAACTCACGACAGTCTTTGTTTACATGTCATTTCATTCATTAAAACTTTCAAGCGATTGTATAATACACAAGTTAAGAAACAAATGAAAAAAATTAATTCACTGATCGCGAGTATTGACAGAAACAGCCACTCTAATGTCATAGACAGAGAGAAAGTTTGCTTTCGTTTTACAATTCAGGCCACTTCGTCATATATATATATATATATATATATATATATATATATATATATATATATATATATATATATATATATATATATATATATTAACCATTTAAAACATTCCAGCGATTCTACAATATACAAGCAAATAAACACGGAAGACATTCATGTAGAGATCGCGAGCCGTGTTTGGCAGTTTGATGATGTCTGTGAACAGTGGCGGTTCTACACGGAGGCCTACACGTGCCTCTGTAGACATGTCCCTGGCCACCCCTGTGCTGACCAAAAAAAAATTAATTATGAATTTGTTATGATTTTACACGCGAGCGCCAAAAGCGTAACTAATGCGACGGAACGTTCTACACGGGTAAAATATAGCGGCGCCGGACGCGTATCTCGTGACTCGTATCTCTTGTTGCTCTTGCACAATGTTGTGATGTTAACCACGTAACTTCATCTGTCTTGGCTGTTGCATTGCGATAACATACATTTGAGTAAAGTAATCAACAGGCTATCTGCTCGTGTAAAGTGGGGTGGTTATACAACGAAATGTAATGCACGTTTTTTTCTTCTGATAGTTATCATGAAACGAGGAAGGGACATAGCCTCATTTTTTACAAAAAAGTGAGAGAAACAAATCAAGGTATTGAGAGAATAGAGGAGCAGAAGGAGAGAGAAGGATGAAGAAGAGGGTGAGGAGGAAGAAAACATACAGGGACAGAGAGAGGAACAGCCAGAGGGACAGAAAGGGGATCCATGTGGATCAAGTGCTGCACCATCAGGTTTGTGATGAAGAAGGTTACTATTTGCAACGGTGTTCAATTATAATTTCATTGTAGGCCTACTGTATGTCCTTAAAATGGTGCTGTCTCCTGTAAATAATTTTTTGTGTCAATATGGCTCTAATGTTTCTTTTTTATGTAAATACTTGGCCTACATTTTGAAATACATGAAGATATGCACTACTAATGTTATTAAAATACAAGAAAAGCTGTAATATTGTGAAATGTTATTAAAATGTAAAATGACTGTTTTCTATTTCAATATATAGTAAAGTGTAATTAATATCCTATGATCAAAGCTGAATTTATCATCGTTACTCAGGTCTCCAGTGTCACACGATCCTTCACAAATCATTGATAATAATCATTAACGTTGGTAATAATTATAAATGTGTCATGAGCAGCAAAATCATCATATTAGAATGATTTGTGAAGGATCATGTGACACTGAAGAGTGGAGTAATGATGCTGAAAATTCAGCTTTGATCACTGGAATAAATTACATTTTAAGATATACCCTATACAAATATAAGAAAAGTTATTTTAAATTGTAAAAATATTTCACAATAATACTGTTTTTCTTGTACACTTTGACTGATAGTGTACAAGTAAATAAATGTACTTGTGCCCTATGTTTACTGTACATCTTTCTACAGGTATCAGCAAGTAAAGTAAAACAAAGTTTATAATCTTTAAATATAATTTGTTACCATTTTTAATGTGCCCCTCTGGTTAAACACTGGCCCCTCCTTGGCCCCCCTTGTAAAAATTTGTCTAATACCGCCACTGTCTGTGAACACGAGTGATCACGAACTCATTTACGTGTTTTTTAACCTTGTTCACTAAAACATTCCAGCGATTACACAAGATTTAATCACAAGAATGTCACACAAAGAGTTATATAAATAACTACATCTTTACACATGAAGGGATTTTAAAAAATAAAACTAAAATATAAACTTATGCAAATAAATCGTATCTGGATCGTTATCATTTATATTACATTCGTGCTCTCCTCATACATTGCACGCACACACATTCAGACAGTTCACGAGCTCTAACAGTTCTCTGTGTTTTAGTCTGGCAGGTTTAACCCTTTCATTGCTGTCCCTTTGTCTGCATTATAGGCCAGGAAATCTCATAAAAATAAAGGCATAGAACCAATTCAGTTGTCGTGCACTGACTATATGGTTCTAAATAATTAGTTTAATAATATGGTTAAAAAGAACGTAAAATACCTTAAGATAAATTCAATGGAACCTGGATGAATTTAAAATGAATGTACTATATTTCAGATCAATATACTTGTTTTCTTCAAAATATATCTTCTGAATACCCCCCCCCCCTCTCTCTCTCTCTCTCTCTCTCTCTCTCTCTCTCTCTCTCTCAGGGTCTTGCAGGTTTAACCCTTTCATTGCTGTCTCCTTTTGTCTGCATTGTAGGATAAGAAATCTCTTAGCCCTTCTCTTCTATAAATTTGTATAAAGAAATAAAGGCAAAGAACCAGTTTATTTGTATTTCACTGACTATTTAGTTTTATATAATTAGTTTAACAATATAATAAGATAAATTCAGCTGAATATATAACACTTTGAACTGCTAATGATAAGTTGGCTATGATATGATCGCTTTTAGTTAGTATTATATTGAATAATCTGACTCGACTAACTGGTCAGTCTCCAACTGGAGACACCTTTTAAATTCATTTTTCCCGCTGTGCACAGTTGCCTTGATGCCACCGGGTTGGCGGTGCCACCGGCTTGGGCCCGTCATCGCTGCTAGCAGCTATATTTATTATTATTTTTATTTTTTTTTCAACCGTTCGGGGCTTTTTGGGGCCCTTAACATGCTCAAAAACTCTTGAAACTTTGCACACGCATTGGAACCTGTGGCCATTAGGACGTGACAGAGGCTGGGACCCGGGCGTGGCAGGGGGGCTCGACAGCGCCCCCTTGAATGGGGTCCGAAAACTTGGTCCATATATCAAACACGCTTGCACATATTGGTATGAAACTCGGTACACATATTGACCTTATCGGGCCTGACAACTTTCGTGCTCTAAGTTGTTCGCCGCCTCAACAGGAAGTGAGCTATTATGGCTTGTTTGAAAAATGCATGCTCTGGAATTTGATATACTCCTCCTAGGCGCTTAATCCGATCACCACCAAACTCGGTCAGCATGAAGTCAAGACATTGATGACGCAAAATTGCCAGGGGATTTTTGATATCTCACACGGTTTGCCCGTGGCGAGGCAACGAATTTATGGCGAGAAAAGAGAAACAGGAAGTGCGTTATAACGTCTGCATACATTTATTGATTTTTATGAAACTTCACCTGTGTGTTGGTTGTAGGAGGCCGAGTACATGGATGTGACTATTATGAGTCAAAGATATAGCGCCACCAATTGGCAGCAGGAAATGTGTCACTTTCAAAATGCTTTGAGATCACCCTCTTATTTTTACCCGATTTGCTTCAAACTTCACCAGAACAATGTCAAGACATGGCGAATGTAGACCTGTAAAAAGATCTTATATATTCGAAACACTGTTGTCATAGCAATACATCAAAGTGTCAGATCAAAATATTTGTTTTAGATGGTTTTGAGACTCTGGGCATCTTTCAAATTGGATGAAACTCAGGCACTTTTGGGGCCCTTAACATGCTCGAAAACTCTTGAAACATTTCACACATATTGGAACCGACGGCCATTAGGAAATCACAGAGGCTGGGACCCGGGCGTGGCAAGGGGGCTCAACAGCACCCCCTTGAATGGGGTCCGAAATCTTGGTCCATATATCAAACACGCTTCCACATATTAGTATGAAACTCGGTAGACATGAAGAACTCATCGACACTGACAACTTTCGTGCTCTAAGTTGTACGCCGCCTCAACAGGAAGTGAGCTATTATGGGTTGTTTGAAAAACGCATGCTCTGGAATTTGATATACTCCTCCTAGACGCTTAATCCGATCACCACCAAACTCGGTCAGCATGAAGTAAAGACATTGATGATGCCAAATGTCCAGTGAATTTTTGATATCTCAAACGGTTTGCCCGTGGCGAGGCAATGAATTTATGGCGAGAAAACAGAAACAGGAAGTGTGTTATAACGTCTGCATACATTCATTGATTTTTATGAAACTTCACCTGTGTGTTCGTTGTAGGAGGCCGAGTACATGGATGTGACTATTATGAGTCAAAGATATAGCGCCACCAATTGGCAGCAGGAAATGTGTCACTTTCAAAATGCTTTGAGATCACCCTCTTATTTTTATCCGATTTGCTTCAAACTTCTTCATTATAATGTCAAAACATTTCAGATGTAGACATATGAATATCTTTGAGATATCTTAAATATTGTTGCCATGGCAAGACGTCAAACTTTAATAATATTCTTGGGTGTTTTTGAGGCTCTTAACAAACACGGTCTCGTGGCTCCCTCTAGTGGACAGCTTTGTGTACTTTCTGTTCAATCATAGAAGCAACGCCCCTTGATGTTTCACAGTTTGATGATGTCTGTGAATGATCACGAACTCATTTGTGTTTTTTAAACTTATAAGTTAAAATATTCCAACGATTACACAAGATTGAATCACAAGAATGTAATAAAAAGCTTAATTTTAGTTTAGAAGGTGTTCTGTGACAATTATAGACGCGCCGCGTCTGAGAGCCTTACCTTCCCGAGGCTCGTTCTTTCTCGCGTCTTTCAGAATCTTGTCATGCCTTTTTAATGTTCCTTTCAATTCTTTGAAATTGAAGTTTGAATTTGTATGTGTATGACTGTGTTAATGTGTTGACGCTGTGTGGCATCTGTGCAAACTTCCTTTCCTAATGGATTAAACAAAGAGCCGCGCGTCATTTCTCTATGAGCAGTGATCGTGACCGCGTGAAAGCCACTTGATTTTAAGTGTTTTTAAACCTTATTCTTTAAATCATTCAAGCGATTAGACAAGATTCGATCACAAGAACATAGAAAATCTTCCAAACTGTAAAAGAAGCTTTTTAATGTCACACAAAGAGACGCGCAGCGTCTCCTAATAATGATCGCGCCCAGTTATACAAAGAACGACATCCATGCAGGGATTTAAAAAAATAAAACTAAAATATAAACTTCTGCAAATAACTAATAATAAACTTCTGCACATGATGACAACATACTGATGATGCTAAATTGCGAACGATTATAGTGTATCTCAAATTGTGTTGCCGTGGCGAAGGTTTAAATTAAGAACAAAAAGGGAATTTGGAAGTTGTCAATCATTCATGAATAATTGAAATATACACACGTAATTTCTATATTTAATAGCCATTCCATTCCAGCGATTCTACAGATCGCGAGCCGTTTTTTTTGACAGTTTGATGATTTCTGTGAGAGTGATCACGAAATCATTTACGTGTTTTTTAACCTGGTTCATTCCAGCGATTACACAACATTTAATCACAACAATGAATTAAAGAGCTTCAATTAGAATTTAGAAGATTTCTGTCACGTAAAGAGACGCGCAGCGTCTCCTAAAAATGATCGCGCACGTTATACATAGAACGACATCCATGCAGGGATTAAAAAAATAAAACTAAAATATAAACTTCTGCAAATAAATTGTATTTGGATCGTTATCGTTTATATTACATTCGTGCTCTCCTCATACATTGCACGCACACACATTCAGACAGTTCACGAGCTCTCACAGTTCTCTGTGTTTTAGTCTGGCAGGTTTAACCCTTTCACTGCTGTCTCCTTTTTTCTGAATTATATGATCGGAAATTTCATAAAAAATGAAGGCATAGAACCAATTCAGTTGTCGTGCACTGACTATATGGTTCTATATAATTAGTTTAATAATATGGTTAAAAATAACGTAAAATACCTTAAGATAAATTCAATGGAACCTGGATGAATTTAAAATGAATGTACTATATTTCAGATCAATATACTTGTTTTCTTCAAAATATATCTTCTGAATACCCCCCTCCCCCTCTCTGAGGGTCTTGCAGGTTTAACCCTTTCATTGCTGTCTCCTTTTGTCTGCATTAAAGGATAGGAAATCTCTTAGCCCTTCTCTTCTATAAATTTGTATAAAGAAATAAAGGCAAAGAACCAGTTCATTTGTATTTCACTGACTATTTAGTTTCATATAATTAGTTTAACAATATAATAAGATAAATTCAGCTGAATATATAACACTTTGAACTGCTAATGATAACTTTGCTATGATATGATGGCTTTTAGTTAGTATTATATTGAATAATCTGACTCAACTAACTGGTCAGTCTCCAACTGGAGACACCGTTTAAATTCATTTTGCCCGCCGTGCCCAGTTGTCCTTAAACCACCGAGGTGGCGGTGCCACCGGCTTGGGCCCGCACATTGCTGCTAGCAGCTATATTTATTATTCTTCTTCATTATTTTTTTTTAGGTTTTTGGCACTTTTGGGGCCCTTAACATGCACGAAAACTCTTGAATCTTTGCACACGCATTGGAACCTGCGGCCATTACGGCGTCACAGAGGCTGGGACCCGGGCGTGGCAGGGGGGCTCGACAGCGCCCCCTTGAATGGGGTCTGAAAACTTGGTCCATATATCAAACACGCTTGCACATATTGGTATGAAACTCGGTACACATATAGACCTTATCGGGGCTGACAACTTTCGTGCTCTAAGTTGTTCGCCGCCTCAACAGGAAGTGAGCTATTATGGGTTGTTTGAAAAACGCATGCTCTGGTATTTGATATACTCCTCCTAGGCGCTTAATCCGATCACCACCAAACTGGGTCAGCATGAAGTCAAGACATTGATGACGCAAAATTGCCAGGGGATTTTTGATATCTCAAACGGTTTGCCCGTGGCGAGGCAACGAATTTATGGCGAGAAAAGAGAAACAGGAAGTGTGTTATAACGTCTGCATACATTTATTGATTTTTATGAAACTTCACCAGTGTGTTCGTTGTAGGAGGCCGAGTACATGGATGTGACTATTATGTGTCAAAGATATAGCGCCACCAATTGGCAGCAGGAAATGTGTCACTTTCAAAATGCTTTGAGTTCACCCTCTTATTTTTACCCGATTTGCTTCAAACTTCACCAGAATAATGTCAAGACATGGCGAATGTAGACCTGTTAAAAGATCTTATATATTCGAAAAACTGTCGTCATAGCAACAGATCAAAGTGTCAGATCAAAATATTTGTTTTGGATCGTTTTGAGACTCTTGGCATCTTTCAAATTGGATGAAACTCGGGCACTTTTGGGGCCCTTAACATGCTCGAAAACTCTTGAAACTTTGCACACACATTGGAACCAGCGGCCATTAGGAAATCACTGAGGCTGGGACCCGGGCGTGGCAGGGGGGCTCGACAGCGCCCCCTTGAATGGGGTCCGAAATCTTGGTCCATATATCAAACATGCTTGCACATAATGGTATGAAACTCAAAACACATATAGATCTGATCGGGCCTGACAACTTTCGTGCTCTAAGTTGTACGCCGCCTCAACAGGAAGTGAGCTATTATGGGTTGTTTGAAAAACGCATGCTCTGGAATTTGATATACTGCTCCTAGGCGCTTAATCCGATCACCACCAAACTCGGTCAGCATGAAGACAAGATATTGATGATGCCAAATGTCCAGTGAATTTTTGATATCTCACACGGTTTGCCCGTGGCGAGGCAACGAATTTATGGCGAGAAAACAGAAACAGGAAGTGTGTTATAACGTCTGCATACATTCATTGATTTTTATGAAACTTCACCTGTGTGTTCGTTGTAGGAGGCCGAGCACATGGATGTGACTATTGTGTGTCAAAGATATAGCGCCACCAATTGGCAGCAGGAAATGTGTCACTTTCAAAATACTTTGAGATCACCCTCTTATTTTTACCCGATTTGCTTCAAACTTCTTCATTATAATGTCCAAACATTTCAGATTTAGACATGTGAATGTCTTTGTGATATCTTAAATATTGTTGCCATGGCAAGACGTCAAACTTTAATAATATTCTTGGGTGTTTTTGAGGCTCTTAACAAACACGGTCTCGTGGCTCCCTCTAGTGGACATACTGCACGTATTTCTGTAAACTCAGAGAAGCAACGCCCCTTGATTCACAGTTTGGTGATGTCTGTGAATGATCACGAACTCATTTGTGTTTTTTAAACTTATAAGTTAAAATATTCCAGCGATTACACGAGATTTAATCACAAGAATGTAATAAAAAGCTTAATTTTAGTTTAGAAGGTGTTCTGTGACAATTATAGACGCGCCGCGTCTGAGAAGGAACGCCTGCCGAAGCTCGTTCATTCTCGCGTCTTTCAGAATCTTGTCATTCCTTTTTAATGTTCCTTTGAATTAAAACATTCCAGCGATTACACAAGATTTAATCACAAGAATGTAATAAAAAGCTTAATTTTAGTTTAGAAGGTGTTCTGTGACAATTATAGACGCGCCGTCTGAGAAGGAACGCCTGCCGAAGCTCGTTCATTCTCGCGTCTTTCAGAATCTTGTCATGCCTTTTTAATGTTCCTTTCAATTCTTTGAAATTGAAGTTTGAATTTGTATGTGTATGACTGTGTTAATGTGTTGACGCTGTGTGGCATCTGTGCAAACTTCGTTTCCTAATGGATTAAACAAAGAGCCGCGCGTCATTTCTCTATAAGCAGTGATCGTGACCGCGTGAAAGCCACTTGATTTTAAGTGTTTTTAAACCTTATTCTTTAAATCATTCAAGCGATTAGACAAGATTCGATCACAAGAACATATTAAAAAGCTTCTTGTACAGTTTGGAAGATTTTCTGTCACACAAAGAGACGCGCAGCGTCTCCTAAAAATGATCGCGCCCAGTTATACAAATACATCTTTACACATGCAGGGATTTTAAAACATAAAATTGAAATATAAACTTCTGCAAATAACTAATAATAAACTTCTGCACATGATGACAACATACTGAAGATGCTGAAGACATTCCAGCGATTCTACAATATAAACACATGAAAGACATTCATGTAGAGATCGCGAGCCGTGTTTGATAGTTTGATGTCTGTGAATGATCACGAACTCATTTACATGCGATGTTTTTTTCATGTTCTTTTCATTCCTTTGTTTGAATATTTATGTGTATGACTGTGTTAATGTGTTGACGCTGTGTGGCATCTGTGCAAACTTCATTTCCAAACGGATTAAACAAAGAGCCGCGCGTCATTTCTCTGTGATCACGAAATCATGAAAGCTCATGTTTTTAAACCTTATTCATTAAAATATTCAAGCGATTAGACAAGATTCGATCACAAGAACATATTAAAAATCTTCAATTACAGTTTGTAAGATTTTCTGTCACACAAAGAGACGCGCAGCGTCTCCTAATAATGATCGCGCCCAGTTATACAAATAACTTTATGTAGGGATTTTAAAAAAAAAATAAAATTAAAATATAAACTTCTGCAAATAACTAATAATAAACTTCTGCACATGATGACAACATACTGATGATGCTAAATTGCGAACGATTATAGTACATCTCATATGGTGTTGCCGTGGGGAAGGTTTAAATTAAGAACAAAAAGGGAATTTAGAAGTTGTCAATTATTCATGAATAATTGAAATATACACACAAAATTTCTATATTTATTAGTACAAATATCATAAATAAACATTTTAATATTTTTTTTTTCATTTCAAGATGTATGTGTAAATTAAAATGAGGGGAAACAGTACTCTTAAAATTATTGAAATGATCAAATGAGCACTAGAGGGCAGCATATACCTATTTTTGAGATGACACTCAATGATAATTCATAACACTAAACAATATTCTCCTTTGAATTATACACTGTTTATTTCTATATACAATAACACTAACATTGAGTAAGAAATTCAAACTTTTTTAATCTATGTAGTTTAACTTAAAAATAAGCACAATAACGTTCTGTTTAAGCACAAGATATAAAAAAAAAATTATTAATAACCAAAAGATGGAAGATAAATTCAATAGAACCTGGATGAATTTAAAATGAAAATACTACATTTCAGATCAATATATTTGTTTTCTTTAAAATAATTCTTCTGAATCTCTCTCTCTCTCTCTCTCTCTCTCTCTCTCTAAGGGTCTTCCAGGTTTAACCCTTTCATTGCTGTCTCCTTTTTTTCTGAATTATAGGATAGGAAATCTCATAAAAAATGAAGGCATAGAACCAATTCAGTTGTCGTGCACTGACTATATGGTTCTATATAATTAGTTTAATAATATGGTCAAAAATAACGCAAAATACCTTAAGATAAATTCAATGGAACCTGGATGAACTTAAAATGAATGTACTATATTTCAGATCAACATACTTGTTTTCTTCAAAATATTTCTTCTGAATATATATCCCCCCCCCTCTCTCTCTCTCAGGGTCTTGCAGGTTTAACCCTTTCATTGCTGTCTCCTTTTGTCTGCATTGTAGGATAGGAAATCTCTTAGCCCTTCTCTTCTAAAAATTTGTATAAAGAAATAAAGGCAAAGAACCAGTTCATTTGTATTTCACTGACTATTTAGTTTTATATAATTAGTTTAACAATATAATAAGATAAATTCAGCTGAATATATAACACTTTGAACTGCTAATGATAACTTGGCTATGATATGATCGCTTTTAGTTAGTATTATATTGAATAATCTGACTCGACTAACTGGTCAGTCTCCAACTGGAGACACCTTTTAAATTCATTTTTCCCGCTGTGCACAGTTGCCTTGATGCCACCGGGTTGGCGGTGCCACCGGCTTGGGCCCGTCATCGCTGCTAGCAGCTATATTTATTAGGGCCCAAGCCCAGAAGGGCGAAGGGCCCTATTGTTTTTCTAAGGATTATTATTATTATTATTATTATTTTTTTTTTTTTTCAACCGTTCGGGGCTTTTTGGGGCCCTTAACATGCTCAAAAACTCTTGAAACTTTGCACACGCATTGGAACCTGCGGCCATTAGGACGTGACAGAGGCTGGGACCCGGGCGTGGCAGGGGGGCTCGACAGCGCCCCCTTGAATGGGGTCTGAAAACTTGGTCCATATATCAAACACGCTTGCACATATTGGTATGAAACTCGGTACACATATAGACCTTATCGGGGCTGACAACTTTCGTGCTCTAAGTTGTTCGCCGCCTCAACAGGAAGTGAGCTATTATGGGTTGTTTGAAAAACGCATGCTCTGGAATTTGATATACTCCTCCTAGGCGCTTAATCCGATCACCACCAAACTCGGTCAGCATGAAGTCAAGACATTGATGACGCAAAATTGCCAGGGGATTTTTGATATCTCACACGGTTTGCCCGTGGCGAGGCAACGAATTTATGGCGAGAAAAGAGAAACAGGAAGTGTGTTATAACGTCTGCATACATTTATTGATTTTTATGAAACTTCACCTGTGTGTTCGTTGTAGGATGCCGAGTACATGGATGTGACTATTATGAGTCAAAGATATAGCGCCACCAATTGGCAGCAGGAAATGTGTCACTTTCAAAATGCTTTGAGATCACCCTCTTATTTTTACCCGATTTGCTTCAAACTTCACCAGAACAATGTCAAGACATGGCGAATGTAGACCTGTAAAAAGATCTTATATATTCGAAAAACTGTCGTCATAGCAACAGATCAAAGTGTCAGATCAAAATATTTGTTTTGGATCGTTTTGAGACTCTTGGCATCTTTCAAATTGGATGAAACTCGGGCACTTTTGGGGCCCTTAACATGCTCGAAAACTCTTGAAACTTTGCACACACATTGGAACCGGCGGCCATTAGGAAATCACTGAGGCTGGGACCCGGGCGTGGCAGGGGGGCTCGACAGCGCCCCCTTGAATGGGGTCCGAAATCTTGGTCCATATATCAAACATGCTTGCACATATTGGTATGAAACTCAAAACACATATAGATCTGATCGGGCCTGACAACTTTCGTGCTCTAAGTTGTACGCCGCCTCAACAGGAAGTGAGCTATTATGGGTTGTTTGAAAAACGCATGCTCTGGAATTTGATATACTGCTCCTAGGCGCTTAATCCGATCACCACCAAACTCGGTCAGCATGAAGACAAGATATTGATGATGCCAAATGTCCAGTGAATTTTTGATATCTCAAACGGTTTGCCCGTGGCGAGGCAATGAATTTATGGCGAGAAAACAGAAACAGGAAGTGTGTTATAACGTCTGCATACATTCATTGATTTTTATGAAACTTCACCTGTGTGTTCGTTGTAGGAGGCCGAGCACATGGATGTGACTATTGTGTGTCAAAGATATAGCGCCACCAATTGGCAGCAGGAAATGTGTCACTTTCAAAATACTTTGAGATCACCCTCTTATTTTTAACCGATTTGCTTCAAACTTCTTCATTATAATGTCCAAACATTTCTGATTTAGACATGTGAATGTCTTTGTGATATCTTAAATATTGTTGCCATGGCAAGACGTCAAACTTTAATAATATTCTTGGGTGTTTTTGAGGCTCTTAACAAAAACGGCCTCGTGGCTCCCTCTAGTGGACAGTATTGCACGTGCATCACATTATTTCTGTTGTTCTGTTTGTTCTACAATATACAAGCAAATAAACACATGAAAGACGTTCCTGTAGAGATCGCGAGCCTTGACAGTTTGATGATTTCTATGAGAGTAATCAGAGATTACAGAAAGTCAGATATTTTGGTTTGAATATGGATATTTTGAATAATCAAGCTCTGTATTTTAAGAAAAACGGTCTCGTGGCTCCCTCTAGTGGACAGTAATGCACGTGTATCACATTATTTCTGTTCACTGAAAGAGGCAACGCCCCGTGTTTGACAGTTTGATGATGTCTGTGAATGATTACGAACTCATTTGTGTTTTTTACCCTTATAAAATAAAACATTCCAGCGATTACACAAGATTTAATCACAAGAATGTATTAAAAAGCTTAATATGAGTTTGGAATCCAATTAATCCAGTGATTATAAGGTTTAAACTAAGATGAATTTAAAATGAATGTACTTTATTTCAGATCAATATATTTGTTTTCTTAAAAATAATTCTTCTGAATCTCTCTCTCTTTCTCTCTCTCTCTCTCTCTAAGGGTCTTCCAGGTTTAACCCTTTCATTGCTGTCTCCTTTTTTTCTGAATTATAGGATAGGAAATCTCATAAAAAATGAAGGCATAGAACCAATTCAGTTGTCGTGCACTGACTATATGGTTCTATATAATTAGTTTAATAATATGGTCAAAAATAACGTAAAATACCTTAAGATAAATTTAATGGAACCTGGATGAATTTAAAATGAATGTACTATATTTCAGATCAACTTACTTGTTTTCTTCAAAATATTTCTTCTGAATATATATCCCCCCCCCCCTCTCTCTCTCTCAGGGTCTTGCAGGTTTAACCCTTTCATTGCTGTCTCCTTTTGTCTGCATTGTAGGATAAGAAATCTCTTAGCCCTTCTCTTCTATAAATTTGTATAAAGAAATAAAGGCAAAGAACCAGTTCATTTGTATTTCACTGACTATTTAGTTTTATATAATTAGTTTAACAATATAATAAGATAAATTCAGCTGAATATATAACAATTTGAACTGCTAATGATAAGTTGGCTATGATATGATCGCTTTTAGTTAGTATTATATTGAATAATCTGACTCGACTAACTGGTCAGTCTCCAACTGGAGACACCTTTTAAATTCATTTTTCCGGCCGTGCACAGTTGCCTTGATGCCACCGGGTTGGCGGTGCCACCGGCTTGGGCCCGTCATCGCTGCTAGCAGCTATATTTATTATTATTTTTATTTTTTTTTCAACCGTTCGGGGCTTTTTGGGGCCCTTAACATGCTCAAAAACTCTTGAAACTTTGCACACGCATTGGAACCTGCGGCCATTAGGACGTGACAGAGGCTGGGACCCGGGCGTGGCAGGGGGGCTCGACAGCACCCCCTTGAATGGGGTCCGAAATCTTGGTCCATATATCCAACACGCTTGCACATATTGGTATGAAACTCGGTACACATGAAGACCTTATCGGGCCTGACAACTTTCGTGCTCTAAGTTGTTCGCCGCCTCAACAGGAAGTGAGCTATTATGGGTTGTTTGAAAAGCGCATGCTGTGGAATTTGATATACTCCTCCTAGGCGCTTAATCCGATCAGCACCAAACTGGGTCAGCATGAAGTCAAGACATTGATGACGCAAAATTGCCAGGGGATTTTTGATATCTCACACGGTTTGCCCGTGGCGAGGCAACGAATTTATGGCGAGAAAAGAGAAACAGGAAGTGTGTTATAACGTCTGCATACATTTATTGATTTTTATGAAACTTCACCTGTGTGTTCGTTGTAGGAGGCCGAGTACATGGATGTGACTATTATGAGTCAAAGATATAGCGCCACCAATTGGCAGCAGGAAATGTGTCACTTTCAAAATGCTTTGATATCACCCTCTTATTTTTATCCGATTTGCTTCAAACTTCTTCATTATAATGTCAAAACATTTCAGATGTAGACATATGAATATCTTTGTGATATCTTAAATATTGTTGCCATGGCAAGACGTCAAACTTTAATAATATTCTTGGGTGTTTTTGAGGCTCTTAACAAACACGGTCCCTCTAGTGGACAGCTTTGTGTACTTTCTGTTCTCTCATAGAAGCAACGCCCCTTGTTTCACAGTTTGGTGATGTCCATGAATGATCACGAACTCATTTGTGTTTTTTAAACTTATAAGTTAAAATATTCCAGCGATTTCACAAGATTTAATCACAAGAATGTAATAAAAAGCTTAATTTTAGTTTGGAAGGTGTTCTGTGACAATTATAGACGCGCCGCGTCTGAGAAGGATCATTTCCCGAAGCTCGTTCTTTCTCGCGTCTTTCAGAATCTTCTCATTCCTTTTTAATGTTCCTTTGAATTAAAACATTCCAGGGATTACCCAAGATTTAATCACAAGAATGTAATAAAAAGCTTAATTTTAATTTGGAAGGTGTTCTGTGACAATTATAGACGTGCCGCGGCTGAGAAGGAACGCCTGCCGAAGCTCGTTCTTTCTCGCATCTTTCAGAATCTTGTCATTCCTTTTTAATGTTCATTTCAATTCTTTGAAACTTGCAGTATGAATTTTTATGTGTATGACTGTGTTAATGTGTTGACGCTGTGTGGCAACTGTGCAAACTTCGTTTCCTAATGGATTAAACAAAGAGCCTCGCGTCATTTCATATTCATTAATAATTGAAATATACACACCTAATTTCTATATTTAATAGCCATTCCATTCCAGCGATTCTACAATATACAAGCAAATAAACACATGAAAGACGTTCCTGTAGAGATCGCGAGCCGTTTTTTTTTTTTTGACAGTTTGATGATTTTTGTGAGAGTGATCACGAAATCATATACGTGTTTTTTAACCTTGTTCATTCCAGCTATCACACAACATTTAATCACAACAATGTTTTAAAGAGCTTCAATTATAGTTTGGAAGATTTTCTGTCACACAAAGAGACGCGCAGCGTCTCCTAATAATGATCGCGCCTAGTTATACAAAGAACGACATCCATGCAGGGATTCTAAAAAATAAAACTAAAATATTGACATATGCAAATAAATCGTATTTGGATCGTTATCATTTATATTACATTCGTGTTCTCCTCATACATTGCACGCACGCACACACATTCAAACAGTTCAAGAACCCGACCGTCTCTGTGTTTTAGTCTGGCAGGTTTAACCCTTTCATTGCTGTGTCCCCTTGAAATCTCATAAAAATAAAGGCATAGAACCAGTTCAGTTGTCGTGCACTGATGGTTCTATATAATTAGTTTAATAATATGATTAAAAATAACATAAAATACCTTAAGATAAATTCAATGTAACCTGGATGAATTTAACATGAAAATACTACATTTCAGATCAATATATTTGTTTTCTTTAAAATAATTCTTCTGAATCTCTCTCTCTCACTCTCTCTTTCTCTCTCTCTCTCTCTCTCTCTCTCTCTCTCTCTCTCTCTCTCTCTGAGTCTTCCAGGTTTAACCCTTTCATTGCTGTCTCTTTTTTTCTGAATTATAGGATCGGAAATCTCATGAAAAATGAAGACATAGAACCAATTCAGTTGTTGTGCACTGACTATATGGTTCAATATAATTAGTTTAATAATATGGTTAAAAATAACGTAAAATACCTTAAGATAAATTTAATGGAACCTGGATGAATTTAAAATGAATGTACTATATTTCAGATCAATACTTGTTTTCTTCAAAATATTTTTCTGAATATCCCCCCCCCCCCCCTCTCAGGGTCTTGCAGGTTTAACCCATTCATTGCTGTCTCCTTTTGTCTGCATTATAGGATAGGAAATTGCTTAACCCTTCTCTTCTATAAATTTGTATAAAGAAATAAAGGCAAAGGACCAGTTCATTTGTATTTCACTGACTATTTAGTTTTATATTTGAATATATATATTAAGACAACGTCAAAGATTAATTTCTGTCACAGTATAGACTTCATTCTTTTTGTTTAAAATGTTATTGAATAATCTGACTCAACTAACTGGTCAGTCTCCAACTGGAGACACCATTTAAATTCTTTTTGCCCGCTGTGCATAGTTGCCTTGAAGCCACCAGGTTGGCGGTGCCACCGGCTTGGGCCCGTCATCGCTGCTTGCAGCTATATTTAATTATTCATGACTGTATAGTCATACACCGAATATGCTAAATATAGCTTTGTAAATATTCATCATTAAATAATAACATATATCTTAACATTATTGTAAAGTGTTACTGGATAATATGATTATTTGCAATATTTCACATGAGATTGATGTTGGTATATCACCAAACTTTAGATTTTATTTCTACATTTTCATGGTTTTTGAACAAATGTTTTTTTTTTGGGGGGGGGGGGGGGGGGGGGGTCCATACTCAATGCAGCATTTATGTTATTTTGTTGATGCTGTAATTCGTTTTGTAAATATATAATTTCAATATACACTAAATATTTGTATGTCTTTCTAAAAACATGTATTTCTTATGCTAATATTCAGCTGATTAAATGTTATTAGAACAAGGTTAATTTTTGCTCAATGGTAACAGGAGCCTTGAGGAAAGCTAGAAAGTTTGCATATAGAGTTAAATGGCAAATGCAACAATTTGTTGCTCTAACATGATATAATGAACATGGTGCCGGATTGAGGAGAGTTACTAAAGATCAACAAGAGCTGTTCAATTATGACATTGGAGCAGGTTATTGGAGCTGAAATGTGGAAGTTATGAGCTTTGATTTCTGTTTTCTGTAGAGTTTCCAATCTCTCTCAGCTTCTCCTGAAACTACAGACGCAAATGATGATCTCTTCAGTTCTCTCTCATCTTATGATGTCGTGATAGAATATGTCCTTCAGCTGACAAAAAAACTGGAGGATTTCTGCAAAGAGGAGATCAAGAAGATCTCTGACAGAGGTAAAGTCCAGGGGCCCGGTGTATAAACTTTGTGTAGATTTCATCCTAAAAGTGTGCATATGGACAGAGGGCAGATTATGAGTAATAATCAGCGGTGATCAGATTCGCGAAGCCACCCTCATTCATGCACCCAGCCATTCATCTGCTCGGCTGGCACGAATCTAAATGACCCTACTGGAACCAGTTCATTATCTGGGTGGAGTGTAGGTAGAGTACAATTAAAAGGGCCATACATGATAATGTGTACGAAGCGGAAACACCTTTTTGACCCTGTTACATCAACGAAAACCCAGTCAGTGGAAGACAAATGCCAAACCGTCTCCTCCCCAAAATAATCATATATGGAAACTCTCAGTTTTACCATGCATATCCTCATCTGCCTGTAATTTCCATATGCATACTCACATCCATGTGATACATTCGTGTTTAACGGTAAGACACTAATAGAGAAATATGAGATATAGTCCGTAAATGTCATTTATGCAGGCACATCACATTGATAAAAACTGAATAATACCTTTCAGAGAAGAATTGCATTCCAATTGGCAAAATATTTATAATAAATATTTATAGGTATTTATAAATGTTTTCAACAAACCAGATGTATGTCATTTTGCCTATAATGAAAACATATATTTCAGGATGTTTAGATATTTTTACAGTTCACTGCAAGTACAATTGTCTGACACTGACCGAACATTTTTAAAACATAAAACATACAAATCTTAAAATTTACTTCAAATTCTGTCCTTCAGATACAATGATATATTTTCATAATATTGTTGTCATAATCGTATCCATGTTTATTCTGTTCCCTAGTCCTGTCTATTATCTTATGTTCCAGGTTTTGAGTTCAGTTCTGTCTTCTGTCATGTGTTCCTTTGTTTTGCTTTCGTCAGTCGTCATGTGATCTTTGTTTTGGTTTCCCATGTGCCTCGTTATCAGTTCATTTTAGTCAGCTGTGTCTCGTTTGTAATCATGTGCGTCACCTGTGTCCCGCTCGTTATCCTCCTGTGTTTCTGTGTATATATTCCCTCTGTGTCAGTCCAGTCCTTCGTCTGTGACGCATCATGCTTGGTGTTTCCTCTGTATCTCGTTTACTATTAAACTCTTTGAAGTGGAATTCTGTCTCTGTACCTGTTCCAGCACACTGAGCGTTACAATTGTGAAGATCACAGAAGGAGTTATCATTTGGCTACTGTCTGTCTGGACATGCAGTACCGTGTTATCGGACTTATTCATACCAGCCAATGGACCGTTCAATCAGCAAAGGAGTCCTTCAGTGTCGGTCATGATAACGTCTATGTTATTAAGCCACCTGGTTAGACTGAGTCAAGTGTGTCTCACTGATCATTATTCATGCAAAAATACTTCCTCAGAACATGAGTTCTGTTATCTAAAACACAATTTAAAGTAGTATTATCATGCGCCAAGCAATCTCCGCTGTAGTTTGCAAGATCAGATGGATTGCCCAAGTCAGAAATGCCAAATCCTATTTCTGCAAAACGCAAGCAAGAGCACCCTCAGTCGAAACTGTAACAATATCATATAGATTTGGTGAACATGGTTGTGTTTTTGCTTGAAGAATCATTTTGACTCATGAATTGGCACCTCTGACTTCACACCTTAACCTCAGTGTAAATCTTTGGGATGTGCTGGAGTAGACTTTATAGAGTGCTCACCTCTTGCATTGTCAATAGAAGATTTTGACCAAAATAGGTGTAATTTAAGATTAAAAGGGGTTAGGCCTTTGTGATATCAGCAGATGACAATCTAGGATACGCCCTCAGCTAGGTTACAGTTAAAAAATGTCATAACGACATTTACAGACTTTTACAACAAAAAGTCTTCATCTGGTATGATCATTGCAAATCATGTTGGCAAGTAACACTTTTTTCGTAATTGGGTTATACATCATGCACAAGTGTTATTGTGATATTGTGATTATTCGTAGGATTATTATTATATCGTGGGATTATCATGATTTTCACTGTTTTAAACATCACCAGATGGGAATGAATCAGGTCTGTATTTTGACGAAGGGTCGGATTCCCTCGTCGACATGATGTGTAAGTACTCTCTCTTTCTCTATTGATTTCTCTATAATGATTTTATGGTTGACACTATACTAATATAGTAATAATAATAATATATGTATAATAATGTATGCTTTTCAGTGGATGGTTCAAGTGAGGGGGAAATTCTGGTCGGAGAGAATATCCTGGATATTTTTCTTGGTGAGTAGGCTATGCCTAAGTACAATTAGGTTTTTGTTATTGTGTTGAAAAATTTTCTACAGTTCATAACCACATGCTTACAATACATCAGTAGATATCGATGTTGCATCAGCAGAATCTCAGGAAAATCAGCCAGGTGAATCTCCAGTCGTGGAATCCGAGCACTCGCCAAACAGCATCACTGAAAGGTCCACCTCCTGTGTACCTCCCCCAGAAGAACCCGTTCCCGAGACGTCCAGTAATCCTATCTTATCACATTCGCAAGCCAACGGAGATATTAACGAATGTACCCCGTCCACATCCGGACGAGGGCATAAGCGACTTAGGGAGGTTTACAGTGAATGTGAGTTACCCAGCGATTCACATTTAAGGACATCGGAAGATAACGGTAAGATACGAAACAGTGTCTGGCTTATAATTTTTATGTGACACAGACTTATTTACTAAATAATCATTAATTCACGAGTTCATGTGCCCATATAATCTTAGATTAAGTGGTAAACATATTTGGCTTGCTGTCTGCTATAGAGGGGCTCAGAGAGGATATTCTGCCCGAGCTTCAATTGCCTCCCAATAACAAGCTAAATTTTACAAAAAGGAGGAGAAGGGGAGGAGAAGAGATGCCGAAAGAACTAACAACAGGAAGAGGTAAGATAGATTTTATACCATGGTATTAATTGGAAGGGTGTAGTCCTTCCGAAATTACATTTAATAACTTCACTTCATGAGTTCATGTGCCCATATAATCTTAGCAAACATAAAACTGGTATACATATTTGGCTTGCTGTCTACTCAGAGAGGATATTCTACTCGAGCTACGATTGCCCCCCAAAAACAAATGCAGAATCAGACAGCAAGCGAGAATTATTAGACTTAATCAGCTCACGATTATTTAAGGATTCAGCATGTGTAATCATTTGCCAACTTTCCACTCAACAGTCCAGAAGACCCCCCCACATTTGGAAAAAAGAAGGAATGGAAGACGAAGCTGCAGAGGCAGTATTGAATCAGGTAGGTTGCTGCTGCAGCAGTTTTAAATTTAGTGATTGGTTGCAGCAGCAGCAAGGGATCAAGTGAAGCACTGCAGCGGCAGCATCAAATTAAGCACTGCAGCGGAAACATCAAGTGAAGCACTGCAGCGGCAGCATCAAGTGAAGCACTGCAGCGGCAGCATCAAGTGAAGCACTGCAGCGGCAGCATCAAATTAAGCGGAGCACTGCAGCGGCAGCATCAAGTGAAGCACTGCAGCGGCAGCATCAAGTGAAGCACTGCAGCGGCAGCATCAAGTGAAGCACTGCAGCGGCAGCATCAAATTAAGCGGAGCACTACAGCGGCAGCATCAAGTGGTCACAATTTATAATTTAACAGCCTCAGTGCTGTGCCAACAACTGTGCTGAAGAAACGCAAGCACCAAAAACGGATATATGCCCATACATCACCACCGGCACCAACTGTCTTTTGATTTAGATTTTTTTGGTTAGGTAAATTATTTTTGTTTAAACTTAAAGGAAGACCTTGTTTTGTTGGTTATTTCAGCATGCCCTCTCCTGACGACTTAATTTAATTTGGTTATCTGATTTCTGATCTTTGTATATATACTTTACATATTGGCTTTTGTTAGAACCTTAAATAAAATAATAATAAAAAATATATTACACATACTCCTGACTTTTAGTTTTAGTTTCCCTACTCTATACCTAAACTTCACAACTACCTTACAAACTATTAATAAGCAGTAATTAAGAGTTTATTGAGGGAAAAGTCATTGATAATAGTTAATAGTAAGAATTGGACCCTAATCTAAAGTGTGACCTTTATTTTTTTACAGCAACAGTTGAGAAACACCACACTACCTCAACGGCAGAAGAAAGACATGATGACGGCCAGATGGATGGCAGAGCTGAACATCGAGCAAATAATGAAGCAGAAGAAAAACAGTTACTGAAAGATAATAGAAAGTCTAAACGTAAAATTAATTTTTCATTCAATGGAACAGGTGAGTCATGCCTTTGTTGTGATTTTCTATGTTGTCATGACAAACTTTCAGTTTTTTAAAAAGCTTCAAACAAATATAGTTTATACTGTTTGTGAATATTCAGTCTGGATTTTTTTTTTTAAATTAATTTGACATCAGACAAGAAATTGTGCAAAATCCAAAAGACAGCTGAATGCAGCCTGAGTTTACCAGATGAAAACACTTTCACCCCAATGGAAGAACCACCTGTCCGTGCCGCTGAAACCCTGTCAGTAGAAGGAATAACCCTGTCCTCAGAAGACTTAGAAACTCTGAATCCTGGTCGATGGCTCAATGACAATGTAAAGTTTTACATTTATGTACTTCAGCTTTTAATATTGAACAGAAAAGGATACCTTGTTTTCTTTCTCTACTTATGGAGAAATCAATGCACAGATTGTTTTTCAATAACCATTGTCTTTTTGTCATCTTGTTCAGGTTCTTAATGCTTATCTTCACCTCCTGGCCTCGAAGTCGGAGACTAAAGTTTATATATTTGAGTGCTTCGTTGAGAAATTGTGGAGGAAGGAAAATTATGATCACTGGACATATGAAAAGGCAGATGATTAGTCTAAAGGGTTTTATACACACAAACACACACACACACATATACAGGGCTGGATGGGTTACTTTTAAAATGTATTTCACTACAGATTACAAAATACATGCTTTAAAAAGTGATTAGTAACGTATTTCGTTACATTACTCAAGTTTAGTAACTTAATCTAAATACTTTAGAATACTTTGGAACACTAATAAGTGTGAAACAAACACAAAAAAGGTAATTGCAAGTTTTTATCACAATTCTGACTTTTCCCCCCAGAATTGCATGATATAAAGTTGCAATTGTGAGTTATAAAGTCAGAATTATGAGATATAAACTGACAATATTGAAAAAAGTCAGAATTATGAAATATAAAAACTCACAATATTGAGAAAAGTCAGAATTATGAGATATAAACTCACAATATTGAGAAAAGTCAGAATTATGAGATATAAACTCACAATATTGAGAAAAGTCAGAATTATGAGATATAAACTCACAATATTGAGAAAAGTCAGAATTATGAGATATAAACTCACAATATTGAGAAAAAGTCAGAATTATGAGATATAAACTCACAATATTGAGAAAAGTCAGAATTATGAGATATAAACTCACAATATTGAGAAAAGTCAGAATTATGAGACATAAACTCACAATATTGAGAAAAGTCAGAATTATGAGATATAAACTCACAATATTGAGAAAATTCAGAATTATGAGATATAAACTGACAATATTGAGAAAAGTCAGAATTATGAGATATAAACTCATACTAAATTCACAATTGCAAGAAAAAAAAGTCAGTACTGCAAGTTTATATCTCCCATATCTGACTTTATAACTTGCAATTTTGAGTTTAAATCTCGCAATTCTGAGAAAAAGAAGTCAGAATTGTGAGGGGAAAAAACAAATAGTGAGGAAAAAGTCGCAGTGACGAGTGAATTATAAAATGACTCACAAAACATGAAAACAGTGGAAAACATGAAACTGAACTCGTCTTTTTCAGACGGTCAGAGTCAGAGAATCACCAATCGCTGTTTAAATGACATTAAAACTCAAAGTAATCACTTTGGTAATCTAAAACACTTTTCAGATGTAACTGTAATCTGATTACCACACATTTAAAATGAAATACAGTCACTCAAATTTCACACTAAGTTACTTGTATTTCGTTACTCCCCAACCCTTCACATATATATATATATATATATAAATTGTCTTTTTATATAACTAAATTTTTCTGTTTTTTCACAGGTGAAATTTGAGGATTTTCAGTGGGCTTTACTGCCAGTCTGCAGGGACAATCACTGGTTCTTAACTGCATTTAACATACCAGAGCGCAAAGTCTTTGTACTTGATTCACTCAAAAGCCCATCAAAGCCGATTGAATTCCTGGTGCATTGGTGGTATGTACCGTATGCCATACTCAACATTGTGTAGTGAAGTTTTCCCATGCACCTCATGGAGCAGGTTTATTACCCCTCTTTCACGTAAACAGTCAGGCTCGAGATAGTTCCCAGGACCAGCTCATTTCTTTGGTTCATTTGTTGTCAGATGCTAAGACGCTTGACCCGTCCTCAATAGTTATCATTAATTCATACACTGTTAAACGTTTCAGTGGGAAATTACAGTATATTCCAGGTTAATAACTGAATGACATTCACAGTAGGACTTCTTTTGTATCTATACATCATACTGTGATACTACAGTGCATATGTACTATGAAGGTATCCCAGCATGCAGTGCGACATGAATACATCATGCTGTGGAGTTTCTTGATTCGTGTGGGTTTTATATGTGGTGTGAACTTATTTTTGGTTCACTTTTAAAGGGTTAGAATTTATCTTTTTTTATTATTATTATTATTATTTGTTGTGTTTTTGTATGTTGAGTATTGATGTCTGTGGTTCATTAGAGGACAATAAAAGTCTACTTTTTATGTACTTAAAAAACAGTTGTGTTCTGGCATTGTTACACTATATTTTTATACACTAAAAAGTGGGTACTTTAGTCCCAAGTAGTATTGAAATATTGAATAATTCAGTGTTAATCAGTCATGTTGAGTGAATCTTTATTGTTGGTCTTTTACTGTAGTGCGTTTGGTTACTTTATTTCACCGGGGATAAGATGACTTTTCTTTCCAACAGCAATTTCATGCAGACACGAGCCTCTTTGGGTATTGAAACCTTAGACGATTGGACTCTGGGTTCCATCGATGTTCCACTCCAAACAGATCGGTCAAGCTGTGGCGTTTTTGTTTTGACGGTTAGTTGTCTTCTTTAAAATGTTGACTGTTTAGAATTCATTTTAAGAATTTAAGAACTTTTTCTATTCCATCCCATCTCCGATTCAGATGACTACAAGTAAGCCATGTTAAGTAATCTTGTTTTTTCCCCCAGAATGCAGAGTTTCTGCTGCAGAATGTAACGCCCAACATCTCCCAGCAGAAAGACATGGACACACGCAGACAATACATTAAAGACAAACTTTTGCTGGAAGGCAAGAGACATAATCCAAGGTATGTACAGTTTGGTGCCCCCAGTCCCAGATACATGTGCAGAAAGTTACCACAAGTAATAAGTTTTAAAAAATCTTTCTCTTCCCAGTATGTAAAGTCATTGCTGCAGAAGATGAAGTCCAGTGTAATGTAATATAGAACATAATATATAGTTCAATACTTTTCTTGGGAGTCAAATAAATTCACAAATTGATGTATATTTTAAAAGGTGTCTTGTCTATTTCTATCAAAACATATTAACTTATGTAAATTTTCATATATATTTACTGTAAATAACATAACACAACTGTAAGTGATCCACTGTAGGCGAGTTAAAAGTGAACCCAAGAGAACCCAACATGACAAGCATAAATTAGGGATGGCTGACGCGAAACTAACGTTTCGAGATCCCGAAGCGTAGATGTTTGGAAACACTGCTCCGAACTGTGATTCAAAACACCCATGTCACGTGACCACGGCTAAACGAAGAATCTGCGCGTTTCGACAGGGGGCGTGTTTTACGAGTCTGCGTTTGATTGACAGGGGCGGGAACCAATCACACAATCGCACATCTGTCTCGACTCCCACAAAGTTTAACAGAGGAGTTAATGCACCTTCACCTCGTGGGTTTTTGTGAGAGGAGAAAGATTTTGAGAAAGCGTTTACGATATAGTGACGTTTCTGTAAAAAACAAACAAAAATGAGACCATTGTGGATTGATGTGTTTTATTAATTTTCATTTTTCATGACCAAAATAACCTTGTTATTATTATTATTATTATAGTTATATAGTGAGGATGTTAAAAACTCACTACATTAACAAAAACACAACATTTTTATTTTTTTAAATGGCTTGTTGTCAAAGTTGTTTCAGATAACATGTGCACCACTAGGTGTCACCATGGAGACGGCGTCGGTATAGTTTCGAAGCCTCGACACAATATGGCACATTTGCTTCAACTGTTTCAGTGTTTCATGAAGCCTCGCTCTGCCCACCACTAGCATAAAACCAACATGGAGTCTTCATTGCTTGGCTTGGTTTGGCAAAACAAAAACAGTATATGAACAACGTGAACTCACCACAGTGTTACAAGGATAAAATCCACAAACATCGACCAGCAACAATGGAAACATAAGGGTTTATAAACAGAGACTAATTATGAACGAGGAACACCTGTGGAAAGTGATTAAACCCGTGAACCAATCAAAACAAGACATGGCACAGGGGAATCACATGACATACGATCACATGGATAAACAAACATGACACCGACACATGACAGTGAACATGAACTAGACATGAAACGTGAACAAAACCAAAACTAGACATTACAACAACATAACATTTGTACGTCTAAAACCAAGTCACCTTAACTTACATAGTGCTTTTTAGAACGCAAAGTGTGTATTTTAGTTGATTATCTTGAGCTGGTCTGTTTCTGAGAAACTCACAAAGACGGAGCGCGGCTATTTGCGATCGTGACATGATCTAATTCTATATCATATTATATCATATTGTGCAAGTGATATGTGTTGTGGCAAGAACACTCCAGACAAAGCAGAATACAGACTCTTTAATGAAACGGGAATCCAGAGAAACACAGAACTAGTCAAACGACAAACGAGAACCGACGAGGACTAGACAGAAACAGAGGGCTTATATACAAGGAACACTAGGAGATAATGGGACTAATTAATGAAACACAGCTGACCACAATCAACCAACAATGGTAACCAATGATAACTATTTTTTTTAACCCCATGTAAATTCATGTGCCGATTATGCTTAATGTAATTTTCCAGGTTAAATATGTTGGTTTTAATAAAGATTTGTTTGTCAAACGCACAGAACAAAAGTGCATTATACTTTACTGTGTATTTAAGAAAATGCATCACATACTAAACTCTTCTTCTGTAAAACGAACACAAAACACAAGATATGCTTAGGGCTCAACCTAGTGGTAATCTCAATGGAAAAAGGAGGAATTCACTTGAGACAGCTTAATAACTTAGACAGCTTTAACTAAATAAACACATACGTAAATAAAACAATTATTCTGGTAAGAGTGTTTTTTTCTTTCTTTCCAACAACTAGAACATATTCAGTGAGCATCTTACTGCATAACCACATCTATCTTAACACAGAGCCAGTGTTTGGTTTGTCCGTTCTGGTGTTAAACCACTGCTTTCACACTAGACTGACATCTAGTCATAGAGTTTCCTGATCGGTGCACAGACTTGCTGGTTATATGTCCTCTCTGCCTCTGACTTTGTGCCAGTCTCTGGATTGATGCCCGAGAAGCACCTATAAGCAAAAATGCAGAGAGGAAAGCTGTTAGTTTCATTCAAGTCGGATGAAAAAGGTGTCAGTTCCTAGTCACCATCTATAGTGGGTCACTGCTGTTGCTGTACAGAGCAAACCATGGTTTCTGTCGGGTGTCCAGCACAGACAATACATCCAACACCAAATAAAAAACAAGCTCTCAAGTACAATATTAATGTAGGCATTACCTTTAGAAAAAATCCAGGGAGCAACAAGCATCTTCAGCGTTCTTCAAATTGAAATTATAGTAGCAAAAATGGCAGGCAGACCAGTTGTGAAGTCAAGCTCCATCGACAGCATCCACACGCTTGACTTCACTGGAACAAAACCAGAGAGACTCATCGTGCCCTACTGACCAGAACATGAAGCAAGAACTTTTTATCTAAGAAATTACAGAGAAAAGAGCATATTCTTTAGTCACTTACATGACTAATTTTAAAAGAAAATAATTGAAATAAATTCTAAATGCTGAACCTGTTGTTCATAAATGAATTTATAAAGATTGTTTTGGTGTGAGTTGCTGAGTTTTGGAGATATCAGCAGTAGAGACGTCTGCATTTTTTGTATATATGACACTTGATTTGTGGTGCTGAAAGCGAAAAACATACATATGAAAAACTCCACAGCAATGTCTCTTTCTGAAAGATCACTCAAGATAATCCACAGAGCGTATTGTGAGCAGCTTCATGTAGGATCAGTAGAAAGAAAATAGTTCCCACATGAAACTGCTCACAACAAACCTGTGGATGACTTGACACTTGAACATACGTTAAAAATGAGGAAGACATCAACATTATCTTGGACAATCGAGCGAGGAGTGTTTGGTAGCGTCACAGTCCCTTCAACATCAGTGGTTGTGGGACAAGGCTGCAAAAATAAATATCAACAGAATAAGAGTAGAAAAAGACTCGGTTGTGAATAAAATGTCTGCACAAATCATCCCTCACCCCATGGATTTATCTTAGATCAGGCAGTACACATGCTCCGTACTTTAACTAAATGTTTCTGTCGGCCTTGATGGGATTCAGAACGATGATCAAACATGGATGTAGTAGATCAAGTCCATCAACACCCTCAAAGCTTCACAATCTTTTCCTCTTCCTGGTTCAACATTTGATTCAGCATTAGGCAGTTTTGATTTCTATACCATTGAATGTCTGATGATCAGGTTATTAAAGAACTTCTATTTGCTTCTTCTGGTTTGTGCAGATCTTCTGGAGATCCTCTACTCTTTCTTATTCGTATGATCACTCTCTCTCGTCATTATTTGCTGACCACAAGCAACAGACTGAACCTCCTACTTCTGGTTGCAAACTTCCTTCTTTAGTAGCAGAAACTTAATGCTGTGCAGCACTGAGTAACAGACGCAAGATGTGGGCATTGATAGCATGTGTAAAGCGTGATCTTCTTCCAGCGATCTGATGATGCTGTGGGAACTGACTGATCCAGGTCTAAAGCTTCAGTGGATTACAGCAGTAAATCGGGTGAAAATGCTGTTCTGATTTGAAAACGTGCCGCTGATTGGGAGCATCGAATAGCAAATGTATAGAGTATTTATAAATATTCAGGCATATATATATTTATAGTAATGGAGATGAACTCCTGATTCCCTTCTCTGGCCATCAGAGGGCACTGTCTCCTGAATATTGACCTTTTCCCTATTCCTCCCTGCTATTGTTATTCACTACATTTCCCATAAGCCCCGTACCTCAGTACTGATTACTCCTACAGCTGTTGGACTATAAAAGTTATTTCCACCCAGACCTACACTGCGAGGTCTTGTTTCCACTCCGGTTCAGTTCTAAGCATTTATTCCTGTGATTGTTATCACTGTTCCCGACTGTCTGGATTACCGTTTCTGAGGCTTTGCTGCCTTATTGTTTCGTTTGCCTGGACTTTACCCTGTCATCGTTATCTGCCTGCCCTGATATCTGCCTGTTTACCTATTTCCTGTTTGCCGTTGTTGACCACTGCCTGTTGTACCCTGATATTTGTTATATTAAAGCTGCTTATGGATCTACTCAGAGTGACGAGTCCTTACATATATATATGAGACAGGAGACTGAGAGTGTGTGCTGACGTCTGACTCTCTTCCTGAAAAACAATTTCACTTCCTTTAGGGAAAAGAAAGGAAGAATTTCAGTTCAACACGACAGTTCAGAGGAGGAAAAAGATCTACAAATATTATCTGTGGTGAGTGTTTCATCTTTCTTTAGATGTGTGTGTGTGTGTGTGTGTGTGTCATTGATAACTGTGAGCTTCTGAGACTTTAATGTTGTGCTGAAGTCGTGTTGATCATTTTATTTGAGTTCCTCATTTAACAATCGAACAGATGATCAAGTGAATCACAGATGGCAGATATTATTGTCACATGCTGTGAAATCACAGTTTTTCTCTGTTGTGTTTATTAGTGAATCTGTGATTCTTCAAACAGTATTTCTCTAATCTCTGAGAGAAACTATCACTCATCAGCTTCATGTCGTTTGCAGACAGTTTTGATATAATACTGCCTCCTTCTGTCTATATGATGAACTACAACAGTCATTCATTGACACCAGCAGCATTACATTGACTGTAAGTGTTGAACACAACAGTGTTGTAGAGATGTAGAAATACCTCTCAAACATCCCATTGCCAAAATAAAACAACCTTAAATACACACAATTTGTTTGCTTTTGAATGCAGATCTGTGAAATGTGTGACTGGAAAAATATAGCATAAAAAAGCATGATCTGTGCTTTTACACGTGCTGAAAACATATGAAGCTTAGAGGCGTTAATCTGAAGTACACTAAAACTGACAACTGAAAACCATATATCAGAAGCTAAAATTGGCAAGGCTTTTTAAACTAATGCAAATAACAAACATTTCATTATTAACTTGACAGAGATGATAATCAAAAGCAGACATATTTTTGCTGTCACTAAAAAAAGAGCATTTACAGAATTGCATAATAAATGATCCGTGTGGTATTTTGAGCTGAATTTTCACAGACATTTTCAATGGGACACCTGAGACTCATATTATCTTGTATTATTGTATTATCTTGTAAAAAGGAGCATTATAGGACTTTAACAGTTGAGTTTGGGTGAGTTGACTGAGAGTCCTTATCAGATCACAACTTCATTTCATAATCCTAATTACATTTAAGTGCTTAGGTCCAAATGTTAGGAGTTAAAGTACTTCAGATTTCTTTCTTTTTGTCCTGCAGCTGTGAATCGGTGAAGGGTGATGGCATCTGTTAAAGAGCTGATCAAGAAATCACTGTATGAACTGAAAGGAGATGATCTAAAGGAGTTTCAGTGGCACTTAGAGAATGATCATGAGTGTATATCACAGTCTGACATGGAGAATGCAAATAGGTTAAAAACAGTGAATAAGATGGTGGACTGTTTTGGACCAGAAGAAGCTGTGAAGATCACGGTGGAGATCCTGAGGAAGATAAACCAGAATAATCTGGCTGAGCAGCTGGAGAACAAACACAAGCAAGGTAATGTTTCATTTGTTGTGACTGTAATATAATTGACAGATATTATAAAGACAAGTGCCGCTGTTGGAGCTCATTCAGAAGAGATACTGGGTAAATAACAACCACTGCCTCTACATGGAAACAAGGAGGGAAAAGGTGGCTTGTCCTCTTCAGGTTGGTGGAGAGCTCCTGCCTCAAGTGGAGGAGTTCAAGTATCTTGGGGTTTTGTTCACGAGTGAGGGAAGGAAGGAGCGTGAGGTTGACAGATGGATCGGTGCAGCTTCTGCAGTGATGCGGTCGATGTACCGGTCTGTCGTGGTGAAGAAGGAGCTGAGCTGCGAGGCGAAGCTCTCGATTTACCGGTCAATCTTCGTTCCTACTCTCACCTATGGTCATGAGCTTTGGGTCATGACCGAAAGAATGAGATCCCGGATACAGGCGGCCGAAATGAGCTTTCTCCACAGGGTGGCAGGGCGCTCCCTTAGAGATAGGGTGAGGAGCTCAAAGTCCGTTGCTCCTTCACATCGAGAGGAGTCAGCTGAGGTGGCTCGGGCATCTGTTTCGGATGCCTCCTGGACGCCTCCCCAGGGAGGTGTTCCGGGCTTGTCCCACCGGGAGAAGGCCCCGGGGAAGACCTAGGACACGCTGGAGAGACTATGTCTCTCGGCTGACCTGGGAACGCCTCGGTGAGCTGGAGGAAGTGTCTGGAGGAAGTGTCTGGAGAGAGGGAAGTCTGGGAATCTCTGCTCAGACTGCTGCCCCCGCGACCCGGCCCCGGATAAGTGGAAAAAAATGGATGAATGAATGAATGAATGAATGAGAATTTATGAAAAACTTGTTTTTGCTGTCTTTTCCCCTGTTGTTTAAAGGCTCAACTGCAGATGACAGAAAAGATATTCGTCATGATTACAAAGAGACCAGTGTCAAGCTGAAGAACAAATTAAAAGGGGACTACAAGCGGATATTGGTTGGTAATTCACTGACGGGTCATCAGAAAAACCTGAATGATATTTACACTGATTTATATGTGGTGGAGAATGAGACTGGAGGAAGAGTGAACGACCACGAGGTGAGACAGATCGAATTGAATCATAAACAATATGATGCCAAGGACACACCAATCCAATGCAGTAATATTTTTAAAGTGAATGAAAACAAAAAGGTACTGACGATGGGGATTGCAGGAGTAGGAAAAACTGTCTCTGTCAATAAGTTCATCCTTGACTGGGTTGAAGGAAAAGAAAATCAGGAAATAGCCTTCATTTTTCCTCTGCCGTTCCGTCAGCTAAACCTGATGACAGAGAACTGCAGTCTCATGGGACTGATTCACGAATACTTCTTTAGTGATCCTAAAGAACTGCCCTCTCTTCCTGAAGGAGATGGAAAGGTCTTGTTCATTTTTGATGGGCTGGATGAATGTCGCTTTCCTTTGAGCTTTAAAGAGGGTGGCAGATTTACAAATGTTCACAAAAAAACAACAGTGAGTAAGATACTTACAAGTCTGATCAAGAGAGATCTGGTTCCCTCTGCTCTCATCTGGATCACATCCAGACCAGCAGCAGCCAGTCTGATACCCCGAAACTACATTGATCAGGTGACTGAAGTGCGAGGATTTAATGATGAGCAGAAAGAGCAATACTTCATCAAAAACAGCACTTCTGAGGTTTCTGAAAACATCATCAGTCACATCAAGAAATCCAGGAGCCTGTACATCATGTGCCACATCCCCGTCTTCTGCTGGATCTCTCTTACAGTTCTTCAGCCTCTACTGGCTCGAGAGAGCAATAACAAAAATAAAACACCAACAACTCTCACAGAGATGTACACAAACTTCTTAAATTGTCAGCAGCAGCAAATGAAAGAAAAATACTGTGATGACCCTGAACCTAAAGCCAATGCAATATCTTTTGATCAGATTATTCTGAAGCTTGGGAAACTGGCCTTTCAGCAGCTGCAGAAAGGTCAACTGATTTTCTACAAAGAAGATCTTGAGAAATGTGGACTAGATGTCAGTGAAGGGTCTCTCTACTCTGGGTTATGCACTCAGATCTTTCAGAAGGGAAAGGTTTCAGCAAGAAACATTTACAGCTTTGTTCATCTCAGTGTACAGGAATTCCTTGCTGCTCTCTATGTGTTTTTGATTAGCAAAGACAAGAAAGAAAACCCACTTCTGGAATCATGGACAGAAAAACTGGAATGGAAACTTTCCAGAAATCCACTGTTTCAGCTTCATAAGGCTGCAATCAACAAGGCTTTAGAAAGCAAGAACGGACACCTGGATCTTTTCCTCCGGTTCCTTCTGGGTCTTTCACTGGAGTCCAATCAGAGTGACCTGAAGGAACTGCTGCCAGGACTGGAACTCAAAACAGAGAATGTTAAAGACACTGTTGACTTTATCAAAAAGAACATAGAGAAGGAGAAATCAGTAGAGAGGACCATCAATCTCTTCTACTGTCTGAGTGAACTGAAAGATGACTTTGTGGAGGAAATCCAGAAGAATCTGAGCTCAGGAAATCTTTCAGAACAAAATCTCTCCTCTGTTCAGTGGTCTGGTCTGGTGTTTGTGCTCCAGATGTCAGAAGAGACTCAAGAGAACTTTGAACTGCAGAAATACAGAAGATCTGATGAAGCAGTGGGAAGACTGCTGCCAATGATCAAAAACACCAGAAGAGCACTGTAAGAGTCTTCTTTACAATCATTTACATAAACTGTTAGTAATTTTAATTGGGTCTTACACAGGTGATTTGATGGCCAAGACTCTTCTGATTAATACATGTAAATGTAGCAAATTAGCTCAAAAGGGAAATATTAATAATTATTCATAACCAATTATGATTATTCATTATGATCAATTATGAATATTTGAATCAGTTAATCAGGTTAACTTAATGTAGCTGCATTCAAACTACAATCAATCGATCTGTTCATCCTGTGAACACTCAATGTTGATTATTAATTGATTCTAAGAGAAGGATATTTCCCCTGACTGAAGAATAATCTTTCTGTCCCGTTTCCGGTACTTTTAAAAACATGTATAGGGTCAGAATCATTTAAGTGACAATTCACCTGCGTAGGCAGAGTCAGTTTTTCTACAGGCCTTGTGGCTTCCCTGTAGCCTGCAGAGGTCTGCATACCTACAGGTCGTAAAAGGCTTGCAGTTCTATTACCTCGGGGGGGTTGGGTGGACCCTTTGGTTAGCAGTCAGAAAGGGGTTTTAAGGATATTTGTTAAATATAACAAATATTTGTGTCTGACTATCTCAGTCATTACATAAATGTATCAGTTTGTGATGTTATTAAACTCCATTGTATCTTCATCATCAGGCAAGCTGGGTCAGGCTTTAGGCAAAACTCAAGTACCTGAGTTTTACCCATTTTTTTATTCTTAATTTGGTCAAAATAATGGTTATTTTATTAAGAGGATGTTTTTTTAGCTTCACTTACGTCACTTCAGTCAAAAGTCTTTCCAAATGATCTATGCTCCAGATTATAAACCCTATCTAATAAGCATTACTATTGCATTACTCTCTGCACAGACTCCACAGTTGTAATCTCACTGCTCAGTGTTGTGAGAGTTTGTCTTCAGCTCTACAATCCTCAAACACTGTCCTGAGAGAGCTGGACCTGAGTAACAATGAGCTGAAGGATTCTGGAGTGAAGCTTCTTTCTGATGGACTGAAGAGTCCAAACTGCTATCTGGAAATATTGAGGTAAATGGTTTTAAAATAATTAATGAAATACTATTAGAATACATGATTTTTTTAACAGAATGTGGCATCTACTCTCAAAGGAATGCCAGAACAAGAGACAAAACAACATGCAACAATAAGGAGTCTGATATTTTTAAACATCTATACAGATGTCTGTATTTTCAGAGTTGAGAGGTTTGACCACATAGACTGTATAAAATTGAGAAAAATATTGTTATGGCTGGAGGGATGGTAGTGGACTGTGTGAAGATTGAAATTACATTTACATTTAATCATTTAGCAGACGCTTTTATCAAAAGAGACTTACAAGTGAGGCAATTAGGGGTTAGATGCCTTGCTCAAGGGCACCTTAGTCATGGTATCGAAGGTGGAGAGAGTGCTGTTTATTCACAATCCCCACTTTCAATTCCTGCCGGCGTGGGAATAGAACCAGCAACCTTCCATTAGGCCACGACTACCCCTTGTATTTTTTAAATTACGAAATGGCCTTAAACAAGTACTAAAACTGAAATGTTGCTTTTTCAAAACTATCTATTTCAGGCATGGTTTGCTTCTGATCGCACTGAACAAGCTAGTGGTGCCATCTAATGACTGTGTACAGAACTCTATTAATCTTTTTGATGCCTCCAATAGATCTGATTTTTCACCTGAAATTGGCCAGGAAAGCTCTTCTAGGATTGACCCTCCAGTCCGCACTCACTTGGTCCTGGACCTCAGCTTCACTTAAACCCACTGCTCTCATCACATGGTTTCAATTTTGTTTTTATCAAAGAAATCTCTTAACCACGCCGTCTTTCCACAGAGCTGTTTCAACCACTATTGTTTATCCATTTTTCAATAATATTTCTTGTCTCTTAATATTTAATTGCAAACGATACAAATAACATAAATTATACATCTTAAATTCAAAACAAAAAAAAATTGTAACACTCTGGAGTCTGAGGCTAATTTGGGAATCTGGAGTAGTTTTGACATATCCTGATATTTGTGCTTTTTTCAGTTGCTTATGAACATATTAATGAATATTAATGAGTCTCATTAAACTGTATTCAGCACAAACTAGGCTACAATAAAATGTGAGGTACATGTTTGTATTTTTGAGGGAATTACATATGCATGGTTTTTGAAAAAGCAAACAAAAAAAATAAGTCATTGAAACAAGTCCTCAAAACAAATATTACGCTTTTTTTTCAGAAGACTTTTGGAAACTGTATTTTTGAAATTTTGCTTCAAAGTGATGTTAAAATCATTCTGTCTCATAAAAGGGCCATATGCAGGGAGGCGTGAATCTTGATGTGATTCACACCTGAGGATATTAAGACCCTACCCCCAATGAGCCGCATAATGAGTCATAGTCGCTGAAGTTACTGTTTTATAGTAACTATTTAAGTTTACTATTTTTTTCACAGTTACAAATAAATTACACCTAATGACTGGCATAAATGTGTATAAATTAAACTCATGTGGACTGTTGGTGTGTGTCTGTAGGTTATCTGGCTGTATGGTGACAGAGAAAGGCTGTCATTATGTGTCTTCAGCTCTGAGTTTGAACCCTTCACACCTGAGAGAGCTGGATCTGAGCTACAATCACCCAGGAGATTCAGGAGTGAAGCTGCTTTCTGAAAAACTGGAGGATCCAAACTGCACACTGGACAAACTCAAGTATGTGAAGCAGGAGGAGTTTTGATTAAACAACTCCTAAAACAGCATAACCATCTTATTACGAACCAGTTTGAATTTATTACTTCTACATTTATATAACCAACACCTCAAATTTTAAAAGAATGTGCTCTTCGCTGCAGTTAATTTCAAAGTTCAAGGATTTGAAGTGTCATAAGTGCCACGAACACAAACAAGTTTGTTTAAGGTGTCAGCTTTTCAGTTTCAGTTCTTCCTGCTTAACACAGTCACCGGTCCAATTTTAAAAAAATGAAAAAGAAAGTAAAAATTGGTACGGGCACCAAAATGTAAAGTGACATCCGAATGAATGCTGGATCTATCTGCTGCGTTTGACACCATAAACCATCAAATTCTTCTGTCCACCCTCTCGTCACTGGGTATCTCTGGTACTGCACTTCAGTGGTTTGAGTCCTATCTCACAGGTAGGTCTTTCAGAGTTGCCAGGGGAGGAGAGGTATCCAAACCTCATCAACTGATCACTGGGGTCCCTCAGGGTTCAGTTCTTGGTCCCCTGCTATTCTCCATTTATACTACATCATTGGGTCCCATCATACATGCACATGGTTTCTCCTACCACTGCTATGCTGATGACACACAACTCTACCTGTCCTTCCAACCAGGTGATTCCACAGTAGCTGCACGGATCTCAAGCTGTCTGTCTCCACGTGGATGGAAGAACACCACCTGCAGCTCAACCTGGCAAAGACTGAGCTTTTAGTCTTCCCTGCCACTCCTACTCTACAACACGACATCAACATACAGCTTGGTGCAACCACCATTACCCCATCAAAGTCGGCCAGAAATCTTGGAGTTATCTTCGATGACCAACTGACCTTCAGAGACCACATCTCAAAGACGGCGCGGTCATGCAGATTTGCACTCCGCAACATCAGGAAAATCCGTCCCTTCCTGACTGAGCACGCAACACAACTGCTTGTCCAGGCCCTGGTCATTTCAAGGCTTGATTACTGCAATGCTCTCCTGGCTGGTCTGCCGTCAAGTGCAATCAAACCTCTTCAAATGATCCAGAACGCTGCTGCACGTCTTGTCTTCAACGAGCCTAAGAGAGCCCACGTCACGCCCCTCTTCATCTCTCTGCACTGGCTACCCCTCGCTGCTCGCATCAAGTTCAAGGCGCTAATGCTTACAGATCCACCACAGGCTCTGCACCTCCTACCTCCACACACTGCTACAACGCTACGTCCCCACAAGAAGCCTGCGATCACTAAAGGAACGAAGGCTTGTGGTACCGTCACAGAGAGGCACAAAATCACTCTCCAGAACATTCTCCTTCACTGCTCCCTGCTGGTGGAATGATCTCCCTACTTTCATCAGGAACGCAGAATCCCTGGCAATATTCAAGAGACAGTTGAAAACTCATCTCTTCCGTGAACACTTGATCCCCTCATAAAAAAAAAAAAAAAAAAAAAAAAAAAAAACCCTTTCCTTCCCTTTTCCCTTCCTACTGTAGCTTATGGTACTGAGCAATGTATGAAACTTGTATTGTGAGCACTTCCTGTGTTATTTGCCAATTTATGAAGAATCGCTTGTTTGTTTTCCTCACTTGTAAGTCGCTTTGGATAAAAGCGTCTGCTAAATGACTAAATGTAAATGTAAATGTAAAATGAATGCTGAATAGTGTCGATCTCACCCATCAACACAGCAGAGAAATATAATGTTGTGGTTTGTGGTGGAGAGACAATCAACACTGTGGTAACAGCAGTTTTGCAGTGCCTCTGAGGACAATTTAACACTTATGTGCTGTTTGGGATGTTTTCATCCACTATGGGGAATTTTTGAGTCTTAATTTTGCCATAACTTTCTCCGTGTTTCAGCAAATGGAATGATTTTTGGTGACAAATCATATTTTGACACATATTTTGGGAAAATGCTTTGAAAATTTTCAAAAACTCAACAGTACTCTGAACTGCTTTAAAAATGTATCAGATAAATATTTTTTCTTTTTTTTTGCTTAAATCTATTAATCAACCTCAGTCCTGATCAAAACTACTAAATTAAAAAAAAAAAAAATCTGGATTTTAACTCTTTAATTGCCAAAATCATAAATGATGTCACTGATTTGGGAAAAAAACACACAAAATGACTTATTTTCAATACAAAATGCGATTGTGGACTGAATTTTTTTTTACCTTTTTTCACAGTCTTGGACATGTCAAAGATTAGAAACAACATTGGCTTTGATGCATTTTTAAAGCAGTTAAAAGTAGTGGCTGTTTTCAGCCACAAACATAACGAAAGGGTAGTGAATTTGAATAATGCACAAGGGTTAAATTCCATGAAGTTGATCAGGATGTCAAACCTGACTCTGAAAAAACTAAAGCAGTACATGGCATCCCAACTCCCCAGGACAAACAAGCACTGTCGCAGCTTCTGGCATGACAAATCACTTGTCAAAATTCATTCCCCAGTACAGTGACATCACTGGTCCTGTCACAGTCCGTGTCATCATGTCTAGTCTAGTCTTCACGATGTCCTATTAGTTATTATCACCTGTTGTCACTTTGTCAATCACCAGCAGCTGTGTCTCATGTTCTTCCGTGTATTTAAGTTCCTGTCTGTCCATTAGTCTTTGTCGGTTGTTGTTTGTGCTTCGCACTCTGTTTCGTGTATACTCTGTCAATTAAACCTGCCTATTATCCGTGAACCTTCGACTCCTGTCTTCCCCGAGCGTTACAGAACAACCGACCTCTCATAACGAGAAAAAAAAGAACAGAAAAGACAAAGATGGACTTACCCACTGCGGCGTGGCTGCTGAGCCCGGAGGCACGGCCCCATCTAGCGGGAATGCTCTGGGCGATCCGGAGAGACTATCGCTCCGTCTCTGCCAGGAAGCCCGGGGTGCGCACCGAGGCCAGCGCGGGGATGGACGACTTCGGAGCCCCGGAGTTGCAGCACGCGGGGCAGTCCATCACAGAACCAGGAGCCCACCTGAGTACCATCAACTGGTGGGCCGCGAATCCAGTCCCCACCCAAGTCCCCACCCTCATCTCTTCTTCGCTTCCGGTCCCGTCCGGAAGCCCTCTACCTGACCCCGTATCCGTCATCCCAATCCCGTCGCTGAAAACAACCAGCCCCCTGGATCCGTGGCCACCGCGACTGTCGTCGAGCTCCTCGGTTCTGCCCCCGTCGCTCTCTCCGTGCGGCTCCGCACCAGCACCTCGGGCTTCTCCCCCAGCCCAGCCTGAGGCGGAGTCCCCGGCGTCCCTTCCGGCCTCCGAGCCCACGTCACCACCTAGACCCTTCAGCCAGTCACCTGCACCTCGACCCACAGCTCCTCTCATCACCTCCTCGGCCCGTCAGCCCGGAAGCTCCGCTGGGCGCCCTCGATCCTCCAGCTCTGTCTCCGGGGGTCGACGCTCAGCTTCCGCCACGGACTTCCGGGTTGGCGGGTACACCACCACCCGTCACCCCTACACCGTCAGCGAGCTCCTCCCTCCCTTCGACCTCCCTGTCGTCCTCAGTCACCACACCGTCACTCCGGTCATCCAGACCAGCGTCGGCTCCTCGGTCACGCGTGCCAGCGGCTCGGCTCCAAACTTCCGGGTCGGCGGCGACGCCGAGGTCCGTTGACCGAGGAGCTCCGTCGGTTCCTCCGCCCACTGCCATGGTTCCGCTGTCATCGATCGGCCCCAGCACGTCATCCCACCTCACAGTCTGGACTCCTCCCTGGCCCCTCCCTCTGTCAGCCTCACCATGGCAGTGCCCATCTGCTCCAGGACACTACCTGTCTCCAGCGCCGCGCCCTCCTCCAGAGCCTCCGCCTCCTTCCTCTTACGGCACGAGGACGTGCCTTTCCGAGGGGGGGCGTACTGTCACAGTCCGTGTCATCATGTCTAGTCTAGTCTTCACAATGTCCTATTAGTTATCACCTGTTGTCACTTTGTCAATCACCAACAGCTGTGTCTCATGTTCTTCCGTGTATTTAAGTTCCTGTCTGTCCATTAGTCTTTCTCGGTTGTTGTTGTTTGTGCTTCGCACTCTGTTTCGTGTATACTCTGTCAATTAAACCTGCCTGTTATCCGTGAACCTTCGACTCCTGTCTTCCCCGAGCGTTACAGGTCCCTGGAGACAGTCGCATGATCAGGATTTGGGGTGGATTTGGGGTTCTGTACACACTGTATAGAATTTCTGTAAATGTGGTTGTATTTTACTGAACTATGTGTTCAGAATGCGATTTAAGCATTAAAAAGTGAACTGACCACCGAATTCAGCTGTCAATGGGATTTTTATGATTTTTAATCTTAATTTTTTTGGAAAACTAATCAGTTAGAAAAGATATAGAAAACTATATTAGAACAAATACAATTTGCACTAGTACATATGATGAATTATCTTTATTTATGATGTATTAGTATATGTGTGCTGTGATTTATTGAGGGCTAATGGTGTTTAAACTACTGTAATGGTCAGATTTTGTCCGTTTGTCTGAACAGCTGCTACAAACCAGCAGGTAAAGACAGTTCTTGTCTCGCTGTCTTGTTGACTGTGTGCAGTTTTAGTTCAGTGTGAGATGGGCTGTTGAATGAATGACATGCTTATGGTTTATATTTTACTGTCATTAGCTGCGTTTACATGGACACTAATAATCCGACTCTGATCGACTAGTACAATCAGAATGAAAAAGTCACATGTGACACGTCAATCAGAATGGATTGGCCAAATCTAATGAAATATCATTCGGATTGTAAGGGGTGGTTTATTACTTTTTTAATCAGAATGAGAGGACATTTAAAGACTTCATCGGGTTGAAAACCGAAAGTGGAGAGTACTGCACATGTGCAATGACATAGAAATAGAATAATGACGTAGAAATATTGTAATGACGTAGAAATATTGTAATGACGTAGAAATAGAGTAATGACGTAGAAATAGATTGATGACATAGAAATAGTGTAATGACGTAGAAATAGTGTAATGACGTAGAAATAGTGTAATGAAATAGAGTAATGACGTAGAAATAATGATGTAGAAATAGTGTAATGACGTAGAAATAGTGTAATGACGTAGAAGTAGTGTAATGACGTAGAAATAGTGTAATGACGTAGAAATAGTGTAATGACGTAGAAATAGAGTAATGACGTAGAAATAGTGTAATGACGTAGAAATAGTGTAATGAAATAGAGTAATGTCGTAGAAATAGTGTAATGACGTAGAAATAGAGTAATGACGTAGAAATAGAGTAATGACGTAGAAATAGAATAATGACGTAGAAATAGTGTAATGACGTAGAAATAGTGTAATGACGTAGAAATAGAGTAATGACGTAGAAATAGAGTAATGATAGTGTAATGACGTAGAAATAGTGTAATGAAATAGAGTAATGACGTCGAAATAATGACGTAGAAATAGAATAATGACGTAGAAATATTGTAATGACGTAGAAATAGAGTAATGACGTAGAAATAGAGTAATGACTTGTAGCAAATTTAGCTCAAAAGAAATATGAATAATTAATTATAACTTATTACAATTAATTATAAATATTTGGATCAGTTAATAGAATTAACTTAACGTAGTAAAATCAATTTTACAGTCAATTAACCTGTTTGTCCAGTGGACACTTGGTTAATTGTTTATTAGTTCTAAGAAATGTTCATTTCCTGGTTATGGGAAATGACATTCTTACTCTACAGTACTACTTAGAGCATGTAGTCAAAATCTGCATGATTAGGGACTCCCATATATGAGCATGAAACACAGACAACTTCGCATGTGAGATGCACAAGACTTTATTAACTAGACCGAACACTTAAACTACTCTAACAATCACACACATACATACATGCATACAGTGTACCAAGAGTAAAAGAGAGCTGATGCAGAATACAGGAAAGCAAGTTATAGCATTGTTTGAAAGTCAACAGATCAACAGCCTTGAGCAAACCATCAGTTTAGTTCTAACACACCCTTCTTCAAAAGGGGTAAGGATACTTGATGTATCAAATAATGAGACTAAGTATGATACTTGCATGTCTCGCCCATTTGAATTAAACTGTCCTGATGCAATTTGTGGAGGCTCCGTTGATCTTGTTGATGTTGTCTTGATGAGAGAGAACCAGTTGGATTCAGAGGATCTTTGGTGAATGGAAAGACAAGGCCGCAGCCTGGCACAAACTTGGGGGTCTTCAGAACTTCTAGCTCAGCGTCATTTTCACAACAGCTTTTCCTCAGTACCAGAAGAAGAAGAGAGCTTGATCTTGTGATCAGTGATTTTTAAAGTGTGAAGATGTCACGCCTTCTGGAGGTGACTGAGCCAATAAGGATTTGTTCCTTCGGAGGGAACTTTTACGACCCTTTGTTCTCTAGCAAGATATTTGCATAAGACATCATATTGGATGGATGAGAGAAGAACCTTCTAGATTCTTATTATACTTGATGTGTCAGAGTTAACAAAATGTAATGTAAATTAACAGATTGGGAGCGAAGATTGGAGTCCAGAGAGACCAAACATGCTACCCTTGTGATTTATAGTTAGTCATAATATGCAACTCTGAAACATTAATACAAGAAGTTCAAAAGAGAGAATTAATACATAGGTCAAACCCTATAAAAGGAAAATTATGAGAGGGAAAAATTGGATACACGTTTATACATCTCTTGAGTGGTTATATATAGAATATTTAGGATTAAAACGGTTTATTTGTCCTTCTCAACCAAAATGAAGTCAGAGTCACATTCTCTGCACAAGGTTGTAAAACCCTATCAGATGGTGTCCATGGGGGAGGGTTCCCGACCTCAGAGTGAGTTTTTAAAGATTATTTGTTAAGTAAGACAAATAATCGTGTCTGATTTGTCTCAGTCGTTACAGACTTAAAAATAGTGTAATGACGTAGAAATAGAGTAATGACGTAGAAATAATGACGTAGAAATAGTGTAATGACGTAGAAATAGTGTAATGTTGTAGAAATAGTGTAATGACGTAGAAATAGTGTAATGATGTAGAAATAGTGTAATGACGTAGAAATAGAGTAATGACGTAGAAATAGTGTAATGAAATAGAGTAATGACGTAGAAATAATGACGTAGAAATAGTGTAATGACGTAGAAATAGTTTAATGTTGTAGAAATAGTGTAATGACGTAGAAATAGTGTAATGATGTAGAAATAGTGTAATGACGTAGAAATAGAGTAATGACGTAGAAATAATGATGTACAAATAGTGTAATGACGTAGAAATAGTGTAATGACGTAGAAATAGAGTAATGACGTAGAAATAATGATGTAGAAATAGAGTAATGACGTAGAAATAGTGTAATGATGTAGAAATAGTGTAATGACATAGAAATAGTGTAATGACGTACAAATAGTGTAATGACGAAGAAATAGTGTAATGACGTAGAAATAGAGTAATGACGTAGAAATAGTGTAATGACGTAGAAATAGTGTAATGAAATAGAGTAATGACGTAGAAATAGCATAATAAAATAGAGTAATGACGTAGAAATAATGATGTAGAAATAGTGTAATGACGTAGAAATAGTGTAATGATGTAGAAATAGTGTAATGACGTAGAAATAGTGTAATGACGTAGAAATAGAGTAATGACGTAGAAATAGTGTAATGACGAAGAAATAGTGTAATGACGTAGAAATAGAGTAATGATGTAAAATAGTGTAATGACGTAGAAATAGTGTAATGACGAAGAAATAGTGTAATGACGAAGAAATAGTGTAATGACGTAGAAATAGTGTAATGACGTAGAAATAGTGTAATGACGTAGAAATAGTGTAATGACGTAGAAATAGAGTAATGAAATAGAGTAATGACGTAGAAATAGTGTAATAAAATAGAGTAATGACGTAGAAATAATGATGTAGAAATAGTGTAATGACGTAGAAATAGTGTAATGATGTAGAAATAGTGTAATGACGTAGAAATAGTGTAATGACGTAGAAATATTGTAATGAAATAGAGTAATGACGTAGAAATAATGATGTAGAAATAGTGTAATGACGTAGAAATAGTGTAATGACGTAGAAATAGAGTAATGAAATAGAGTAATGACGTAGAAATAGTGTAATAAAATAGAGTAATGACGTAGAAATAATGATGTAGAAATAGTGTAATGACGTAGAAATAGTGTAATGATGTAGAAATAGTGTAATGACGTAGAAATAGTGTAATGACGTAGAAATATTGTAATGAAATAGAGTAATGACGTAGAAATAATGATGTAGAAACTGTAATGACGTAGAAATAGTGTAATGACGTAGAAATAGAGTAATGAAATTGAGTAATGACGTAGAAATAGTGTAATGAAATTGAGTAATGACGTAGAAATAGAGTAATGAAATAGAGTAATGATGTAGAAATAGAGTAATGACGTAGAAATAGAGTAATGACGTAGAAATAGAGTAATGATGTAGAAATAGTGTAATGACGTAGAAATAGAGTAATGACGTAGAAATAGAGTAATGACATAGAAATAGAGTAATGACGTAGAAATAGTGTAATGAAATAGAGTAATGACGTAGAAATAGTGTAATGAAATTGAGTAATGACGTAGAAATAGAGTAATGAAATAGAGTAATGATGTAAAAATAGAGTAATGACGTTGAAATAGAGTAATGACGTAGAAATAGAGTAATGATGTAGAACGAGTGTAATGACGTAGAAATAGAGTAATGACGTAGAAATAGAGTAATGACGTAGAAATAGAGTAATGACGTAGAAATAGAGTAATGAAATAGAGTAATGACGTAGAAATAGTGTAATGAAATTGAGTAATGACGTAGAAATAGAGTAATGAAATAGAGTAATGACGTAGAAATAGAGTAATGACGTAGAAATAGAGTAATGACGTAGAAATAGAGTAATGATGTAGAAATAGAGTAATGATGTAGAAATAGAGTAATGACGTAGAAATAGAGTAATGACGTAGAAATAGAGTAATGACGTAATGACGTAGAAATAAAGTAATGATGTAGAAATAGAGTAATGACGTAGAAATAGAGTAATGACGTAGAAATAGAGTAATGATGTAGAAATAGAGTAATGATGTAGAAATAGAGTAATGATGTAGAAATAGAGTAATGATGTAGAAATAGAGTAATGACGTAGAAATAGAGTAATGACGTAGAAATAGAGTAATGATGTAGAAATAGAGTAATGACGAAGAAATAGTGTAATGACGTAGAAATAGTGTAATGACGTAGAAGTAGAGTAATGACGTAGAAATAGAGTAATGACGAAGAAATAGTGTAATGACGTAGAAATAGTGTAATGACGTAGAAATAGAGTAATGACGTAGAAATAGAGTAATGACGTAGAAATAGAGTAATGATGTAGAAATAGAGTAATGATGTAGAAATAGAGTAATGATGTAGAAATAGAGTAATGATGTAGAAATAGAGTAATGATGTAGAAATAGAGTAATGACGTAGAAATAGAGAATGACGTAGAAATAGAGAATGACGTAGAAATAGAGTAATGAAATAGAGTAATGACGTAAAAATAGTGTAATAAAATAGAGTAATGACGTAGAAATAATGATGTAGAAATAGTGTAATGACATAGAAATAGTGTAATGATGTAGAAATAGTGTAATGACGTAGAAATAGTGTAATGACGTAGAAATATTGTAATGAAATAGAGTAATGACGTAGAAATAATGATGTAGAAATAGTGTAATGACGTAGAAATAGTGTAATGACGTAGAAATAGAGTAATGAAATAGAGTAATGACGTAGAAATAGTGTAATAAAATAGAGTAATGACGTAGAAATAATGATGTAGAAATAGTGTAATGACGTAGAAATAGTGTAATGACGTAGAAATAGTGTAATGATGTAGAAATAGTGTAATGACGTAGAAATAGTGTAATGACGTAGAAATATTGTAATGAAATAGAGTAATGACGTAGAAATAATGATGTAGAAAGTGTAATGACGTAGAAATAGTGTAATGACGTAGAAATAGAGTAATGAAATAGAGTAATGATGTAGAAATAGAGTAATGACATAGAAATAGAGTAATGATGTAGAAATAGAGTAATGACGTAGAAATAGAGTAATGATGTAGAAATAGAGTAATGATGTAGAAATAGAGTAATGACGTAGAAATAGAGTAATGACGTAGAAATAGAGTAATGACGTAGAAATAGTGTAATGAAATAGAGTAATGACGTAGAAATTGTGTAATGAAATTGAGTGATGACGTAGAAATAGAGTAATGAAATAGAGTAATGATGTAAAAATAGAGTAATGATGTAGAAATAGAGTAATGACGTAGAAATAGAGTAATGATGTAGAAATAGTGTAATGACGTAGAAATAGAGTAATGACGTAAAAATAGAGTAATGACGTAGAAATAGAGTAATGATGTAGAAATAGAGTAATGACGTAGAAATAGGGTAATGACGTAGAAATAGAGTAATGAAATAGAGTAATGATGTAGAAATAGAGTAATGACGTAGAAATAGAGTAATGACGTAGATATAGAGTAATGATGTAGAAATACTGTAATGAAATAGAGTAATGACGTAGAAATAGTGTAATGAAATTGAGTGATGACGTAGAAATATTGTAATGAAATAGAGTAATGACGTAGAAATAATGATGTAGAAATAGTGTAATGACGTAGAAATAGTGTAATGACGTAGAAATAGAGTAATGAAATAGAGTAATGACGTAGAAATAATGATGTAGAAATAGTGTAATGACGTAGAAATAGAGTAATGATGTAGAAATAGTGTAATGACGTAGAAATAGAGTAATGATGTAGAAATAGTGTAATGACGTAGAAATAGTGTAATGACGTAGAAATAGAGTAATGACGTAGAAATAGAGTAATGACGTAGAAATAGGGTAATGACGTAGAAATAGAGTAATGACGTAGAAGTAGAGTAATGACGTAGAAATAGAGTAATGATGTAGAAATAGAGTAATGATGTAGAAATAGCGTAATGACGTAGAAATAGCGTAGTGACGTATGGCACACGGAACGAGCAGTTCTTTCCGGTGATAAAGTGTCATAAATGAGTGTCCTGTCATTCTGAAATTCTCTTTCCTCTCGTCATCTGTGAAGTGGAGCAGGAGAACGTCCCACCAGTCCTTGTTTTATACTCTCATCCACAGTCGACTGGTTTGTGGTTTTTTACTGCTTGATAAAGACGAGCAGCACGACTCAGCAGTTCATGTGCTCGCCGTCGCCTAATTAGGACCCGAAATATAAAGTCTGCTTTTTAAAACAAAGAAAAGGAGGATGGTTAGTAATGCAACAACAGAGGGAAACTGTATGTTCGTGCAGTGTGCGCATGTCAAAAGATTAAATCCGATCAGGAGCTTGTGACTTACACATCAACCCGATCTCTTTATTTAGCGTTCATGTAAACACTACGTTCAGATTTAGAAACTGTGATGGATAATTTGATTAATCGCCTGCAGCCACTGCACTGCTGTGTGTCTGTGGATCAAAATGTGCCCAAAAACATGGAGATATCCCAAATCCTTGTAGGGACATTGATGATCCCCATGAGGAAACCAGCTTATAAATCATACAGAGTTATGTTTTTTGAAAATGTGAAATAGAAAGTTTTGTGTAATGAGTAGATTTAGGGGTAGATTTAGTGTAAGAGGAGAGAATATACAGTTTGTACAGTATAAAAAACATTATTTTCTATGATTGATTGTGTCTGTGTGTGTTTTCTAGTGTGGATCATGGAGGAGAGATCAGGATTACACCAGGACTACGGAAATGTACGTCTACAGACACATTCTCACACACACACACTTACAGGAACGCACACATACACACGCACATACACACACACACACACACACACACACGCACTTACACACGCACACGCACACACACACACACACACACACACATACTCACACTGTAATGAATCATCACTTGATGTAGGATCCATAAGCAAGCTTTATTAACTGACAGGATGGTCAAACAAATAAAGGGGTCGAATACCGTTAAACAGGAATGGCCTAGACAGAGCAGAAATGTGGTCACAGAACAGACAGAGATCAGGTCAGGCAGATATCAATCGTATAATCCCAAATCCAGGCAAACAGGTCAAAAGGGGCAGGCAGCAATGGGTCAGAAACGATATATCTAGCAGGTCAGTAACAGGCAGGCAAACACAGGAAATAACGCTCAGAGATGTACTGATAAGGAAACAAGACTTTGCATTGTCTCTGAGTCTAAGAGTCTCTTAAATAGTCTGTGCTGATGGGTGACAGTTGGCGCCGCAATCAGCGCCAAGGTACGGGGCTTCTGGGAAATGTAGTGAAAGTGTGTGAAATGTGTATGCAAGTGTCAATATTCAGGTGATGGGGCCCTCTGCTGGTCAGAGGAGGGGATCGCGGAGTTCATCTCTGTGACACACACACAAACACCGTCAGTTCTGACTCTTACTCAGAGGGTGCAGAGTTTACTAATACGTTAAGTCGGATCGCCACATGCTTATTCATACAAAAACGCAGTTTACGTAGTCATGATACTGCAACTAAAGGCAGCGATGGACAGAAATCCAAAGGTCTCGTATGATGTGTGATCTACTCCATATATTGGGCCTTCAGCATTTCTGATCCTGACGCAGATTTGCAGTAACAATGGACACATCGTAATCTCCTGAAGACAATCATTTCAGAGGAAGTCAGAATAAATTCAAATGTAACAATTTATTAATCAGGTAAGAATGCATTAATAAAAACAGTTCTAGGTTGCCAAAGGCCTTGTTATGACAGTCATCTGTTGAGATTTAAATTTAAAGCATATTTTTGCACAACCTGAACTTTTACCAACATATGAGGACAAATATTAATTTCATCACCTTTCAGGACATATAAACACACACACATGGTGACAAGAGAGTCCTAAACTACACACACATACAGTAAAACTCAAATCTTGGCTTCATATTGACAGAGTGAAGAGTGAGTGAGTTAACAAGATAATCATACTGATTAAAACATTTGTTTTTCTGTGAAGTTCAGAGTTTGACTGGAGACAACACAATAAAACAAACTCCTTTCACAGCAAGTCCATTTGATCAGCATGTCTTAGTTCTAAACATGCTGAAATAAAGCAAACACTAAAAAAGCCATTTGTTTTGCAGTAATAGTGCTCCTCCAGACACTCACTAAACCAGATATTTATCACAGAAGAAAGAGCGACCTATTACATGAAGTGTAGATCCACTACTGAATTCACAAGAATGCTTTTATTGCTACAGCATTTATTTTAAAACCGCAAAAACAAACAATAAAAAAAAACATGAAACATTCAGCGTTAGGCAATGGAATCAGCTTAACGGAACTGATGCCCTAATGCAAGCTTGTTTTTAACAATTAATGCTAAAATCAAACTTTAACTTTGATATATTTATAAACGTTTAGAGAAATCTGTCCTGTCAGCCCTGTTGTCTCTTCAAAGCAGTCGTTCTGTTATTAATATAAAACTCAATCGCAGACCAGTGTGTGTTTTCCAGTGCCTGAGGTTCGGCTCTTCCCAGACACTCGACAACTGCGTATGAAACGCATCATGTGCTTTTCAACCGCTCCAACCTCTTCAGACCACTTCCTTTCCACACTGACTTCTGTGCCTAATGATAAAAAACAACAAAAACATTAATATTCCTAAAATACAAGGCAAATCAGTCAAAGCCAGTGAACAAACCCATGAAATATTGTTCCATACCAATGCATTAGTAATACTCTGTTTCTGAGAGCGCCGTGTCTCGAAAGGGCTCGAGATACTGTAAATGTAACGCATCTTCAGCAACAACAATCCCTTTCCACCAAATTACTGACGTCTGAATCATACATATTGGGTCACACACACACACTCACACACACACACACTCACACACACAGACTCACACACACATACTCACTCACACACACACACACATACTCACTCACACACACTCACACACACACACACACTCACTCACACTCACACACACTCACACACTCACACACACACACACTCACACACACTCACACACACTCACACTCACACACACACACACACACACTCACTCACACACACTCACACACACTCACACACACACACACACTCACTCACACTCACACACACACACACTCACACACTCACACACACACACACACTCACACACACTCACACACACACTCACACTCACACTCACACACACACTCACTCACACACACTCACACACACACACACACACACACTCACACTCACACACACTCACACACACACTCACTCACACACACTCACACACACTCTCACACACACACACACTCACTTACACGCACATTGTCTTTCACTCTTTCACACACACTTGCACACACAGACACACGCACATACACACTCTCTCTCTCACTCACACACACACACACACACTCTACAGAAAGATTATAATGCTATTTTTATCTGTTTAGTATCCATGGCGATTTCAGTCAGAACTTCATTTAGGACAAAATCTATTACAGAATGACATTTCTTAAGTGTATTATTATCACTGGTTGCTTGGCAACAGACCTGAGAGTTGAGTACCGAACTCTAGATTTCTGAACTACAGGTGAGATTCTGTAAGACAGGATAAGAATCCTGAATCAACTTGATCTGAACTAAAGATTTAAGATAGAAAAAATCTCTAATACTGACACCTCTGATGTGTTTTATCTCCATCAGATTCCCTTCAGCTCACTCCGGATCTGAACACAGTGAATATACACCTCCGTCTGTCTGAGAACAACAGAGTCATTACTGACACTAACAGATTCCAGTCGTATCCTGATCATCCAGACAGATTTGATGGTGTGTTTCAGGTGTTGTGTAGAGAGAGTGTGAGTGATCAACGCTGTTACTGGGAGATTGAGTGGAGTGGACATGTGTCTATATCAGTGTCATATAAGAGCATCAGCAGGAAGAGAGGGGGTAAAGAGTGTGTGTTTGGATCTAATGATCAGTCCTGGAGTTTGGACTGCTCTTCCTCCAGTTGCTCATTCAGACACAATGACATAAAGACTGAACTCACAGTAAAGTCCATCATCAGCAGGAGAATAGGAGTGTTTGTGGATCACACTGCAGGAACTCTGTCCTTCTACAGCCTCTCTGACACAATGAACCTCATCCACACAGTCCAGACCACATTCACTCAACCGCTCTATCCTGGGTTTTGGGTTTGGTCTGGATCAGTGAATCTGTTTTGATGAATCAGGACAGACTGTAGAGATTCTACCCATAATGCTTTGAGCTCATGATGAATCAGTGACTAGATGATCCAAGAGAAGAGAAAGATGATGAACACTTACAGTATATTTACAGATATATCACACACACAGAACGTATAGCATGAACTTTTGTGAATCGGGCTGGAATTAGTATGACAAACTTGACTGAAACTTAACTTGACTTGACTTGACTTCAAAACCCCCTTATGGATTCGACAACAGCAAAGGCCGTTACGTCGCCCGGTATGGCGCAACCGGGGCCCCACCCTGGAGCCAGGCCTGGGGTTGGGGCTCGCAGGCGAGCGCCTGGTGGCCAGGTCTTTCCCCACGGGGCCCGGCCGGGCTCAGCCCGAATGAGCGACGTGGGGCCAACCTCCCGTGGGCCCACCACCTGTGGGAGGAACCATATGGGGCCGGTGCATTGTGGATTAGGCGGCAGCCGAAGGCAGGGGTCTCGGCAACCCAATCCCCGGACACGGAATCTGGCTCTAGGGACATGAAACGTCATCTCGCTGGCGGGGAAGGAGCCTGAGCTTGTGCGGGAGGTCGAGAGATACCGACTAGAGATAGTCGGGCTCACCTCCACGCACAGCTTGGGCTCTGGAATCCAACTCCTTGAGAGAGGCTGGACTCTCCGCTACTCTGGAGTTGCCTGCGGTGAAAGATGGCGGGCTGGTGTGGGCTTTCTCATAGCCCCCCAGCTCAGCCGCCATGTGTTGAGTTTATCCCGGTGAACGAGAGGGTCGCTTCAATGCGCCTTCAGGTCGGGGACAGGGCTCTCACTGTTGTTTGTGCTTATGGGCCGAATGACGGTGCAGAGTACCCGGCCTTCTTGGAGTCTCTGGGAGGGGTGCTGGAAAGCGCCCCGAATGGGGACTCTGTCGTTCTACTGGGGGACTTCAACGCTCACATGGGCAGTGACAGTGATACCTGGAGGGGTGTGATTGGGAGGAACAGCCCCCTGATCTGAACCAGAGCGGTGTTCTGTTATTGGACTTCTGTGCTAGTCACAGTTTGTCCATAACGAACACCATGTTCAAGCATAAGGGTGTCCACCATTACACGTGGCACCAGGACACCCTAGGGCGGAGGTCGATGATCGACATTGTAGTTGTTTCATCTGACCTCTGGCCGTATGTCTTGGACACTCGGGTGAAGAGAGGGGCGGAGCTGTCAACTGATCACCACCTGGTGGTGAGTTGGATCAGATGGCAGGGGAGGAAGCTGGACAGACTCGGCAGACCCAAACGTACTGTGAGGGTCTGGTGGGAACGTTTGGCCGAGTCCCCTGTCAGAAAGATCTTCAACTCGCACCTCCGGCAGAGCTTCAACCAGATACCGAGGGAGGCTGGAGACATTGAGTCCGAGTGGACCATGTTCTCTACCTCCATTGTTGATGCGGCTGCTCGGAGCTCTGGCCGTAAAGTCTCCGGTGCCTGTCGTGGCGGCAACCCCCGAACCCGGTGGTGGACACCGGATGTAAGGGATGCCGTCAAGCTGAAGAAGGAGGCCTATCGAGCCTGGTTGGCTCGGGGGACTCCTGAGGCAGCTGACGGGTACTGGCAGGCCAAGCGGACTGCAGCCCGGGTAGTTGTGGAGGCAAAAACTCGGGTCTGGGAGGAATTCGGTGAGACCATGGAGAAGGATTATCGGTCGGCCCCGAAGAAATTCTGGCAAACCATCCGGCGCCTCAGGAAGGGGAAGCGGTGCCCTGCCAACACTGTTTACAGTGGGGGTGGGAATCTGCTGACTTCAACTGGGGACATCATTGGGCGGTAGAAGGAATACTTTGAGGATCTCCTCAATCCCACCAACACGTCTTCCACTGAGGAAGCAGAGGCCGAGGGCTCAGAGGTGGACTCACCCATCACCCAAGCTGAGGTCACTGAGGTAGTTGAAAAGCTCCTTTGTGGCAAGGCAGCGGGGGTGGATGAGGTACGCCCTGAGTACCTCAAGTCTCTAGATGTTGTGGGGCTGTCTTGGCTGACGCGCCTCTGCAGCATCGCGTGGCGGTTGGGGACAGTGCCTCTGGACTGGCAGACCGGGGTGGTGGTCCCTATTTTTAAAAAGGGGGACCGGAGGGTGTGTTCCAACTACAGAGGGATCACACTCCTCAGCCTCCCTGGGAAAGTCTATGCCAGGGTACTGGAGAGGAGAACAAGGCCGATAGTCAAACCTCAGATTCAGGAGGAACAATGCGGTTTTCGTCCCGGTCGTGGAACACTGGACCAGCTCTATACCCTCTCTAGGGTGTTTGCCCAACCAGTCCACATGTGCTTTGTGGATCTGGAGAAGGCATTCGACCGTGTCCCTCATGGCGCCCTGTGGGGGGTGCTCCGAGTATGGAGTCCAGGGCCCTTTGCTAAGGGCTGTCTGGTCCCTGCATGACCGGAGCAGGAGCTTGGTTCGCATTGCCGGCAGTAAGTCAGACCTGTTCCCAGTGCATGTTGGACTCCGGCAGGGCTGCCCTTTATCACCGGTCCTGTTCATAGTCTTTATGGACAGGATTTCTAGGCACAGTCAAGGGCCGGAGGGAGTTTGGTTTGGGGACCACAGGATCTCATCTCTGCTTTTTGTGGATGATGTTGTCCTGTTGGCTCCATCAGGACCTCCAGTGTGCATTGGGACGGTTTGCAGAGTGTGAGGCGGCTGGGATGAGGATCAGAACCTCTAAGTCTGAGACCATGGTTCTCAGTCGGAAAAGGGTGGTTTGTCCTCTTCAGGTTGGTGGAGAGCTCCTGCCTCAAGTGGAGGAGTTCAAGTATCTTGGGGTTTTGTTCACGAGTGAGGGAAGGAACGCCTCGGTGTCCCCCCGGAAAAGCTGGAGGAAGTGTCTGGGGAGAGGGAAGTCTGGGAATCTCTGCTTAGACTGCTGCCCCCGCGACCCGGCCCCGGATAAGCGGCAGAAAATGAATGAATGAATGAATGAACTTGACTGAGTCGTTAATATTCACACCTGAGCAGATGAAACTCACAGTTATGGAGCGTGACACTTCCTGAACACGCCTTGAGCTGTCTGTCAATCACAACACACTGGGCCAGCTGACCAATCACAGCACATTTCATAATTTGTAAGGAGGGGCTTCATCACGTAAACAGGCCGTTCAAGCCAGACAGGGAAGAGAGTGACATAAAAATGTAAAATATGTGATTTTTTGAACAATCGAGCATCAATACCTGTTCTAGTTCACCATAAACACATAAACATTAGATCGTAACCCCTTTATGATCTATCATGGGGCTTTTATTGTGAAGCTCATCTTCAGACAGTCCTGACTCTGTGTGAGAGACTCTCTGAGGTGATGAACTGTCATTCTGAACTCAAACTAGATTCCTTTAAATTACATCTGAATCTATAGAAGAACAACTGCATATCAATGATTTCAGAAGGCTTTTATTTTGAACTTAAATCTGACATTAATGAGTGAAATGTGTTGTTGGACTTCATTAATGTGGGTAAAAATACTGTAAAAGAGTTTTACTCTATTATTACTCTCTTATCTTCTAATATATAATATCTAATATATTTGTTCTTTCATTTCATTTTGAGAAACAGTCTTATTTCAAACACTGTATTTCTTTCAGCAATGAATAAATGCATAAATATCAATAAATACATTTACAACGAATGATGTTCATGTTTTCTTGACGTGTGTAAATGTTAGAGTTAGTCATTTATAGTAATGTAAAGTGATCGGCTGCGGAAGTGACGTTGTCCGGGCGGAAGTGAAGAGCCGCTGCTGCTGTTGTGACGCTCATCTCATGAATCAAAGCTCATTCAGAGGATTGACAGCTGTGACTGTGAGTACAATCCGCCGTGTTTTATTGTCTGTCAGTTTATAATGAAACACACGAGCAGATCATCGTGTTCAGTGAGAATCTGTTTGAGACACACAAATCTTCCTCTAAACTGCAAGCGACGACTGGAACTTCTACTGGCAAGAGCTCGTTTCATTTGTTCCTGAACACAGCTGAACTAGATCCTGAAACACTGATTTGATCGGATCACACTGTCACACACTTCCTGTCGTTCAGAAGAACGTTTGAAGCGTTCGCGGTTAATTTCGGTTGTTCGACTGTGTTCACACTCGTTTCTAATCCAGATCTGTCATTCAAATCCGGTTTTGTGTAGAAATGTCCAACCTTTGATCAGCCTGAGCAATAAATCAAAGACATGTTGAAATCACTTCCTGTTCGGTCATGGACCGCTGTACTTTAAAAATAAGACCTGTTGCACTTGGACGTGAAACACCACGAGGAAAATCATCTGAAATGTTGGTTTGTCATATGAAAAATAATTTGTTATCGGGTTTAGTTCACGTATTTTTCTTAAAGACATTGTGTCAAACGTATTTGAAACATGATCCTCTTGTTTCATCATGTTTGAACTGTATTTATCAGGCTGATAAAAGTAACTTTATAGAAATAAGAAAAGCACATTAATAAACAAAGAGCATCAATTAATGACATTGTGTCAGAACACAAAAGGTATGAAGTTTGGCAACTTTTTAATCAAACTTTAAAGTAAGTTTATCCTTTGAAAAAGTGTAATACAGGATTTGATTTTGGGAAAAGTTGGAAAACTATCTTACATGTGTAGTGTTTCAGTGTGCTAATCCATATTTCTTAAAAAACATCGCAGCAAACATTTTTGCCAGCATTATTCTTTAGTTTTATCATATTTAATAGGAATTGAATTGATAAATAAGAAACGTAAAATCATACGCATCTACAAGACATGTAAGTTTAAATGTAAGGTTTTTAAACATATTGAACACTTATTGGTTTTGACAGTGTGGATATTTTGAGGACATCAGAGTCTGGTGTGGACACGTCAGGTAGGGACAATTCATGACACTTTTTCATTTAATCTTTGATTTTTAAGCTCAATTAAATGTTCTCAGGAGATCCACTGACCCCGGGAGTCACGTCTTCTGAAAGGTCTCACGTGTGGATTCACAATGTTGTTTTGTAAATGACAACTGAAGTCAATGACTAACACCCTCCCAAATCATTGGGGTCAAAGGGCATTCTTCCTGCTAGTGTCATCCTCTCTCCAAACTCAACCGTCAAACTGTGCATCAACATATGGTAACTTTGTATAATACTGATAAGTCTTTATTTTATTTTAATTTAAAGTTCAAAATTTGAATTAAGACGAGTAAATTAAATATTCACTCAGTCTTTGTCATGTGATCAGCACAGAGGAACATCTGGTCTGTAAATCACCTCATCTCCTGATATCCTGAAGATTGTTGAGGATTGTGCTGATTTTCTTAAAGCAGTGGTTCTCAACCTTTTTTCTATGGTCCATCATTTGCATATGACGTCAGCAATGAAATCCAATCAGATTTAATGTCATGATATCAGCAGATGTTATTATACACTTCTATTGCACACACAGAAGTGCCGGTGTTTTCTGGAGGCACATACAGCATTTTATTTCTGTCACACTCTGCAAAATCAACAAATATGATGTTTTTGTTTCTCAGTGTGTTTGTCATGGTTATCAGCAGGAGTGCCCGTAATAACCACTAGAGGGCACTCCACCTTGGACTCTCACACACTCACTCACACACAAACACAGACTACATTTCCCAGAAGTCCTGTACCCGGTCACTGATGACTGCCACCAGCTGCAGCCCATTACCCAGACTATTTAAGAGACATTTATTCTCACACACATTGCGAGGTCTTGATTTTCTTATAGTTGTCATTGCCGAGCGTTAATACCCGTCTTGTCTTCCAGTTGTGGTCCTGCCTGTGCCTTGATTGTTCCACGAGTTCACATTTACATATAATTAAGAAGAGTATAGGTTTAAGCGTATTTGGCGTGCTGTCCAGGGGGAGGGTTCCGAGCTCGGAATTTTGGCCCGAACCCAGAGTACCCCCCCCCACCCCCCCCCCACCCCCCACCCGATTGTGATATAACTAGATGGAAGTACAAGTGAGGAGATGGGGTGGAGGAGGGATGCCAGTAAACTCTCAGATGAACAGAAGTAAGTCTGCTGTATTTATACCTCTTGTCATTGACTGAGTATATTAACTGAACGCTCTCCACTTGTGCTGATAAGGTTAATTATCTGCACCTGATCCTCCCGAACTTTGTTAATTTAACATCATTTTCTGCCTGCCCTGAACTGAGCTGAGCTGGACGATTACATCACTGTTTTCTCCAGTGCTGATATACAGATAAATTAACTATTGATTTTTTTACAATGGAATGAATCACTACTGAATTTATTTAAGCTGGACAATGACACCATTTTCTTTAAGAGCTGCTGTGCAGCCAAAAGTGATTTGCTAATCATTACTGTAAAGCTGCTTTGACACAATTTGCATTGTAAAAAGCGTTATATAAATAAAGTTGGCTTGACTTTATGACACTCAGGACAAGCGTGAGATCACTGAAGACGGCGAGAAAGCGTGAGTGTTACTTAATACCCGTTTCGGCTCTATTGCTAAGTTATTATTTGCTGCTAGGAAGGATTCGTTTCGATCCCTTTTTCCCTTCCTACTCCAGCTTATGGTACTGAGCAATGTATGAAACTTGTATTGTGAGCACTTCCTGTGTCTATTTGCCAATTCATGAAGAATCGCTTGTTTGTTTTCCTCACTTGTAAGTCGCTTTGGATAAAAGCATCTGCTAAATGACTAAATGACTAAATGAAATGACTAAATGACACTTGTGATGCTGAAAGGGCCAAAAATACATTCATACAAAAAAACTCCACAGCAATGTCTCTTTCTGAAAGATCACTCAAGATAATCCACAGAGCGTATTGTGAGCAGCTTCATGTAGGATCGGTAGAAAGAAAATAGTTCCCACATGAAACTGCTCACAACAAACCTGTGGATGACTTGACACTTGAACATACGTTAAAAATGAGGAAGACATCAACATTATCTTGGACAATCGAGCGAGGAGTGTTTGGTAGCGTCACAGTCCCTTCAACATCAGTGGTTGTGGGACAAGGCTGCAAAAATAAATATCAACAGAATAAGAGTAGAAAAAGACCCGGTTGTTAATAAAACGTCTGCACAAATCATCCCTCACCCCATGGATTTATCTTAGATCAGGCAGTACACATGCGGTACTGATTACGGCTACAGCTGTTGGACTATAAAAGTTATTTCCACCCAGACCTACACTGCGAGGTCTTGTTTCCACTCCGGTTCAGTTCTAAGCATTTATTCCTGTGATTGTTATCACTGTTCCCGACTGTCTGGATTACCGTTTCTGAGGCTTTGCTGCCTTATTGTTTCGTTTGCCTGGACTTTACCCTGTCATCGTTATCAGCCTGTTTACCTACTTCCTGTTTGCCGTTGTTGACCACTGCCTGTTGTACCCTGATATTTGTTATATTAAAGCTGCTTATGGATCTACTCAGAGTGACGAGTCCTTACATATATATATGAGACAGGAGACTGAGTGTGTGTGCTGACGTCTGACCCTCTTCCTGAAAAACAGTTTCACTTCCTTTAGGGAAAAGAGAGGAAGAATTTCAGTTCAACACGACAGTTCAGAGGAAAAAACATCTACAAATAGTATCTGTGGTGAGTGTTTCATCTTTCTTTAGATGTGTGTGTGTGTGTGTGTGTGTGTCATTGATAACTGTGAGCTTCTGAGACTTTAATGTTGTGATGAAGTCGTGTTGATCATTTTATTTGAGTTCCTCATTTCACAGTCGAACAGATCAAGTGTGTCTTGGTACGTGAATCACAGATGGCAGATATTGTTGTCACATGCTGTGAAATCACAGTTTTTCTCTGTTGTGTTTATTAGTGAATCTGTGATTCTTCAAACAGTATTTCTCTAATCTCTGAGAGAAACTATCACTCATCAGCTTCATGTCGTTTGCAGACAGTTTTGATATAATACTGCCTCCTTCTGTCTATATGATGAACTACAACAGTCATTCATTGACACCAGCAGCATTACATTGACTGTAAGTGTTGAACACAACAGTGTTGTAGAGATGTAGAAATACCTCTCAAACATCCCATTGCCAAAATAAAACAACCTTAAATACACACAATTTGTTTGCTTTTGAATGCAGATCTGTGAAATGTGTGACTGGAAAAATATAGCATAAAAAAGCATGATCTGTGCTTTTACACGTGCTGAAAACATATGAAGCTTAGAGCCGTTAATCTGAAGTACACTAAAACTGACAACTGAGAGATAAATCCACTACTTTAATGAATTAACAGCAAACATTTCGGTCATGTGACCTTTCTCAATGCCTAATAACACACGTTCATACACACAAACTATTTTGAGGATTACACACATTCTTTTTTACAGAGATGAATTTTATCCTACCCTGAACTGCATCTAATATCCATTCATCCATATGACACAATCAAACACACACACACACACACACACACGTTGTGTACTTGTATTCCTTACATTGTGGGGACCAAATGTCCCCGTAAAACTGTCCCCGGGGGTGGCAGAATGTATAGTTTGTACAGTAGAAAAACCATTACGCCTATGGAATGTCCCCGTAGAACATGAAAACACACACACACACACAAACACACACACACGTATGCGTGAACTGGCTTTAGTCTGCAGTGACTCAGCTTCAAAAGATTCTTTCATTGTTCTTTGTTTCATCACAGCTTCTAGACAAAATATTATGACATTGTGTTTTGCAGAAATGTAATGAATTATTCTTACTTTGTTACAGTTCTTGAGTATTTTTGAGAATCTGTACTTGAGTTTTTATATTTCTGTCAACTTTTACTTTTACTCCACTTAATTTCCTAAATAAAATGTAAACTTTTACTCTAATACCTTTCCCCAAAGCATTTTGGTTACTGACTACTAAATAAAGTCAGAAAGCACAGACTGCACACAAGTGCTGCACAACCGCAGTTGATTTCATTTTCTGGGTCGCGTCCGTTGCTGGATCGGCTGAGAAGAGTGCGGTACGAGAGCGACCTCTAGAGGCCGAATAAAAACTATCACTGATGCCTTGTAGAGTTTGTTTTGACACGTGACTTGAGGCTGTGCTCTGAACAGAACTATGGGACACTTCAAAAAAACTGATTTACATTTCACTGCTGGCTGTATATACTCTATACAGCTGTGTATGTGACAAATAAAGAATCTTGAATCTTGAAATCCCACAGAAAATATAAACCAGCAAAAAAACAAACTCTGCAAACATGCAGCCGCTTACTCTTCATCTAATGTTTTCAGTGTCTAACTTTACAATCAATGGAAACGGGCAGTTTAATGTCAATAAATAAAGCATGTTGCCTGGATAATAAATAGAAAATTGAACAGAATATATAAATATATTGATAGGCCTGCTGCACGTTTTTTTGTTATGATTGCAGATAATACAACAAACACATTTCTGTCAAGACAACTCTCAGGATTTTGGTATGGTAATTTAGATTAGCATGGTAATGGACATGACAATGTTAATGTATTTGGTCTGGGTGGAAAATATCTGCTACGCTGCTATGTGAGCATGTGAGATATGCTGCATATACAACATACTGTATATGAATTAACACTGTAGCAGATCTACACAGGTGGAGCTGGGGAAGGAGGAGGGTTCTGAAAGCACACTGCTGACTACTAATAGCCATCAATGCCAAATATCTGAATGTCTGAGCAGCAAGCTCTTTGGCTATTGATGCACTGGCTGTAGATAATGATGTGATTGCTACCAAAGGAGTTAAAGACCCATCGGTTTGCATTGAGTTTCTTGGTAGAACTTTGTAAATAAATTGATACTTGTTGAAAGGACTGATTTTCATTTATTAGCCACTGTAAATAATAGAAAAATAGAATGAACAAACTAATGATTGAATGAATACATCATTGCAGTCATCTGCCTTTGCTTGACCTTCTTCAACCTGTATTATCTGCCTCACAGACCTCTGTGTAACTGATTGAAGTTCTTGGAATCAGTTCAGTGTTTCTGCTATGGTCGACTCTTGTCAACTCGGCTCTTCTTGAACCTGTATGGCTCTGGGAGAAGGACAAATGAGTGAGAGCATCTTCTTTGAATAGATGTGTTCAGAGTAGAATAGACGTCTTATTTAACAACTATAACCCATCAGAAACAAGAACTAAAAGACAGTCCAATTAAAGCCCTATTTGGGATTAGTTTTATATGGAGAGATGGAAAGGTGGAGTAAAGAAAGTATTACCAGAGCGTTTTAGTCCCGTCTGAATGTGTGATCTCAGTAATCATTACAGACAATGTTAGTAAAGATTATGGTGACTTCTACCTTCCTTAAAAAATGGTCCATAAAAATTACCCTCAGTTAATATTAATCCTGTGCGAATAGACCCGCTGTAAATATGTACGTAAATAGTCCATCATATCCTGTTTAAAATTATTTTTCCATTGTTTTAAGTATGGAGGAGCCTGAAGAAGCATTCAGTTGTTTTTAGGCAGTGGGACAAGTGTGTGACAAACATCAAGAGTTTTCCTCATACCAATCAGATCAAAAAGAAGGTCGAAAGCACTTGTTAGAGGCACAAAATTTCTTTTAGCTTTAGGTAAGCAACAGAATCCAGTCTGAATTTAATTAATAAATCGTTCAGCTGAACCTAACGGTTTAATACATTTAAATGTAAGTTATATGTGTTTGCGCATGTGATATCAAGAAGCAAGAGGAGACAATTAATGTTTTTGTCAGTCTTTGTCCGGATGGGAATCAGAACAATGATCAAAACATAGATGTAGTAGATTGAGTCCATCACCACCTCCAAAGCTTCAGTTGTTTCCTCTTCATGTGTTCATTTCATTCAGTGATGTGAAGTAGTTTTGATTTATATGCTGTTTAATGTTGGTGATCAGGTTATTTTACATGCGTGTAAAGAACTTCTATCCACTCCTTCTGGTTCACACAGATCTTCTTCTTTGCTTGTATTTGGATCTGGATATTCCTTTTCGAGGGAACTCAACGCTGCATCAGCTGACACAGTGGTGAGGCGTCCCACAGGATCTGGTGTCTGAGGCACATGTAACAACTTAGTCAATCATTGCTGACGCAGTGATGACGTCGCAGGTGCTCCCAGTGTATAAAAAGGGCATCTGAAAACACGTCAGAAGTTTCAATGTCTCAGGAAGCCACCTGTCTGTATGAAGAGTGCAGTGAATGAAAAGAGAAGGAATGGCAAGCAAGCACTTTAAACGCTGTATCCCTCCATGTCTGCGTTTCATAATGCCTGGTGATGGTCACAATATGTGTCTGTCATGAATGTCTAGGAGTGGAGCACGCACGTTCAGCACTCGAGGGTGCTGGATGTATGCATTGCGAGGATCTCTCACTGAGAAAGCTCCGTTCCCAGCTGGCACTCTTCACAAGTCAAGTCAAGTCACATTTATTTATATAGCACTTTTTACAATGCAAATTGTGGCAAAGCAGCTTTACGTTAATAATTGGCAAATAATTTTTGGCTGCACAGCAGCTCCCAAAGAAAATGTTGTCATTGTCCAGCTTATTCTATATATTATTGATTCATTCCGCTGCAAAGATCACATCTTATTAGTGAAATATCTAAATTAAATTAATATCTTAATTTATGTATATCAGCACTGGAGCTCACTTCGCATACAACGGCGCCAATGCAGGCATATCAAAAACACTGCTGAATATCAAGCAAGTGTCCCCAACTTAAGCAAGCCAAAGGAACCAAAACTCCAACAAGTGAAGTCAAGCCGCTGAGCATCACGGCTTGAGCTCTGAACTTGCTGAGGCAGTGTGCAGCTTACAGCCGTGGGGGATCTCAGACGGGACTGCCCCAGTAGTATGAGTAAGTTCTCCTCGCTTCCCATCCTAGTTTTGCTAGCCCGCTTCTTCTGTTACTTTATACTTTATTTGTCCCTGTTAAGACATGAGATGTCTGAGATATCCTGTGGAACATGAGGACTCATTGCTCGATCATGATTCTGACACGTTGAGCTCGTGGACTCGTGCCACAGTCAGACTGAATGTCGGGCTCTAAGCACGAGGTCGAGAGAGGCCGTTTAGACAAGCGATATCTGCACAGTCATAAGTGCACTGCTCCGGTGAGTTGTCTTCTCATTCCCTTCTGCCATCCCTTTTTATTCTAAAATACCTATTTCCCCAAAGTTCTCCTCCCTCCCCCTCTGAGGAGAGCGTGGAGTACAGCATGTTGTTTTTTAGAGGAGAGAGCTCGTTGGCTGAATTTTTAGCTGAGTCTCTAAGTTCTAGATTATTTTTTCTCCAGGCAGGCACTGATCAGCAAGGCATAGTTGGTATTGACATTCCCTTTGCATCAGCTGACACACTGTTGAGATCCCTTAAATGGGAACGTCTCAGGTTTTTCATGTAACCATGGTTCCCTGAAAGACGAACGGTATATTGTGTTGCCATGCCTTGGACATACTTGCGCGTCTTCCTCCAGAAATTTGAAGGTGATGACATGTTTTTAGGTGCCTATTTTATATACTGTGATCACCCTGGAACATTATCACTGCATCGGCCATGATCGGCTAAGTTGTTACACGTGCCTGAGACACCAGGTCCTGTGGGATCCGTCCCCATTGCATCTGCTGACGCGACGTCTCGTTCCTCTCTCAGGGAACCATGGACAAGTGTAACCTGAGACGTTTTTGGGTACAGCAATTAAATAAAGTAGGCTAATCAAATAAATAAAACACTGCAGAGTCTTCATATCATTTTTAAAGTTCAAGAGCAGTGAGTGATATTTTTCCCTTTGTTGTTTGGTTAACATTAAAAGTGCAGACAGCACAGCAGCAGGATTATTAGGATGCTGTCTCTTTAAGACCGAATGATCTCACGAATCATGCATCATGGAGTATTTTGAGCTGAAACTTCACAGACACATTCTATGCAACACTTGAGACTCATATTATCTTGTATTATTGTATTATCTTGCAAAAAGGAGCATTATAGGACTTTAACAGATGAGATGAGTTGACTGAGAGTCCTGATCAAATCACAGCTTCATTTCATGTAAAGTCAAGTCAAATCAAGTCACCTTTATTTATATGGTGCTTTTTACAATGCAAATTGTGGCAAAGCAGCTTTACATTAATAATTGGCAAATAATTTTGGCTGCACAGCAGCTCCCAAAGAAAATTGTGTCATTGTCCAGGGGTAGAAAAAACAAGGAATAAAAGCTCAGAAGTTTAATACAGGTATCGACAAGACGCAAATGATAAATGTTTGAAGGGTCTCTTAAATAGTCCAGCAAATTGACTGCAGCTGAATAGCAATCAACATCAAGGTATGGGACTTGTGGGAAATATAGTGTGGTGTATGGAGTCCATGATATGAGCGGGCGACTTCTGGTGGCAGGTGGATATAGGACAACGGAACGGATACATAACAGTCCCCAACTTAAGCAAGCCAAAGGCAACAGCGGCAAGGAACCAAAACTCCAACAAATGGAGAAAAAAAAACCTCGGGAGAAACCAGGCTTAGTCGGGGTCAGTTCTCCTCTGGCCAACAGTGAACACTTGTCCAATACTCGCGCAGAGTTACGGGTCATTACCCGATTTGGAATCGCAACAGTCAAAATATTTAATCTAGTTCCATCTAGTTTAAGATCTTTTGATCACGCCGGTATGGGACGGTTTGTTGGGATATGTGCCACTGGCTGATGAGTCGGTAAGGTCTTCACAAAGGATGAGCTAGTTCACACAGACTCCGCCGACACCCCAGGGCCACATTGCTGCCGCACACAGGCACAGGTTCCTGTCCGACCCGGACACGGCCCGGATCCCGCCAATCACGTTAATTGGTAAACCTTGGGATAAGCAGAGAGACAAAAATTAGCGTATTCTTCTTCAGATGTAACGAGTACGTTTGGTGTTATAGGAAGTGTTCCCGGTTCCGGCTGACCTGATCTATGCAGCCTAACAATCCTTTAACGGATATGAAGACAAAAATTGATAATGCGTCATGTGTATGCCAGGTTAAGAAGATAAATTGAGGTGCCAAATAGGAAAAGGATCTACCGCCTGCGGTTGATTTTGATATTCTAGGTATTAACAACTGACCAGAATTCTGAGATCATAATAGACACGAAGGACTATAATGCATTAAGAGCTCACTCAGGTACTGGGGAGCTAAGCCATTTAGTGCTTTGGAAGTAATTAGCAAGATTTTAAAATCTATACGATTTTTAATAGGGAGCCAGTGCAGTTTTGACAGAACCGGGCTAATATGTTCATGCTTCCTGTTTCTAGTAAGGACTCTAGCAGCTGCGTTTTGGACCAGCTGTAATTTGTTTATCACGCGAGCAGGGCAACCACCCAATAGAGCGTTACAGTAATCTAGTCTCGAGGTCATAAACGCATGAACTAGCTGTTCCGCATTTGTCATTTAGAGCATATGTCGCATTTTAGATATATTTTTAGATAGAAGAATGTGGTTTTACATATGCTAGAAATGTGGCTTTCAAATGAAAGATTGGTATCAAAGAGCACACCGAGGTTCCTAACTGACGAAGACGATTTCATAATCTAAATTACATTTGAGTGCTTAGGAGTTAAACTACTTCAGATCCTTTTCTTTTTTTCCTGAAGCTGTAAATCTGAGAAGAGTGATGGCGTCTGTTGAAGAGCTGCTTGAGAAATCACTGAATGAACTGGAAGACGCTGAACTGAAGAAGTTTCAGTGGCACTTAAGGAAGGATCATGAGTGTATATCAAAGTCTGACATGGAGAAGGCAGATAGGTTAAAAACAGTGGATAAGATGGTGGACTGTTTTGGACCAGAAGAAGCTGTGACGATCACGGTGGAGATCCTGAGGAAGATAAACCAGAATAATCTGGCTGAGCAGACGGAGAACAAACACAAGCAAGGTAATGTTTCATTTGTTGTGACTGTAATGTAATTGACAGATATTTTAAAGACAAGTGCCGCTCTTGGAGCTCATTCAGAAGAGATACTGGGTAAATAACAATCACTGCCTTTACATGGAAACAAGAAAATATAACATCAAGTTACAATTATAGGGACAAGAAAAACATCCTCAGATCTTATACAAGTACATTTAATAGAACAGTGTGATTTTAAAAATGGTTAAATCGTCTACAGTGATCTTAGTTAAAACCCTTAAATTAAAACTTGCAAGCAACTTCTACATGCAAAGGCTCATTTCAATGACCCTAATTTAACCCTAATACATTTACCCTTATTGCTAGGTTGGTGTATTAGATATCAATGTTTAACCAAAAATCTTTTAAAAATGTCAGCAAACATGACCTGAAGTTGATCTGAGTCCATTGGCGTCAATCCAATAGATTTTCTGGAGGGAATGGAAAAATTTTTAAAACTGAGACCAACTGTATTCTAGTCAGCATTAGCCAAGGTGTTTCATCATCATATATGTTGTCAGCTTAAGCATAATTAGTATAAGATGTGCATGTTGCAGTGCGATAAGTGTGATTAATTTGGATATAGCAGAAGTGCAGTTTTTATCAGATGTGCTGTAATTATGTTTGTAATGGGAACTACAAACCAGGTTACATATTACATATATGTTTAATGAGAATTTATGAAAAACTTGTTTTTGCTGTCTTTTCCCCTGTTGTTTAAAGGCTCAACTGCAGATGACAGAAAAGATACTCGTCATGATTACAAAGAGACCAGTGTCAAGCTGAAGATCAAATTAAAAGAGGACTACAAGCGGATATTGGTCGGTAATTCACTGACGGGTCATCAGAAAAACCTGAACGATATTTACACTGATTTATATGTGGTGGAGAATGAGACTGGAGGAAGAGTGAATGACCACGAGGTGAGACAGATCGAATTGAATCATAAACAATATGATGCCAAGGACACACCAATCCAATGCAGTAATATTTTTAAAGTCAATGACAACAAAAAGGTACTGATGATGGGGATTGCAGGGGTAGGAAAAACTGTCTCTGTCAATAAGTTCATCCTTGACTGGGTTGAAGGAAAAGAAAATGAGGAAATAGCCTTCATTTTTCCTCTGCCGTTCCGTCAGCTAAACCTGATTACACAGAACTGCAGTCTCATGGGACTGATTCATGAATACTTCTTTAGTGATCCTAAAGAACTGCCCTCTCTTCCTGAAGGAGATGGAAAGGTCTTGTTCATTTTTGATGGGCTGGATGAATGTCGCTTTCCTTTGAACTTTAAAGAGGGTGGCAGAATTACAGATGTCCACAATATAACAACAGTGAGTAAGATAGTTACAAGCCTGATCAAGAGAGATCTGGTTCCCTCTGCTCTCATCTGGATCACATCCAGACCAGCAGCAGCCAGTCTGATACCCCGAAACTACATTGATCAGGTGACTGAAGTGCGAGGATTTAATGATGAGCAGAAAGAGCAATACTTCATCAAAAACAGCACTTCTGAGGTTTCTGAAAACATCATCAGTCACATCAAGAAATCCAGGAGCCTGTACATCATGTGCCACATCCCCGTCTTCTGCTGGATCTCTCTTACAGTTCTTCAGCCTCTTCTGGCTCAAGAGAGCAATAACAAAAATAAAACACCAACAACTCTCACAGAGATGTACACAAACTTCTTAAATTCTCAGCAGCATCAAATGAAAGAAAAATACTGTGGTGACCCTGAACCTAAAGCCAATGCAATATCTTTTGATCAGATTATTCTGAAGCTTGGGAAACTGGCCTTTCAGCAGCTGCAGAAAGGTCAACTGATTTTCTACAAAGAAGATCTTGAGGAATGTGGACTAGATGTCAGTGAAGGGTCTGTCTACTCTGGGTTATGCACTCAGATCTTTCAGAAGGGAAAGGTTTCAGCCAGAAACGTTTACAGCTTTGTTCATCTCAGTGTACAGGAATTCCTTGCTGCTCTTTATGTGTTTTTGATTAGCAAAGACAAGAAAGCAAACCCATTTCTTGAATCATGGACAGAAAAACTGAAATGGAAACTCTCCAAAAAGCAACTTTTTCAGCTTCATAAGGCTGCAATCAACAAGGCTTTAGAAAGCAAGAACGGACACCTGGATCTTTTCCTCCGGTTCCTTCTGGGTCTTTCACTGGAGTCCAATCAGAGTGGCCTGAAGGAACTGCTGCCAGGACTGAAACTCAAAACAGAGAACCTGAAAAACACTGCTGACTTTATCAAAATGAAGATAGAGGAGGAGAAATCAGTAGAAAGGACCATCAATCTCTTCTACTGTCTGAGTGAACTAGAAGATGACTTTGTGGAGGAAATCCAGAAGAATCTGAGCTCAGGAAATCTTTCAGCACAAAATCTCTCCTCTGCTCAGTGGTCTGGTCTGGTGTTTGTGCTCCAGATGTCAGAAGAGACTCAAGAGGCCTTTGAACTGCAGAAATTCAGAAGATCTGATGAAGCAGTGGGAAGACTGCTGCCAGTGATCAAAAACACCAGAAGAGCACTGTAAGAGTCTTCTTTACAATCATTTACATAAACTGTTAGTAATTTTAATTGAGCCTTAATATTATACAGGTGATTTGATGTCCAAGACTGTTCAGATTAATAAATGTAAATGTATCAGTGTGTGATGTTATTAAATGCCAACGTATCTCCATCATCAGGCAAGCTGGGCCAGGCTTTAGGCAAAACTCAAGTACCTGAGTTTTACCCATTTTATCATTCTTCATTTTATCATAAATTAAAGAAAACTGAAAATAATGGTTATTTTATAAAGAGAACATTAATTTAGCTTTGCTTACATCACTTCAGTCAAAATTTTTTCCAAATGATCTATGCTCCAGATTATAAACCCTATCTAATAAGCATTACTATTGCATTACTCTCTGCACAGACTCCACAGTTGTAATCTCACTGCTCAGTGTTGTGAGAGTTTGTCTTCAGCTCTACAATCCTCAAACACTGTCCTGAGAGAGCTGGACCTGAGTAACAATGACCTGAAGGATTCTGGAGTGAAGCTTCTCTCTGATGGACTGAAGAGCCCAAACTGTCAACTGGAGATGCTTAGGTTTGAGATCACATAAATTCTTGTTTTTCATTTTTTTTTTTGTAAATCTCACTCAGATTTATTATAAATGCAATTACATTGTTTGTTTTTTTTCAGATTTCCCTCATGTAATCTCACTTCTCAGTGTTGTGAGACTTTGTCTTCAGTGCTACAATCCTCAAACACTGTCCTGAGAGAGCTGGACCTGAGTAACAATGACCTGAAGGATTCTGGAGTGAAGCTTCTTTCTGATGGACTGAAGAGTCCAAACTGCTATCTGGCAACATTGAGGTAAATGGTTTAAAATGATTAATGAAATACTATCAGTTAATGATTTTGTAACAGAATGTGGGATCTGCTCTCAAAGGAATACCAGAACAAGAGACAAAATAACATTTGAAGGAGTGTGATATTTTTAAATATTTATACAGATATCTGTATTTTCAGAATTGAGAGGTATGACCCACATGGACTGCATAAGTCTGAGAAAAATATGGTTGGGGGTGGAGAGATGTGTAACACAGTTCGTAAATATGGCAAGAAGGAGGTGGGAACCAGCGAACATTCAACAATTTTTAATAAACAAATAAACTAACAATCAAACGAAAAGTCGAAGGACGGCAGTTCCTCACGGCGACTGCCGCCCACATAAAGAAAATAAAACACAACCTAAAATTGAGGCCTGGTCCTCTCTCGTCCTTCATTGTCGTCACTCCCCTTTTATGTTTCCCGAGCTCCTCGATGAGAGATTCGAGACCGGTGCGCCGAGTAGCTGAAGCTCGTTATCTCTCGCGTCACCGGCCTCGCGCCGTTCCCTCACGGCTCTCGCCCGCCCTGCTCGTCACAAGATGGTAGTAGACTGTATGAAGATTGAAATTACAAAATGGCCTTAAACAAGTACTAAAACTGTAAAATGTTGCGTTTTCAAAACTATCTATTTCGTGCACGGTGTGCTTCTGATAGTAGTGCCATCTAGTGGCTGTGTATGGGACATCATTAACATCTTAGTAAGACTTCACAATGATCACCATATGCTAAATGGCAATTATGTGAAACAATGTTATGAACCAGTTAACTGGCAATTTATTTTTATGAATTCTAGCAATACATGTTTGAGGCTATGGGATACTGCTTAGGCAAGTTTATTTATATAACACATTTCAAGCACAATGCTAATTCAAAGTGATTTACATGAAAATGAAACAAATACATAATAATAAAAATGGAATGAAAAAAGAAACAAATATATAAGAACAGACTGAAACATAGAAAATAAAAGTAACAATAAAGCAGAGAATACCCCTATCTGATGAGTTAGAGAGTTTCACTCAAAATATTAGGTCTATGTATTTTTAATTTATCAGTTTCCCATATTGGCTGTCTTTCTCTGTGGTTTTCTTTTGTTGCCTGAAATAATTAGTTTGACCTCCAATAGATCTGATTTTTCACACAAAATTGGCCAGAAAGAGTTCTAGGACTGACCCTTCAGTCCACACTCACTTGGTCCTTGACCTCAGGCTCACTCAAACCCACTGCTCTCACCATGTAGTTTCAATCTTGTTTTTATGAAAAAAATCTATTTAATCTATAATCTGATTCTATGAGCATATATGCAATGTATTGAGGTCCTTTGGCACATTCAATTTTTAATTTCATCAATGGATTGGCTCAGGGGGTCAGTGGGGCCTTAATCATTAGGTGTTAGGGTTAGGTGTTATCCAGATTGCTCTTTTTCAGGAGGGGCTTAACTACTGCGGTTTTCAGGGAGTTTGGAAAAGTCCCAGAAAGAAGTGAGGTGTTTACCACTTCTAGGAGATCTGCTTCTAAACAGTTAAACACACTTTTGAAAGGCGGTGTGGGAAGTTTGTCAAGGGCGCAGTTTTAAGGTGCAGTTTTAAGGTCCAAAATTGTATTATAAGTTGCTTCGAAATCAGACATAATTGCTACTTTCTGAGGTTGTGATCTCATCTGTTTTACCTCAGTGCAGCTCAAGGATGTGCTGATCACCTTTCTGATATTATTGATTTTCTCAGAGAAGGAGCAAGCAAACTCACAGCATTTGCTATCTGCTAGTATTTCACTGGGAATCTGGCTTGGGGGTTTGTTAGTCTCTCTATAGTAGCAAAAAGAGTGCAGGTGTTGTTGAAGTTTCTGTTTATAATATTTGCAAAGAAGCTCTGTCTAGCTTTGCCTAGTTCCACACTGAAAGCATGTGTATTATCTTTATAGATGTTATAGTGGATTTAAAGTTTTGTCTTTCGCCACATGCGCTCAGCTTTTCTGCATTGTCTTTTAATGTTAAGCACTGCTTTCTCAGGTGTCCCCTGAGTTGTCCTGCAGAGTTTAACTCCAGCCAGCTCCAACTCACCTACTTAAGTCTCCTAATTCTCAAGACTTTTGCAGGATCAGATGTGCTTAATTAGGGAGGAAATAGACTCTGCAGGACAGTGGCCTTACAGGAGCTGAGTTTGAGTCCACTGCAGTAAATACTGCTGCACATGAACTTGAGTTTGGGTCACTCATAATGTGGAATTGAATATGCAGCACATACCAAATATTTTTGCAATTTTGTAATGAGAATTATTTATAAATAATATCTTATTTTATAATAATAATAGTAATAATAATAATAATAACTTCTCATCAAATGAAAAGCATTAAGTATTATCGCAGGTGTGGAAACCTCAGGTGTGATTGATCTCAGGTGTGGAAACTATAGGGCTGGAATTTTCATGAACCACAGGGCTAGACATGAACAAAACTGGATCGTGATTGTGCCGAGTTAAGCTCCGTTTCTCCCACAGTAAATGACGATCCGCACAACATAGCATAGTCCATAAATCCAATCAAATTACATTCCAAGTTGTCATCAGAAAACAAAGATCTTAAGGATTCATTGAGACCTCTACCAAAAAAGCGTTTGAATGCATTCTCATCATATGAAACATGATTAGATAACTCACAGAATTGGGCATCGTAATCCTCCATCAATGAATCTCCCTGTTGAAGCCGAATCAGCTGATCAAAGTAATCCTTTCTGTGATTGACTCTGCTGGCCAAGCCACTGGATCTTGTTTGGCGAAGTCTTCTGTTACGAAGAGACAGCGGAGTGAGATCCAATTGCAGCTTTATTAAAAGTCTCTTTAATTTAGCAGTGCTTCTAAGTTGCTAGAAGCTGCTTTTAACAACGGCCCTAAATTGCTTGTCAAACTTTAACTCAGAGTTAAAAAAATTTTTAAAGTTCAAGTTCCCCTCATCCACATCAAAGTTCCCTGCATCCACAGACAACAAGTCATTTGACAATTTGAGTAAAGCCGTCTCAGTGCTGGGCTTGGACCTAATACCAGACTGAAATTCATCAAAAATCTTACTAGTAGCTTAAAAAGTCACAAGTTGATTAAGAACCACCTTCTCCACCAGCTTAGACATGAAGGGCAGTTTTGAAATCGGTCTATAAATGTTTAATACGGTAGAGTCCAAATTGAACTTTTTTAACAAGACCTGCACTAGAGCATGTTTAAAGTAAGAGGGAACCACGCCACAAGCAAGATTCTGATTATCAGAAGACTTGTGGAACCCACTTCATCCCAGATCTGAATTAGTAGACGAGGCGGAATAACATCCAGTGAACAAACAGACGGCTTCAGATGGTGAATTACTGTTAACAGTTCATGCAAGGAAACAGGCTCAAACCTGGAAATCTGATCAAAAGTGCAGTGGTCTGGCTGATCCGAGAGACAGACAGGATTGGAGGCAGGGCCTTAGATGTTAGCTGTAATGTCACTGATCTTATCTGCAAAAAATTGTGCGAAAGTCTCACATGATATTTCAGAGTTAACAAGAACGGCTAAGCCACCATTATTCAGAGCTGAATTGATTATATGAAAAAGCACTTCCGGACAGTGCTGATTTTGTGTAATTAGGGCTGAAAAATAATTTTCCTTGGCAGCTTTAACAAACTGTTGGTAATGATGCATACGGTCTCTGAGAATCTCATAAGAGACTTGAAGCTTGTCTCTTTTCCATCTCCTTTCTGCCTGTCTCCATTTTTTCCTAAGTAATCTGCTCTCTACATTAAGCCAGGGATGAGAAACCTTTTTTGACTTTACCTTTTTAAAAGGGGCAATAGAGTCCAGAATTTCAGTACACTCAGAGTTAAAACCATCAACCATCAAGCCCAGATCTGTGCATGATAAGGATGAGTCTGTAACATCTGGATGCAAACTGGAGTTAAAAACCTTTGTGAAAGCCGACACTGTTGAATCATTGATGGACCTTACTTGACAACCAAGTGTTACACCACCTTGTCTGATCATTGGGAAAGCCTGGTTAAAAGCAATAAAATAATGATTGGACAGCCCACTGTTTTCTACAACCAGCTCACAAACAGGAATGCCCCGTGACAAGACCAAATCCAGTGTATGACCTTGAACATGAGTAGGTCCCACTACTGACTGCGTCAGATTAAAAGTGTCCAGCACTGATAAAAAGTCTTGGACTACCTCAGAAGCAGGCTTACATTTAAAGCAACTCCTAAAAATAGTAGCGATAGCCCCACCTCACCCCCCAGTCCTAGGAGAGTTCAAGGAGAGAAAGTCAAACAGAAAGGCTTCAGCCAGAAAATCCCGATCGCCCTCCTTGAGCCATGTCTCAGTCATGAATAGAAAATCCAGGCCTTGCGAGAAAATCAGATCATTAATTAAAAATGTTTTGTTTGTAATAGATCTAATGTTTAACAAAGCCATCTTCACAGATAAGTCAACAGGAGCATCATGCCGACGCAATAAAGGCACATATCCCAATGAACGTAAGTTATCAGAATGAATCCCTCTCTTCTTAGAATAGTGTCAAATAATATTAAAACCTGTTGTCACTTCCTGACATGAGGAAACCATATCAACCAACACAGAGTACCTCACATCCCAGAGACAAGGAGAGAGATTCTGTAACGCCGAGTCAAAGTCATCCGCCACCGGGCTTGAGTGACCGGCCAGTCTAGCGATGAAGGCACCTGCGCGTGCAGTCCTCAGCCTCACCAGCACACCTCCTTGCTTGCCCCGTCTCCTGCTGCGTTTCCTATGGTGTCGTAAGCAATCCTCCGACGCACACCCCCTGAAAGGGGAATCGCAAGTCTTGTGGCCGCCTGAGTGCTAACTAGAAACCGCATTAGATTTCCTCAGATTTAGCAGGAACTCACGCTCATACACACGAAGCGAGCTGACTCGGTGTGCGAGAAGAGATGAAAACAGGACAAAAAAACAGCTAACACGTAGAACAGACATAGCAGACAGCAAGCTGAGTTACACGCAGGTGCCATCTCGACTTGAATCTTATCACCAGAGTACAAGGCCAATCAGAAAAGTCGGCAGTCACCACTGAAATCCATGTTCATATTTAATTATAAGTCATATTTAATTACAAATGACACAAATAACATAAATTATATATCTTAAATTCAAAACAAAACAAAAAACTAATACATTTTTAACACTCTGGGGTCTGAGGCTAATTTGGGGCCCTGGAGTAGTTTTGACATATCGTGATATTTGTGCTTTTTTCAATTCCTTATAAACATACACTCACCTAAAGGATTATTAGGAACACCACACTAATACTGTGTTTGACCCACTTTTGCCTTCAGAACTGCCTTAAGTCTACGTGGCATTGATTCAACAAGGTGCTGAAAGCATTCTTTAGAAATGTTGGCCCATTTTGATAGGATAGCATCTTGCAGTTGATGGAGATTTGTGGGATGCACATCCAGGGCACGAAGCTGCCGTTACTCCACATCAGAAAAATGCTCTATTGGGTTGAGATCTGGTGACTGTGGGGGCCATTTTAGTACAGTGAACTCATTGTCATGTTCAAGAAACCAATTTGAAATGATTCGAGCTTTGTGACATGGTGCATTATCCTGCTGGAAGTAGCCTTCAGAGGATGGGTACATGGTGGTCATGAAGGGATGGACATGGTCAGAAACAATGCTCAGGTAAGCCGTGGCATTTAATCGATGCCCAATTGGCACTAAGGGGCCTAAAGTGTGCCAAGAAAACACCCCACACCATTACACCACCGCCACCAGCCTACACAGTGGTAACAAGGCATGATGGATCCATGTTTTCATTCTGTTTACCCCAAATTCTGACTCTACAATCTGAATGTCTCATCAGAAATCGAGACTCCTCAGACCAGGCAACATTTTTCCAGTCTTCAACTGTCCAATTTTGGTGAGCTCGTGCAAATTGTAGCCTCTTTTTGCTATTTGTAGTGGAGATGAGTGGTACCCGGTGGGGTCTTCTGCTGTTGTAGCCCATCCGCCTCAAGGTTGTGCCTGTTGTGGCTTCACAAATGCTTCGCTGCAGACCTCGGTTGTAACGAGTGGTTATTTCAATCAAAGTTGCTCTTCTATCAGCTTGAATCAGTCGGCCCATTCTCCTCTGACCTCTAGCATCAACAAGACATTTTCTCCCACAGGACTCCCGCATACTGGATGTGTTTCCCTTTTCACATCATTCTTTGTAAACCCTAGAAATGGTTGTGCGTGAAAATCCCAGTAACTGAGCAGATTGTGAAATACTCAGTTTGGAGTTCAGGAGATTGTCTTGACCAGGACCACACCCTTAAATGCACAGAAGCAACTGCCATGTGATTGGTTGATTAGATAATTGCATTAAAGAGAAATTGAACAGGTGTTCCTAATAATCCTTTAGGTGAGTGTATTAATGACAAAAGTCTCATTACACTGTATTCAGCACAAATTAGGCTACAATAATATGTGAGGCACATGTTTGTATTTTTGAGAGAATTACGTATATGCATGGTCTTTGGAAAAAAAAGAGTCACTGAAACAAGTCCTCAAAACACATGTTTTTTCACAAGACTTTTGGAAACTGTATATCTTAGTCTAGAATTTTTGCTTCAAAGTGATGTTAAAATCATTCTGTCCCATAAAACAATGTATTGATTTTAAATTTCTAAGACACATTTGATTTGAAGGGCCATATGCGGGGAGGCATGAATTTTGCTGTGATTCACACCTGAGGAGATTAAGACCCTACCCCTATAATGAGCCGCAAAATGAGCCATTCAGTCAGGAATGTGACGGAGTGAACTAAGAAAGAATGCAATATGGCTGACCCCTCAATGTTAATTAGTTGCTGAAGTTACTATTTAAGTTAGGGTTCCCATTCAGTCGGTCACTTCGACGTACGTCGGATGACCGACGAATAGGAATCTCGCTAGAGAGGCCAATCTACTTCGAGTGTAACTAAAACGAGAAAATGCATATTGGCATGCAATCATATGCATCAGCTGCTCACTCCTCGCAGCGCGGGTATATAATGAGCAGCAGCTGCGTTGCATCTTTAGCTTTACGCTTCGGAGCCGAACCATTCATGGTTTCTACGGAGTGTGACGAGACGAGAGAAGTTCTTTGGCGGATTCTCTTCAGCAGAGTGCAGGCGAACAGCGCAGCAGCGGGGCCGCGCTCTTGTGTGTTTTGTGTTGTCTTGTTTGTGAGGTAACGGTGCGCTGTGAGAGAGCGCGCAAAAGCTGTTTTCACAGCTACAAGAGTGAGTGCACACGACAGGCTGCACTTTTTCCTGTCTGTGTGCCGCGGTCTTCCCCTGCGTGCTTTGGCACTTGAAAGAGTAATCCCTAAAAGAGCTCGCACGAGTAGTTCGCGTCTTTTTAAAGATGCCGTACTGCTTGCGTGTTTCTGGATGCGGTCGTTACCTGGCATCTTGGGATGGTCACCAGTGCTGCGTCGTGTGTTTGGGCTTAGAGCACGCGGAGGCAGCGTTTGTGGATGAGTCATGCACCCACTGCGGGAACATGACCATCGCGGAGTTGCGGTCTAGGCTCCGCCTCCTGCAAGGGGGCGGGGTCCCAGTGCCGCTGCCTCGAACTAATCCTCCTCAGAGGGTTTCTTCGGGCGGTGGCACTGGTAATTTGAGGGTTACGGTGAGCGCGCTTCCCTCGGGGAACCAACCCCCTGGGAACCCTCACTCCTCCCGCACTCTGCAGCCAGGTAGATTTCCAATCTACCTTTTCTGTCAAAAATACTCGAAAAGGCAGTATCATCTCAGCTTAATTCCTACTTGGAAAGAAATGGTATCTGTGAGGATTTCCAGTCAGGATTTAGACCGTACCATAGTACTGAGACTGCTCTCATTAGAGTTACAAATGATTTGCTCTTATCATTAGATCATGGTTGTATCTCTCTATTAGTGTTACTAGACCTCAGTGCTGCTTTTGACACAATCGACCACAATATTCTTTTGAATAGACTAGAAAATTATGCTGGAATTAGTGGAATTGCATTGGCATGGTTCAAATCATACTTATCTGACCGTTATCAGTTTGTAGTAGTAAACGAAGAGATGTCATTTCGATCACAAGTTAAATATGGAGTACCACAAGGCTCAGTTCTAGGACCGTTGCTTTTCACTCTGTACATGCTACCCTTGGGAGATGTCATTAGGAAGCATGGCATTAGCTTTCACTGTTACGCTGATGATACCCAGCTCTATATTTCCTCGCGCCCTGACGAAACCTACCAATTCTCAAAATTAACAGAATGCGTAGCTGATATAAAAAATTGGATGACTAGTAATTTCCTACTACTAAATTCAGAAAAAACAGAGATTCTAATTATTGGACCAAAAACTTCAGCACATAAAAACCTAGAATACTGTCTAACACTTGATGGCTGCTCTGTTAAGTCGTCTTCGTCAGTTGGGAACCTGGGTGTGCTCTTTGATACCAATCTTTCATTTGAAAGCCACATTTCTAGCATATGTAAAACCGCATTCTTCCATCTTAAAAATATATCTAAATTGCGACATATGCTCTCAATGACAAATGCGGAACAGCTAGTTCATGCGTTTATGACCTCGAGACTAGATTACTGTAACGCTCTATTGGGTGGTTGCCCTGCTCGCGTGATAAACAAACTACAGCTGGTCCAAAACGCAGCTGCTAGAGTCCTTACTAGAACCAGGAAATATGAACATATTAGCCCGGTTCTGTCAAAACTGCACTGGCTCCCTATTAAACATCGTATAGATTTTAAAATCTTGCTAATTACTTACAAAGCACTAAATGGCTTAGCTCCCCAGTACCTGAGTGAGCTCTTAATGCATTATAGTCCTTCGCGTCTATTACGATCTCAGAATTCTGGCCAATTGTTAATACCTAGAATATCAAAATCAACCGCAGGCGGTAGATCCTTTTCCTATTTGGCACCTAAACTCTAGAACAATCTTCCTAGCATTGTTCGGGAAGCAGACACACTCTGTCAGTTTAAATCTAGACTAAAAACGCATCTATTTAACCTGGCATACACATGACGCACTATAAACTTTTGTCTTCATATCCGTTAAAGGATTGTTAGGCTGCATAGATCAGGTCAGCCGGAACCGGGAACACTTCCTATAACACCAGATGTACTCGGTACATCAGAAGAAGAATGGCGTCTACGCTAATTTTTTTTGTCTCTCTGCTTATTCCGAGGTTTACCAATTAACGTGATTGGCTGGATCTGGGCCGTGTCCGGGTCTGACGGGGAACCTGTGCCTGTGTGCGGCAGCAATGTGGTCCTGTGGTGTCGGTGGAGACTGTGTTAACTAGGTCATCCTTTGTTAAGACCTTACCGACTCATCAGCCAGTGGCACATATCCCAACAAACCGTCCCATACCGGCGTGATCAAAAAGATCTTAAACTAGATGGAACTAGATTAAATATTTTGACTGTTGCGATTCCAAATTGCTTTAATGACCCGTAACTCTGCCTGAGTATCGGACAAGTGTTCACTGTTGGCCAGAGGAGAACTGGCCCCCCGACTAAGCCTGGTTTCTCCCGAGGTTTTTTTCTCCATTTGTTGGAGTTTTGGTTCCTTGCCGGTGTTGCCTTTGGCTTGCTTACGTTGGGGACACTTTCTTGATATTCAACAGTGTTTTTGATATGCCTGCATTGGCGCCGTTGTATACAAACTGAGCTGAGCCGGACGATTACGTCACTGTTTTCTGCAGTGCTGATATACCTAAATTAACTAGACTAATAACTATTGATATTTGCAACGGAATGAATCAATAATACATAGAATAAGCTGCACAATGACACCATTTTCTTATTAATGTAAAGCTGCTTTGCCACAATTTGCATTGTAAAAAGCGCTATATAAATAAAGATGACTTGACTTGACTTGGAGGAACGTGGTGGACCGCCCCCGAGGTGTGTACTATCCGTATCCTTCGAGGCTCCCCAGGACGACCAGATTTCGATTGCTGCATCGGAGGGTAAGCCTGATACTTTCGAGGATGATGATTCGGCGCAGCTGCCTCCCTCGGAACGGTAGCTGTGCCCGAGTCGGACCCGGAAATGATGGCTATGCTTTCCCGGGCCGCCAACAGGGTCGGGCTCGTGTGGAACCCTCCACCGTGTCCCGAGCCCTCGAGGCTGGACGATTGGTTTCTCGGGGTGGCAAGGGCTGGTTCTCAGCCCCCCACCCCAGTTCCTTTCTTCCTGCACGAGGGTGGTCACGATCCACAAGTTTTCCAGGAACTTCGTGCCGCAGCAACGGACCTCGCGCTTCGAGCGACGAAGGTCACTGCGCGGTCAGTGGGTCGTGCGATGTCCACGTTGGTGGTCCAGGAACGCCATCTCTGGCTGTGCCTGGCTGACATGAGGGATACCGACAAGGTCAGGTTTCTTGATGCCCCCGTGTCCCAGGCCGGCCTCTTCGGCGACGCGGTTGAGAACTTCGCCCAACAGTTCTCGGCTGTACAGAAGCAGTCTGAGGCCATCAAGCACATCCTGCCGAGGCGGTCAGCTGCTGCACCTCCACCGCCCGCAGCGCCTCGGGCTGCTCGTCGCCGAGGGCGCACCGCTCAGGTTGCATGCACACTCCACGAGAGGTGTTGCATCCTCCTGGGCGCTGGCTTGTGGCGCCTCCCCAACAGCAGCAGCCGGTGTCCAAGCGGCGCCGTGGAGCCGGTCGTGGTCGGGGTGCCCAGCCTGTCCAGGCCCCCGCCAAGAAGGGCGGCAAAGCCAAGAGCAAGAGGCCCTAGGACAGGCGACCTGGAGATGGAGGGGACTGCTCTGCAGGAGAGGGTGACCACACCACTCCTTCCCCCGGAGGAGGGCCGGGTGGAGAATCTTATTTTGTGTTTGTTTTATGTTCCGCCGCTGGCTCAACAGCCGGCGGTACCCAAATTTTCAATAAAAGAGCAGTTTCACCCATCTCCGGTCCGAAGAGGACTCGGAGAGTAGTGGGAGGGTCAGAACCTCACCACTCTCATCCTCTCATCCATAGCCAGCGGACAGCAGCGCGCAGCAGGCAGCCAAGGCTCCGCCTGCTCCCACTGTCCTCCCGTGGAACCAGGTAAGTGTTGCACAGCACACTCTGACCCCGCCTCGGGCCGCCTCACAAAGAGAGCCTCCCAGGCCGCGTCCCTGCGTTCCACCTCGCTGCGGGTACGCCTGCGGTCCATTTGGTCCCGCTTGTACGGTCTCTCCGAGCCTGGTTAGCGCTCCCCAGTCCGTCTCGCTGGCTCATTCGGACCATTAGGCTCGGCTATGCGATTCAGTTCGCCCGGCGTCCCCCGAGGTTCAGGGGCGTCCACTTCACTTCAGTGAAAGCTGCCGATGCTCCTGTCTTGCGTGCGGAGATCGCATAGAGCCGGTCCCTCTAGCCGATATGAAGTCGGGGTTCTACAGCCCCTACTTCATTGTACCCAAGAAAAGCGGTGGGTTACGACCGATCTTGGACCTGCGAGTTTTGAATCGGAGCCTTCACAGGCATTTTCGAGTGCATCCGTCCCCGAGATTGGTTTGCAGCGATCGACCTGAAGGACGCGTACTTTCATGTCTCGATCCTTCCGCGACACAGGCCATTCCTGCGATTTGCGTTCGAAGGTCGAGCATATCAGTACAGAGTCTTACCCTTCGGGCTGGCCCTGTCTCCCCGCGTCTTCACAAAGGTCGTGGAGGGAGCCCTTATTTCCATGAGAGAACAGGGCGTTCGCATCCTCAACTATCTAGACGACTGGCTCATTTTGGCTCAGTCGCAGGATCAGTTGTGCGAACACAGGGATTTGGTGCTCAGACACCTCAGCCAGCTGGGTCTTCAGGTCAACTGGGAGAAGAGCAAACTCGCCCCCGTGCAGAGGATCTCTTTACTCGGTATGGAGTTGGACTCGGTCGAACAGACAGCACGCCTCACAGAGGAACGTGCTCAGTCGGTGTTGAACTGCCTGAATACGTTCAACGGCAGGACGGCGGTCCCACTGAAATTCTTTCAGAGGCTCCTGGGGCATATGGCGGCTGCAGCGGCAGTAACTCCGCTCGGTCTGCTTCATATGAGACTGCTTCAGCACTGGCTCCACGGCCGAGTCCCGAGATGGGCGTGGCAACGCGGCACTTTCCGGGTGGCAATCACTCCAGAGTGCCGCCATACCTTCAGCCCGTGGTCGGACCCCTTGTTTCTTCGGGCCGGAGTGCCCCTAGAGCAGGTGTCCCAGCATGCTGTGGTTTTCACGGATGCCTCGACCACCGGCTGGGGCGCCACGTACAACAGGCATGCAGTGTCAGGGGTGTGGACGGGCCCCCAACTGCAGTGGCACATCAATTGCCTCGAGTTGTTGGCAGTACGGCTCGCCCTGAGCCGCCTCAAGGGGCAGCTTCAGGGCAGGTATGTGCTGGTCCGTACGGACAACACTGCGACTGTTGCGTGCATCAACCGTCAAGGTGGTCTACGCTCCCGTCGCATGTCACAACTCGCCCGCCATTTCCTCCTCTGGAGTCAGAAGCATCTGAGGTCGCTTCGTGCCATTCACATCCCCGGTGTGCTCAACCGTGCGGCCGACGAGCTCTCACAAGCTGCGCTGCCAGGAGAGTGGCGAGTCCACCCCCAGGTGGTCCAGCTGATCTGGAGAGAGTTCGGAGAGGCTCAGGTGGACCTGTTTGCCTCTCCAGAAACCTCTCACTGCCGGTTGTTTTACTCCCTGTCCGAGGGAACACTCGGGACAGACGCACTGGCACACAGCTGGCCCCGGGGCCTCCGCAAATATGCGTTTCCCCCAGTGAGCCTACTTGCACAGACACTGTGCAAAGTCAGGGAGGACGAGGAGCGGGTCATGTTAGTTGCATCCTATTGGCCCAACTGGACCTGGTTCCCGGAACTCTCACTCCTCGCGACTGCCCCTCCCTGGCCCATTCCTCTGAGGAAGGACCTTCTTTCTCAGAGACGGGGTACCCTCTGGCACCCGCGTCCAGACCTCTGGAAACTCCATGTCTGGTCCCTGGACGGGACGCGGAGGTTCTAGGTGACTTGCCCTCCGAGGTACTTAACACCATCGTTTCGGCACGCTTCGGCACGTGCACCGTCTACAAGACTCGATCGGAGTCGTGCTTTCCTTCTTGCAGCAAGGGTTGGAGCGTAGGCTGTCCCCCTCCACCCTCAAAGTCCATGCTGCTGCTATTTCTGCATACTACGACCACATAGATGGCAAATCCGTTGGTAAGCACGACCTGGTCGTCAGGTTCCTTGGGGCGGGGGACGGTTAAATCCTCCTCGCCCCCCCTCCATACCCTCTTGGGACTTGGCTCTAGTGCTGAGAGCACTCCAGAATGCTCCCTTTGAGCCTTTGCAGTCAGCAGACTTAAAGATTCTATCTATGAAGACTTTGCTGCTTGCTGCATTGGCCTCCATCAAGAGGGTAGGGGACCTGCAGTCTTTTTCGGTCGACGAATCGTGCCTAGAGTTCGGGCCGGGTGACAGCCACGTGGTAATGAGACCCCGGCCTGGCTATGTGCCCAAGGTTCCTACCACTCCCTTCAGGGACCAGGTAGTGAGCCTGTAAGCACTGCCCTCGGAGGAGGCAGACCCAGCCCTGGCTTTGCTCTGTCCAGTTCGCGCTTTGCGACTGTACGTGGACAGAACTCAAAGTTTCAGGACCTCAGACCAGCTCTTTGTCTGTTATGGAGGCCAGCAGAAGGGAAAGGCTGTCTCCAAGCAGAGGATGGCCCACTGGATAATGGATACCATCGCCCTGGCTTACCAAGCTCAGGGCGTGCCCTGCCCGCTCAGGTTGCATGCACACTCCACGAGAGGTGTTGCATCCTCCTGGGCGCTGGCTTGTGGCGCCTCGCTAACAGACATCTGTAGAGCTGCGGGCTGGGCGACACCTAACACGTTTGCTAGGTTTTATAGCCTTCGTGTTGAGTCGGTCTCCTCCCGTGTTCTCGCCTCAGGTCAGAGGCACGGAGAGGCCCCGGCTTAGTGTCGGCTTGCTGCACTCACATGTGCTTATTCTCCAGAGAGTCCCTACAATGCAGACCCTGTTGAGTCCTCCGATCTCCCTTCGGCAGCCGACGTGGCGGAGCGTCTGGCGCCAGGCCTATACTCCGCTGCATCCTTGAGAACCGGATTTAGGCTGGGTTCCATATGAGTGATCCTACGGGGATCCCATATGTCTAGTTCCACGGTTGCTCCTAATCGAAGCCCGTGTCTTTCCCCCTGGGAGAACCCACCTCTCATCGAGTGGAGTCACCCCAGTTCTTCCATATGACAACTCCACGGTTAGTCCATTATTCTTCCACATAATTCCTTCGGAGAAGGATGTGGCTTCCGCAGCATCCCCTTTACACGAAGGGTACGCTTCCCCAGAGTTATCCAATAGTCTCACTGTATGGGTTTGGGAACAGCAGTGATTGACAGTCTCTGTGTTAGCCCTGGCCCACCGTCCTCGGGCAAGGGGGTTCAGGTGGCTTACAACAGAGCGCTGGAAGAGGGCAGCTCCTGTGGCGCTTTGGTAGGGATTCCTATTCGTCGGTCATCCGACGTACGTCGAAGTGACCGACTGAATGGGAACGTCTCGGTTACATAGGTAACCCTCGTTCCCTGAAGGAGGGAACGGAGATGTACGTCCCGTCGCCACAGTTGCTGTACCCCGCTGATGCTGCCGCCTATCTGGTTCGGCTCCTCAGCGAAAACCTAAAGATGCAACGCACCTGCTGCTCATTATATACCCGCGCTGCGAGGAGTGAGCAGCTGATGCATATGATTGCATGCCAATATGCATTGGCTCGTTTTAGTTACACTCGAAGTAGATTGGCCTCTCTAGCGAGATTCCTATTCGTCGGTCATCCGACGTACGTCTCCATTCCCTCCTTCAGGGAACGAGGGTTACCTATGTAACTGAGACGTTTTTTTACACAGTTACAAATAAATAATATCTAATGAGTGGCTAAAATATGTGTAAATTAAACTCATGTGGACTGTTGGTGTGTGTCTGTAGGTTATCTGGCTGTATGGTAACAGAGGAAGGCTGTCATTATGTGTCTTCAGCTCTGAGTTTGAACCCTTCACACCTGAGAGAGCTGGATCTGAGCTACAATCACCCAGGAGATTCAGGAGTCAAGCTTCTTTCTGAACAACTGGAGGATCCAAACTGCACACTAGACAAACTCAAGTATGTGAAGCAGGTGTCATTGTCCAGCTTATTCTATATATTATTGATTCATTCTGTTGCAAAGATCGATAGTTATTAGTCTAGCTAATTTATGTATACCAGCACTGGAGAAAACAGTGACTTAATCATCCGGCTTAGCTCAGTTCGCAAACAAGGGCGCCATGCAGGCATACTAAAAACTCTGCTGAATATCAAGCAAGTGTCCCCATCTTAAGCAAGCCAAAGGCAAAAGTGGCAAGGAATCAAAACTCCAACAAATGGAGAAAAAAACCTTGGGAGAAACCAGGGTTAGTCGGGGGGGCAGTTCTCCTCTGGCCAACAGTGAACACTTGTCCGATACTCAGGAAAAGTTACAGGTCATTAAACTGTTTTGGAATCGCAACAGTAAAAATATTTTATCCATATAGTTTAAGATCTTTTTAATGACGCTTTTTAATTATTTTTAAAATAATTCATTTTGGCTTGTTTAGCTACAAATGGTTGTTTAGGCCTTTGATTGGTCACGCTAAAAGAAGTTTAAAAACCAGTGAAGGCTATACAACCCCAACGCAAGTCATCAGATAGATGGCTAGTGGTTTAGATTTCAGGTTAGTATTTTTATGTTTGCCTCAATACTGATTACACATATGTAATCATGGTTACACGTATGTAGTTGTCAATCTCAATTTTTCCCAGTCAGACTTGACTCTCTGAGATTCTCAAATTGGGCGATGAATGTTTCCAATCCTGTATCACTTCCGTCAAGAAGATTCCTAGCTCTTCCTCATCAAGAGTCGTTCAACAAGCCCCGATCCAGTTGAATTCTACCTCGGTGGAAAGTCCCAATGTTTCCAGTAAGATCCAAACTCACACCGAATACTGAGCGTTCCAGGATGTGTCTAGTAAGCGACTGGCAACTCGTCTACCTCCTCATCTGCCATGGACCTGTGCTATCGACCTGCTACCTGGGGCCACCCTACCCTAGGGCTAGGTATACCCACTGTCCATCCCGGAACAGAAGGCCATGGAGGAGTACATCACGGAAGCCCTCCAACACGGATTAATACGACTATCTACATCCCCTGTCACCTCAAGCTTCTTCTTTGTGGCCAAGAAGGACAGAGGCTTGCGGCCGTGTATTGATTACAGAACACTCAACTCCTAGACAGTTAAGTTACGCTATCCCCTTCCTCAGGTCCCGGCAGCCCTAGAGCAACTACGCGGAGCTCACATGTTCTCGAAGTTGAATCTAAGAAGTGCTTACAATTTGATCCATATTCGAAAAGAAGACAGCCTTCATCACCCCGTCAGGACACTACGAGTACTGGGTTAATGCCGTATGGCCTGGCGAACTCTCCGTCTGTGTTCCAGAATTACATGAATGAGATCTTCAGAGACCTTCTACACAAATTTGTCTTCGTGCATGTCGATGATATACTCATTTACTCCAAGTTTCTCACCGAACATCAAACCCATGTCTGCCAAGTCCTTCAACGTCTACGAGAACATCACCTCTTCCTCAACCTTGAGAAATGTGAGTTCCATATCCCATCTGACCAGTTCCTAGGATACATTATTGACTGTCATGGTGTGAAGATGGACCAGAGGAAGGTGGACACTATCCTGAACTGGCCGGAACCAAGCTCCATCAAGGAACTCCAGAGATTCCACAGTTTCCTCATTAACTTTTATCGTAAGTTCATCTAAATAAAAGCAGCCATCTGCAACACGGAGGATTCATCTCAGCTCACCTATCACCTGCAACATGGAGAAATCTTACATTACCATTTAGCTAAGTCACCTATTTGATTCAGAGACTGTGTTAACTTACCATACGCGACCTGTGACTCTGTTTACCTGTTGTCTGCAAATGAAACACGATAAACGTCGATGATTAGCATTCTCCTGACATCGTGTTTTTTTTTAAAAAACGATTTAAAAAGGCATTTAAAAAGCGATTTAAAAAGAGATTTAAAATGATTTACAAATGTATTTTTTTATTGTTCTATTAATCTACGTTTAAAAACAGGAATTAAATAAACAACTTTAAATAGGTCTATTTATTTGCCTATTTAAAAGTGATTTATTTATTTACATTTTTATGTGTGAATTATTAAATGAATTAATTGATTCATCGTTTTATTTTAATGTGGCACTCCTGGTCCTCCATTCTGCACTGCTGTGTGTCTGTGGATCAAAATGTGCCCAAAAACATGGAGATATCCCAAATCCTTGTAGGGACATTGATGATCCCCATGAGGAAACCAGCTTATAAATCATACAGAGTTATGTTTATTGAAAATGTGAAATAGAAAGTTTTGTGTGATGAGTAGATTTAGGGGTAGATTTAGTGTAAGAGGAGAGAATATACAGTTTGTACAGTATAAAAAACATTATTATCTATGATTGATTGAGTCTGTGTGTGTTTTCTAGTGTGGATCATGGAGGAGAGATCAGGATTACACCAGGACTACGAAAATGTACGTCTACAGACATTCTCACACACACACACACACACACACACACACACACTTACATGAATACACACACTCGCGGACAGTTGTGTTTTCATGTTTTATGGGGACATTCCATAGGTGTAATGGTTTTTATACTGTACAAACTGTACATTCTACCCCCCCCCACCCCCCACCCCACCCATAAACCTACCCATCACACAAAATGTTCTGTTATTTTACATTTTCAAAAAAGATAATTCTGTATGATTTATAAGCTTGTTTCCTCATGGGGACCAAAAAAATGTCCCCACAAGATCAAAATTTACTAGTATTACTGTAACTGTGGGGACATTTGGGTCCCCATAACATACGGAATACCCACACACACACACACACACACACACACACACTCTCACACAGACACACACACACTATAGAAGGATTATAATGCTATTTTATCTGTTTAGTAAACATGGCGATTTCAGTCAGAACTTCATTTAGGACAAAATCTATTACAGAATGACATTTCTTAAGTGTATTATTATCACTGGTTGCTTGGCAACAGACCTGAGAGTTGAGTACCGAACTCAAAATTTCTAAACCAGAAAAAATCTCTAATACTGACACCTCTGATGTGTTTTATCTCCATCAGATTCCCTTCAGCTCACTCTGGATCTGAACACAGTGTGTAAAGGCCTCCGTCTGTCTGAGAACAACAGAGTCATTACTAACACTGACAGAGATCAGTCGTATCCTGATCATCCAGACAGATTTGATATTCCTCAGGTGTTGTGTAGAGAGAGTGTGAGTGATCGACGCTGTTACTGGGAGATTGAATGGAGTGAACGTGTGTCTGTATCAGTGTCATATAAGAGCATCAGCAGGAAGAGAGGGGGTAATGAGTGTGTGTTTGGATACAATGATCAGTCCTGGAGTTTGTACTGCTCTTCCTCCAGTTGCTCATTCACACACAATAACATAAAGACTGAACTCACTGTAAAGCCCATCAGGAGTAGAATAGGAGTGTTTGTGGATCACACTGCAGGAACTCTGTCCTTCTACAGCGTCTCAGACACAATGAACCTCATCCACACAGTCCAGACCACATTCACTCAACCGCTCTATCCTGGGTTTTGGGTTTGGAATGGATCAGTGAAACTGTGTTGATGAATCAGAACAGACTGTAGAGATTCTACCCATAATGCTTTGAGCTCATGATGAATCAGTGACTAGATGATCCAAGAGAAGAGAAAGACGATGAACACTTACAGTCTATTTACAGTTTTTTCAACACGTCTCAAAAGCAAACATTTGTCTACGTTGCAAACACTTTTGTCATAATATTGTATTTTTGGATATTTCACACACACAGTTATTCAAAACCTAAAGCTCTTCTTTCATGAGCTCCTCTGAACATTTCTGTACAAGACTGAAAGTCATTAGATGTTGAAAAACTCACAGGAACACCAAAGCAAGATTGAAACTGAACTATTTCATTTTATTGTAAGCATTTGTGCTTGTGAACACAGTGTTACACAGAACGTATAGCATGAAGTTTTCTGAATCGGGCTGGAATTAGCATGACAAACTTGACTGAGTCGTTAATATTCACACCTGAGCAGATGAAACTCACAGTTATGGAGCGTGACACTTCCTGAACACGCTTTGAGCTGTCTGTCAATCACAACACACTGGGCCAGCTGACCAATCACAGCACATTTCATAATTTGTGAGGAGGGGCTTCATCAAAACAGGCAGTAAAGATGTAAAATATGTGACTTTTTGAACAATCGAGCATCAATACCTGTTCTAGTTCACCCTAAACACATAAACATTAGATCGTAACCCCTTTATGATCTATCATGGGGCTTTTATTGTGAAGCTCATCTTCAGACAGTCCTGACTCTGTGTGAGAGACTCTCTGAGGTGATGAACTGTCATTCTGAACTCAAACTAGATTCCTTTAAATTACATCTGAATCTATAGAAGAACAACTGCATATCAATGATTTCAGAAGGCTTTTATTTTGAACTTAAGTCTGACATTAATGAGTGAAATGTGTTGTTGGACTTTATTAATCTGGGTAAAAATACTGTGAAAGTTTTACTCTATTATTATTCTGTTATGTTCTAATATATTTGTTCTTTCATTTCATTTTGAGAAACAGCCTTATTTCAAACACTGTATTTCTTTCAGCGATGAATAAACGCATAAATATCAATAAATACATTTACAACGAATGATGTTCATGTTTTCTTGACGTGTGTAAATGTTAGAGTTAGTCATTTATAGTAATGTAAAGTGATCGGCTGCGGAAGTGACGTTGTCCGGGCGGAAGTGAAGAGCCGCTGCTGCTGTTGTGACGCTCATGTCATGAATCAAAGCTCATTCAGAGGATTGACAGCTGTGACTGTGAGTACAATCCGCCGGGTTTTATTGTCTGTCAGTTTATAATGAAACACACGAGCAGATCATCGTGTTCAGTGAGAATCTGTTTGAGACACACAAATCTTCCTCTAAACTGGAAGCGACGACTGGAACTTCTACTGGCAAGAGCTCGTTTCATTTGTTCCTGAACACAGCTGAACTAGATCCTGAAACACCGATTTGATCGGATCACACTGTCACACACTTCCTGTCATTTCGTCCGCAGGACAAGGTGGAGTGAGGTCAGTTCAGCTGCTGAATTTTGTTTCATGTGTAATTGTAATGATCGTCAACCCATGTCCCCGCTATAACCAGCAGAGGGCACTCCACCATGGACTCACTCACTCACTCACTCACTCTCTCACTCACTCACTCTCTCACTCATCCACCAAGGCAGACTACATTTCCCAGAAGCCCCGCACCCATCTCTGATCACTCCACCAGCTGCAACACATTACCCCATCACTGATTACATCACCCAGCCCATTCTTATCAGTCACACTATATAAGCTCATTGCACAAACACACCCGTGCAAAGTTTTGATTTTGGTTATCCTGTCAATTCCGAGCGTTTATTCCCTGTCTTGTTTTTCCCGGTCTTGTTTTCTGCCAGTCTGTTCAGTTTCTTGATTGTTTGCTGCCTACCTTATTGGATTTACTGCTCTGGATTACTGGACTATTGCTCGCCTGCCACCTGCCTTTGACCTCCCCGCCTGTGCACTGTTTACGTCTCTTTATCTCCTACATCTCTGTTTGCTCCCTGTTGATCCCGCCTGTTACACCATTCTGTGCTTTAATAAAGCCTGCATTTGGATCTCATTCACGGACTCACCCAGTCATTACACTAATGCTGATAATAGTAATATTAATATTCAAGACAAATATGCTTTAATCATTCATAACAGACATTCAAAGTAATTGATCCACAGTATTACAGAAGATAGAAATGCAAATTAACTTAATATAGAAAAAAATGAACATGAGCAACTTAAATTCCCAAGTTAAACATCTCTTTACAGGAAGTGACTCTACCAGATCCTTGCATGTTCAGCTTTGAGGACAAGCCACTTGTTACCACCGTGAACATGACACCTGAAAAGTGCATTTGGGTCGGTCCAGGAAGGAAGTGTGTTGTCCTAACAGGAGACTGCATGATGCTCCACCGAGTCCACCTTTGCCTCTGGAAGGATAGGATCTTGCTCCAACTGAATGTACATTTGTTTGCACTGAGGAGCTCTTAAACCTTTATAGTCTCAACACAGTCTTGGATAGCCTCAGAAAATTGAGGAGGCAACTCGTGACCAAAGCTCTTGAACTGACCGGCATGAAAACCCAAGGTAACAGTCTCCAGGTGTCAGCGTCCCTCGTCAAGCGAATCGTCAGAAATGAGAAGAGGTGCAGAAATGGAGTCAGAGGCAACAGTCGAGTACAGCAAGATGATGAATGTTAACTACCCACCTAAGACCAAATCGTTCATCCTAACGCCCCCTGGATTGGTGCGTCGCCTGATGGTGTAGTGTTCGATCCCACTGCATATCCTCAATCTGGACTTGTTGAAATGAAATGCCCTAATGTCGAAAACTTTGTCCCTGCAAATGGGTTCATCACTCTAATAAAGAGCCATGCATACACAACACACAGCCCATCGTCACCAGATCAGCAGCTCCACACACTCCTTCACTCTGCTGGAGTTCTGATCTCCTGCACTTCATCACCAGCATTCATAAGAAACACTTCTGCTCTCCCTACGAACCTCACCGACTCCTTCCCTGCTGCTTACCAGAGCCATTGGACTGCTTACCCGTCTTCTGTCTGCCATCATCCGCCTTCCATCTGCTTCAGCTCCATCCACCCTGTAACAAGTGGAATGAGGTACTGCTCCTTTAAGGCGGAACGCACTCTCTCTCACTCGATGATGAGCGGGCAGTTACAGATGGAGCGTGAACTGTGAGCATTGCATGTGTGCATCGTTTAACTCTGTTGCTCTTGCCATTTCTTTTGTTTTATTTAGTAACGCAGTTGTCAGCGAAGTGTTGCAAACTGCCCATGTGTTCATGGTGCTGATAATAAACCCCATGTGAAACGTCAGGTGGCCTACGTGAGTTTTGCTTGCACTTCGCTACAGCCATTCGGTCCAGCTATCCGGACTCTCTATAAAGCGTCACGACCTGCAATAGAGACACTAGCATTCCACTGCAGCCGAGTCTTCACATCACCCTTCATTGTTGTGTCATCTCACCAGACTGCATTCCTGCTCAGCTCTGTGCCTCTTCTCAATAATCTGTGTGTTTACATACTCGTTTGTCTGCATCCTTCTGTTGTGACAGATTAATTCTGATTAAAACATGTTTATTGTACATGTACAAAAAGTTGTGAGCTTATTTTATGGCAGATTGTTTTCATTTTTACACATATGTATTGAGTTTTTCATGTTCTGAGCACTGTCAACTAAACAATATTTAAAAAGCTCCTCAAGAGTTTAGAATTAACATTGAATGGATTGTCCACAAAAATAAAAATGGTCAATTATTTACAACTAGTGTTGGTTGATTGAAGAGTCAAGATTACATTACCTTACATTATTTGAACAGTGTCTTAAATGCCTTGTTTTAATAATTTACAACCGGCGTGCAGCGGCACAGATCTCAGGACGTGTCAGGACGTGTCATCCACCTGATCACACATTCCCAAAAAACAAACAAACTTGTAGATTGACTGTATCTAGTGTGAGTTCCAGAATAGATGTGAGACACACTAGAACCACCACGGGGTAAAATTTGCCCATGGGTTAGGTTATTTCAATAAAATATCCAAGTCTCCCAGTCACTGACTTTTACTAAAATTGTTATTTACAATGCCCTGTTAAAAATTGTTTAGATAAAACAGGGCTAAAACTGTCAGCAAGTCAAATTCACCCCTATATAATTCCTTTATTTTCGCTCCGTGTTTGAGCAACATGTAGGCTTACTGTAAACGGTCACACAACGCATGTTCAAATAAAGAGGCTGTAGCCTTCTCAAAATGATCAAACTTGATTTATTTTTTGTTTTGCTAATTGTTTTGCTATTTATTTAAGTCTGCCTGCTTCCTGAAAAAAAATCTGATCTATAATGTAATGAAAGTTTTTGTGAATAGCTACCCCAAGTTTATTGTTGTTCTCTTATTCAAATTATAAATCACATAACTAAACAAATTAATAATTAATTGGGTGAAACCGTGCACTTGAATTTGTCGTTTGCTCACATATCCTATGCAGTGCTGTCAATTATTATTGCTCTTGTCTATTTAGGGTATTTTATGCGAATGGCGCGAGGCCGGTGACGCGAGTGATAATGAGTGTCGGCTGCGCACTACACCGGTCTCGTGTCTCTCATGGAGGAGCTCCGGAAGCATTAAAGAGTAGTGACAGTGAAGAATGAGAGAGGACAAGGCCTGTATTTTATGTTGTGTTTTATTATGTTTGTGTGAGCGACAGTCGCCGTGCGGAACTGCCACCCTTTTACTTTCATTTTGTTGTTTGTTTATTTTGATATTAAAGTTACGTTGAATGTTCACTGGTTCCCGCCTCCTTCTTCCCGTACTTAAGAACTGTGTTTCACTCATTTTATTTCTCCTTTTGTCCCAAAGTTTGCTCGCCATGGTCCATAATATTTGAATTAAATATCAACAGCGTGCCGCTGTCCATATCTGTTGCCATGGTTATTATGCAGACAAGCAGAAAAATTAAGTCAAATATTAAAGATCTAATAATCAACTTCAATATTAAGTTGTTGACATGCAACAAGGGCAATAGTGGCACTATTTAAAATGATGAATTTCAAAATACATAACACTGTGCAAGTGGTTTTTGGATATTTTAATATAAAAATCTTACATATTGTGCCTTTAACTATCAGTATTTCAGTGTTGTTTGTCTTTCTCTGTTCATCTGTGTTTTTCAGAGTTATTTATCTTCATGTCGTGTGGGTCTTCTGATGACAGACAGTGATTGTCAACATAGTTTCAAACGTCAAAGTCCATTTGAAAAACTGGTTGTATTAGTTTTCTGAAAAAGTTCTGGTATAACAGGTTTAAGGTCTGAAGAAAACGTCCCAGGTCACATAAAAACACAGAATAGAAAGGAGTTTCAAAGTAAATTCTACTCAAGACAGTTCAAGTTCAGTGGAGGAACAAGAAACATCTACAGCATCATTATTCATGGTTAGTAAACACTACTTCATAAAATACTGACATATATAGATTTAACAGTGTCATGTATCCATTCACTTTGATTATAGACTTATAAACAGCATTGACACATTGTATAGTTTTTTTGATTGCTAACAAAGTTTTTTTGATCTTTTAAGGTAATTGTAGCAGATTTACGCAACACAGCTTTTTGATGCCTCGTGTCTCTCGAATCTAAGTTCTCTTCATAAATACACACATTCACCTCACCTCACGTTTTCTTTAGTTTTCTTCTGGGAACAAACATGTCGCAATATTCCTCTGTATTAAAGGGGTTAGTAATGAGTTGGCGCTTGGACGTAAACATGGAGGCTCTGCAATGTGTTCACAGCATCAACTGCACAACAGACTGACAGGGAAGAGGAAACATTGCTGAATAAAGTCGTTAGTTTTTTGTTTCTATTTTTGTGCACAAAACGTATTCTCGTCGCTTCATAACATTAAGGTTGAAGCACTGCTGTCACGTTGACTTTTTTAACAATGTCTTTAATACCTTTCTGACCCTTGAAAGTGCTTATTGAATTGCTGTCTATGGACAAAACATATTCCTCTCAGATTTCATCAAAAATATCCGAATTTGTGTTCCGAAGATAAACGAAGGACTTACGGGTGTAGAACGACATGAGGGTGATTAATTAATGGCAGAAATACTTCTGGGGCGCTGCTCAGCAGGCGATCTTGGCAACAGGAAGCTGCACAATTGAGTTGGAAAGGTTTTTGCGGCTTATTTCGAACTATCAAAATTGTTCAATTAGAAGATTGAAAGATGACTGCACTCATGCGTGTCCTTTGGATGGAAATTGTTTTGTTTTCCTTTGTTATGAGTACAACTTTGGCGGCACATGGTCATGAGGAGGACGTCATCTCCTACACCAGGGAGGCGCTTATGGAATTGCCTGACGTCCCTGATGCCTGTGTTCAGGTGGATGGTTTCACATTGGTGCGTGCGGACAGAGATCTGGACAGGTCAGGAGGTGGGGTTTATGCTTACATAAATGATCGGTGGTGTGGCTGCATTACTGTGAGGGAGATCATTTGTGAGAGAGACGTTGAACTGCTCTGCATTAGCTTATGACCTTTTTATCTACTACATGAGTTTGGCAATGTTGTCATCTGCGTTATTTATGTGCCACCGGATGGAAACGCAGTAAGAGCTGCGACGCAGGTGTCTGAGTGCGCGCAACAGCAGCTCCAACGCACGCCAAATGCTTCTCTGTTTGTTCTGGCTGATATGAATCATTCTTCATCATCTTGAAAGATTTCTTCCTGGTTTTCAACAATATATTAATTCAAATACAAGGGGTATTAATATTTGGACAAATGCTATGGGAACATATCAAATGCACATACTGTGAAAATTAATCCACCGTTAGCAAACTCGGACCACAATACTGTGTATCTTATTCCTGTTTATTGTCACTTGCTGAAGACAAGCCTAGGAACAAGGTGGTGAGACTTTGGTCTTCAGAAATAATGGAGATATTGAACGGCTGTTTTTTATGTATTAACTGGAAAGTGTTAATTCTTATGATTGTAGTGATGTACTGGGGGATATTAGGATTGATGGTTCTGTATCTAAATCTCAAATGAGTTTGACGGATATCGTTAAGGTTTTTAAATGTCTTGACCTTAAGAAGGCTGTAATGACGAGTCAGCGGAATGAGATCCAAGTGCGAGCTTTAATGATAAAACGTGGTCAAACAGGCAATGGTCAGTCAAACAGCAAACAGAAGTGGCAGGGAACAGGCAGGCTCGTAGTAATAAATCCAGGCAAAACAGGTCAAATGGCAGGCAGATAAACAACAAAACGATAAGGCAGGCAGGATCAGGAACCAGACAGACCGGACAGGAATAAACACTCAGAAATGTTACAATGGGATGAAACAAGACTTCGCCAATGACATGGGTTCAAGGGTAAACTTAAATAGTACACTAGATAGCCTACAGCTGGGCAGTAATCAACATGAAGGTACAGGGCTTATGGGAAATGTAGTGTGGTGCATGGAGTCCATGATATGGGAGTGTGACCTCTGGTGGCAGGTAGATGGAGGACAACGGACCGGATTAATGACAGCCAAATGGGCCGGATGGTCTTTCTGCTTTTATTTTGAAAACCTTTGCAGAGGAATTAGCCCTTGCACGGGTGGACATTTTTCAGAGGTCCATTGATTTACATATCATTCCAGATATTTGGAAAAAATCAAGTTCTCAAGAGTATAACGATGATCGACCCAGTTGCCTTAACCTGTGTTGTGATGAAATGTCTGGAGAGGATGATGGTGTGGAAGCTTAAGGAAGAGGTTTTATGGTTATTGATAGGGGTACTGATGATGCTATCCTTACTGTGGTGCATCATGTTTTAAAACATCTGGAGGATCCTAAGGCTTATGCCAGGTTGTTCTTTCTTGACTTAAGCTCTGCTTTTAATACTGTGCAGCCACACCTCATGCTTTCCAAAGTAAGTAGTATGGCACTTAAACCATATAGCATCAAAAGGTTTCATGCATTTCTTACTGGTAGAACTCAGCAAGTTAAAATCAAAACTCTTTAGGTCCATGTAGGTCCATCAGTATTGGTGTACCTCAGGGATGTGTATGCTCACCATTCTTATTTACACTGTATATCAATGAATACAGGAGTCACCATCCTGGAAATATTGTTGTAAAATTCTCAGATGATACTTTTGTATGAGGATGAGGCCATTCAACATTATACAACTGAGATTAATAAGTTTGTTACTTGGAGTAAAGAACACAGTCTTGTAATTAATGTAAAAAACAGAGGAAAGGATTTTTGATTTCAGATCAGTGGGCAACCACTCACCTTATATGATTAACAATGAGCCCATTAGACAGGTTGCTTCATGCAAATATTTAGGTTTGCTTATTGATGATAAACTTTCATGGGAAGTGCATGTGGATAATCTGTGTCAAAGGTACTACATAAAATGTACTTTTTATGGCGACTCAGACTTTTTGGTGTCACTTGGCGTGTTATGTTGTTGTTTTATCATGCCTATATTGATTCCATCTAATTGTATGGCATAGCCACCTGGTTTGGTTGCCTTTAGATCACAGTTAAATCGGCTGGTGCATATGGCAATGAAAGTGGTTGGCCTGGGGGTTTACCCCAATCTTCAACAAAATTGCTCTTAAACAGGCTAGGAAAATGACTTTGGACCCATCTCATACACTTTATCCTGAATTTGAATTACTTACATCTGGTTGACGGTTCCGCACTGCAAGGTTTAGATACAACCGCTATAGGAGTTCTTTTGTTCCTCTGCCTACAAGGCTGTTGAATTCAAATTCAAAGGACATGTAATTGATGGTGGTGTTTCTGTTGTGCAGCTTTACCTGTATTGCCCAAGACAATTTTACCTTAACATGGACAAATTAAGTATAAAGTAAAGTAACTAAAGTAAAGAAATTTCATTTTTTGGGGAACTAATTCATTTTCATATTTGGCTGAGAGCTGTGGGAACGGAGCAAGGTGTTAATGAGCTCTAGCACGAGTAAATGAACACTAGCGCTTGTGTTAATGAGCGTCACCTGCGTGTCACACTGATCTCGAGTCCCACACAGGAGCTCTGGAAGAATAAACGTTGGAGTGAAGAGAGAGATATGTTGCATATGTTTGCATATGTTTATATGCAGCAGTTGTCTGTGAGGGGCAGCCGCTTTACTTTGGTTTTGTTGTTATGTTCATTTGGTATTAGAATTATAAAAATAACCTGGTTACATCCTCATTTAAATAATTCCTGCACAAGGTATACAGGGCCTGGTTGAGTCACATTACTAGTGTGTTGTTGTATGTTCAGAGACATAACCAATAATCAAGTGATACACAAAAAGCGGCATTTACAGAGTAGCATAATAATTGATCTGTGGGGTGTTTTGAGCTGAAACTGACACATTTTATGGGAGACCTGAGATACATATCATCTTAAATTATTTTACTTGGATGAGTTGACTGAGAGTCCTGATCCGATCACTGCTTCGTTTCATAATCCAAATTACATTTGAGTGCTTAGGTGCAATTGTTAGAAGTTAAATGTAACGGGCGGTTTATCCCGTCCTAGTAGGGGAAATTAGTAGCGCTGCCCTGGAAGACTGAATAGCGAAAGGATCCTAGTCCCCGCCTCCAGTGCTTTTAGTCTCAGTATATACGTATTGTATATATGTTGTGTCCTACTCTATTGAGATGTACCCTACAGACCGACGAGGGTAGGCTTCAGATGGAGAAATATCACATCGATGGCGCTCTGAAGTGAAAATGTATGTAAGACACAGTCTAACACACTCCTCCCTCCCCAGGACTAATAAAGTAGGTAAGACGCCCCTACTCCCTGACAGCTTTTTAAAAGAAAAACAATGTATACTGAAAGTAAGTACTAAAATTAAACAGTATTTATTTTTTTAGTGTCTTTCCTTCTTGTAAAACACTCCTTCAATTTGAATAAACACCAAATAAAAGAAAATAATAAAAATTTGTAGTCTTTGTGTTCTCTATTCAATTCGTTTATCTCAATTACCTTTAAATTAAAGTTATAAATGGTTCTCTTAAACTGTACACAATGGTTCGAAACAGTGACTCTTCGAAAGGAAACACTTTTATGACTCAATGTAAACCCCACATATGAGTTTTCACCTTTTAAATAACCATTAATAAGCAATCACATTTAAAGAAAAAACAACAACAATGGCAATCAAATGAAAACTTCACATCAAAACGACACACTCACGTGAAACGGCTCTTTTCTCATTCACAGTTCAGATTCGGTTCAGTGGTTCAAATAAACTCTCACAGTCCACCGTCCATTGAATCAAATTGGTCCAAAAAAGTAACTTGGTGAAAAAAACAGTCCATCCAAAAAAATGATGAGCGATACGTTGTCTCGACGTAGCGTGCGTTGCAATAAATCTCGTGATGCCGTAGTTGTAACACTCAATCGTAACAGAAAGTTCCAAACAAATGTATCCGAACGAATACAACTCTCAGTTGAATCAAATGAGAATGAATCAACCTGAAATGTCGTCCGAGTGGCAGGGTCACACAAAACAGTCTTGAACTTGAAGTTTCTCAAAACTATGTCCCTCGTCTACTCCAATACACGATATCTTCTGATTCACGTGCGACGACACTTGTTAAACGATCAATAACACGTGGCTAAATCAATTGAATCGTTACTTCGGTGTTCTGTTTCTCACTTAACACACAAAAAGTGCGAAACATCAAAAATATGAGAAAAATCTTCATCCGTCGACATTCAAGAAAACTTTATACTTCAAAAGCACTTACAGTTCTTGCAGTCCTCACAAAATGTTACTGCGTCACGTTAGCAATCCGATGCTAAGCAATCCACGGGGCAAACGAATCACATTGGAATCTAATAATTAAACGCGGGATACAGTCCACAGAATCACTGAATGTTGTCGTCCGTCATTCAACTAAAGCCTCGATTTACTTCACTTAAACAACTTTATCGAACAAGCTTCTCGAATACGACACAACTTCACTTTTCTGTCTGCGACTTTTCTCATCACGCGCTCCGCTCTCTTCAACACGCGCTCTTCTCCGCTCAAATCATGTGCTCTCTTTTCTCTTCCGCAGCGCGCTATGAACGCCGGGGACTAGTACATCCACCAAAATAAAAGTCCCTTATAAACGTAGATTCGTAGAGGTAATATCTACCCGTCACATAAAGTACTTCAGATCTTTTCTTTTTGTCCTGCAGCTGTGAATCTGTGAAGGGCGATGGCATCTGTTAAAGAGCTGATCAAGAAATCACTGTATGATCTAAAAGGAGATGATCTAAAGGAGTTTCAGTGGCACTTAGAGAATGATCATGAGTGTATATCACAGTCTGACATGGAGAATGCAGATAGGTTAAAAACAGTGAATAAGATGGTGGACTGTTTTGGAGCAGAAGAAGCTGTGAAGATCACTGTGGAGATCCTGAGGAAGATAAACCTGAATAATCTGGCTGAGCAGCTGGAGAACAAACACAAGCAAGGTAATTTGTTTAATTTGTTGTGACTGTAATGTAATTGACAGATATTTTAAAGACAAGTGCCGCTGTTGGAGCTCATTCAGAAGAGATACGGGGTAAATAACAATCACTGCCTCTACATGGAAACAAGAAAATATAACATCAAGTTACAATTATAGGCCAACCTGTATATTCTAAGTCTCATTTAAATAACCCCAACCTAATCCTAATATCTATCTATCTAATATCTAATAATGTCTGGATTGGTGTACAAGAAGTCAATGTTTAATCAAAAAACTTTTAATAATGTCAGTCAACATGACCTGAAGTTGATCTGAGTCCAGTGATACCAATCCATAAATGTTTTTGAAAGAATTAGAAAAATGTTATTCAGAAATTTTAAAACTAAAACCAACTGCATTCAAATCAGTATGAGTCAAGGTGTTTCCATCACCACGTTTTCAGTTTCAGTAAAATCAGTGTAAAATGTGCACGTAAATACAAATGCAGTGCAAGTGTGATTAAATTGAATATAGTAGAAGTGCAGTTTTTATGACATTTAGTATGTTTGTATTGTGAACTGTAGACCAGGTTACAAGTTTCATAGGATTTATTAAGGCTATAAGAAAAACATGATCACCTAGTCTTTGCTTACTTTTCCTCTTTTTTAAAGGCCCAACTGCAGATGACAGAAAAGATACTCTTCGTGATTACAAAGAGACCAGAGTCAAGCTGAAGAACAAATTAAGAGAGGACTACAATCGGATATTGGTTGGTAATTCACAGACGGGTCATCAGAAAAATGTGAACGATATTTACACTGATTTATATATGGTGAAGAATGAAACTGGAGGAAGAGTAAATGACCACGAGGTGAGACAGATCGAATTGAATCATAAACAATATGATGCCAAGGACACACCAATCCAATGCAGTAATATTTTTAAAGTCAATGAAAACAAAAAGGTACTGATGATGAGGATTGCAGGGGTGGGAAAAACTGTCTCTGTCAATAAGTTCATCCTTGACTGGGTTGAAGGAAAAGAAAATCAGGAAATAGCCTTCATTTTTCCTCTGCCGTTCCGTCAGCTAAACCTGATTACAGAGAACTGCAGTCTCATGGGACTGATTCACGAATTCTTCTTTAGTGATCCTAAAGAACTGCCCTCTCTTTCTGAAGGAGATGGAAAGGTCTTGTTCATTTTTGATGGGCTGGATGAATGTCGCTTTCCTTTGAACTTTAAAGAGGGTGGCAGAATTACAGATGTCCACAATATAACAACAGTGAGTAAGATAGTTACAAGCCTGATCAAGAGAGATCTGGTTCCCTCTGCTCTCATCTGGATCACATCCAGACCAGCAGCAGCCAGTCTGATACCCCGAAACTACATTGATCAGGTGACTGAAGTGCGAGGATTTAATGATGAGCAGAAAGAGCAATACTTCATCAAAAACAGCACTTCTGAGGTTTCTGAAAACATCATCAGTCACATCAAGAAATCCAGGAGCCTGTACATCATGTGCCACATCCCCGTCTTCTGCTGGATCTCTCTTACAGTTCTTCAGCCTCTACTGGCTCGAGAGAGCAATAACAAAAATAAAACACCAACAACTCTCACAGAGATGTACACAAACTTCTTAAATTCTCAGCAGCAACAAATGAAAGAAAAATACTGTGATGACCCTGAAACTAAAGCCAATGCAATACCTTTTGATCAGATTATTCTGAAGCTTGGGAAACTGGCCTTTCAGCAGCTGCAGAAAGGTCAACTGATTTTCTACAAAGAAGATCTTGAGGAATGTGGACTAGATGTCAGTGAAGGGTCTGTCTACTCTGGGTTATGCACTCAGATCTTTCAGGAGGGAAAGGTTTCAGCCAGAAACGTCTACGGCTTTGTTCATCTCAGTGTACAGGAATTCCTTGCTGCTCTCTATGTGTTTTTGATTAGCAAAGACAAGAAAGAAAACCCATTTCTTGAATCATGGACAGAAAAACTGGAATGGAAACTCTCCAGAAAGCCGCTGTTTCAGCTTCATAAGGCTGCAATCAACAAGGCTTTAGAAAGCAAGAACGGACACCTGGATCTTTTCATTCGGTTCCTTCTGGGTCTTTCACTGGAGTCCAATCAGAGTGACCTGAAGGAACTGCTGCCAGGACTGGAACTCAAAACAGAGAACCTGAAAAACACTGCTGACTTTATCAAAATGAAGATAGAGGAGGAGAAATCAGTTGAGAGGACCATCAATCTCTTCTACTGTCTGAGTGAACTGAAAGATGACTTTGTGGAGGAAATCCAGAAGAATCTGAGCTCAGGAAATCTTTCAGCACAGAATCTCTCCTCTGCTCAGTGGTCTGGTCTGGTGTTTGTGCTCCAGATGTCAGAAGAGACTCAAGAGACCTTTGAACTGCAGAAATACAGAAGATCTGATGAAGCAGTAAGAAGACTGCTGCCAGTGATCAAAAACACCAGAAGAGCACTGTAAGAGTCTTCTTTACAATCATTTACATAAACTGTTAGTAATTTTAATTGGGCCTTAATATTATATAGGTGATTTGATGTCCAAGACTGTTCAGATTAATAAATGTAATTGTATCAGTGTGTGATGATATTAAACGCCAACGTATCTCCATCATCAGACAAGCTGGGTCGGGCATCAGGCAAAATTCAGGAACCTGAGTTTCACCCATTTTATTCTTCATAATTTTATCATAAATTAAAGAAAACTGAAAATAATGGTTATTTTATAAAGAGAACATTAATTTAGCGTTGCTTACATCACTTCAGTCAAAAGTTTTTCCAAATGATTTATGCTCCAGATTATAAACCCTATCTAATAAGCATTACTATTGCATTACTCTCTACACAGACTCCATAGTTGTAATCTCACTGCTCAGTCTTGTGAGAGTTTGTCTTCAGCTCTACAATCCTCAAACTCTGTCCTGAGAGAGCTGGACCTGAGTAACAATGACCTGAAGGATTCTGGAGTGAAGCTTCTTTCTGATGGACTGAAGAGTCCAAACTGCTATCTGGAAATATTGAGGTAAATGGTTTTAAAATAATAACAAAATACTATGAGAATAAATGATTTTGTAACAGAATGTGGGATCTGCGTTCAATGGAATGCCAGAACAAGAGACAAAACAACATTTGAAGAAGTGTGATATTTTTAAATATTTACAGGGAGTGCAGAATTATTAGGCAAATGAGTATTTTGACCACATCATCCTCGTTATGCATGTTGTCTTACTCCAAGCTGTATAGGCTGGAAAGCCTACTACCAATTAAGCTTATTAGGTGATGTGCATCTCTGTAATGAGAAGGGGTGTGGTCTAATGACATCAACACCCTATATCAGGTGTGCATAATTATTAGGCAACTTCCTTTCCTTTGGCAAAAGGGGTCAAAAGAAGGACTTGACAGGCTCAGAAAAGTCAAAAATAGTGAGATATATTGCAGAGGGATGCAGAAGTCTTAAAATAGCCAAGCTTCTGAAGCGTGATCATCGAACAATCAAGCGTTTCATTCAAAATAGTCAACAGGGTCGCAAGAAGCGTGTGGAAAAACCAAGGCGAAAAATAACTGCCCGTGAACTGAGAAAAGTCAAGCGTGCAGCTGCCAAGATGCCACTTGCCACCAGTTTGGCCATATTTCAGAGCTGCAACATCACTGGAGTGCCCAAAAGCACAAGATGTGCAATACTCAGAGACATGGCCAAGGTAAGAAAGGCAGAAAGTCGACCACCACTGAACAAGACACACAAGCTGAAACGTCAAGACTGGGCCAAGAAATATCTCAAGACTGATTTTTCTAAGGTTTTATGGACTGAAATGAGAGTGAGTCTTGATGGGCCAGATGGATGGGCCCGTGGATGGATTGGTAAAGGGCAGAGAGCTCCAGTCCGACTCAGACGCCAGCAAGGTGGAGGTGGAGTACTGGTTTGGGCTGGTATCATCAAAGATGAGCTTGTGGGGCCTTTTCGGGTTGAGGATGGAGTCAAGCTCAACTCCCAGTCCTACTGCCAGTTTCTGGAAGACACCTTCTTCAAGCAGTGGTACAGGAAGAAGTCTACATCCTTCAAGAAAAACATGATTTTCATGCAGGACAATGCTCCATCACACGCGTCCAAGTACTCCACAGCGTGGCTGGCAAGAAAGGGTATAAAAGAAGAAAATCTAATGATATGGCCTCCTTGTTCACCTGATCTGAACCTCATTGAGAACCTGTGGTCCATCATCAAATGTGCGATTTACAAGGAGGGAAAACAGTACACCTCTCTGAACAGTGTCTGGGAGGCTGTGGTTGCTGCTGCACGCAATGTTGATGGTGAACAGATCAAAACACTGACAGAATCCATGGATGGCAGGCTTTTGAGTGTCCTTGCAAAGAAAGGTGGCTATATTGGTCACTGATTTGTTTTTGTTTGGTTTTTCAATGTCAGAAATGTATATTTGTGAATGTTGAGATGTTATATTGGTTTCACTGGTAAAAATAAATAATTGAAATGGGTATAAATTTGTTTTTTGTTAAGGTGCCTAATAATTCTGCACAGTAATAGTCACCTGCACACACAGATATCCCCCTAAAATAGCTAAAACTAAAAACTAAAAACTAAAACTTCCAAAAATATTCAGCTTTGATATTAATGAGTTTTTTGTGTTCATTGAGAACATGGTTGTTGTGCAATAATAAAATTAATCCTCAAAAATACAACTTGCCTAATAATTCTGCACTCCCTGTATACAGATGTCTGTATTTTCAGATCTGAGAGAAATGACCCACATGGACTGCATAAGTCTGAGAAAAATATGGTTGAGGGTGGAGAGATGGTAGTAGACTGTGTGAAGATTGAAATTACAAAATGCCCTTAAACAAGTACTAAAACTGTAAAATGTTGCTTTTTCAAAACCATCTATTTCGTACAAGGTGTGCTTCTGATTGCACTGAAAAAGCTAGTAGTGCCATCTAGTGGCTGTGTATGGGACACCATTAACATCTTAGTAAGACTTTACAATGATCACCACATCGTAAATGGCAATTATGTGAAACAATGTTATGTACCAGTTAACTGGCAATTTATATTTATGAATTCTAGCAATACATGTTTGGGGCTATGGGATACTGCTGAGGCAACACATTTCAAGCACAATGGTAATTCAAAGTGCTTTACATGAACAGGAAACAAATACATAATGATAAAAATGGAATGAAAAAATAAATAAATACATAAGAACAGACACGGAATGCATAGAAAATAAAAGTAACAATAAAGCTGAGAATACCCCTATCTGCCGAGTTAGAGAGTTTCACTCAAAACGTTAGGTCTACGTATTTTTTATTTATCAGTTTCCCATATTGGCTGTCTTTCTCTGTGGTTTTCTTTTGTTGCCTGAAATAATCTGTTTGACATCTCCAATAGATCTGATTTTTCACCCAAAATTGGCCAGGAAGAGTTCTAGGACTTTCACTTGGTCCTCGACCTCAGGTTCACTCAAATCCTCTGCTCTCACCATGTAGTTTCAATTTTGTTTTTATGAAATCTCTTAACCATGCTGGCTTACCACAGGGCAGTCTCAACCACTATGGTTTATCCATTTTTTCCAAACCATTATATTTTTCACCAAAAATCGCCCAGGTAGTAAATTTGGTCACTGACCTCGGGTTCACTCAAACCCACTACTCTCTGTAGTCCCTATAATGGATTACTACTGTCCCACTTTAGTCACCACAGAGTTTCAACCAAATCATGGATCTCTCCCCACTTTCTCTTACAGTTTTTTTTTAATTCGCTTTGGTACTATTTTCACAAGTAAGGTGTATATTTTCAAAACTCTTAGTACAAAAAACAAACTGATCACACTCGTAACACATGCTTGTCATTCTTTCAAAACCTGATCTCATTCTAGTTGTACAGATTTCCTTCAACATAATCACTGTTTCAAAACACAGGATCATTTTGATATGTGACGAGAACATTTGTTTTAATCATCGAAACACATCAGTTTGATCTTCTTTCAGTTTAGTACTTTCAACAGTCAGTTTATTGAATAGCAAACAATGCAAGATACATGTTTCACATCATCCTTGTTGCTGCAATAATTACAGTTACACAGGCTACAGATGACACTCTAGTAAATACACTTACATTACCTAAATTACATAATTGGCATAAAATCCAGAATGTTTATAATAGTATCTATTCAATGTGTTATCAAAAAGTGTGATGAAGTATGAGGTTTTGTGTAGAAAAGAGTTTGCCACCAGTACAGTACAGTTCTCACTGTAAAATATGACTGAATCTGTACTGTAGTTGATCTTTATAAAGGCGTTATAGTAATGTGTCTCTTCCATGGTAATGCCTCTGTTTTACATCTGTAAAATGATGCCATCTGTCTCCCTGCTTCTGATGTATCTGCATCTGATCAGTGTTCAATCAATCAGTCAATCAGTCATTGACTGTATTTTTTCCCTTGTACTCTGTCCTGTTCTGTGTCCACATGTTTCAATGTACCATCTAAATCTGTCTCTGTCTCTCATAGACACACACACACACACACATTGGTTTTCCATGTTTTATGGGGACTTTCCATTGACATAATGATTTCATACTGTATAAACGATATATTCTATCCCATACCCCTAAATCTACCAACACAGAAAACTTTCATTTTGTTTGATTTATTGCTGTTTTCCTCAAAAAAAAAACAAAAAATCTAAAATTATTGGTATTAGCCATGCTTATTGGGACATTATGTTGACAACACATGTTTACTGTGTTAACACACACACTTTGAAAATTTTGGTTATCAAAGATCAATCGCTTATAATGTAAAAAGAATTCATTACATTTGGTTATCCATATCGCAAATAAGTTCTATTGAAACTTTGAATATAGAATAAAAATCTATAGAAATCTATAGATGTACTAAACGATTCACTGATTAACCATTAAATTCAGTTGGATTAAATAATAGACAAATGTGATAAGCTGAACGACAACAGATGCAAATTAAAAGTTTGACAGTAAGAGCATAATGAAAGACAGTTACTGTGAATGAAACATTTATATAAATGAAACACGTATGTTGTGTAGTGAAAAGGATACTTTTTAATTTTGTGTTTTGTAAATATACACCTTACTTGTGAAAATAGTTCCAAAGAGAATTAAAAAAAAAACTGTAACAGAGACATTTGAAGATTTTAAAATGCATTAAAACAGTCAGGAATAACAAGAGGATGCATAAAAGATTGACATAAAATATATAAACATTTAAAAACATTTCATAATATATTAAAAACAAGAAAAATAATTAAAAGTTCAAATAAAATAAAGTGCAGTCAGTTTGGATGTAGCACAGTGCACATTCAGTAAATGCACAGTCTGGATTTGAATGTGGCTACTGTTGGAGCACATCTGATCTCTTCTGGAAGCCTGTTCCAGCCACGGCGAGACAGGGTAACTGCGGCTTGGAGTAATGGGCGTGCCGAATGGTTTCTCATTGGTCACGAAAGCTACCTGTTCCGCATAAAGCCAAGCCATACTCTTAAATCACCATTGGCTTACAGAAAGCAATAAATCCAACAAAATACTATACAACCAAATTCCATTCTTTTAATGTAAAAACAGTGTCAATGATCTTAAGAATATTACATTCAAGTTTTTAAAAATTACGTTCTAAAGTGCCTTCAGAGCATGGCGCAGATGACTGACGTCATCACCGCGAGTATAGGTCTTATACACACACAGGTTTGTTTCGCTATCTTAGTGAGGACATTCCATAGGTGCAATGGTTCTTATACTGTACAAACTGTACATTGTATCCCCCTACACTACCCCTACTCCGTGTTTTCGAGTGAAACACAGCGCAGCACTGATTTACACATGAGCAGCTCATGATTTTCAATTCAGCTCCTGGAGAGCCATTGTCCTACAGAGTTTAGCTCCAGCCAGCTCCAACTCACCTACTTAAGTCTCCTAATTCTGAATACTTTGATTAACAGGATCAGATGTGTTTAATTAGGGTGGAAATACACTCTGCAGGACAGTGGCCTTACAGGAGCTGAGTTTGAGTCCACTGAAGTAAATACTGCTGAACATGAACTCCTGTTAGTGAGTTTGGGCCACTCATAATGTGGAATTGAATATGCAGCACATACCAAATATTTTCCCAATTTTGTAATGAGAATTATTTATATACTTATTTATTTACTTTATTTATTTATTTACTGCCCTTAATGAGCCATAATGAGCCATTCACTCAGGAATGTAACTGAGTGAACTAAGAATGCAATGACAAATTACAGTACTGGTCAAAAGATTTGACACATTATTATTTTTAATGTTTTTGAAAGACATCTCATGCTCATCAAGGCTACATTTATTTGATAAAAAATACAAAAAAAAATTCTGGCAGTCCAGCCAGGAGAGCATTGCAGTAATCAAGCCTCGAAGTGACCAGGTCCTGGACAAGAAGTTGTTGCTCAGTCAGAAAGGGCCGGATTTTCCTGATGTTGTGAAGTGCAAATCTGCATGTCTTTGAGATGTGGTCTCAGAAGGTCAGTTGGTCATCGAAAATAACTCCAATATTTCTGGTCAAATTTGATGGGGTAATTGCTAATGTGCCTAGCTGGATGTTGAAGTCATGTTGTAGAGTAAGAGTGGCAGGGAAGACTAAAAGCTCAGTCTTTGCCTGGTTGAGCTGCAGGTGGTGTTCTTCCATCCACGTGGAGATGTCCACCAGACAGCTTGAGATCCGTGCAGCTACTGTGGAAGCATCTGGTTGGAAGGACAGGTAGAGTTGTGTGTCATCAGCATAGCAGTGGTAGGAGAAACCATGTGCCTGTATGATGGGACCCAGTGATGTAGTATAAATGGAGAATAGGAGGGGACCAAGAACCCCTGAGGAACCCCAGTGATCAGTTGATGAGGTTTGGATACCTCCCCTCCCCAGGCAACTCTGAAGGACCTACCTGTGAGATAGGACTCAAACCACTGAAGTGCAGTACCTGAGATACCCAGTGACGAGAGGGTGGACAGAAGAATTTGATGGTTCATGGTGTTGAAGACAGCAGATAGTAGAATGAGAACAGATGATTTGGAACCAGCCTTTGCAATTCGCAGGGATTCCGTGACCTACAGTCTCGGTTGAATGGCCGCTGTTTGGTTTTCCCTCCACTCCTTAGTTTCTATGGTTACCGTCATTATTAGTTCATTCTTGTTGGGTGTATGTATTCATTAGTCTTGTTATTCCAGAATCCAGATTGGTTCACGCCCAGATGGTCATTCTGTGTGAGGAAAGATGACACCTGGTTGAACACAACTCGTTCAAGTGTTTTTGATATGAATGGTAGGAGAGAGACAGGTCTGTAGTTGTCCACGAGTGATGTGTTTAGCGTGGGTTTTTTAAGCAGTGGGGTTACTCAAGCCGGCTTGAATGTGGTAGGTAAAGTGCTTGTGTGGAGAGACGAGTTAATAATGTGTGTAAGTGCTGGTAAGAGAGTGGGAGAGATGGCTTGTAGAAGGTGTGAGGGGATGTGGTCTAGAGGGCAGGTGGTGGGATGAGTGGAGAGGAGCAGTTTTGATGCTTCTGCATCCGTGAGAAGAGAGAAGGAAGAGAGAAGATTAGTGGATATGGATGGCTTGAGTTCCTGTGTGTGTGGTGCTGAGAACTAGCTGCGTGTAAAGTGTGTATGAGAATTGACATCCAAAGATGAGAATTGTGTGGGTGAGGGAAGGGAGGATGACACAACAAAGGAAAGATCAGAAGGGGAAAGAGAGCGCAGTTTTCTTCTTAAGGTAATTTGTGAATTGCTTGGTGGTGCACAAATAGGGAGTTGCAGATTAAAATGTTGTGATGGCATGAAATTCAAACAAACGGTTGTTGCATAGAGCAGGGTGAGTGAAGTATTTCCAATTGTTAGAAATGAGGAAACCTGTGCCCCCTCCTCTTCCTGACTGACGAGGGGTATGAGAAAAAGTTAAGTTGTTAGAAAGAGCAGCGGGGGTTGAGGAGTCCTCTGGACGAATCCATGTCTCAGTCAAACCTAAGATATTGAGAGTTGAGTTAGTGGCAAAGGCTGGAATGAAGTCAGATTTGTTCCATAGACCAACAGATACAGAGAGAGGTGTGTTAGAGGAGTGAATAAGCATTGCGCTGCCTTCTACGGGTAATAATGGTGCGTATGCGAGCAACAACAGAAATGTGTTGAAAGCACATGCTGAGTATGAAAGCAAAGAAGAAGGGGTAAGGGAGATATTTAAGTGTCCTGTCGGTGGCCTTGCTCGGTGGAGTCACGCAGGTAGAGTCGCAGGTCTTTACCCGAGTCTGTCTTTACCTGAGTCGGTCTTTACCCGAGTCGGTCTTCACACGAGTCGGTCTTCACACGAGGAGGCTGAACACGAGGAGGCTGAACACGACGTCTGAACGCTTCCTCTGATGCTTCCACGGCAGTGCGTACACGCTTAATAAATATCTTGCTGACCAACGCATCAGTGAAAACAGCCGTGTCTGCCCTAACAATTAACTCGGCAAAAGCGTATCGCCGTGAATGGGCCAAATCAAAACTACAGCAGGAAGTGTGAAACCGAGCAATACCAAAACTGACAACCACTGCACTTATTCTAAATGGCAGCGAATACAATTACAAACAGATTAAAGTCAAAGCACAAACATACAAATAAGCAAATGTATCCTTCCTAGCAGCAAATAGTAACTAAGCTATAGACCAGAAATGAGTATTAAGTAAAACCACTCACGCGCTGGTGCCGTCTTCAGTGACCTCACGCTTGTCCATATTGCTTGTTCATATTGCTATGGCATTTTATGCATCTTTGTTATACTATAGATCCTATAAATGTTAATGTACGGTATAATATGTTGCTAACACATTTTATTTCATAATAATCACCAACATCCCATAATAGTTGTCCACCTAGCGTGTGTAAATAATTATTAGTTAGAGACATCTAAATCCCTAACTTCTTCCCAGCTAACTGACATTGAGGGCAAAAAAGTCATTATTCTCAAGTCGCCGCTTAGAAAAACTATTTAATAACCTTGCAACGTAAAAGAGTGAATGGTAACCCATTTACTTAGCCATAAAACTAACAGATAACACATATATCTCCTCATGCTCACCAACCAAGATCTGACCGTTACATATGTGACTTAACCTCCAATGGGCAATTGTCTTCTTTATATCATTAGTTCATCCCCTCACATTCTTTGACCATTATCACTCTTTTGAAAACATAATTTCTTAAAAACAATAAGAGACAACAATCTGTTTTCTATATGTGCAATGGTTGCACATATATCTATTTATCAACAATCATATTTTATTTTTCTCATGATTTAAAGACTATGAAAAGATCATATAAGAAAATCCATGTAACTCATAAGATTAACAAAATTAATCATGTATAAGCCATAGCATTGGTTAAATACACATAAGAAAATAATTTTTCCCTTGCACTATAAAGACTCACCTTTTACTCCTTACCTGCCGTCCTGTCCGGATCCTGTCACCATCTTCTTCCCATCCTTATCATCCGGAACACCACATCTGTATTCATCTCCAGCGTTTATCTGCAACATACCAGTATCTCAGTTACCTTCAGTTAAGTCTTTCTTCAAGTTACCAGTAACTGTTCAATTCACCTGCTTCACTCTGCTTACTCCGCTGTACTGCCAACCTGCAATAAAACTGTTACATTGTTACTTATCCCATCTGTCCTTGTTTGTGTCTGACAGACAGACACTGGTCTATATCGCGATTAGAATTTAGGAATAAATAACTTACCTTTCACAATCCTTGGCTTGATCAAGTTGATGCTCGAAATGAAAGTGAAATTAGTCATGGTCTTCCACTGAGGTAAATCCTTTTAGAATTTCTTCCCACAATGAAGGAAATCTTTGCATAGAACTTTTAATAAAGCAAGAGGAGAATAACAGAGAATTGTACTGCTCAACACCACAAATGAACATCAATACAGGACAAAGACTAGACAGATGGTCAGGGTTTGGATACCATGGTATGGATACAATGACCACAAGAAGATAACGAGACTAATGAATACACACCTGGCAAGAATGAACTAATAATGACGGTAACCATAGAAACTAAGGAAAGAAGGGAAATCCAAACAAAGACATGTGGCAAATGAAAACAGTCCAAACAGATATACATGTAACAGCATCAAACGATAAAAAGTACATGAATCTGACTAAGCTTGATACATTTTTTCAAGCTGATGTGGGTGTTCACTCTGTTGCACTGTTTGCTTTTTTATTTTTTAATAGAGTGCCGGCTCCGTGGCAGTGGCCACATTAGTGGAAAATGAGATGACTCACGAATGACTGTCATCGATATTTACAAACAGATTACATAAACAGAGAATATTTGTTTTCAATTTGACTTACTTGGTTTAAAACCTGATATTTCACTGTTTCTTTAGACGTATGTCTCATGTTTGGGTGATTAGTATTCACTAAGGTACAGTTCGTTTTCTGAGGACTATCAGAATGGACTTCATTCAGAGAGAGAGACGACCGATCACACATAATTTTAGTTTTCTTTATTTTGCAAAAATAATTGTCCAAAATTGTCCTCTGATTGTCCAAAATTGATATAATATTTTGAGACTCTTTCACACTGATAAGAAAAAAATGGGGTGGTATCCAGGTCAGTACGTGCTACCCTGAGTGTTATTTAGTCACTGAAGTTACTAATTAAGTTTTTTATATAGTTATGAATTAGTAATACCTGATGAATGGCTAAAATATGTGTAAATTAAAGTCATGTGGACTGCTGGTGTGTGTCTGTAGGTTGTCTGGCTGTATGGTGACAGAGGAAGGCTGTCATTATGTGTCTTCAGCTCTGAGTTTGAACCCTTCACACCTGAGAGAGCTGGATCTGAGCTACAATCACCCAGGAGATTCAGGAGTCAAGCTGCTTTCTGAAAAACTGGAGGATCCAAACTGCACACTAGACAAACTCAAGTATGTGAAGCAGGAAGAGTTTTGATTAAACAAATCAAAAAATAGCATTACCATTGTTGCGGAGTTCGTAAATATGGGAAGAATTAGGCGGGAACCGGCGAACGTGCAACAAAATTTTAATCAAATAAATAAACAAACAATAAAACAAAAGTAAAATAGCTGCAGTTCCTCATGGGGATTGCCACTCACACAAACATAATAAAAACACAACATAAAATCCAGGCCTGGTCCTCTCTCGTCCTTCACTGTCGTCGCTCCTCTTCCCGAGCTCCTCAGTGAGAGATATGAGGCCGGTGCGCCGAGCAGTTGCCTCACGGCTCTCGCCCGCCCTGCGCCCATATCCAGGTATATGTATGGAGTTTGTTTGTGTGTATTTGGAGGTACAATAACAAGAAAATAAAGATATTAAGATATAAATATAAAAAATATAAGATATAAAGATTTAAACGTCTCAGGTTACGCATGTAATCATGGTTCCCTGAGAGGGAACAAGACGTTGCGTCAACAATGACGCATTGTGGGAATGCCTCTGCGTGATTACGCCATGAAGCACATGTGAAATCTTGTCCAATGGTCTGACGGAACGTCATAGGCGGGTGACGTCATGACCAGGAAGCTATAAAGCACACCTGAACCAAACGCTGTCAGCTTCTGGAAGTCGAAGCAAGTCAGCTCACAGGCATGCCAGGAGTGTGGCATAGCGACGCAGCGTCTCGATCTCTCGCAGGGAACCATGGTTACATGCGTAACCTGAGATGTTTTATATCTTTATATCTTATATTTTTTATATTTATATCTTAATAACTTGCGCTGCATCAATAATGACGCATTGTGGGAACGTTAATACCCACGCCGCCATAAGACCAAGTGCCTGTCTGTGTGAAACTATATGTACATCAAGAACTAAGCACTTGTGACCCCGGGGCTGAGGTCACATCTAGGTTATAAAACCTAACAAAAGTATGCGGCGATGACCATCCTGCCTCATCACAGATTTCTTGAAGAGATACTCCTGAGAGTAAAGCTTTTGAAGCGGCCATACTCCGAGTAGAATGAGCTAGGACCGAGATAGGGGAAGGTTGACCGGCCGACTCATACGCCAGTGAAATAGTCTCCACTATCCACTTACTCAAAGTCTGCTTAGATGAAGAATACCCTCTTTTTGGGGACCCAAAACACACAAATAACTTATCTGTTTTACACCATACGGCAGCGCTGTGAACGTAAGCATCTAAGGCCCTAACAGGGCAGAGCAGATTAAGCTTCTCTTGGTCTTGAGATGTAAAAGGCGGAGGACAGAAGGCCTGGAGCATAATAGGTCCCGCCACATTTGTGGGAAGCTTAGGCACATATCACTCTCGAGGGAAAAGGAAAGCTTTCACCTTACCTGGCCCAAACTCAAGGCAAGAGGGTGCAACCGACAGCCACTTACACTTTTAGAGTGGAAGGGGATAACCCAACCGAGAATTTGTCCTGTAAGAACTCCAGTACTGTGCCAACTGGGCAGAAAAAAGGGTCCTGCATACGACCTCTGCACCATAAGGAGAACACTTTCCATTTTAAAGAATATAACTTCCTTGTGGAGGGAGCTCTGGAATGGAGTATAGTCTATACTACCTCAGTAGAGAGACCTGAACTTATAAGCTGGCCCTCCTCAGAGGCCAAGCCCACAGTTTCCATAACTCTGGGCAGGGGTAAAGGAGCGATGGTTATAATATGGTTTCTAAGGTACTTGGGGTGGTTGATAAGAAGATGCTAAGGCGTTATGGGTTTTTGCTAGGGTGTTGCTAGGTGGTAATTTCTGAGGGATTTTTTTGGGTGGTTGATAATGTGTTTCTATGCAGTTGCTAGCATTATTATCATGTTGCTAGCATGTTTTAACACATTGCTAACATGTTTAAGCAAATTGTTAGCATGTCCTTGACTAGCTGGTAAGATCAGTGGTTCCCTTTCAAAAGCTACACTCCAGCTGCGCTTCAGCGTAGTCGTGTCATATCTTTATAGTTGCGACCAGCTGTGAATATGTATAAACACGTCAATGAAACTGACCTATATTTATAGCCTACGTGACGTCATGAGAATGCACCACTACAAGGCTATAATTAGATGAACCACAGGTGCATCTGCAGGTCTTTTGTCTTCAGAGGCCATTCTGTGAAGTGTGTATGTGACAAGCGCTGCTCAAGCTCTTTCTTTCTCTCTTTGTTAGGAGTTAGATTTGTAGGCAGTGTGCAGAAACTTTCTCTATCATTCCTTTTCATCTCTGACACACAAGTGAAAAGTGATCACATATATAATATGTATATATACGCAGGAAGAGAAAGTATAAGTGAGTAAACAAACGGTGTGTGTTCCCAGGTTCATGGCTCGTGCCTGTATGCCACAAACACACGTTTGCTTTGTGTTTTTGGGGGACGAGCATGCTGCCCTTGCGTTTGAGCTTAGTGACTGCGTGCATTGTGAACGTTCACGCTTAAAATACGTTCTCTTTGCTTATTTCAAATGGGCAGCACCCACAGTGTGATCGTGGGGCTCGTGTGGCGATCTGGCTGATGAGCGAGAGATGGGTCCGTCTCTATCGGTCGCTCTTTCTCCGGCTCGTAATGTCGTAATTTTCCCGAAGCGTGCCTCACTTCTTTGGCTTGGGCAGAGGACACTGAAGTGTTCACGTTGTGCATGGAATACGAGTTTGCCCGCCTCCGAGCGTTCCTCCCACGATGATAAAGCGAAAGGAGAACTGCTCTGGGCGTTCACTCATGCAGTGGCCAGAATACACTGGTCACAGAAAGCACCTCCAAAAGCACTTAAAGATAACTCACTTATAAATAAATAACATGTCTCTGCACCAGTGACGTCGACTCATTCGACTATCGCGGGTGCGAAGGCACACGTTTACATGATGCTGCCTCAGAACGGAGAGACACTCGCGTGCTATCTCTCTGCTGGGATCACATCAGAGGCGTTTCACAACGAGTCAGGCTGGTATTGCGCTGTACACAATGGCTGTGTTACAGACATACCAGACTGAACTTATGAGAGATTTAAGCACAGCCTTTCATTCAGGCTGTGCAAACTCTGGTAATTGTTTGTGTTCAATTCTGAGTAATTTTTAAAGTGAAATGACCACTTTTATATATATATATATATATATATATATATATATATATATATATATATATATATATATATATATATATATATATATATATGATAAATAAAATGGGTCCTCCACAACGTTAAAACGTTCATGGGGAAAACATTATTTTTCTGTGTCTTTGTGCCCTCAATGACAACTTATTTGACTATCGTGGGTACAAGGCTGTGTGATTTATATGATGATGCCCTAGTTCGAAGAGACGCTTGCAAGCTATCTCTTCTCTGGAGCTCATTTTCACTTAAAGAGACAGCACTCCACACCAAGCCATGCATAACAACATGCTGGTGGGGAAGGTTTTTCTGTCAGCGTTTCAGACTGGTGCTGCTCTGAACACTATGGCAGTGTTGCAGGCGTACCAGGCCGACCTTCTGAATGTAGACGTTGGCAAGTCGCGCTTCCCCTAGTAAAACCAGCTCGTCACACTCAACAGCCTCATAAAACACCTGAAACAAAAATCCTGAGGGTGTTTTTGTGCCCAGGTCTGTGGAGGTGTGCCCCTTCGGGACGAGGTATGTAAAAATACATCAGCTCCTCCCCAAAATTCACACGAAACCACTGTGACAACCCCGCTACCTCTGGTTATTCGGGGGGCAGTGGTTTCCAGTGAAATGTTAGATGTTAGATGTCACAAACCAGGATGCAGCCCTCAAGAGGAAGTATCAATTTCAGAGAACTTGGCACCGTAAAAACTACTGCCAGGGATTTCTCCGTGGGATTTCTGTTAAGGCAGTAGAAATAGAACCAAATTTATTTCGTCGTCCCACGTTTCAACGGCGTGGTCTCCACTACCATGAAGCCGGGGAAATCGACTTTACTGTCAAGAGCAGCAATCTCTCTCGAAGAAAGGGGCCATAGAGATGTACCCCCTCTAGAGAGAGAGAGTCAGGTTACAATAGCAGATACTTCCTAGTTCCCTAGAAGGACGGGGCTGCCTCTAATCTTAGATCTTCGATGCTTAAACTGTTCAGTCAAAGGTCTCAAGTTCAAAATATTAACTGTGAAGATGATCGTGTCGCAAATTCAACATCACGAGTTGTTTGTCACGATCAATCTCAAGGACGCATATATTTTATATAGAAATATTGCCACAACACAGGAAGTTTCTGAGGTTCGCTTTGGTGGCGAAGCTTACCAATATCGGGTCCTTCCTTCAACCTAGCCTTGTCACTCTGCACTGACTCTCAAGAGCTTGTGCTTCGTCATCAAGATCGATCCTCGCTCATTTTGCCTCTCTGTGGTTGAGAAGCAACGCTAAGAAAAGCATTCTTTCTCCCGCTAGAGGGCAACATGCGTGCAGGGTTAAATGGGACTCGGTCACCATCAGGGGCACAACAGTCTCCCGCTCATGTCGAGACCATTTTTAACACCCCTAAATAACATCAGGCTAGGTCAGGACATTACTGTTTGTAAAATCCTAGGTGTCATGGCAGCTGTGTCCATGGTGATCCCTATGGACCTTTTGCACATAAGACCACTTCAGTTGTGGCTCAATGTCGGGAGATTTCATTAGCAAATCCCCACAGCGAATAAGGAGAAGGGCACACGGTGAGTGCTTTGTGCCCTTTCTGAAATCCATGTTTATGGTAAGAGTTATGCGCTGCAGCTTCGTTCCCTTTCTATGTGGCTCAGACCCCGGTTCTTCACCTTGGGTGCCCCTCTAGGTGCATTGATGTTGCAAGATGCTAACAACAAACGCTACCCGTACGGGCTGGGGAGTGGTCTTAGGTGACCGTCCAGTCCAAAGGGGATATGGTGAGGTCATCATCTCGAATGGTGACCTCAATTGCCTCGAATTGATAGCTGTATTTCTGGTCCTAAGTACTACTTCCACCAGTAAGGGGGTTACCCTGTCCTAGTGCAGGTGGACATCACTACGGTAGTCTCTAATACAAATCGCAGTGATTTTATATCCTTGGATCCAATATGGGAGCATATCTACTGTCCAGACATAGCATACCGACAGGGTAGTGGAACAAATCTGGTAAAGATTTTACGAAATAGAGATGGACCTCTTTGCCTCCCAACATTTTCATTCGCGCAAAATGGAAGCGACACGGCATTGTTAATAAGAAATTAACAATGAACAACGCTTTCTTTAAGCTTTAATGTCACAAATGGACTCTATTATGTTTCCATTTCATAAAAATCCAAACAATCATGCTTAAAAATGGCCATATTTACGCACAAAGGCATATTATATGTATACTTTCACTCGTTATTGGCTTCTATTTTAGAACACTTGATGAAATATGTGTTAAAATGCGATAAAAAAACTGAAATCGAACACATTTCTGATTTATGTTTCTGTCGGCTGCAGGATTAGATACAACTTAAATACGCATCTTCGCTGGATAACGAATCCATAAAATCGAACAAATGGATATAAACTAATGCAAATAGAGGGTAACAATCGTGACATTAAACAGTTGGTGTCTTTGTCACATTGTTTTAACCGCTTGAGGTAACGTCACTAACGTCAGTGTCCTCTCTAACCGTAGGGTAGTCATGGCCTAATGGTGAGGGAGTTGGGCTTGTAATCAGAAGGTTGCCAGTTCGATTCCCACACCGGCAGGAATTGAAGGTGGGGATTGTGAATAAACAACACTCTCTCCACCTTCAATACCACGACTAAGGTGCCCTTGAGCAAGGCACCTAAGGCGTCCAAGTGCAACAGGTGTCTGTTGCAGGTGTCTGTATGTCTGTTCACTACTCACTGCTGTGTGTGTGCACTTGAATGGGCTCAGCCTCGACGGCAACAGCTGTTCTCCACTAATGCAGCGTCTAGTCAACAAACTAATAACTTTAGTGATATGAAAACATATACTGTATAACATACCGCTTTGTTGTCTCTGTTTTAAATCCGTTTTTGAAGTGTCCCCGCGCAGCCTCACGTCACGTGTCAAAACAAACTGTACGAGGCGTCAGTTTTTATTTGGCCTCTAGAGGTCGCTCTCGTGCCGCACTCTCCTCAGCCGCTCCAGCAACGGACGCGACCCGGAAAATGAAATCAAGCGTGGTTGTGCAGCACTTGTTTGCACATTCTTGCTTACAGTCTGTGTTCTTCCTTTTTTATTTAGTAGTAAGTAACGAAAATGCTTTGGGGAAACTCATTGGAGAAAAAATATACATTTTATTTAAGAAATGTAGTGGAGTAAAAGTAAAAGTTGGCAGAAATATAAATACTCTAGTAAGTACAGATTTTCCAAAAAATACTCAAGTACGGTAACGAAGTATTATTACTTTGTTACATTACAGCTCTGGATGAGTAGATTTAGGGTTAGAGTTAGTGTACAACGGGGGTGTCAAACTCAATTTGGACTGAAGGCCGGATTGGGAAAACTATAACCATGTGCAGGCCAAATTACCTTGTATTAACCACACAAACTACAAATTAATTGATTAAGCTAAAAAAAACATGCTGAAAATAGCCTTTTTACAGTGAAAAGATTTTCTAAAATAATGTTTTATTTAATGTTTAACTTTTAGGGATGCCCTGATTATGTTTTTTCATGGAGGATTTCAGTGTTCTAGCATAATTTCACAAAACAAATGTCAGTGCCTTTGCTGGACAAATTTGGAATGTCTGTTCCCTTGTAAAAATTTCGGACGTTGTGTGTTTGACACCCCTGGTGTAAGAGGAGAGAATATACAGTTTGTACAGTACAAAAAACATTCGTATCTATGATTGATTGTGTCGGTGTGTTTTCTAGTGTGGATCATGGAGGAGAGATCTGGATTACACCAGGAGTACGGAAATGTATGTCTACACACACACACACACACATACACACACACACACACACTACAGAAAGATTATAATGCTATTTTATCTATTTAGTAACCATGGCGATTTCAGTCAGAACTTCATTTAGGACAAAATCTATTACAGAATGACATTTCTTAAGTGTATTATTATCACTGGTTGCTTGGCAACAGACCTGAGAGTTGAGTACCGAACTGAAGATTTCTGAACTACAGATGAGATTCTGTAAGACAGGATAAGAATCCTGAATCAACTTGATCTGAACTAAAGATTTAAGATAGAAAAAATCTCCAATACTGACACCTCTGATGTGTTTTATCTCCATCAGATTCCCTTCAGCTCACTCCGGATCTGAACACAGTGAATAAACTCCTCCGTCTGTCTAAGAACAACAGAGTCATTACTGTCACTGTCACAGAGCCTCAGTCGTATCCTGATCATCCAGACAGATTTGATCATTATCCTCAGGTGTTGTGTAGAGAGAGTGTGAGTGATCGACGCTGTTACTGGGAGATTGAGTGGATTGGACATGTGTCTGTATCAGTGTCATATAAGAGCATCAGCAGGAAGGGAGCAGGTAATGAGTGTTTTTTCGGATCTAATAATCAGTCCTGGAGTTTGTCCTGCTCAGCTGACAGTTACTCATTCTGGCACAATAACATAGACATTGATCTCCCAGTAGAGTCCACCATCAGTAGAATAGGAGTGTATGTGGATCACACTGCAGGAACTCTGTCCTTCTACAGCGTCTCTGACACAATGAACCTCATCCACACAGTCCAGACCACATTCACTCAACCGCTCTATCCTGGGTTTGCTGTTGGTTCTGGATCAGTGAAACTTGTGTTGATGAATCAGAACAGACTGTAGAGATTCTACCCATAATGCTTTGAGCTCATGATGAATCAGTGACTAGATGATCCAAGAGAAATCAGGTTTTTGTGTGTAAAGTAAAAATTGTGTGTTGTGTTTTGCAAAAAGTGTTTTATGAAATTGAAAACTGAGTCAAAGTTTGAAAATTAGTGTAAGATTTTGCAGATTTGGTGTGTGTTTCTGGTGTTTGAGTGTCAGGTTTCAGAGACTGTGTGACAAGTAATGATTTTGTGTGTGAGCCGCTGAACAAACCTGTAATAAACATGAACACAAGATGACTGAGGGTTAAAATACATCAGATAAAGTATAATAATAGTCAAAGTCAAGGGAATAAGATTGAAGAGAATGAATCTATCGACAGTTTGTTGATCAATTCCTGTGTAAATGAAGGATCTCAGTGTGTTACTTCAACTATTTGTTCTTTTTTAATTCAGTCATGTATGGTGTTGTCATTTGATTTACAGCATTTATCATGTTGTTATTGTCAGGGTTGTTTAGTTTGGTTGTATTTCTGCATCACATGGTTTGAACCCTTAATACTGTTTCCAGCCATGAGGGGGCGTTGAAGGGTTAGAATAAATGCAAGGCCAATGAAGGATCCACTGGTGTTTGTGTGCTATTTACTCACAATATAAACTAGAGAACACAACATGGTAAGGAGCGTGACACTTCCTGAACACAATTTGAGCTGCTCGTCAATCACAACACACTGAGAGAGCTGACCAATCACAGCACATTTCATATTATGTTTTTTTTAATAATCAAGCAGGAAAACCTAAAAACATAATCAAGAGTTTGTAAAAGGGCATACGATCCTTCAAGAACATTGGCATGATCTCTCATGGGGCTTTTATTGTGAAGCTCATCTTCAGACAGTCCTGACTCTGTGTGAGAGACTCTCTGAGGTGATGAACTGTCATTCTGAACTCAAACTAGATTCCTTTAAATTACATCTGAATCTATAGAAGAACAACTGCATATCAATGATTTCAGAAGCTTTTATTTTGAACTTAAATCTGACATTAATGAGTGAAATGTGTTGTTGGACTTCATTAATGTCTGTCACTTTATAATGAATCATCGTGTTCAGTGACCCAACAAACACAGAACGTTGCCTCAACGCTGTAACAACATGCTAAAAGGTCTTCGGTTCTACATTGTGTCGTTAAGGTTGTTACTGTCACAATGTTGCCATTCACCCGCGGTTCTGCTGAAGGTTGTGTTTAGGTTGTCCGGACAACCATTGTTCAACATGTCCTCGTCACTGTTCCGAAGCGCATTTTAAATTGATCAGACCGTCGGGCCGTTATTCTTCCTCAAGATACGTGAGTATTGCTTATGATTTCTCTTTTAGATAAATAAGATAATATCCAAACAAAACCTACAATTGTCATGTCTAATGTGAGATTTATTTGTTCTGTTAATAAACTGAATAGCTGATCATTCATTGATCGGGTTTGGTGTAAGTTAATTATATTTCTTTCAGAAGATCTACTCGGATATCGTTATTTAGGAAAAGGCGTTAAACATATTCTGGTCATGTGATGAAGAGTTTTAACATCATGACAAAAGCGACCCAAGTTCATGTTCAAGCTTGGCGACTAATATCATCAGCCATTGGCCAATAAATTGTTCAATTTAACGCGCCAGTGTTTTTGTTAAACGTGTAAAAGATATTTCAGCACAGACACATTTTCGCTTGCCTACATTTGAACACTGACTGAACGATTCAGCATGAATTAATAGTGTCTCCATATTGTAAAGTTTTATCCATTTATCTGCTATATTTATCTACTATTTTCGGTTTAAATAATTTTCTTCTGTCTGCTCATGTCCTGTCGTATCAAGATCCTATGTGTGTCCTCCTACATTATTTGATTTTGCTCCGTCTTGTTCTCCCATCATTCTCCGTCCCCGGACTGTCACATGGTTTGGACTTGTGCCTGGCGACTGGTTTCTGCCCTTTCCCACTGTTCATGTTTACTGGACTGCACCTGCGCTGCCCCGTCCGCCCTGTTCTCCAGTCCCGATCGGCCTCATCAGGTGACCAGCTGCCTTTATTTTGTTCAACAAATGCTCTTTTTATGCTTTTTTATTTGTAGTCTATTATATTTGAGCTTAATATAATGAATATACTCTATATGATCGTTTTTTCCCCTTCAAATGTATGTTTTGGTAGTGTCATTATATGTATGCAATGTTTTAATAAAGTATGGCATTTTTCCTCTTTAAAGTTTCAGAGCTGGTTTTACATTGAAAATAACAATTAATGATTAACAGTGTTTAAAAAAGTGTTACATGTTCATCTTGTGTATGATTATGAAGAGATTGACCACAAAAAATAAATACAAACGCAGAAAAGGTAATATAATATTTATAATCTGGCATAAAAATAAATGTGGTCGGAACGTCGTCTTGCAGTTGCCGAATGTCGCGCAACAACGTTGCTACAATGTCGCGAGCACGTGGACAGTCAACGTTGCCACAACGTAAATGTGTTTGTTTGGGGAGAATCTGTTTGAGACACACAAATCCTCCTCTAAACTCACATCAACATCTGCTGCATTATCAAACACTCACTGAATGATCATGTGACTCATGATTCATGTGTGAGAGCTTGTTTTAATGACAAACAAAGTGTAATAATAGAAATAATAACGTATAAGTGTTGGTCAGTTCTTCTGAAGCATTTATTCATCTTAGTTCATGTTATTTTTGACATTATTCAAATGAAAAGTTCACATGGTTTAGCGGCTGACATGAACTGCATTTGTAACGGATGAAAAGTCAGAAACTGTTGTGAAATCAGTGAATAATCCCACAGTGATGGACTTCATGAATGTTGTCGTGGTTCGGCGTCTCTGAGACGGAAGTGACGTGTGTTTCTCAGGAGTGTGTGTGCGATGGCTGGGAAGGTGAAGTGGGTGACGGACATCGAGAAATCGGTGCTGATCAATAACTTTGAGAAGAGAGGATGGATCCAGGTGACGGACAGCGACGACTGGAACTTCTACTGGCAAGAGCTCGTACTTGGACCGCTGTACTTTAAAAATAAGACCTGTTGCACTTGGACGTGAAACACCACGAGGAAAATCATCTGAAATGTTGGTTTGTCATATGAAAAATAATCTGTTATCGGGTTTAGTTCACGTATTTTTCTTAAAGACATTGTGTCAAGCGTATTTGGAAGCATGATCCGCTTGTTTCATCATGTTTGAACTGTATTTATCAGGCTGATAAAAGTAACTTTATAGAAATAAGAAAACCCCGTGACCCCGGGAGTCACGTCTTCTGAAAGACCTCACGTGTGGATTCACAATGTTGTTTTGTAAATGACAACTGAAGTCAATGACTAACACCCTCCAAAATCATTGGGGTCAAAGGGCATTCTTCCTGCTAGTGTCATCCTCTCTCCAAACTCAACCGTCAAACTGTACATCAACATATGGTAACTTTGTAAAATACTGATAAGTCTTTATTTTATTTTAATTTAAACTTCAAAGTTTGAATTAAGACGAGTAAATTAAATATTCACTCAGTCTTTGTCATGTGATCAGCACAGAGGAACATCTGGTCTGTAAATCACCTCATCTCCTGATATCCTGAAGATTGTTGAGGATTGTGCTGATTTTCTTAAAGCAGTGGTTCTCAACCTTTTTTCTATGGTCCATCATTTGCATATGACGTCAGCAATGAAATCCAATCAGATTTAATGTCATGATATCAGCAGATGTTATTATACTCTTCTATTGCACACACAGAAGTGCCGGTGTTTTCTGGAGGAACATACAGTATTTTATTTCTGTCACACTCTGCAAAATCAACAAATATGATGTTTTTGTTTCACAGTGTGTTGGTCATGGTTATCAGCAGGAGTGCCCGTAATAACCACTAGAGGGCACTCCACCTTGGACTCTCACACACAAACACAGACTACATTTCCCAGAAGTCCTGTACCCAGTCACTGATGACTGCCACCAGCTGCAGCCCATTACCCAGACTATTTAAGAGACATTTATTCTCACACACATTGCGAGGTCTTGATTTTCTTATAGTTGTCATTGCCGAGCGTTAATACCCGTCTTGTCTTCCAATTGTGGTCCTGCCTGTGCCTTGATTGTTCCACGAGTTCACATTTACATATAATTAAGAAGAGTAAAGGTTTAAGCGTATTTGGCGTGCTGTCCAGGGGGAGGGTTCCGAGCTCGGAATTTTGGCCCGAACCCAGAGTACATTCATACAAAAAACTCCACAGCAATGTCTCTTTCTAAAAGATCACTCAAGATAATCCACAGAGCGTATTGTGAGCAGCTTCATGCAGGATCGGTAGAAAGAAAATAGTTCCCACATGAAACTGCTCACAACAAACCTGTGGATGACTTGACACTTGAACATACATTAAATGAGAGGAAGACATCAACATTATCTTGGACAATCGAGCGAGGAGTGTTTGGTAGCGTCACAGTCCCTTCAACATCAGTGGTTGTGGGACAAGGCTGCAAAAATAAATATCGACAGAATAAGAGTAGAAAAAGACTCGGTTGTGAATAAAATGTCTGCACAAATCATCCCTCACCCCATGGATTTATCTTAGATCAGGCAGTACACATGCTCCGCACACTTTAACTAAATGTTTCTGTCGGCCTTGATGGGATTCAGAACAATGATCAAACATGGATGTAGTAGATCAAGTCCATCAACACCCTCAAAGCTTCACAGTCTTTTCCTCTTCCTGGGTTCAACATTTGATTCAGCATTAGGCAGTTTTGATTTATATGCCATTGAATGTCTGATGATCAGGTTATTTTACACGTGTGTAAAGAACTTCTATTTGCTTCTTCTGGTTTGTGCAGATCTTCTGGAGATCCTCTACTCTTTCTTATTCGTATGATCACTCTCTCTCGTCATTATTTGCCTCACTGTGCTGACCACAAGCAACAGACTGAACCTCCTACTTCTGGTTGCAAACTTCCTTCTTTAGTGGCAGAAACTTAATGCTGTGCAGCACTGAGTAACAGACGCAAGACATGGGCATTGATAGCATGTGTGAAGCGTGATCTTCTCCCTGCACGCGTCTCTTGCTCTTCCAGCGATCTGATGATGCTGTGGGAACTGACTGATCCAGGTCTAAAGCTTCAGTGGATTACAGCAGTAAATCGGGTGAATCCAGTGGGAGGAAAATGCTGTTCTGATTTGAAAACGTGCCGCTGATTGGGAGCATCAATAGCAAATGTAGAGAGTATTTATAAATATTCAGGGAAATATATATATTTATAGTTATGGAGACGAACTCCAGATTCCCTTCTCTGGCCATCGGAGGGCACTGTCTCCTGAATATTGACCTTTTCCCTCTTCCTCCCTGCTATTGTTATTCACTACATTTCCCATAAGCCCCGTACCTCAGTACTGATTACCGCTACAGCTGTTGGACTATAAAAGTTCTTGCCACCCAGACCTACACTGCCAGGTCTTGTTTCCACTCCGGTTCAGTTCTAGGCATTTATTCCTGTGATTGTTATCACTGTTCCTGACTGTCTGGATTACCGTTTCTGAGGCTTTGCTGCCTTATTGTTTCGTTTGCCTGGGACTTTACCCCTGTCATTTATCATCAGTTTTTTACCTACTCCTGTTTGCCGTTGTTGACCACTGCCTGTTGTACCCTGATATTTGTTATATTAAAGCTGCTTATGGATCTACTCAGAGTGACGAGTCCTTACATATATATATGAGACAGGAGACTGAGAGTGTGTGCTGACGTCTGACCTTCTTCTGTTTCTTGTGTCTTCCTGAAAAACAGTTTCACTTCCTTTAGAGAAAAGAAAGGAAGAATTTCAGTTCAACACGGCAGTTCAGAGGAGGAAAAAGAACATCTACAAATAGTATCTGTGGTGAGTTTCATCTTTCTTTAGGTGTGTGTGTGTGTGTGTGTGTGTGTGTTATGATGTGTCATTGATAACTGTGAGCTTCTGAGACTTTAATGTTGTGCTGAAGTCGTGTTGATGATTTTATTTGAGTTCCTCATTTAACGGTCGAACAGATGATCAAGTGAATCAGAGATGGCAGATATTGTTGTCACATGCTGTGAAATCACAGTTTTTCTCTGTTGTGTTTATTAGTGAATCTGTGATTCTTCCAACAGTATTTCTCTAATGTCTGAGAGAAACTATCACTCATCAGCTTCATGTCGTTTGCAGACAGTTTTGATATAATACTGCCTCCTTCTGTCTATATGATGAACTACAACAGTCATTCATTGACACCAGCAGCATTACATTGACTGTAAGTGTTGAACACAACAGTGTTGTAGAGATGTAGAAATACCTCTCAAACATCCCATTGCCAAAATAAAACAACCTTAAATACACACAATTTGTTTGCTTTTGAATGCAGATCTGTGAAATGTGTGACTGGAAAAATATAGCATAAAAAAGCATGATCTGTGCTTTTACACGTGCTGAAAACATATGAAGCTTAGAGGCGTTAATCTGAAGTACACTAAAACTGACAACTGAGAGATAAATCCACTACTTTAATGATTTAACAGCAAACATTTCGGTCATGTGACCTTTCTTGATTCAATACTCATCCATCTTAAAGGGATAGTGCGTGAACCACAGACCTGGTAGCTATAGTGTGTGAGGGATATGAGGCATCATTGATAGTAAGTATTGCACCCGATTTTGGTCTAGGCACCTACACAGTCAATTATAGGTTGTTCAAAAGGCTGGGTCACTGCAAGAATCGTCTTTTTTTAACACAAGGCCAAAACAAATGCCTCAACACTCTATCAAATTACTTTTTAAAATAGCTTTTTGCTGCTCCTTATGTCAATAACACAATGTTCAGCTGTTTTAAGAAGCTGCTTTCTTGCGCAGAGATCTAATAATTCTTCTGACGGAGACGTTATAAATTCCTAGGCATTTTACATTTTCTCTGTAAAACTAGTGGCAATTAAATTGCTACATAAATTATAGCACAGAGATAATCAAAATAAGGTTTGCCCCTCTAACTAGCTCAAGCCCAAAACTACATGAACTCAAGCCTGGTCTTCATGCAGCTGCTGATGCTGGTTTCATGATGCACAGAGCCCGAAGACAAGGAAAAGCAACCAGAAACTAGCGACTCCCCTAAATCCATGGTAGTGTCCCCGAGACAACTGCTCTGTCCACTTTCACTAGATGACACCCAAAGGGATAACGCCACTACACCTACCAGACATACACACACATTTGATACAAATTGGTTACAGTTTCAAATACTTGCTTACCTAGATTTCCCGCACACCGGTCAAAAATAACATTCTCTTCAACAATCACCACACAAACTTCCTTAATTAACTTGCATCAACACCACACAGTCTAATATGGACATGTGATGAACTGAAACTTCCAGGGGAAAAAGTTTGAGGTGAAGATCTACTTGCACACACCAACAAAACAACATGATGCCGCTCATTTTCAGTAAAAGCGACGCAAGACAAGGCACCTTACATTCCTTCTGACGTTTATCGTTAACACACTTTATTTGGTGCACAGCGAGGTTTCACATAACCACCATTACCGTCACTCACACAGACCCGTGCTTGCGCTAAAAAAGTGTCAAAGTGAACAGTGAAGGGAGGAAATAAACATGTTAACACTTTTCCACTGCTTGCAAAAGCATGCATTATAGACACAAGACATGTACAGTATATGTCCCTCGTGCTTCATGTGGATTGATGAATGCTGATGGAGGCTTTTGCTGCCCTAACCTGCCCCTAAACCTAAAATTCAGTGATTCGAGCAAATCAGATAAGCGATTTGGGAAATGCAAAATGCCTATCGTGGTCTGAAAATGCGCCACTAACTGTAAGCATCAAAAAGCGTTGTGCTAATGCATGTAGTGACAAGACTGTCTGTGTGTTGATGTCTTTCTTTTTTTTCTTACATCTTACTGAAAACCAGTCTGACTTGTTTTGTAGAAGTAAAAGAAATTTCAGAGCTGCTGTTCAACACGACAGTTCACAGGAGGAAACAGACCGATCTCCAAATCTGAGGTGAGTGTTTCATCTTTCTTTAATTGTTTTCATGTTTGTGTGTCGTCTTATGATGTGTCATAGACTTTAATGCTGTGCTGAAGTCATATTGATGATTTTATTTGAGTTCCTCGTGTCACGATTGAACAGAGGATCAAGTGTTTCTTGGTTAGTGAATCAGAGATGGCAGATATTGTTGTCACATGCTGTGAAATCACAGTTTTTCTCTGTTGTGTTTATTAGTGAATCTGTGATTCTTCCAACAGTATTTCTCTAATCTCTGAGAGAAACTATCACTCATCAGCTTCATGTCGTTTGCAGACAGTTTTGATATAATACTGCCTCCTTCTGTCTATATGATGAACTACAACAGTCATTCATTGACACCAGCAGCATTACATTGACTGTAAGTGTTGAACACAACAGTGTTGTAGAGATGTAGAAATACCTCTCAAACATCCCATTGCCAAAATAAAACCACCTTAAATACACACAATTTGTTTGCTTTTGAATGCAGATCTGTGAAATGTGTGACTGGAAAAATATAGCATAAAAAAGCATGATCTGTGCTTTTACACGTGCTGAAAACATATGAAGCTTAGAGCCGTTAATCTGAAGTACACTAAAACTGACAACTGAGAGATAAATCCACTACTTTAATGATTTAACAGCAAACATTTCGGTCATGTGACCTTTCTCAATGCCTAATAACACACGTTCATACACACAAAATATTTTGAGGATTACACACATTCTTTCTCACAGAGATGAATTTTATCCTACCCTGAACTGCATCTAATATCCATTCATCCATATGACACATTCAAACACACACACACACACATTCAAACACACATTCAAACACACACACACACACACGTATGCGTGAACTGGCATTAGTCTGCAGTGATTCAGCTTCAAAAGATTCTTTCATTGTTCTTTGTTTCATCACAGCTTCTAGACAAAATATTATGACATTGTGTTTTGCAGAGGTGTAATGTAGTGAATTATTCTTACTTTGTTACAGTTCTTGAGTATTTTTTGGGAGAATCTGTACTTTACTTGAGTTTTTATATTTCTGTCAACTTTCACTTTTACTCCACTTAATTTCCTAAATAAAATGTAAACTTTTACTCTGATACCTTTCCCCAAAGCATTTTGGTTACTTACTACGGCTGAGAAGAGTGCGGTACGAGAGCGACCTCTAGAGGCCAAATAAAAACTATCACTGATGCCTTGTAGAGTTTGTTTTGACACGTGACGTGAGGCTGTGCTCTGAACAGAACTATGAGACTCTTCAAAAACGGATTTAAAACATAGACAAAGCGGTAGGCCATACAGTACACTACAGTAGGCCGGTCATTTTTGACCAGGAACAGCACAAGTGTTGTAGGGTTTTCAACACAACAAGGGTTAAACAAATGTTCAAATGCCACTGAAAATATAAACCAGCAAAAAAAAAAAACTCTGCAAACATGCAGCCGCTTACTCTTCATCTAATGTTTTCAGTGTCTAACTTTACAATCAATGGAAACAGGCAGTTTAATTTCAATACATAAAGCATGTTGCCTGGATAATAAATAGAAAATTGAACAGAATATATAAATATATTGATAGACCTGCTGCACGTTTTTTGATTATTTTGATTATATTATTTTTTGGTTATGATTGCAGATAATACAACAAACACATTTCTGTCAAGACAACTCTCAGGATTTTGGTATGGTAATTTAGATTCGCATGATAATGGACATGACAATGTTAATGTATTTGGTCTGGGTGGAAAATATCTTCTACGCTGCTATGTGAGCATGTGAGATATGCTGCATATATAACATACTGTATATGAATTAACACTGTAGCAGATCTACACAGGTGGAGCTGGGGAAGGAGGAGGGTTCTGAAAGCACGCTGCTGACTGCTAATAGCCATCAGTGCCAAATATCTGAATGTCTGAGCAGCAAGTTCTTTGGCTACTGATGCATTGGCTGTAGATAATGATGTGATCGCTACCAAAGGAGTTAAAGACCCATCAGTCTGCATTGAATTTCTTGGTAGAACTTTGTAAATAAATTGATACTTGTTGAAAGGACTGATTTTCATTTATTAGCCACTGTAAATAATAGAAAAATAGAATGAACAAAATGATTGAATGAATACATCATTGCAGTCATCTGCCTTTGCTTGACCTTCTTCAACCTGTATTATCTGTCTCACAGTCCTCTGTGTAACTGATTGAAGTTCTTGGAATCAGTTCAGTGTTTCTGCTATGGTCGACTCTTCTTGAACCTGTATGGCTCTGGGAGAAGGACAAATGAGTGAGAGCATCTTCTTTGAATAGATGTGTTCAGAGTAGAATAGACGTCTTATTTAACAACTATAAACCATCAGAAACAAGAACTAAAAGACAGTCCAATTAAAGCCCTATTTGGGATTAGTTTTATATGGAGAGATGGAAAGGTGGAGTAAAGAAAGTATTACCAGAGCGTTTTAGTCCTGTCTGAATGTGATCTCAGTAATCATTACAGACAATGTTAGTAAAGATTATGGTTACTTTTACCTTCCCAGTTAATATTAATCCTGTGCGAATAGACCCGCTGTAAATATGTACGTAAATAGTCCATCATATCCTGTTTAAAAGTATTTTTCCATTTTTTCAAGTATGGAGGAGCCTGAAGAAGCATTCAGTTGTTTTTAGGCCGTGGGAGAAGTGTGTGGCAAACATCAAGAGTTTTCCTCTTACCATTCAGATCAAAAAGAAGGTCGAAAGCACTTGTTAAAGGCACAAAATTTCTTTTAGCTTTAGGTAAGCAACAGAATCCAGTCAGAATTTAATTAATAAATCGTTCAGCTGAACCTAACAGTTTTATACATTTAAATGTAAGTTATATGTGTTTGTGCATGTGATATCAAGAAGCAAGAGGAGACAATTAATGTTTTTGTCAGTCTCTGTCCGGATGGGAATCAGAACAATGATCAAAACGTAGATGTAGTAGATTGAGTCCATCACCACCTCCAAAGCTTCAGTTGTTTCCTCTTCATGTGTTCATTTCATTCAGTGATGTGAAGTAGTTTTGATTTATATGCTGTTTAATGTTGGTGATCAGGTTATTTTACATGCGTGTAAAGAACTTCTATCCACTCCTTCTGGTTCACACAGATCTTCTTCTTTGCTTGTATTTGGATCTGGATATTCCTTTTCGAGGGAACTCAACGCTGCATCAGCTGACACAGTGGTGAGGCGTCCCACAGGATCCGGTGTCTGAGGCACATGTAACAACTTAGTCAATCATTGCTGACACAGTGATGACGTCGCAGGTGCTCCCAGTGTATAAAAAGGGCATCTGAAAACACGTCAGAAGTTTCAATGTCTTCAGGAAACCACCTGTCTGTATGAAGAGTGCAGTGAATGAAAAGGGAGGGAATGGCAAGCAAGCACTTTAAACGCTGTATCCCTCCATGTCTGCGTTTCATAACACCTGGTGATGGTCACGATATGTGTCTGTCATGTCTGTCTAGGAGTGGAGCACGCACGTTCAGCACTCGAGGGTGCTGGATGTATGCATTGCGAGGATCTCTCACTGAGAAAGCTCCACTCCCAGCTGGCACTCTTCTCAAGTCAAGTCATCTTTATTTATATAGCACTTTTTACAATGCAAATTGTGGCAAAGCAGCTTTACGTTAATAATTGGCAAATAATTTTTGGCTGCACAGCAGCTCCCAAAGAAAATGTTGTCATTGTCCAGCTTATTCTATATATTATTGATTCATTCCACTGCAAAGATCAATAGTTATTAGTCTAGTTAATTTATGTATATCAGCACTGCAGAAAACAGTGACGTAATCGTCCGGCTCAGCTCAGTTCGCATACAACAGCGCCAATGCAGGCATATAAAAAACACTGCTGAATATCAAGCAAGTGTCCCCAACTTAAGCAAGCCAAAGGAACCAAAACTCCAACAAGTGAAGTCAAGCCGCTTGAGCTCTGAACTTGCTGAGGCAGTGTGCAGCTTACAGCCGTGGGGGATCTCAGACGGGACTGCCCCAGTAGTATGAGTAAGTTCTCCTCGCTTCCCATCCTAGTTTTGCTAGCCCGCTTCTTCTGTTACTTTATACTTTATTTGTCCCTGTTAAGACATGAGATGTCTGAGATGTCCTGTGGAACATGAGGACTCATTGCTCGATCATGATTCTGACACGTTGAGCTCGTGGAGCTTATGACTCGCGCCACAGTCAGACTGAATGTCGGGCTCTAAGCACGAGGTCGAGAGAGGCCGTTTAGACAAGCGATATCTGCACGGTCATAAGTGCACTGCTCCGGTGAGTTGTCTTCTCATTCCCTTCTGCCATCCCTTTTTATTCTAAAATACCTATTTCCCCAAAGTTCTCCTCCCTCCCCCTCTGAGGAGGGCGTGGGGTACAGCATGTTGTTTTTTAGAGGAGAGAGCTCGTTGACTGGATTTTTAGCTGAGTCTCTAGGTTCTAGATTATTTTTTCTCCAGGCAGGCACTGATCAACATGGCATAGTTGGTATTGACATCCCCTTTGCATCAGCTGACACAGTGTTGAGATCCTTAAATGGGAACGTCTCAGGTTTTTCATGTAACCATGGTTCCCTGAAAGACGAACGATATATTGTGTTGCCATGCCTTGGACATACTTGCGCGTCTTCCTCCAGAAATTGGAAGGTGATGACATGTTTTTAGGTGCCTATTTTATATACTGTGATCACCCTGGAACATTATCACTGCATCGGCCATGATCGGCTAAGTTGTTACACATGCCTGAGACACCAGGTCCTGTGGGATGCGTCCCCATTGCATCTGCTGACGCGACGTCTCGTTCCTCTCTCAGGGAACCATGGACAAGTGTAACCTGAGACGTTTTTGGGTAGAGCAATTAAATAAAGTAGGCTACTCAAATAAATAACACTGCAGAGTCTTCATATCATTTTGATAGCAGTGAGTGATATTTTTCTCTTTGTTGTTTGGTTAACATTAAAAATGCAGACAGCACAGCAGCAGGATTATTAGGATGCTGTCTCTTTAAGACCGAATGATCTCACGAATCATGCATCATGGAGTATTTTGAGCTGAAACTTCACAGACACATTCTATGCAACACTTGAGACTTATATTATCTTGTATTATTGTATTATCTTGCAAAAAGGAGCATTATAGGACTTTAACAGATGAGATGAGGTGACTGAGAGTCGTGATCAAATCACAGCTTCATTTCATGTAAAGTCAAGTCAAATCAAGTCAGTTATATAGTGCTTTTTACAATGCAAATTGTGGCAAAGCAGCTTTACATTAATAATTGGCAAATAATTTTGGCTCCCAAAGAAAATTATGTTATTGTCCAGGGGTAGACGAAACAAGGAATAAAAGATTATAAAATCTATATGATGTTTAATAGGGAACCAGTGCAGTTTTAACAGAACCGGGCTAATATGGTCATACTTCCTGGTTCTAGTAAGGACTCTAGCAGCTGCGTTTTGGACCAGCTGTAGTTTGTTTATCAAGAGAGCAGGGCACCCACCCAGTAGAGCGTTACAGTAATCTAGTCTTGAGGTCATAAACACATGAACTAGCTTTTCCACATTTGTCATTGAGAGCATATGTCGTAATTTAGATATATTTTTAGATGGAAGAATGCAATTTTACATATGCTAGAAATGTGGCTTTCAAATGAAAGATTGGTTTCAAAGAGCACACCCAGGTTCCTAACTGACGAAGACGATTTCATAATCTAAATTACATTTGAGTGCTTAGGAATTAAACTACTTCAGATCCTTTTCTTTTTTTTTTTTTTTGAAGCTGTAAATCTGAGAAGAGCGATGGCGTCTGTTGAAGAGCTGCTTGAGAAATCACTGAATGAACTGGAAGAAGCTGAACTGAAGAAGTTTCAGTGGCACTTAAGGAAGGATCATGAGTGTATATCAAAGTCTAACATGGAGAATGCAGATAGGTTAAAAACAGTGGATAAGATGGTGGACTGTTTTGGACCAGATGCTGTGAAGATCATGGTGGAAATCCTGAAGAAGATAAACCAAAATAATCTGTCTGAGCAGCTGGAGAACAAACACAAACAAGGTAATGTTTAATTTGTTGAGGCTGTAATATAATTGACAGACAATAAAAAGACGTGCTACTGTTGGAGCTCATTCAGAAGAGACATGGGGTAAATAATAATCATTACCTTTACATGGAAAAATATAACAGCAAGCAACAATTTCAGAGACAGGAAGAACATCAGCAGATCTTATATAAGCTCATTTAATAGAACAGCGTCTGATTTTAGAAATGGTTAAATGGTTTACGGTGGTCTTAATTAAAACCCTTAAATTAAAACATCTGCAAGCAAATTCATACAAAGGCTCATTTCAATGACCCTAACCTAACCCTAATACAGTCTCATTGTCTAGGTTGGTGTACTAGATGTCAATGTCAATCAAAAAGCTTTTAATAATGTTGGTCATTATGACCTAAAGTTGATCCGAATCCAATGGTGCCAATCCAATAAATGTTCTGGAAGGAATTAGAAAAAAGAATGTTGTTCATAAGTTTTAAAACCGAAATCATCTGCATTCTAGTCTGCATTAGTCAAGCTGTTTCCATCACCACATATGTTGTCAGCTTAAGCACAATCAGTGTAAGACTGTAAGCTTGCAGTGCAATAAATGTGAATAATTTGGAGATAGCAGAAGTGCAGTTTTTATCAGATGTGCTGTAGTTATGTTTGTAATGGGAACTGCAAACCAGGTTACAAATTACATTTATGTTTTATAGAGAATTTATGGAAAACTTGATCACTTGTTTTTGCTGTCTTTTCCCCTGTTTTTTAAAGGCTCAACTGCAGATGACAGAAAAGATACTCATCATGATTACAAAGAGACCAGTGTCAAGCTGAAGAACAAATTGAAAGAGGACTACAAGCAGATATTGGTTGGTAATTCACAGACGGGTCATAAGAAAAAGCTGAATGATATTTACACTGATTTACATGTCGTGGAGAATGAGACTGGAGGAAGAGTAAATGACCACGAGGTGAGACAGATTGGATTGAATCATAAACAATATGAAGCCAAGGACACACCAATCCAGTGCAGTAATATATTTAAAGTCAATGAAAACAAAAAGGTACTGATGATGGGGATTACAGGGGTAGGAAAAACTGTCTCTGTCAATAAGTTCATCCTTGACTGGGTTGAAGGAAAAGAAAATCAGGAAATAGCCTTCATTTTTCCTCTGCCGTTCCGTCAGCTAAACCTGATTACAGAGAACTGCAGTCTCATGGGACTGATTCACGAATACTTCTTTAAAGAACTGCCCTCTCTTCCTAAAGAAGATGGAAAGGTCTTGTTCATTTTTGATGGGCTGGATGAATGTCGCTTTCCTTTGAACTTTAAAGAGGGTGGCAGATTTACAAATGTTCACAAAAAAACAACAGTGAGTAAGATAGTTACAAGCCTGATCAAGAGAGATCTGGTTCCCTCTGCTCTCATCTGGATCACATCCAGACCAGCAGCAGCCAGTCTGATACCCCGAAACTACATTGATCAGGTGACTGAAGTGCGAGGATTTAATGATGAGCAGAAAGAGCAATACTTCATCAAAAACAGCACTTCTGAGGTTTCTGAAAACATCATCAGTCACATCAAGAAATCCAGGAGCCTTTACATCATGTGCCACATCCCCGTCTTCTGCTGGATCTGTCTTACAGTTCTTCAGCCTCTACTGGCTCGAGAGAGCAATAACAAAAATAAAACACCAACAACTCTCACAGAGATGTACACAAACTTCTTAAATTGTCAGCAGCAGCAAATGAAAGAAAAATACTGTGATGACCCTGAACCTAAAGCCAATGCAATATCTTTTGATAAGATTATTCTGAAGCTTGGGAAACTGGCCTTTCAGCAGCTGCAGAAAGGTCAACTGATTTTCTACAAAGAAGATCTTGAGAAATGTGGACTAGATGTCAGTGAAGGGTCTGTCTACTCTGGGTTATGCACTCAGATCTTTCAGGAGGGAAAGGTTTCAGCAAGAAACGTTTACAGCTTTGTTCATCTCAGTGTACAGGAATTCCTTGCTGCTCTCTATGTGTTTTTTAATAACAAAAACAAGAGAGAAAACCCATTTCTGGAATCCTGGGAAAAAATGACACAGAAACTCACTAAAAAGTCACTGTTTCAGCTTCATAAGACTGCAATCAACAAGGCTTTAGAAAGCAAGAATGGACACCTGGATCTTTTCCTCCGGTTCCTTCTGGGTCTTTCACTGGAGTCCAATCAGAGTGACCTGAAGGAACTGCTGCCGGGACTGGAACTAAAAACAGAGAACCTGAAAAACACTACTGACTTTATCAAAATGAAGATAGAGGAGGAGAAATCAGTAGAGAGGACCATCAATCTCTTCTACTGTCTGAGTGAACTGGAAGATGACTTTGTGGAGGAAATCCAGAAGAATCTGAGCTCAGGAAATCTTTCAGCACAGAAGCTTTCCTCTGCTCACTGGTCTGGTCTGGTGTTTGTGCTCCAGATGTCAGAAGAGACTCAAGAGGTGTTTGAATTGCAGAAATACAGAAGATCTGATGAAGCAGTGGAAAGACTGCTGCCAGTGATCAAAAACACCAGAAGAGCACTGTAAGAGTCTTCTTTTCAATCATTTACATGCACTCTTAGTAATTTTAATTGAATCTTACACAGGTGATTTGATGGCCAAAACTGTTCAGATTAATAAATATAAATGTATCAGTGTATGATGTAATTAAATGCCATTGTATCGCCATCATCAGGCTAGCTGGGTCGGGCATAATTTTTTTGAGCTTTGCTTACTTCACTTCAGTCAAAAGTTTTTCCAAATGATCTATGCTCCAGATTACAAAACCTATCTAATAAGCATTACTATTGAATTACTCTCTACACAGGCTCCATAGTTGTAATCTCACTGCTCAGTGTTGTGAGAGTTTGTCTTCAGCTCTACAATCCTCAAACTCTGTCCTGAGAGAGCTGGACCTGAGTAACAATGACCTGAAGGATTCTGGAGTGAATCTTCTTTCTGATGGACTGAACAGTCCAAACTGTCACCTGGAGATGCTGAGGTTTGAGTTCAAAAACATTCTTTTTTTGCATTGGTTAATTTTTCTTTAAATCTCAGATTTAATATTCATTATGCATGGAATTACATTGATTTTTTTTGTGTTCAGATTTACCACATGTACTCTCACTGCTCTGTCTTGTGAGAATTTGTCTTCAACTTTACAATCATCAAACACTGCCCTGAGAGAGCTGGACCTGAGTAACAATGACCTGAAGGATTCTGGAGTGAAGCTTCTCTCTGATGGACTGAAGAGCCCAAATTGCCATCTGGCAATATTGAGGTAAATAGTTTTAAAATAGTTAAATAAATACTATCAGAATAAATGATTTTGTTACAGAATGTGCCATCTGCTCTCAATGGAATGCCAGAACAAGAGACAAAACAACATTTGAAGGAGTGTGATATTTTAAATATTTACACTGATGTCTGAATTTTCTGAATGAGTTGAGAGATGTGACCCACATGGACTGCAGAAGTCTGAGAAAAATATTGTTAGGGGTGGAGGCATGGTAGTGGACTGTGTGAAGATTGAAATTACAAAATGGCCTTAAACGAGTACTAAAACTGTAAAATATTGAGGTTTCAAAACCATCAATTTCGTGCATGATTTCTGATAGCAATGAACAAGCTTGTACTTCCATCTTGTGGATGTGTACGGGACACCATTAACATCTCAGTAAGACTTCACAATTAACACCACATGCTAAAGGGCGATTATATGAATCAATGTTATGTACAAGTTGACTAGCAATTTATTTTTATGAATTCTTGCAATACATGTCTGAGGCCATGAGATATTGCTTAGGCAATGCAAGTGCAATATATAGCACATTTCATACACTATAGCAGGGGTCACCAACACGGTGCCCGCGGGCACCAGGTCGCCCCCAAGGACCACATGAGTCGCCCGCAGGCCTGTTCTAAAAATAGCGCTTGTGAGCTGCGTCTGAAATTAAATTTTATTCTGTTGCTATTCTTTTTTTATCTTTTAATAACTTAAAAATATGTTCATTATACACGAGTTTAGATAAGTTTAGGCGAACTCTGACCTACTCTAGTTCAAAAGAATTTGGCGCGAGACAAAACCAGTGCTCGTGAAGAGTAAGCTAGTGGGCGCGTGCGCGCGCGCAACGAAGACGGTAGCTGAATGCTGCGGCGACGGCAAAGCGGCACATGTGGAGAGACACTTCACTACCTGTCACAAAAGCTACCATGCGAACTACCCACTAGGAAGTGCATTACGAACAGAATAAGCCTGTGAGCTAAATGCAGCTTTGGGTAAGCAAGTCTTTTTTCACGAGGCCGGCGAAAAAGTCACAAAAAGCAACCGAAGCCTCGTTTAGAGATACACATTTTCTGATCAAGAAGAAGAAGGCATTTTCAGACGTTTTTAAAGAAGCAATGTACTTAACCCTTTCGCACGTAAGTTTAAAATATTATGGCTGAGCTCTCAGCGTGAGTTTTTCAAGGCGACCGTTATTTAGAACGTGTCACTTTACTGTTTCCATGGTGACGCGTCATTGCTTGTGACGTGACACACGGCAACCTCAAAAGCGCTGATTGACTTAATTTTTCCTTTTTTATTCAAAATATTACCAAATTTGATGACTAGCATGAAATATCTCATATTCCGATTGTCAAATATGTGCAAGTGGATTTTGCTGTTTAAACGCCTTTATATTGATCGCGTTAGTTGAGATATACGCGCGACGGGTGCCGCCATGTTAGTTTGCCCCGCAGTACAGAGAATCCCGTCTGTTGGATTTACAGCACGTGAATTCATCCTTCTCCCGAAATACAAAAAGTAAGTGAGCCGGTGAACTGAGAGAAGAAGAGAGTAAACTTTAAAGTTACTTACACAATGTGTATCTGATATTAATAAAACGTGCTGTCAAATTATTATAGAAATGATTGTTATTGCCGCTTCCATAGACATCAGTGTGTATTTTCATCTCTAAATGTATTAGGTTAGTACTTATGTGAATTTAAATGTCTGAAACCTAAAATAAACATTATGTGGTTGAAAACACTGCATATTTGTGATATATTGACAGCGCTGAGCGCGTCTGTCACTGGCTCAGCGCCAGAACGCGCGCAAGCGCTTTTGAATTTGGCAGTTGATCACGTGATGCACTGAACGCTCTAATCACACCGGTGTGATCGTACGCGTCAAAGGGTTAAACACTGTACTTAAAGATTAAAGTATTATTAATAATATATAACTAAAGGCAACCTGAGCAAATTTGTTATTTCAGAAGAGTGTATCAAACTGGTAGCCCTTCGTATGACTCAGTACCCATGAAGTAGCTCTCAGTTTCAAAATGGTTGGTGACCCCTGCACTATAGTAATTCAAAGTGCTTTACATGAAAAGGAAACAAACATAAGAATAAAAATGGAATGAAAAAAGAAACAAATACATAAGAACAAAAATCTGCCCTCACTTGGTCCTTGGTCCTTGTCCTCTTTACCCGAGGAGGCTGAACACGACGGCTGAACGCTTCCGCGACTGTCCGTACACACTAAATAAATGGCTTTCTTACCAACGTATGAGTGAAAACAGCTGTGTCTGCCCTACCAATTAGCTCAGCAATAGAGTTTCGCCGTGAATGGGCCAAATCGAAACTACTGCAGGAAATGCACGCACAGCACTTAAGTTCACAGCCCAGCAATGCCAAAACTAACAACCGCTACAGTTCTTCTAAATGGCAGCGAATACAATTACAAACAGATACAAGTCAAAAGCGCAAACATACAAATAAGCAGAGAATCGAAATGAATCCTTCCCAGCAGCAAGTAATAATTTAGCAATAGAGCAGAAACGGGTATTAAGTACAAACAAACACTCACGCGCTCTAGCCGTCTTCAGTGTCCTCACGCTTGATCGACTGTTTTACTTCAAACAATACTTGATTACATCAATAAAGAATGCTTTTCCCAAACCCTATGGTCGCCTAAGTTCATCGGATGTGTAAACATACCATATGCAAAACCATACTCATCAATGACTCGATTCTTCAAAGATCTCCCTTTACATAATACATGAGTAACCCATAGTTCATATCAGTACAAACAATGATTAAACACAAAGAAAAAAAACAAAAGAGTGAAATCAATCAGGATACTCAAGAATACTTGTATTTGTGCTTGTGTTAAAGTCCAGACACATAATGTAGAAAATGTCCCATATGCCTTTGCACATCAGTCTCTTCAAGGATAGCAACGCCACATGATTCTCACTGCATAGCAAGGAAAGGAATCCCATAAACACACAAAAATCCTTCTACAAAAGAAAATACAAACATTCAGAAACCCCATTCATAAAACAGTGTGAATGACGATCTCAAAGGATAATAACCATGACATCAAACATCATGACAAACATGACATCAAATCTACTTCCTCCTCTTTTATCACACCCAGGCAGCACACTAGGACCCCCTGGTGGTCAGGATGAAATTTACAACCACTAGAACCATGTACAGTTCATGACACTGTTACATACCCTTTCCTCATTGGAAGACTTAACATATCCATGGTAAGGCTTCAGATTCTGAATATGAAAAGTGTCTGGATGATCAGGATCATCCAAAAATATAACAGAGCAATTAACTGGACCCAAACACTTTAGAATTTTAGCTGGACCCTTCCACTTGTCAGCTAGCTTAGACATAAAACCTTCACTGGCCCTTGATAAAGGATGAGAGTGCACCCATACCGTCTCTCCAACCTGGTACTGAGCATGCTTTCTGCAAAGATTATAATAGCGCTCTTGCTTCCTTTGAGCTTGCTCCACATTCTCTCTCACCAACCTCAGTAGGTTCTCATATCGTTCTAGAACAGCATAAGCAGGATTACTGGGATCAGGTGGACTTGACAGGGCTCGCTCTACTGGTCCTTTTAGTTTTCACCCTAAAGCGATTTCAGCAGGTGTAAATCTAGTGGATTCTTGCCAGGCTGTATTTTTGGCAAACCTAAATTCTGCGAGCCAGCGATCCCACTGACGATGATGCTCGTTGACGTAGGAGGCTATCATAGTTTTGAGCGTATGATTGTTGCGCTCGGTAAGATTAATTTGTGAATGACTGGCTGTGGTAAGTTTTTGGATTACCCCCCATTGCTTGCACACTAATTCAAAAAAGTGTAAGGTAAATTGTGCTCCTCCTTCCGAAACCATATAGACTGGAGTACCCCATCGAGTAAAAATCTCATTTACCAGAATATGAACTATTTGTGGTGCTTTGGCTACCCGTAGAGGAAACAACTCAACCCACTTTGAGCAGTAATCTACTATCACCAAAAGATGCTCATTTTGCTTTGGTCTCTTAGGAAAAGGTCCCATGAGGTCTACTCCTATCATATACCCTGGCTCCACCACTGGGGTATTTTGCAAATGAACAGACAACTTGGAGATGGAAGGTTTGTATAGCTGAGCAAAGGCCACGTTAGGGCACATAGACACAACAGCCTTGAACGGCGACAAGGCCACGTTAGGCCACATAGACACAACAGCCTTGAACGGCGACAAGGCCGCAATAGGCCACATAGACACAAAGCCTTGGACGGCAATGAAGGCCACGTTAGGCCACATAGACACAACAGCCTTGAACAGCGACGAGGCCACGTTAAGCCACATAGACATGGCAGCCTTGAACGGCGACGAGCGACAATTTGATTATTAGTGAGTAAGATAGTAACACCACCACCAGTATTTTCATGAATTACCTTGATTGTAACTTGAGAGAGCTTGCTGAGCTTTTTGGAATCTGGTCTTATGTATGATTCAATAGCAGAGGAAGACAGTCTTCCCAGGGGCTTGATGGCTGATGTTGAAAATCCTCGGCTGCAGTGGTTGCTACCACAATTCTGAATGAAAGGCCATTATGCAGAAGGGGAAAAATTGAGGCATCCTAGAACAGTAGCTAATTGAGTCCTGAACAAAGCTTTACCAAACGGTTCTCCATTAGAGAGAAGTTAACAGTAGTTCTAAATGAACTTTACATATTTAATCATGGAAGGAGGGACGGAATTTGTTATTAAATTTAGAAAAAGTTAAAGTGACACCAGATCCTTTGGAGTCACACTGGAGTGTTTAAGGAAAAGAGTTAAGAAATTAGGTGAACGCCAACGAGCAAGACTGATGTTTAAATTCTATGGTAAATTCCCCGGGACACATAAAGCCGTAAAGCATGGCCTCTAGCATTGTATTGATACTTTGCAGAAAGACGAAATGATTGGCAGGCGTTAGCAGATGGAATGAAAAAGACTTTGGTATTTACGATTAAAATACAATGCATAAAAATATTTCCTGCTAGCAATCTATGGATAGATGAAATATAAAGATTACGGTTATCATGATTAGAACAACGAGGAACAGCGGTCGTGATCGAGATGGGAATAACGGGAAATCTGTAGTGTAAGCGTTGAGTGTGGAGGGAGCAAGCCTTTTGCTTAATTTGGCTAGACATTATATGTAATTCAACATAAGGTCTGATCAGGGTGAAAGAGAGATAGCGAGAGAGCACTGAAACTTCAGCGACAATTAAAGAGCCCCTATAAGTATTTAGTGTTTAACAGCTAAGAATTACAGTATATTAAATATGAAACAGTTTCATACATTGTCAGTGTCCTCTTAGCTCCGCAATGTATTTTCACTCCGTGAGAACATGATGTGTGGCGTGAGAGAGCATGTTGTCGGGCATGCAACAGGGGGCGGGTTTTGCGAATTGCACGGGCTAAAATCTTTTGGCTACCAAAATGACGGACAGCAGTTCAGCATCAGTGACAGACCAAACTATACTCGAATTAAAAAGGGGAAGGAGGGGGCAGAATGGCTTGTTATTTTAAGAATACCACGAACTCAGTAAAAACCCTGTATCGTTGGTTAAAGTCTGCCATCTTTGATAGGTACGACCTAACTCATCCCTCCAATCTAAAGCTTGACGCAGAATGTCTCTGTAAATGCTAAAAGGATGACAAATTCGGCGAATGAGAGGTTTGTAGCAAACTGGGATCGGAAATTGAGAAAAACTGCCTCGTCACCGCAGTCAACCACAAGTCTGTCAACTGCAGACGATGGAAGCAGTAAAGTAGCCAGGTTAATGACCTTACCTAGGATAAAAGATCTGAGTTGGGGTGATATCATAACTGCAGCAGGTGGGACAAAACACCTACCGGACTCTTGAGCTGGTGCAGCAGTGGAGAGACTAAGATTTGACGTTGCAGTTGGTGCAGAGACATCTTGAAATGGCGTCTGGATTGTGTGATGAGAATTTAGAAGGGTAGATGAGGTCGAAGCCACACGCTGTTGATTACTTGATCCGAGAGGAGTAGGGAAAATCTTTTTGTTTAATGCAATTAGGAAGAATGAATACTATAAATGCAACGGTGCGATTCTCTGAGCTGTGCGCAAACTAGCATGGCGGCACTTTGAGCTCATCTAACGCGATCATTATAAAAGTGTTTAAACAGCAAAACACGTCCACTTGCGCGTATTTGACGATCAGAATGACAGATATTTCAAGCTATAGACCTCAAATTTGTTAATATTTTAAGGAAAATGAATAATCAGATCATTAGTCATACAGCACTATTGTGCTGCCGTGTGTCACGTAACGAGCAATGACGCGTCACCATAGAACAATAAAGTGATGCGTTCTGAAAGATGGTCGCTTTGAAAAACTCACGCTGAGCGCTCAGCCAGAATATTTTAAACTTACGTGCAAAAGGGTTAGCTGACTCTGAAAGGCATTGAACAACTTGATGAGCTGTGAATTCACATCCTCCGGTTCAGATATCCATGCTGCAGCGGCACTGAATGCGTGTACTGCAGACGCACAGAAGAGGAGATGCAGGACAAAATCTTCGTCGGAATCTGAATAATCACAAGCGGCAAGCTTATTCAGAGACATGGTTGGGTTTGCAACTGAACGCTAACAATTAAGTTCCATGTCAGCATCTGCGAACTCATGTGTGAGTACCGATCTTATACTACGAGTGTTGGATGATGATTGGTTAGGTCTAGATTAGTAGTGGCGTAGCATTTGAGTCTTCCTGACAGAACTTGCACTAGAGCTTTCATTTCCTTTACTTCGGCATCTTCTTGCTGAGCTTTAGCAATTTCCTCCCAATCCACTGGTAGACTTGAAGGTACTACTATTGAACTTGCAGTCTTCACTTGTCTCAACATGTTCACATTTGCAGTGTCTTCCATAATCCGTGATAACGTGTCTGGAACCACATTGCATTGTCCTTTTCGATACTTAACTGTAAATTCAAACTCCTGCAGTCGTATAGCCCACCGAGTCAATCTTGATGAGGGTTTAGTACAACAATCTTTGGAAACTTGGTGACTGAGTTGTTGACGTGTGACTTGCTGTATTCCGTGTTGCAAGTGATGGCTGGTGAAGACAGCGACAGATGGATACTACTGAGCTAGGAGACAGATGAACAGACAGACGAGGATCACAGGAACAGGAAGGGATGACAGGCAGGAATCAGGTAAGTATGACGAGGTGAGTCTGTAGTGTCTCAGCATAGATGAGACCAGACACAGAAGTGACAGAGGAGTGAGTTTATATAGTGATGGCTGGTTATGAAGAACAGGTGAAGGTGATCAAAATTTGGGAGATGGTGAAAGAGTGGGTGGATCTGGTGCTGATGAGGTGATGGGTGTGGTGATTGATTCCATGTCAATTACAAAAACAGAGAATATTTGTTTTCCATTTGACTTACATGATTTAAAACATGATATTTTAATGTTTCTTTAGACATATGTCTCATGTTTGTGTGATTAGTATTCACTAAGTTACAGTTCATTTTCTGAGGACTATCAGAATGGACTTCATTCAGAGAGAAGCGACCAATCACACATCATTTTAGTTTTCTTCATCATTTAGTCTGCCAAATGAATAAATGTAAATGTAGTTTTCAACATTTTGTTTTTACTCTGAGTTTACACAAATAAAAGAAGACATTTCACAGATTAGAATGGAGTATAACGCTTAATTGTATGTTCAAAATTGACAAAGTATTTGAGTCACACTTTCACACTGGTAAGAAAAAAAATTAGGTGGTATCGCGGCGCGGCGGCCGACCCCTGAGGGTTAATTAGTCATTGAAGTTACTATTTAATTTTTTTTTTACACAGTTACAAATAAATAACACCTAATGAATGGCTAAAATATGTTTAAATTAAAGTCATACAGACTTCTTGTGTGTGTCTGTAGGTTGTCTGGCTGTATGGTGACAGAGGAAGGCTGTCATTATGTGTCTTCAGCTCTGAGTTTGAACCCTTCACACCTGAGAGAGTTGGATCTGAGCTACAATCACCCAGGAGATTCAGGAGTCAAGCTGCTTTCTGAAAAACTGGAGGACCCAAACTGCACACTGGACAAATTCAAGTACAAAATCACAAGAGTTTTGATCAAACAACTGCAATAACAGTATTTCCATTTTATTACAAACTAGTTTGACTTTATTACTTTATTACGCTATTTCTGCCTTCGCCTTACAACAGCAAAAGAACAAAAAACTCACAAACAGATACACAAAGACACTGAGCAAAAAATAAATATAACAAACAATAAGATAAAAATGACAAATTATTTAATTGATTTAGGTTGTACACAACACAGCTGTACATGGACTTTACAGGTTAATCTATTCGCCATGGGTGCATATATACATATCCAGGTATAAGTGTGGATTTTGTTTGTGAGTGTATGGAACTACAATAAAAAGAGAATAAAGATATAAATTAGTCAAAACTCACCCGAGTTTTGACATTTACACCCCGCATTCTCACGATACTACATCTCCCATCATCCCCGTACCTTGGCACTGATCACTATGCCAGCTGCAGACTATTACCTGGGATTATTTAAGGGACTTTAGTCTTACGATACCTTGCGAAGTCTTGTTTCCATTTCCGGTGCATCTCTGAGCATTATCTACCTTATTTGTCTGCCTGTTACTGATCTGCTTGTTAACCCGTTACAGACCCTCTGCTGCCTGCCTTTCTGCTTTGTTTGCCTGGTAATCTCTGCAAAACCTTGTAAAACCTTCTCCACCTGCCCCGACCTCTGCCTATTGTATGACTACAAGCCTGTCTGCCCTTTACCATTGCTGTTTACTGTCCTTGACCCCTGTCTGCCTGACCACTGTGTTTTTCATTAAAAAGCCTGCACATGGATCCCGCTTTGTCTGACGATTCATTACAGTTGGGACCTAGTCTTCTGAATTTTTTTTTTTTTTGCTACAATTACATTAAATTATTTAGGTGATGTGCTGACAAACAAACTGTATATAAAACATCATTAAATATGACTAAATATAAATAGCCAGATGTGGTGCACAAGATGGAGCACTCGTCAGTCAATGATTACAACAGTTCTCAATTTACTTGAACACTGAATTGAGGAAACAGTTCAGACTCTTGACATATCTGCTGAGACCTGATGAGCAGCTGATATAAACATGTGAACCAAGCAGCTGACTTCAAAGAGGAGGCAAAATTGTTTTTTTAATGGTTTCTCATCATTAATGTTAAAAGCTGAGATGATTAATGCTAATTTATTCACTTTATATGGATTAGAAATGTAAAACATCCAAGTTTCACACATTTATTGTGTGCATTAATAATATAATTGCAAGATTATGTAAACAAACTGGGGCTGTAATGATTAGCTGAGGAACACTGAGGCAGACAGGGAAGACAATCTAAGTGCAGCTTAAAGTTTATTCCAGTAATCCATTAGGCAAACAAATGCAGGTAACAGCGAACACGAGGGAAAAGCCAAGGGAACATGAACACAGGAATTGACTGACAAAACCAAATGAGACAAGCACTACTTATTAGTAAGATGGTAAGATTCACCGATTCACATCAGTCCATCGGCTTAAAAGTTAAAGATGCGATGCATCGATTTTAAAAATTTGCTTTGGCTCATGGGTGTCGGTGGGTCCTCCCCCAGAAAAATGTTACTGGAGTAGATGCCATTTCCTCTATTCTGTCTCTCTGCCAGCCTTGTTGGCAAATGCTATTTACACTAACTGATGTCTGCATGGAGCAGACAAAATTACAAAAGATACTGACTTGATCATAGTGGCAATAATGTGAGGGTAAGGCGCATGACATAAAAAAGATTCAAAGCGACCCGAGGTTCGAATCTGCCTTTTGCCAAACTCGCTCTAACGTTACTCCATTTTCTCATTGCATATCTGTCACGGTTCATGCGTCTGTGTGTTCATCTCTGCATGTCTGTACCAGTTTGGTGTGTATTTTCGACCTTCACAGTCTCTATGAGACTGGTGTCTGCTACGGACCCTTATTAATTCTGATCATTTGCTTTACTTTATTCCTCACCTAATAAACTATTTTCTGCACTTGCACTTGCACCTGCACTCTGCACAGGCGCAGGTTCCCCATTCGACCCGGACACGGGGTGGATCCAGCCAATCACGTTAAATGGTAAACCTCGGAATAAGCAGAGAGACTAAAATTAGCGTAGACGCCATTCTTCTTCTGATGTAACGAGTTCATCTGGTGTTATAGGAAGTGTTCCCGGTTCCGGCTGACCTGATCTATGCAGCCTAACAATCCTTTAACAGATATGAAGACATAAATTGATAATGTGTCATGTTGCCAGGTTAAAGTTTTTAGTCTAGATTTAAACTGACAGAGTGTGTCTGCTTCCTGAACAATGCTAGGAAGATCGTTCCAGAGTTTAGGTGCCAAATAAGAAAAGGATCTACCGCCTGCAGTTGATAAGGACTCAAGCAGCTGTGTTTTGGACCAGCTGTAGTTTGTTTATGAAGCGAGCAGGACAACCACCCAGTAGAGCGTTACAGAAATCTAGCCTTGAGGTCATGAACGCATGAACTAACTGTTCCACATTTGTCATTGAGAGCATATGTTGTAGTTTAGATATATTTTTAAGATGGAAGAATGCAGTTTTACATTTGCTAGAAATGTGGCTTTCAAATGAAAGATTGGGATCAAAGAGCACACCCAGGTTCCTAACTGACAAAGACGACTTAACAGAGCGAAGTGTTAGACAGTATTCTAGGTTATTATGTGCAGCAGTTTTTTCTGAATTTAGTAGTAGGAAATTACTAAGTCATCCAATTTTTTATATCAGCTTCTGTTAATTTTGAGAATTGGTAGGTTTCGTCAGGGCGCGAGGAAATATAGAGCTGAGTATCAACAGCGTAACAGTGAAAACAAATGCCATGCTTCCTAATGACATCTCCCAAGGGTAGCATGTACAGAGTGAAAAGCAAAGGTCCTAGTACTGAGCTTTGCGGTACTCCATATTGAACTCCATATTGATTGAAATGACATCTCTTCGTTTACTACTACAAACTGATAACGGTCAGATAAGTATTTGAACCATGCTAATGCAATTCCACTAATGTCAACATAATTTTCTAATCTATTTAAAAGAATATTGTGGTCGATAGTGTCAAAAGCAGCACTGAGGTCTAGTAACACTAATAGAGAGATACAACCATGATCTAATGATAAGAGCAAATCATTCGTAACTCTAATGAGAGCAGTCTCAGTACTATGGTACGGTCTAAATCCTGACTGGAAATCCTCACAGATACCATTTCTTTCCAAGTAGGAACACAGTTGCGATGATATTGCCTTTACTAGTATTTTTGACAGAAAAGGTAGATTGGAGATCGGCCTGTAATTGACTAATTCTCTAGGATCAAGTTGTGGTTCTTTAATAAGAGGTTTGATAATAGCCAGTTTCGGTACATAACTGTCAGAATCCGTCAGTGTATTTGTTCCCTAGTCCTGTCATCTGTCATGTGTTCTTTGTTTTGCCTTCCCATGTGCCTGTCTAATTATTAGTCCATTGTCTTCAGCTGTGTCTCGTATGTATTCATGTCTGTCACCTGTGCCTTACTCGTTATCCTCTTGTTCTCATGTGTATTTATGCCCTCTGTGTCAGTCCAGTCTTTGTTCGTCATTAATGTTACTTAGTGTGGATTCTCCTGCCTGTACCATTGTTTGCTATATTAAAATTACTTCGTTACATTCAGTCTGCTGTCTTCATGCGCTCCTTCCTGCAACCACACCCTGACAGTAACCTAGTGATAAAGATGAATTAATGATCTTAAGAAGAGGATCTATGACCTCTGGAAGCATCTCTTTCAATAGCGTAGTCGGTATAGGGTCTAACATACATGTTGTTTATTTTGATGATTTAACAAGTTTATACAATTCTTCCTTTCCTATAGCAGCGAATGAATGGAATTTTCCTCATGGATACAGTTGCATGGCTATTATTTTCTCTCTAATATTGTCAATCTTGCAAGTAAAGAAGTTCATAAAGTCATTACTGCTGTGCTGTTTGGAAACATCAGAAGTTGAGGCTGTATTTCTTGTTAATTTAGCCACTGTATCAAATAAGTACATAGGGTTGTGTTTATTTTTTCTAAAAGATTTGAAAAATAAGCAGATCTAGCGGTTTTTACAGCCTTTCTGTACTCCATCATTTTCTCTCTCCATGAAATCCGAAAAACTTCTAGTTTTGAATTCTTCCGGCTGCGCTCCATTTTTCTTGCTGCTCTCTTAAGGGCCTGAGTGTGCTCGTTATACCATGGCGTTGGACTAATATCCTTAATCTTTTTTAAGCGCAAAGGAGCGACAGAGTCTAGAGTGTTGGAAAAGACAGCGTCAATAGTTTCTATTGCAACATCGAGTTCTTCTAAGCTGTCTGGTTTGCTAAGTTGATTTTTGCTAAGCAATTTTTAGTGGTAGAAATGATGGTTCTAACATATTTGTGGCAGACAGGTGGTTTTCCAGCCTTGGATAAATGTAGCACGCATGAGACTAGATAATGATCTGAGACGTCATCTTTCTGCTGCAGAATTTCAACGGCATCAGTATCTATTCCATGTGACAATATTAGATCTAGAGTATGATTACGACAATGAGTTGGTCCTGACACGTGGTGTCTAACTCCAATAGAGCTTAGAATATCTGTTAATGCCAATCCCAAAGCGTCTTTTTCATTATCTACATGTATATTAAAATCACCAACAATAAGGACTTTATCCACAGCCAGTACTAAGTCCGATAGAAAATCAGCAAATTCTTTGATAAAATCTGTATGGTGCCCTGGTGGCCTGTATACAGTAGCCAACACAAATGTCAAATGGGATTTGTCACTTACATTATATAACGTTACATAGAGCACCATCACTTCAAAAGAATTACATTTGAAAGACTTTTGAGTAATACTGAAGATATTACTTTAGATTACAGCAACACCTCCCCCTTTTCCTTTCCGATTAGGTTCGTGTCGATAATAGTAACCTGGAGGGCTCATTTAAAGTAATGTAATCGTCTGGTTTTTGCCAGGTTTCTGTCAAACACAGCAGATCTAGATTATTTTCTGTGATAATATCATTTACAATAAGTGCTTTTGAAGAAAGGGATCAAATATTTAGCAACCCAAGCTTTATCATTTGTTTATCTTTATAATCTCTGTTCACTACTTGTTGAACATCAATTGAATTATCACTCGTAAATGGGTTTGGAAGTTTTCTGTATTTATTAGTTCGGGGTACAGACACAGTCTCTATGTGATGATATCTAGGTGAAAGAGTCTCTATGTGTTGTGATTTATCTGAATTCTGTGACGTGAGACAGCTAGCAGACGGTCGGTTTAGCCAGTCTGTCTGCTTCCTGACCTGGGCCCCAGTTAGTCAAGGTTGAGCTCTAAGACTATGTGCCATATTACTAGAGAGAAGAGCAGCACCACCCCAGGAGGGATGAATACCATCTCTTTTCAACAGGTCAGGTCTGCCCCAAAAACTTTTCCAATTGTCTATGAAACCTATATTATTCTGTGGACACCACTTAGACAGCCAGCCATTGAGTGATGATAGTCTGCTAATTATCTCATCACTCCTACGAGCAGGAAGGGGTCCAGAAAAAATTACAGTGTCTGACATCATACGTGCGAGTTCACACACCTCTTTAATGTTAATTTTGGTGATCTCCGACTGGCGAAGTCGGACATCATTAGCGCCGACGTGAATGACAATCCTAGAGTATTTACAATTAGCATTAGCCAGCACTTTAAATTTGCTTTGCTGTCAGGCGCTCTGGCTCCCGGCAAACGTGACTATGGTGGCTGGTGTCTCTATTTTCACGTTCCGTGTAATAGAATCGGCAATAACTAGGGCACTTTCAACAGGATTCTCATTGAGTGCGTCACTGAGTGGGGAGAACCTGTTTGATGTTCTAATCGGAACGGAAGAGTGGTGTTTTTTCCCATGACTAGGCCGCCTCACGGTCACAAAGTTGCCCTGCTGCACGGGCTCTACAGCCGTAACCGAACAATGTACGGAGTTCGCTAAGCTAGTCGCATCCAAAACAGTATCTGAAGCCCTTGCATTCTTACTATCCTCAATTAAAGATTGGATGCGTGTCTCTAATTCTGAGATTTTCTCTGTCAGCCTGACTATTTCACTACATTTATGACATGTGAATCCCTCATCACTGACAGAGAAAGCTATACTATGCATGTGACAGGCAGTGCAAGTAACAATGAAAGCAGAAGATGACATATCTTACTGTGTTCGTAGACCGATCCGACTTACCAGTTGTTTGCTGAACTTGTAGAAAAAGGAGAGCACGACAGAAATGATGGTGGGCATGGATAACACAAACTAACGTGTTGTGATGGTGATTTAGATTAAAAGATTAAAAACTAGCGATGTCAGATTAATGTGATAGGCAATATAAGACAATATCAGATATATAGTGAAGATAAAATAGACAGCAAACAATGACAATAAATAGATTCAAAACAAAGCTATACGGAGCAACAGACTCAAACAATTCAGCAGCGAGGCAGACAGGAGCAATCGATCAAAAATTGACGAGAGAGTGCGTCAGGCTTGACGTTCTTGGAACCCGGCCGGTAAGACAGGGTAAAATTAAAGCGACCAAAGTTTCCAAAGAGTGCCCAGCGAGCCTGCCTGGAATTCAACCGTTTGGCGGTTTGGATATACTCCAAGTTCCGGTGGTCAGTCCAAACCAGAAAAGGCTCCGCTGCACCCTCCAACCAGTGGCGCCACTCCCCCAAAGCCAGCCGCACTGCCAACAGCTCACGGTTGCCGATGTCGTAGTTCCGTTCTGTGGGAGACAATCAGTATGAGAAATATGCACAAGGGTGCAGTTTGTTGTCAAGGGAAGAACGCTGGGAAAGAACCACTCCGACACCTATCTCTGACGCCTCAACCTCCACAACAAGCCGGGTAGGGTCCGGAGTAACTAAAATAGGTACCGTTGAAAACCTCTTTTTGAGGTCATCAAAGGCCGCCTGAGTGGATGAGGACCAGCCAAATGGTGTCCTTGTGGAGGTTAATGCTGTCAGAGGAGCCGCCACCTGGCCAAAATTACGGATAAACCGCCTGTAGAAATTAGCAATCCCGATAAAGCTCTGTAATGATTTTCGATTGCCAGGTGTGGGCCAGTCGGAGACGGCTCTTACCTTAGCAGGATCCACGCGAACTCCCTCCACCAAGACGATGTGACCCAAGAACGGAACCGACTGTTTGTGGCAGGAGCACTTCTCCGCCTTAGCAAACAGTTGGTTCTCCAGCAGACGCTGCAGCACCCGCCTGACGTGCTGAATGTGTTCCTGGAGTGAACGAGAAAAAAATCAAGATGTCATCCAGATACACAAAGACAAACTTGTTGATCATGTCTCTCAGCACGTCATTAACGAGCGCCTGGAAGACGGCTGGGGCATTAGTCAAATCGAAGGGAAGAACCCATTACTCAAAGTGCCCTGTGGGGGTGTTGAAAGCCGTCTTCCACTCGTCCCCCTCCCTGATCCGAAGCAAATGGTATGCGTTGCGGAGGTCCAGCTTCGAGAAGAACCTTGCCCCCTGCAGGATCTCGAAGGCCGATGACATCAACGGCAGGGGGTACATGTTCTTAATGGCGATAATCAATGCAGGGGCGCAAGGAACCATCCTTCTTCATGAAGAAGAACCCCGCTCCCGCCGGAGAGGAAGAAGGACGAATAATATTGGCCGCCAGAGACTCTGATAGGTATTTCTCCATGGCCGCCCGTTCAGGAGCGGACCAGGAGAACAACCATCCCTTAGGCGGAAAAGTGCCAGGAAGAAGATTGATGGCGCAATCGTAGGGACGGTGTGGAGGAAGAGATGCGGCCCGGGAGAGGCTGAAGACCGCCCTCAAATCATGGTAGACCTCAGGGACTCCGGAGAGATCGATCGGCTCCTCCTGCAACACAGGAACAGAGGAGACAGGAGACAAGGCAGACACAAGACAATGGGTATGGCAATATGAACTCCACGATAAAATATTGCTCTCAGACCAGTTTATGTGAGGATTGTGAGAGGTTAACCAGGGGTGACCAAGGATCAAGGGAGTGAGAGGTGAATGACAAACAAAAAACACTATTTCTTCTCAGTGATTGCTTCTAAAGGAACAGAGGTCTGAGAAATAGTGGCCAATTCCCATCTAAGGCGAGAGCAGTAAGGACAGGAGAGAGAGACTGAAAAGAGATGCCTCTTCTCGAGGCCCAAGAAAAATCAATAAAATTTCCTTCAGGGCAGAGAGTTTATGAACAGCACCTTTGTGACTGACTGAGACTGGGAGCATGGAATGGGAACCAGTGGATGGGGTGGTGGAAGTAGCGCTCGCCAGTATCCCCACGCTTACTGGTGTGCGTTGGCTTTTGCCGGGCAGGAAGAAGCAAAATGTCCGGGTTGACCACAGTAGAGACATAGTCCCTTGGACAGGCGCTTCTGTTTCTCCTCTGCAGACAAACGGTACCTGCCCAATTGCATAGCCTCCTGAGCGGGTGGATGGTCAGGAGCAGCAGATACAGAGGTGGTAGGTGTGGGGTCGACAAATGACGAGGGTTGAGGGAACCGAGCTCTCCTACGAAGATCCCGACGGTTGTCTAAGCGGATGGCCAGGTCAACAAGTTCATCCAGATGTTCAGGAAGTCCGTGAGCATATACCTCATCCCTAATGTCGTCCTCCAGCGCCTCCGTGAACCTGGCCACCTGTGCTGCTTCATTCCACTTACTTGATGCTGCAAGGGTGCAAAACTCTATGGCGAAATCCGCCACTGAGCGTCTCCCATGACGGAGTGCTGCCAATAGCCGCGACGCCTCCTTACCGAGTGCTGAGCGGCCGAATATCTTGACAAACTCTGCCTTGAAGCTGGAAAATTCCTTGCAGCACGCTGTCTTTGCATCCCAGATGGAAGTGGCCCATTCCTGGGCCCGGCCGGCGAGAAGGGAGATGACAAACGCCACTATGGCAGTGTCTGAGGCATAAGTGAGGGGTTGCAGAGATAAGATCACCTCACACTGAATCATGAACGCACGACACATTGTAGGCTCACCGGAATAGATGGGAGGATTGTTGATGCGTGGTTCAGGGGTGACCAGGGGGCGTTCGATGACCGGCGTCACAGGGGTGCAATCGATCTGCATCTGGCGAACCCTGCGCTTCCACAGCTGAGCTTAGCTGAGATTGGTCTGCTGGGTTCATCCTGGTCAGTGTGTACTGTTAGGAGAGGCAGAGACAACAGGGACCCAAGAGCAGATAAATTGCAAACGGAGTTTATTGTCCAAAAGGTAAAGGAAATCAAAACAAAACATAAATTAATAGGTAGCCAAGCCACCAAGTAGAAGGGCGAGACAGAGGCGAAATCCAGTGGGCAGGCGGAGGTCAAAACCAGAATCAGACCAGCAGATACAGGGCAAAACCAAGGCAATAGTCCAGAGCACGAGCAAGAGGGTCAAAATCCAGGTGAGCCAGCCGAGGAATGAAAGGGTATAGGAACTGGGCAAATGAACAACAAAAACAGGGTAAAATAACCAGACAAGGCTTTTAAATGTTTAGGAACAATCAAAAACAAGATATTCCGGCAAGGGGACAGAGGTGAAGCGGACAGAAACCAAAACACACTGACAGAGAACCAAAGAAAGAGAGAAGCATAAGTAGTGGAGAAAATCAGTGCAGAAGATGGGGAACAGGTGTGTGAGTAATGAAAGAGAGAGTGCTGATTAGAATGGGATTCAGCTGTGATGGTAAGTTGAGGTGACAATTAAGACACAAGACAACCACAGCAGAAAGATCAAACCAGTGTCCTGACAAGAAGTTAAAGTGGAGCATAAAGTTTGCGTAGCAGTATTTACATTCAGGACAGGACATCAAAAGTAGAAAAAGCTGCTAAAAACTCACATGTACGCACAAACGGACAACCAATCGCTCCTTTCAGATGTAACTAGAAACTGTAATTGATAATTTGATTAATCGCCTGCAGCCACTGCACTGCTGTGTGTCTGTGGATCAAAATGTGCCCAAAAACATGGAGATATCCCAAATCCTTGTAGGGACATTTATGACCCCAATTAGGAAACCAGGTTATGAATCATTAAGTTTGAATGTTTTTTGAAAATGTGAAATAGCTGAAAGTTTTGTATGATGAGTAGATTTAGGGTAGATTTAGTGTAATAGCAGAGAATATGCAGTTTGTTAAAAAACATTATTATTTATAATTGATTGTGTCTGTGTGTGTTTTCTAGTGTGGATCATGGAGGAGAGATCAGGATTACACCAGGACTACAAAAATGTAGGTTTACACACACATTCACACACTCTCTCTCTCTCTCTCTCTCTCTCTCTCTCTCTCTCTCTCTCACACACACACACACACACACACACACACACACATTTACATGTACATTTAGTCATTTAGCAGACGCTTTTATCCAAAGCGACTTACAAGTGAGGAAAACAAACAAGCGATTCTTCATGAATTGGCAAATGACACAGGAAGTGCTCACAATACAAGTTTCGTACATTGCTCAGTAACATAAGCTAGAGTAGGAAGGGAAAAAGAGAGGATAGATTTTTTTTTTTTTTACGAGGGGATCAAGTGTTCACGGAAGAGATGAGTTTTCAGCTGTCTCTTGAATATTGCCAGGGATTCTGCGTTCCTGGTGAAAGTAGGGAGATCATTCCACCAGCAGGAAGCAGAGAAGGAGAATGTTCTGGAGAGTGATTTTGTGTCTCTCTGTGACGGAACCACAAGCCTTCGCTCCTTTAGTGATCGCAGGCTTCTGGTGGGGACGTAGCGTTGTAGCAGTGTGTGGAGGTAGGAAGGAGCAGAGCCTGTGGTGGATCTGTAAGCATCAGCGCTTTGAACTTGATGCGAGCAGCGAGGGGTAGCCAGTGCAGAGATGAAGAGGGGCGTGACGTGGGCTCTCTTAGGCTCGTTGAAGACAAGACGTGCAGCAGCGTTCTGGATCATTTGAAGAGGTTTGATTGCACTTGACGGTAGACCAGCCAGAAGAACATTGCAATAATCAAGCCTTGAAATGACCAGGGCCTGGACAAGAAGTTGTTGCTCAGTCAGGAAGGGCCGGATTTTCCTGATGTTGTGAAATGCAAATCTGACGTCTTTGAGATGTGGTCTCTGAAGGTCAGTTGGTCATTGAAGATAACTCCAAGATTTCTGTTCGACTTTGATGGGGTAAAGGTGGTTGTACCAAGCTGTATGTTGATGTCGTGTTGTAGAGTAGGAGTGGCAGGGAAGACTAAAAGCTCAGTCTTTGCCAGGTTGAGCTGCAGGTGGTGTTCTTCCATCCACGTGGAGATGTCCGCCAGACAGCTTGAGATCCGTGCAGCTTCGGTGGAATCATCTGGTTGGAAGGACAGGTAGAGTTGTGTGTCATCAGCATAGCAGTGGTAGGAGAAACCACGTGCCTGTATGATGGGACCCAGAGATGTAGTATAAATGGAGAATAGGAGGGGTCCAAGAACTGAACCCTGAGGAACCCCAGTGATCAGTTCATGAGGTTTGGATACCACTTCTCCCCAGGCGACTCTGAAAGACCTACCTGTGAGATAGGACTCAAACCACTGAAGTGCAGTACCTGAGATACCCAGTGACGAGAGGGTGGACAGAAGAATTTGATGGTTTATGGTGTCGAAGGCAGCAGATAGATCCAGCAGAATGAGAACAGATGATTTGGAACCAGCCTTTGCAATCCGCAGGGATTCCGTGACAGACAGTAGCGCAGTCTCTGTGGAATGGCCGCTCTTGAATCCAGATTGGTTGACGTCCAGATGGTTGTTCTGTGTGAGGAAAGATGACACATGGTTGAACACAACTCGTTCAAGTGTTTTTGATATGAATGGTAGGAGAGAGACAGGTCTGTAGTTGTGCACGAGTGATGTGTTTAGCATGGGTTTTTTAAGCAGTGGGGTTACTCGAGCCTGCTTGAATGTGGTAGGAAAACTGCCTGTGTGGAGAGACGAGTTAATAATGTGTGTAAATGCTGGTAAGAGAGTGGGAGAGATGGCTTGTAGAAGGTGTGAGGGGATGGGGTCTAGAGGGCAGGTGGTGGGATGAGGACACACACACTCTCACTCTCTCTCACACACACACACACACACACACACACACACACAAAAGATTATAATCTTATCTATTTAGTAACCATGGCGATTTCAGTGAGAACTTCATTTAGAACAAAATCTATTACAGAATGACATTTCTTAAGTGTATTATTTTCACTGGTTGCTTGGCAACAGACCTGAGAGTTGAGTACCGAACTCAAGATTTCTGAACTACAGGTGAGATTCTGTAAGACAGGATAAGAATCCTGAATCAACTTGTCAAATCTGAACTAAAGATTAAAGATTTGCATTGTAAAGAGCGCTATATAAGTAAAGGTGACTTAACTAGAAAAAATCTCTAATACTGACACCTCTGATGTGTTTTATCTCCATCAGATTCCCATCGGATCACTCCGGATCTGAAAACAGTGAATGATCGCCTCCATCTATCTGAGAGGAACACAGTGATTACTGACTCTGACACACCGCAGTCGTATCCTGATCATCCAGACAGATTTGATGTTTATGCTCAGGTGTTGTGTAGAGAGAGTGTGAGTGATCGACGCTGTTACTGGGAGACTGAATGGTGTGGGAATGGTGTGTGTATATCAGTGTCATATAAGAGCATCAGCAGGAAGGGACGGCGTAATGAGTGTGTGTTTGGATCTAATGATCAGTCCTGGTGTTTGTTCTGCTCTCCTGACAGTTGCTCATTCATACACAATGACATACAGACTGAATTCCCAGTAAAGCCCATCATCAGGAGAATAGGAGTGTTTGTGGATCAAACTGCAGGAACTCTGTCCTTCTACAGAGTCAAGAGAGACAGAATGAAACTCATCCACACAGTCCAGACCACATTCACTCAACCGCTCTATCCTGGGTTTGGGGTTTGTTATGGATCATCAGTGAAACTGTGTCAAGATAAACTGTAGAGATTCTACCCATAATGCTTTGAGCTCATGATGAATCAGTCACACACTGACTTGACTAGATGTTCCAAAATAAGAGAAAGACTTCTTCTTCTTTCATGAGCTCCTCTGAACATTTCTGTACAAGACAAAGTCATTAGATGTTGAAAAACTCACAGTAAACACCAGAGCAAGATTGAACCTGAACTATTTCATTTTACTGTAAGCATTTGTGCTTGTGAACACAGTGTTACACAGAACGAAAGAACAGAAACACATCAGCCGTGTGTAGTTGGACAGAAACAATAGATGTGTTTGAAAAAGGAAATCAGGTTTTTGTGTGTTAAAGTAAAAATTGTGTGTTGTGTTTTGCAAAAAGTGTTTTATGAAATTGAAAACTGATGTAAAGTTTGAGAATTAGTGTAAGATTTTGCAGATTTGGTGTGTGTTTCTGGTGTTTGAGTGTCAGGTTTCAGAGACTGTGTGACAAGTAATGATTTTGTGTGTGAGCCGCTGAACAAACCTGTAATAAACATGAACACAAGATGACTGAGGGTTAAAATACATCAGATAAAGTATAATAATAGTCAAAGTCAAGGGAATAAGATTGAAGAGAATGAATCTATCGACAGTTTGTTGATCAATTCCTGTGTAAATGAAGGATCTCAGTTACTTCAACTATTTGTTCGTGTTGTCATTTGATTTACAGCATTTATCATGTTATTATTGTCAGGGTTGTTTAGTTTGGTTGTGTTTTAGATCTTAATCACTGTCACACTCATGTGTGTCAGACTAAACTAAACTTGTCATGTTTAATTCAGTTCATGTCTGCACCTGTCATCCTTAGTCCCTAATTAGTTTAACTTCCTCCACCTGTGTCTCATTATCATCTGTGTATTTTAGTTCCTGCCTGTCTTGTATTCATGTTCTGTCGTTGTCTGTGCTTGTGCACACTGTTGCACGTTACCTTTGTTCATCGTAATAAACCTGTCAGTTTTGATAAACCTTCGTTTCCTGTCAGTTCCGGCGTTACAGAACGACAGACCGCTCAACGTGAGTAAAAATTAAAAAGAAGATGGACTCACCCGCTGCACAACTCCTGCTTTGCCCTGAGGTTCCACCGCACCTGGACTACTGGGTCTGGATGTGCCGGAAGGACAGACGCTCCGCCTCAGCCTGGAAGCCCGGGGTGCGCTCCGAGAACGGAGCAGGACTGGATGACTTCGGAGCCCCGCAGTTGACGTGTTCATACCAGAGTAATAGAGTACAAGAGCTACAAAACATAACTATTATAACATTATAGCTGAAAAGTGAGATCTAGTAGACCATCATCACGACTAATGGCTATAAATAGACACCTATAGTCTCGAAATGAACACATCATCAGTAATATTACATTATTATAATATCATGAAAAATCAAATTGCATCACTTCAGGTTTTTCTAGTTAATGAGGAGGGCCGTTACTGCATTAGTGAACTCTGATGGCTACAAAAAAACAGTGCAAAATGGCTTTTGCTGTGCTATTTGACTTTAGCTGACTGACTGACCAGTGCAGTAGGCGACAGACTTTATAATAACGGCGACGATTATGTCATCATGTCATCTCATCATGAGTCCCTCCCTCCCTGTTAATCATGTGACTCCCCTGACACCGTGTCTACACCGGACGCAAGCAATGCAACGCATCAAAAGACAATAGACAAAAGTTATTAATGACTTTTATTTGTTTTTTGGTGAACTAACCCTTTAACAGCAGGTGGAATTCAGTGACCATATTTTAATTCAGTACAGCACTACTTCGGTGTAACTTTTACGTAATTTAACACTGCTGTTAAATGTTGTCACAGTGCACGCCAACTGAACTTTATTTATTCTTTGAAGGTTGGAGCTAATATGGTGCATCACCTGAGCAGTGAGACGAGTCAGAATCCACATGACTTGATGCTTCAGGACAAACAGAACTCGCAAGTTTTTATTTTTTATTTTTATCACTTTCATTGTGGAGTTGAACAGAAAATCTTATTTTAATCTGTGCATCTATATATGTATAGAAATCTTTGAACAATAATTCATAGATGTAAAAAAAAATATATATATATATATATATATATATATATATATATATTTTTTTTTTTTTTTTTTTTTTTTTTTTTTACATCTATGAATTATTGTTCAAAGATTTCTGCTTCCATTCACTTCAAACATGGACTAGTGTATTATGAGGGTATTATCTTCAATGCATTCCTGCACAGTTTTGTACTGAAAACTTTTGTGTTGGTTTAAATATAGTGTTCATTTTGAATTTTTGTGTTCTGTTTACATTTTATGTTTTGTTTACTCTGTACACAGTTGTGTAGGTTTTGAATGTGTACGGTTTGTACAAAATTACATGGGTTTGGATTGATGTATGCACACTTGTATTTTGAATTTGATATGTACACAATTGTGTATAATTACATTAAATAACTCCACAATATTTGGTTTGTAATTTAAAATAGATTTGCTAAAACATTTTATACAAATAAACAATCTTGACAACAAAGTATATTTTATATATCAAAATAATTTCATTAATAAGAGTAAATAGTTAACCCACCCATTGGGTTAAAAATAACCCACAGTTGGGAAGGTGCTATGTTAACTCATAGTTGGGTTACTTGTTGGGTTATTTTTAACCCAACATTTTTTAGTGAGTATGTTTTAATTACTTTATTATAGCTAACTGGCATAGGACTCTTTGCAGAAGTGACTCTACCAGATCCTTGCATGTTCAGCTTTGAGGACAAGCCACTTATTACCACCACGAACATGACACCTGAAAAGTGCATTTGGGTCGGTCCAGGAAGGAAGTGTGTTGTCTTAACAGGAGACTGCATGATGCTCCACCGAGTCCACCTTTGCCTCTGGAAGGATAGGATCTTGCTCCAACTGAATGTACATTTGTTTGCACTGAGGAGCTCTTAAACCTTTATAGTCTCAACACAGTCTTGGATAGGCTCAGAAAATTGAGGAGGCAACTCGTGACCAAAGCTCTTGAACTGACCGGCATGAAAACCCAAGGTAACAGTCTCCAGATGTCAGAGTCCCTCGTCGAGCGAATCGTCAGAAATGAGAAGAGGTGCAGAAATGGAGTCAGAGGCAACAGTCGAGTACAGCAAGATGATGAATGATAACTACCCACCTAAGACCAAATCGTTCATCCTAACGCCCCCTGGATTGGTGCGTCGCCTGATGGTGAAGTGTTCGATCCCACTGCATATCCTCAATCTGGACTTGTTGAAATTAAATGCTCTAATGTCAAAAACTTTGTCCCTGCACATGGGTTCATCACTCTAATAAAGAGCCATGCATACACAACACACAGCCCATCGTCACCAGATCAGCAGCTCCACATACTCCTTCACTCTCCTGGAGTTCTGATCTCCTGCACTTCATCACCAGCATTCACTATAAGAGACACTTCTGCTCTCCCTTGTCTCGTCTTGTCCCTACGAACCTCACCGACTCCTTCCCTGCTGCTTACCAGAGCCATTGGACTACTTACCCGTCTTCTGTCTGCCATCATCCGCCTTCCGTCTGCTTCAGCTCCATCCACCTTGTAACAAGTGAAATGAGGTACTGCTCCTTTAAGGTGGAACGCACTCTCTCTCACTTGCTGATGAGCGGGCAGTTACAGACGGAGCGTGAACTGTGCCACTGCAGCCGAGTCTTCACATCACCCTTCATTGTTGTGTCATCTCACCAGACTGCATTCCTGCTCAGCTCTGTGCCTCTTCTCAATAATCTGTGTTTTTACATACTCGCTTGTCTGCATCCTTCTGTTGTGACAGATTAATTCTGATTAAAACATGTTTATTGTACATGTACAAAAAGTTGTGATCTTATTTCAAGGCAGATTGTTTTCATTTTTACACATATGTATTGAGTTTTTCATGTCCTGAGCACTGTCAACTAAACAATATTTAAAAAGCTCCTCAAGAGTTTAGAATTAACATTGAATGGATTGTCCACAAAAATAAAAATGGTCAATTATTTACAACTAGTGTTGGTTGATTGAAGAGTCAAGATTACATTACCTTACATTATTTGAACAGTGTCTTAAATGCCTTGTTTTAATAATTTTACAACCGGTGTGCAGCGGCACAGATCTCAGGACGTGTCATCCACCTGATCACACATTCCCAAAAAACAAACAAACTTGTAGATTGACTGTTTCTAGGGTGTGTTCCAGAATAGATGTGAGACACACCATAGCTCAAAACAGTTCAAGTTCAGTGGAGGAACAAGAAACATCTACACCACCATTATTCATGGTTAGTAAATACTACTTCATAAAAGACTGACATATATAGATTTAACAGTGTTGTGTATCCATTCACTTTGATTCTAGACTTATCAAACTGCATTGGCATATTGTGTATAATTTTTTTTGATTGCTAAAAAAACTCAAAGCAATTATTTGATCTTTTAAAATAATTTTGTAAAAATAATGCCTCGTGTCTCTCGACTCTTGGCTGAATCTACGTTCTCTTCATAAATACACGCATTCATCTTACAAACTTTAATTCAAATCTTTCATTTAGATCATGTGAGTGTATATTATTCATAATTCAGTCTATCCACAGTAGCTTTCTTTATCAAATCCAGGCTTGTATAACTGACTACCTCACTTTGAGCTTGTTAACGTGTGTCTGCCTGCTTTTGTGTCAGTGTTGGTGTGACTCATGTGAGGAACCGCTGACTGTTTGAAGAACATGTTATGTTTATTCAAATATTCAACTTTATTTATGTGTAATATTGCTGTCTGAGCACGAAAAAGCTCTGCAATTTTCTATATCAGTGCGCACTGTTTCTGAACTCCCTGAAACGCCTCCATTGAATTCTTTAGTTTTCTTCCGGGAACGAACATGTCGCAATATTCCTCTGTGTTAAAGGGTTAGTAACGAGTCGGCGCTTGGACGTAAACATGGAGGCTCTGCAATGCGTTCACTGCACCAACTGCACAACAGACTGACAGGGAAAAGGGAACGACATATCAGAAGCTTAAACTGACGAGGCATCTTAAACGAATGCAAAAAACAAACAATTTATTATGACCACGACAGAGATGATAATCAAATCAGCCAAACAGATGTTTTATTTATTGCTGGCAGAGTAAGCTGTAAAAGCTCTGCCCACTTCTGGAAAAGTGTTGGGGAGCAGCATTTCATTTCTATTTAACAGATTAGTTTAGTTAGCTTTATATGAACGTATAACAACACACCTGTCCTCAGGTTCTTGCACTGGCTTCCAGTTGCATTTAGAATTGATTTTAAAGTACTGTTACTTGTTTATAAATCACTTAATGCCTTGAACCTCAATACATTGTAAATATGATCATATAATATAAACTTAACAGATCACAAAAGATCACTTAGAAATACCAAGGGTTCACTCTAAACAAGGACAGTCTGCTTTTAACTGTTATTCCAGCCGCAGCTGAACCAGCTTCCAGAAGAGATCAGATGTGCTCCAACAGTAGTCACAAAATCCAGACTCAAAACATATATCAATCTTTTATGCATCATCTTTTATATTTCTGACTGTTTTAATGCATTTTAAATCTTGCTGTCTGGTTGAAAGAGCTGGGAGACTTAGTAAGCATTTGTTATCCCAGCTACCTGGGATATCTCTCCATCATAAACATATTCCACATGGCTGCGGGGGGTTAATAAAGGCCTTCTGAAGCGAATTGATATTTAAGAAGTTATGAAGTAAAATCTAGCTTCCGCCAGACCGCCAATAAAAGTGTAAAATTCTCACAGTTCATAAAGCTTACGCTACGTCTTACACCTTCCCTTTTCAACTTTCGGAAAAAAGCTTAACTGATGCAAAACCAGCTCTGTTTTTTTCGTAATTCAAATACGAACGGCAGTCTGGCGGAAGCTAGATATTTTACTTCATCACTTGTTTTTTTTTTTGTTTTTTTACAGAAACACATCATTTCGCTTCAGAAGGCATTTATTAATCCCCCTGAGCCGTGTGGAATATGTTTATGATGGATGGATGTAGATGAAGGCACTTTCTTGAGCTTCATACTCGTTGATCTTGTTCAGTGCCACTATAAACCTCAGATGCGTAAGGATATTTATTAATATATCTCTGAGATTATAAATCAGAAAGAGGAAAATCATTTATACCTATGATGGTTTGAGGCTGAGCAAAGCTTGCGGTAGTTTTCATTTTAAAGCGAACTAATCGTTTAAGGAGACACACACAAAAACATCATATTCTTGCTACCACTCATAAAGCGGTATTTACAGAATAGCAGAGTCCTGATCCGATCACTGCTTCATTTCATAATCCAAATTACATTTGAGTGTTTAGATCCAAATATTAGGAGTTAAACTACTTCAGATCTCTTTCTTTTTGTCCTGCAGCTGTGAATCTGTGAAGGGCGATGGCATCTGTTAAAGAGCTGATCAAGAAATCACTATATGATCTAAAAGGAGATGATCTAAAGGAGTTTCAGTGGCACTTAGAGAATGATCATGAGTGTATATCAAAGTCTGACATGGAGAATGCAGATAGGTTAAAAACAGTGGATAAGATGGTGGACTGTTTTGGACCAGAAGAAGCTGTGAAGATCACGGTGGAGATCCTGAGGAAGATAAACCAGAATAATCTGGCTGAGCAGCTGGAGAACAAACACAAGAAAGGTAATGTTTAATTTGTTGTGACTGTCATGTAATTGACAGGCAATATGAAGATGTGCCGCTGTTGAAGCTCATTTGAAATATATATGGGGTAAATAACCTAGCCTTAATACAGTCTCATGTCTAGGTTGGTATGCTAGATGTCAATGTTTAATCAAAAAGCTTTTAATAATGTTAGTCATCATGACCTGAAGTTGATCCAATGGTGCCAAGCCAATAAATGTTCTGGAAGGAATTAGAACAAATAAAGTAATTCAGTAATTTTAAAACTAAAACCAACTGCGTTCAAGTCAGTATTTGTCAAGGTGTTTCTATCACCACATATGTTGTCAACTTTACAGTTATAGTGCAATAAGTTTGACTAAATTGAATATAGTAGAAGTTTTTTATTACATGTGCTGTAGGTATGTTTGTACTGTGAACTGCAGACCAGGTTACATATTACATATACACTACTGGTCAAAAGTTTTAGACCACCTCCCTTTTTCCAGTTTAATGTCTCAATGTACTCTGAAATTAAAGCATAGAACAAATAAACAGTTGCATATAAAAAAGAAATCATGGAATCGTTTTGTTTAACAAAATTTAATCTAAATTTTTGACTCATCAAAGTAGCTACCTTTTGCAGATATAACAGCCGAACACACTCGTGGCATTCTTTCTACAATGGAAATCAAATATTGTTCGGAAAGTTCTTCCCAACACTGTTGCAGAAGTTCCCACAAATGTGTTGCACTTGTAGGTTGCTTTGCTTTCACCCTTCTGTCCAGTTCATCCCAAACCAGCTCGATGGGGTTTAAGTCTGGAGACTGTGCTGGCCATTCCATGATTTGAAGCCTACCGTCTTGTTCTTTTCTTCTAAGGTAGTTCTGACATAACCTGGAGGTATGTTTTGGGTCATTGTCTTGCTGTAGGATGAACCCCTGACCAACTAGGCGTGTACCAGAAGGTATTGCATGGCGCTGCAAAAGGCTGTGGTAGCAGTTTTGGTTCAGGGTGCCTGAAAAAGAGCCCCAGACCATTTTTTGGCCCAGCGTGATGGTCTGGGGCAAAAGAGCCCCAGACCATCACGCTTCCTCCTCCATGTTTGACAGTTGGTGTCACACACCGAGGAACCATCCTTTCGCCTACTCGACGGTGTACACAAAAACCCTGTGTGATGGACCGAAGATTTCAAATTTCGATTCATTAGTCCATAACACCTTCTTCCAGTCTTCAGTAGTCCACTGGCGGTGCTTCATGGCCCAGGCAAGCCTCTTTTTCTTATTTTGCCATCTTAGCAATGGCTTTCTTACTACCACTCGACCTGTCAGACCACTTCCTGTCAGAGTTTCCTCCAGTTTCCAAATGCCTTTTGATGGTATAGGAAACTGTACTCACTGACACCTTGGCTTTCTTTGCAATTTCTCTAAAGGAAAGACCTACACTTTTAAGGGTTATAATGGTCTGTCTGTCTTCCTTTGTTAATTGCCTTTTTCTTGCCATTATGAGAGCAATATACTACTTCCTGCGGTACATTCATTCATTCATTCATTCATTCATCTTCCACTGCTTATCCGGGGCCGGGTCGCGGGGGCAGCAGTCTGAGCAGAGACTCCCAGACTTTCCTCTCCCCAGACACTTCCTCCAGCTCTTCCGGGGGGACACCGAGGCGTTCCCAGGCCAGCCGAGAGACATAGTCTCTCCAGCGTGTCCTAGGTCTTCCCCGGGGCCTTCTCCCGGTGGGACATGCCCGGAACACCTCCCTAGGGAGGCATCCAGGAGGCATCCGAAACAGATGCCCGAGCCACCTCAGCTGACTCCTCTCGATGTGAAGGAGCAACGGTTCTACTTTGAGCTCCTCCCGAGTGACCGAGCTCCTCACCCTATCTCTAAGGGAGCGCCCTGCCACCCTGCGGAGAAAGTTCATTTCGGCCGCATGTATCCGGGATCTCATTCTTTCGGTCATGACCCAAAGCTCATGACCATAGGTGAGAGTAGGAACGTAGATTGACCGGTAAATCGAGAGCTTCGCCTTGCAGCTCAGCTCCTTCTTCACCACGACAGACCGGTACATCGACCGCATTACTGCAGAAGCTGCACCGATCCGCCTGTCAACCTCACGCTCCTTCCTTCCCTCACTCGTGAACAAAACCCCAAGATACTTGAACTCCTCCACTCCTGCGGTACAATACTGTCCAAATAATGCTTAAGAGGGTGTAGTAACACAGTCTGTTCCAACACTGCTTTTATACAGACAGAGGGTTTGTAAGTAATCAACAAAAGTTGGGGCACCTGTAGGAATTGTTAGCATCAACTTTCAAGACTTAATTTACTTCTAGTACTGCAGAACAGCTGTAAGTTGTTAACCCATTACTTGTTCCCTGAAAAAAGCATTTTTGTATAACTCTGAAATGTACATTATTTTTCAGTTTTTGGTAACCTAAGCATTTTTTTTAACCTCCGGCAGTTTACCGCTAACCTTTGTACCATTTCAGGTTATTCACTGGACTTGAACTGCTTAAATTTCAATAAAAACTGGAAAAATTGGGGTGTTCTAAAACTTTTGTAGTAGACCTGTATAGTAGGTTATAAGAAAAACATGATCACTTAGTCTTTGCTTTCTTTTCCTCTCTTTTTTAAAGGCTCAACTGCAGATGACAGACAAGCTACTCTTCATGATTACAAAGAGACCAGCATCAAGCTGAAGATCAAATTAAAAGAGGACTATAAGCGGATATTGGTTGGTAATTCACAGACGGGTCATCAGGAAAACCTGAACGATATTTATACTGATTTATATGTGGTAGAGAATGAGACTGGAAGAAGAGTAAATGACCACGAGGTGAGACAGATCGAATTGAATCATAAACAATATGATGCCAAGGACACACCAATCCAATGCAATACTATTTTTAAAGTCAATGAAACCAAAAAGGTACTGACGATGGGGATTGCAGGAGTAGGAAAAACTGTCTCTGTCAATAAGTTCATCCTTGACTGGGTTGAAGGAAAAGAAAATCAGGATATAGCCTTCATTTTTCCTCTGCCGTTCCGTCAGCTAAACCTGATTACAGAGAACTACAGTCTCATGGGACTGATTCATGAATACTTCTTTAGTGATCCTAAAGAACTGCCCTCTCTTCCTGAAGAAGATGGAAAGGTCTTGTTCATTTTTGATGGGCTGGATGAATGTCGCTTTCCTTTGAATTTTAAAGAGGGTGGCAGATTTACAAATGTTCACAAAAAAACAACAGTGAGTAAGATAGTTACAAGTCTGATCAAGAGAGATCTGGTTCCCTCTGCTCTCATCTGGATCACATCCAGACCAGCAGCAGCCAGTCTGATACCCCGAAACTACATTGATCAGGTGACTGAAGTGCGAGGATTTAATGATGAGCAGAAAGAGCAATACTTCATCAAAAACAGCACTTCTGAGGTTTCAGAAAACATCATCAGTCACATCAAGAAATCCAGGAGCCTGTACATCATGTGCCACATCCCCGTCTTCTGCTGGATCTCTCTTACAGTTCTTCAGCCTCTACTGGCTCGAGAGAGCAATAACAAAAATAAAACACCAACAACTCTCACAGAGATGTACACAAACTTCTTAAATTCTCAGCAGCAACAAATGAAAGAAAAATACTGTGATACCCCTAAAGCCAATGCAATATCTTTTGATCAGATTATTCTGAAGCTTGGGAAACTGGCCTTTCAGCAGCTGCAGAAAGGTAAACTGATTTTCTACAAAGAAGATCTTGAGAAATGTGGACTAGATGTCAGTGAAGGGTCTGTCTACTCTGGGTTATGCACTCAGATCTTTCAGAAGGGAAAGGTTTCAGCCAGAAACGTTTACAGCTTTGTTCATCTCAGTGTACAGGAATTCCTTGCTGCTCTTCATGTGTTTTTGATTAGCAAAGACAAAAACGCAAACCCATTTCTGGAATCATGGACAGAAAAACTGAAATGGAAACTTTCCAAAAAGCCACTGTTTCAGCTTCATAAAATTGCAATCAACAAGGCTTTAGAAAGCAAGAACGGACACCTGGATCTTTTCCTCCGGTTCCTTCTGGGTCTTTCACTGGAGTCCAATCAGAGTGACCTGAAGGAACTACTGCCAGGACTGGAACTCAAAACAGAGAACCTGAAAAACACTTCTGACTTTATCAAAATGAAGATAGAGGAGGAGAAATCAGTAGAGAGGACCATCAATCTCTTCTACTGTCTGAGTGAACTGAAAGATGACTTTGTGGTGGAAATCCAGAAGAATCTGAGCTCAGGAAATCTTTCAGCACAGAATCTCTCCTCTGCTCAGTGGTCTGGTCTGGTGTTTGTGCTCCAGATGTCAGAAGAGACTCAAGAGACCTTTGAACTGCAGAAATACAGAAGATCTGATGAAGCAGTGGGAAGACTGCTGCCAGTGATTAATAACACCAGAAGAGCACTGTGAGAGTCTTCTTTACAATCATTTACATACACTGTTAGTAATTTTAATTGGGCCTTAATATTATACAGGTCATTTGATGTCCAAGACTGTTCAGATTAATAAATGTAAATGTATCAGTGTGTGATGATATTAAACGCCAACATATCTCCATCATCAGACAAGCTGGGTCGGGCATCAGGCATAACTCAGGAACCTGAGTTTTACCCATTTTATTCTTCACAATTTTATCATAAATTAAAGAAAACTGAAAATAATGATTATTTGGTCATAATGAAGATAACGTTTTTTTAGCTTTGCTTACATCACTTCAGTCAAACGTTTTTCCAAATGATCTTTTTCCAAATGATTATAAACTCTATATAATAAGCATTACTATTGCATTACTCTCTACACAGGCTCCATAGTTGTAATCTCACTGCTCAGTGTTGTGAGAGTTTGTCTTCAGCTCTACAATCCTCAAACTCTGTCCTGAGAGAGCTGGACCTGAGTAACAATGACCTGAAGGATTCTGGAGTGAATCTTCTTTCTGATGGACTGAAGAGCCCAAACTGTCACCTGGAGATGCTGAGGTTTGACTTGAAAAACATTCTTTTTTGCATTGTTATTTATTTATTTATTTATTTTAAAAAGTAAAAAGATTTAATATGTAGGAATTACATTGTTTGTTTTTTGTTTTTTTAGATTTCCCTCATGTAATCTCACTGCTCAGTCTTGTGAGAGTTTGTCTTTAGCTTTCCAATCCTCAAACACTGTCCTGAGAGAGCTGGACCTGAGTAACAATGACCTGAAGGATTCTGGAGTGAAGCTTCTTTCTGATGGACTGAAGAGCCCAAATTGCCATCTGGCAATATTGAGGTAAATGGTTTTAAAATAATTAACAAAATACTATCAGAATAAATGATTTTGTAACAGGATGTAGCATCTGCTCACAATGGAATGCCAGAACAAGAGACAAAACAACATTTAAAGGAGTGTGATATTTTAAAATATTTATGCAGATGTCTGTATTTTACAGGTTTTTTTATTTGCTTTAGTACTATTTTCACAAGTAAGGTGTATACTTTCAAAACTCTTAGTACAAAATCCTTTTACAATCAGATCATTCAATAGCAAACAATGCAAGATACATGTTTCAGATCACTGTTGTTGCTGAAATACAGTAAAACAGACTATAGATGCCACATTAGAAAATACACATACATTACCTAAATTACATATTTGACATAAAATCCACAATTTTGTAATAGCATCTATTCAGTCTGTTATCAAAAGTTGTGATGAAGTTTGACAGTCATGAGGTTTTGTGCTACAACAGAGTTTCCTGCAAGTACAGTAAATGTTTTCCCTGTACCATATGACTGAACCTATACTGTAGTTGACCTTTATAAGGGTGAGTTACATTAATGTAGCAGTCTCTACCATGGTAATGCCTCTGTTTACAGTATCACATGGCATATAATGTAAAATGATGCCATCTGTCTCCCCTCTTCTGATGCATCTCTGATCAATCTGATATTATTCAGTCATTGACTGTTTCTTTTGCCTTATACTCTGTCCTGTTCTGTGTTCACAAATTTCAATGTATATAGATCTGTCACTGTCTCTCATACACAGACACAAACACACCTACCATCATAGAAAACTTTCTGCTTTTTCACATTTTATAAAAATTTCAATTTGTATTATAAGCTGTTTTCCTCAAAAAAATGTCCAAACAAGTTCTAAAATTACTAGTATTACTATCCTTGTTGGGACATTATGTTAACAACAAGGTTTACTGGGACCACACAAACACACACACTTTGAAAATTGAGGTTATCATTGAAGATCAATCACTTATAATGTAAAAAGAATTCATTACATTTGGTTATCCATTTCGTAATTTGGTTATCCAAATTGCAAATAAGTTCTATAGAAACTATGAATACAGAATCAATATCTTTAGAAATCTATACATGTACCAAATGATTCATTGATTAAACATTAAGTTCACTTGGATTAAATAATAGACAAATGTGTTAAACAGAACGAGAACAGATGCAAATGAAAGTTTGACAGTAAAAGCATTGTGAAAGGCAGTTACTGTGAATGAAACATTCATATAAATGAAACACTTATTTTGTGTAGTGAAAATGATACTTTCTGATCTTGTGTTATGTACTAACACAACTGTACTAAGAGTTTTGAAAATATACACCTTACTTGTGAAAATGGTACCAAAGCGAATAAAAAAAACTGTAAGAGTTGAGAGAAATGACCCACATGGACTGCATAAGTCTGAGAAAAATATTGTTGGGGTGGAGAGATGGTAGTAGACTGTGTGAAGATTGAAATTACAAAATGGACTTAAACAAGCCATCAAAACCACTTTTTCAAAACCATCTATTTCATCTATGGTTAGCACTGAACAAGCTAGTAGTGCCATCTAGTGGCTGTGTGCGGGACACCATTATCATCTCAGTAAGACTTCACAATTAACACCACATGCTAAATGGCGGTTATTTCATTTTTCATTTTTTTTCATTTTTAGCAGACGCTTTTATCAAAGCGAACTTAAAGGGGAATTGGGGGGGGGGGGTAGTGCTCTCAAGTGGGGGGCATTAGTCATCATATCGAGGTGGAGAGAGTTGTGTTGGTTTTCACAATCCCCACCTTCAATTCTGCTGGGGGGAAATCGAAACCTGCAACCTTCTGATTACAAACCCAAAACACCTCCACCACTACTACACACGACTACCCTGGTTATATGAAACAATGTCATGTACCGGTTGACTGGCAATTAATTTTTATGAATTCTTGGAATACATGATTAAGGCCATGGGATATTGCTTAGGCAAGTCTAATTTATTTATATTGCACATTTCATACACAATGGTAATTCAAAGTGCTTCACATTAAAAAGAAGCAAATACATAAGGACAGAAATGGAATGCATAGAAAATAAAAGTGACAATAAAGCGGAGAATACCCCATCTGACGATTTTCACTCAAAAAATTAGGTCTACGTATTTTTAATTTGTCTCTTCCCGATATTGGCTGTCATCCTCTATGGTTTTCTCTCGGCGCCTGAAATAATCCATTTGACGTCTCCAATAGATCCGATTTTTCACCTAAAATGGCCCAGGAAGAGCTCTACGACTGCCTTGGTCCTTAACCTCGGGTTCACTCAAACCCACTACTCTTTGTAGTCCCCGCCTACAATGTCCCACATTAGTCCCCACAGAGTTTCAACCATTATGGATCACTTCCCACTCTAACTCTTACCAGAGAAATTTGAAGATTTTCAAATGCATTAAAACAGTCAGGAATCAAAAGAGGATGCATGAAAAAAAATATGTAAAATGCATTTAAAACATTTTAAAAATAAAAATATAATATAAACAAGATTAATAAATAAAAGAGTACAGATAAAATAAAGTGTAATCAGTTCAGACATAGCACAGTGCCCATTCAGTAAATGCAGAGCTAAACAGATGTGTTTTGAGTCTGGATTTGAATGTGGCTACTGTTGGAGCACATCTGATCTCTTCTGGAAGCTGGTTTCAGCTGCTGCTGCCATAATAGCTAAAAGCAGACTGTCCTTGTTAAGAGCGAACCCTTGGTATTTCTAGCTGATGTGATCCTATTGATCTGAGTGATTTGTTAGGTTTAAATTCTCTGAGCATATCTTCAATGCATTGAAGTTCTTGGCCATTAAGTGATTTAACAAGTAACAGTACTTTAAAATCAACTCTAAATACAACTGGAAGCCAGTGCAATGACCTGATATATTCATATTTTCTGGTTCTGCTCAGAAGCCTGGCAGCAGCGTTCTGTATGAGTTGCAGTGTCTTATGGTCTTTTTGGGAAGGCTAGTGAGGCATCCATTACAATAATCCACCCTGGTGGTGATGAACAAGTCTTTCCTGGAACAACATGTCTTACCTGGAAACAAAGCATCTAATTCTTGCAACATTTTTGAGATGATAATATGCTTTTTTAATTGCTTTTACTTGACAACTGAAACTAAGGTCTGACTCAAATCACATCCAATTTCCTGGCTTGACTTTTTGTTGTTTGACCCCTAGAGTGGAGGTATGCGTTCACCTTGAGGACTTCATCTTTGTTTCCAAATTCAGTTACTTCAGTTTTGTCTTTGTTTAAAGTTTTGGCACATTCAATTTTTAATTTCATCAATGCATTGGCACAGGGAGTCAATGGGGCTGTAGTTGATAAGGTGATAGGGCTAGGTAAAACTGGGTATCATCTGCATATCTATGATATGCAATTTGGTTCTTTCTCATTGTTTGGTTCAGTGGCAGCATATATAGGTTGAACAGGAGATGTGGTAGAATTGAAAATGTCATGGATGTCCACTCAGACTTACGGTCACCAGTACTCACATAATAAGCTCTCCCTTCTAAGTATGACCTGAACCATTTGAGGACTATCCCAGAAAGCCTAACCCAGTTTTCTCTTTGCTGTGATGCAGTTGGAAACCAGATTGAAAGTTGTCAATGTATCCATTCTAGCTTAAGGATTTTTTCAGCTGATTGAAAACAACTTTTTCAATGATCTTCCCTATGACAGGAAGATTTGAGATTGGCCTGTAGTTGCTCAATATGGTGCTATCCAGATTAATCTTCTTCAGGAGGGGCTTAACTACTGCTGTTTTCAGGGAGTTTGGAAAATTCTCAGAAAGTGTTTACCACTTCTAGGAGGAGGGGCTGTTTCTTTGAGGACTGTTGTACTTCAGCTATGTTCTAGCCATGTTTCCTTTAGAAGCATAAAATCTAGATTGTTTATGTCGTTGACTAGAAGTTATTTATTTTTAAGTGAGCGGATATTTAAACGTGTTTCAATGTTTAAAATCATTCTGCCTACTCACATTCTGCCTACTCTGCCTGTCACATAAAACAATGTATTGATTTTAAATTTGTAATGTTTGTTTGTAGTTTATTTAGAATATAGTTAACTATATAAATGAGAGTCAAAGATCGTTTGAGTACACAGTTATACCTGGAAAAAAATCCTGGACAAAGATTTATGTGAACACCTCTGTCAGACACATACAGGGAATGGTGGTAAATGTAAAGGTATTTACTGACAGACAACAGTGATACACGGGAATGCAGGTGAGTCAAACAGTCTCTGAATTCAAATGGTGACTTAGCTGTGCCAGTGATAGGAAATGTTCTGTCTTTTCAGGTGAATGTAGTGGCGATCGTTCACAGAGACGATTAACACACAGACGAGGACCACAGGAACAGACGGGTAGAATACAGGTAAGTCGACATGGGTAAGTTTGTTGTGTCATAGCGAAACGAGACCAGACGCTGAACTGGGCTGTGAGGTGTGTATTTATGGTGAGTGCTGGTGATGATGAACAGGAGCAGGTGCTTAGAATTCAGGTGACGGTGATCAAGTGGTTGGATCTAGTGCTGATGTTGGGATGGGCGTGGTGACTGATTCCATGACAGTACCCCCTCTTCCACTGGTGGCTCCTGACGACTGACCCTATTGACGACGGGGACGACCCCAACCTCTGGGGGCAGGTTGGCTGGGATGGTCCTGGTGGAATTGAGTGAGTAGCATCGGATCAAGGATGTCGTCTTGAGGAACCCATGATCTTTCCTCGGTTTCATACCCTTCCCAGTCGAAGAGATATTCCAAGTTCGGTCCCCGCCGTCGAGAGTCCAGAATGGTTTGCACCTGGTAGATGGTTTCGTCCTCAGCAAGGGTTGGAGGAGGAGGCAATCCATCATCACCAAGTCCTGTGGGGGTAGACAAGGGTTCAGTGAAGGGTTTAAGAAGTGAAACATGGAATGAAGGTGCTATACGACACATGGAGGGTAGTAGAAGATGGTAGGTGACATCGTTCAGCTACCTCTGTACCACAAAGGGACCTATGAAGAGGGAACTCCGCTTTCGACAGGGCAGGCGAAGACGGATATCTCTGGTGGATAGCCACACTTTTTGGCCTGGGAGGTAAGTGGGTGTTTCTGAGCTGTGTTTATCTGCTTGGATCTTGTGTCTTCGCTCTGCCCGTTGTAGATGGGCATACCCTCTCGCTCAGGTGGAACCAATCTTGAACAGCTGGAACCTCCGACGGCTCCCTGGACCAAGGGAACAATGGTGGCTGATACCCTAGGATGCACTGGAATGGGGTTAGGCCTGTGGTGGATTGTCTTAGGGAGTTTTGTGCGTATTTTGCCCAGGGTAGGAATCGGCTCCAGCTGTTCTGGTTCTAGTGGCAGTACGCCCTCAGGTATCTCCCGATCTCTTGGATCTTCCGCTCAGTCTGGTCATTGGTTTGCGGGTGATAACCAGAAGATAGGCTGGCCGAGACTCCCTGGAGTTTGAAGAACACTTGCCACACTCAGGAGATGAATTGGGGACCTCGGTCGGAGACTATGACCTCGGGCAAACCAAAGTGTCGTAAAACTTGCTGGAAGAGAGTCTCTGCCAACTGGAGGGTGATGGGAAGTCTTTTCAGGGGTATGAGCTCGCAAAATTTTGAGAACCTGTCTACGATGACGAAGATGCATGTGTGTGAATCAGAGGTAGGTAAATAGGTCATTAAATTGATTCCTATATGGGGGAAGGGACGTTGGGGTATAGGTAGTGGTACCAGCTTGCCTGCAGGAAGTTGTCGTGGGGTGTTTGGTGATGGCACAGACTGAGCAGCTCTTGACATATCGGGAGGCATTGAGGGCTACCAGTAACGTTGATGAAGGAGCGAGAGGGTTCGCTTGCTACCTGGGTGTCCAGAGCCCGGGGAGGTATGTACTGAGTCCATGAGGGGCTGACGACAGCTGGTAGGGACAAAAAGTACCCCCTCAGGACCTCCCGGTCCCGGCAAAACATTTTGTTTTTACTTTTAGTATACACAAATAAAAGAAGACATTTAACATATTAGAAAGGTGTATAACTCTTAATTATATGCCCAAAATTGACAGTGTATTGTGAGTCTCTTTCACACTGGTAAGAAAAAAAATGGGGTGGAATCGCGGCACGACAGCCGATCCCTGATTGTTATTTAGTCACCGAAGTTACTATATAAGTTTTTCTGGTAACACTTTATTTTACAATGTCATTGTTACAAATGTTACATGTTGTTACTATAGTAGTAACTATAAATTTTGCATAATTACATGCACTTAACCCTAAACCAAGACAAACCCTAGTCTTAACCCTATTGTAAGTATATGTAGTTAATTAACATTACTCAGTACTTAAATGTATAATTACAGCATAACAAAGACACCTTAACATAAGGTTTAACCGTTTTTTTAACACAGTTACAAATAAATAATTAATGGCTAAAATATGCATAAATTAAAATCATGTGAACTGCTGGTGTGTGTCTGTAGGTTGTCTGGCTGTATGGTGACAGAGGAAGGCTGTCATTATGTGTCTTCAGCTCTGAGTTTGAACCCTTCACACCTGAGAGAGCTGGATCTGAGCAACAATCACCCAGGAGATTCAGGAGTGAAGCTGCTTTCTGAAAAACTGGAGGATCCAAACTGCACCCTGGACAAACTCAAGTATGTGAAGCAGGAGGAGTTTTGATTAAACGACTCCAAAAACATTACTATGTTTACTTATTACAGAACAGTTTGACTTTATTTCTTAAATATATATACATATATATCAAAAGTTAAATTGATCATTTAGAGAGGTTTGGCTTTTGTTATGCAATTGAATGCTTTTTTTCTGATTGCTAAGGTGTGTAATTATTTTCCAGTAAACCCACAGCTACAGTTTCATATCACTTTGTAAGATTAAGCCTTTGCTTTCCAACAGCAAAAAAAAAAAAAAAAAAACAGAACACTCACAAACACAAACACAAAGACACTGATGCAACAAACAATAAGATAAAAATGGCAAACTATTTACATGATTTTCCCACAAAGTTACATTAACTATGAAAAGTATGCTCTTTTCACACAGGATCTGATCAGCTTCACACAATGGTGGCTTGTTTATTTTTAACAGAATGGTCACTTTTATCTAGATCTAGATTGTACACAACACAGCTGTACATGGACTTTACAGGTTACTCTATTCACCATAGGTGCATGTCCAGGTATATGTATGGAGTTTGTGTGAGTGTGTGGAACTAAAACAAAAAGAGAATAAAGATATAAATTAACTCATAAGTATCAAGTAGTATCCAAAGACGTTATCTACATGACCAGTTTACATCCTCTTTGTGAAAATACTCTGGTTAAATGTTACAAAAGAATGGAAAATGTTAGTATCCAGTGTTCTGAAAATTTACTATAATTACATTGAATAATTTAGGTGGTATAATGATCAACAAACTGTATATAAAATCATCATTAAATATGACTAAATTATAAAAAGCCAGATGTGGTGCACTCGTCACTCAATGATTACAACATTTCTCAATTTACTTGAACACTGAATTGAGGAAACAGTTCAGACTCTTGACATGCCTGCTGAGAACCGATTAGCTGCTGATATAAACATGTGAACAAAGCAGTTGACTTGAAAGAGGAGGTGAAATGACATTGTTTGTGGTGTCTCATGGTTTATGTTAAAAGCTGAGATAATTAAGGCTAGTTTATTAGGCTTAGTTTGGCCAAACAAAGGAGAACTGGCCCCCCGACTAAGCCTGGTTTCTCCCAAGGTTTTTTTCCTCCATTTGTTGGAGTTTGGCTTGTTTAAGTTGGGGACACTTGCTTGATATTCAGCAGTGTTTTTAATATGCCTGCATTGGTGCCGTTGTATGTGAACCGAGCTGAGCCGGACGATTACGTCACTGTTTTCTCCAGTGCTGATATGAAAATGGATTGGCCAAATCTGATCAAAATCGAATTATAACTGATGGTTTATTAGAATTCGAGTGAAAACTTGGTCCATTTATCAAACACGCTTGCACAAGTTAGTATGAAACTCGGTACACATGAAGACCTCATCGGGCCTGACAACTTTCGTGCTCTAAGTGGTACGCCGTCTCAACAAGGAAGTGAGCTATTATGGGTTGTTTGAAAAACACATGCTCTGGAATTTGATATACTCCTCCTAGGCGCTTAATCCGATCAAAGTGTGTTATAACTTTTGCAGGATTGGGTGGGGCAAAATGGCTCGATAGCGCCACCTATAAAAATTCAACAGTGTGCACCCCCGATTCCGTTTGACGTACGTCTATGAAATTCGATACATACTTGTAAGGTCCCATGACCTACAGAAAAGTCTCTAGGAGCGAAGTCCTAAACGCAACAGGAAGTCAGCCATTTTGAATTTCCTGCGCAATTTTTGTGCAGTTTTTGCCATTTTCAGACCTCGTACTTTAACAAACTCTTCCTACAGTTTTAATCTGATCATCTTCAAATTTCAGAAGGCCTTTGCAACGCTAAATTGCGAAGATGTAGCGTTTTCGTCGAAGGGCGTGTCCCTGGTGGCCTGACAAAATTCGATGTTTCGCCCCAAACTTCACACGCTTGATAAGAGTCCTGTTCTGAACACAGGTCCATGACCATATTCAGCTGTAGTCATTGCGCCACCTGTTGGCAACAGGAAGTGACATGTTTAACACTGTTATGGACTCCTAACAGCATATTAAAATGGTCCAGCAAGTAGTAAACAGGCTAGCAACACCATGCTAGCAACAACTAGCTGACTGCTGAAGTATGCTAATGTCATCATGAAACAGGAAGTTGTTGTAACTCAAGCATACAATGTTCGATCTGCCACAAACTTCACATGATTGATAAGAGTCTTGGCCTGAAGACATCTACATGCCAATATTCAATTAATCATAGCGCCACCTGTTGCCAGCAGGAAGTGTGGCACTTTGAAATGACTTTGCCATCGTTCTCCTGTATTTGCTGGCTTATATCGCCCACCGTTCGCTGTTTTCCTTCTCAACGGGTGGCAGTGAGCCCAGGTGCGAGGACCCTTTCATCGCTGCTTGCAGCTCTAATTTCTGAAATTCTCTTTCCTCTCGTCGTCTGTGAAGTGGAGCAGGATAACGTCCCACCAGTCCTTGTTTTATACTCTTATCCACAGTCGACTGGTTTTGTGTGCAGGAAGGGGTGATTTTACTGCTTGATAAAGACGAGCAGCACGACTCAGCAGTTCATGTGCTCGCCGTCGCCTAATTAGGACCCGAAATATAAAGTCTGCTTTTTAAAACAAAGAAAAGGAGGACGGTTAGTAATGCAACAACGGAGGGAAACTGTATATTCGTGCAGTGTGTGCATGTCAAAAGATTAAATCCGATCAGGAGCTTGTGACTTACACCAAGCTGATGGTGATCAGCTTACCCGATCTCTTTATTTAGCGTTCATGTAAACTCTACGTTCAGATTTAGAAACTGTAATGATAATTTGATTAATCGCCTGCAGCCACTGCACTTCTGTGTGTCTGTGGATCAAAATGTGCCCAAAAACATGGAGATATCCCAAATCCTTGTAGGGACATTGATGATCCCCATGAGGAAACCAGCTTATAAATCATACAGAGTTATGTTTTATGAAAATGTGAAATAGAAAGTTTTGTGTGATGAGTAGATTTAGGGGTAGATTTAGTGTAAGAGGAGAGAATATACAGTTTGTACAGTATAAAAAACATTATTATCTATGATTGATTGTGTCTGTGTGTGTTTTCTAGTGTGGATCATGAAGGAGAGATCAGGATTACACCAGGAGTACGGAAATGTATGTCTACACACACACACACACACACACACACAGTCTCTCTCTCTCTCTCTCTCTCTCTCTCTCTCTCTCTCTCTCTCAGACAAACACTACAGAAAGATTATAATGCTATGTTATCTATTTAGTAACCATGGCGTTTTCAGTCTGAACTTCATTTATGACAAAATCTATTACAGAATGACATTTCTTAAGTGTATTATTATCACTGGTTGCTTGGCAACAGACCTGAGAGTTGAGTACCGAACTGAAGATTTCTGAACTACAGATGAGATTCTGTAAGACAGGATAAGAATCCTGAATCAACTTGATCTGAACTAAAGATTTAAGATAGAAAAAATCTCTAATACTGACACCTCTGATGTGTTTTATCTCCATCAGATTCCCTTCAGCTCACTCCGGATCTGAACACAGTGAGTAAAGGCCTCCGTCTGTCTGAAAACAACAGAGTCATTACTGGCACTGACACAGATCAGTCGTATCCGGATCATCCAGACAGATTTGATTATTATAAGCAGGTGTTGTGTAGAGAGAGTGTGAGTGATCGACGCTGTTACTGGGAGATTGAGTGGAGTGGAGTTGATGTGTCTGTATCAGTGTCATATAAGAGCATCAGCAGGAAGGAATATGGTAGTGAGCATTTGTTTGGATCTAATAATCAGTCCTGGAGTTTGATCTGCTCTCGTGAAGGTTACTCATTCTGGCACAATAACACACAGACTGATCTCCCAGTAGAGTCCATCAGCAGGAGAATAGGAGTGTTTGTGGATCACACTGCAGGAACTCTGTCCTTCTACAGAATCAAGATGGACACAATGATCCTCATCCACACAGTCCAGACCACATTCACTCAACCGCTCTATCCTGGGTTTGTTGTTTGCTCTGAATCATCAGTGAATCTGTGTTGATGAATCAGAACAGACTGTAGAGATTCTACCCATAATGCTTTGAGCTCATGATGAATCAGTGACTAGATGATCCAAGAGAAGAGAAAGACGATGAACACTTACAGTCTATTTACAGTTTTTTCAACACGTCTCAAAAGCAAACATTTGTCTACGTTGCAAACACTTTTGTCATAATATTGTATTTTTGGATATTTCACACACACAGTTATTCAAAACCTAAAGCTCTTCTTTCATGAGCTCCTCTGAACATTTCTGTACAAGACAAAGTCATTAGATGTTGAAAAACTCACAGTAAACACCAAAGCAAGATTGAACCTGAACTATTTCATTTTACTGTAGGCATTTGTGGCAGTGTTACACAGAACGAAAGAAACACATCAGCCGTGTGTAGTTGGACAGAAACAATAGATGTGTTTGAAAAAGGAAATCAGGTTTTTGTGTGTTAAAGTAAAAATTGTGTGTTGTGTTTTGCAAAAAGTGTTTTATGAAAATGAAAACTGATGTAAAGTTTGAGAATTAGTGTAAGATTTTGCATATTTGGTGTGTGTTTCTGGTGTTTGAGTGTCAGGTTTCAGAGACTGTGTGACAAGTGTAGCAAATTTAGCTCAAAAGAAATATGAATAATTAATTACAACTTATTACAATTAATTATAAATATTTGGATCAGTTAATAGAATTAACTTAACGTAGTAAAATCAATTTTACAGTCAATTAACCTGTTTGTCCAGTGGACACTTGGTTAATTGTTTATTAGTTCTAAGAAATGTTAATTTCCTGGTTATGGGAAATGACATTCTTACTCTACAGCACTACTTAGAGCATGTAGTCAAAATCGGCATGATTAGGGACTCCGTATATGAGCATGAAACACAGACAACTTCGCATGTAACATGCATGAGACTTTATTAACTAGACTGAACACTTAAACTACTCTAACATTCACACACATACATACATGCATATAGTGTACCAAGAGAAAAAGAGAGCTGATGCAGAATACAGGAAAGCCAGTTATAGCATTGTTTGAAAGTCAACAGATCAACAGCCTTGAGCAAACCATCAGTTTAGTTCTAACACACCCTTCTTTAAAAGGGGTAAGGATACTTGATGTATCAAATAATGAGACTAAGTGTGATACTTGCATGTCTCGCCCATTTGAATGAAACTGTCCTGATGCAATTTGTGGAGGCTCCGTTGATCTTGTTGATGTTGACTTGATGAGAGAGAACCAGTTGGATTCAGAGGATCTTTGGTGAATGGAAAGACAAGGCTGCAGCCTGGCACAAACTTGGGGGTCTTCAGAACTTCTAGCTCAGCGTCATCTTCACAGCGTTTCCTCAGTACCAGAAGAAGAAGAGCGAACTGATCTTGTGATCAGTGATTTTTAAAGTGTGAAGATATCACACCCTCTGGAGGTGACTGAGCCAATAAGGATTTGTTCCTTCAGAGGGAACTTTTACGACCCTTTGTTCTCTTGCAAGATATTTGCATAAGACATCATATTGGATGGATGAGAGAAGAACCTTCTAGATTCTTATTATACTTGATGTGTCAGAGTTAACAAAATGTAATGTAAATTAACAGATTGGGAGCGAAGATTGGAGTCCAGAGAGACCAAACATGCTACCCATGTGATTTATAATTAGTCATAATATGCAACTCTGAAACATTAATACAAGAAGTTCAACAGAGAGAATTAATACATAGGTCGAACCCTATAAAAGGAAAATTATGAGAGGGAAAAATTGGATACACGTTTCTACATCTCTTGAGTGGTTATATATAGAATATATAGGATTAAAACGGTTTATTTGTCCTTCTCAACCAAAATGAAGTCAGAGTCACATTCTCTGCACATTCTTTAAGGTCGTAAACCCTATCAGATGGTGTCCATGGGGGAGGGTTCCAGACCTCAGAGTGAGTTTTTAAAGATTATTTGTTAAGTATGACAAATAATCGTGTCTGATTTGTCTCAGTCGTTACACAAGTAATGATTTTGTGTGTGAGCCGCTGAACAAACCTGTAATAAACATGAACACAAGATGACTGAGGGTTAAAATACATCAGATAAAGTATAATAATAGTCAAAGTCCAGGGAATAAGATTGAAGAGAATGAATCTATCGACAGTTTGTTGATCAATTCCTGTGTAAATGAAGGATCTCAGTGTGTTACTTCAACCATTTGTTCTTTTTTTAATTCAGTCATGTATGGTGTTGTCATTTGATTTACAGCATTTATCATGTTATTATTGTCAGGGTTGTTTAGTTTGGTTGTGTTTCTGCATCACATGGTTTGAACCCTGAATACTGTTTCCAGCCATGAGGGGGCGTTGAAGGGTTAGAATAAATGCAAGGCCAATGAAGGATCCACTGGTGTTTGTGTGCTATTTACTCACAATATAAACTAGAGAACACAACATGGTAAGGAGCGTGACACTTCCTGAACACAATTTGAGCTGCTCGTCAATCACAACACACTGAGAGAGCTAACCAATCACAGCACATTTCATATTATGTTTTTCTGAATAATCAAGCAGGAAAAACCTGATCCAGAACAGCCTAAAAACATAATCAAGAGTTTGTAAAAGGGCATACGATCCTTCAAGAACATTGACATGATCTCTCATGGGGCTTTTATTGTGAAGCTCATCTTCAGACAGTCCTGACTCTGTGTGAGAGACTCTCTGAGGTGATGAACTGTCATTCTGAACTCAAACTAGATTCCTTTAAATTACATCTGAATCTATAGAAGAACAACTGCATATCAATGATTTCAGAAGGCTTTTATTTTGAAGTTAAATCTGACATTAATGAGTGAAATGTGTTGTTGGACTTCATTAATGTGGGTAAAAATACTGTGAAAGAGTTTGATCTTATAAATCTGAACATCTTTCACACACAGTTTCTCATTTCTTCATTCATAAAGCACATTTTTAAGGTGTAATTTCAACAACACTGTGTTACGATCTCTGTATCTGAAAATACAACAGTGAGGAAAACATTATTGTGAGTAAAAGTCTTATTGTGAATATGTTCTAGATTCACCATTAGCTTTTTATTACATATTATTTTAGTGGTAGAAGTAGTAGTATTTCATTATTATAAAAGTTTTATTATTATGAATACATTGATTTTCTGGTCTAATTTTGTCTCTTTATTATTAATTATTACTCTGTTATGTTCTAATATATTTGTTCTTTCATTTTATTTTGAGAAACAGCCTCATTTCAAACACTGTATTTCCTTTTAGCGATGAATAAACGCATAAATATCAATAAATACATTTACAACGAATGATGTTCATGTTATTTTTGACATTATTCAAATGAAAAGTTCACATGGTTTAGCGGCTGACATGAACTGTATTTGTAACGGATGAAAAGTCAGAAACTGTTGTGAAATCAGTGAATAATCCCACAGTGATGGACTTCATGAATGTTGTCGTGGATCGGCGTCTCTGAGACGGAAGTGACGTGTGTTTCTCAGGAGTGTGTGTGCGATGGCTGGGAAGGTGAAGTGGGTGACGGACATCGAGAAATCGGTGCTGATCAATAACTTTGAGAAGAGAGGATGGATCCAGGTGACGGACAGCGACGACTGGAACTTCTACTGGCAAGAGCTCGTTTCATTTGTTCCTGAACACGGCTGAACTAGATCCTGAAACACCGATTTGATCGGATCACACTGTCACACACTTTCTGTCGTTTCGTCCGCAGGATGAGCATCCAGACCATCCGCAGCGTGTTCAGCGTGGACACCGGCTACCGGCTGACCGACGACCAGATGGTCAACCACTTCCCCAACCACTACGAGCTGACCAGGAAGGACCTGATGATCAAGAACATCAAGCGCTACCGCAAAGACCTGGAGAAGGAGTCCAGTCCCTTAGCCGAGAAGGACGAGAGCGGGAAATACCTGTACCTGGGTAAAACGAGCGGCCGCTTTCTTCCTCTCATCTCCGTCTCTCTCGCGTTTGTGCCGTCGCTCACGCTCCCGCTCTGACCGCAGATTTCGTGCCGGTGACGTTCATGCTGCCGGCCGACTATAATCTGTTCGTGGAGGAGTTCCGGAAGAGCCCGTCCAGCACGTGGATCATGAAGCCGTGCGGGAAGGCGCAGGGAAAAGGCATCTTCCTCATCAACAAGCTCTCTCAGATCAAGAAGTGTCATGTTCATGGTGGTAACAAGTGGCTTGTCCTCAATGCTGAACATGCAAGGATCTGGTAGAGTCACTTCTGTAAAGAGATATTTAACTTGGGAAATTAAGTTGCTCATGTTAATTTTTTAATAATGTCCATAATGTTTGAATTAAACAACAACAGTGTGCCGCTAGACTGTTGCCATGGTTACTATGCAGTACAAGCGTGAACCAGGGATAACGCAGATATTATGTCATTGACAGGCAACAAGGGCACTAGTGACACTATTTAAAATGGTGAATTTCTCTGAATTTATTAAAATTATGAATTACAAAATATAACACCGTGCAAGTGGTTTTTGGATATTTTAATATAAAAATCGTACATATTGTGCCTTTAACTATCAGTATTTCAGTGCTGTATGTCTTTCTCTGTTCATCTGTGTTTTTCAGAGTTATTTATCTTTATGTCGTGTGGGTCTTCTGATGACAGACAAGGATTGTCAACATAGTTTCAAACTTATATCATGAGTCCATTTGAAAAACTGGTTCAATTAGTTTTCTGGTATAACAGGTTTAAGTTCTGAGGAAAACTTCCCCGGCCACATAAAAACACAGAGTTGAAAGGAGTTTCAAAGGAAATTCTTCTCAAGATGGTTCAAGTTCAGTGGAGGAACAAGAAACATCTACATCATCATTATTCACGGTTAGTAAATACTACTTCATAAAAAACTGACATATATAGCCAGTAATATATATATATATATGGCATATATAAATTATATGTGCATAATTTTTTTTGATTGCTAACAAAACTCAAAGCAATTATTTGATCTTTTAAAGTAATTTTAGCAGATTTTTGATGCCTCGTGTCTCTCGACTCTTGGCTGAATCTACGTTCTCTTCATAAATACACGCATTCATCTCACAAACTTTAATTCAAATCTTTCATTTAGATCATGTGAGTGTATATTATTCATAATTCAGTCTATCCACAGTAGCTTTCTTTATCAAATCCAGGCTTGTATAACTGACTACCTCACTTTGAGCTTGTTAACGTGTGTCTGCCTGCTTTTGTGTCAGTGTTGGTGTGACTCATGTGAGGAACCGCTGACTGTTTGAAGAACATGTTATGTTTATTTAAATATTCAACTTCATTTAAGTGTAATATTGACCATGGAAAACCTCTGCAAGGTTAGCACTGTTCCTGTTTCTGAACTCCCTAAAACGCCTCCATCGTATTCTTCTCGTTCTCCTCCGGGAACGAACATGTCGCAATATTCCTCTGTGTTAAAGGGTTAGTAATGAGTCGGCGCTTGGACGTAAACATGGAAGGTCTGCAATGCGTTCACTGCACCAACTGCACAACAGACTGACAGGGAAGAGGAAACATTGTTCAATAAAATTAATTAAATACATTTTTTTGTTTTGTTTTTGTGCACTAAAAGTATTCTCGTCGCTTCAAATTGATTTAAGGTCATGTTGACTTTTTTAACAATGTCTTTAATATTTCTGGACCTTGAAAGTGATGATTATATTGCTGTCAATATTCCTCTCAGATTTCATCAAAAATATCTTAATTTGTGTTCCAAAGATAAAAGAAGATCTTACGGGTGTGGAATGACATGAGGGTGATTAATTAATAACAGAAATTTCATTTTTGAGGGAACTAATTCATTTTCATATTTGGCTGAGCGCTGTGGGAACGGAGCAAGATGTTAATGAGCTCTAGCACGAGTAAATGAACATAGCGCTTGTGTTAATGAGCGTCACCTGCGTGTCACACTGATCTCGAGTCCCACACAGGAGCTCTGGAAGAATAAACGTTGGAGTGAAGAGAGAGATACGTTGCATATGTTTGCATATGTTTATATGCAGCAGTTGTCTGTGAGGGGCAGCCGCTTTACTTTGGTTTTGTTTTTATGTTTATTTTTGTAACATCGTTCGTAAGAACGGGAAGAAGGAGGTGGGAACTGGCGAATATTCAACGTAACTTTAATAATAAAATAAACAAACAACAAAAACGAATGTAAAACAAAATAAAACAACATAAAATCCAGGCCTGGTCCTCTCTCGTCCTTCACTGTCGTCGCTCCTCCGTGAGAGACACGAGACCGGTGTAGTGCGCAGCTGGCGCTCATTAGCAATCCTGTCACCGGCCTTGCGCCACTCCCTCACGGCTCTCGCCCGCCCTGCTCATCGCAATTTTGTTATTTGAATGATTAAAAATAACCCCATTACATCCTCATTTAAATAATTTCTGTCCAAGGTATACAGGGCCTGGTTGAGTTGCATTACTAATGTGTTGTTGTATGTTCAGAGACATAACCAATTGTGTTTTTGCTCAGAAATTATATATCAGAAGCTTAAATTGGCAATGCTTCCTGAACGAATGCAAAACACAATTTATTATGACCACGACAGAGATGATAATCAAAACCAACAGAAGTTTTATTTATTGCTGACAGAGTAACTGAGGCACAAGCTGGAAAGGCTCTACCCACTTTTGGAAAGGTTTTGGGGAGCATTGGCTCATTTCTTTTTAACGGATTAGTGCACAATCAAATGAAAATTACCCCAAGCTTTATATGAACATATCACAGCAGTCCTCAGGTCCTTGCACTGGCTTCCATAAATTGATTTTAAAGTACTGTTACTTGTTGATAAATCACTCAATGGCCAAGGACCTCAATACATTGCAGATATGCTCATAGAATATAAACCTAACAAATCACTCAGATCAATAGGATCACATCAGTTAGAAATGCCAAGGGTTCGCTCTAAACAAGGACAATCTGCTTTTAGCCATTATGGAAACCAGCTTCCAGAAGAGATCAGATGTGCTCCAACAGTAGCCACATTCAATCTTTCATGCATCATCTTTTTTATTTCTGACTGTTTCAATGCATTTTGAATCTTGCTGTCTAGTTGAAAGAGCTGGGAGACTTAGAAAGTAAACATTTGTTATTGCAGCTACCAGACAAATATAAATATTTTTGGAGTTATTCCTCCACGTGAGGAAGATCGGTTTTCTGATGGATAGATCCATTTAGATCCGCTCTGACGGAAAACAAAGTTGAGTTAGCAGTGGTGGCAACAAATATTCTGACTCTTCCATCCAGACTGGGAATGTTATTTTTATTTCTTATCTATTCAGTTTTTTATTCTTATGTATTGGTTTCCTCTTTGTCAAGCACTTTGAATTACCATTGTGTATGTGCTATATAAAAAAAATTGCCTCGTCAACCTTTATTCACCGTCCTAGGTGTATATGACTTTCTTTTTCTGATGAACACAATGGGAGAAATTTTAATAAATATGTTGATGCATCCGAGCTTTATAATCGCAGCGAACGGAAAGTGCTTCCATCTACATCCATCCATCATAAACATATTCCACACTGCTCCAGGGGGGTTAATAAAGGCATTCTGAAGCAAAACAATGCGTTTTTGTATAATAAAACAAATATCCATATTTAACACGCTATGAGGTAAAATATCTAGCTTCTGCCAGACTGCCTTCCGTATTCTGCTTACAAAGAAAGTGTAAAAATCTCACAGTTCATAAAGCTTACGCTACGTTCTACGCCTTCCCTATTCAACTTTTGGAAAAAAACTTAGGCGCCACACCAGCTCTTCCAGTTCACCAATTTTTTTTCATAATTTGAATGTGGAAGGTGGTCTGGCGGACACAAACGCATCACTTTCTTTCAGAAGGCTTTTATTAATGTGTGGAGTATGTTTATGATGGATGGATGTGGATGGAGGCACTTTCTTGAGCTTCATACTCGTTGATCCTGTTCACTGTCACTATAAAGCTTGGATGCGTCAGGATATTTATTAATATATCTCTGAGTGTATTCAGCAGAAAGAAGAAAGCCATTTACACCCAGGATGCTTGAGGGTGAGAAAAGCTTGGGGTAGTTTTCATTTGAAAGTGAACTAATCCTTTAAGGAGACATACACAAAAATATCATGTTTTTGCATTTACAGAAGAGCATAATAATTGATCTGTGGGGTGTTTTGAGCTGAAACTTCACACACACATTCTATTGGAGACCTGAGACTCATATCATCTTGAATTATTATATTTGGATGAGTTGACTGAGAGTCCTGATCCGATCACTGCTTCATTTCATAATCCAAATTACATTTGAGTGCTTAGATCCGAATATTAGGAGTTAAAGTACTTCAGATCTTTTCTTTTTGTCCTGCAGCTGTGAATCGGTGAAGGGCGATGGCATCTGTTAAAGAACTGCCCAAGAAATCACTGTGTGAACTGAAAGGAGATGATCTAAAGGAGTTTCAGTGGCACTTAGAGAATGATCATGAGTGTATATCACCGTCTGACATGGAGAATGCAGATAGGTTAAAAACAGTGAATAAGATGGTGGACTGTTTTGGACCAGAAGAAGCTGTGAAGATCACGGTGGAGATCCTGAGGAAGATAAACCAGAATAATCTGGCTGAGCAGCTGGAGAACAAACACAAGCAAGGTAATGTTTCATTTGTTGTGACTGTAATATAATTCACAGATATTATAAAGACAAGTGCCGCTGTTGGAGCTCATTCAGAAGAGATACGGGGTAAATAACAATCACTGCCTCTACATGGAAACAAGAAAATATATCATCAAGATGTGCATGTAAATACAATTGTAGTGCAAGTGTGATAAAATTGAATATAGTAGAAGTGCAATTTCACATATTTCACAAGTGCTATCACATGTGCTGTTTTTTAAAGGCTCAACTGCAGACGACAGACAAGCTACTCTTCATGATTACAAAGAGACCAGCATCAAGCTGAAGATCAAATTAAGAGAGGACTACAAGCGGATATTGGTTGGTAATTCACTGATGGGTCATCAGGAAAACCTGAACGATATTTACACTGATTTATATGTGGTGGAGAATGAGACTGGAGGAAGAGTAAATGACCACGAGGTGAGACAGATCGAATTGAATCATAAACAATATGATGCCAAGGACACACCAATCCAATGCAGTAATATTTTTAAAGTCAATGAAACCAAAAAGGTACTGATGATGGGGATTGCAGGGGTAGGAAAAACTGTCTCTGTCAATAAGTTCATCCTTGACTGGGTTGAAGGAAAAGAAAATCAAGAAATAGCCTTCATTTTTCCTCTGCCGTTCCGTCAGCTAAACCTGATTACAGAGAACCGCAGTCTCATGGGACTGATTCACGAATACTTCTTTAGTGATCCTAAAGAACTGCCCTCTCTTCCTGAAGGAGATGGAAAGGTCTTGTTCATTTTTGATGGGCTGGATGAATGTCGCTTTCCTTTGAATTTTAAAGAGGGTGGCAGATTTACAAATGTTCACAAAAAAACAACAGTAAGTAAGATAGTTACAAGCCTGATCAAGAGAGATCTGGTTCCCTCTGCTCTCATCTGGATCACATCCAGACCAGCAGCAGCCAGTCTGATACCCCGAAACTACATTGATCAGGTGACTGAAGTGCGAGGATTTAATGATGAGCAGAAAGAGCAATACTTCATCAAAAACAGCACTTCTGAGGTTTCTGAAAACATCATCAGTCACATCAAGAAATCCAGGAGCCTGTACATCATGTGCCACATCCCCGTCTTCTGCTGGATCTCTCTTGCAGTTCTTCAGCCTCTACTGGCTCGAGAGAGCAATAACAAAAATAAAACACCAACAACTCTCACAGAGATGTACACAAACTTCTTAAATTCTCAGCAGCAACAAATGAAAGAAAAATACTGTGATGACCCTGAACCTAAAGCCAATGCAATACCTTTTGATCAGATTATTCTGAAGCTTGGGAAACTGGCCTTTCAGCAGCTGCAGAAAGGTCAACTAATTTTCTACAAAGAAGATCTTGAGGAATGTGGACTAGATGTCAGTGAAGGGTCTGTCTACTCTGGGTTATGCACTCAGATCTTTCAGGAGGGAAAGGTTTCAGCCAGAAACGTTTACAGCTTTGTTCATCTCAGTGTACAGGAATTCCTTGCTGCTCTTCATGTGTTAATGATTAGCAAAGACAAGAAAGAAAACCCATTTCTTGAATCATGGACAGAAAAACTGGAATGGAAACTCTGCAGAAAGCCACTGTTTCAGCTTCATAAGGCTGCAATCAACAAGGCTTTAGAAAGTAAGAACGGACACCTGGATCTTTTCCTCCGGTTCCTTCTGGGTCTTTCACTGGAGTCCAATCAGAGTGACCTGAAGGAACTACTGCCAGGACTGGAACTCAAAACAGAGAATGTTAAAGACACTGCTGACTTTATCAAAAAGAAGATAGAGAAGGAGAAATCAGTAGAGAGGACCATCAATCTCTTCTACTGTCTGAGTGAACTGAAAGATGACTTTGTGGAAGAAATCCAGAAGAATCTGAGCTCAGGAAATCTTTCAGCACAGAATCTTTCCTCTGCTCAGTGGTCTGGTCTGGTGTTTGTACTCCAGATGTCAGAAGAGACTCAAGAGACCTTTGAACTGCAGAAATACAGAAGATCTGATGAAGCAGTGGAAAGACTGCTGCCAGTGTTCAAAAACACCAGAAGAGCACTGTAAGAGTCTTCTTTACAATCATTTACATACACTGTTAGTCATTTTAATTGGGCCTTAATATTATACAGGTGATTTGATGGTCAGGACTATTCAGCTTAATAAATGTAAATGTATCAGTGTGTGATGATATTAAATGCCAACTTATCTCCATCATCAGGCAAGCTGGGTCAGGCTTTAGGCAAAACTCAAGTACCTGAGTTTGAGTTAATTAAAGAAATCTGAAAATAATGGTTATTTTATAAAGAGAACAGGTTTTTTTAGCTTTGCTTACATCACTTCAGTCAAACGTTTTTCCAAATGATCTATGCTCCAGATTATAAATCCTATCTAATAAGCATTACTATTGCAAATCTCTCTACACAGACTCCATAGTTGTAATCTCACTGCTCAGTGTTGTGAGAGTTTGTCTTCAGCTCTACAATCCTCAAACTCTGTCCTGAGAGAGCTGGACCTGAGTAACAATGACCTGAAGGATTCTGGAGTGAAGCTTCTTTCTGATGGACTGAAGAGCCCAAACTGTCACCTGGAGATGCTGAGGTTTGAGTTCAAATATTTTCTTTTTTTGCATTGTTAATTTTTTTTTAGTCACACTAAGATTTGTTGTGTATGCAATTACATAGTTTTTTTGTTTGTTTTTTGTTCAGATTTCTCTCATGTAATCTCACTGCTCAGTGTTGTGAGAGTTTGTCTTCAGGTTTACAATCCTCAAACTCTGTCCTGAGAGAGCTGGACCTGAGTAACAATGACCTGAAGGATTCTGGAGTGAAGCTTCTTTCTGATGGACTGAAGAGCCTAAACTGCCATCTGGCAATATTGAGGTAAATGGTTTTAAAATAATAACAAAATACTATGAGAATAAATGATTTTGTAACAGAATGTGGGATCTGCTTTCAAAGGAATGCCAGAACAAGAGACAAAACAACATTTGAAGAAGTGTGATATTTTTAAATATTTATACAGATGTCTGTATTTTCAGAGTTGAGAGATATGACTCACATGGACTGCATAAATCTGAGAAAAATATTGTTAGGGCTGGAGGGAAGGCAGTGGACTGTGCGAAGATTGAAATTACAAAATGGCCTTAAACAAGTACTAAAACTGTAAATATTGCTTTTTCAAAACCATCTATATTGTGCATGGTTTCTGATAGCACTGAATAAGCTTGTACTGCCATCTAGTGGCTGTGTACGGGACACCATTATCATCTCAGTAAGACTTGGAGGACTCCAAGGATTACTAATGTCCCACATTAGTCCCCACAGAGTTTCAACCATCATGGATCACTCCTCACTCTAACTCTTACCAGAGAAATTTGAAGATTTTAAAATGCATTAAAACAGAAATAAAAAGAGGATGCATAAAAGATTTGAATGTATAAAAATATTTAAAAATAAAAAATATAATAAAAACAAGAAAAATAGTTAAAAGAGTACATATAAAATAATGTTGTTATGATCCCTGGTCTAGGAATGACACAACAATTAATTACTTTTTTTTACTTTCTGCAGTAGGATTTTCTCGTTGGTAATACAAAAACAATTAACAATTTCATAAAGATAGGAACAAGAACTCTGGAGCAAAATTGTCAGGGGTGAGCTTATGCCAAAAAAACAAACATCTTCAAACAAAAATCTTCCAGTTAAAAAGTTTCTTGTGAATATAAAAGAGACAGAGGAAAGCGCGGAGCAGTAAGCAAGAGTGTCTGAATAGTAGCAAAGCAGAAAAGCAGGAATTTTAATAATTTTAATTATTGTATGAATTTTAATTTTTTTATGAGTTTTGGAGGTTGTGGTGTAACTATATAAATATGTATTCTTACATGGCCCATATTTTAGAGTATGCACCTGCACGTTATCATCAAGCATCACTTTTTAAGCTCACCGTTTCCTCACTTCCACGTCTGCTCCTGCTTTTATTCCTTACCTATTACTTACCTGCCTTCCCATCCTGATCCTGTCATCATCTTCCTCCTGCCTGCCTGGTCTTCATCATCCGGGACAACACATCAGTGTTCATCTCTGCAACATACCAGTACCTCAATTACCTTCAGTTAAGTCTTTCTTCAAGTTACCAGTGACTGTTCAACTCACCTGCATTGCTCTGCTTACTCCGCTGTACTGCCAACCTGCAATAAAACTGTTACTTTGTTACTTACTTTATCTGTCCTTGTCTGTGCTGTGTTGCAAATTCAATATTTCTTCAGTTCAGATCTCAAGAAAAATTCTCAGGCTCAAAGTTCCAGGTCCCAGGAGTTTCACTTTATTGACAAGCAACAGAGTGAGATGCCAGCTTCACATCTGAATCTCTTCTATCCAGGGCACAGTTTTTATACTTTTTTCTTATCTGTTAAAACACAACAAAGATCCACCCCTACAGTTCTTTTCCATGATTTCATTTACAGGTGCTCACCTCCCTTTCTCTTCTTGGAGCCTCGCAAGTACTCCCCAACATTTTCACCAAGGTCACTTCACCAATTAAACTGCAGGTGTTGCTTATGCAAGAGATAATTCTCTTTGTAAGGTTGGTCGACTGCCAACTAGTCTACATCTTTTGGCTTAATGTCTCATGGTGGAATTCTGACAATTGATGGTCAGTCCTTTCTCATAGGCAACATGAAACATTGTATCAAAAACACTTGATCAAGCTGATCCTCGAAATGAAAGTGAAACCAGTCATGCTCTTCCTCTGAGGTAAATCCTTTTAGAATTAATCCTCCCCACATCTCAAAACACTGAAAATAACATAAATCTGACTAAGCATGATAGAGTTCTCTGAGCTGATGCGAGCGTTCACTCTGTTGCATGAATCTCCTCAGAATTTACATTTGAATAGAGCACATGCTCCATGGGGGTGGCCACAGTAGTGGATAATGAGATGACTCGTGAATGACTAGCATCTCTCTTTTCAAACAGATTACATAATCAGAGACTATTTGTTATCATTTCTTTAGACATAAATCTCCATGTTTGTGTGATTAGTATTCACTAAGTTACAGTTCATGTTCTAAGGACTATCAGAATGGACTTCATTCAGAGAGAGACGACAGATCACGTTAATTTACTTTATTTTTACATTTTGTGCTTTTGTGAGTGTACACAAATAAAAGAAGACATTTCACAGATTAGAATGGTGTATAACTCTTAATTTCACAGATTAGAATGGTGTATAACTCTTAATTGTATGTCCAAAATTGACAGAGTATTTTGAGTCTCTTTCACACTGATCAGAAAAAAATGAAGTGGTATCGTTGACGCAACGGCTGACCCCTGAGTGTTACTTAGTCACTGAAATTACTATTTAAGTTTTTTTTTTTTACACAGTTACAAATAAATAATATCTAATGAATGGCTAAAATATGTATAAATTAAAGTCATGTGGACTGTTGGTGTGTGTCTGTAGGTTGTCTTGCTGTATGGTGACAGAGGAAGGCTGTCATTATGTGTCTTCAGCTCTGAGTTTGAACCCTTCACATCTCAGAGAGCTGGATCTGAGCTACAATCACCCAGGAGATTCAGGAGTCAAGCTGCTTTCTGAAAAACTGGAGGATCCAAACTTCACATTGGAAAAACTCAAGTATGTGAAGCAGTAAGAGTTTTGATTAAACAACTCCAAAAACAGTCCATCTTTTCTCCAAGGTACGGGGCTTCTGGGAAGTGTAGTGTGTGCAAGTGTGAGTGTGTGATAGTTCCTATTTGGTGATTTGTGGGAAATGGAGTCCGATGGTGAAATGATAGTTCAAAGTAAAGTGCCCTCTAGTGGCTGGTAAAGGGTACTCCAGTGGATAACCCTGACATATACATATCCAGGTATGTGAATGGAGTTGTTTGTGTGTGTGTGTGTGTGTGTGTGTGTGGAACTACAATAAAAAGAGAAAATAGATATGAATGAACTCATATGTATCAAGTAGTATCCAAAGACATTCTCTACAAGAACAGTTTACATCATCTTTGAAGATATACTCCGGTTAAATGTTACAAAAAAATGAAAAATGTTGGGACCCAGTGTTCTGAAAGTATATTTTTGTACTATAATTATATTGAATAATTTAGGTGATGTGCTGATAAACAATCTGTATATCAAACCATCATTAAATATGAGTAAATTTAAAAAGCCAGATGTTACACTCGTCAGTCAATGATTAGAACTGTTTTCAATTTACTTGAACACTGAATTGAGGAACCAGACTCTTGACATGCCTGCTGAGAACCGATGAGCTGCTGATATAAACATATGAACCAAAAAAAACAAACAAGCGATTCTTAATGAAGAGGCAAATAGACACAGGAAGTGCTCACAATACAAGTTTCATACATTGCTCAGAGTAACATAAGCTAGAGTAGGAAGGGGAAAAGGAGAGGATAGATTTTTTTTATATTTTATGAGGGGATTAAGTGTTCACGGAAGAGATGAGTTTTCAGCTGTCTCTTGAATATTGCCAGGGATTCTGCGCTCCCAATGAAAGTAGGGAGATCATTCCACCAGCAGGGAGCAGTGAACGAGAATATTCTGGAGAGTGATTTTGTGCCTCTCTGTGACGGAACCACAAGCCTTCGCTCCTTTAGTGATCGCAGGCTTCTGGTGGGGACGTAGTGTTGTAGCAGTGTGTGGAGGTAGGAGGAGCAGAGCCTGTGGTGGATCTGTAAGCAAGCATCAGCGCTTTGAACTTGATGCGAGCAGCGAGGGGTAGCCAGTGCAGAGAGATGAAGAGGGGCGTGATGTGGGCTCTCTTAGGCTCGTTGAAGACAAGACGTGCAGCAGCGTTCTGGATCATTTGAAGAGGTTTGATTGCACTTGATGGCAGACCAGCCAGAAGTGCATTGCAGTAATCGAGCCTTGAAATGATCAGGACCTGGACAAGCAGTTGTGTTGCTCAGTCAGGAAGGGCCGGATTTTTCTGATATTGTGTAGTGCAGATCTGTATGACTGAGCTGTCTTTGAGATGTGGTCTCTGAAGGTCAGTTGGTCATCGAAGATAACTCCAAGATTTCTGGCCGACTTTGATGGGGTAATGGTGGACTAAAGCTCAGTCTTGGCCAGGTTGAGCTGCAGGTCGTGTTCTTCCATCCACGTGGAGATATCCGCCAGACAGCTTGAGATCCGTGCAGCTACTGTGGAATCATTTGGTTGGAAGGACAGGTAGAGTTGTGTGTCATCAGCATAGCAGTGGTAGGAGAAACCATGTGACTGCATGATGGGACCCAGTGATGTAGTGTAAATGGAGAATAGGAGGGGACCAAGAACTGAACCCTGAGGAACCCCAGTGATCAGTTGATGAGGTTTGGATACCTCCCCTCCCCAGGAGACTCTGAAAGACCTACCTGTGAGATAGGACTCAAACCACTGAAGTGCAGTACCTGAGATGCCCAGTGACGAGAGGGTGGACAGAAGAATTTGATGGTTTATGGTGTCGAAGGCAGCAGATAGATCCAGCAGAATGAGAACAGATGATTTGGAACCAGCCTTTGCAATCCGCAGGGATTCCGTGACAGACAGTAGCGCAGTCTCTGTGGAATGGTCGCTCTTGAATCCAGATTGGTTGACGTCCAGATGGTTGTTCTGTGTGAGGAAGGATGACACCTGGTTGAACATAACTCATTCAAGTGTTTTCGATATGAATGGTAGGAGAGAGACAGGTCTGTGATCATCTACAAGTGATGTGTTTAACGTGGGTTTATTTTAGCAGTGGGGTTACCCGAGCCTGCTTGAATGTGGTAGGGAAAGTGCCTATGTGGCATTGTGACGAGCACGGCGGGCGAGAGCCGTGGGGGAGCGGCGCGAGGCCGGTGACGCGAGTGTTAACGAGCTTCAGGTGCTTGGCGCACCGGTCTCGTATCTCCCACGGAGGAGCTCCGGAAGCATAAAGGAGGAGCGACGACAGTGGAGGACGAGAGAGGGCCAGGCCTGGATTTTATGTTGTGTTTTATTTGGTTTGTGTGGGCGGCAGTCGCCGTGAGGAACTGCCGCCCTTATACTTTCGTTTTATTGTTGGTTTTATTTGTTTATTAAATACGTTGAATGTTCGCCGGTTCCCGCCTCCTTCTTCCCATATTTACGAACTTTGTTACACTGGTGCCGAAACCCGGGAGGAAGGAGGGACATGCTGTCGAAGAGCCCTCGCTGCTGAGGGGGATCGCGGTGCTGAGGAGATCGGGCAGCGCGGGAGAGAAGACCGCGAGTGGCTGCCCGAAGCGGTGGCACTGGACACTCGGTGGACGGCCTTATCCTCCTCCGCCCCCTGGCGGCCGGCGATGGCTCCTCCGCTTGAGGGCAGCCGGCAGCGAGCCCGCCGTTCCCTGCTCCTCCCCGCTCCGGCGGCAGGCAGCAGGCCTCGGCCCACGGCGGACGGCGGCTCCTCCCCGTTACGGCGGCAGGCAGCAGGCTTTGGCCCCCGGCGAACGGCGGCTCCTCCGCTCCCTCTTGGACGACCGCCACCCCACCTCGTCCCAGGGGCGCGGCAGCGAGCTTCCCGCCCCACCTATCACTCGATTGCTCCAGTACCACCGCTTCGGGCAGCCACTCGCGGTCTTCTCTCCCGCGCTGCCCGATCTCCTCAGCACCGCGATCCCCCTCAGCAGCGAGGGCTCTTCGACAGCATGTCCCTCCTTCCTCCCGGGTTTCGGCACCAGTGTAACAAAGTTCGTAAATATGGGAAGAAGGAGGCGGGAACCGGCGAACATTCAACGTATTTAATAAACAAATAAAACCAACAATAAAATGAAAGTATAAGGGCGGCAGTTCCTCACGGCGACTGCCGCCCACACAAACCAAATAAAACACAACATAAAATCCAGGCCTGGCCCTCTCTCGTCCTCCACTGTCGTCGCTCCTCCTTTATGCTTCCGGAGCTCCTCCGTGGGAGATACGAGACCGGTGCGCCAAGCACCTGAAGCTCGTTAACACTCGCGTCACCGGCCTCGCGCCGCTCCCCCACGGCTCTCGCCTGCCGTGCTCGTCACAGGCATCAAAACAGGAAATCAAAAGAGGAAAAAAATCTAGTAAAAACTCACATGTACGCACAAACTGACAACCAGTCACTCCTTTCAGATGTAATTAGAAACTGTGATGGATAATTTGATTAATCGCCTGCAGCCACTGCACTGCTGTGTGTCTGTGGATCAAAATGTGCCCAAAAACATGGAGATATCCCAAATCCTTGTAGGGACATTGATGATCCCCATGAGGAAACCAGCTTATAAATCATACAGAGTTATGTTTTATGAAAATGTGAAATAGAAAGTTTTGTGTGATGAGTAGATTTAGGGGTAGATTTAGTGTAAGAGGAGAGAATATACAGTTTGTACAGTATAAAAAACATTATTATCTATGATTGATTGTGTCTGTGTGTGTTTTCTAGTGTGGATCATGGAGGAGAGATCAGGATTACACCAGGAGTACGGAAATGTATGTCTACACACACACACACACACACATTACAGAAAAATTTTAATTTTATCTATTTAGTAACCATGGCGATTTCAGTCAGAACTTCATTTAGGACAAAAGCTATTACAGAATGACATTTCTTAGGTGTATTATTTTCACTGGTTGCTTGGCAACAGACCTGAGAGTTGAGTACCGAACTCAAGATTTCTGAACTACAGGTGAGATTCTGTAAGACAGGATAAGAATCCTGAATCAACTTGTCAGATCAGAACTAAAGATTTAAGATAGAAAAAATCTCCAATACTGACACCTCTGATGTGTTTTATCTCCATCAGATTCCCTTCAGCTCACTCCGGATCTGAACACAGTGAGTAAATGGATCCGTCTGTCTGAGGCGAAAACAGTCATTACTGAAACTGACACAGAGCTTCAGTCGTATCCTGATCATCCAGACAGATTTGATATTCCTCAGGTGTTGTGTAGAGAAAGTGTGAGTGATCGACGCTGTTACTGGGAGACTGAATGGAGTGGAGTTGATGTGTCTTTATCAGTGTCATATAAGAGCATCAGCAGGAAGGGACGTCGTGATGAGTGTGAGTTTGGACGTAATGATCAGTCCTGGAGTTTGTACTGCTCTCCTGACAGTTACTCATTCAGACACAATGACATAAAGACTGAACTCACTGTAAAGTCCATCAGCAGGAGAATAGGAGTGTATGTGGATCACAGTGCAGGAACTCTGTCCTTCTACAGCGTCTCTGACACAATGAACCTCATCCACACAGTCCAGACCACATTCACTCAACCGCTCTATCCTGGGTTTGGGGTTTGGTCTGGATCAGTGAATCTGTTTTGATGAATCAGAACAGACTGTAGAGATTCTACCCATAATGCTTTGAGATCATGATGAATCAGTGACTAGATGATCCAAGAGAAGAGAAAGACGATGAACACTTACAGTATATTTGCAGTTTTTTCAACACATCTCAAAAGCAAACATTTGTCTACGTTGCAAACACTTTTGTCATAATATTGTATTTTTGGATATATCACACACACAGTTATTCAAAACCTAAAGCTCTTCTTTCATGAGCTCCTCTGAACATTTCTGTACAAGACAAAGTCATTAGATGTTGAAAAATTCACAGTAAACACGAAAGCAAGATTGAAACTGAACTATTTAATTTTAAATTAATTACTTACTGTAATTAATTAGTTACTGTCCGGCACCTCAGGAAGGGGAAGCAGTGCCCTGCCAACACTGTTTACAGTGGGGGTGGGAATCTGCTGACTTCAACTGGGGACATCGTTGGGAGCTGGAAGGAATACTTTGAGGATCTCCTCAATCCCACAGACACGTCTTCCACTGAGGAAGCAGAGGCCGAGGGCTCAGAGGTGGGCTCACCCATCACCCAAGCTGAGGTCACTGAAGTAGTTGGAAAGCTCCTTGGTGGCAAGGCAGCGGGGGTGGATGAGGTACGCCCTGAGTACCTCAAGTCTCTGGATGTTGTGGGGCTGTCTTGGCTGACACGCCTCTGCACCATCGCGTGGCGGTTGGGGACAGTGCCTCTGGACTGGCAGACCGGGGTGGTGGTCCCTCTTTTTAAGAAGGGGGACCAGAGGGTGTATTCCAACTACAGAGGGATCACACTCCTCAGCCTCCCCGGGAAAGTCTATGCCAGGGTACTAGAGAGGAGAATAAGGCCGATAGTCAAACCTCAGATTCAGGAGGAAAAATGCGGTTTTTGTCCCGGTCGTGGAACACTGGACCAGCTCTATATCCTCTCTAGGGTGCTGGAGGGTCTATGGGAGTTTGCCCAACCAGTCCACATGTGTTTTGTGGATCTGGAGAAGGCATTCGACCGCCCCTCGTGGCGCCCTGTGGGGGGTGATCCGAGAGTATGGGGTCCGGGGCCCTTTGCTAAGGGCTGTCTGGTCCCTGTATGACCGGAGCAGGAGCTTGGTTCGCATTGCTGGCAGTAAGTCAGACCTGTTCCCAGTGCATGTTGAACTCCAGCAGGGCTGCCCTTTATCACCGGTCCTGTTCATAATTTTTATAGACAGGATTTCTAGGCACAGTCAGAGGCCGGAGGGAGTCTGGTTTGGGGACCACAGGATCTCATCTCTGCTTTTTGCAGATGACGTTGTCCTGTTGGCTCCATCAGGACCTTCAGTGTGCACTGGGACGGTTTGCAGCCGAGTGTGAGGCGGCTGGGATGACGATCAGCACCTCGAAGTCTGAGACCATGGTCGGAAAAGGGTGGCTTGTCCTCTTCAGGTTGGTGGAGAGCTCCTGCCTCAAGTGGAGGAGTTCAAGTATCTTGGGGTTTTGTTCACGAGTGAGGGAAGGAAGGAGCGTGAGGTTAACAGACGGATCGGTGCAGCTTCTGCAGTAATGCGGTCGATGTACCGGTCTGTCGTGGTGAAGAAGGAGCTGAGCTGCGAGGCGAAGCTCTCGATTTACCGGTCAATCTACGTTCCTACTCTCACCTATGGTCATGAGCTTTGGGTCATGACTGAGAGAATGAGATCCCGGATACAGGCGGCCGAAATGAGCTTTCTCCGCAGGGTGGCAGGGCGCTCCCTTAGAGATAGGGTGAAGAGCTCGGTCACTCGGGAGGAGCTCAAAGTAGATCCGTTGTGTCAAAGTTTGAAAATTAGTGTAAGATTTTGCAGATTTGGTGTGTGTTTCTGGTGTTTGAGTGTCAGGTTTCAGAGACTGTGTGACAAGTAATGATTTTGTGTGTGAGCCGCTGAACAAACCTGTAATAAACATGAACACAAGATGACTGAGGGTTAAAATACATCAGATAAAGTATAATAATAGTCAAAGTCAAGGGAATAAGATTGAAGAGAATGAATCTATCGACAGTTTGTTGATCAATTCCTGTGTAAATGAAGGATCTCAGTGTGTTACTTCAACTATTTGTTCTTTTTTAATTCAGTCATGTATGGTGTTGTCATTTGATTTACAGCATTTATCATGTTATTATTGTCAGGGTTGTTTAGTTTGGTTGTATTTCTGCATTACATGGTTTGAACCCTTAATACTGTTTCCAGCCATGATGGGGCGTTGAAGGGTTAGAATAAATGCAAGGCCAATGAAGGATCCACTGGTGTTCGTGTGCTATTTACTTACGATATAAACTAGAGAACACAACATGGTAAGGAGCGTGACACTTCCTGAACACAATTTGAGCTGCTCGTCAATCACAACACACTGAGAGAGCTAACCAATCACAGCACATTTCATATTATGTTTTTTTTAATAATCAAGCAGGAAAACCTAATCCAGAACAGCCTAAAAACATAATCAAGAGTTTGTAAAAGGGCATACGATCCTTCAAGAACATTGACATGATCTATCATGGGGCTTTTATTTTGAAGCTCATCTTCAGACAGTCCTGACTCTGTGTGAGAGACTCTCTGAGGTGATGAACTGTCATTCTGAACTCAAACTAGATTCCTTTAAATTAGTAGACTAGGCAACACAGACTTCCGGTTGGGTGAACGTTGTGCGCGCTGTCTGCCGCTGCTCGCCGATCCTGTTTTTATCAGTTTTATTTTATTGGGATTTCGAGCTATGGGAACCGACATTTCATATTAAACGAGTTATCTCCATCTCGATCTGAGCTGGTGTTAAAGCTGACCTGGGAAATTTGTTCCACTGCTGCTGCCGGGCTGCTGGAGCTTGTAAGTCTTGGTGAATCCGCGCTGCTGTTTTCCTTGTCATCTTGTTGTCAGCGGTTTGGCATCCTGTCGGCCTCGTCGACTTTCTGCCGGAGTTTTGGACGTGTTGTGGTTCGGCACGGCTGTTTCACCTCGTCATCTGGGAGTCAGTGATCTGGTGCCGTATTGGTGTCTTCGGACTCATCGACGCTGAATCGCCATCGGATCCTGGCCTGTATGTTCTGGATTATTGTCTCCTGACTTTCACCTGGACTCCTCATCGTTACTTTCGACTGAATTACGCCCGGACTCGTTCATCGGTGAGTGACGATCCCTATGGGACTTCAAAATGAATTTGTTCTCCGTCTGCTGGCTTCTTCTGTCCACTAGAAGTATCATCTCCTGGAATAGTGAAGGACACTTTTTTTATGTTTTCTCATCTTTACCAGGTATGGCAATTACTTTTACATCCTCTGAACTTATGCGATTGAACAATCGGTCAGTAACACGCTTGTCATCAGACATTTATTTACGGTGTGCTGATCTATTACAATAAGTACAGAAGTAGTTCACAGAATGAACTAAAAGAAAAGAATAAAAATAGGGGCAATCTATTATAATAATAATAAAGATAAAATCAGAGACCAGTAATTATATTATTTAAGAAAACAGCATATTAATTTACTTTTCAATTCTTTAGCAAATAGCAAATCGACCGAAGGCTCCGGAAGTGACGTGGTATGTGCCGCTCGGCGGATAAGAAGATAAAAAAATACATTTGTGCAAAATTTACTTCATTTGTTTAATATATGCTTTTTTGGAAATGTTCTAGATTTCTAAGAAATGTGTGTTTGCACTATCGTAAAACATTTCTTGAATTAAAAAAAAGAGAAAAAATACATAATTTGTAATATTGATGTTTTCGTCTAACATTGTATTTGAGGATTTAAATAATAAAGATAACAATAATAATAACATATCGTTTGTATTTGTCTCATGTATTGTGTGCTCGTCGGCCGGCGGCAATCTGAAATGGAATGAAACCCATTCACGGCCATAGTTACTATGATTCACTGCAGACAGCAGAACAGGAGTCGAACATGTGGGGAACACACTGGTGTCATCAGATTTAAAAAATGTAATCGTTAAATAGGTGAAAATAGCTTATTACCATATTTGACAGTGAGTGGGTAAACTCTGGTGACAATGTCTAATCTACATGACAGCAGAGGCCCAGAGCTTTCTATAACTGCTGGTCTTATGTGTGTAGCACCTTCTGTTGCTAAATGACAAGCCTTCAAAGATGGACTGGGTTCAAGGTTCAGAGGTCAATATTTCAAAGCAGGAGTAATGTATCCTCTTCAGACTGACATTATGTTATTCTCCAGGTTGAGACCTCCAACGATGTGTTTGCTAGTCCTACGACAACGTTTTAATTTTTACTTATCATGGTTTGCAGATGATCCACTTTGGGCGATAGCCTCCTTTATTGTCCCCAGAGAGATATCTGCCTTGAGTTCAAATGCTTCACACATAACACTTGACATATTGTTTAATCATACAGCTGACATATACTTACAATAAAAACAATAAAGTGATATGTAGTCAGACTGACCCTAACTCTAACCATAACCCTAACCCTAACCCAGACTGCATATCACACAGCAACTATTGCTCTATTTTTGCAACATATCTATTGCTCATCTTTCACAAATAGTGACAAGAGCAGCACACAACTATTTGCATTATATCATGAAGCTATTGCACAACCAGCCTCAAACAACATTATTAAAATTTTTAATTGAGGTAGGTCCAAATAGGCCTATAGTTTAGAAATGTTAAGTTTAGATTGGGGTACCCATATCTTCTGCCAGGATAAGAGCTCATACTTGGTATGGAGAATAAAGATGGATCAGACCACACTCTTTATGCTTGCCTGGAGAGACTGGTTTCTATTCCTCTCCACAACGTTCATGACAGTCATATCAAAATACTCTGTAATGCAGCCTTGTATAACATAAACCCTCTGATTCACCGTGTTTGCTCTAAATGATAACACCCACTTTCAACACGGGCCTTCCAGCCAAAGGTATTGTCCATATACACACCAATGTGCCTATAGGAGCAGAGCTGATGGATTGGTTCATCATTTATGACCTCTGATACATTCTGACCCATGTCACGACCCTTTCATCAGCGTGTGAAATGGATGAATGAGATATGTGAGTTGTGTCTGTGTGCAGTAGGCTGAGGAAGAAGTGTGCCAACATACCAAAACACATGTTGTATGTACACTAACCCTAACCCATAACGGTGACGTCAGCGTTATTAATTTAGAGGATTTAATAAAACAAATAAATAAATAAAAACTGATTAATTGAACTCAATCGTAGCATATTATATATATTTATTAAAATCAACAAACCTCCGATAAAAATACGTTATCCAGCATGCTATAATTAAAGCATGCAGTGTCCTAAAGAAAACGCTTAAACTGCTTACTTGCACCGCGCTTGGGAGCGTTGTTAAACCACCTTTTAATGCCGTTTTACCTGCAGTTGAGCGTTGTTAAACTCACCGCTGATCTTTGCGCAGAGGGCACTTTGATATCAGATTGCGAGGGTTTTTAAACATCAAAAACCATTTGGAGGGTAAGATAAAAATCAACTGGGGTGCTGCCATTTGACTCGCCCTGGCATAGATCATTTTTTGTAGCCTATTCCTATTTATTTGAATTTATTGTAGTCTCGACCCATACAAGGCAGACAACGGGTTGCGGTGTGCTGACCCAAGACGTCAAATTTGAACGCTGTTGAGTTCTATAGAAGTCTATCGGACTACCCTGCACGTTGAAAAATGACGCCAAAGGTATACCCAGTGCGTTAAAAAGTGACGCCAGTGTCCCTTGTCCATGCGTCAGACATTTGACGAGTAGGGAGTGAGACTGTGTTGCATTTTTAGGCAAAAGAAGGGGATCTTACGAGTTTCACTGAGGCAGATGTGAAGCAATTCAACTCTCCTCAGCTCATTGAGTTTATGGCTTTGTTGCTCCAAGAGGTACTAAATAAGTTAAATCAGGGGGAAAAAAATTATATATATATATTAGCACTGCAGATCAAAAGACAGAGAGGAACAGAAAGCAGAAGTAGTCTTGAAATGTGTCTGTTTGTTTCCTCTGTCTGTTTCCTGTATCAGGAGCCTCTTCCTCTGTCCCATGTGAAGAAGATGCAGGAGATCTACCAGCTGAACAGTGTTAGAAATGCAGAGGTTCGCTTCAGGTAAGCTATGTTTTTTTGAATGATCTGATTATTACGTACAGTATTTCAGTATTTCATGTCAAATTGTTTGATTGTGCAGGTGGTTGCGTGTCTGTGTGAGGGCACACTGGGAGGAAGCCGTTCCTCTGGCGCTGAAGATGGCTACCGAACAGGGCAGAATGAAATTCACTCGCCCGCTCTTTAAGTAAATTCATTAAAATGTTCTGAGAAGTCCGTGATTGGACCAATAACGGCAATAAATGGGGTCACTTGTTGAAAATGGACCAAAAGTAACAAAAAAAGGGGATGTTTTGAGTGAATTACAGAGTTTTGTCATTTCCTTGCTGCCTTGAGCAACCAAACATTTCATTGTCTTTGACCCTACAAACCTCTGTTTTGAAAGTCTCTTTAAGACCATTTCAAAGTGTGCTCTTGCTGACCTCATTTTCTCTCTTTTAGAGAAGTTCACAACTTCTCCAAGTACAGCGACGAGGCAGTGAAGACTTTTAAGGAGCACCTTGGAGCACTGCACCCTGTCACAGCGATGCTGGTGGCCAAAGATCTGAAAATTGCTGGCTAAAATGCTGCTTTCTGACCTCCTTATGTGCAGCCAGTGTTTCTGTGCTTCAGCGTCAATGCAAACCTGCATCTCTCAACTTCAGAAAATGGATTAATGTGCAGAGCGTTTTACTCATTGGCCAAAGCTTGGCTTTTTAATGTTTTGATGCAGATTTCAGGGCTTAGAACAAAAAAAAGAGTTTCGCTATCTTACAGTTTAGTGTTAATAAAAGAGCATATCTTGGAATGAAGGAAATGTCCCTTCATATGATATGTCAAAAGTAATGTTCTTTAATAAACTTATCTGTAAAAGAAATGTCTGCTCTTTCGTTCAATAAAAATTGCCTTGATACAGAATAAAGTGCATAGCACATAAACGGATTTCATATGTTTGCTCAACGTGTGTAGGCCTATGTTTTTCTTTTGAAAAAGTCTTTGAGTTGCACATTTCAGTGGGCAGAAGTCGTTCATAAGGTAGCAGTTCATTCCGTTCACAATGCTGCAGGGAATCCCAGAATCCCACAATTTTTTATATTAAATTGTTTATTATTATTATTAATGCTGTAGATAAACAGAAAATCAACCAAACTGAATCAACTCAAATGTCTCTTAAGTATGTGACTCAGTGGCTAATCACTTGTTTTTCATATGTGGGGTTTTGGATCAATTCCCACAATTGCAAACATTCTCCCATCACAAAACACAAAGCTCCATCCAAAACACTTCTTTCCTTGTCTGATTCAGCGGCTCAAGTGAGAAAACGCTGAGCTTTAATGATAGAGTCCTGAGTTCAAATCCTAGAGTTTCTTATGTTGATTTATTAATTACAGCTGTAGATCAACAGAAAATCAACCGAATTTAACCAACTCACATGTCTCAATGTCTATGGCTCAGTGGCTGATTAATTCCTTTTCATAGATAGAGTTCTTGGTTCAAATCCCAGATTTACTCAAACAATTTCCATCATGTAACACAAAGCTCTCAAGAAAAACCCATTCCTTGTCAGATTCAGTGGCTCAAGTGGTAAAGCTTTAGTCAGTCCTGACTTTGAATCCCACAATTACTTACATTAACCTTTTTTATTATTATTATTTAACGCTATAGATAAACTGAAAATCAATCCAATTGACCCAGCTATAGGACTTCACAAAGTCTTTGGTTCAGTGGTGAATCATGTTGGTTTCTTGGATCAAATCCCACAAATGTGAGCATTTTTCCATCATATAGCACAAAGGTATCAATAAAAACCCTTCCAAAACACCCAATTCCTTGTCAGATTCAAAAATTGATTGACACTGCATTTTAAATGATTGACACTTCCAATAAAAGTGAGGGAAATTACTTTAATTGGTTCTGACTAATTAAATGAGACAAAAACTTGCTTGAAAAGCTGGTCTCAGCATCACTCCTTCAGTGGGACAATCCCAGTCAAATCTCACTTTTGTGGTGGAAAATGCTTTAGTTTTATTGATTAATTAAAAAAACTCTAAAAAGAAAAAGGTTGCAAGATGAAGCTCCAGTGGCTCATCAGTCTGAGACTCAAAAAAAAAAAGACATGGCCCCAAAAAAAGCAATGAAACACCAGAAGCTCCAGTGGCTCAGTGGTCTAAACATTGCTTCTTCATGCAGAGATTCCTGGTTCAAATCTCACTCTTTGGTTGAATGCTTTAGTTTGAAGGGTTTTTTCCAAATATAAAGGATATGCCCCCCCCAAAAAAGAGGGTTCAGTGTGAAAGTGCCAGTAGCTCTAGTGGTTAGAGCATGTGCTCCCTATCAGGAGTATCCCGGTTCAAAACCGGCCTGGTCACTGCAGCATGGTTGTGTTGGGGAATGGTCACCTGATCAGGATCTGTGACAGGCTGCAAGAGCGATCAAATCCTGAGGGGAGGATGAGAGAAGTTCGGAAACGAAGGGGGGAGGTTATATCCAGGCTCCTCCCCCTGGGGAGTTCTGGGATGATAACCAGCAGCGGTTATCTTTCACACCATGTTTGTACTTATAAAAAAATTATCCAGGCTGGAGACTAATTTTTATAAGTCGATAACTTTCCAGACACTTTTTCCAGATAACCTGCTGCTCTACCATGATCTCAACCAGGACTCTTTCTCTTTCCAATGCACCATGTACTCAATCACTACATTTCTTGGAGATCTGACCAGGGTTTGAACCAGTAACCTCTGAAACCATGAGGCAGTGCTCATACCAGTGAGCCACAGATCTCTTACCTCTAATTGTGCTGGAACTAATACTTCACTGTTGAGAGCTCAGATTGAGATTAGGACCTGCATCTCTACAGCAGCCCAGCACACAAAGAACGTTTAACAACTAACCCATCAGGACCTGAGACACTCCTGAGACACACCTGAGACATTCCTGAACATGAGACCAGGACGAACGACAGATGATGAAGTGAGGTGATTAACAGCTTCGCTCTTGTTTGTCCGCCGTGACGTCTGTCAGTTTACTAATAAATAATGAAAGCTGCGGTTAACTGACCCTTCACAAAGACCCGCCCCCCTGTTACTGTCCGACAACCCATGCGCTCTCACACAACACATCATGTTCTCACACAGTGAAAAATACAGAGGAGCAAAGAGGACACTGACAACGTATGAAACAGTTTCATATTTAAAATTTTGTAAAGAAGTTTAAAAACTAAATAGCGTACAGTGTCTCTTTAATGTGTTGTGACGTTGTAGCGCCTTCAAGCGCGGAGTACACACAATTTTTCAATTTCACCAACGTTAATCTACTAACTCCCCTGACTGCTTTGTCAGACAAAATGCCGGATTCAGGGTTATGATTGGTCAGATCGCCTGTCAATCAAACTGTTTGGAAAGGGTCAACTGACATCATGACTCATCAGTGTTAAGCATCAATCAAATAATCTACTCGGAATGTGAGTTTGACCATCATGTGTTTATTTGAGTTTAAAAACAGTAGTACACGTCACTGAATGCTTCATGATTTGAACAACTTGATTAATGCACTTAATTTGCACAAATGAGATGATACTGTTCGTTCTTATTAAAGGTCAATACAAAAAGATTCCAATATGGAAACACATTCAGTAGAAACAGTGCTAAAAAAATTACATTCTTAAAAAGAAATCGAGTGAGGCACGTTTGATTTGCTAAAGGTCCCTGAGAGCGAAATTCATTTCCTAATTCAAATCACCAGAGGGGCGTCGGCCTCATTAGCATATCGATGGAACTTTGGCCCTATTAGCTACTCGCTGAAGTGACTAGGCCCCGCCTCTTTTCGCCACTCAGCTGTGGGATAGACGTACCACATGACCACACCAGACGGGTTGGCGTACACAACAAACTCTGTGCTGTCCTTCAGCTGGGGAAACAGCTTCTCCGAAAACACATCAAACTCCTGTGAGAGAGAGAGTGTAAATGATCATGTAAATGATTCAGTGTGATCAGTGTTTCTGAACACTCACCTCATAGACTCCAAGTCTGTAGTAGTTCAGCATCTTCAGAGACGTCATGTATCGATACGGCATATCTGACCTCCTGCTGAAGAACACCAGAGCACTGGCTCCTTTAGAGAGGCTGCAAGTACGCCTAGAACCCGCTCTTCTCCTGAGAGGAACACAAGCATCGCTTTGACAGAGTCCATTCATTAGGAGAGCCATTTACTTCATTCCAATGAATCAGTGTTTTGAAAGAATCAAAAGGGTGAACCAATGATTCAATGATCCATTCATAAAGAGAGCCATTTACTTCATTCCTGAATGAGTCAGTGTTTTCAGTGAATCAATTGAGTGACCCAATGATTCAATGGAATGATTTTTATTCCATTTAGATTAAGTTTTTCAACAAATCTTTTTATTTTATTTCAGCTTTATTTCAATAAAAATCCTACTTATTTAATTCAATTAAACCCTGTTAGAATCAACTGTGAAATATAATAGAATCACACATAATTCACCTTCAGCAGGAGCACAATGCTTAAATGAATCTGGGCATTTTTGATCACTTTTGTGTTTTTAGTATTATTTTTACTTCATCAAAATGGTGCGAAACTTGGTAAAGGTTTTGGCACTTGCTGGGAAAAGGTTAAATGATCCTGAAAAATAGTCTCTTGTACTGTTCACGGGCAAAAACGAGTGCGATGGAGAGGAATTTCATCTAGTGGAAGCGTTCGGTACTGCGGCCACACTAAATCTGACTGAAAACTCAAGTTTTGAGATATCGAGCTCAAATTTGCAAATATGAGAACTTATTAGGGCCCAAGCCCTGAAAGGGGCGACTTTTCGTGCTCTAAGTTGTTCGCCGCCTCAACAGGAAGTGAGCTATTATGGGTTGTTTGAAAAACGCATGCTCTGGAATTTGATATACTCCTCCTAGGCGCTTAATCCGATCACCACCAAACTCGGTCAGCATGACGTCAAGACATTGATGACGCAAAATTGCCAGGGGATTTTTGACATCTCACACGGTTTGCCCGTGGCGAGGCAACGAATTTATGGTGAGAAAAGAGAAACAGGAAGTGTGTTATAACGTCTGCATATATTTATTGATTTTTATGAAACTTCACCTTGTGTTCGTTGTAGAAGGCCGAGTACATGGATGTGACTATTATGAGTCAAAGATACATTTGAGTGAAGTTATGCTATGATGTTACTCTATGCGTTCGTTCAGTGGTTTAAGAGACTTGTTGCTCATTGCACTCGATCGATATTAGAATATCATATTAAGAAATGCTGGATGGCTAAATGACATGCAATTGATTTAAATGTATGATGGAGAAAGCTCTCGCTGATTATTCTGTTTTAGCCACGCTATACAAAATAGTGTTCCGAGGCGTGGTAAAAACATGGTACTCGTGGTAAATCAAGAAAACGAGACAAACAATAATACTGAGTTGAACTGTATAACAATAATTTGCATCCAAACAGTTGCTCACCTGACTAATAAAACACTTAATATATTAAAGCGTCTTTGTTGTTTCCATGGTTTCTATGGAAGTAAAATTGATGATAATGTGGAAATGACAGGGAACACAGAGACACGGTTATGGTTAAAAAATATTTACCATTGTTCAAGTGGTTTTTTGATCATTTAATCCAAAAATCTTACATGTTGCGCCTTTAAAATGTTTATAATTTAGGCCAGAATCAACTTTACCTAACTTTAAAAAAATAAAAAGAATAAGGTTAAAGGAGTCAAGATCAAAGAACACACTGGAAAACACAACCATGAATGTTAAGCAGAGTTTGTACATCGGGAAATTGAGCATTTTTCTATTGGTAGATCTCTCGTAATTTCCTTCCCAGTGAATCAAAGAAGAAACAGGAAATGTACTTATTTTTCTATTCTTTGGTTCTATATTATTAAAAGAAAAAGAATTCTCTTTTTAAGATGAAAATGGGCGAACACGGACCAGTTATTCATCAGATCTGTACTTTATTGAATTAAACCAGATAAATCAACTGCTTCATAATGGATAAATGTTAATATATGACAAAAAAAAAAACCATATATATGGCAATGAGATTATTAAGGCTTCGGTCAGATGTAGGCAAGTTCAGTCCTGCAGAGTTTATCTCCAACCGTAACCAAACAGCTGAACAAGATAGTCAAGCTCTTCAGGAATACTGAAGCTCTTTTCCAGGGATGGAGCAGAACTCTGCAGGACCGAACTAACCTACCCCGGCTTCGGTAAACGAGTATAGTCGCTCATCATCGCACATTCACCGCTCCATATTCTACAGCATATAAAGCCCAGAACATCAGATCATGTGGACGCTGCGTGAAGACACAGCTGAAGCAGTGCAGTTTGAGCACTGAGAGTGTCTCAGAATAGTGCAAATATTTCACTTCAATTACAGATTTTTGCTCCCCAAAGCGTACATTTCTCAAATGACAAACAAATCCCCATAAACACACCAAATGCTGCCCGACTAAATAAGATACACAGAAGAATATCGACCAAAGCTCTGGATCGACAAGAAGCTCAGGGATGGCAGGGTCTGCTCCAGCGCCGCTCATGTGCCGTAGCGATCCTAGAGGAAAACAGAGGAACAGCGTGAGCAGCGCGGATCTGAACGGGTCGGTGAACGGTTCAGCAGACGCTAACCTGTATGGAGGACACGACTCCGCTGGCCATGCCCGACAGCTTTCCCGCCACTGACCGCACGCCGCTCTTCAGCTGCATCATGTCCGGCACGGCGGGCATCATGTTACTCAAGCGGGACGAGCCGCCGGACGCTGGGACACAACCACAAACGGATAAATCACTTCCAATGAACACCGAAGAGTCTATTTTGATTTCAGGGTGACTAGCGCAGCGGTGACACGCACCTGCTGACTTCTTCTGCTCGTCAAACAGATCCGCGGAGCTGATCGCGGAGCTGCCCGAGTAATTCTCCAGTCGCGCCCGGACTTCATACTGAAACGGGAGAAACGGCAGCGTTTAACGGCAGCGCTCGTCACACTCCTCAAGCGGTTGTGGGCGGCGCGTCACCTCGGAGTTGTCCTGCTTCCCGAAGAACATGTCGGAGGAAATGGCCTTGGCGTTGGCGAACTTCCTCTGGGCGTCATCGGAGACGAACTGCGGCTCCGTCGTCCTCCTCGCCGTGGGCCTGTGGGACAACAAGAACACTGCGTTCAGCGCACGGCCTGCTGGGATCGAGGCCGAGCACAGGAACGCCTCGTCTGACCTCTCTGTGTCCAGCTTCACATCAGCCTGCTGAAAGAAGAACGGATCCGCGGACTCTTCATCCGGCAGCCTACGGGAAGAGACAGGACACGCTCATGAACACTGAGCACACACACACACACACACACACACACACCACACACACACAACACACACACACTCGCGCTCACACAGTCGCGCGCGCGCCACACACACACACACACACACACCACACACACACACACACACACACACACACACGCTCACACACACACACACACACTCGCTCGCACACACACACACACTTGCACA